>CM066230.1:5886187-8385109 GCA_033675125.1 Athetis lepigone | reverse complement strand
GTGCTATATCACAATATCATTATTTCTGCAAGAAAATGAAAAATATTGATACACTACAAGATAATTTTTATGCAAAAAAAAAAACGACTTCCCTTGATTTCGGCATGACACCATCATCAGATCCTGGGACTGATGACAATGGAATCATTTGGGAAGTCTACCCTTTCAAGCAAAAAAAGAATTGCTCAAATCGGTTGGTAAACGACGGAGATATGCGTGAACAAACATAAAAAAAAATACAAACATCCGAATTGAGAACCTCCCCCTTTTTATAAAGGTCGATTAAAAACTACTCTTACATTAATTACTAAATGTTTAGTAAGGATGAACTTGTACTAATTAAAAGCTGTTTATTCCAGACGAATCTATTTTAAACCGAGTCCCATCACTTTTGACATTCACAAAGTTCAAAGTATTCGAACTAATACAAATATTAATACTACGAAATAGAACAGACTAACCTTGATACGTGTTACGGAAAAACTGTTTTTCTATTCACTTGTAAACACAAAGAAATATTGGATAGTCTGTGGTGTTAGTATATAGACGTGTGTGTAAACACGGACAAACGTAAGAGTGTGAATAAGACAAGCTGAATGGCGCCTTACACGATAGATTTTTTGCCAATCGATTCCAAGTCACGAAAGCCAAATTCGTATGTCTTTGGCCCTAGTTGTCAGAAACCAGAAAGCCTAACCAGTCTAAAAGCCCGGTTCCTACCTAAGCGGAGAAATGAATAGAGGGTGGAAAGATTCAATGGGCCCTGGAAGATTTTAACCGGTCCGTTAAATTTTCGAAAATCTTTGAATGTAGTTTTATTTCTTTTAAAAAATAAGGAAATGTTTCCTTTAAGTAAAATAATCTATCGTAACGATAGTAGTCACGATAGTAACATCGTGAAGAAACCTGGACTTGTAGTGAATATAAGTCTAAAATCGCCAACCCGTCTTGAGCAAGCGTGGTGATCAATGCTCGTGCCTTCTCTGTATGAGAAGAGGCCTTTGCCCTGCAGTGGGACAGTTATAGGCTAGTATTATTATTTACGATAGTAGTTTTCATCCAACGTCCATAAAAACTTGTCACTTCGAAAATGTGTCACTCGATCGAATAGGCTGAGAGAAAAAAACGACAAACTGTACTTTTATGACGTCAATTAATAGGATCAAATGCTTCAAACCAATAGGTATATGATTAATTAAATTAGAGAAAAATAATAAAATTAAAACTTTTGAAATCAAAGGACGAATTTAACCGTTGAAATTTTCGTTTAATTAAAATAAAATTAGGTATTAAGATTTATGGTTTTCCTTTAATTTAATTACTGATGTTTGTTAAGGAAATTTGGTCCTTATAAATGACTCTAGCGTTTGATGTCATAAAAATGTACATCGTGTATCACGTGTATCATTTAAGAACAAAAAAACTACTTAAACGATTTAGGGTAGTTTTCTTCTAGGGCCCACTGAAACTTTTCACCCTGTATATACCTTTATTTTTATTGGTTTATTGACCGTTATTTTTATTTATTGGTTATTGCATTAAGCTAAGCGTTGAGCTGACAAAATTATGCTGGCTGATTGGTTGTACGCACATCTCCTCTCCTCTCTGCTTTGGTGGAAACTGGGTCTTACTTTGTAATTTTTTTGTCAAAAAATTACAAATGTCACGTAAATAAAGAACGGGAAGCTGTTGAGCCTGGTTGTCATTCGTAGAAGTTTGACAGTCTTTTAAGGTAGCCAGTAAATATGACAGTCAAACGAAGGGGTATCGTGTCACCCAGTATCTGAGTTGTGGAGATCGAACAGGCTGTCGTTTCACGTAAAACAATGGTATCTAGGTGTAATTTCTAAAGTTACAAATGAGGAAAGAATGATGGTTCGGTGTGTATGTCAGTGATTTGTTAATCACTATCGCGCAATCTTTAGTCAGTCACAATCCTTAATTGTGGTGTTTGATAGAAAACTTTCAGTGACGCCTGTCGATTGCATACCAGAGATGTAAAAAAGGATGTGAAAATGGTTTCACTCAAATTTAATTCCCTTTTCAGGAACGGTTGAACACCACTTGGCAACTTAAGAATATGTATGTCAATTAATACCAAGAAAAAAATGTTGCTTAGCATAATTTCACATTAGATAGTAATAATAATAATAATAATAATAATAAATAAGCCTTAAATCCCTCTCTTCAACCGAGACATACAAATATTTGGGTATGTCGGAAGCGTTAGGCATTAATATCGCTGGCGTGAAGCAATCATTGAAGGAGCGCTTCTTTGGCCGTCTGAACAAAGTTTTAAGCAGTCTTTTGTCGGGCGGAAATAAGGTGCGCGCCTTTAATGGTTGGGTCATGCCAGTGTTGATGTACTCTTTCGGCATACTCAAATGGACTCAAACGGAACTCGATGCCCTGGATAGGAAGGTCCGTACATTGTTGACGGCATATCGGATGCATCACCCGCGATCATCAGTAATGAGGCTGTATATCCCGCGGAAATGTGGAGGACGAGGCTTTCTTAATGCTAAGTCTCTCCACAACCGCGAGATATACAATCTCAGGGAATATTTCCTTAAAGCTGACGTGGGGATGCACCGAGATGTGGTCACTGTGGACAAGGACCTCACTCCGCTCTCCTTAGGTAAAGAGAACTGGCGCAAACCTGTAGTGCTTGAGACGAAGGATCGTGAGGAAGTATGGCAGAGTAAGGAGCTACACGGACGGTTTTTCCGGGCCCTGCACGGGCCCGATGTAGACTTTTTAGCGTCCGTTTCCTGGCTACGATTCGGTGACCTATTTGGGGAAACCGAAGGTTTTGTCTGTGCAATTATGGATGACGTTATCAAGACGAGGAATTATCGGAGATTTATTGTGAAAGATGGTACGGTTGACATATGTCGGGCGTGTCACCTGCCAGGAGAATCGATCCGACACATTATCTCTGGTTGTTCTCGTCTTGCTAATGAAGAGTACTTGCATAGGCACAACCTCGTGGCCAGGATTATCCATCAGCAACTTGCTCTGAGATACGGCCTCGTAGAATCTGAAGTACCGTACTACAGGTATGTGCCCGACCCAGTTCTTGAAGATGGCAATGTCACATTGTACTGGGATCGATCCATCATCACTGACAGGACTGTTGTAGCAAACAAGCCTGATATAGTGGTGGTGGATCGATTAGAGCGACGCGCAATGCTCGTTGACATAACGGTCCCGCATGACGGGAACCTCGTGAAGGCCGAGAAAGATAAACAAATTAAGTATATCGACTTGGCTCGCGAGGTTGTCGACATGTGGGATGTGGACTCAGCGGTCATTGTGCCGATAGTTGTTTCTGCCAATGGTTTAATAGCCAAGAGCCTCGACCAACACCTAAGGAGGCTCTCGTTGAATGGCTGGATCAAGGGCTTGATTCAGAAGGCAGTACTTCTGGACACGGCTCGCATCGTTAGGAGGTTCCTCTCTCTGGAGTCCTGACCACCGGTAGCTTGGACCCTGTTCCCGATGCCGGTGGGTTACTGTTTTTTATATTTTTAAATGTTTTTGTTTTTTATAATAATATTTAAAAATGTAAATTATGTGTATTAAAATAAATAAATGAGAATAATAATAAATTTATTTGTTTCACACGATTGTACAATAATAATTTGATTGACTCTGGATCCCGCACTAGGATACCCTGTGTCGCAGGATCCAGTCTCTCTCGACATAATATTTATGGTTTCAGTTAACTTATAAAGGTACCTATTATTACACAATGCAATGGGTTTTTTTTATTATTTTTTTTATTAATTAATTTTGAAAGCTTGAAAAGTATCTTAAAGTTTTAAAAACGAACATACTAGAAGGTAACCAAAAGTGAGATGTGTGTATGTGTGTGTGCTGGGTGTGTGTATGTTTGTGTGTGTATGTTTGTTTGTGTGATGAATGTGTTGTGAGTTTATGATGTAGAAATATTATATTGCTGTGAATCTTAAAAGTTGTGTGCTAGTAGGTTTTCTGTTTCCGTGTAGTTAAGGTCTAGCAGCCAATCCTGAACGTATTTTTTGCATCTAAAATAAGACATGGACATAATTTCTAGCTTCTCGTTCGCTTTTTCATAAAGGAATGGTCCTATATGAGTAAATGCTTTATAACCAAATTTGAGTTTAGATAGATATACAGTCGTGGTCAACTAATTAGGGACAACATCATATACTATAAGTAACATTTAATTCTGCTTCCCATAAGTTAAGTTTGCTCGAGACTTTGGCAGTTTAGTTACTATTAATATAAAACTAAACTAATATCTTAACAAATAGGCATAGCCATTAAAGGAATGGACTATACGTAAAATAAATATCGATCAAAATTCAACTTAACTTCTTCTTTATTCTATTCGTACCCTGGACAACTAATTTGGGACACATATGACAACATTAAAAATAATTATTGCAGAGAGCAATAAAGGAAAAAATATGTTTATTTATTATTCAATTAGGCTTTAATGCGTCGCACTGTAATGCAAATTAATAACCAGAGTGATTGCTAAGGATTGTCATAACCATGTAACAAAGGTATGGAATCGACACAATCTAAATGTCACATTGTTCTTTAGTGATACTGTTTCAGCCTTCTTCAAAGTTACTACTGTTGAAATAGCCAGTTTATTTACACCACTTTTAAACCTACTATTCTTTTATAACGTACCACAAAATGTTTCCAAGCATTCAGGTCTGGGCTCTAGGCCGGTCAATTTATAACCGATAGCTACTCATCAGTGAGAAAAATGTTCTAACAGACAGTGCAGTATGTTTTGGGGTAGTTATCGTGTGTTCTTCAACATAAAGTAGTGTGATTGATTGTAGTATTTCTCTCTATTCAATTGAATCTAGTGTGCCTTCCATTTGCTCTAAAGGTCCCACATCATTTCCAGAAAACCAACGCCCTAGTTTTATGTTCTCTCCTCAAGTTTAACTTGCTTATTAGAGTATTTTGGATACTTTTTGCTTTTTAGGGCGCCATTAATACCGCCTGCCTTCCGATGAAACAAAATGTAACTTCGTTTAGTCCAAAATTAAAACATTTTTTTATTTAAAATCAGTCCCAATATTGGTGCCTCATAACTAAGGTCAACCGTGGCGAGTCTGTGATTTTTTCAACATTGGAACTTTTCGTACCACCATGCCAAACAGTTTAGCTTCAACAACTTGACGTCGAAAGGTTGTTGTAGATTACTCCACCGCCTTGTTCAAGTTCAAATACAACACTATTCAGACCTACAATCAATAAAAAGTCCAAAAGCGGGTCTTATAACGCCGCTATCACCGTTTTGCGAATTTTTTTGCACAATAGTTTTTGTTCGTATTTCCTTTCTGATTGCACGTTTAGTAGTTTTATAGATTCAAAAGTATTATTTCTAAATATCGATTATAAATGTCCTGTTTTGAAAATCATTATAATGGAGCAATTTTAATGTTTTAATAATTTACGATATGGCTATTTACAATAATAAACAATAATTATTATTTTTCGCATTGTTGTATCAGAACTTTTATTTCGCCCCATGTTTAATTAAACATTATGATAATATTTCAACAAATTCAAAGTTAACGTAAAGTCTCTAATCTTAATTATTAAAAACAAATTACATCCCATCAGATTTTATAAAAATGGGAATATAACACACTACTTTTGTTTTTGTCCCTAATTAGATGGCCAGCCAGAGCACGCTGAGATTTGGTTGCAAGAGATTTGTTTTTAAATTTCCTATTACAAAATATTATCAACTTCAAAGCAATGCTCACAATTTTTAAGTATTCTTAATATTAATAAGTATTTCATAAAATTAAACTAAATTATTTAGTTTATCTGATCTACCATGGACATGAAAAATAAAATTCAGCTTGAATTTTTCTTTGTCCCTAATTAGTTGACCACAACTGTATAAGACTAGCGGTTTTCTGCGAGTTTCCCGTCTAATTTTATAGAAAACTAGCTGGCCCGTGCCAACTTCGTTGGGCGCCAAACATTTTAACTTAAAACTCGAAAACATGCGCTTCCCCAGACATAAGACTGAGCTAGATCAATTTCTCATCCCCGAAAACCCCCACATATCTAATTTCAGCGAAATCGTTAGGGTCGTTTCCGAGATCGCATGCTTTTTCAAGCAATTAGCGCCATCTGCCGGGCTGATTTGTGAATCTAAACCATTCAGGGCGCCACTCAAACGCATACAGAAAAAATCATTTAAATCGGTCAAGCCGTTTAGGAGGAGTTCAATGACATACACACGCACAGCAGAATTATATATATAAAGATATTTACCCGTTTACATTTGCATTTTCGTTGAGAAAAATTGCGTCTTAGTGCGCCTCTATATTATAAAAAGTAACTAATCTGCATGTGCTCAGCGTCAGTTGTTTTGGCGCTAGGCACAAAATATTTTCTTCATCGATTCTTTAGGTCAATTATCCATACTAATATTATAAATGGGAAAGTGTGTCTGTCTGTCTGTCTGTCTGTTTGTCTTTCTTTCACGGCAAAACGGAGCGACGGATTGACGTGATTTTTTAAGAGAAGATAGTTGAAGGGATGGAGAGTAACATAGGCTACTTTTTGTCTCTTTCTAACGCGAGCGAAGCCGCGGGCAGAAGCTAGTCGTAATATAAATACTTCTTTATTATTGATTTGCTGAATCAGAAATGTACATTGCTGCATGACTTCTAATACATCGTTCAACTTTGCCGATAACCACTCCACGCAATTAAACTAACCAGAAACGCTCTACATTCCAATTATGTCTATCTACTCAAAGGTGAAAACAATTCTAGTGTACCTATTACTCTACGGATTGTAAATAAGGCCCGTTGGCTCAAAGAAGCTGGTCGCGGGTAAAGATCTTCCCCTCGGATGCGAGATAACAAGGGAGGTCTTCACACTTTATAAATAAAGTATTGTAACCGTTTTCCCAAGTGGGAGTAAGAGTATTTTTTGGTATTATTTAGTTGGGTCGGGGAAAAATAGAATTATTTGTGTGCTACAAAACAATTGGATCTTTTTACTTACACCAATTTAATGTAGAGGTACAGTTGGAGTTTTGTTATTTTATTGTAGGGGTTATCTCCGAAAATATTGATCAGACCCTAAATAAACGCCGATAGAAAGTTTATTATTTCTTATTGCCATTGATTTAAACATATCAACATAGCTGATATTTAATCCATGTCTATCACTTTTATACATAAATATAAAAATTACGTCAGCTTAAAGTTAGTCATTTACATGTTAATGGTTTTCAAAATTCACACACGCTCAGTTTTTGGAATTAAAATTTACATAAACATTAGCCAATAAATTGACAATCTGATGTGAATGGTTAACACAATTATAAACATCTAATTAGAATTCTACACGGGCTTACAGTTTTGACATGTTAAACGAGAAACAAGGTGTATAGAAACAAAAATTAACGTCAAAAATTTTCAAGCGCTCGAAAGGCGTGATTGGTTGTAGATAATTAATTCAGCCTGTAATTCAGTAGACAACGCAGGCTTTATAAATATTTATTTTGTGAAATCAGTGGCAAATACAGATTGAATGGACCTTTCAACATTACACTGTAACAAAACATTATTAGTGCCTATCCCATAGTTACTTGTGCACAGAATTTTACCAGATTGCAATTACAATTGGAATGCATTTACTTGTCAAAAAGGCGTAGATTCGAACTCCAAAACCGACAAATTAACACATACATACACAACATAATATTGCACCTGTTTGTTGCACAGATATCACATGATTTAATACTGATACACTATCGGAAAACGTCGAATCACAGGTTAACACGCGTCGTTGTGTGAGGAGCTTATCCCGTGCTTAAGCTAATGTATGAGTGATTCAATTGAATTCCAATTAAGATTATCGAAAACCACAGAAATGTGGTAACACAGTAAACTAAATTTCAGTGTCGGCATAGTGGCCAATTTCCTATTAATGATTTTCTGCGGTGCTGAATGCCGCGGGCTCCATGCTCGTGCGAGACAAATATTTGCCTGGCCTACAGGTAGTTGTTTCAAGTCTTTGTTTGTATGTGAGATTATGTTTGTAAACGCGGGCATGATTTCAGAAAAAATGCTTGTGTAGATTAACGTTTTTATTAAAATACAAAACACAAATAAAACAAATGAAAAACTTCACTTTCAAAAATTGGATTGTAACCTTTGGACAGATGGTCGGTCGTGATAGATACTAGCACATTATCACATCAGTAAAACGTAACAGACTTAATCTAAAAGAGTGTGTGGGATGAAACAGATGATAGCAACATTTCACAGTACAAAAAAAAAGATCTGTGTTTACGTACATTATTTATTTATATTTGAAATTGAACAAAAATATTCAATGTACAGAAAAAATCTACAAAATAAGAACCTAAGGTTAGGGCGTTTTCATGGTCTTACGTATTTGCGCCCGCATGCGGGCAGTTTGCCACGCTCGTTGCAAGCCTCGCGCAGAGCATATAATTTTTCCCGCACCTCGCGCGTTTGGCGCACATGACAATAAAAACAAGTATGATTCGATGCATGCTTGCATCGTGTCTGGACCGCGCGCGGGCGCAAATATGTATGATCATCAAAACGCCCTAAGCTTAGGGTCTTATTTTGTGGCAATGCTCAGAGTTTCTACAATTTAAATTGAAATCACCCGCCAGAGAACTAAAATCTCCGACATTGCTCGCAGAAGTGGATGTGGGATAGTGATGTCTGCCGACGGGCAGACGCACGATAGATCTGAGAGATTGCGTTTAGGCAAACCATTATTCTCATCACTGCGCATCATCATCATCGCTGCGGTATTTATTTGTGTAAATGTCGCAGCATTATGCGGAAATAGAGACCTTTTTTGACCTCGCACAGGTATTTTTTCATGTACTTTTTTTCCTGTGTGTCCTAAATAAATATGTTTCTTTCTTTGCCTTTATAGATATTACTTAACCACCCCATCAATCTCTCCGACTAACCAAAGTCATTAATATTCATTCACAAACCGTAGAAAACCAATCGATCAGGATCCCCACCAATCCGAGATCCACCTTTAGTTTTCCGGGCCCAAGGGGAATCCAATTTCGGAACAATGTTTCAAACAAATCCAATGAAACCTGATTCGGAAAGATTAAATTCATTATGTTTCTGATAAGCAATGTTCATGAAATCCGATAACTCTTCAGAAGAAAAACTATTTATACACCAGTCCCTACAAATTCCTTCTTTCACTATTTGATTTCATCAACGTTTCAAATTACAGTTTGTTTATTCGGAGGAAAGTCTCGGATAACTCCATTCAGGTGGAAATCTGATATTATAAATGATAAGAGGTATTCTTTATCCCATTATCTATTAATACTTGGAAAAACACGTAAGTTATATAGGTCAAATTATTCTTGTTCGTGAGGTATTGACGTCATTTAATACACCTGAATTTTATTCTCTAACAAATCTCGAAAAAGTTTGGCAACTATCAAAGAAGATTATGTTTAGTTGATCTTGAACTTCGTCTATCGATGGCTTGTCGGTAGTTCGGCTGTTAGTGAAAATGTCATATAACGCCTGAAAAATATATGCCCAGTTGGTTTCCGGGTGTTTTGTACAGAATAAATCAACAACAGATATGCCAGCATTACGATGGCAATACTCAAAATAATTCGCGAGACTTTGTACTCCTGACCTACTAATGGGACTAAATGAGTGACACGTTCCTATTCATTAACATCACCACAAACTGTGGTAACTCCAGCACATTTGAAGAGCTCTCAAAAACCTCTTCACAATGTGTAAGTCGCTTACGTCACACGAACCGGGGCTTACTACAATTAATTAAATTCCGAGATCAAAGTATTCACTTGGAATTTAGTACAGAAACAACTAAAACAGTCTTTAAGGTAGGCCAATAATCCTAGAAAACAGCGAAACGAGATAATAAAACTAAATAAGAGCTTTTCGATGTGACCGTGACACGAAATTTATACTGCAGGCTTTATCGGCCACCATTGTACCTACTGAAGTACTAGCGGTCAATACACTCGTAATTAATTTGTATTTTTATCGATAACCTATTATGATTTATGGTGTTATTGTGTACAAATGATACAAAAGAACAAAAGTTGTTATTGGAAATAAATCTTTGGCACAAAGGGTCTAGCGACGCTTTGACGGTAATATCGCTCCGTGTTATGGAATATTTTTATAGGACAACAACCTTACCACAAAAATGGGAGTTATCGTGTCGACCCTTGATAACTTTCTGGACATGACCTAAAAATGGCTGACAAAGGATCATTTCGTGTAATGCTCACCTTTTTTGACACTCGTGGCAAGAGAACCTTAATCAATTTGTTGGTTCAATGATTCTTTGGTGGAATTGAAAACTAAGCGTTGACCTTATGACTATACCTATCGTCCAATATGTGAACTACAGCTGACATCCTGTATCGCGCAATTAGAGTTTGACTTTGAATATATAAAAAGTGCGAAAAAAGATGGGGACCTACAGAATTTCTACCAGGCGCCCATAAATCATTTGCTATTGCGTCTGTACTTCATTCAAAAAAAGACTCTCACGGCGAGATAATGAAAAAGAAGGCAGAATATATTATACTTAATAATATAATTTAATAGACACACCTTAATCGAACATTTTATCAGTAAGTGAATCATATCGAAACACAGCTTCGGGCTGCGGAATACATGTGTATTACGATTATGACTGACATATGTAATTATGTATGTCGTCAATGTTTGATAAGCTCCAGGCTACTGTTATCTTAAGCGGTATGTCAGATAGTCTCGGATTAAATTAGGAGATGTCTGCTAAATACGTAGTTATACTATCAATATGGTAGGCAGTAGGCTGATGCGGGTTATTAGAAACACAGAACAGATAGTTCTATTATAGGAACATGACAGATATTTGAGAGAATCCAGAAATCTTTGGCAGACTGAATAGCCTGCTACGATTTTGGGAAAGTGTGGGATGGTTAGAATAGACGACAAGCTCACGCACAGTGACTCAATTATGAGGCTAAGTGCGGACAAGCCCAGCGAAACTAAAACTAAAACTATATCAGATATTTAGGTGACGAAAAGCTTTTTCTCTAAATAATTATAACCGCCTCCAAAACCTAAAAACAAAAATTTCCGAAGTCGGCTTCTCTTGTGCCAGTCGATTCGTGTTGCCACTAACTTCCTTTTTTGAAGTCGGTTAAATATGGTAAGATATTTTCAACTACTTTTATTTTTCAATACCGTATAATCTTAGTGAATAGACAAATGTTTAACAGCAATAAATTAACGATAACTAATTAAAAATAATGATAAAGTGCCTACAGTAGGAAGACATAACAATTTTGCAAAATTCTATGATTAAGATTTTATCATACTGTTTTTGCGCCAACGACGACTTTGACTTTTTAAAGGTCAAACCCTGGAGATAAGTGATACAATTTAAGACAGTGAAAACTATATTAATATTTTAAAAATCCCAATCAATTAAGAAAGAATAACTATAAGCAATGAACTCATTATTAAAATTTGTGTACCCTTCAGTTTTCAGATTGTACTATCGTTTCAGCTTTAGATGACAACACAACACTAATTTACTTTCGTGACAGGCAATTGAAACTCAAGGTCAAATTGATTTCCTTAATTATTTTGTTTAGCCTAGTAACTCAATACTGTTCGCCCTTGAATTTAAAGTGAGGTGTCTTGATGGCCTAGCAGTTAAGATGGCTTAGGTTTACTTTTTGGCATAAATAAGCCTCACATATATTTTTAAACATATACTAAAGGAAGTGGTTTTTTTTTGGTGAGTGTGAAATCATCAAATGACTAGGTACTCCCGTCCTGGGTGCGGCGGGAGGGCGTGTCAGACTTTTACTGACTAAAACCCACTCATGTTCCTTCGATTGCCCTTTATGTTCCAGGGTCACGGTAACTATTATAAACATTCCGCAACCCCGGCAGGCGTGGCCCTGTTGGGCCCCAAAGGGTGTGGTATGCCCAGAGGTCAAAGTGTACGCCTATCAAACATGATATTGCAGTTTCAAAACCCCATTGTGATTTTTTAAATCCATAATAATATGTTCTTTCTAAGTTTATTTTGTAAAAGAAAGAAATGCTTTTTTTAAAAAAAAAACGTCGTGAACCTGGGATGTATTTTAAAATAAATCATAAATGGCCTATTCGCCTTGAGCAAGCGTGGTGCACATTACACAAATATAACACACGCAAACGAATTACATCCTCTTCTATTTGAAATATTTTGTGAAGACTAGGATTTTCTTTACTATTATTTTAACCATATTTCATTCAAAGTACAGTATATAAATTAAAAAAACCTTTCGACGACCAAGCGAAAGCCGGCTATCGTGCTGCCTTTCTATTGTGTCTAGAATCACATGTGAGTAAATCACATAGAGATTATTTATTTATTTATACTTTAGGCATTCTCTACCAGTCAACCTTTTCCTGCGGAGTAATAATAATAACTTAAAACAGAAGCTTAGCTACAGAACCTAACTTAAAACTCCTTTATTACGTAAAGTACGGTTTTCAGCAAAAAAGTTAATTTCATTTTGCTGTGAGTAAACATTTTATAACTTTATTGTATTAGTGTCTTGAAAATCTTACTAATACTGTTATATAAAAATATGTGTGTGTGTGTGAATGTTCTTAGGTATTCCATACAAAAAAACTACTAAACGAACTTTGATAAAACTTTACACTAACAACAACTCTTTAGTTAACATATAATCATTATATGATCGACGGCAACGGAGCAGTAATTATAATTATACATGATTATAATGCAGGTAAATCCAAATTTTTAAATTTCTTTATAAAAATCAAAAACATATTTACGTAGAATGTCTAATGGTAAATTTTATCATTTATAAACACCTTCCTAATCTGAGCCATAACAAAATGTCAAATCGCTTAGATTCATTAATTTTGTACTGAGTGAATGACACACAGAAGAAAACTTAATTTCCTGCAAAAATCTCACTAAAATTATATCAATATTAAACTCAAGATTAATTTGCTGTCGTACCAAATAAAAATATGGTAGAAATTTTAAGACCCAAAAATAAAAATTAGATTCAAAATCTTCATAATGTTATGGACGTAGTCTAAATACATTGATGAGCTTAAAATAGTGTCTGAGATGCTCGAAAATATTATAAAAGAAAATAAATAAAGAAGATTATCGACTATTAATAAACCCCTTGATAATAATAGTTATTTTACTAGTAGGCTTTATTGTAGCTTAAATCTAATGCCTGAATATTTTATTTTGATACAAAGCGCGCCGATTAACTTTTAAAAAGCTTTTTTGTGAGAATCAGGTATAATTTTTTTTATTTTACCCTTTATTTTGTTTTTTATTTACCTATTCTTTGAATTCATATTAATCTTCCTCTTGTATCACTGTAACTATTGCTGAAAACTGCATTAAAATCTGTTGAGCAGTTTAAAAGATCCAGCAAACATGTAAAGATATTTTCTTTTTATAAGATTCAAATCTTTACTCTTTCTATTTTAATGTCAATAGAAGTTACTACTTTATGTATTACAATAAGCCAATGTTTAAAGAATATAGTTCTTTAATAATAATTTACTTTTTTAATTCATAAATAAATTAAATGATCTTTTCATAATTAAAAATTGTTTCGCTATAAATCAATGGTAATTATAGGAAAATAAGTAGTTTTCATTTAGTATTTAGTTTAGTAGTTTGTTTTTGTAGTTTGAGGAAATTCAATAATTGAAAGCGTGTTTCGAACCTAGCGAATTCACATTAAATCCTCAGAGAGACTCAATAAAATGCACCAGTCAAAAGTAGAACTTATAAATAAATAATAAAATAAAAATATGTTTATTGTGCCTCAAACATCAAGGTTTTTACAAAACATTTGAGACAACCCCTGTAAGTTAAGAAATACTTGTGTTGGGGTTGTCCCGCTCCATCCTTAGTGTCTAATATTTCGAAATGTCGAGACAGACAATAACAAAAGAATATTAAAATAATTCAGCTTTAACTTGAGTACTGTTTTAGTTAGTGTGGATGAGTGTGTGAGTGGGTGTGTGTGTGTGCGTGCATGTGTGTGTGTGTGTGTGTGTTTGCGTGCATGTGTGCGTGTGTGTGTGTGTTTGCTTGCATGTGTGCGTGCGTGTGTGCGTACGCGTTTGTATGTTAGTGTGAGTTTGGATGTGTATAGGTGAGGGTATGAGCATAGGTGTGTGTGAGAGTATGGGTGACGGCGGCAGTCAATTTTAACTAATTCTGTCCTGAATGGCTTCAGTTTCCTCATATGTTAGCGTTTTAAGCCACTTAATTATATTTATTTTATTTTCATGGAGGACTTTACTATAAATATTTAATTGTTTATTTATTTTATTATATATATAAGCAGATTGAACAGCGTATTGGCGTTTTGCAAAGGACGTACGTACCATTGGGGATTGGGCTACTATGTCTTTTCTCCTTTTATCTTGATGGATTGAATTAAAGGGCAAAGCCTTATGTAAGTACAAAGTAGTATTTAGATAGTACAGCTGTCGAACCGTAAGTAAGTCACTGATTTTATATAGGTCAATTGTAGGGTATCTGTACGGTTTAAAAAACATAACCTTTATAATTGAACGTTGCGTACGTTCTAGTTCTAGAAATTTAGTTTTGTTAGCTCCGCCCCATACTGAGATGCAATAGGTGGTGACAGATTGCACCAAGGCTACATATATCTTCTTCAGAAGTTCTGGAGACATTAGATGTCGAAGCGTTTTAAAAATCCAGATAAGTTTTTGTAGTGAAACACACGCAAGTTGGTTAAACACTGATTTATTAATAAGTAGGTACCGCTCACACAATAATCACATAATGTTAGGCCTACCGTCAGACTTACAATATAAACATACTACATCTCTTTCCTTCAAACATAAAAAAAAAGAATAATATACACACAGTTTACATTATTTTAGCAAAGCAGCAATGCCATAAAGTTAACTTAATGCCTACTTAAACAAATATAAAGTAACAAATAATAACTATGACCATCTACACTCGTATAGTGTTGTTTACAAAACGACTTGAATAAATTCAATTGTTTACATACTAAAGTCACATGATTTTTCTTACTTACTTACTACTAACAAATTACATTGTTTGTTATGTACTTTAATAGTGTATTTTTATGTAATCTAATTACGCTTAAACAAATAATCTGACAACATTCGTGCAGTTCTTGCCTTAGACCTTTCAATGGGAACTGCAGGTGGCGACGGTGTAGACGAGTTATCACTAGTACTAGCTGGACTATTGTAACTATCACTATCATCGAAATGTACCGCGCGGCTAGCTAGACTTATCGGTGTTGTTGTTGTAACTTCGGCTAGTGGCTGCGCTTGCACCTGCGCCTGCGGACTTTCTTGCAGTATTGACGCATTGTCTGCTGTTTCAAGTTGCCGTATAGCTTTGTTATTATGCCTACGCCTACGTACACCTGCCTTCATGAACACACTTGGTGTTTCATTCGAATCTGCTCTGACAATTGATTGTTTCGCAGGCACTGCAATCTCTGCTGATCCACCCGTACGCATAACCAATTGACTTCGTGTTCGACGAAATTGAACACCGCGTTCGTCTTCCACTATACAGGGTGTCCCACGGCTATGCCACATGAAGGGAAAGTACTATCGACTAAAGTTCCGCTTGCCCATCTCTAAGGCGACAATCGCATAGCACGGCTCTCGGCTCGATCACGCGGAGCTTGAGTTTCGACCAATAGGAATCGTATTATGATAGTGTTTGTCTACACAACGACATACAATGAAGTTTAGAAGTGAACACTCACACTACTATGCACGTGCTTGTTAGCAGGGTTCATTCATTTGTTTTGTGGCGTGTTTGTAATTCTTACTCGGCCTGCGTAAACTCTTTATGAATTATTGTTAACTGTAAGTAATTACGTAATCATACATTCTGATTGTTCTTGGAAAATGTTTTATTGATATTGCTTTATTTTAATATTGAGCTATATTCCAGGGGAAAATGTTTTAAGACATATAAACTTAATTTTAACTCTAGTAAACTAACTGTATTCCGGGGTCTCGCCCGCATTATGTTATTTTAGATTACAGCTTCGCTCCCATAGGTCTTAGGATTAGCACACACCGCTGAAGACGCAGCGGAGCGCATTTGTAGTCAATAATCTAATATAAACCTAAGCTTCCTTAACATACGGTCAACATTTGAGCGCGCTCCGCGCGCTGCGTGCATATTTATTCTTTTATTGACCGTATGTCAAGGTAGTTAAGGTTTATATTAAGTTGTTATCTTCAAACGCGCTCCGCTGCACCTTCAGCGGTGTGCGCTGGGACAAATCGTGACGTCATATGGCCCATATGTTATTCTGGCTATTTTACAGTAAAGTTTAATAAAAAATCGTTTCTAAGTTTTTGCGTGAAAGTGTAACAGAACAAACATAAAAAAAAACACATTTATAATGTTAGTGGGATTACATCTAACGATCTATTCTATTACCTCTGATGTTATTTTCTCGCAAAATGTTATTTCGTTTATTTTACGTTTAATTCTGCATGCGATTTGGCTGCCGGAGTGGAGCTAATATTACAAACCTCAAGGTTGTGTTTGTTTAGTTGAATGAACCAATCTCAAACTACTGGTTCTAATAGAAAAAAATATTTTTGTGATGGATAGTACAATTATTAAGGACTTACGTGTTTAACTTACGTGAGCGAAACGGGGGACAGCTATTACAGCAGGTAACAGACAATTGTATGGCCATAATAAAACAGTTACTATGTTTTATTATACAGATGTCGAACACGGGCGTGGCTTGAAGATTTTTTACGGCTTGTTTTTTATTTGTCATTAAGTGTTAAACATTTATGCTTTTTTTCAAAATCTCTACAGAATCAGATTTCATTTTAGGATTATTAGGACGTTAAATAAAATAAAATATAATTTTAAGGAATGGCATTTGTAGAAAAACAACGAATTAACTTATAAAGCATTTATTTTTTTTAACACAATTTCTTAATAACAATAAAAAATACTTTGCAATTAACATAGATAATATTGTTAAGTAAATCATATATTTTGGTTTCTATTTATATATTACATTAAATACCTTTTCAGTATTACTAACAACACATAGACACATAATAACGTAAACTAAAAAATAACAAAAATATGTGTTTTGTCTGGTAACATTATTGTTAATATTAAGAAATGACTAGAATGCATTCAAAAAAATCAAGACAAGAATTTTACGTAAAATGCATGAATATACGAACGAATAAATACCTACATTCGACAAGTAGGTAGGTAGAGAATGTGTTACAATGCGGTCTCTGCTTTATAGTATTTATGTTGTACTGATTTAACATGGCGTATTCAAAATCGTTGACGATATGAATAATAACATGCTGATATTAATTTATTAACAAATCAGATTTTTTACAGATTAGTAAAAACACGACAACACATAACATTTAACTGCATATAAATAGTTTCTTTTTTAGGAATTACTTTTTATGTTAACACTCCTGAAACATTATGGTTTAATGGAGCATACAATACAGAATATAAGAGCAGGAACCTCTTCTAGTAAGTTAAATTACAATAAAATGATTGTGAAAAACAACAGGGCTTAAAAGTGAACTTTTGAACCTCATTATTTACTGTGCAATGTTTAATTATCGAATCAAAATAAACTTAATTACACTCCAAAATATGGTCATGTTTTATGGCGTGGGAAAATAAAAATTATATTTATTTCAAACTGTGTAATGCGATTAAACCGGTTGGTTTGAACAGGCACTATTAGATATTATCACAGATGAATAAATAGTTACTACGTAATTATTGTGATACGTAATTATTGTGTACTGATATTATTGTGAAAGGGTAAAAAAAAAGTTATAATACAAGCCATTCTGTATACAAATATGATTATTATGTAATGTTACACAGTTATACAAGACGATTTTGATAACTCAAACTTCACTGTAAAAATTATAATTCATTTTGGTATAGGAAACCACCTATTCAACCGGATATAATAAAACAAATGAGAAAACAAGGCTTAAAAGTGATATCTTAAACCAGTTCATAATTAAATAATGTTTTTATTATTATTTGAAAACAAAGTCGTTTTCAATTTTCATAATTGTTCATCTTTTAATGCGTAGGGATAGAGATTAAAATTTTATTCATATTTCTCATAAGAATAAAAAAAAAAATTAATTCAATTATACAGGATGGTTTTGTCTGATACTTTTTTATTATCGTAAAATTGTAAAAAAGTGAAAATTGGAACCAACTTAAATTAAAATCTCAATGTTTAATATACAGCATGGTTTTGTAATAACCAAAATCTTTCTGTTAAAAAATCTGATTGTTTAAGGAATATAATTATACAACACGGTTACGATATTGGTAAAAAAAACAATCTTTATTGGTTCATAAAATAACAGTGATAATTGAACAGCGAACCCTGGCCTCCACACTAGGATTGTTGTGCATATTGTTTGTATCATCAGTGATACAAACAATATGCACAACAGATTTATTACTAAAAATAAAAATAGGAAAAAAATAAAAGAGGAAAATTAAAAAAATCTTGGCTACTGGCATCCATGTAAAAAGTAGTGTTTGGCGCTATGGTGACCTAACACTCCTTTCGTGTATTTGTAATAGAGTATGGTTCGAATGGTAAGCTAAAGTCTCAAATAGCTAAGAAAATAACTATATTACACTTAATCATTACAACACTTAGTTACAAGAGTAAAAAGGGAATAAAAATGGTAAATGGTAAAAATGGTAATGGTATTGAGTACGAGTGTCTCTAATGAGATCTGAACGCGAACCACGCGTGTGCACGAGTAACGCGTGGTTAGTTATTAGGTACGGTGATTTCATAAGGTTAAATATTACACAATTAGTTTTTTTTTTTCAATCATAAAAAAAAATTAGAATCAGTTGTATTAAAAAAGAAACATGTGTAATCTGAAAATTTTAGTAGTTTCGAGTTAAAAATATTTTTTAAATTCTCTTGATTATTAATAAGTACTGCTTTAAAAACTTATATTATCGTTACATATTCTTTGCATTTTTCACTGTTATAAATTTGTGTAAAGTAGTTTCCATAAAAATCAAGAGGTATTTTAGAATACACAGGGTTGAAAGTTTCAATGGGCTCTGGAGGAGAACTACTTTAAATCGTTAAGTCAAAGAATTTTACTTAAAGGAAAAATTCCTTTATTTTTGAAAAGAAATAAAATGGCATCCACACTCGGACACACATGGAAATTGAACTGGCTAAAATTCGAAAAAAATAACACCCTGTATTTTTATAACAAAAGACGACAAGGACGAAATTTCTCTAACAAACATGGTTCATTAAATTAAAGGAAAAAAAAATCTGAAGAATATTATTTCTAAAAAAGAACAAAAACTACCGACGGCCAAAGTCGCGCATCGATTTTAAAAGTTAAAAATTCATGGTTTTGCTCTAATTTATTTGTTTGTAAGATTTGATCCTTATGCGTGACCCTATCGATTGATGACATAAAATACAGAATGTTGTTTTTTATATTTTAAGCCAGTTCGATACCCGGGTGTGACACATTTTCAAAAATATTTTAATGCAATTTTATTTATTTTTAAAAATAAAGGAATGTTTCCTTAAAAAAAACCTATTAACGATTTAAAGTAGTTTTCTTTCAGGACCCATTAAAACTTTCCACCCTGTATATACGATAGTGTTATACACGTTTACACCGTAATACTGTTTAAAATTTTACGTTTTAATATTTTGTTGCTGCTCCTTCTGCATCTATTACAGCATCACACCGGTTACGCATGGACCTTACAAGGATTTCACACAAATTGGAACCTCGTAACGAATCCCAAGCTTGTTCGCAGTGGCTTACAAGTCCTTCTTTATTTCTTTCTGCCCTGTTATCCCATTTTTGGACCATCCATACTAATATTATAAATGGGAAAGTGTGTCTGTCTGTCTGTATGTTTGTCTTTCTTTCACGGCAAAACGGAGCGACGAATTGACGTGATTTTTTAAGTGGAGATAGTTGAAGGGATGGAGAGTAACATAGGCTACTTTTTGTCTCTTTCTAACGCGAGCGAAGCCGCGGGCAAAAGCTAGTTATACATAAATTTTTAATTGAATTTAAGTCTGGCAAGCGGGAAGGATGTATTGATCATGTTGCTTCATAAAATTGATTTTGACTAATAGTCCGCGGTCGAGGTGCACAAGCGCGTTCGAGGATACTCCCTTCTTCTTCATATCTTCGCAACCAGCGGCGAACCGTGGACCTCTGCAAAAAATTAAATCACGATTAGCGTTATATTACATTGTAACTTAATATTTCCTATATTATACACTACAAGTAGTCAATTAAAACTATAATAGAATATTGTGTGCAAAAGGATTAAGTTTATGAGAAGTATCCCAAACGTTTTAAATAATATTATCAATTTTGGGTCGTCGTAACAGTCTTATCTGTTTTATGGTTAGTAAACAACAAACAAACGTGGGAAATTCCATCCGTGTATGAAACTCTTTCAAGCAAATGTGTGCTTTATTCAAACTACTTAAGAGCGCAAACACAGTTTTAAACAATGGTGACGAAGAGCCATTGTTAAAATGTTGAAAGGTTTGTTATACTTATAGGGTCATAAAAGTCCCAAACACTGTCTTTGAAAAAGATAGGAAAAAAAACAAACTTTCTTACTGCATTATTTACGATTACAATAAGATCTTTAAGCTTAAATATTTTGCATGACAAATATATATATACGAAAAATAATAAAAAAAAAACAATTTCAGCTAAAAAAAACTAATCCAAATTTCAATCGAAATTGCTGACGCAGTATTATACTCAACTTAAAATATAACTAAATTAGCAACAATTTACAGCCCTATTTTTTATGAACGAAATTAATAAATCAAGGACGGAATGAAAGATTGACGGAGCCTCGCTTTGCAGGACTTCTACATTCGTCTGTATAAATAAAAGGGACTCAATAAAAACCTGCTTCGGGTGTTGTTATTTTTGATGTGCAGTTAGAATTTTCTTTTGAAACATTGATGTGTTTATACATTGCTTCCCAAACACCACCAAAGGGTCATTATTTTATCAATTTTTTTATTACCGAACCAATCAGTCGATTGTAAAAACCTGTTGAACTAACTTGTTCTCATACATTTTGGAAAATTTCGATAATGTATCAGACTATAATATGTTTATATCACACAAAAAAAAACTTACATATTATAACATGTAAGAAATATTTAAAAAACTATTACTTTTATGAAACGAAGCGACGCGACGTCGTCAGAAATATCGTTAGTAGTTTGATGTTTAATATAGAATTTTTGTCAAATTCGTTTATGACTGAATAAGATTTATATAATTGTGGCTCCAATAAAAATATTGGTATAGTACTTTATAAATACTTTCATGCAACAGTACTTAATAAAAATAATAATAATAAACCTTTATTATCAGGCAACTCAGGCCTATAGAAAAAAAAATACTCAAATAATTTGCTTAAAATAATAATTCACGCCCCCACTCAATAATATGGTAATGTGGCAACACTATAATTTTTGTGTCATTGCATAAATATGCAATAATTCGGTAGTCAGAGCATTTACTACACTCTTGCATTTTTTTTAAGATTCCCGAATGTTTTTATAAGATTTATAAGGTGGCCTACGATAATTTCAATAGTTTCGTAAAACACAATTATTATTCTCTAAACATCTAAATTCAATACCACAAGAAATTATTAAAAATAAATTTAATTTGAATTGTGAAATTGCTAACTATATCGATAAGCGATGTTTACCATTAAATCATTCGCGTAAGAAAATAACATATTTTTTACTAAATATACAGTATTTTAAAATTAGAATTTTAAAGGAAAATATATTTATATGCACCATCGCTTAGATTGCACACGAATACTAAGCGATAGTGCATTGTAGTAGTAAAACAGTATTTAAATGAATAAACTTTAATGTATGAATATTAACAACGAAATCGGTACGATTCTCGCTAATAAAATGTTTATGATGCATTACTTACTAAATTTCTGCCCTTTAATTACAGTAATGTTTTTTTCCGTAAGTAACTTAATTTTATTAAACTATAATATATGAAATATTGTAAAAAAAATGCTTCGATTTGACGTATAAATGTCTAACTTGCGATCTACCCATGCTTAGATAATAATATTTCCATAAAATAGTTTTTTATGTATACTGTAAAATTTATTTATCGTGTAATATTAATAAAAAGCAATTACCATTTTATTCGGTGCGAGGAGCAAATTTATGTTTATTTGTTTTTGAATAAAAAACTATGACTTACTTGCAAATTCAACTCCACAGCAATTTGTGATATATTCAGCCCTTGTCTATACAAGACAATAATTTCGTTTCTTTCTTCTTGGTTAAGGTTTCGCGTCGTTATGACGAAGCGGCAGTAGGCACAATACACAAAGTCCAGGATACGAGCAAAGGTCAAAAAGAGTTCAACGATCACAGTCCGATATACAAAACACGCGGTCATAGTTAGGCAGGCAACCAGTCCGGTAGAAATAAACAGGTCGTAAAAATCGAGGCGGGAATGACAACGGAACGCGTGAACAATGAGCGAGTTGCAAATTGGCACTGGCTAACGTTTGTCGTTATTTTTTGTGACACGCACACACTGCACTCACACAATCACATATTGTCTCTAATTGGTCGGAGCAAAGAAGGGCGTGGTTTGTCACTTGCTGCGCGTCCGCAGGAAAATTTTCTTAAGTGGGCAAGCCTGACTTTTGTTGATAGTACCTTAAATCTTGTAGATAGAACATTTTACTGAAAGAAGACATTAATTGAATTTTAAAAGCAATTTAAATTGCATTCATAGATTTTTAAATAATTTAATGGTTGGGCCGGGAATCGAACTTGTTCCACGAGAAAAAATAATCACCCCGTAGTTTTATCATACCAATCGAAAGGTCTCATCATAAGGATTATTTTTGCTAAATAACATAGTGTCACAAATAAAAGGAAGACCGTGAATTTTAACATTTGATGTAAAATTTTGTTCTGAAAAGTTAAAAGCTTACATTGCCGTAAGGACATACAATTGACAATCATAACTACTTATCGACGATGAAGAGTCAATAAATAATAACTGCAAAAATGCAACTTTACAGGAGGCGAAAAAAACGTTTCAAGTCCGTTTAATTATTGTTTTAGTATATTTGATTTTTTAAATGTTTTATGTAAACTGACTGCAGTATTATGCAATTAATGATTTTATTAAAACATTACTGGTTTTTATATAAATTGCAGATATATGGTATTGTTTCTTTGAATGAAATAAAATGTTGGATTTTTTAAAGATATTAGGTATTGCTAGTGCAGTTAGAAGAATTTGTTTCTAAATTTACACAAAAACTTTTTCAAATGAAATGATGATATAGGTGTGCACTTATGTGAGAAAAGTGGGCTATAACTAGAAAATTATGTTGTAGATAGATAAGATATGTTGTAGATTACTATGGGCACCATTAAATCGGCCCACGGAGAAAAAGTTATACAGTTCAGAAAACTGATACCATTATAGACGAAACATTAAAAAAAGCTACCTTTTCTCGGCCAAAACTTATTTTCCGGGTACCCGCACTTTTTACAGTGCGCTGAATATTCCGACTACTACTATTTTTAACCGACTTCTACAAAACAGATCGGTGGGAGCGATCAGCGGCAGAGGTCTCTCGCACCGGGCCTTGGTTGAGGCCATGGTCCGGAGCGAGGAGGAGTGGCAGGCGGTCGCCGACTTTGGCGAAGCAGTAATGCTCGCAAAGGAGGAGGCCGACTGCATCAGGAAACAGCGCTCTCGCCGCCGCCGGGGCTCCGATCCCGAATTCCTGCCACCGTAGTCACGGGCTAGCGGACAGTGAGCAATGGGTAGCTCGCTGTCCGGCCGTCCAGCCGGCCTACTGGGCCCAGGGTTAGTTTCGAAAGATAGCTCGAGCCACGTTATGAAGGCTAGAAACAACGGGGTGGGTCTTTTAGTCAGTAAGAGTCTGACACTATCTCCCGCTCTGGCCAAGAGCGGGGGTTGTCATTGGATGATTTTTCCTGACTGCGCAGGAGCATAGTTCTGCTCCTGTCTACTGCTTGTTATGGAGGGAAGTGGAAAAAAAATATTTTTCTTACTCCTCCGCTCTCCTTTTCTGATTAATTTCGTTGCGGGATCCAAGACAAAATCGTTTCTCCAGGACTCGTCGAGGCGGCTTTTCTGGCGGACTCCTCTGTAGATTCTGACTTTCATGAGTTGCAGTGGTTGGGAATAGTGTGGTGGGATTGCGCACGAGCATAACCCCCTGCCACCCCGAGGGGTATACGGGCGGCGGCGGCGGCTAATGTAGGTACCTACCTATTACACTACGCGTTACTCAGGCTCCGGCTCAGGCTGAAGAACCACCTCCTTTTTTTTGAAGTCGGTTAAAAATTGTACCAGTCGTCGGAATATCTCACGCGATATTCCGCGCAGTGTAATAGTTAAGTGTGGGTACTCGTCAAATAAGTTTAGCCCGAAAAAAAGGTAGCTTTTTAAATTTTTCGTCTTAATATAAATACCTATTAAAGTCTGTAGAAGCCTCTATGTTTCAAATTTACACTATAAAAATTTGTTTATCCTCCAAAAACCACATTAACAAACACTTTTGACCAACTTCGCTTCTTTTGTTAAACACAAAAACAAACGAAATGAACTATTGGTGGCGGTGTCGTCGCTGTTATGTCGTGTTTTGTATACTCCTCTCTTTCTCTCTCTTTGCTAACGGACCGGCGACGCATCGACAGGTTGCAATCAATCTGTCAGCTCAGTACACTTGGTACAACAACCACAAGCGGACGCGTCTTTGCGTAGATAGTATCTATTGCCATCGTAAATGACGTAACACCACTTAGTATATATTGCAATAATTGTTTATCTTGCAAAATTAATAAGAAACAGACCTAAGATCTTTGTCAGCATGTGTATTACCCTATTCTACAATAAATAATGCAATAAAACAAAAATGGCCAAAATGTTAGATATTATATTGACTCTTCATCGTCGTTATTACTAATTAATCTACCCACTTGAGTAGTACACATCATTTAAATAAATAAATATCCACCACAACAAGACCAAAAAATCGTCAGGAAACGAAATAATTAAAAGTTATCACTTTGTATTCAAGAAGAAGGGACTAGTTTTGAGCATTTGAAAAATTGACTAATTTTGTTTTAAAAATGTTAAAATTCATGGTCTTTCTTTTATTTTTCACACTATGTTATTTAGCAAAAAATAATCCTTGTGATGAAACCTTTTGATCGGTAGGATAAAACTACAGGTTGATTAATTTTCTCGAGTAACAGGTTCGATTCCCGGTTCAACTATGTAATTATTTAAATTTCTATAAATGCAGTTTAAAATGTTTTCAAAATTCAAATAATGTCTTCTTTCAGTAAAATGTTCTATCTACAATATTTAAGGTACTTTCCCTCCATGTGGCATTGCCGTGGGACACCCTGTATACGAGCGTGGCTGAGATGCACGTGCTACTATAGAAACCGGTTTCCTATCGCCATTACTAATTAATGTTGCTTTATCACCCGGTGATAGATGTTGTAGCGGATTTGCCGTTTTATCGTAATTTATTTTAATTTGCTCTCTGTTTATCATTATTCTTTTGTAATTCCGGTCGTTATCTACTTTTTCCTTGAGTAACTTAGCCGTAACTGGTAATTTTGTTTTTAAACGTCTACCCATTAGGATCTGTGCCGGTGAATCATAATTTGACCGTGGTGTGGCCCTGAAATTTAACAATGCTAAATAAAAGTCATGTCCTGAATCTATGCATTTCTTTAACAAATTTTTAACCGTCTGTACTGTTCTTTCGCTTTTCCCATTAGACTGTGGGTAATGTGGTGATGACGTGTTATGCTGTACTTCCCATTCGCGCATGAACTTTTTAAATTCCTGTGAGCTATATGCTGGTCCATTATCGCTAACGAGCTCTGCTGGTATACCGTGCCGTGCAAACTGTTCTTTTATAAAATTTATAACCTGTTTTGAGTTTATACTCGTTAACTGTCCGACCTCAACATAGTTAGAAAAATAATCGACTAGAACTATATAATATTTCTTTTTATATTCAAACGTATCTGAGGCCAGTTTGTGCCACGGCAACGGCGGCACACTATGCTGTAGCAATGGCTGGCGGCGAGGCCGAGACGCATGCAATGCGCAGGCCGCGCACGCCCGCACCACTCGCTCCACGTCCTCACACATGCCAGGCCAAAACATTACTTCGCGTGCGCGCCGCTTGCACTTTTCTATACCCAAATGTCCTTCGTGTACTCGCGACAGCATATTATCTCGGATAGAACGTGGAATAAACACACGCTCGCCTTTGAAAAGGATACCACCCACGTAATGTAGCTGCTCACGATACGGCCAGAAAACATTTACTCGCTCGTTTACATCGCGCCTATTTTTGGGCCAACCTTTTGTTACGTATCTAATTAACCATTTGCAGTCGCTATCTATTTCCGTTTCTTTTTTAATTATTTCCATTTTATGTTGACTGAATTGAACATTCTCTATTAGGAAACAAGATTGTACCTCCACTTCTGTAGTGACTTGGTCAAGCATTGTGTCTTTAAGAGGAGCCCGCGATAACGTGTCTGCTATATACATATATTTGCCCGGAGTATATACTACCTTAAAATCATAACCTTGCACTCTCATCATCATTCTTTGCAACCGGGCTGGAACCGATACCAAAGGTTTGCTAAATAAGGCTTCCAAAGGTTTATGATCGGTTTGTACGGTGACATCCGATCTGCCATAAATATATTGCCTGAACCGCTCGACTCCGAACACAATAGCCAACATTTCTTTTTCTATATGTGCATACCTGGCCTGAGTGTCGGTGAGTGTGAGCGAAGCAAACTCAACTGGGCGGCCGCTTTGCAGCAGCACGGCGCCCAGCGCGACACTGGATGCGTCCACCGACAGTACTACCGGCTCGCTGTCACTGTACAGCGCTAGCACTGGCGCGCTGACAAGCTTTGCTTTCAGCCTATCCACCGCATCAGAGTGTTGCGATTCCCATAACCACTCAGTATCCTTTTTTAACAATGTCCTTAACACATTCACACTCTCCGAGTAATTTTGAATAAATTTTGCCAAATAATTAACCATGCCTAAAAATCTTTCTAGAGCCTTCCTATCTGCCGGATAAGGCATCTCTATTATCGCCTTGACCTTTGAGTCGTCTGCGTGCATACCATTCGCATCAAACTTGTGTCCTAAGTATGTGATTTGCGAAACACCAAATTTACATTTTTCGCGGTTAAATTTTATACCAACTTCCTTTGCACGCCGTAACAGACACTCCAATCTCCGGTCATGCTCCTCCATCGTACGCCCCCATACAATTACGTCATCAATAAAGGATTCTACTCCTTCTAAATCTTCCAAATGCTGCCTAAGCTTTGCATGAAATACTTCTGGGGCACAGTTTATACCATATGGTAAGCGAAGAAATTGGTATCGTCCGAACGGTGTGCTGAATGTACAAAGGTCGGCGCTTGCGTCATCTATCTGTACCATCCAAAAACCACAGCGCGCATCGAGCACGCTAAATACAGTAGCACCGAGCAAGCGCGCCGCCAGCTCGGGCACCGTCGGCAGCGAGTACTGCGCTCGCCGCACGGCGCGGTTTAGAGGTCGGGGATCTAAACAAACACGAATGCTGCCATCTTTTTTCGCGACCAAAACTATGGCATTAACCCAAGATGTTGGATGACTAACCTTTCTAACAACACCTAACTTCTCCATTCTAATTAACTCATTCATCAACTTGTCCTTAAGTCCCAATGGAATTTTTCTAGTTGGGCATAAAACTGGTTGTATAGTCTTATCAACAACGATACTATATTTACCGGGTAGTTTTCCTAGTCCTTGAAACAAATCGTAATAGTGATCTATATTTATTGTATTAATTTGGCTTATTAATCCTAATGTAATACAACCTTCCAATCCGAGTACACTCTGACAGTTTAAATTTACAACTACAAAAGATAACTCGTAGCGTTTTTTATTGTAAACAAATGCCACATTTCCTACTCCTATTATTGGTAATGGATTTCCTGTAAAGGAATGTACACGTTTTGTGAACGGCTTAAGATCCATAATCGATAAGCCTAAGTACAAGTAATTAGCTTTAGAGATAACATTAATCATTGATCCAGTATCTATTTTTAATGACATATTTTTACCTTTGCATTTAACAACTTCTATCCATTCCATTGATGACTTACGTCGTTTTTTTCCATTTTCAAGAGTATTGACATAAAACATTTCTTTATCGCTGTCTTCACTGTCACTATTCTCATTGTCTAAACTGAGATTTAACACTTTACGAATTGCTTTCTTATGCTGGCATACTCGAGAAAAATGACCTTTCGTTTCACACACATAACACAACGCATTTCGTGCCGGACAGCGTTCCCCGCCGAGACACCATGCTCCGCCGCAATACTGACAAGCGCTCCGTGGCGTGCGCGCCGGCCGCTGCACGGCGCCGCCGCCGCCACCGCGTCGACCTCTGGTGCGCCTTCTGCCGCGCACACTGCTTACATCCTGAACTGCATTCACTTGCACCTCTTGCGAAGCACCGTCGATGCATTTGCTTTCTTCCTTGGACATCTCTGCCGCTTGACAAATTTGAATTGCCTTTGATAATGACAAATCTTCTGTGCGAAGAAGTCTATCTCTTACAGTATTGTTAATAATACCACACACAATCCTGTCTCGTAACAAGCTTTCGTGCAATGTACTGAACTCGCACGGCTGACTCAATAACCTCAACGCAGTTACATACTGGTCGATATTCTCACCGTCTTCTTGATTCCGCGTAAAGAATTGAAAACGCCTCACTGTAATATTTGGTTTTGTTCCAAAATATCTGTCAAACTTCTTCAATACACAATTGATGTCATCTTCACTTTCCCCTTCATTGAATGTGAAGGTCGTATACGCTTCATAACCTGCTGAACCAATGAGGTTAACCAACAAACTAGCCTGGACTTCTTTAGGCTCTTTGCTCACTCCAGATGCTTTAAGAAACACCTCGAACTGCTTCCGCCATTTGTGCCACGCGTCGGACCGCGCGGCCGGACCGCCTTCGAGCGATAATTCCGTTGGAGGACGTGCGTGTTCCATTACTGTTATTCCGTACTATAAACACGATATGTCACGGCACTAGGCACAGTAATCTTTAGGTTCAAGTCCGTTTTAACTTGTATTAAGCGTTAAAAAGATCCACCGCTGTCACCATGTAGTGAAACACACGCAAGTTGGTTAAACACTGATTTATTAATAAGTAGGTACCGCTCACACAATAATCACATAATGTTAGGCCTACCGTCAGACTTACAATATAAACATACTACAGTTTTCTGACACGTTTCATAAGAGTTTCGATGTGTAAATGCCAGGATAATCTTTGGTCTATCATTATGCCTAAATATTTAGTTGAGGGGACTTTTTGTATATATAGACAGTTACAAACGTTGCGGTTAGTACACTCATGGATCTGGATCCCATAGTCTGCCCCCGGCTGTGACCGTATACTTGGCGTAAAGCAAATATAATTTGTTTTTGCGATGTTTAACGAGAGAAGGTTTAATTTCAGCCATCCACTTATAGCTGACAAACCAGTTTCGGCAGCGAGTTTCACGCTTTCCCAAGTATCACCTGAGTAAACAACAGCCGTATCATCCGCATAGGAAAATATTTGCCCGACACTGCTCCGCAGGTTACATAAATCATTTATGTAAACCAGAAACAGGGTCGGGCCAAGAACACTTCCCTGTGGGACACCAAAGGTGATGTTCTCCTCATCGCTATTTAAATCTCCGATCTTTACTCTCTGCTTCCTACCACTTAAGTAGCTTTCGAATAGGGAGAGAGCTGTTTCCCTTACACCTATGGCTTCAAGCTTTTTTACAAGCGTGGGGACAGAGACGGTGTCAAAAGCTTTTTTCAAGTCAAGGAAAACTGTTAAGCATTTAAACCCTTTATCTACTTTGGCGACTATCTCTGTAGTCAATGCTGTAACAGCATCCTGAGTTGAAAGCCCCTTCCTGAATCCAAATTGTGCCTTTGAAAGGATGTTATATTTATTTAAATAGTTGACAAGTCTCCTATTTATTATTTTTTCGACTATTTTTGAAACGGATGGTAGCACAGAAATGGGCCGGTAGTTATTGACATCGTTCCTGTCCCCCGCCTTGTACACAGGTGTAACTGAGGCACACTTAAGAGCATCGGGAAAAATTCCGGTTTTAAAGCACAAGTTCACTAACTGGCTTATTAAGGGGACTAAGAAGTCTCTAGCTGATTTGATAAACTTCATGGGAATGCCGTCCCAACCAGGGGCAGACCCAGAATCGAGGGCCATCAAGATACCATCCACCTCCATCGGATCAGTCTCCAGCAGGACAAAAGAGGAAGTATGAGATTGAGCAGTGAAAACACTTGCGAGTGAGTGAGAAACTGTTTGCGCTGTAATTTCTTCGGCTAATGTTTTGCCTATGGTAACAAAGAAATGGTTTACGCAGTTTAACGAGTTTAGGGGGTGGGGAGTAATATGAAGGAGATTCAAATTTGAAGTTTTAGATGTTTTAAACTGAGTAATGTTATTAATATTTTGCCACAAAGATTTTGGATTTTTTATTGAAAGTGATATTTGTTGTCTATTATAGTGTCTTTTAAGCTTTCTAATTAAATTTGAGCAGAAAGTCCTAAAACGTTTGTAAGTAATTTTTATTATTATGTTAAAAGGGTCAGTTCTCACTTTAATCTGCATTTTATTCCTAAGACGAATACATCTCAGCGCCCCTGGAGTTATCCAGGGCTTAAGAGTACGTCTGGAGCTAGAGACCACCTTGATCCTAGTGTTTTCTAAAAGCGATGTCTTAATCATGTATATCAACTTATTGGCTATGATATTAGGGTCGTCGCATGTATTGAAGAACGAAATGTCAGACTGTATTAGGCAACTATACGCTTTCTCGAAATCTGTTACAGATTTAGTTTTAGTGTGTTTTTTAATTGGTTGTGATTTACTAATATTTAGTAGCACCATTAAAAACTCCCACAAAGGCAGAGTTGGTCGACTTTTCAAGTTTTAAGAATACATGGTCGAGGCAACTGTTTTCCCTAGTGGGTAAACAGTGTCCCGGGAGAAGGCCATGGAAGGACAATATACAACTTATAATTTTCATTTTGTCATTCCGCAAAAATCCTAATACTATTGGTCTTTTATAATATTTGTATAAAATCATAACATACCCAATAGTTTCATACCAATACAGTATACTGTAAGGTTGTTAAACCTGGTAGACAACCAGCAAATTACCTAAATGTGACAGGTGCGCCAAGGCGGCAACCCAGTTAATGGTCAACAATAAAATTAATTTTATTAAGGCCACCGACGAATTCATGAACATTTCCCCACAGTTAGGAGCCTATAAACTGCGTAGACATTAATTAAGTAAAAATTGGATAACGAGTCTCTGATTTTATAGGGACGCATTTAAATAAGAATCACTTTATTATTGAACCGCGACGTTTGGCTGATTTATTTACTACTAGCTTTTGACCGCGGCTTCGCTCGCGTTAGAAAGAAACAAAAAGTAGCCTATGTTACTCTCCATCCCTTCAACTATCTCCACTTAAAAAATCACGTCAATTCGTCACTCCGTTTTGCCGTGAAAGAAAGACAAACATACAGACAGACACACTTTCCCATTTATAATATTAGTAAGTATGGATGGATTAGTATGGACTTTCGATAATAAGTGCATAATTATACTTTGTTTGTAGTAGTGCAGACTAAATTTCGGTCACGTCTGCTATGCTGAGGTAACGCAGAGCCGCGGTACTGTAACACGGGATACCGAAGTTTGAAATGTCGATACACAGTATTTTTAAAGTTCATCACCGCGAATTACGTGAATTAGAAAGAACGGTATTTTGAATTACGTGACTTACAATGTGCATTACCGCGAAGTACGAAATTTCGAAAGTTTGTTATTACGAATTACTGTATCTCGAATGTTCATCATTGCGAAGTACGGGACTTCGAAAGAGACGCGGAAAACTGAACGGACGCGTACGCGTCTTCTTACAAAATCGTTGTTTTAAGCTGGACAGAGCTCAATAAGTGTGCGTAGTCCCTTAATCCGATAGATCGGCAATCCAGCACAATTGGGTGCTTTCCATAACTCACCAGTTCCTAACACAGGTCTACTTATGAAAAATTCCTCTTGAAAAAACCCAAACACTTTGTCCAACCAGGAAATTAATCTTGCTCTAATTTCCGTACAAATAATAAACAGGACAAGGCGATTAACATTTTAACTGGCAGACGTCAATTGGTTAGAAAGAAAAACATTTTCACAAAAATAAACCTCTATTTCAATGAATTATGGAATATTTTGATAAGCGGCCTTTATCCGCAGATATTATTGTTTTGAACACCTCCATAAAAGCTATTTTTTCTTAGAATACAATAAGAAAACACGAAAATACACTTACGTATTAAACTTGCCCTTTCCTTGTGAGAAGAAAATCAACAAACAATGGTTGAATGGAAAATATTTCGGCTCAACAATAGTATCAATTCTTTTGATCATAAAAATGTCATAGATTTTTTTTTACACACGGCCATCTGATTCCAAAACTGAGCGAATGTTATTGTAACCACACAACTGTTATACATACTTCTATAATCTATAAATACATACAGACTTACATTTTATAGATAAATTTCATCCAGACACAGAACCAACAATCACGCTCACTCACAAACTTTGTCCTGGATGGGAATCGAAACCATGAGCTTAGCCAGGTCGGGGTCAATTCTTTTGATCACACCAGCGCAGCGTCACAGATTATTAATACTTACTGTTTGCTTGAAACGATTTTATGGTCGTTCAAAAAGTCATAACATCAATCAATTAGTAATATTATGTCGTAAGTAAAGGTATCACCGAGAGTCAACGACATTCTGTAGAAGCTTTATTACCTGAGATTAGTATTTATGGCTTAGTGACGGGAATCTTTAAGTTTTATGGATAAAGCTTTGTCCACATTAAGCTATTAGTTTGATATAGTTAGATTTGCGAAGTTTAGGTCACCGACTGCCACTGTCGAACTGACTCTCATAATGAGAGGAAGAGGCCGATCTGTCCTAAAGCATTTTGTGGCTCGCCTAATTACACTTTAGCTTTACGGACTAATTGACATCTGCGATTCTTAGTTTCATAGTATTGCTTAAGAAATAAAAAAGAATACCTAACCTACGAATTTATAAACTTTTCCACAATAGAAAAAAGTAAATGATTGATTCATCTCCAACTATTTGGTGTTAAAAGTAATCTGATAAATAAAAATAAATTACCTTCAGGAAACTCATTAATAAATTGACGTTAGGAGAAATACAGTTTTCCATTTTATTATCAACAAAATTATCGAGCCAACAAAAATGTGGTTTCCACGCCTCTGTAGCTAGGTATATTAAGCTTTATTGAACGCCCGTTAATATTCTAGTCATAATAACAAGTAATTTACGTAAGTACAATAAATAAAATGTTACGTCTAAACTCAACAAACCAAAATAAAAAAATAGATATACAAAAGAACAGAAAATAGACATGTTTTGTCGCTATCAACTACCTATATAATACAGGTATTTGCGGCAACCATACCGAGATCCCTTTGTGTATCTAAAAGAAACCTACGCAGTGTTCTTTTAAAAGTGCCTAGTGCTTTAATACGTTGTCACCTGCAACCTAAGGCTAATTGTCTACCACCACCGTCACCGTCACATCACCGAGATGACGGCGAAAATGGCGAAACATACATTTACGCACGTCACATCACCTCATTTAAAACTAAGCCAGAAATAATCTCGTTCTCAGTTCTGTGTGACTTAAAGCAAGCCGCATATCGGGCATATAATTGTACCTCGGTAAATATGGCGCCACATTTGCAACGCGATAAAGTTATCGTCCCCATATATCTGTTCACGGTTACGCACACCAAGGACGCCATTTTTTGCGGACGTATACATTACATTTGTGGCAAACAATTGCGGCGCAACAATTGTGACGAGGTAAGTTTGATGCGTTTAGCATGTGGCGCCGCCGATGTGCGGTCTGGTTAAATTTACAGTTTACACACACATTATGTACCTATGAAGCTTTTGCCAAATATCTATCTCCTCCCTATAATCCACCGATAGAAAGGTTATTTTATAACTTACTTAACTTTAGTAGAAAAAAGTAAAAGACTACTGAATCTATTTTGAACTACTGACAGATTTTCCACACAGAAACGAATAAACGGCTCCTAATATGTAATATCCATGAAGCAACCAGGTAATATCCGATTCGAATTTGCCCTTGAAGATATTTTTACCAACTACGGGGAGGCAAAAATAAGGGTTTTGAATATATCTGTAAATTGAGTAACAACGGCTGTACCTCGACTATTTTTGTACTTTCTCTTGATTTCTGTCGGAAATACCTGTGTAATAAAGTAATAGACATGTATACACAAGAGATGTAAAAAGTAAGATAATGGTTTTTTTTTTGTCAAAGAGATTAAAATGCGAACGCTCTAAACAAAACGACCTCTGACCGGTTTCATCCTAGCCAGAGAGATTCACCTGTGAAATAGGCACCAAAAATTGTTACGATACTAATACAGAAAAGGCGTCTACTGTCCTTCATAACAAATCACTGCTTTGACGACAAACAGAAGCTACAATCAGTTTTTCTTCAATTCTCATATTAACATATAAATTGGGGACGGGAGCACTTCAAACAAAATTATTACCTACCGTCACGCTTGGTAATATCTGCTCGTGACTTGGGGCTACCTATAACCATAATTTGCCTGTACCATGGAAAACATGTGTGTTTACGAAATGAATCCTTTAATCATGAAATCCGGTTAAGGGCAGCCTGGCGAGTTCAAGAAGGGTTCCGGACTTACTAATACTTTTTTTTCTTTGAATAACGTTGTTTCATACTAGGAATTTCAAAACAAATACTTGAAGGTAATTGGTGCATTGGTCAACAGACCAAGAGGGCTCTAAGGTAATTTAGCAGATCATAGTATGATGAACATTACAAATCACAAAACTGGCCCAGCCTTGTTGGAGTTCTTGTGGGTTGTCAATATGTGGCCATTTTATGATTTTTAAAGTTATGAATATTATGATAAATAATGATCACGCAACGTGGCCTTTTTGGTCTTCTATGTAGTTAAGCAGCAACATCTGTTGAGGCGCTTAAACAATGGAAAGGTATTCCACAGCTATCAGGACATATCCAGAATCACAAAATCCCACCTTACTAGAATACTTCCTTCTTTTGATCACGTTTGCTATTGCGGGTCTCCACTCAAGCCAGCTAATGGAGGTATTGGCTGGCTTGAGTCAAACCTGTGATATGAATCACAGCTGCCAACTGCTACGACAACCGTGCTATCGTTATAACGAGAATAAAACAAAGACAGTATGTAAAATTTTTAGATATTCAAGAGATAGGGAGAGCCCGTTGACTGACAGATGATGGACGACAGACAAACAGACAGCTGACGCTTATAACAGTCCCCTATGATATGAACCCTTTGGGACCGAAACCCAAATTTCAACTGTTTTTAATGACATATTTCCCTGCTTTCTTGCTAGTTTTTTTTATTTAAGTTTTTTTTTCTGTAATTTTATTTATGTGTTTACAAAAAAAAAATAACTTAGCAATTTTCAGCAGGATTATGGTCTGTATATACCCAGCTGTTTCCATCCAATCTCAACATTTTCACTGCACTTGCCTGAGAGCGTTCCACCCCAAGTTAATTGCTTTGCAGATTGAAAATAAACATTCTTTGTGAAATTTTGTATTTTAAAAATAAACATTCTTTTTCTTTGGCCAAAATATATACCTACTATTGGAGACGTTGGAGTAGTTTATCGTTTATACTTATGTATACCTAGCTGAAAAAAAGGTTTTCAAAATTGATTAATGGTTATCTAAATTTTGAGTGATATCAATATAATACTTTTGTAAACGTAAAATTTTTCTCGAATTTAAAAATTATCGCTTGAATAAAAATAAAATTTTTCGCTTTATCAATTTGCGAATCTTCCGCAGACCCTCAGTCTTCAATCAGCCAAATTAGATCATGCAGCCAAAACTTTTGCCAATATATTTTTATTGATAAAAGCTAGCTTTCTATTTGTTGGTTAGTAAACTTTATCTTGCTAAGCTTGATTTATAGTACCTACCTAAATAAACATTTGCATTTCTCATTTCATAGCAGAACTACTGACCTAGATAGAAATCGAACAACTTTATGTTGACTTCTTTCTATCCATACTTCCAAGAAACTTGCACGAATATGATTGACTTCAAACAGACGAGCGACAGTTTGCCGACATTGCGTCGACGTACGTTGTCGACTTTAAATCATGTCGTCCCTCACCACAATATCATGACGTTATTGATTATTGTCTGTTGTTGCATAGTTTTTAGTACACTAGGCGACCAGTTTCGGACGGGTGTTACAAATCATTGAAAATTTTAGCTTTTCTCTACACATACACATCCTCTGTCTTTCCATCGTCCTCCTGAATCACTATGTATTAAAACAAATCCACATCAAAATCATCATCATCAAGCATAAATAGGGACAGACAGAGAAAAACGGCTGTTCTAAAAGGCGCAACAGAAAAATAAAGTACACGACCAAATATTAATATTTTATAGAATCTGTGTACGAACTCTACCTGCGGTTTCACCTGAGTTATATTAATTTTTTGGTTACTGCTCTGCTTCCTCGAGTATAAAACTTTGACATATTACTGTAGCGATTCGAAAAATCTTTTCAGTAGTTTTTGGGTGAAAAAATAAAACGATAGAAGAGTTAATAATGTAAGTCTTTCAAGTTACAAACTATGAGAAATACGAATCACATTTTGTGCAAAATAGAAGAAAAATATTTACGAGCTTTTATTTCCATGTATTTCACATTTTTCAATAAGGTTTAAAAGGAAATGGAACACTTATTAGAACAAAGACCTATTCTAAAGAAACTCTTTCTATAAACATTGATCCATCCTTACAAACTTTTCTTATAATATTACTAGAATAAAATCTCAGTGCTTCCTGAAAGTTCTGAAAGCGTTTCATAAATACTGCAGGCGTCCTAACGAGGATTTATGTAAGAGATAACCGTCTTGTTTATAGCCCATGAATTCTGAATAACAATGTGCATAGTCGGCACAGTGCATCACTTGAGAAATACTTGCTAAGTGAATGATCTCGTAAACTAAAGATGAATTTTTATATGCTTCACTCTATCCCTATGAATTACTAACGTTTTGTGGAAACATAATTCTTCTCCCTATTTAATATCACGTCGTCTTGAGTGAAATTTGTAGGGAAAGGTCGTTCTTTGTGAGAAGATTAGGTGCTTTGAGGAAATTTTGCATCGTGGATGAGGATTTGCAGCGCTTCGTCTTTAAAAAACTTGTAGATAATAAAATCTTGTCAGTCATTAAATTTTTTTTTAAAATACGGTTTTCGGGTTTTCCTTTACTGATGCTATATAACATTACTGTACCACAATTTGCCACAAAGTAATGTGGGAAATTTTATAGTTCTACGTCAAGTACCTTATGAGTTTTGATTCAACTTTCATTCTCGAGATAAAGTGGCTTGACAGACAGACAGACCAACAACAAAGATGATCTTTTAAGGGTTCTAATTTTTTCCTCTTGGAGTACGGAACCCTAAAAATGATCAACATACTTGTTCGTAAAGATAAAGTGATTAAGGTGGCTTGCTCGCCTCATGTTATAGGTTGTGAATTCATGGACATGTTTCAATATCAGTTTTTCAATTCTTATGTACTTTCAGAATAAAAATAGGTCTAGTACATTAATTTGTTTGTGCAAGTCGCGGAAATGTCTACTCGCGCAAATGGCCGCGCGCGCATCTTAGTCTTTGACTGTTTCTTATTTATCATCTTTAGTATAGTGCTCAGTAACATATAACATATACTGTCTTTTTGCCTAGATTTATTGAGCATTTCTGAAAAAAAAAAACTGGATAAAAATTTAAATGTGATTAAAAATATTTTTTCATCTCACCTATTCGAAACAGACGACTTTGTTCTCGTGTTTTCTATAAGAAACTTTCAGCGGGCAATAATGACGCTACAAATTAAAAAATACAACACACACAACTTTGCTACAAATGCAATTTTTATATTTCATAGTTACTGACCCTTGAAATAGCTACACAATTACCTCAACTGTCGCTTTATTTTTGTTACTGCAAATAGCACATAACAGTAACACGTCTGTATGTCATAAATGTTAGCATTTTGCTTACAAACTAAAATATCAAAGAGTTTTCTCTTTGTTGTCTCACTGGGCGTAATATTTGGGATTTTTATCTTAATATCCTTAGTGATTTGTTCCAAGATATACACATTTACGCGATGGCTGAAACACTACTTCTATTAGATTTGTTTCATGGAAGAGAAAATTATATAACTTTCTTTGGTAGGCGTGTACTGAATCATTACGTTATATTATTATCTAGTTATTACGAAATAAATAAACTTTACGATCTCAAATAAAAGTTTGGTTGAAATGGTTTCATTCGTGGGTTGATAAACCTAGACTACAAGTTTTGAAACACCGTGATTTTGAAAAAAGCATTTAGTATTTGCTTGGCATAAACTATGACGTCATACAAAGCGCGTCAAAATGGCCTGTGGTTGTTTTTGTTTTAAGCGTGTGTTGGCTATTTTTGGCTCATTTTTAAATAAATTTTAATGATGTATAGTGATGTAAGCCAGCCAATAAAGTATAAAGAAAATACATGCACATTTCCAAGAGCAAATCATAATTATACCTACGCAAAATCATATAAAGTTCAGTGCCTTATGTTATTTAGCTGTGTGTGTTATTTATCTAGAATTAACTATGTAATATTACCAATAAATTTTCAAGCAAAACATTTAATTAAACGTATCCACAATTGACACGTGCGATAATTCGTCAAAAGCATTTTCAACGCCACATCGGTCGCGACGATTCAATTGTGTCGGATGTCCCCGCGGCCACAAATCAAACCTTTTGTCATGTAAATGCAGAGCCACACTTTAAATTTGTGTAACTTTTCAAACAAGCTTTGAACCTATTTTGTAGAGTTGAACCAAGTCTAGTACTCGAGAGTGGGTTACGCGTACAATCGTGTAATTGTGTTATTCCTTTTGTTACTGTAAGCAAATTAAGCACTTGTACCATCTTTATAGTTGACTGGTGAAGAGAGACCGATACGTAAACACATGATGGTACTCATAAAAACAGCTGACTGTGGCGCTGCTATTGTCTTTCTATTGTGTCTCGAATTACGTGTGTTCGAAGGTTTAAATAATTTAATGTAGCTGTCACAACAGATTTAGTTTTATTAACATTTTAGGTTTTATGAAAAAAATAATGAAATCATTAATTAGTTGTATAAAAATAATGATTTCATACTATTCAAAGTAAAAGGAAGAACAAAATTTAAAACACAAATAAATAATCTTTCACCAGATAGCCTGTTTTCTTATTATGTATATTGGAGATCAGAATTTTAATAAGAATTATAATAAAATTTATAGGGCCGCGAAAACTTCATAGCGTTATAACATGTATCGCTCTTTTATTACTTGTGATTGCAAAACCTACAATATGAATATGTTAAAAAAGTGACAAGCAATCAACAGATAGATGAAAATACCAAAAAAAGCGTGAGATTATAAAGTTGTTTCAAGAAATTACTCTGCTACGTGATTCTACTACCAACTTGAAGTTTTGCTACAGTTGACGTTAATACAAATTGTGCCAGTAATAAATTCGAAAAATTAAGAAATGTAAGCGCAAATATATTGGTGACAACATTATAATCTTTTACACTTTTTTTCCTTTTCTGGGTGCAGATAAATACCATGAGTGCTGAGGCTGCCTATCTGAGCTTTACTCTCTGTGAATAAGTACCCAATTGTTGCGTTATGGAGACGGACAGTTCAACAGCTGCCCTTGAATTCATGAGTTATTTTTTATTGTAACACTAGCTTTTGCCCGCGACTTCCCGTTCCCAGGGGATTTCCGAGATGAAAACTTTTATCGGTCGTCCTTTTTCGGATCCAGACTATATCTGTACCAAATTTCATTCAAATCGGTTCACTGGTTTAGGCGTGAAGAAGAGACAGACAGACACAGTTACTTTCGCATTTATTGTAATAGTATGGATTTGTGTCGTAAAAAATAACACCTTCGTAGAATAAATTACGGATTATTAATAGGTCCCATTGTGCAAATAAATAGAAAAATTATAATAAAGAAAAGCTTCTTAGCAATCACTGTGACGCCTACGCCAAGTCGTGAGCAATAAACATGGATTGAATAGCAATTACCTGCGCGAGAAAAATATTATTTTTTTTCATTTATTTGAATAAACTCGTTTGAAGATAGAAGTAGATTATGAACAGTAAAGACCTTATCAACTATTCATGATAGTGTGTAAAGGTGAAGTGTAGTGGTATAAAGGTGCGCCCTTGTTTTCTCCTCTTTTTTGGTTCACGGACTGAAAAAGATGTACAATACTACTATAAATGTTAACTTGAACCAGTAATCCCTAACAAACAAACTCTTATAATATTAGTTGAGATATATACTCCGTTAATAAGCTTGTAAACCGTCTACAAATTGCAACAAAAACGCAAAATGTGATTGAAATCACCAAAACACAAATCATTACAGACAAATACTTAGTGAGATACCACCTTAAGGTAGTTATTTTCCCGCTCAGTTTTACGACATAATTATTAAAAACAAACACTAGTTTAACGGCTTATTCTAAAATAAGCAACAATTTCGCGGTTGCATGCTGAAAAATAAACAGCGATTTTATGACTTAAAAATACGCATCAATTTTCCTCGTGATAAACATACACCCTGTATATACCGCGAAGTACGTGTTGTGAGTATGCAGTCATCCGTTTCCGACTTTATAGTTATTTGCATCAAATGGTTGTAAATTTGAGAAAGAATTATTATGTTTACACTGTCTGTTTCGATTTTGCTAGATACTTTGTGGAGTTTTGTGTTTTCTATTTTATTTTTAAGTTTGTTTTCTCTTTGAGAGTGTGGTGTGTCCTTTTTTTACAACAAACACATTTTTGAACTTAGGAATAAGAAGCGATTAAAGTAAGGAACTATAAATTTCAGTCAAAGTCGACACAGAATGACATTGAAAAGTGTGAGTATGTATTTACTGGTTAATTAAAAAAAAACTATATAATATTCGGGCCTGTGGCCCTCTGATCACAAAAAACAATCGACGAAAGGCCCGTACATTTTCGTAACCGGTTCCGGGCATCTCTTTACGGGATCAAATTCATCAATAAATAATAACGGCCTTTAATATTCAGCACGACTTTCTCTGTAACCCTGTAGAATATTGTTATTCTGAATCAACTTATGGATCAGAGGCGAGGACCTTAACCACGAGGCTATTTCCGTTGGTCGAACATGACAGATTGTGTTTCCTCCAGTTTTGTGACAAATATCAACTTCTACCCACGCTTGTCTTAACTATTTATAACTTCCATAATATCACCACTATCTCCCACGCAAACAAACCAATGTTATATCTAAGTGGGTGTTTGTTTTTTTGCATTAATTCCCGGAATTTGCGGCATTTCACTCAAGTAAACAATGTATTCTGAGAAATCGGTATGCATCACAACTAAGTAGTATTATCTATTGAATTATGTTCTAAAGATTTAAGGTATAATGGTGCTTTGCAAGTGCTTCAGCTTAATAATATTGCTGTCACTGTCGCACAACTGACAAACAATGATAGCAAGACAGAGTCGGAGAATTGCTTAGTTGAAGTTCGTGCTGAGTAACGCATATTTATCGCGGACTAAGGATAGGGTGCTTAGTGGTCAAAGCATGCTAGTCAAATGTTTGGCTGTCTCACTCTTACAAGGTTATAACATCGCAGTTCATACCACCATTGCGCCCACATCCTAGTTAAAACGAGATAGCGCTAATGTTTAATGTATGCGGAACGCGTGCAGGTAAATGCTCCGGAGATAGTATTTTTACTCAGTCTAGACTTTTAAGTACTTTAGTGAATAAGTTATAACTAGCAGCCCTCCGCCTTTTCTTTGTTATACTGCCCCCACCTTGCTCCGCTCCCGTAAGACACAGTATGAAGCTATGTATCCTATGTTTATTTCTATAACTCTAAGGTTTTATCAAAATTCGGTCAGTAATTTATTTGTTTGTTTATTTTAGTCTTATTATCTTAATATATATAAATCTCGTGTCACAATGTTCGTCCTCAATGGACTCCTAAACCACTTAACCGATTATCTTAATCTTCTTAATATATATAAATCTCGTGTCACAATGTTTGTCCTCAATGGACTCCTAAACCACTTAACCGATTATAATAAAATTCGCACACCATGTGCAGTTCGATCCAACTTGAGAGATAGGATAGTTTAAATCTATATATATCCATACTAATATTATAAATGGGAAAGTGTGTCTGTCTGTCTGTCTGTCTGTCTGTTTGTCTTTCTTTCACGGCAAAACGGAGCGACGGATTGACGTGATTTTTTAAATGGAGATAGTTGAAGGGATGGAGAGTAACATAGGCTACTTTTTGTCTCTAAAATTGCGAGAAAGATAGAGTAAAACAACAATTCAATTTTCCCATATAAAAGTTGTCCATGTTCTGTTGGATGTCGTTGTCATAGTAACCGGCAAATCAAGTGTCAAAACAGTTACAACCATAGAGGTTACAACCCGTCAAACCTGACACAAATAAGTAATGTTTAATTGTTTTCAAAATACGAATGGAATCATTTTCATAAATCCAAATCATGCAAATAAAAGCCATTTAATACGGTTTGAAATAACAAAAAGGCGTGTAATATGCTGTAAAAAATAATACTGTAACAGCTTTTCTTATTTCCAACGTACAAAAATAATATTAAGATAAAAAAAATATCTAGATTTAAAATATTTACTAGCCTTCGCCCGCGGCTTCACCCGCGTGGATGTCGAACTTCTACCTACTATTTTAACCCTTTAGGGCTATTTTTTATATTCTTCACAAAGAATAAACCCTCCAAGTTTAATGTATTTAGTTAGTTATTGTTATATATTAACAAACACGTTGATATCAGGCAGTGAGTTTACTATTATATACATACTAGATGACCCGGTGAACTTCGTATCACTTACCTATTAATGTAAACAAAATTTATTTAAACCATATCACCTTTATTCATAGTAAACTCACTAGTCGCTGTCACCTAACTTTTGAAGAAAAGATCGTTGAAAGGAAATGTTATGAAATGGGCTTTTAGTTTAAAAAAAAAGTCCAGGATGGCCATACAAAAACAAAAAAAATATTAAAAGCACCATTATTTAATCAATACATCAATACATATAATAAAATCATTATATAATAAAATCAATCCATACTAATATTATAAATGGGAAAGTGTGTCTGTCTGTCTGTATGTTTGTCTTTCTTTCACGGCAAAACGGAGCGACGAATTGACGTGATTTTTTAAGTGGAGATAGTTGAAGAGATGGAGAGTAACATAGGCTACTTTTTGTCTCTTTCTAACGCGAGCGAAGCCGCGGGCAAAAGCTAGTATATATATAATTCTGATGTGAATGTGTATGTAATTGAACTCCTCCTAAACGGCTTGACCGATTTGAATGAATTTTTCTGTATGCGTATAGCAAAGTAGGTAGGTAGTAGGTAGGTAGTAGGTAGGCAGTAGGTAGGTAGTAGGTAGGTAGTAGGTAGGCAGTAGGTAGGCAGTAGGTAGGCAGTAGGTAGGCAGTAGGTAGGCAGTAGGTAGGCAGTAGGTAGGCAGTAGGTAGGCAGTAGGTAGGCAGTAGGTAGGCAGTATGTAGGCAGTGGGTAGGCAGTAGGTAGGCAGTGGGTAGGCAGTAGGTAGGCAGTAGGTAGGCAGTAGGTAGGCAGTAGGTAGGCAGTAGGTAGGCAGTAGGTAGGCAGTAGGTAGGCAGTAGGTAGGCAGTAGGTAGGCAGTAGGTAGGCAGTAGGTAGGCAGTAGGTAGGCAGTAGGTAGGCAGTAGGTAGGCAGTAGGTAGGCAGTAGGTAGGCAGTAGGTAGGCAGTAGGTAGGCAGTAGGTAGGCAGTAGGTAGGCAGTAGGTAGGCAGTAGGTAGGCAGTAGGTAGGCAGTAGGTAGGCAGTAGGTAGGCAGTAGGTAGGCAGTAGGTAGGCAGTAGGTAGGCAGTAGGTAGGCAGTAGGTAGGCAGTAGGTAGGCAGTAGGTAGGGAGTATGTCAATTCGAATTCAATATTCATAGTTGACAGGACAACGTCTGTTGGGTCAGCTAGTATACCTATATATTTCTTTGTTTATTTATAATGTTGAATTGAGTTATTCCAGTCCATTCGAATCCAAGGCAAATTAATACCAATGGAAAAAATTTAGAAGATTAGACCCAAATAACTTGTTGAATCAGCCATTCCTTCCCGTGGGAACCAAGCAAACGCTCGGCAACATTCTAATTTATTTAGGTTTTTCTTTTCACTTAAAAAGCAGTCTTACCGTCTTCAAAGTCTTTTACGGTCTTTCAAGAGTTTTTCTTTGTCTTTAGGTACTTTAACAACTAAACATATTACAGTAAGTTTGGGTTATTCTGAAGAGACCTAAGATGTTAGCATTTTTTTTTTAGTTTAATAGAGTTTCTGAATGTTCAATTTTGTTGTTTAAATAGGAAATTAAATTTCACCCATTTATATTTATTTACAGTACAAAACTTTGGTTTGTGTAATTTAAATGCATATTAGAATTTTTGTAAATGTGATTACGAAGCAGTGATTTATTACGATAGTTTTCTACTGACACAATGAGACATGGCGGTTAGGAGCATTGTCATGCTCGCTCAAAAAGTCTCGCTGATAGTGGCGAGTGCGTTGGATCATTCGGTTCCCTTCAAAATGGTTGAGCTAAATGGTGCTGATGCCACGCGTCATGCTCGTGAACGGGCGCTGTCAGTTGAGATGGGTCATCTCTTAACTGCCATGACTTTTGACTTTTTATTTTAATTTTGTATTTTTTTATTTTTTTATTTTATACTTACATTGTTTTCACATGTAGAAGCAACAAAAAGAAAATTTAACCAAAATTTTGTAAAACATGAATTTTTTTTAAATAGTGTCCGTGGAGTTTCTTGCCTGTTCTTCTCCATAGAGATCTACGTTTTGGAACAGGCAATTAGCGTCACTTTTCTTTTCTGACTAACCGACAGACTCTTTTGACAATTCATAAGTACCTGTAAATGGTCTAAGTGAAATAAATGCTTTGAATTAAGAATTTTAAATTTTGAGAGGGGACTAAGCCAAAACCGTGCTAAGTAACTTATATTTATCACGGCCTTTCAAAGTTAAGTCTTAGCAACACAAGAACCTCAGGTTCAAACCTTGAAACTAACTGTAGTTCGAAGAAGGAAGAAAACCGAGTAACAGATGTGTGTCTTTCATGACAAACAAGTCCGCGTATTCAGTTTGTGGAACTTTCAACTTTCAAACATCTGGTTTGGATTTCATTGTTTTAAGAACCATTTCAGAAATTACTCTCTGTGTAGTAGGAAGAACTTTTCATTGACAAGAATTATTAACAAGCGTCGTAACAAATGTTATATTTGGAGATTCTATCAGACGGGAAATTATACTGATAAAATGAATTCTCAATTCTTGTTACTGTCTTTGCAGCAACATAAAGCGAGTTCCACTAAAATTATATGTATAGCTAATAGACGACAGACGCGGCGGTGAACTTTGTTTTGTAATATTTATAAAGGTGTTAGTTAAAGATTTACATACATAATTATACATAAACAAATCACCACTACTGTAAGGTCAGAGCCTAGCCAAAACCTGACAGTAATGATTAACAAACACAGTTTAGCCTATTTGCCACCACAATTAATATGCTATACATGATGTTACATAAACATTTGAATGTGACCCCTGCAGCGCGTATGTTTACAGTTTATTTTATTTGAAATTTGAACCTAAATAATGAGAGCAATTTGTAATAAACCATTCTTATTAAAACCTTTGTTTAAATGCTTACTTATTTGTCAAAATTAATTTGTTATTAGGATTTTGTTATTGTTAATGTACCTGCTGTTAAATTGTTTACTATTAGTGTGAATTGTTCTCAACGTACGTCAATAAACAAACTTTATTTTCAAGGCTTTGTTTAGTCGTTGAAACTATAAATTTTAAAGAAAACAAACAAGTATTATATTTACAAAAATTAAACAACACGACGAGCATTGAAAATATGACCTGAAAATTGTAATCAAGGTGTACTTTTATTCTAGTTTCGAAATGGCTTTGTGAAATACTATTTACGGGTTGTGCCACCTCTGCAATGAAAATATTTTTTGTGTTAGTATATTTTTATTTCTATGACTCACGGAAATTGAGCAGTAATCAAAGACAGAACACGGTTGAAATTGCGGAGGACAGCTAAAATATAATATCTACCTATAACGTTAACATTATGAGACATTATAAATTTTACAGCAGCCATAAAATATGGGAATTTTCTTTCACAAGGTAATTTAAATTATTAAATTCATTGCTCGTAAACTTTGAAGTAAAAGGTCGTTAGGTTTGATTGACTTCACGGCTTCTAATAGAAAATTAATTTGTAGAGCAATCTTTAATGTTTTCATGAAGAAGATGTGGTGAAGTACTATATTTTTAGTATTTTTTCTTTTACACAACTTTGTCTCACAGTGTATAAGACTAGTGATTAGTGACAAACTATTCTACCTTTAATTACAAACAATCTTACCGAAGCAAAAAAAATATTTGTATTGTTTTTGCACAGATGAGGCTTATGTTTATCTAGCTTTCTCCCGCGGCTTCGCTCGCGTATTGACTTACTTACATCCCCTATTTTATCCGCTTAGGGGTGAAATTTAACAAAATCCTTTCTTAGCCTACGTCATAACATCTACCTGCATGCCAAATTTTAGCGCGATCCGTCCAATGGTTTGGGCTGTGCGTTGATAGATCTCTATGTCAGTCAGTCACTTTGAGTTATATATGTTACCGGCCAAACCGGCGGAGTTATTACCTATGAAACAGCAATGAGCAATATTTGCGCAGTGATCGCGCGATCACCGCGCGATCGTCAAAAAAAATCGTATTATGTATGAACCATTGCTAATCGCTCGCTGATTGTTCTAATGCACTTATTGCTACGATGACGATAAAGTAGCAATCGCTGGAACTAATTAAATATCACCTTTAACAAAAAAAACTTAACTTTGCTCTTAACAACCATATTAAATACGAAACCACCAAACGAAAAATGAATATTTTAGTTAACTGATTGCTCCACAGAGGCAGCACTATCGCTAGTTTGCTATTTGACGTGACGTATTTTGAATTGACGTTTGAGCAGCAAAATTTTGCTAAATTATCGCGATCGCTCGGCTATTGCAAGATACGTAATCCCAGTGCGGATTCCAGGACAATCTAGTCTTGTCTAGGCTAAACTACACACATCAAAAGTGTCTAGGGATCAAGCATTTTTATGCGGATTTCTTGAGATTGAGATGTGGCTTTGTAAATAAATTTATGATTTTATAAATTTATATGGATCCTTTTTGGTGCATTTCATAATTTGAATCAGGAACTGTGAATCAAATTCGAGTAAAAGATGAAAATCAGCTGTCAATATTTTCCCTATAAAAACATACAACGCATTGAAGACATTGCTACTGTTTCCCTACTACTGATTAAAACCAACGTTATTATGGAGCGGCGACGTCATTTAAGCAGGGAAGAAATGCTCAGAGCCGTGGGAATGATAGAAGCTGGTTCCCACTTCCCGGCAACGTACTGTGGCTTTAGCTCTGAATACAAGTCAGAAAAATAAAATTAAATAAAAATAAAAATTAAATGTAGGGAAAATAATGTTGTGTGCTTTCCCTTATTCTGACACTTTATCAGATTATGAGAATAATAATATTTATAAATTAAATAATATTCTCCATATGTTGACATGTTGTCATAGTGACAAATTATTATATTTTGACACTAATAAGTTTATTAGTGGTTTTAAGTTAAGTCAGGGAACTTTATCTCTGTCTGGTAAAAGTAGGCATTCAATTGCTATGTTGATAGCATACAATATTAACAATGTTATAGATAATATAACAAATAGTAGAATAAGTGACGAACCTATGTTGTGTAGTCACACTAACAACATGGTAATAAATTATTGTGATTCCTCATGTTGTACGAAGGAGTGTCCACCAATAATACCAGTTTCCTTGGAGGCCACTGTTAGCACTCTAGACTCCTCAATAGTAGTTGTGGAAGCTACTGCGGATCTTGCTTTAAACTAAATTGTAAGACAACAGAGGTTACCACCCCTTCAAATTACATATTATTAGAGTATCCAAAAAAGGTAACTTCTGGCAATGTAGCATATAAGGAAAAGCAACAAACTCTAAAACTTTTAAATCAAAATATTCAAGGTTGCTCTTCAAAATTATTGGAAATAGAAATGTTTTTGGAAAAAACCAAGTTTGATATTGTTTGTCTTACCGAACATTGGTTAAACGATCAACAAATACTGTCTATTAATTACAACAATTATTGTGTGGTTAGTTATTTCAGCCGGAAACATATGATGCACGGCGGCTCATTAATATTAATTAAAACTTCCATAAAATCGAAAGAACGTAAAGATATTGTTGGACTATCGGTTGAACACACTGTTGAATTGTCATGTGTTGAGCTTGATATGCATATTATTGTTTGTGTATACAGACCCCCAAATTATCAGAATTTAAATTTGTTTGATTCTGTAATAGAAAATGTGTTAAAAAAATTAAGTACTAGCAGCAAATCAATAATTATATGTGGTGACTTTAATATTAATCTGTTAGAAAATAACTCCAATAGTATAAGACTATTGGGCCTTTTTAATTCATTTAATCTGTCAAATGTTTTCATTGAACCAACCAGAGTGACAGCTTCTTCTGCCACTTGTATAGATAATATTTTTTGTAATTGTGAGTACTCACATAAAGAAATAATAAACAAGCTGCCCTCTGACCACAGTGGTCAAACAATTACTTTTTTAGCCTACATACCTAAACAAAAAATTCAAATAAGGTTTAGGCCTATAACATCTAAAAACTTAGAGAGATTAAATAATTCTTTAGTGCAAAAATTATGTGTTCAAAGTTTTCATAATATAGGTGACCCAAATGAGTTTTATGCAAAGTTTTTTTCATTACTAAATGCGCAATTTCATAGCACTTTTCCGTTAAAGACAAAAACGGTCTACACAAAGTTTATTTTTAATGACTGGGCAACTCCAGGTATTCGTAAGAGCAGAGATAAATTATTCGAACTGTATGGCCTAAAGCAGCATGTAGTTAATACAAATTTTCATCAATATGTTGCGAAGTATTCAAAACTTTTTAAAAGTGTATGTAAAATGGCTAAAGCTCTTTACATAAGTAATAAAATAAAATCCGCGGATGATAAAATAAAAACTACCTGGCAAATAATAAACAATGAAACGGGTAGGAAGAAACCGCGTAACACAGAGTATAATCTAGAGACATCACACGGTTCCATACATTCAAATATTGAAGTAGCTCAAGAATTTGAAAATTTTTTTGCTAATGTTGCCCTTAAAACTACTAAAGATTTAAATTCATCTCCCGCGCTCTCTGCCGCTTTACTCAGTAAGAATGTTGCAGCATGCCCTCTGGACTTCACATTTCAGCATACGAACCCCCAAGCCATTATTAAAGCCTTTAAAGATCTTAAAATTAAATCAACAGAAGATCTTTGGGGTATGTCTGTAAAAGTTTGTAAGTCCATTATTGAAACTATTGCGCCTTATTTAGCCTTCATATTTAACACTAGTGTAGACCAAGGAGTCTTTCCGGATTTAATGAAACACAGTAAAGTAGTACCATTGTTTAAATCTGGTGATAGTAAAGAACTTAATAACTATAGGCATGTATCTATTCTGCCCGTATTCAGCAAGGTGTTTGAAAAGTTAATGCTTAGTCAAATGTTACGTCACTTTAATAAAAATGCCATCTTTCATGACCAACAGTACGGTTTCACCAAAGGCCGTTCAACCGACGCTGGTGTTACCCTCTTAAAAAACATTTTCAGCGCTTGGGAGGAATCGCAAGACGCCATTGGAATCTTTTGCGACCTCTCGAAGGCGTTCGATTGCGTTGACCATAAAACACTTTTGTTGAAACTGGAGCACTACGGAGTTAGAAAAACAGCTCTTGGATTACTAAGATCGTATCTGAAAGATAGACAGGTTAAAGTCCAGATTAACGGCGTAAACTTATCTGGGTCTGAAATGACTATGGGCGTGCCTCAAGGTTCAATATTGGGTCCATTTTTATTTCTGGTTTACATAAACGATTTGCCCCAATTATTACAAACTCAACCAGGAATGGTGTTATTTGCAGATGACACTTCATTGATTTTTAAAATAGATAGGCGTGCACAAAATTTTGACGATGTAAATAACTCTATTCTTCAGGTCCAAAATTGGTTTACCGTGAACAATTTGGTACTTAATGAAAAAAAAACGAAATGTATTAGATTCATTTTGCCAAACGTTAGAAGTAGCGATTGTGAAATTATATTAAATAGCGAAAAACTAGAATTGTTAATCAAACGGTTTTCCTGGGAATCACGCTAGACGAGAAATTGCAATGGGGGCCTCATATAACATCTATTGCTAAACGGCTGAGCTCAGCAGCTTATGCTGTTAGGAAGATACGACAGTTGACAGATGTCGAAACTGCTCGATTAGTATATTTTAGCTACTTTCACAGTATTATGTCGTATGGTATTCTACTGTGGGGTAGGGCTGCTGACATTGAGTCTATTTTTATATTGCAAAAGAGAGCTATCAGAGCCATTTACGAGTTACGTCGCCGCGAATCTCTTAGGGAACTGTTTAAAAGGATTAATATTTTGACGGTTCCTTGCCAATTTATTTATGAAAATATTATGTATGTAAGAAAAAACCAACACATTTTTAGTAAAGTAGGGGATAGACATAATTTAAATACTAGAAATAAAGATAAAATAGCTGAACCTTATTTTAGGCTGTCTAAAGTAAAAACTTCTTTCATGGGGTACTGTGTTAAATGTTATAACAAAATTCCATGTGAAATATTAAAGCTTAATGAAAGGAAATTTAAAACACATATCAAAAAGACACTATGTCAACAAGCATATTATAAATTAGAAGATTATATTCAAGATAAAAATGCTTGGAAGCTTGATGGTCCTGCCCCATAGGACAATTTGCAGTGTAAACAAATCAAACTGGTTACTAAATTAAATTATTATTCATAAAACATAATATTAAGCATACATTTTTTATTTTATTTTTTGTTGTTCTAATTATTAATAGGTATATAAATATACATTTTAATTTCTTATTTTGTTGTTGATTGCACTGGCTCGCACACTAATTCTGTACTTTGTTGAAAGTGGTCGTCTACCATCTCAAATTTTGTAATTTGTTTACACTATGTACCTCGTAAACGTGACATAGCTTTCATTTCTAAACTTAGACCTAATTTTTTTACATAATTATATTTTAACGTACCTACTTTTTTGACAGATTTGACATTGTATTCACAGTATTTTACATATTGTATTAATGTATTTTAACGTAAATTTTTGACAGCTTTGACATTGTATTCATACTTAATTTACACATTGTAATCATGTATACTAAATATTGTAACACATATATTTTTAAAAGAGTACGTATGGAGTTTCTTGCCCGTTCTTCTCCATATAAAACTACCTTTTGGAATGGGCAACTAGAATCAAATTTTTTTAAATGTAATTGACGTTCCAAAGTGCCTCCATGGTCTAATGGAAATAAACGTTTTGACTTTGACTTTGACTTTGAGTGTTATCAGTCGACTTTGGACACGTTACCGAAGCACTGGTACCGTGGCTGAGCGCCATGGAAGACGGTATCGCTGCACCACACGGAGACAAGACCGATACATTCAAATCTTAACTCGAAGAGCTCCAACAATAACCGCCATGATGTTAGCCGTGAGGCTTCATCACTCTTCAGGGAACTTAATTAGCGACCAAACAGTAAGAAACCGCTTGCATGAAGTGAACCTTCATTCCCGAAGACCGCTACGGGTACCACCTATAGCAATGCACAATCGTAGGATTCGATATCAATGGGCTCTTGAACACAGAAATTGGGCAGAAGAACAATGGCGTTTCGTGTGCTTTTCTGATGAGTCTCGTTTTGGTATGAGACCGGATACAAGACGTATACGACACTGGAGAACCCCTGGACGCCAACAGCGATTAAAATCCTGCCAGGAAGTCCATCCTTATAGTGGTGGAACCATCATGGTATGGGCGGGTATTTGGATCGGCGGAAGAACTGAGTTGATTTGGATCAGAGGCAACCTCAACGCTCAAATTTATGCTGAGACGATTGTATCAGACGTCATCGTTCCTCTACAAGTGCAAATCGGTCCCTTATTTTAGTTAATGCATGATAATGCACGACCGCACACCGCAAGAGTTGTAAGACAGACACTCGCCGCAGCTAACATCAATGTCCTGCCCTGGCCTGCTCAGTCGCCAGACTTGAACCCGATTGAGCATGCATGGGATATGCTACAGAGAAGAGCTCTGCCGAATATGGAGGGTATCCAGTCGCAAGAAGACCTTTTTTAGGGTTCCGTACCTCAAAAGGTAAAAACGGAACCCTTATAGGATCACTTTGTTGTCCGTCTGTCCGTCCGTCCGTCTGTCAAGACCCTTTTTCTCAGAAACGCGTCGAGATATCAAGCTGAAATTAATATCATATACTCAGGTCTACTATCACTCAAAGCCGTGAAAACATCAAGTTTCTAATTCAACGCAAAAAAAAGATACGGTGGTTTATATTGCAAATTTAGAAATTTGCAAGAGAATCAAAACCTATAGGGTACTTCCCATTGACCAAGAATCATGAAATTTGGCAAGAAGCAAGGTCATGTAACACAAGTAAAGGGAAAACTCCGAAAACCGTAAATTTGTAGTTTGTTCACATCAGGCGTCCGTCTGTCCGTCTGTCCGTCAAGATCCTTTTTCTCAGGAACGCGTCGAGATATCAAGCTGAAATTAATATCACATACTCACGTCTGCTATTTCTTTAAGCAGTGAAAAACTCAAGTTTCTAAATCAACGCAATAAAAAGATACGGCGGTTTATGTTGCATATTTAGACATTTCCAAGGGAACCAAAACTCAAAACCTACAGGGTACTTCCCATTGACCTAGAATCATGAAATTTGGGAAGAAGCAAGGTCATGTAGCACAAGTAAAGGGAAAACTCCGAAAACGGTAAATTTCGTAAATTTGTAGTAAGTGCACATCCATCCGTCATTACGTTCGTCCGTCTGTCAAGACCCTTTTTCTCAGAAACGCGACGAGATATCAAGCTAAAATTAATATCCTCACACTTAGGTCTGCCATCTCTAAAAGCAATAAAAAAAATAAAGTTTCTAAATTAACGTAACAAAAAGATACGGCGGTTTATACTGCATATTTAGACATTTGCAAGGGAATCAAAACTCAAAACCTATAGGGTACTTCCCATTGACCAAGAATCATGAAATTCGCCAAGAAGCAAGGTCATGTAGCACAAGTAAAGGAAAAACTCTGAAAACCATAAGATTGTAGTTAGTTCACATCCGTCCATCCTCCCGTTAGTCCGCCTGTCAAGACCCTTTTTCTCAGAAACGCGTCGAGATATCAAGCTGAAATTAATATCACATACTTAGGTCTGCTATCTCTTAAAGCAGTAAAAAACTCAAGTTTCTAAATCAACGCAATAAAAAGATACGGCGGTTTATATTGCATTTAGACATTTGCGAGGGATTCAAAACCTATAGGGTACTTTCCATTAACGGAACCCTCGTTGCGCGAGTCCAACTCGCACTTGACCGGTTTTTTTGTTGTTGCAACGAACATGGGCGGCCATTCCACAGCGTGATTTGGATGAACTCATTTTGAGTATGCCAAACCGATGTTCTTGTGTTGTTTGTGTTCGCGGTAGAAACACGGAATAATAGGGTGAATTGCCCAAGCAAAAAAATACACGGCAAACCTGAGAACGGTAGTGCAATGTGCTGATTATTAATTTTATATATTTTTTCTCAACAACGTAAGTATTTCTCTACCTTGGCAAAAAAAATCATGGGTATCTACCCTCTAATATACCCAAAAAAAAAAATTACAAAGTGTTATTTTATCATCACGGTGACCTGTCCTGAACCCAATTCCGCTCATAATATACCTTCTCCTGCAAATACATTCGTAATATGGATTTAAATTGATTTTGTTATCATTAAATTATAATATATTCGATCAAATAAAACAATTTTTGTTTGTTTATCTTCTTTCTCATGGATTTGACAGGCAGTCAACTTTTGTCTGGAAAAAAGTTATCATTTCAGAGGACAGTAAGTTTTAGTAGAATAGCCACATCAACATTGCGTTGTTACGCCCCTTTCACCTTTTCTCACTCCGGATCAGTCCGGCTTAAGCTCTCGGCGCGAACGCACCGGTCCCAACGTCTTGCGGTTTCCCGCCAAAAAAGTAAGTTTATCATTTCAGTAATATGGGGACAAAAATAGTTTCATTTCGGTGGCTGTTATAACTCGTGCTAGATTTGTTTAATTTGTTTCAAAATTGTGTATTAAATTCGCAGTAAGTACTGTTTTGTTTGAGTAGTGTTCATATTTTTTAAATAATTTTTTTTCGGAGTTAAATGTAGAACTAACCTCTATTTTATCATCTCAGTGTTATCATTTCAGTGGATTCGGTGGACTGTTATACCAATTACAGTCCACCGGAATTAAAAGTATCTCCGAAATGATAAAAACATAAAGTTTTAGAGATCCTGGTGTCAAATACAAAGTCATAGTTTTGTAATGTACCTACTTTTACCTAGAGTGTCGATTAGATTATTTAGGTGTATTTGTTGTGTAATATTTGTGCTTAAGATATATAATATATACATATATCTATGTAGTTAGTACATGTTTACTATACTTTAGATACACATTTGTTCGGCTCAACGAAAATGTGATGAGTGTGTGGGTCACCACAGTGTAGATTATTATACCTACTAATTGTCAACAAAATAATTATTTCGAGGGTTTACCTTCAATATAAGTCACTTACCTTTATTTTTATATAATTTATTACGAGTAAATAACAATAATAAATAATATTTAATATAATTACAACATTCCTTAATTTTACAAGATATAACAAATAAGTTAAAGAGCATTTAAACGTTATATGAAAAAAAAGAGATATACCTATGTGATGAGAAATTGCCTGTGAGAGTGTTTGTCTGAGTCAATGCAAGAGAGCTAGTGTGTGAGCGCGTGGTGTATCTGAAGGTATGGTATTTTATAGGATCATAGTATAGTGTGTATGAATGTATGTCTGTGGATATGAGAAAGAAGAAAATTGAAAAGCGTGTATTTTGATTTTAGGATGCCGCGGCCTAAGCAACAGACTAGAGAAGAAAGGTTGGAAAAAAGGAGGTTGTATGAAAGAAGAAGAAAAGAGAGAATTAAGAGCAATGAAGTCTCACGCGAAGAGTTTTTGAGAAAAGACAGAGAAAGGTATGCCAGAAAAAAAGCAGCGGGATTAATTGTTTCAAGGCATCTAATGACCCCTAAAAAATTAAGAATTATAAGAAGAAAAAACAAAATAAGTGCTGCTGCTTATTACCAAAGAAAAAAAAATAGAGCAGCTCCAGCTCCTATAGCGGCTCGTGCTAACCCTCTGGATGAGACAATTGGGGATCAAAGTGATGGTCCTGGACTAAGCACTTCCTGTCACAGTTCCTTCTTGCCTACTTTACGGCGCAGCTTACGATTAAACAGCAATAGTATTAGTACGAATATCCAAATCCAACGTTCTAATACTACAGAAGCTAGAAGCTTTCATCGGGTATACACAAGCAGTCCACGACAAACCCTGCTATCAACGCATCAAAATTTTGTAAATTTTGACTATAGCAATCCTGGTCCAAGCACTTCTCGTCAAGGGAATCCATCTTCGGCTCGGCGCTGCTTGCCGATGAATAGCGATAGTACAATTGGTTCCAATATTCAACATCATATTGATGACAATGTAGTAACTGGCACTCATTGTGTACAACCAAGTGACGTACAACGAATAACATGTCCATCAAATCTAAGTAGTATCGAGTCAACATTATGCCCCAACAGCCCTGTTTCAGACTCGTCAATTACATCTGTAGAATTCAAGCGAGGACTTAAAGACAAATTTCGAAAATATCAAAAAACTAAAACTAAGCTAATAACAGAATTACAAAACAAATTATTACAGGTCACTAAGGAAAAAGAAATGTTCAAAAAAAGGTGTAACAGACTACAAAGCAATTATATGATTTTGAAGAAAAGTACCCAAAAAGGAGAAAAACCAGCAGTAGAAGTCATAAAACCTGATGAAAAAAAAAATCGAATTCTCAGGAGGGTGGTGAAATTTTTAGAAGATGATTAAAATTCAACACTGTGTCCTGGAAAAAATGACACCATATCTAGACATGGATTAAAAAAACAAAAATGACTATTGACAGACACACTTAAAAATTTACACTTGAAATATTTGGGATCAGGAGAACCACCGATAAGCTATTCAACATTTTCAAGAATGAAGCCTTTCTGGGTCACTCAACCAAATGTGAATGCACGAAATACATGCCTATGTGAAAAGCACGAAAATATGAAACTTTTGATTGAATCTATGAAAAGAAACCGCCTTATCAAAGAAAATACAATATCCGACGTTTTAAGTAGCCTATGTTGTAGTAAAGATAACATCGATTGTCTGCAAAGAATATGCTCAAGTTGTAAAAATAGACACATTGATTATCAAGAGTTTAATAATGAAGTGAACATAGCGTATTGGGGTTGGGAGAAGAATAAAAGCATATATGTCAAAAATAATGTAGAAAAATCTGCTATTAAAGTTGAAAAAGTAAGGCGTTGGGTGAAACCACTAGATTTAATAAAAAAATTCGAAGATAGCCTGAAACCATTCCTTAAACATTGCGTCAATAATAAAAATCAAAATCAAGCTTTCAAAACGTTAAAAGAAAATAATCAATCAATCAATCCCTTCATTTTGGTGGTAGCAGACAACAGTTCACTTTGCATACTGTCGTAATATATTTCAAACTCGACAACGAAACTTGCAAAACTCAGTCATTTTGTACTGTAAGTACCTCTTTAAGGCATGATGCTGCTGCAGTATGGGCACACCTCATTCCTGTTTTGCAAGAAATTGAGATAACTGCTCCTCTGGTTCGTAAACTTTACGTTATTTCTGACTCACCATCTGCGCAATACAGGAATAAAAATATATTATATATAATAACTCAGTTATCCTCCTATTGTCCGATGCTGACCCACATATGTCATGGAAAAAGCGCAGCAGATGGAGTGGGTGGAGTATTAAAGAGAACGCTAGATAAACAAGTCTCATATCAACATGATATTACCAATATTGAATTGATGGTACAAAACCTACAGTGTTATGTTAAAGGTGTGAAAATTGAAACAGTTGAAGATTATCAGGTGACAGAAAAAGATTGGCTCTTGCCCAAAGACTTAAAGACTTTTCCGGGAACTATGAAAGTTCACCAAGTTGTTTGGTCTAAAGAGTCAGGAAACCGTTTGGCACTTCGACATCTGTCCTGTATTGAAAGAGAATGCCTAAATAAAACTATTAGGTGCCCTCACGGCAAGCATTTAGGTTTTCATGACTTCACTGGGATTCAATCAACGAATTTTGCAAATAATACAAATATAGCACATCTGCGTCCAATTCAACTGTCAGAAAAATTAGTACTACGTCCCAAGCCATTCAATGAAAAGAATCTTTCCAAAAAATTACAAAGGAATAGTTTCATACATGAACCACACACACACTCAATCACAAACATTGAAATATCAATTATTAAGCCCTCAACATCCCATTCCTTTGATGGAATGAATAATCAAAAAGGAGAGAATGAGCAGGAATCATCGATAATACCCAAATCATTGCTCGAAAAATATGAAAACTTCAATGAATTTAGCACTCCATCGTGTTCATTTTTTGAAAACAATGATACTGAAATTATTGAAAAGTATGAACGGACAAGAAATATTGACAGCGAAGAAGAAATCATGATTACAGCCAAGAAGAGAAAAGTAAGAAGATTATCTTCGTCTTCGTCCAGTTCTGATTTGAATATTTTTTGATTTTTGTTATTGTATATTTAGTTTTTTAAATATTTGCTGTCATTTAATGGCATGACTTGTTTTAGGTAGGAAGTTAAACTTATTAAAGAAGACTGATGACTATAATAATTATAGTAAAGACGTGCTGTGGTGTGATAATTAAAGAAGATTTGTTTATTAGGTACATATCTAAATTAAAAACCTATATTTATAGTCATGAAAAGAGGCTGATTAGTGAATTTGAGAAATAATTGTGTGATTTAAAGTGACATGATGAAAAATTAATCTTTAAGCTACATACTTGAACCTACTCGTAAATACGTACCCAGAAAGACTGTTTTATTGGAATAACTATAATTCGCATTAGGTATAAGAATTACTTATACATAATTGCGAATTATAGTTATAGGTAGAACAAAACTTTGTTGTTTTTTGTTCTATTTAGATATGTACGTTTCTCTATTGTTGTAGTAATTTAAGAATAAAGTGATCTCAATCTCAGGTTTCTGTTATGTTTCATACGTTTATGTAAAAGGATTAAAAGTACTAAGCTGTTCAACCTTTGAACATGCACTTGTCGCACACGCCGCATCATCGGCACACCGTCAGCGCTAAGATCTGACCTACTGAGATCTGTGCTTCATCGGCTCAATACACCGACAACACACATGTAAATAGCCGTCAATGTGTATTGACCACAAAAATTGTATATAATAACATTAATTATTGTAAATAAATTAGTCATCAAGCGGGAGTCGAGTTTGATTCATCTCCAACAACATCCTCTCACTGTGGCCAAGACACCTTTAGCCATCATCGATCCTATGAGTCTGTGGGATTGGCAGTGAGAAAACCATTTCCTGTGTACATCGCACGACGTATACAACACCCTATTCCTACCCAACTTCCGTCTGTTACCGTAGGTCTCCTTGTAACAGACATCCCTCACGTAACACCAACGTAGTGTACGACTGGTGTGGTTTGTATGGTTCGGTTTGTATGGTAGGGTAGGGCATTAGGGTAATTAGGGTGCGAGGTAATTGTTATAGGGCTAGGTTTATAGTCAGTAGGGTCTTAGGTAACTGATAGGTACTAAGCTCAATTGTCATAAACATAGCCATTCTGGACGCACTGGAGTCACGGCCGCACTAAGCAAGGTTCCAGTACGTTCATTTTGGTCCTTCGAGCGAAAAATTTTGTTAGGTACGTTGTATTTAATGATTGACGACGTACTTATTTACTTCAAACTAGCGCAATCAAAAGCGCTTGGTTGATGTATGTATAGTGATTGTCATATTCTCACGCCTTACTGAGACTGACATACCTACGTACTTGTGCGTAACGTTGTTAATGATTAGGATTAGTAGGGACAGTTAGGAAAAATGGACATACAACAAATAAATGAACTAATAAGAAGTCAAGAAGCAGATTACAATGAACTAAGACAAATATTCACCAACATCAAGAAAGACTCACCATCAAGAAAAACGTTAAAATACATAACGGAGAGAAGAAATCGACTCACAGAACTATTTACCAGAACATCCAAAAACCATGGAGTATTAAAAGACCAAGATGTGTTGTGTGATCACAAATACATCACCACCGACTACTTTAGTTCTATCAACACACTGTATACGCAGGTTATGGAATACCTGCTGAAATGCGAGAATAGAATACAAGTAGTAAACCAACTATATGAACCAGAAGATATAAAACCCGAAGAGGAAGAAGGCATGAGATCACCAAAATTGTTTATACAATTATTTCGAATTAATCAGCTTCAGAAAAAGTTACAATTGGCAACTCAGTCGATGACTGAAGAGAAAGCAAGCTGGTATTTGGAATCGTTAGTGACTACATTACAAAAACAATGGCAAGAAATTGAAGAAACTCATGTTATCATTCTAATGGAAGATAGTACATTGGAACATAGCTATTTTCAAGAAAATATGTTTGAGAAAACACAAACGGAATTCGACGTTGTAATAGAAAATTTGTCTACAAAAATTGGGCAAAAATCGACAAACAGCAACCATAAAACCTCGGCTAAGTTACCAAAAATAATAATTCCAACATTTAGTGGAAGTTACGAGTCATGGAATTCCTTTTATGATTTATTCTTGAAAATAGTACACGAAGACAAGTCATTAAGTGACACGGAAAAAATGCAGTATTTAAAAACACATGTTCGAGGCGACGCCGCTAAACTGATTAAGCATTTAACAGTTTGTGACGCGAATTACATAACTGCATGGAATCTGCTGACAAGACGATACAAAAATGAAAGAATGATTATTACTAAACATATTGATAATATTCTGAGTTTGCCAAAAATAAATAAAAGTAATGCCACGAACTTGAGAAATCTTCATGATACGTTCAACGAGAATCTAGAAGCACTAAAAAGTCAAAACATCGACATTTCAACTTGGGACCCTATTTTAACAAGGATACTTAGTAGAATATGGGACTCGGAAACCGATGAAAAGTACGAACACCAATTAAAAGAGCCGAATAAATTACAAGATTTGTCGGCAATGATGCAATTTCTAGAAAAAAGATTTAAGTGTCTCGAAACTTCACACTCGTGGAGGGAAGAATCGGTGGTTCAAAGATCGCGCTATGAGTCAACAAATACATCAATCAAACAAATAAATAAAAGTGTATGCTGGTTTTGTCAAAGTCACGAACACATCATTTACCAGTGTGCCACTTTTAAATCGCTATCAGTTCAAGATCGAAATAAGATTGTAAACGAAAAACAAATGTGCAAAAATTGCCTGACACATGAAACGTCGACAAAATGTCACAGCATGAAAACATGTGGATACTGTGGGAAACGGGGTCATCATTCCTATTTACACCAAAACTACAACAATAGTACTATAAAACAAACTAAAGGCAAGTCAGAGAACATGTCAACCCCGTCTTCAAGTGAACCCATGAAGAAAACTGTGTCTAACATGTCTACTGTTCACAAAAATACTATACCAAAAACTACATTACTAGCGACAGCCCTTATAAGGATTTACTCGTCGGATGGGACATCGCAATTACTCAGGGTTTTATGTGACCAAGGTTCAGAGGCATCATTTTGTTCGGAAGAGGTTGCCCAACTATTGGCGTACCCACGTATTAAAATACATACCGAAGTAATCGGGATTGCTGACGAACAACCTAAGACATCGAAAAGCTGCATCAATGTCACGTTACAGCCTAGATTTCCAAGTGAATATAGGTTGCCGGTCACTCTTATAATATTACCAAAATTAACTGGCTGTCTGCCAGAGAAAAATGTACCAGAACTAAAGCCAGACTGTTTACAAAACAAACTATTTGCCGATCCTACATACTACAAAAGAGGTCCAATAGATATTATATTGGGCGCTCAAGAATACAGTAACTTACTACTAAACGGGTTATACAAGATGCAAGACGGAATAATCGCTCAAAATACCGAGTTTGGGTGGATTCTATCCGGCATTTGCGGCACTGTTGTCAATACTAAAACAGTTATCAGTATGATGACACGTACTACAGAAGTACAACAACTAAACAAGTTTTGGGAATTAGAAGAAATTCCCGAAAAATACCAATTATCCAACGAGGATCAGGCTTGCGAAGACTATTACAAAAACACTACTATTAGAAATCCAGATGGCACGTACACAGTTAAACTGCCATTCAAGAATCACGACGTAGATTACGGGGATTCGCGTAAAAAAGCGGTTGCCAGACTGTTACAATTAGAACGAAAGTTTGACAAAGATGAAAACTTGCGGAAGAAATATCAAGAGTTCCTTGATGAATATCTAGAAATGGGCCATATGAGGAAAGTAATTAGATCTGACTATTACCAAGGGAAATACTATATACCACACCAACCTGTGATCAAGGAAGAATCGTTAACCACTAAGCTACGAGTAGTATTTGATGCGTCGAGTAAGTCGAGTACCAACATAAGTTTAAACGATAATTTGTTTACGGGACCAAGATTACAACAAGATTTAGCAGTTATTCTGTTACGTTGGCGTAAACACAAAATAGCATTTATAGCTGACATCGAAAAAATGTATAGGTACATTAAAATCAACAAACAAGACTTTAAATATCAACGAATAGTATGGAGAAAGTCTCCAAAACATATTATCGATGAATACGAGTTAACTACTGTGACATACGGAACCGCATCTGCCCCGTACTCGGCGATTAAAACGCTGCAGCAACTTGCTGTTGATGAAAAAGCGAATTATCCATTAGCCAGCCAAAGGACTCTCAAGGATTTTTACGTTGATGACGTATTATCGGGAGATACCAGTATCGAGTCGGCAAAAATCCTACAAGAAAATCTAATAAATATGCTGCGAAAAGGCGGATTTAAATTACGAAAATGGTCGTCTAACAGCGCAGAGTTATTGGAAATATACCTAATGGAAGCAAAGATGACCAAGTAATGAAAATACCGTTCGATGAAACTAGAAAATCCTTAGGTGTACTATGGTCACCATTACAGGATAGTTTTTGTTTTCAAATTACTAGTATTCAAAATGAAAAACCAACCAAACGATTTATTTTATCAGAAATCGCTAAAATATTCGATCCTCTGGGATGGCTAGCACCTATTGTCATAACCATGAAACTCATGATCCAGGAACTATGGACAAATGGCACAGAGTGGGATCAGCCCGTAGAGGAAACTATTAAAACAAGATGGATTGAACTACAAACACAACTGAAGACTATTGAGAAAATTTCCATACCAAGATGGTGTTATTTTTCAAAAAAATCCATAGTGGAACTGTACGGATTTAGTGATGCTTCTGACAAGGCCTACGGAGCAGTTATATACTGTCGAATAAAAAATGATAATACCTATAATATAACCCTATTACAAGCTAAATCAAAGGTCGCGCCAAAAAAGCACAAAACTACAATACCGAAGTTGGAACTATGTGCTGCTGTATTATTAACGCAACTGACGGAGAAAGTAATTAATGGAATGGAGATGGAAATCGCAAACATCTATTGTTGGACCGACTCAATGATTACTCTCGGCTGGATCAAAGGTGAAGCGGAGCGATGGAAGACATTCGTCGCGAATAGGGTATCTCAAATACAAAAAACGTTACCACAAGCGAGATGGAATTATGTAAATACGTCACAAAATCCAGCTGACCTAATTACAAGAGGTGCTTCGCCAAGTAAACTACAGCACTCATCTCTGTGGTGGAATGGACCAGAATGGTTACAAAGTGATAACATTCCTATAACAAAAACAGTACCAGAGTTATGTGAGGAGATAAAACGATGTTATCATATAACCATTCAAAATCAACCTAAAAACGAAATCTGGATAAGGTTTTCAAGCTTCCAAAGGATGATACGAGTATTATCATATTGTTATAGATTCATAAATAAACAAGGGAACAACAAACCATTGAGTTGCATGGAAATTCATGCAACTACTAAAAAAGTCCTCCGCCTCGTTCAACAAGAAGTATTTGCTGAGGAATACAAATCCATTAAAACCGGACAATCATTGAGGAAAGGAAACAAGTTATCATGCCTTGATCCGTTTAATGATAGTGAGGGCATACTGCGAGTAGGAGGAAGGCTTCACAACTCCAGTCTACCATACGATCAAAAACACCCAATACTGTTACCTCACGACCATCATGTAACATTAATTATAGTTCATGATGCTCATTTAACTACATTACACGGAGGTAACAGCTTGACCTTAGCGTATATTCGGCAGAAATATTGGATACTTGGAGGAAAGCGAACAGTGAAAAGTTGCATCAGAAAGTGTGTAAGGTGTACTAGATACAAGTCAATGACTGCCGCACAAAAAATGGGCTCATTACCAAAACCAAGAGTGACAGAATCTTACCCATTCAGTCACACCGGCGTGGATTACGCTGGACCAATATCAGTAAGAGCAATGAAAGGCAGGGGTCATAAATCTTACAAAGGCTACATCGCGATATTTGTTTGCTTATCCACAAAGGCAGTACACCTGGAACTAGCAGGTGATTTATCAACAGAAACGTTCATCGCCGCACTACGCAGATTTATGGCACGCAGAGGACCAGTATCGCATATGTATAGCGACAACGCGACAAATTTCGTAGGCGCTGCCAATTACTTGTATAAAGAAATGTTAGACATAACCCAGTCTGACGACTTTCAAAATACATTGACCAACATGGGAACACAATGGCACTTTATTCCTCCATCGTCTCCCCATTTCGGAGGGATTTGGGAAGCAGGAGTAAAATCAATGAAACACCATTTGCGTAGAGTGATAGGAGAACAGACACTAACTTATGAAGAAATGAGCACGTTTTTACATCAAACGGAAGCATGCTTAAACACAAGACCGTTATGTGCACTAAGTGAAGAAATAAACGATAACATCGTGTTAACGCCTAGCCATTTCTTAATAGGAAGAGAAGCAGTAGGGGTACCAGACCCACTAGCGGAAACTAACACAGATCACATAAACAGATGGAAACAAGTGCAAAAAATGAAAAAGGATTTCTGGAAAAGTTGGTCAAAAGATTATTTACACCAATTACAACAGAGGTACAAATGGAAAACTAATCAAGGAAATTTGTCAGTTGGAACTCTGGTACTGATAAAAGATGAAAATACTTCTCCCAGCAAATGGCCACTTGCAAAAATAAAGGAAATACATCCGGGTAACGACGACTTAACCCGAGTTGTGACACTGCAAAAAGCGTCAGGATCCACCCAAAAGCGATCAATTCACAAATTAATACCATTGCCAATCGAAACAAATACGTGCAGTAGTAGTAGTAATAAAGCCGTGCATACAACACAAACACACATCGCTACAATCACAAAAAATAAGAAAACTAATCAACTTAAACAAGGTAATAAAATATCCAAATGGTTCGCAGTGCTTTTTATTATTTTACAAATATTGGGATCAGCAAAAGCGTCCACAACGACATACTCATTGAAAACAGTACCACCAGGATTCTATGTTGAACAAATAGGAACAGCAAACATCGACAGAGGAATATTTAGGATAGAAATTAATTATGAGAAACAACACCTAGAACAAGAGTCCGTGAAAATAAAAACAGTTACGTCACAGTTCCATCAATTATGTATAAATGCAGAAAAAATAACGAGTTCTGGATTTTGCAAACAACTACACCACCATTTGTTAGAAGAAGAAGGAAAATTTGGGCGAACTAAAGAATACTTGACAGAAGTAAACCAAACCAGGAAGAAGAGAGGGGTCTTAGGACAATTACTAACATCTATATTCGGAGTAAATGATGAGGCATACCGAGACATAGAGTCACTAAATTTAAACCAAAAGAAACTAATTGAAGCTGCCAACCATCAAACCAAATTTATGATATCAACAATCTCACAAGTCAACAAAACTGAAGAAAAAATAAATCAGAAACTTGTAGGATTTCAAACTAAACTAAACCAAGTAATAGCGTACATGGATAATTATAACAATTGGTACAGTACAGTCGACCACAACAGTGTTAACATACGGATCATGCAGACTTACCAGTTAGCATATAATTACATGGAAGAAATCATGGATTATTATAACGGACTGTTAGAAATATACTTAACCAAGGCAACAGTATATAGTGTACTAACACCCAAGAACGTCAGTGACTTGATATCATTAGCAAACGAGAAATTGCCTGCTAATCTGAAAATCGTTCAGCAGCAATTGCTAGACACCAAAATTTCTGAAAACAACACACATATAAAAGTATACTCATATTTTCCTATACAAGATATAACCAAATACACCTTAATGTATATAACAGCAGTTCCAAGGAGAAACTCTGATAAGTCTGTCCAAAGTCTAGAAGTAACTAAAGCTTACATAGGATTGGATTACAACAACGAACTATATTTTGACCTAAGCTATGAGGAGTTCAAAAGTTGTTTAGAATGGACTAACCATTTTATTTGTTTTCCTGGGGCCGTGAAGAACATGCAATTAAATGAAAATTGCATTGTTAACCAGCTTTTTAAAAACCAGACACAAACGAAATGCCCTACCAAAACGTTTCAATTATCGAATAAAATAATATGGAAACAACTGTACATGCCAAATACCTGGTTGTTCATTGTAAGAGATCGGATTACAACTTCGATACTTTGTGATGGACAAAGACAAGAACTTGAGCTCCAAGATGTTGGTGTAATACGACTCGCAGATAACTGCATTATTAAGACGACTAATAACATATTAACTGCCAAAAGAACTGTTTCAGTACCAATAGTAACATCATACTCAAAACAAATAGACTTTCCCATAAATACACACATAGTGACTCAACCTATTCTTAACATTAGCAAAGAAGAAATCATAAGTAGTTCAAAGGAGATTCTTCAGCATTTAGTTAATGAAGAAAACGCCCTACACACCGAATTAGATAGTACTGTTTGGAGTCAAATTAGTACTCACACATACGTAACAAATACAATAGCTTGTCTAATAATGTTTGTATTATTTGTGTTATTAGTGTACTACGGTCCATCAATACTGAGATGGACGAGAGTCACAATGCAGCGCACGAGCAGAAGGACAAGTCCCGAACCAGCTTACCATCCAGGAGGTGAACAAAACCGGGCAGCTGCCAACGTGACATCCAACCACCAAGCTACACGACAACCCACTGGCACAACGGAAACTGTGCACAGCGTACCACACCAACACGAAACCATTGAATTATACCAATTGGAGTCCAGCTCCTGAGAGGCGGCAGAATGTTCAACCTTTGAACATGCACTTGTCGCACACGCCGCATCATCGGCACACCGTCAGCGCTAAGATCTGACCTACTGAGATCTGTGCTTCATCGGCTCAATACACTGACAACACACATGTAAATAGCCGTCAATGTGTATTGACCACAAAAATTGTATATAATAACATTAATTATTGTAAATAAATTAGTCATCAAGCGGGAGTCGAGTTTGATTCATCTCCAACAACATCCTCTCACTGTGGCCAAGACACCTTTAGCCATCATCGATCCTATGAGTCTGTGGGATTGGCAGTGAGAAAACCATTTCCTGTGTACATCGCACGACGTATACAACACCCTATTCCTACCCAACTTCCGTCTGTTACCGTAGGTCTCCTTGTAACAGACATCCCTCACGTAACACCAACGTAGTGTACGACTGGTGTGGTTTGTATGGTTCGGTTTGTATGGTAGGGTAGGGCATTAGGGTAATTAGGGTGCGAGGTAATTGTTATAGGGCTAGGTTTATAGTCAGTAGGGTCTTAGGTAACTGATAGGTACTAAGCTCAATTGTCATAAACATAGCCATTCTGGACGCACTGGAGTCACGGCCGCACTAAGCAAGGTTCCAGTACGTTCAAAGCTATTACTACTAAGATATTTTTATAATGTTTCTTATTCATTTATTGTATTTTAAAAATATAAGAGTTGATTTAATTTTAGAAGTTTTACTGATATACCTGTAGAAACACTATTCTCCTCTCGTTACCAATTTAACTAAATTATACCTAGCATTTTTCTCTTAGTGCAATAGGTAGACATTAGGTATTACTATTAATGGCATACCTAACTTACAAATGCAACCATCATATTAATCAGAAACTTTAAGCTTTCTAATCGCGATACGTTGATTCTTTTGAAAATATATCAAGTAAATTAGTATTAGTACATAAACAAGCAAAAATATTTATTTAAGGTTACCAGCATTTACGATAAAGTTTTCCAACATTTTCACACAACAACAACCACAAAAATTACCAAAGGTTATAAAAGTAAAGAAACTATTCATTCATATCATAATAAACATTACATTACATTAATATCATTCTTTGAGGTTATTGTAACCTCAAAGAATGATATATGTAATAATACTAACTGTAATATCTGTATATTAATGATGATATTAAAAAAACTGTGTACTGTCCTGTCTCAGTGTTTATCTAAAATTTGTGGAAATCAAACCTAACAAAGTACGGAACCCTGGCTGGGGGCACGGTTGTTCTTAGCTGTATCATTTCGGTGGATTTATCATTTCGGTGGTAATTTTTATCATTTCGGTGGACACTTTTAATTTCAGTGGACTCTTAAAACTTTATCCTTAAATATTTATGTAAGTTTTGATAATATTTGATGTCCACTCACGCACAATGTTATAAAATAGACTAAAGTATTATTTGTCACTAAAAATATATAGATTGCATTGAAATAAAAAAATCCCACCGAAATGATACATAAAAATCTCTTGTTGAAATTCACCCAATAATTGTTTAAGTTACCCAATAAAATTTTAGAGAAAACTGTTATTTCAGTCTTTTTTTCGAACTTTTGTGTTAGTGGTTCAAACGTCAAAAATCCCTTTATTAGGAAAATGGCAAATTTCTTTATTAATGCAAAGGTGACTTGGTTTATCGTTACTGTGACAAACGAAAACACTTTATTTGATGAATCCTTAAAGAAAATTTTAATTAATATCAATCAGGAGAAAAGTTATTGCAAAAATATATGTTGATCCCTAGACACTTTTGATGTGTGTAGTTCTTCCTCGAATCCTCGCCTCGACTCAGGGCACCCCGAATCGGACATGTTAGGTTGGAAAGCTAACCTGTCCGAATCGGGGTGCCAAAAAATAACCACGAAGGCTAAGGCTCCGCTCCGCTCCGCTTCACTCCCGCCTTAGTTATTTTTTTTATACCACCCGGAAATAGGAGCCCTGCCCAGCGGGGCTCCGTTGACCTATCTTAGGCTAGTTTAGCCTAGGCGAAACTAGTTTGTCCTGAAATCGGGTTTGGCCGGTAACGTAATATATTTAGATAATATAATAATATTATAAAGCTGCTGTTCTATATTCTCCGTTACTTAGTCCTGAAAACAGAGAATACTTTGGATGTTATTTAAGTCTTTACTAATCTAAAAAAAACATTTTTTATCTCCGGTACCAACGACCAAATTTTGTTTTTATTATTTTTTATCTACATTATTCCTCAGACGAAGTCGGGGGTTTGAGCTAGTATACAAAAGTTTGACACGTGCCTTAAAAGTTGAAAATTATTAAAAGCAATCAAAGGCGCTAAACTGTTTGCGATGTTGAATATTTACAAAGATTTTTTGATGGACAGGCTGACTGGCTCTTTGAACTTCACAGAACCATCAAATTTTATTATTAAAACCCTTTTTTTAGAGTATCTTTTCATATGTGAGTTTTCAACTTACACTTAGATTTTTTTTTTCAATACTTTCATTCACTCTTATGAAATGATATACGTTCTTAATGCGTCTAATTAAGCTAGTATTGTAATGATCATTAAAAGGAAGAGCGCTGATGTCTGATATACAGATATAATTTTATCTAGTTCAGACACAGATGCCTTCACTACATAATTATGAAAATTGTAAATCGTTCGGTATATTTGCTTAAATGTAACCTATGTTTTGCGACAAATAAATTATTATTATTATTTCCATTTATTTATTTTTATACACATTAATTACATTTTTAAATATTATTATAAAAAACAAAAACATTTAAAAATATAAAAAACAGTAACCCACCGGTATCGGGAACAGGGAGCAAGCTACCGGTGGTCAGGGCTCCAGAGAAAGGAATCTCCTGACAATGCGTGCCGTGCCGTGTCCAGTAGTACTGCCTTCTGAATCAAGCGCTTGATCCAGCTACCTAACGAGAACCTCTTTAGATGTTGATCGGGGCTCTTGGCTATTAAGCCATTGGCAGAAACAACTATCGGCACAATTATCGCTGAGTCCACATCCCACATATCGACAACCTCGCGAGCCAAGTCGATATACTTAATTCTTTTATCTTTCTCGGCCTACTAATAATAAAAATACCTCGTAATCGTAAAAGTAACCTCTAAAAAGAGACATTTTACTTCTTGCAGTCGTCATAACTTAAATATCGGAGATTTTTCGACAAACTTCCTAAGGATTTAATAATAAAGAATGTTGTTTCTGACGTGTTTTCTTGTGTACAATCCTTACTTTTGCCTGGTCCTTTACTACTGAACCATTAAGTTTTTTTCCCAAAAAAAAATTTCCAAGTGTGCAGGGGATGGTATGGCTGACTTTAAAAAATAACCAATTTAAGATGAACGGAGCCGACAGCAACTGCTAGTAATTAATAATGTCAGTTTCCTTCACTAATGTCACCTGTCAACAAGATTGTTTACCACAAATGGATGGATGGATCTTTGTGCCTACTTCACGCAAAAACTACTGAACGGATTTTTATGAAACTTTACAGTAAGTAGTAATATAAAGTATACAACAGAGTAACATATGGGCTAAGTCTCTAGAGCATAGCTAAAAGTTGACTTAACGAGAATAAAACCGCGGAGGACAGCTAGTGAGTAATTTTATTTTTATTTTTTTTTATTAGGGATAACAAACAGCAGTATATTATAATATTACAAATGATTGTAGTACTACAATAATAAAAATTAATAAATATACTACTCACGACGCTATCCACAGATTACCATTTAAATACTTAGCATAGGTACTGTAAATATAAATTAAATATGTAATAAATTGCATATTACTGTCCCACTGCAGGGCAAATAACACTTTTCGTACAAAGAAAGCAATAATATTGATCACCATGTTAGCTCAATCATTTTGATTTTGATTGGCGATTTCAAAATATCTATTTTGAGTCCAGTTTTCTCACGATGTTTTCCTTCACTGATGTCTGTGATGTCCAATATAAGCTACCTATAGAAAGTACTTAAGAATTGAAAAAGAACCCAAACCACCGCACTAATAAAAGTACGGAATATAAATTACTAGCTTTTGGCCCGCGACTTCGTCCGCGTGGAATAATTATAGTTCCCGTTCCCGGAGGATTTCCGGGATGAAAACTACCCTATGTCCTTTCTCGGGTCCCAGACTATATCTGTACTGTAATTTTATTCAAATCGGTTCAGTGGTTTAGACGTGAAGAAGAGACAGACAGTCAGACAGAGTTACTTTCGCATTTCTAATATTAGTATGGATTAGACTAGATCCCAATTTATTTCTCTTTTCCTCCCAATCGATTGCCTCAGTGAAAACCAACACCAGATGTGTTAGATATTATCGATTCGCGCTATCCAGAGTTATAATTAGTTTAACTGCTATAATTACGAGGCACTAATGAACTGCCAAAAACCAATTAACTAATGGCTATTAGAGAAGTGTGTTTTTAAATAATCCGCGGAACTTGAAACTCTATAAAACACATAAGAAGTTCAAGGACTTGTATTTTATAAGAGTGACTCTATGACCAAACAAATGTAACTAAATTAAAAATGTAAAAACCCTCCGACCCTGTGTTATTAAGGGTCAATTTATACTAGCGCAGAGTCGAAGCGCATCGAAGCGTCAAATTTTTTACAACTTAAGTGAAGCTGCACGAATGCGCGCGTATCCGCCAGAATACGCTCCTTTACGTGTAGTAATGGGCATCGATGACGCGTAGGTTCGCTAGTGGGCGCATGTATACGCGAGAATGCGCGCGCACTAATCAGCGTTTTTCATGCGCAGACGCGCGAATGTGCGCGACTTTTAAAAATCTCAGGCGTAATATGTGCGTTACGCTGTGGAGTTAAGGTTGAATTTGTTTTGTTCAGTTTTGGAATGACGCTTCGATGCGCTTCGACTCTGCGCTAGTATAAATTGACCCTAAGATCGCGCCTGCAGCTAACGAAAAAGTTGATAACGTCGAAACGGCTGAACCGATTTTGATGAAACATGTCTAAAAACCAATGTCAGATAAACTACTTTCCAATGAAAAAAAAACCCAACGGTTTACCCGATTCAGAGCTACGGTGCTACAGACAGACAGACACACACACATGCGGTTAAACTTATAATACCCCTCTTTCTGTGTCGAGGGGTAAAAGTTAAAATGCCGTGATGGTCTTGTTTAAATCTTATGGTTACAAATCTTTTTTAATTTAATTTCTATGTATATAAAGACATCGCCGTCCTCTGCAAAGGAATGCATTGTAAGGACACCTACTACTTTTTTGCCATTTATATTTAAATAATTTCTTGTTCAGAAGGAAACTATCTTTTAAAATTGGAAACAGCTACACAAACCAACTCTTTACTAATTTTATTTGTTCGTATTTTATATTGACAAAGTAAACATAGGTATATGCTTCCCAGTTCCAAAAAATTAGAACGATTAATCATGCCTTATGTACACATTTTGGCATTTAACCATGTCAATTACTCGCGCAAAAATCACAAGGTTTGTTCGTTTGATATAGGTACTTGATAATATTTCCGGGATTTTCATTATTACTTTTGCCACATTTTCATTTGAATATGTTGCAAAAGTAAATTAAGAACATGTTTTTTAGGGTTTTTTACCCAAAGGGTAAAACGAAACCCCATTACATGACACCGCTATCCGTCTGTCTGTGACAAATAAGTACTAAAAAATTCCATACAGCAAACGTATTTTTTGCCGATTTATTTGTGCGAAATGCGATATCGCGCGAATCCGAGTCGTTCTTGGCTTGGTTGCTCAACCCGCATCGAAGTAAGCTCAAAACTGACGCGCCGTGTTAAAAATGGCCGCATCCATCTCTTCCTCGACTCATTAATCCGTAGATATACCCGAAGGTACTCTCGTTTCTTTAAAGATAGTGCAAACCACGCAGGCATCCGATGCAGAGACGAGTGGCAAGTTCCTGTGGCAGAAAATATTTTCATGCCCTTTCACCGTTCACGTTATCACCGGAATCAGAAACTGTGCAACATAATTACGTTGGCAAAGAATGCCGCTTGGGAAAAACTGTACCGGACCCTCATCTTTGTTGTAGGCAGTAACTGATTGCTGCCAGTCGTCTAACTGGATCTTCGACCTAAAATGACGGCGCAGAGTATCCCCGGTCAGACGAGGCCCTCAGGGACAGGCTTATGTACTTTACCGCGATCGTCGTACTTAAGTAAGATTATCCTCTGCTTTAGCTAAATATCAAGGTGACAGCTGCCATTAATGACAGGTGTTTTTCAAATATCATCCGCCTAGCAATTTCCCAACTATATTGGGGTCGGCTTCCAGCTTAACCGGATTCAGTCGGATACCAGTGTTTTACGTGAAGCGACTGCCTGTCAGAACTCCACAACCCAGTAACTGAGCGACACGATAACCCTTAGTTAGACTGGTCAGACTTTTAGGCTTCTGACAGCCCGTAATGACTGTTGAAGTTCTACGAATGCCAACCGAGACCAACGGCTTTACGTGCTTTCCGAGGCACGAGATGTCCAAGATAAACTTTAGAAAGTACGTAAGGAATTGAAAAAGTCACATTGGTACTTGCCCGGATTCAAACCCATAAGAGGCGGGCGTCCTATCCTGGGCCATCATGACATTCACTTAAGATCACACAGTATACAGCAGTATTAAAAAAACATTCTAAGAACGGCTGTTAACAAATCCTCCTAAATGCTCCTTGAATCCTTATATTTCTAAGTAGGCAATATTAACTGCAAGGAACATTTGTTAAGAACTTCAGAGAAACAGATAACTTTGCTTAACTGCACACAAATTCACGGGTTAAGTCGTATGTTGAATATTCACTCACGTTAACGTAACGTTCCAAACTTGTGCTAGTTTTGGTACTGAACTTGAGTACATTAAAATAAGTTGATTCAGGAAAATGTTCCGTACAGAGTTCTGCTTTAAGCGGTTTGTTGCTTGTTAGTTTGTTGAAGAGATGGTAGCAGTACCCCCATAAACTTTAAAATAAAGTACCCTTTTATCTGTGATTTTTTTATTTACGAACATACCAGAGCTTCTAGGTGCCCCTGCAGAAACATAAAAAAACTTATTTATATTATTGTACAACGCTTAACGCTTTCAGTTAAACAATCGATTAGTAATGTACTCTCTCCTTTACCCTCTTTTTATTTAAGAAATATCGACTCTTTAAAAAACCATTTGTTTCATTACCTATTGTTTTTACTCTTTCGCTACCTTTATTTTGAATACACCACATTTCCCACTGATTTGTTTGCACAACATGCTTTAACAGTATACCATTCCATATTTTAGAAAATTAAGTCTTTAACTTCGTGGTCTTCAACCATTTCATTATTTAAAATAGGTACAAGAAAAATTTCGTTATAAAAATAAAATCCGTGATTAGTGGCGCCATCTATCATCATCAACATGAACTACTTCGCCGGGAGGTTTCCCAACCTAACCCTGTTCAAGTAGCTATCTAATGTTCCCATCATAACGCTAATAGGTTCCGCTACTCGCCTTTTATTTCGTTTATCTATTTATTAGAGGGGATGCGTGTATGCGTAGATTAATTGACAGTTTTAATCCTAAAGGAATTAATTAGGTACGGGAAACATTTTCTCACCTTAAAGAAAATTAACCATAGCTACGTAAAGAAGTTTTCAGCCAAACTTACCAACTACATAAAATAAAGTTTAGACCTTAAATCAAAACAATATTTTTTTTTATTCCCTTTGCTTTCTTTGCTTGGTAAGTGGTCCCCACAGAAATATCACCACTTTATCGCTATTGGTTCATAGACTATTTCTCCTTTCGACGACAGAAAAGCTTTTGTGTCATTAAAAACTATGGCAATTATTGTAGTAGAAAATACAAATAAGAAGATTTTAAAATTTTGATATCAGAATGTGAACGTTCCTATATTGCCCAAATCATAGAATCTATGTCCGTTATAATACACATCTATTGCTGGACATGGGCTTCTTTTCGTAAGACTTTCCACAGCGCGTGACTTTATGCCGTCGCGTCGGTAACAAACGGCTTTCCACAATTTTCACTAAGTCATCCGTTCATTTGGTGAAGAGTCACACACACAACCATCACTCAAAAACCTTTTTTTCCCCATCCACCATCGGTTCTTCTTCGAGCTATTTTTTGACGTGACAACGTCTTAAATTAGGTTGCGGCTGGGAGTCACTTATGAAAAAGTGTAACGCTCGGTAACGTTACGATGAGTCACCGAACGAGAGAGAGGCCCGCCGAATGCCTTGCGTCTCTCTCCCACTCAACTATGATCGGTAAAAGACGTTGTCACGTAAAATCTTCGCCCGTAAAACCGACTTTACAGGCAACCATTTTTTTTTATTACTTATGGGCTTGCTCTTGGCCCCAGACTAGCCCGAGGTCATAGACGGGGCCTACGATGGAGCGAGCTCACCTAAAAGATGCCTATGCACTCGTCTCTCTACTCACTCTCTCTCTTTAAGATGCCAATACATGTGGGTTATATATGTGCCTTGTCCACTGCCACTTCAGCTTCGGGACTTTAGTTCTTCCACAAATCTACTTTCTGTTTCACAACATAAAAACCTTACCATAATTCACACAAGGTTCATTTCACACTGTCAGTAGTCCAATCTATCACGAAGATTAATATTGATGTAAAATGTGAAATATTCATACAAGCCGATCATGTGTCAATTCGAAGGCTAAATTATATTTTCCGTTGCAATCGTGATGAAAATAAAACTGTCAAAGTATAAAAAAATACGAAGACTTGTACTACATTGAATTTAATATTTTATGACGTGACTATAATTCTGTATATGTATGAGAAAGTATAGAAAATATTATAACAAGTTTGTATTTGTAATTAATATGAAACTTAAAACGTACTTGTATACATTTAAAATATAATATACTAGCTGTCCCCTGCGGTTTCACCCGCATTTTTCGTTACTGGTCCGCTCCCGTGGGTCGTCGCGTGATGGTATATAGCCTATAGCATTCCTCGATAAATAGGCTATCTAACACTGAAAGAATTTTTCAAATCGGACCAGTAGTTCCAGAGATTACCCCCTACATACAAACTTACAAACCTACAAACTTACAAACTTGCAAATTTTACCTCTTTATAATATTAGTATAGATAATTCGGTATTTCGTGATATGGTCAGGCGCGGGCAGTAGCCATTATCTTATGTAGATGGATAATGGCTATCTACAGAATTTTCCGTCTACTGATTTTCAAAGAACTTCCAACTCATATACAACTTTTATTTTATTTCATTTTATATTGATTAGGAACTACAAATAGCAGTATATAAAAAATTACAAATTATTAGAGTACTCAAATAATAAAATGAACAAATATACTCACGACACTATCTACAGGTTACCATATAACATACTTAGCATAGGTAAAGTTTTATTTAAAACACTAAAATATTTAAGTAACACTGCAATTTCATTTATTTAATAAAAGTGAAAGGATAACCGAGTGACACCGCACCTCACGTCACCTCATACAAACGTCGGCTCACCGACCGACATCTCGTTTGGGAAGTGGGAAATCATCAAATGACTGCTCCCGTCCTGGGTGCGGCGGGAGGGCGTGTCAGCCTTTAACTGACTAAAACCCACTCATGTTCCTTCAGTGGCCCTTTATGTTACGGGGTCACGGTAACTATTATAAACATTCCGCAACCGCTCGACATCTCGTTCTGGTTGACATGCGGTGGACACGCGGCTTTAGTAAATGTATGTACCGCCATCGCCAGTTCGACGCCGTCATCTCGATTTCGGTGACGTGACAGTGACGTAAAGGTGACGGTGGTGGACAATCAGCCTAACGGTCCAGAAATACCGCCGGCGCCGCTTAATCCTTCGAACATAAATGATGTAAGACACACTAGATAGACAATAGCAGCCCGACAGCCGGCTGTCAGTTGGTCGTTGAAAGGTTAAATAAAACAGACTCCATGAGATGGTCGGGCGTAGTAAGAAAGTTAAAGATCGTCACGAAGAGATGATAACAACGAAAATTGAGAGCTGTTAAGTTCATGTTTTCATATTTCATGACATCCGTTAAGTTTCTGATAAACTAACCTGGTACATAAATAGATCAAAAATGTCACACCGGGCAATGTCCGCTGTCGAACTCGCAACTTCATCATAACGACATTTTAAATTGTCTATCCATATTCATTTCAATAATGTATCTAACTTTAATTTTACAATTCTTCGTCGCTTTGGTATGAAAAAATATAAAATTCGTATAATATTTTATAAGGGAGAAGCAATATAGAAAGGTCTACAATTTAATTGTATTTGATTTATTAGTCAGCCTGTTTCAATTTTGTTATAAAAATACCCAAATCATTGAAAAAGAAGGCTTTTTCATACTAAACTTGTAACCTTTTCGAGAAATTGCTTTTAATTTAAATTAAAAGTTTCAATAAAGGGCAATTTTAATTTCAATAAAAAGCTGTCGCTTCTTTAAAAACAAAAGACTACGCTAAACATAATTTATTTTTTCAAATAAACAATCGCGCCCGCAGTTTGTTAATATTGATTAATTTGAAGGCTTTCCCAAAGACCGACTTAATATTACTTCGTTCTGTCTGTTCTGAAACAAATGAGGTTCCATTAAATCCTACTCTTTACATTAAATGAGTCTTTGGGTAACTGGACCCACTTGAAATAAATCCGTGGGATAACTCAACTCTGTCATATGTTGAATAGGCCGATTGGATCTAATGACCAATTTCATTATTAGTGCAGGCGCGGAGTATACTCATAGCCTTCTTTTTTATGGGGTGGAAATCATTAACAGACTTCTCCCGCCCTGGGCGGAGAGGGAAGGCGTGTCAGAATTTTACTGACTAAAATGCAATGCATGTATTTAAATAACATGGGTGGGCCATGTTCCTTTAGTTACCGTTTATGTTCCGGGGCCGCGGTAACTATTAGAACTATTCCGCAATCCCGGCAGGCTCCGCAACCCCTTTTAGTTTTTTCATAAATAGTAATATTATGCAATTATGTATTCACTTAAGCATCCTACTTATTCAGCAACAATAAAACTATATATTTTTACTGTAATAAAGTCTATATTAAGTGCAGGAGTACCGCTTTAGGTCTTTTAAAGTCGAAGTCCACCTCATTTTCTTAGAAACTTACATTATTTTCAATCAAAATGTAAAGCTAGAACCTAATTGAATTGCGTTTTATTACATTCTGCACACTGTAGACTGTATTTACTGGCAGCTTTAAATGCTAAATGTTTCTTTAGTTTAAATTCAAACTAAATAAAACATTTGGAGGTTTAGTTTTAAAAATAAATTTAAAAAATAAAAAACTTAATACACGAAGTTATGAAAAAAGTATCTACGTTTTGGAAAAAGCAACTATAATAGCGTCACCTTTCTGACTAGTCGGCCGACTCTTTGACAAATTACAAGTGCCTGTAAATGGTCTTTAGTGAAATAAATGCATTCCGTTATAAAAAAATAATTGCTAAAATAAAAAGGATTAATAGTAGTAGAACTAATTTGGAAAAGTGCCTACTTTTAACTTTTTCTACTGTACTGTAAAGCAGCGATGCTGTGCTTCAGTGTGATGAATTACATACACATGAGTCACTGCTGTTCATCATTTTTAATTATCCGATTTGGAACCCGTAACTATATCAGTGGCCGGCGGACGTCATAACCACAAAACAAAAAGATTCAAGTAAACAAACAAATCAAAAGATTTATTTGCCAGGGACTGCACGCCTTCCACTTGGTTGTCTATTGTTTGCCCGAAGATTATATGCCATAATCATCATTTTCCCGAATTTCATTTACCCGAATTTCATTTGCCCGAATGTTTCATTTGCCCTAAAAGACATATGACATACTTTTAATTGCCCGAATTTTAGATGCCATAAGATACGAATGCCATAAGTATTGTTTGCCATAATTTTATGTGCCATAATAATTGTTAGACATAATATTTAAATGGCATAATATTTAAATGGCATAACAAGTATTAGACAAATATTTAAGCCCCGTAATGGTTTTTTTTCTGTGCATGGTTGATGGTGGGCTAGGTCGACGGAGCCCCGCTTCGCGGGGCTCCTACTTTTGTGTGGTTTATAAAAAAATAACCACGAAGGGGATGGCGGGGTCTATTCGCTCGCTTCGCTCGCTCACACGACCCCGCCATCCCCTTCTAACCTAACCTGTCCGAGTCGGGGTGCCCTAAAGTTCCAATTGCATCCAATTTCTCTTGATATAAACAACCGTTACACACCGGATGTCGATGGCAAATTATGTTATGGCATATCATAATTATGGCATCTGATAATTAGGACATGTGATAATTAGGGCTTACAATGATTATGGCAAATGATGTTATGGCAAGTGACTTTATGGGAAACAATGATTCTGGCACGTGACTATTATGGCAAATGAGAGTAGGGCAAATGAGTATTATGTCGTATGATATTATGGCTGTTGACTATTATGGCAAATGATATTAGGGCAAATAAAATTCGGGTAAACGGCGGTATACCCTTCCACTTGCTTAAAGAAATACAATAAATCCGTAAAGTATTATTTCATGTTATATTAAAAGTACGTCCTTGTAATCATTTGCTTCTTATCAATTACTTAGCCCAATGCATTATACCTTTAGAAATCCGCTATGTGACTCAAAACATGGGTTATTGGCACGACGTTTAACATTTTTATTAGAAATAGTTTCAAATATGAAAATTTTTCATAAATATGTAATGCGTTCCTCGGATTATTCTGTGCTCTTGAACGTCGTCTTCTATGCATAGGAGATATAGGAAAATAAGCTTTTCTACTTTCAATTTTCATTTTTTGTTTACACCTAAAACTTCTGAAAAAAAATGGTGAAATTATTTGAATTATTTTTTAAAATGACTCAAAAATTTCGAAATCCGGCTAATGAGCAAAATTTACGTAGACATTTTCAACATTAAATAAACCCGTAAAGTTTGGAAACCCTCTGGAAATTGTGTGAAATATTTGCAAAAGTTAACAATAATTTCAACCTTATCGTGAAAGGTAAGTAAGGTATTACGGTTTATGGTGAAATAACACAAATTCTCAATTATCTCCAATCTTCAGCTAAATAATTAATTATTTAGAGTAAGAAAATGGTAGTGGAATCATAAGCTGAATAGCCTTGAGTAACATAATAGCCTGTTTCTTTAATATAATGCTAAATAGATGTAATAAAGAAGCTTTACAGCCCAACTAGCGATAATAGCGGTCCCAAAAAGAGGTAGATATCTTGTTTTTACATTGAATTTTTAAAAGTTATGTAAATTTTACGCCAAGCTTTTATTACTTAAAGTTACAGCTATACACTTCTATTTTTAAAATGGTAAACTGTCTGTCTGACTGACTGACTGGGTAATATATCAGTGGACTGCGCAAACCTTACCATATGGTCAGTACCAAAAAAACTGGAGTGGAGACAGCGACTGTCGCAACCTAGTGCTGGGCACGCCGTAATAGCGGCGGTAAGACCCCTCTTTGAGGAGTGGCTGGAGAGGCGCCACGGCGCTCTCACGTTTCGCCTGACACAGGTCCTCACCGGACACGGTCAGTTCGGGAGGTTCCTGTGTCGGATTCAGGCGGAAGCGACGCCTGGGTGTCACCACTGCAGCAACGGTCGCCTGGAGGACACGGTCGAGCACACGGTGGAGGTGTGCCGCGCATGGGCGGACCATAGACGTGTCCTCGTAGAGGCGATCGGCGGCGGTGACCTCTCGCGCCCAGCGCTGGTTCAGGCCATGCTGCGGGGCGAGACGGAATGGGATGCCGTCGCCTCCTTCTGCGAAGCAGTTATGCTAGTGAAGGAAGCGGCGGCGCGCGAGAGGCAACGACGAGCCTCTCGCCCCGGACAAAGACCCAGGCGAAGACGTCGAGAGTCGCAAGACGACTACCGGCCACCGTAGGCGCGGTTCTGCGGATGGCGAGCGATGGGTAGCTCGCCGCCTGGCTAGGACCAGGACCGCGTCGACGGCGCGTTAGTGTTCCACGCGCGCCTCAAAGAGAAGGAGTCAGCACAAGAAGGGGCCTAACAGGGCCAACGCCTGCCGGGGTTGCGGAATGTGTATAGTAGTCACCGTGACCCTGGAACGTAAAGGGCAATCGAAGGAACATGAGTGGGTTTTAGTCAGTAAGAGTCTGACACGCCCTCCCGCCGCACTCAGGACGGGAGCAGTCATTGGATGATTTCCCACTCACAAAAAAAAAAAAAAAGTACCAAAGAAACTTTTATTCCATATTATGTAAGTACTTTTCCCGGAATGTCATTTAAACCCTCCAAGTCATGCATGAAAGGGTTGCGCCATAACCATTGGGACATCACAACCGAAACATCACTATCTGACTATTAGGTAACAAAAGTCGTTGGTATAAGGTTATTTGGTGATAGAAATGGAAATTAGAACTGTAACCACTTGTAACGTGCCGAAATTACTGAAATGGGAGTAACCTGCTCCGAGCTCCTGCTTCTTTTCCATAGTGAACTATTTACGTTTTGGATCAAGCAACTAGTATCACGTTTCAGACTAACTAGCAGCCTTTTTGAAAATTCATAAGTGCCTATAAATGCCCGAAGTGAAATAAATGTCTTTTTTTTCTTTAGAAACTCAAAATGGAACGTTGGCCAAGAGTTTTGTAACAAGCTAATTAAAATTATTATTCCATTTCGTGTCAAACCGCCCGTCAAGTCTTATCGTCCCTTTTATTTAGAACTGCGTTTATCTCATTTTATGGGAGCTCGCCTGGAATGTAACATTTCCTGATTGTATTTGAGCATTACTTTACAGTACTGTGTCTTTACTGATATAATTATCGAATCTGAGTTGTTACGGGTAAATGCTTTCAATGAAACTTCCGTTATATTTTACTTATTGTATTTGAGCATTACTTTACAGTAATGTCTTTACTGATATAATGATCGAAACTGAGTTGTTACGGGTAAATGCTCTCGATGAAACTTCCGTTATATTTTACTTATTTAACGTTAAAATTTCTAAAAATCTTTTCTTGATTCCAAGTTTACTTGTATGATTTATATAGACAGACTAGGTTTTTCCGTGAATCCGTACTTGTGAAAGTGTATAAAGGATTCATATGAAATTGCAGACAAAAAGTAGCCCATATATCTTTGTGAGGACTTTCAGCTACACATTGCCGTGGGACAAACAAAAAAATCAAGTAATTTAATAATATTTTTAGCCACTTTAAAAGTGAAAATTAAGAGTATGCATTAATAATCCTTGTATTTTATACTGTTTGTTCTGTGCCTGTGGACAGACCTTGGTTTCCTTTGGTTGAGGTTTTTCATTAACTTTTTATAAGAAATAAAATAAAATACTTAATCTTTATTTATAAATTGGTAAAATGACTGACTACTGATATAGCAAGGCACAGCCTAAACCGCTGGTCCTAGACACATGAAACTTGCAGGGTATGTTCTTTGTATAGAGTAGGTAACCACTAAGAAAAGATTTTTTGTGTTCCAACCCCAAAGAGGTGAAATAGGGGATAAAACTTACGAAAGCTTGTAAACTATAAAAATAAAGAACAAGACAAAAGCAGCTACTGGCTTTATAATACTTATTTGTCCGGTTTTCCTCTCAGAATCTCAACAAGATAACACTAAGAAGTACTAAGAAGTACTAAGAACTCTAAGTTCTTATACTTAACTTTCTCAGAAACTCCCATTGTTTACTCTAAAACAAAACACTCAACGCTCATCCATTTCATCCTACATATTTCCTGTGTTTCGTGCATGACTATTTATAGCAGAAAGTTGGTACCACTGAATACTTCCTAAAACTCAGAACAATAGAGCTGTAATAAGTAGCAAAACTCAAGTAAAATGGTCCAAACTTGGGCTCTAGTTAGAATTCATGTCTTAAGTGTTGAATGAGATAAACTTACAGAAAGATTAACTCAGTTTAATTAGGATTAGTTTTATTTAAGTACTATTTTGAGCTGCTTTGGTTATGTTCACGAAATAGTTGTCATCTTTTAAATATTATAAAATGAAACAACGTAGTTTGTTTTGTTCCTTAATTCGTGGGGACTATTCTTCGGAACGAACAATCCGGTTCTATAAAAAAAAATGTCATGATGATTCAGTAGTTAAGACGCTTCTCCTTAAAAGGTTGTAGGTTCGCATTAGGGCAACTTTCAATGTAATTCTTCTAACTCATTATTTATTTTCTAAAGATTATCTTGGCCACATCACAGCCATGGGTGAACTAAAATATCGCTGAAATAAAATCATCATAACTCCAAAATAAATGCTCGTGCGCTCTCTGTATGAGAAGAGGCTTTTGAAGGGTTGAAAAGTAATCTATACTTATATTACAAAGCTGAGGAGTTTGTTTTGTTAAAAAACTACTGCTTCGATTAAAAAAAAAAATTGAGTTGAATAGTTCATTTATCAAGGAATGCTATAAGGTAAGGCGGAAGATAAGTAGTTATTGTTGTAAAGTAATAGTGTTTTTTACACGCAGACGAAGTCACAAGCAAAAGCTAGTGCATAATAAAACTTAGAGAATTCCTTACATAAAACACCACGAAGAAACAAAAATATCGTGGAAAAAACCAATACGCTTGGACCACTTACCAAGGGATTGGGAAGGGAAAGGGTAGGTACCTACTCTTGAAGATTCAATTGCAGATAAATAGATGCGTGTATAGTAAGATACACCATAAGCCTCTCTTAATATCAGACTGCCATACAATCTGGAGATCAATTTAACTAATAGACTAACTTATTTCGTTCTATTGTACACTCAATAAAGTCAATAAGCCCGTCAGATAATACGCGAGCAATTTTGGACACTTATGTTTTCTTTTTTCTCATAAATTAAAAATGCCGGCAATACAATGCGTTGAAGTTTCTCTTGACGTCACGCCTAGGTACAATTTTTACTGAACAGTAACGTCATACACCTCCACTCTGTAACTTTGATGCTCTTAATCTGGCGCGGGTCTGCGAACGGTGAGTGATGGGTAGCTCGCCGCCCGGCTAGGACCAGGCCTGCGTAGACGGCGCGTTAGTTATCCACGCGCGCCTCAAAGAGAAGTCAGCATGAGAAGGGGCCCACGCCGAGGGCCAACGCCTGCCGGGGTTGCAGAATGTTTATAATAGTTACCGTGACCCCAGAACATAAAGGGCAACCAAAGGAACATGAGCGGGTTTTAGTCAGTAAAAAGTCTGACACGCCCTCCCGCCGTATCCTGGACGGGAGTCATGAGCGGGTTTTAGTCAGTAAAAAGTCTGACACGCCCTCCCGCCGCACCCAGGACGGGAGCCATTTGATGATCCGACTCACCAAAAAAAAAGGTTTTATCTGTGCATTTTTCTATGAATTTGATAGAGAGAAAAACATGTGTCTCGTATTTTTGGACGGTCTAGCAGACGAACTGAACAGAATGCCATTTTTTTGTATTCGTCGTCCCTATTTTAGTTTTCTTAAACACCGATAAATGTGTAAAAAGAAATCTAAAAGAAGTACGAACGAAATTTTTTTTAATTATTTGTTTTTACCTACTGCTTCCTAACACAATACGTCTGATCGAAGTATATAATATATGTATCTGATGTTGCATACTTTAAATAAAATTTATGTAAAAAGCTAACTATTTTTCTTTTTTGAGATTTAATATAGGTAAAAAAATCTATTATGAGTGGATGTTTATCAGTTTCGGTGACAGTACTTGCAAGGTTACTTACAAAATTCTGTTCTGCATTCGACTTGATTGATTTCTGTTTGTATTACTAAACAAACGAAAATTCAATCTACGCCCGTAGAATCAACGCTGTTTGGCCTGAATTTAATTTATTTTTCAAAAACAAAACAAAATATATATGTTGCAAATAAATAGATTATTTTGTAAACCTGTACAAACCCCTACAACAATACTTGTCCTCAATTATCTGTAAAATAAGTAATAATTGGTATATTCAGTAAAGGTTTCCAACGATTCTTTGTCTACAAGCGTTACGCAGGCAAAATAAAAATCCAAACTAATGTTATAAATGCGAAAGTAACTTTGTCTGTCTTACTTTCACGCCGAAACTACGGCTCGCAGTTAAATGAAATTTGGTGAAAAGATTTTTTTTTTTTTTTTTTTTTTGGTGAGTGGGAAATCATCCAATGACTGCTCCCGTCCTGGGTGCGACGGGAGGGCGTGTCAGACTCTTACTGACTAAAACCCACTCATGTTCCTTCGATTGCCCTTTATGTACCAGGGTCACGGTAACCACTATAAACATTCCGCAACCCCGGCAGGCGTTGGCCCTGTTGGGCCCCTTCCTGTGCTGACTCCTTCTCTTTGAGGCGCGCGTGGAACACTAACGCGCCGTCTACGCGGTCCTGGTCCTAGCCGGGCGGCGAGCTACCCATCGCTCGCCATCCGCAGAACCGCGCCTACGGTGGCCGGTAGTCGTCTTGCGACTCTCGACGTCTTCGCCTGGGTTGGTGAAAAGATAGTCCATAGCCTGGGAAAGGACGGGTTTTTATTCCAAAAATCCCACGGGAACGGGAATACGCGCGTGACAGCAAGAATGTTACACCTGAAGGTAGACTGGCAAAGAATGCCTACGGCATTAAGTCCGCCTGTACACTACGTACTAAGTATTAAATAAAATAAATAAATAAATAAATGTTATATAGCACATACTTTTGCTATTCTCTGTCTCTATCTTACCACTGTTATCTGCCAGTTGTGTGACGGTGACAGCTATAGTACTTATTCATTCAGACCGAGTAAATAAACATCTTAAAAATAATAAATAAAAATCTTTATCGATCGTCTACAAATATGCAGTACATGGGTATTTCATTTGTACATAGTAAAATTACAAAAGTTCTATAGTAGTTCTACATGTAATCTCGTAACTTTTCTGGTGCTTAATCGTTCTTTGAATAATGTTCTAATTCACAACTTTTCTGTAATAACACATTATTACGATATTATTGAGCCAAGTTTATAATTACGGTCAAAACCGAAATACCTTTATAAGGTTTTCAAATATTTCGTAGCAGGGTCTACGCTTTCGTAGCACATGAGCTACGCCGTAGCACACTACAAAGACAATCTATTAGATTACGTCCAACAATTTTACCCCATAAGTGGTTACATACTAAACAAGGTATTCCAAGGTATATAATGTGGGATATAATTATGGATATTAAGACAATGGTGTAATTAAGATGATCGTGGTAAGGTACTTAGGAAGAAAGGACTCGATAAAGGACGTAATTGTTAGGTAGCAAAATTGTGATGTTCGCTCCTCTTATCTCTGGGTAAAGTACAGAATGTATATACAGGGTTTTCAAATTGCTTGTTTTCTATACAGGAGATAGATTTAGGAATATAGTCGAACAATGTAATAACCATAGGGCTCGACAAGGGTCCTTTTAAAATAACTCAATGTAAAAATTCTTCTAGTCCAGAGCAGAATGAAAACTACAAAAAATCATTTTAGCCATTTTTTGTATTTCACTGAGACATTCCCGAATCTGTGATATATACCCTGCGATTTAGGCGGTTGAGTTACATCTTTAGTTACTTCTCTATATCAAATTGTACAAAACAAATTTTACGACTTGCAGAAAGCAGAAATGAAACAAAGTTATTATCTTTGGTATATTAGTATAGATTTAGATTGGAATCTTGGGACGGTTGACTAAGCGGAGCAAATGCTATGGTATTTAGACGACTGATTTATCTACACATATAATTTATAAATCCATACTAATATTATAAATGGGAAAGTGTGTCTGTCTGTCTGTCTGTCTGTTTGTCTTTCTTTCACGGCAAAACGGAGCGACGGATTGACGTGATTTTTTAAGTGGAGATAGTTAAAGGGATGTAGAGTAACATAGGCTACTTTTTGTCTCTTTCTAACGCGAGCGAAGCCGCGGGCAGAAGCTAGTACATACATATTTGACGAGCCTGTTGGTCTAGTGGCCAGTGACTCTGACTGCTAAGCCAGAGGTTATGGGTTCGATTCCCACCCAGGACAAACTTTGTGTGACGAGCATGATGGTTTGTTCTGTGTCTGGGTGTAATTTATCTATAATATGTAAATTATATAAGTATGTTTATCAGTTATCTGGTTACCATAGCACAAGCTCTGCTTAGTTTGGAATCAAATGACCGTGTGTGAGTTGTCCAAGAAAATTTATTTAATGTCGGACGTTGTCTAGGCAACGATATCGAGGCAGACCCAGTCGAAGATGGTTGGAGGCAGGAATGGCCTACATTAGCCCTGATTACAGAAGATTGGAAAAAAAGAAAGGAAGGTCTTTGCCCTGCAGTTGGACAACATAGGCTTATAATAATAGTAAATAGGTATAACTTACATCCAGACACAAAACAAACAATTATGCTCATCACACAAATTTCTGAGTGGGACCACCAGACCAACAGCTAGATCATCAAAATTATAATTCTAATTACCAATCAAACGCAAAATCAGACTCACTCACAGATATAAGTCTCTCCATCTTATAATGCCATCAAAAATTCTCTCGTAGTTCAATCTTGATTACCTCAGTTCCCTGACCGATAAAGAAGCGACACGTGTCTATATCTTGCACAGAACATCATTTCCCTAAGGTTTTGACTGAGGTCTGGGTACTGGTAATTTCGTCACGTGGCTTAACTATCTTTGAATAAATTATTTATTGAACTTAGTTATGATTTTTTTAATCCCTCTACCTGATTGAATATCAACACACGCAGCAACTAGTGTTTTCAAACCAAAACACAAAATGTCATCGACGATGCGGATTTTTGAAAATTTTATCATAGTTGTCAAGGTGGGATTACCTTAACCACTAGCCTCTTATGTAACAGATTTTGGGGGTAGCATCCGAGCAAGTACCAATACGACGAATTCAAATGTTTTTTTAAGTCTTTCTTGGACATCACAAACATCGGTGAAAGAAAGCATCGTGAGAAAACCGGACTTGAGCTGGTGATCGTGCCTTCTTTGTTTACATGTATAGACCGATCAAGGACCGTAAGATATTAATAGATGGTATTATTATTATTATTAAGTTATTCGTAAGAGGGTAAAATAAGGCAGAAATTGGGAATAAACATCCTTTTTACAGAAAACCCACTCGAACGAACCTGCCAGCAACAGATTGTTATTAACATTAAAAAGGTCCACTTTATAGTACCCTCACGATATTATTCTTTACCATTTTCAGTGAATTTCACAATAAAGTTGGCCAAAAATATCACTTCCCATCTCCATAGCAACGCCTTCTTTGCGTATCCTAGTGAAGAGTGATCTTTATAAATTTTCCTAATTTCTGTGTCTCTGGCAGGCGCTTAGAAAGATATGAAGCCGTCATCTCGAAAATAAAAATGAGATTAAAAGAATGATGTCGTGACTCGCTTAAACTTGTACTTTATACTATATACTAGCTCTTACCCGCGCATTGGTCCGCGAAGAGTTTAAAAATGGTTCTAATTATAATTATAAAAAAAAATACTTTATAACAGACCGTGGTCCATAATTGTTAGTAATCACAACCCTTAAAAAAACTATGTTAGTAAAAGATACAATGCTATAATGATAAAATTATATTGCTCTTTATTTGCTGGTATTAAATTTCAATTAAATAAATCCTATGAGTTGCACTGATTTAAGTTTCAGCTATTTGTTAAAGCCGCAATAAAATCAGTTGCATAGTTTTAGAAATTAGTGAACATACATACAGACAGACAAACATTTTAAAAACTACTTGTTTGTGTTTCATTACTCTTCTGTAATAGAAACACTTACTTTATTGATAAAGTTTAATTTACAGACGAACTTTCTACTGACTTATTACATGTATTATGTATATATATATATTATGGATACTACCTACGTAAAAGAGAAGAAAGGACGTTGTGTTTTTAACAAAAGATTTTGTGAAAAGTATAATTGGTCCTATAAAATTTCTGTTTTTTCTATCTTAGCGACATAAAAAGTCGTATCTTTTGATTGAATTTGTCACGGCTTTAAAGGCCATATTTCATAATAAAGCTTGATATATTTTACAAGTTGCCCAACTAGCGGGTGAAGCGGTCGCCTCTGTCTTAGTAAAATAAGTATCATCATACCCTATACATTTTGATGGTGTTGCGACCCTAGTTGCGAGGCCTACCCCCCTAGACAAGTGGCATTGTAGAATAGATAGCTTAACAGAATAGATTGTCAATTGTAGGTATGTATAATAATTTATTTATTTATGGAGATGTCAAATTATTTAGCGAAAGCTTATGTCAACCCCATACATTTGACAAACTATTCTAATCTACAATGTATTCTACAATGCCACTAGCCTAGAGAGGCTGGTGTACTAATGAGATTGCAGACCTAATCATTTGATTTCTATTTGATATCTAAATCTGGAACTTAAGTACCCAACTTAAGTCATACAATGGCACGTGGCGGTTAGTTTGTTAATCTGAAGTACTTTAATTGCTTTCCTCATTACAACTAGGGTTAGAATTTTTCCGCACGTGTGAGTTAGAAACTGTTTTATTGCAGCGTTCTGTTTATTTGAATGTAAGTGGAGAATTCAAAGTGGGTTTGGTCCCAACAGAATTTATAAACATTATCCTTGCCGAGTGGTCGCTGAAAAACGAGATACGTAGCTAAAGTTATTTATTTTACACATAAAAGCTATTTAAACTTCCATTTCGTGACCTAATGTTTGAATATTTTTCTCTCCAAATTTTTTACTTTTATTGTTATAAGTCTAAATGTAGTGATGGCCCAGTGGATAAGGCGCACGCCTCTCGTATAAGAGGTTGTTTGTGGGTCGAATCCGGGCAAGTACCAATTTGACTTTTTCAATTCATACGTACTTTCTAAAGTTTATCTTAGACATCACTGGCATCCCGTGCCTCGGAAAGCACGTAAAGTGTCATTCGTAGAACTTCGACAGTCAGAAAGTCTGACCAGTCTAACCAAGAGGTATCGTGTCGCCCAGTTACTGGATTGTGGAGGTCAGATAGGCAGTCGTTTCACGTAAAACACTGGTATCCAGCTGAATCCGGTTAGGCTGGAAGCCGACCCCAACATAGTTGGGAAAAAGGCTAGGGAGATGATGATTGTTATAAGTCTAAATATTCCCACGGCAAGGTAAAGGTCTATTCGGGACCAGTCATTATGTAATAAGTGTTCATCATATTTTCATATTTCTTGCTAAAATATTTTTTTAAATAAATAGTAAATTATAGCTAACATCACTCACGCGTTAATTGACAAAATAAAAAGCGAATATCTTGCAAGAGAAATGTGTGCGGCACAATGATCGCTGAGTCCACATCCCACATGTCGACAACCTCGCGAGCCAAGTCGATATACTTAATTTGTTTATCTTTCTCGGCCTTCACGAGGTTTCCGTCATGCGGGACCGTAACGTCAACGAGCATTGCGCGCCGCTCCAATCGATCCGCCACCACTATATCAGGCTTGTTTGCTACAACAGTCCTGTCAGTGATGATGGATCGATCCCAGTGATGGCCCAGTGGATAAGGCGCACGCCTCTCATTATTATCTCTATTATTACCATTTAACCATGCATTTTAACTATTATTATATCTATTATTACCTGTAGACAACTGTTTGCAACAAAAAAAAATATAATTAGATGATAAATAAGTATTGCAAACGACTTAACATCAGGCAAACTGTTAGTTTGTTTATTATTTTTTTAATTTGCAATACCAGAGACCCCCGAAGTTCATTCCAGATAAATATGTCTTTCGATGGGACAATCCTGCCACACTAATCCCAACTACTGCAACTCCTGAAAGCCAGAACTCATATAATCTCATTGTCAAATAGCAAAACGTGAAGACAATGAAGCTCGATGGGTCCTAGAATAAATATTTAACTGATAAATCTCTCAACGAAGTTAATCAGAAAAAAAAAACATAGACCTTATATGAATGTAATTAATCCTGAGCCGTAAACCCGTTAAGCCGTACACAGCAACACTGCTTTACGGGACCGATGTATCGTCGCAGTACGTCCCCGAATGAGCTGCTTCACAAAGAACTTAACTACAACTAAATGATCACTGCTGTCGCTTGGTCGTCGAAAGGCTAACGCGCATGCACGTCATGCAAGCCTAAAATCCCAGCTTGTACTTATAAGATCATAACATGAGCATGCCAATAATATATACCAAAATATAAAAAATAATCGATAAAAATCCATACTAATATTATAAATGCGAAAAAACTCTGTCTATCTGTATGTCTGTATGTCTGTATGTCTCTCTCGCTTTCTCGCCAAAACTACTGAACCGATTTAAATGAAATAAAAGATGGTCCATAACTTGAAAAAGGACATTTTTATTCCAAAAATCCTATGGAAATGGTAAGTATGCGGGTAAAACTGCGAGGAACAGCTAGTAAAAAATATAATAACAACGTTAACAATTTTTTTACTAGAAAAATATCTCAGCAACTTGCTGAGGTTTTTCTAAACCATAAAAATGCTGGGGTTGTACAAATTTTGTCCCTGTCACGCCATTGCCAAATTAAAGTGGTATGTTCAAAAAAATAACACTATTATAGCTATACTAATTGGTTATTATTTTCTAATGATTGTAGTAAATTGAGTAAAGGTACAGTAATTGCTAACTTACACGATATTTTGTCATTGTTTTGGCAACAAACCAATTTGGCGATAAAACCTGTTAAACCTCTAATTACAATTATTGGAAATACTGCAGTTCTTACGACTCAGCTAAACGTGTTGTTTAATATGTTTATCCTTTTATGTTCAACTTTTTGCACATATGTCACAACATATTCAAAAACATTTAGAAACACTTGCAAGGCAGCTAAAGCCTTATACATTAGCGACAAAATCAAATCGGCGGATGATAAAATAAAAACTGTTTGGAAAGTTATAAATAGCGAAACAAACAAGAAAAAAGTGCTTAACACGGAATATACATTGAATACATCACGTGGTCCCCTATGCTCTAATTTAGAAGTAGCCCAAGAATTTGTGGATTTCTTTACCAGTATTCCACTTAAAACCACAGAAGCTTTGAATTCCTCACCGGATTACTCAATTACTTTATTAAAAGCTAACGTCCCAGGCTGCCCGGTTGAGTTTGAATTCAAGCATATAAATCCGATGACAGTTATAAAAGCTTTTCGGCAAATTAAAATCAAAATGACTGAAGACATATGGGGTATGTCTATAAAAATCTGTTCATCTATAATTGAAACTGTAGCACCTTACTTAGCTTCAATATTTAATCTGTGTGTCGACAAAGGAGTCTTTCCGGATGTAATGAAATTTAGTAAAGTTATACCTCTTTTTAAGTCTGGGGACAGTAAAGATACTAATAATTATAGACCCGTGTCCGTTTTGCCGGCTTTCAGCAAGGTGTTTGAAAAGGTAATGCTTAATCAAATGCTCATTCACTTTAACTCCAATAAGATCTTACACGAGCAACAGTATGGCTTTACCAAAGGACGTTGCACGACCGACGCCGGTGTGGCTTTATTAAAACATATATTTACAGCTTGGGAAGAGGCGCAGGATGCTATAGGAATCTTTTGTGACCTTTCCAAGGCATTTGATTGCGTAAATCATGACACGTTACTGCTGAAACTTGAGCATTATGGACTGGGTAAACTTGCGATTAATTTAATGAAGTCTTATTTAAACGACAGACAACAGCAAGTGCAGATAAATGGAGTTAATTCTAGTGGCTTGAAAGTAGAAATGGGGGTTCCACAGGGCTCAATATTGGGTCCCTTCCTCTTTTTAGTGTATATTAATGACCTGCCCCATTTATTTAAACACCAACCTCATATGGTGTTATTTGCCGACGACACTTCTTTGATCTTTAAGATTAATAGACGGGCCAAAAATCTTGACTGCGTAAATAACGCCCTCACTCAGGTCCATAATTGGTTTACGGCTAATAATTTAGTATTAAACGGTAATAAAACTAAGTGCATTCGATTTTCTCTACCAAATGTCAAAAGTAGCGATTGTGATATAGTTCTTAATAAAGAGAAATTAGAATTTGTAGACAAAACTGTTTTCCTAGGAATCACGCTTGACTCAAAACTACAATGGGGTCCTCATTTAACATCCCTTGCAGGTCGGTTAAGCTCAGCAGCATTTGCTGTTAGAAAAATTCGGCAATTTACTGACGTAGATACCGCGAGGCTGGTCTATTTCAGCTATTTTCATAGCATTATGTCGTATGGTATCTTATTGTGGGGACGAGCTGCTGACGTTGAGTCTATTTTTATTCTGCAAAAAAGAGCCATCAGATCCATATACAATCTGCGTATGCGCGATTCACTACGGGGACTGTTTAAGCAAATCAACATCATGACGGTACCCTGTCAATTTATCTATGAAAACATCATGTATGCAAGAAAAAATCTGAATCTTTTTGGTAAAAGAGGGCAAAGGCATAATTATAATACTAGAAATAGGGACGAATTGGTTCAACCAGGCTTTAGGCTAGCTAAAGTAGACTCATCTTTCATGGGGTTCTGTTTAAAGTGCTATAATAAAATACCTCCTCACATTCTATCGCTGAATGAAACTAAATTTAAAAGTAAAATAAAACGCACACTATGTAGCCAGGCATATTATAAATTGAGCGATTATATCGCTGACAAAAATGCTTGGCTGGATGCTGGTCTAGCTCCACAACCGTGTAATTGATTAGTATTCGACAATATCTGATTGTAAAACTACAAAAATAATAGTATTGTGTCGAGTCAAAGTGTTTGTTTTATATAAATTCACATAGCATACAATGTGAGCACTATGTTCTTTACATTTCTTCTGTCTATCATTGACTGAATATACTCTGGCAGCTGGGAGTTTGTCATGCTCACTCAAATGTCTCACTGACGGTGGCGTGTGTGTTGGATCATTTGGTTCCCTTCAAAATGGTTGAGCTATTTGGTGCCAATCCATACGTCATGTCCGTGAACGGGCGCTGTCTGATGAGACTGGTCATCTCTTAGCTGACACAGTTATTTTAAAATTTGTTTTGTTTATTTTAATATTTCTAACATGTCCGACTTGTTACGTTGTTCTCACATAGTACCTTAGATACAACAATGAATGATGTAACCAAATTATTGTAATATATTGATTTTAAAAGAGTGTCCATGGAGTTTCTTGCTCGCTCTTCTCCATGGGACCTACTTTTTGGAACGAGCAACTAGCTTCATTTTTTTTGACAGACTGACACCTTGACGATTCAAAAGTACCTGTAATTGGTTTATTTGAATAAAATAGTTTTGAAGTTTGAAGTTTGAAGTTTGAAGCACCTTCTGATCATGGAGATATTGAAGGTGTTCCAATTTTTTATAAGTTATTGAAAAAAAATTGATTTAATGGTTGGTTATATATTTTATCAGTTGGACCTATTTATTTTATTAAAACTTTATGTACAAAGAAAAACATTGCACAATGGCGGACTTAATGTCTTAGGCATTTTCTACCAGTCTACCTTAGGGTGATGCAGAGACAAAACATGGTAGGTGCAAAGATATAAAGATAAAAGAGAATTTTTTTTTTAATAAATACATAAATACATACCTATAAAATATGAACAGTAGAGAGAGATAAAAATTATAGATAGAGAAAAGAATACATTACATGTGGAATGAATCTGCCAATTTCTTGCGCAAGTATTCGCGAGCCTTAAATTTGAATGTGTACAGACTGGTCAACGTCCTGATATCCTGAGGAAGTTCATTCCAAAGGAAAACCGCCTGAACGAGAAATGAAGAATTGAGAAAACCAGAGCGGTGAGAAGGACATCGTAGTAGACAATTACTGGAAGAACGAAGACCTATCACTTAGACCTGGAGTCCACATGCGACCGGTGGTTGATTGCAGGTATTCGGGGCAGTATTACACAATTAATATGAAAACTGATTGTTTCTCCCTTTTCATAGTTACATCGGGTCGGTAGCGTGCATTCTATAGGAGCAAATAGGCAGTACATATTTCATTTTAACACAAAATTCAGAACAATCAAATGTTTTGGATTCATGTACTATTTGTGTTATGAGCATGCTTGTTTGTTCTGTGTCTGAATGTGATTTACCTGGATTTACCTATACTAGCTTTTGATTCGCTCGCGTTTATATAAAAATATCCATCCCCTAGCTTCCCCTTCAGGGTTGAAATTCCCAAAATTCCTTTTTTATTGAATACTCTTCACAAATTTTCATGTCTCTGGCTGTAAGTTGATTATCAACAATCAGTCAGTAAAAAATTGTTAATTTACCATTATACATAATTATGTTCTAAGGCTCATCCTAGCTTGGGACCAATTCGCCGTATGGAAGTTGTCCCGAGATATTCATTAATTTGATTTATTTACTTATACATGCCTTGTACCTACTTTGTACCTCGCCCGTCTACGTAGTCTAAAAACCAGAGAACACCACCACCAACCATAGTTGCTTCACACAGTTATAATAAAGGTATTCAAGACTAATAAACCAATAGATTTGTAGAACAGTAACAATCATGTTTCCTTCTAGATCAATTTAAACCTGGCCACAGGAAAAACAAATTACCATGAAACTAACATTAACAAAGAAGGCTTCATGTTGTTGAAGCACACGAGCCGCTCACAGACACCCATTAAATTAATTACTTGATTACTTACGCCATTAATCTCGGTCAGCTTAATTAATTAATTCAATCGACAAGAAAGGCCAAGAAATCAATTTGTGGTCCTTTGAAAAATTCTTTACTGAACTACCTAAATTAAGGGCACTTGACTATCGCTTTGGAGGAAAATAGGTAAATAAAAGAATGGAATTAAGTTTGTGTTTTCTTTTTTTAAAAGCAATTTTTTATTTGTTTTGTACAATATAATCGGGTGTGATACGTGACTTAGAAAAGTGTAACACCGAATATCACGTCCCCGTAAGTTTGCGTATTCGAAACACTTAACAACGAATGCACGCTACCTCGAAAAACTTGACGCCGTAGCCATCGTGATCTCGAATAAAGAAATCTCACTATAAAGGCCTGTCACCGAATCTGTAACAGGCCTTGGTGAATGCAGTGATTGTTTTAAGACCCAGTTTCACATTGATTACCTCCAGGATTACAGGTGAATTTGGGATTTCTTTGTTCGAGATCACGATGGCTACGGCGTCAAGTTTTTCGAGGTAGCGTGCATTCGTTGTTAAGTGTTTCGAATACGTGAACTTTCGGGGACGTGATATTCGGGGTTACACTTTTCTAAGTCACGTATCACACCCAATATAATCATTATGTAGGTTTGGTAAACAGTTAAGCAAAGTTGTAGGGTAAAACATTTTCGGTCAGTAGTATGTCACCAAAAATTTGTTTGATTAATTAAATACTTGTGTACGTTACAATACGAAAACTTAACGATTTAGAACTTAACTTCCGCCGAATATAGATAATGCCAGTGATTTTTTAAGTGTAAATAGTTGAAGGGATGGAGAGTAACATAGGCTACTTTATGTTTCTTTAGTCCTATTGTGTAACTAAGACGATTTTGTAACAATAATTTGAAAATTTTATTACAAAAAATGCGATAAGCATTACATATAAACTATCTATACGAGTTGTAATCGCTTATTATACTAACATATTTATTCCGTACCATTCAGGACCAAAATAATACTTTAGCATTACAAATTTATACAGGGTGAATGATAAAATTGGTAAAATTGAACTAGAAAAGTGGTTTGTTGTTAGTAATGCTGGCATTATACGCGTTGTTTACGCATCGATTACTAATTATACCAGTCACCCCAAATAAAAAGAAAAAAATCGCGTGACTCCGACCATGAGGTAGTAAATACGACTATTAAACAACCTGTTACGTTCAAGAGTAACGCAGATTGATAGACTCTATGAGCAAAATAACTTCCAGATTTAAAACCAACGGAGAAGGTTTCGGAGATAACATTGAAAGAAGAAAAAAACACTGCAGCTTTATAATATCAGTGTTGAAACAGAGTTCATTCGACGTCATTCCAACAATAAAAAATATTATGAAATGCATAACATTTTTTTTACAACACTATTCTGTAATATAATTATTCACATACAATATTCAGCATTTCTGATAAACAACTGCTGAACCAACGATAAAGGTACTACACTAACGATGTCTATGATCAAACATACTTCACTTGGGTTTATTTTTGTCTTGCTAAGCAAATATTGACCACAGAAAAAGGATGTCTTCAATATTCTTATATTCTAGTTACAATATTCTAATTTTACTTTGGATTTACTTTGTTTTAACAAGATAAGGACGGAAGCCCAAGAATGTTTAATCAAATTTTTAGGACCCACCAATGTTGGTGATCTGCGAAACATTTTGTTTTGTGTCAGTAACTTTACATTATGTGATTAGGTCTACACAGCTATACTGAAGACACATAGTGGCTTTCTTTAAGAACACGAAGTAAGTATTAGTGATGATTCGCGTCGCTAGCAGCGAAACAATGTCCCAACAATTATTAATAAATTATTCCTATTGTTGTGATACGATGTTCTAACAATGATTCGCAGTGCTGTCAAAATATGTTGAACTAGTGCTCTACCTTTGAATGTTTCAAGTATCGTTAAGATCTGGCTGCGCGATTGGTTTGTGCAGTTTATCGAACGCTCATTTGAGCGTCCACACGGCCACGATATCTGCGCTGACTGTACGGAACACACGTTCGATAAAACTGCACAAATGAACTGCGCAGTCAAATCGCGGCGTTAAATTGTTTTCGTGTGTGACTGAGCATCAGACTCGCGTCGCTGCGAAACGGTATACCGCCGTTTACCCGAATTTTATTTGCCCTAATTTCATTTGCCATAATAGTCAACAGCCATAATATCATACGACATAATACTCATTTGCCCTACTCTCATTTGCCATAATAGTCACGTGCCAGAATCATTGTTTCCCATAAAGTCATTTACCATAACATCATTTGCCATAATCATTGTAAGCCATAATTATCACATGTCCTAATTATCACATGCCATAATTATGATATGCCATAACATAATTTGCCATCGACATCGGGTGTATAACGGTTGTTTATATCAAGAGAAATTGGATGCAATTGGGACTTTAGGGCACCCCGACTCGGACAGGTTAGGTTAGAAGGGGATGGCGGGGTCGTGTGAGCGAGCGAAGCGAGCGAATAGACCCCGCCATCCCCTTCGTGGTTATTTTTTTATAAACCACACAGAAGTAGGAGCCCCGCGAAGCGGGGCTCCGTCGACCTAGCCCACCATCAACCATGCACAGAAAAAAAAACCATTACGGGGCTTAAATATTTGTCTAATACTTGTTATGCCATTTAAATATTATGCCATTTAAACATTATGTCTAATAATTATTATGGCACATAAAATTATGGCAAACAATACTTATGGCATTCGTATCTTATGGTATCTAAAATTCGGGCAATTAAAAGTATGTCATATGTCTTTTAGGGCAAATGAAACATTCGGGCAAATGAAATTCGGGTAAATGAAATTCGGGAAAATGATGATTATGGCATATAATCTTCGGGCAAACAATAGACAACCCTGCGAAACGATATTTAATAGTGACTCGCGTCACTGTGAAACTATGTTTTGCCATCGACTCGTGTCGCTGAGGCGCGTTTCCATTATGCAAGTGACTTGCATACTAGTTGCAAGTTGCATGCAAATTGTATAGTGGAAACAACAAGTTGCAAGTTGTATGCAATTAGGTTTAAACTTGTACGCACAATAATCAAGCCGGCACATTTGCACGCAAGTTGCAGGCGCATGTGGCCGTGCATAGAGGATTACTTTGTTTATGACTTTATTACTTTGTAACTAACTTGTATACCAGTAAAATCTTGTATGCAAGCTGCAAGTTGAACAAAATCGTGTTTCCAATTCAAATCACTTGCACACAAGTCTGACGTCATACATGTATGCAAGCACTTGCATAATGGAAACGCGCCTTAAGTGGAAGTTCTAGCAATGACTCCAATAGCTGTTAAACGAAGTTCTAGTCTAGTGTCGACTCGAACGGTTATCGATAATCAAATTCTGTATAAACCTACCGAAGAAAAGTAAAAAATAGTCACAAAATAAAATACTGTCCTTAGCTTCACCAATGGCTATCGCCTCACAACGTCTATTGTTGGAGTTAAACCAGTGGAAAGGATAAAACGTACGAGTGAACCCGCGAAAATGTTATGGGATGATTTAAGCGAGAATAAACGCTAGCCGGGGCTTAGATGAGGGGCTAATGCAAAGTAAAGGGCAATGAAAATGATACAAAATCAGACCTAGTAAATTTTCATAATAATTTCGTTAATTCCCATTTAACACCGAGGATAATACAACACTTTTACGTTTATTATGCTTTTAAATCGGTACCAACTCGTACACGTACTTTATTCGACTCGGTCTATTACATATCTGGTTATGCTCTCATAAAGTTATAGGCGTAACGAGCCGGTAGAAAATCGAATACAAATTCTAATTTCCTACAGTAATCGGCAGAACTGATCATTAACATTAGGCCAAACGATATTGGCTACATCGAACACGCAATTACAGCGCCAACTACACTTACTAGCCCTATTAGCAAGTAAATCGGTTAACGTTTCCCATTATCGAGTAGATAGAACTACTCATAAAGTTATTTTATAATGAATTAGCGATCCGCCCCAGCTTCGCACGGGTGTTGTAAATCTTAAAAATCCCTTTTCTCTACTATAATAAGCATGGATTATACTTGAAAACCCTCCTCTTGAATCTGATTTTCTATTTAAAAAAACCGCATGTAAATCCGTTGCGTAGTTTTAAATATTTAATATATAGGGACAGAGAAAGCGACTTTGTTTTGTACCAAAAGTTCGAGGAAATCTGTCTGGTTACTAAAAGTTTCCGAACCGCGTTACCAGCAGGCTTTGGACATTGAAATTTACTATGAGACCCCATAACTAATGACTGATGGTTGTCAAACTTCATTGTCTATTGACGGATTAGAATGTCCCATAAACAATGGTTGCCAACCTTCGTGTGTTGATAGATTTATGACTATGAGTGGTAACTAAACTTGACATAGTTTATTATCTTGTCTGAGAAACTTATCATTCAAATATGAGTGTACTAGCTTTTGCCCGCGTTAAAAAGAGACAAAAAGTAGCCTATGTAAGTCCCCATTCCTTTAACTATCTCCACTTAAAAAAATCACGTCAATTCGTCGCTCCGATTTGCCGTGAAAGAACGACAAACATACAGACAGACAGACAGACAGACACACTTTCCCATTTAAAATATTAGTATGGATGTATAATGTTTCAATTCAAATACACTCAGTTTCTTTCATACCTTGAGCCAAATAATTCATTGACAAATCCCTCAGCTATAGGTATATATCCGTTTTTACCGACTTCACAAAAAGGAGGAGGTACTATGTTCGGCTGTTTGTATGTTTTTTTTTTTTGTATGTTTGTTCATCGATTACTCCATCAATTAGCAACGGATTTTGATGGTTCTTTTTTTGTTTGATAAGTCATGATTCAGGGGTGGTCCCATATAAATTTTGTGGCGATCGGTTCAGTGCTTCTCGAAAAATTCACCAAGAACAAAAAAAAATTGACGAAATTTTCATAGACGATGTGTGCTTTGTCTTCAAGTTTCTATTTTCGTTTTATAAGATTTTTAGTAGTTTTATTTTGAAAATAAATTACTTTGAAAGATACTATACACAGTCAAACATTGGGAGTCGACACTAAAAAGTAATAAATAAAAAACTTTTTTCAAAAAAAAAATAACCGCCTTCAAAAACTAAAAACCCAATAATAACTAAAATTTCGGAAGTCGGTGGCAACACAAATTGAATGGCAGAAGAGAAACCACCGACTTCCGAAATTTTAGTTATTATTGGGTTTTTAGTTTTTGAAGGCGGTTATTTTTTTTTTGAAAAAAGTTTTTTATTTATTACTTTTTATATGTTGAGGTCGTTAGTCCTATATTTTAGGGAAATTTCCCTAATAATATATCATGACGATGCTACTGTGATCTGCATAACAATTGGTGGAAAAAAGCGCAATATTGTACTAACAATATAGTATGCTAATTCTATTGTGGGTTTCAACCTATTTTCGTAAGCCCCTCTTTCTGAAGGAAAAATTTAGACGACGGTTTCATGTGTGGAATTAAGGGACCGTAGGGTACCGCCACATCGGGGATTATGATGACTTATTGAGAGAAATACGTAACAGGATGTAACGCCGATATGATTTAAGGTCATAGCTCATTGGAGCCACCCGGCAGCCACTCCGCACCGCCTCGCCTCCTGCGGCTAGTATTCTTTATATGGACTTGTATGGGCATGCGCTCACTATATCAACTCCGTAGCGGCACCGGATCGCCTCGGTTATAAGGCGAGTCGGTGCGGAGTGGCTGCCGGGTGGCTGTAATGAGCTATGACCTTTAGGCTCCAAAAATATCACTGTTTTCTATTGGAACATTTAGATGTAATATCCGTACTAATAATTTCCGTACTTGATATTATAAATGTGAAAGTAACTCTGTCTGTCTGTCTCTTCTTCACACTTAAACTACTGAACCGATTTAAATGAAATCTGGTGTGGGTATAGCCTGATACCCGAGAAAGGACATAGGATAGTTTTCATCCCGGAAATCTCCCGGGACCGGGAGCTATTAATCCGCGCGTACGAAGTCGCGGGAAAAAGCTAGTAATATTATAAATGCGAAAGTAACTGAAAGAAAGAAGAAAGAAAGAAAATCAATTTATTCGCACAATGTGCACTACAAATAAAAAACTTATATACTACAAACCTTAAAACTAAAAACCGCTAAGTAGCGTCACTAATGCGCGAAACGGCTAGCGCTCAGCATAATGCCGTGACCCATACATAGGCATGAGTCCACGACGCTGGTTTTCAGCGCTAGCCGACAATGTGTTTTTTGCCTCGGAACAATAAATAACGTCTGTTATACATTGTTCCGAGGCACAAGAAAAAACACAAAAAAAAACGACATCGTACCGGTGCGGCGAGCACAGACAAAAAAGTAAAACAAAATATACGACTAAACACAGCACACTTACTAATACACAACAACAGTACAATAATTTTAAAACAGGCAACATTAAACTAAAAAACAACACTTTAATAAAAAAGAAGAAGAGAGTGACCATACTGAGTCAGTATGTTCAGTATAAAAGTTCAGTGTAACTCTCTCTGTCTGTCTTTCTGTCTGTCTGTCTTTCTGTCTGTCTGTCTGTCTGTCTCTTCTTCACGCCTAAACTACTGAACCGATTTGAATGAAATCTGGTATGGATATAGCCTGATACCCGAGAAAGGACATAGGATAGTTTTCATCCCGGAAATCTCCCGGGAACGGGAACTATTAATCCGCGCGTACGAAGTGGCGGGAAAAAGCTAGTGTTTTATATTCCTATGGCAAATAAGTCGTCGGCCTACCTGATGTTAAATGGTCACCGTCGCTTGTAGACATCTGCAAGAGCTCTAATGGACTGGCGGATATGCGCGCCCAACCCAGAGAAATATATAAAAAAAAGTTTGTATATTTGGTTGAACGCTCTAATCTCAAAAACTACTGATCCAATTTGAAAAAATATTTTCTGTTGGATAGCCCATTTATCGAGGTAGTAACCAAAGAAAATTTTTGGGTGAAACCCCAGGCAACAGCTCTATTTTAAATTTAGGGACAACGCACACCGGAATGGCAGCGGCCGGCAGCGGCCGGCAGCGGCCGTCCGCGGCGCCGCGAGGCCGCCAGCGTCGCTAGAAACAATAGGCGCGCGCATTGCGCGCGGCCGCTCGCGGCGCCGCGGGCGGCCGCTGACGGCCGCTGGCAGTCTCGCGACCTTTTCAAGCTTTTCAAGCGATACTAGACTTTTAAGTATGTAGTTAAAGTTTAAAATTATTTCACACTGAAAGTGCTCGCCGCGCCGCTGCCGGCCGCTGCCATTCCGGTGTGACTCGGGCCTAAAAAAGAATGTAATCTGTCTCTTATAATAAACATTTATAAATAAAATATAATCCATTTCAGATTGTAAATTATCTTAGGCATGCTGTATCTAGAATCCTTTTATCAGAAGTCTAAGTATATATATAACTCAATATTGTAACGCACTTAAAGTTATTTTCGGTCTAGACGTAGGGCTCGGTAAACAACATTTCAATATTTTTCTCTGAATGTCAACTTGCAGAAATAAGTCCAATGTAAGTAAAAATAAATCAAATATGAAATTATATTCCTTTTTTTCTCTTCACTATACTTATTTGACTATATTGGAATTAAAGTGGTTTTCAAAAACACTAGCTATGTGAAATTATTTTAAAACTATAAGTTTATTAAAAGATAAATAATACATTTTAATAATACATTTTTTTATTGAGATAAAACAGTGTTACTTTTACAAATTGAAGCCCTGATTCCTTAGTTAGGTTGTACCTGTGTAACAGAAATCAGTGTCTTCTCCCGTTTTGGTTTCTTGCGTACTTACATTTTATTCAATAGCATACAAATTTATTTAACAACTATATAATAATACCTTGGTGGTTCGTCGTGAGCCAATCCACTTGGATCGACAAATAATTATGCTCGGATATTCATCATCATTTTGATATCACTTTTAAAATAAACTGAAATTGCTGCGCTGTACACAAATAGCGAATAACCAAAGTAAATACAAATATGCTTTATATCAGGCACAGCTAGCAAACAATTTATATAAAACTAGCTGTTCCTCGCGGTTTCACACACGTAACATTAGGTTTTTGGTTACTATTTCACTCCCGTGGGACATAGCGTGATATTATATAGCCTATGTTACTCGTGGACAATGTAGCTTTCGAATGGTGAAAGAATTTTTAAAATTGGTCCAGTAGTTTTTGAGCCTATACATATATTCATTACAATCCAACAAACAAAGTTTACCTCTTTATAATATTAGTATAGATACTCATTACTGTTGTGTATGATTGTCGTGATAGCCCAGTGGATAATGCGCCCGCCTCTCGTGTAAGAGGTTGTGGGTTCGAATCCGGGCAAGTACCAATGTGACTTTTTCAATTCATATGTACTTTCTAAAGTTTATCTCGGACATCACTGACATGCCTCGGAAAGCACGTAAAGCCGTTGGTCCCGGTTGTCATTCGTAGAACTTTAACAGTCGTTACGTGTAAGCCAGAAAGTCTGGCCAGTATAACCAAGAGGTATCGTGTCGCCCAGTCTCTGGGTTGTGGAGGTCTGATAGGCAGTCGCTTCACGTAAAACACTGATATCCAGCTGAATCCGGTGAAGCTGGAAGCAGACCCCAACATAGTTGGAAAAAGGCTAGGGAGATGACGATGACTCATTACTGTTGTGGTATGAACCTTTAACGACCAAGCGACAGCCGGCTATCTCGCCTCTATTGTCTTGCTATTGTGTCTCAAATCACGTGTGTTTGTAGGTTTAAAAACTGAAATGTTTTTTTTTACTTCCAATATAACAATCAAAGATATTATATCAAAAAAAGAATTCGCTCAATGCAATGAAGAAAAAAATAAAAGCAATAAATATCAGTTTTTTTATAAATACCTGTAAAGCTGGCCGTTGCAAAAATAAACAATAACGTAAATATTTTTAGTAGGTACACATTAATCGCGTTCTAATATCAAACACGTTTCAAAACGTGTTTGATATTAGAACGCGATTTCACGTTCACGTTTGTGTGTTGCCAACATTGCTGCTCCAAATGGTCCTTCGAGCCATAAAAGACTAATAAAACCTGATATCTAGTATTTAAAGCCAGACTATTCTCGCCTACTTTTATGGCCTAGTTTTATGCGCATTCCTGTTGGGTTTTAAAGGTAACTTCCTCATTATGCAGGAACAAGGTGATATCCTACTTTATAGAGGTGGGACTATTTTGAAGAGATTTTAAATTTTATGATGTAAACCGATTTTACCGGGGTTGCAGAATAGTTATAATCGTTACCGTGGCCCCGGAACGTAAAGGGCAACCGAAGGAACATGAGTGGGTTTTCAGTAAAAGTCTAACACTCACTAAGTCTTTGTGTATGGGAAATGTGTCAAACGTTTGACGTTACACGTCAAAAATCGATCATTGAACCACTAAAGCAATAGCAGACTGGAGCCCCTGCTGTTTTATCTGTATTACCCGAGATGTTGCTATCCCAAAGACAAAGCTAATAATATATGAGTTCAAATCGTTACACCATAAACGATTTTTTTCTCATGGCTAAACATTAAATTATTAATATATCTAACTGATCTAAGGTGAACCTTATAAAACGTATGTATCGTGTCTAAAATGATGGATACAAAGAAGAGTTTGTATACATCTCAAACGTTTATATTAGCGGTCGTCGGCCAACTTTTATATTACCGTATTTACCTTCACCGGTAAATAGTGAATACATAAAAATCATAAAATATGGGAAAGCAGTATTTGCCTATCTTTGCTTGGCCTTGGAATAACAAGACGTGATGCAGAACTTTTTTGGTTAGTGTAAGTGTAAAAAAAACATTTTAGAGGTGACCGATACAACACTGCTGGCATTGTGACTAATTTTATTACTGGTTTAGTTATTTGGCCAATTTTCTAGTCTAAGAACACCATTATTACCTGAAGGTAGACTGGCAGAGAATGCCTATGGCATTAAGTCTGCCTGTACACTACATACTAAAAATTATTTGATATTAGCATATTGCTTTAAATATTTTAAAACCATTTTTAAAAACAAGTAATAGAAAAACTTAAATGACAGATTTACAAAATTAAATTCAATACAAAAATATTTCATCATCATTTTACTTAGGGCCGGGTCGTTCGTAACTATTGTTTTTTTCTGGTTATTTGATTCCAAGTCGTCCTGTCAAGCTCACGCTATCACCCGCTTATTTTTCCTTCATATACCTAATTCTTTAGGTAACCTCCCTCCATATTCATATTAATTACTCTTTTCTGCCACGTGTGTTTCATTCCTACTCCGACGTACTCTTATACTCGCTGTTTAATAAAAACTAAACCTTGGTACAGGTAATCTTACTGTAGAAAAATACAACACTGCACTTTATTTCCATATGTATCGCCTGTTAACAGTATCTTATGACTACAGTACGTTTATATTTCATATAAAGATCAATTTTGTGGTTCCTGACATTTTCTATTCATTTCTCTCATAGCGTCATAAAACCCAACAAAGCTCTAAGCGGCAGGCGGTTTATTACACCAAAAAGAGTCGTGACAGCTTTCACTCGACGACAACACGACTATAAGCCCTCAAGCCATTTCCTTCTCAAATAAATCTCATATCCTTTATAAATACAAGTTTTATTCACAATAGTGGCAACAAATATAAAATAGTTAAATGTATCTAGTGGTTTCCACGACTTTCTGAAGCGTTATTGGTTGCTCCGCTCCTGTGGGTTGTTGCGTGAAGTTATGTAGCTTAATCCCTCGAACACACGTGATTTGAGACACAATAGAAAGACATTAGTAGCCTGACAGCCGGCTGTCAGTTAGTCGTTTAAAGTATACCTTAAGAGCTTTCACCCGCGGTTTCGTCCGCGTGAATGTCGTTAATTCCATCCCATTTTCCCCCTTTAGGCTTGAATTTTTTAATAATCCTTTCTTAGTGGTTCCCTACTTGTTACAAAGAACACACCCTGTTAGTTACATGTCTTTAGGACCAGCGGTTTGGGTTGTGCGTTGATTTATTAACATTCAATTAATTAGTACGCCTGTTTACCGCTTTATTTAAATAAATATATAAGATAAGATAAATCTGACTATCCTATCCAAAAGGTGCTTTCTAATACGGCTGATAGTTTCAGAGATATGGTTCAAACAAACAAACTTTTCAGCTTTATCATATATTACAGTAAGTAGTGCCACTTTTTTGCACGCTTAGCGTCGACTCACGTGCAAAACATACGAGAATATTCTACATTTCTCGGGCTCTGTGCAAATAATGGTACTAACCGTAAAACAGTGACCTTGAATTGTGACTTATGTAAGCATTTACATTTAGTTTTCTTCTCTGAGTAAGCACAAACATTCCCTCGTTCATAAATCTTTGTAAAGACACTGCCTTTTGTTTATGAGAGGAAAGTCGTATAAAAAGGTCTCTAATTCTTTTTAAATTGTGCCTATAAAGAAGAAAAATTTACCTACGATGCTTTAATGAATGGTCCCAAATCTGGGTGTAGTATGGGTTTACGGTTCTTTATTTCATTGTTAGATTGAATGAGTCGTACCTTTAATTAATCTGTTACGGGCCGTAAACTTAAAAAAGACCGCTGTACATCAGCGAATTTGTGTAGGTACAGTATCTATCTCTATATCCACTGTCTGGGAACTCTAGATACTACTAATGCTCCCTTCTTGCATGCCAAAAACCTCAACTTGAATGTTTAAGATCATGATAATAGCTATTGGCAGAGCACCTAACTGATTTGGCTTGGTTTTTTCTTAATCCACGAATTTAAATAAAAGACGAACTTACGAAAACGTGTAACGCATATCTTCAAACTAACGTTTACGGCTTTTCGATTCCATTTGTTTAACATGGTAAACTTGCACACAAGATGTTAAACATGATCCACACTCACACATTAACACAAGGTCCGACAAACCGCCACCATTACTCACCGCACGACAGTGCCAATGATGAACGCTCACACGCACACAAGTCATTTGTATGCTTCACTAATGATTAGAATCTGTTAAGTCCGTCGTCCCCTAGCCCTTATGTTGATCCTTCGACACGCTACGTTAAAAGTATACGATGACCTTACCATAGTACAAACAAGAATTTATAAATTAAACGATATAAAAATACTTATCTGATTTAAACTTAAGATAACAAAATTACATTCTCAGTATGATTAAATTAACAGACTTGACAGTTCTTGAGTGATAAATTAACATAAAGTACCTAGATTGTCTTCTGTTTTGTGTATTGGTGGCGGCCATATTTGATAGAAGTCTGAATAGAGTTTCAATCAATGTCTTGAATATTTACGATTCAATTTGTCTCTGTCGCGGTCAGTTCATGACTAGAATAGATGGCGGTATTTGTCACCCTTTGGGAAGAAAAAGAAAAGTTATTTTTAAAATGACCTTTAATGGCGATATCTTTTTTTATTCATAAGCTTTTATTTCATCACACATAAATAGGTTTATTTTGCCAACAACAATCATTCCGCGTCACTGCAAGTGATTTAATGATTTAAGATATTAATCTCTTAATAATTACAAATATATACAAATTATAACAGTCGGAGTTTATTGCATTACCATTTGATTGTAAGTCAACATAGTAATAGCTACATTTAAGTATTTCAACATACTTAGTTGATATAATTAAAAATCCAAAATAGGCTGCTTATGGTATAACTAAACCAGTTACAGTATATTTGCTTTAATTTTACAAGACAAGGGTTATAGATATAATACATTACGGTCATTCTCCGATTCGGCGTTATTTGCCTAATTACCGTAACCATTTTTATTTTTCACTGATTTACCTTAAACTCATTAAAATATGAAACTAGTAAAAAATACGGATTCAATAATAAATGAGACATGTTTTAATTACTGGTAGTTTTCTAGTTATTGAGACTTAAAAAAATTATGAGTACGGTAATTAGAAAAGTTTAATATCTTATGCCACGGTAATTAGAAAACACTGTCAATTTTAAGTAAAATGTGATATAATATAATAAAAATAACACACATTAATAATTTGTATACATCTATTTATTTAAAATGAATCCCTATTTCCCTTTATCATCTTTGGACCGATTTCACTAATTCTTTGTTGTGTTTGTTATTGTTTGGAGAAGATTCTTATGAAAAAAAAAATTGAAAATTAAAAGGGTACTTTAGAGTAGTGTAGGTTAGAGTAGAGTAGGGTAGAGTGGGATATAGTAGGGTAGGCTAGAGCAGGCTAGAGTGGGATATAGTAGGGTAGGCTAGAGTAGGCTAGAGTATGGTATAGTAGGAGTGAAGCCGCGGGTTCGTTTTTGCGTTATTTTCATACAGATTATTTACATTTTTAAATATTGATATATAAACAAACAAAAACATGTAAGAATATAAAAAAAACAGTAGCCCAACGGCATCGGGAACAGGGTCCCAGCTACCGGTGATCAGGGCTTCAGAGAGAAGAACTTCCTAACGATGCGAGCCGTGTCCAAAAGCTTCTGAATGAAGCCCTAGATCCAGCCATCTGACGAGAGCCTCCTTAGGTGTTGGTCGAGACTCTCGGCTATTAAACCATTGGTAGAAACAACTATCGGCACATGACCGTAGAGACCACATTCAACTTGTCAACAATCTCGCGAGCCAAGTCGATACTTAATTTTTATTATATTTTTCGGTCTTCACAAGGTTCTTGTCACGCGGGACCGTTACGTCAACGAGCATTACGCGCCGCTCCAATCGATCCACCACCACTATATCAGGCTTGTTTGCTACAACAGTCCTTTCAGTGATGATGTATCGACCCCAGTACAATGTGACATTGCCATCTTCAGATTCTACGAGGCCGTATCTCAGAGCAAGTTGCTGATTGATAATTCTGGCTACTAGGTTGTGCCCATTCAAGTTCTCTTTGTTAGCAAGACGAGAATAATCAGAGATAGTGTGTCGAATCGTTCCCCCGGCAGGTGACACGCCCGACTTAAGTCAACCGTACCATTTTTCACAATAAATTTCCGATAATTCTTCGTCATGATAACCTCATCCATAATTGTACAGACAAAACCTTCGGTTTCCCCAAATAGGTCACCAAATTGTAGCTACTAAACTGACACTAAAAAGTCTACATCGGGCCCATGCAGGGCCCGGAAAAACCGCCCGTGTAGCGCCTTACTCTGCCATACTTCCTCACGATCCTTTGCCTCATTCACTACAAGTTTGCGCCAGTTCTCTTTAGTTAAGGAGAGCGGAGTGAGGTTCTTGAACACAGTGACCACATCTCGGATTCTCGGTGCTGACGTAAGGAACCACGTCAGCTTTAAGGAAATATTCCCGGAGATACAACCTCTGGGTCTCGCGGTTGAGGAGAGACTTAGCATTAAGGAAGCCTCGTCCTCCACATATCCGCGGGATTATATATATATATCCCGCGGATATGCCTCATCAACTCATCACTGATGATCGCGGGTGATGCTCAAGCGCGCTTTGCATGTAGATTGACTTCTGTACCCATCTATTTTGAGGCTACAGTTAGTAAATAAGAATTATTTTTTCATACAACGGTAATTATAAACATACGGTAATTAGTATACGGTAATTAGAAAACGATAGATTTTCTTAAAAATTTCGGAAACCAACAAAATATGCAAATACTAGCTTATTACAACGTACGGAGGCCAAAGTACTGCCTCGATTTACATGATCAACTTGGGTCTAACTTAAAAAATCAAATTTATATAATGTGAAACGGTAATTAGAAAAGTTTGTAACCAAGGTTACGGTAATTATATACAAGAGCGCTTTATTAGCGGTACACTAATGTTAGAGACGTGCAACTACTGATGTTTCGCGGTACACAAGGAGGAGACGAGACGCGTTCGGAAGTGGTGTGCCAAATACTGTTTTTTAGGGGTGTGGACTCGAGAACAGAATATGTCACGGTAATTATAACTTTCCATCGGACATCCGATAATTTAACGATAATTATTTATAGTCTGGTTCTAGTGAGTCAATATTTTACTATGCGATACACGTTGTTTAACACCATTTAAAATGTTGAATAGATCAAAGTAAACCTGTAAGTCATAAAAATTACAAGTAAGTTTTAACATTAAGACAGTGTGCGGACACGTTACGGTAATTAGAGAACAGAGGTTTTTGAACTTAGATTAAATTAATTTAGTCTTAAATACTTTAAACAGAAGCCTGTGTTTTTGTTTATGGCTAGATAGGGATGCTATCTAACATATAAAAAATATTGGATGATTGAATATGATAAAAGTACGGATTATTCAAGCCCGGACACGTAAAATTTGCTTATCGGAGAATGGCCGATTAAGAGCTTAATAGAGTAGAAGTTCTTCCGTAAAAAACACTTACCTTTAAAAAGAAAATCACCATTTTGAGCCCCATTTTTGTCGCACATGACAGACTACGCCTCGACAAAAGCTCGATGTGACAGATTTCCGCTCAGTTATTGCTAACAAAACATAACCCTATTTACACAAGCGTTATATTTACTTCACAATAAAGGAATTGTTTACAATACGTCGTATTATTTATTTACATTCTTTTGTTTTCCTGATTAAGGTTTTGAAGAACAAACTGTTTTTTCTATTTTAGCACCCTATTAAGGTCATATCGGAACGGACAACTTGGGATCACAGAGATGGTTAGGCGACATTAAAAGTATTCGTGGAGTTTTGTGCTCGTTCTTCTCCCTGGAAACATATTGTTTGTGACGACAAACTAGTGTCAACTTTGTGACTGACTGATCGCTCAAGATTCACTGAAAATGGTTTATCTATAATACATTCTTTCTTTCTTTGGGGGAGTGGGAAATCATCAAATGACTTCTCCCGTCCTGGGCGGGGCGGGAGGGCATGTCAGACTTTTACTGACTAAATTATATTACTTTGACGAGTTTTTGTTTAACTTAAAAAAACTGCATTTACAGATCACTTAACAAGCGTACCTTAAACGAGAATGGAAGTAGCTAAAAGTAAGTCAATAATATTAACAGTAGAGGTAAACTGTCCAAGAGTAACCAGGCCTTTACACACTTCAGATTACCTTACGCACTTAAATAACATTTTCCAAAAAAATATACACACTGAGTAACCTACTGAGCTTCCGATCCCAAATATACATAGGTACGTTATTACAAAGTAATGTTCATGTAACACTTAACTTTGTTTTCATAAATATCTGATTGACACAAATACTGGGAAGTTACATAACACTTTCATAAACGCACACTATTTTTTAACAACAATTCAACAACATACGAACTTCCATAATTTACTTAAAATTCGTATTCTCATCTCAACACTTACTTTAAGTAACGCAATAGCTTTTTAGAAGCATTGTTTACACAAGTACGGCTAAATTCTATCTTATTTGTTCATTTGATTTAACTCTCACCGCTTAAAACGTCCACATAGTTCACTTGGCATAACGCATTTTTTATTCAAAAGCATTAAAGCAAAACTTTGGAATCCAGTTAAGTTGAAAACTATTGAATGGTATCCGAAGAAACCCATTTCAAAGTCTAAATGTCAATGTCATTCACTGTCACCAACAAAATCACAAAACTTAGACATACGTGGTCTGCAGTTCAGTATGTGAGTTTGCTCTTTGGGCCGGCGCACACCGGTTCCTTATCATCTGCCCGAAGGTTGTCCGGAACTGGCGCGACATAGAGCAGTACAGAACGAAGTTGATGGCCCCGTTCAGAAGCGCCAGGGCATCCATCAGTTCCCCGAACAGATCGTAACATTGCTTGAAGAAACACCTTCCGAGGACGCCGCTGAGAAGACCTGAGGACAAAAATATGGAATTGAATACTTTTTGGAAGTTATTAAGCTTTCAGAACAACATTGGTAACAGTGTGCTCTAAAAGATAGTTAGCCTATGAGTGATGGTATCTCCAACCTCCAACAAACCTCCTTTTGAGGGGAAGTGAGGAGTTTGACTCCCCTCGCGACGTCAAAAAGAGAGGATGTATGAAGAGCGTCAGACGTTCCCAAGTCTGGCACGCCTGAACCCGTTTAGGAAAACCGAAACTGCTCCTATTCTTATTTTCTTTCAGCGGCAGCGTAATGAAATTTACAAAAAGAAACCACGGTGAATTAGGGCTATTGCCGACCGGACTACGGCCAGATGCCAGAGCATGCTGCACAGGACCTCCTGATTATCACCTAAGGGCTGTCACCAAGTATCCGGCTCTTAGTTCATGCAACTGGGACTTCCTGATGTTTACCAAACGGCCTTCGCTAGACCTAAACTAACAATTCCAACCAATGAACAGGTACAACACACTTTGTTTACATACATTTTCAGTGGTCTGTTGCCAAATAATATTTGTTATAACGGGGCATCCGAATAAATAAAGACTCAGATGTTAGTTTACGAAAGCACGATTTGATGTTATTATGTAGAATGTAGTAGATATGGACTGTTTTAATAAACACTCCCAAGTGCATATTAAAGAAGGTGAAACTTGTTATTGATTGTTTTCTAAGTTCATTTTGTCAAGTATATGTGGTCGTGTATGGTAGCTTTTCACACTTGCATGTTCTTCAGAAACTTTACCATCAGAAACCCGGTAAATGGTAAGCGTGAAAAGACTCTAAGTGTCTACGCATCTGCCGTAATTATACGGTGAAAAGTTTAACGAAACACGTCGAACTTTAGACAATTAAGGTGAACTTACATTGCGTAATTTACACAGAAAACTTAGCACACGGTATTTTCACCACATAATTGCTGCAAAGTGCGGTAAAACATTTTCAGGTAAGATTTTTTTTTTACAGGCAATATGAGACTTCAACAATTTGTTATAAGTTCGTCCATAAACCCATCAAAATTGTTATTAACTAAAAGAAAATAATGACGTGATTTATAACACAATCATGAACCTCACTGACTGACTAATGTTCGTTAATAGAGTACCTACAGATTTATTAACTTCCATTATTATGTTTACTAAACAAAAGTTCTTGTTCTCTGTAATAAATCAGGCTAAACAATAAAATGAAACACTGACCTAGTATTCCTTGGGGAAACTCTGTGAGCAGGAACAGTAGTAACACAGCGACCAACATCTTCGTCGTTCTGTCGGTCCTCCGTTCAGCCTTCGATCGCTTCGTCGATTTTCGTGTAAACACGTTCCCGTTGCCATTGACAACCGTGTTCGCAGGACAAGCGCTGTACCCTTTCAACGCTTTCTTCCTACTATTCGCTCTGTACAAAGCTCTTATCAACCAAGCGCTAATCACTGTTAGAATCACACAAGGTAAGAGTTTTATAAGTACTGCGTGCACCCAGAAATTGATCTGGTATAAGCTGCCGTTGTAATTCGAATCGACGAAGTAGACTTTCGTCAACATGTAACCGCTCTTATCGAAAGCGAAGTCTTTGTGTATTGTGAACACCTGAAAGGTAAATAAATTTTGTTAGTGCTTTTAAAATTTCTTTATTTTTTTTTTACGTCTAGGTCACTCAATATGATCGAATCTAAAAGTTCTAGCTTTCATTTTCCTTCCAATTATTTTATAATAGACCTTTTGTGTAAGTAATGATTTTCTTTGTGTTTCATAATATCGTTTCAGAAGGCTTCAAAGGTTGGCTTTAAAGCAATTATTCGTTCAAAAATAGTATTTGATATTTACAGTAATTGAAACTTTTTTCCTTAATTTTATTGATTCACAATGGAAACATCAATCATTTCCTAGAAACAATTTAGCAGGAAATGTTGATATTGATTAGATAACTCTGCCTTATCTCGTTTTTTGCCTGACCGAACGCATAATTAGCAATCTCACTGGACTATCGACTGATAAAGCTTGCAACTCGTGAGTCAAGGGTGCATTTTTGTGTTTGTAGATTACATACTAATAAATTGTTCCTAACTACCTATAATATTATTTATTAAATAGCAGTACCTCTGGACAAGTGAAAATGGAACTCGTCTAGAGGTGCTGGATGGCCCGTCAGTCGCAAGCGCGACCTGTATCACTCTAAGGAGATAGGTAGGAAATTCCCAAACTTTTTAGTACCCCTTTTAACAGTGTTTTTTTTTTTACTGTATGTGCCAATAACTATAAAAATAAATTTAAAAAAAACACGATTACACGACACACACTTAAATTTGGAGGACTAGTGCAATAGCCCTAATCCCTCAGGAAGCACTTTGAGCCGCCAGTGCTGCGCCCGATCTCTCCCCGGATTGTCGTCCCATCCGGTTACGAAAGTAAGGGCAGAGGGTGGACATCTATGCACGTATACATAAGTTCCTATATTACCGATACGGTTAGCAACAACACCAAGGCCAAAATACAGTTCACAGAAAAATATCTAAGTACACGCTGTCCCTGCTTTAGAGGGTTTGAGTCAGGGCTTGAAAACGTTACCAATTCACATTAAAAATAACGCTAAGTAACGTTATTTCCATAGAGATACTTGCATATCGGTATGATTTGGTAGCGTTATTTAGTAACATAACATTAAAAAAACGTTAAAAATAGCGTTAAAAATTACCGGTATTTTTAATGTTATTGTGTAAATAGCGGTAACAAGTTAACGGTATATTTTGGTTATTTTATGCGACGTTGCCCTTTTTTCCAAGGCCGCGCGGGCGCGACACGGCGGGTAGTGGCGGCGCCGCGCCGCGCCGGTAACAAAACTGACTCATAACGATAAAATTAACGTTATCGTACATTATAACGTTACGTATGTTTAACGGTAAAATGTGCCAGATATAACGTTAAATTTGGTAGCGTTATTTAATAGATAACGATATCTGCATCAAAGGGCTGTAAGGCTGTAACGATACCATATTTTTAACGGTATTTCAAGCCCTGGTTTGAGTAAAGTTGGCGTTGTTTTGAAATTGTGATTGAGCCCAGATATTCTGAAAAACCGGATATTGCGATCAAAAGCTATTATTGACACATTTCTCTAAACCTGAGCTAAGGAGCTGAGATATTCGGAATTGAAATTTTAAAAATGTCGGCAATATAAAATAGGTAGGTACTTAAATTATTGTTACGTATTACGTCAGAAAAATCTATAGTAAACCTTCGAACACACGTGATTCGAGTCACAATAGAATGACAATCAACGCGACAGCCGGCTGTCGCTTGGTCGTCAAAAGGTTAATCATTTATAAGATTGATATAAAACATTATAGTTTCACTATTTTACGGCTGTCTGTGAATATGATCGATAATATTGTGCTACGAACTATAAATCTGTAATGACCTATAGCAATTCCCAATTGTTGTGCCTGTGAAGCAGGCCATACAACAATAACGCAGTGTAAGTTACAAAGCTGCCACACGTACGCACGCAATTTGTTTAAATCTACTATTGACAGGTTTATATCCCGCTTTTACAAATCCCAGCCCAACTATTTACTTCAACATAGCTTTTAAAATATAAGACGAGTTCGTATATCAGAGAGTTTTGGTTCTAATAAATATTAAATAACGTTTTTTTTCCTAACCAAATAAGAGTTTGTATAAATGTTTAAATAAAATAGCTTATCCATTCATTGTAAGCAAAGATAAAGTTTATATTAACTAAATAATAATAACTGCCTCGGAAAGTATTAAATATAAATAGTAAGGTATGAAATATTCCGGTACGATCCGTATGTATTTGATACTTTTTTCATATATTCTATTTTTGACAGTCGTTACGGGTAGTAGAAATCCAGAAGACTTAACAATCAGTCTAACTAAGAAGTATCACGTAACTGGGTTGTAAAGGTCTGATACGTAGTTTTTCCATGTAAAATACTGATGTTTAGCTGAATGCGATTAACATGGTAGCCGACCCTAACATAGTTGGGGAAAGGCTAGAAGGTTTAGATGTGTATTCCGTATATAAATAACTTATACTTGAATTATTTTTATTACTTCAACTAGCTGCTGCCCGCGACGTCGTCTGCGTGAAGGCTTCAGCTCCGCCCCCGTAGGTGATAGCGTGATAATATGTAACCTATGTTTTGACCCGACCTCTTAGTAATATCCCTGCAAAATTTGAACCAAATCCATGCAGTACTTTATGAGTTTATCCCGGACATACATATAGATTTTATAACCTTGTGAAAACTGGTATTCAGTTGGCTTCATTTAGACTGGAAGACTGGTAGAAAAAGCTAAGGAGATGACTTTCTATATTCAGGGTTTTGTAGGTTCAGATAAAACATTTTGCCAAACATAAATCATGTTTCAATTAAAAAAAAAAATTAATATCTGCGATATGAATATTAAACACATGATTGTGTTCAACCTGAAACTGGGTCATAAATTGTAAAGGTTTCGCATAGTATCATCAATGCAATTAATATGTAATTAATTTGTATTCTCATACACACTGATAAACAAATATTGGTATTAACCTTTCCTGCACCTATGGTTTTGTCCGTGGCTTTGCCCACGTGGATGCTGAACTTCCATCCACTACGTTATCCCTTTAAAGTTTTTTTCTTTCAAAAATTGTTTCTTAGCTTTCTTAGGGTGTGTTCTTTATGAAAAGTAGGTAACCACTTTTCATAAAGAACACACCCTCCAAGTTGCATGTATCTAGGACCGTTTGGGCTGTACGTTGTGTTGTAGATAGTAACCTCTGTTGTGCTCTAGACACAAGTATTCTTTTAGATTAAGTTTATGTATTTTTGATTTTTAAAAGAATTGTCACTTCGAATAAACACTCTTGACAGTGAACATCTTTATAGTAATTTTATTAAACAAATCCAAATATTACAACACGTTATCAGCACGAAGCTCTTGAATAAAAGAAATATAGAGCTAAAATAAAGTGTGATTTGTTAAATAAGTGTTTGTGTGAACGGAAATAGTAAAATTTAAAAATGTCACACGAAAATGGAGATGGTTCGAGTGTTAAAAGTTTCCCTTCGTCGAGCTCATCTATTTCATTTTTTTCCTTGAAGAATAAGGATGGATACCCTACCTGGAAATTCAAGATGCGCAATTACCTTTTGCATGAAGATCTGTGGGAAACAATCACAGGTTACCCCGATGGAGACACGACTCCTGCTTCTTGTAAGGTAAGAAAAGACGCTAAAGCTCTGGCAAAGATATGCTTAACAGTAGACGGTGCAGCTATAACACATGTCAGATGTGCGAAAACTGCTGCCGAAGCATGGAAATCTCTGCAGCATGCTTTTGAGGATAAGGGAATGGGACGAAGACTTGCTTTAGAGCGCAAATTATACAGACTGAGTCTGTCGGACTTCGGAAATATAGAGCTGTATATCAATGCAGTTTTGTCAACTGCACAGGATCTCGCAGACATTGATGTAGTCATAGAAGACAAGTCTATAGCTGCAATATTATTAGGAGGTCTTACTCTAAAGTACGATCCTCTTATAATGGCTTTAGAAAACTGCAACATAGACGTGACTACTGAGTTGGTGAAGACTAAACTGCTAAATGTCAAAACTGTCAAAGGATGTAGCTAAACCAAAAGATTCCGTTTTCCATGCGAAAAAGAAGCCAAAGCCGAAGAAGAGAGAGGTAATATGCTATGACTGTAAGATGTCTGGACATAAGCGACCAGACTGTCCATTGAGAAGTACCAAGAAGAATATTAACAATACTTCATTAACCGCTCTCAATACCTCTAGCACCTCAATCAGAGACGTTTTTTATGTGGATTCTGGCTGTACTCGACACATGACTTCCAGACGAGATTGGTTTCAGAGTATAAATATTCAGAACGAAGGTACAGTTACTGTCGCAAATGGAGAACAGATAAAGAGCTGCGGAGTTGGACAAATATTAATAAACACACCCGAGAACGTTGTTAATAAGATTAGTGACGTTGCTTTTGTACCAGATTTGAAAGCTAATTTATTATCTGTACAAAAACTATTGAGAAGGAAACCCTTCTCAATAGTTTTGTATATGTGTTTTTGATACAAATGGTTGTAATTTTTATAAATCTGATAATTTTCGTTTTACAGGTGAATCTGTTGCTCATGCCTCGCCCTGTGGTGGATTGTACGTTTTAGACGGTACAGTCAATGTTCCTAAGAAAGTGGCGGACAATTATTTGACGCAGGATGTACACTCTGACTGTCAGGATAGTTATAAACTTTGGCATAAGAGATTAGGACATTTGTGTCGTATAGGCATGAACCAACTGAAGAATCACAAGGTAGGCGTAAAGTATTCAGTTGTAGATAAGAACAGTTGCATTGCTTGCGTGGAAGGTAAAAAAGCTAGAAAACCTTTTAAGAAAGTAGCGTTTAATAGGGCCTCTGCCCCCCTTGAACTGATCCATATGGATCTCCTGGGACCGGTCTCTACTACCTCTTTTCAGGGGAACAGGTATATGTTGACAATAGTAGATGATTTAACGCGAATGGTTTTTACCTATTTTATTTCTTCCAAAACTGAGGTCAAAAATAAATTCTGTCTGTTTCAAACCTTTGTTGAAAACCAATTAGACAAGAAAATAAAGGCAGTTAGGACGGACGGCGGTAAAGAGTTCGTTAATAAGGAGTTTGTTGATTATCTTTTATCTAAAAGTATTTTACACCAAACGTCGGCGCCGTATAGCAGTCAACAAGTTGGAGTCGCGGAACGCACACATCGTTCCATTACAGAAAGGTCGCGCACATTGCTAGCTGAAAGCTCGTTACCAAAAGTATTCTGGGAAGATGCTTTTCAAGTTGCTGTTTACCTGAAGAATAGGTCTCCTCACAGAGCCTTAGGTGGACAAATTCCGTATGACAAATGGTATGGACGTAAGAGTGATCTTAGTTATTTGAAAGTGTTTGGATGTAGAGCACTTGTCCATATTCCTTCATGTCTTCGACGGAAATTAGATGTCAAGGCACGGGAAACAATTTTCGTTGGTTATACTGAGAATACTGGTACCTATGTTTTTAGGGATCCTGCTAACCCACGAAAATTATTTACATCCAGAGATGCTACCTATTTTGAAAATATCTTTACAAGTTTAAAGCAAAGGCAACCCGAGTCTGTGGCACAGTTGGACTCTACAATTTTATTTGAAGAGAAACGAAATTCTGAGTCAGGCTCTATCTTATTATTTGAAGATAGAAGAGAGCCTGAGTCTGAGCCTCAAAGTATTGAAGATTGTCAATTCTATGACTGCTGTGAAACAAACCCTGCGGCTGAAGCATCTTTACCAATAAATGTAGAAAGTACAGATGAATCAGTGACTTTGCAAGAGCAAGAGCCTCTCACTGATTTAGTGCAGCCTAGTGTGGTAGAAGAGCCAGCTTATATGGAAGAGGAATGTCTTCCGGAGCGCAGATATCCGAGAAGAGATAGGAAGCTACCAGATTTCCTTTCATACAATACTTCAGCCATGGATACCAGTGAACCTGTGACGTATTACGAAGCTACTCATACCGATGATGCGGATAAGTGGCATCATGCTATGGAGAATGAGTACAGTTCACTTAAGAAACTACATACATGGGATTTAGTTGACAGACCTAACAAAAGGGTTATTCCATGTAAGTGGGTTTACAAGACAAAAGGGGACACTTATGGAAATATCCAGAAGTATAAGGCGAGACTCGTTGTAAAAGGTTTTCATCAGGTCGAAGGAGTAGACTACGACGAGACGTTCGCACCAGTGATTCGTCATACTTCACTGCGTACTCTATTTGCCTTGGCTGCAGATATGGGATTAAAAATGAAACACTTGGATGTTGATACTGCGTTCTTAAACGGAGATTTAGACGAAGAAGTTTTCATGGAGCAACCCCTTGGTTTCATCGAAAAGAATAAGGAAAACAAGGTTTGCTTGCTGAAGAAATCCCTTTACGGCCTTAAACAGGCACCGCGAGCATGGAACAAAAAGTTAAATGAAACATTATTAAAAATAGGTTTCAAAGTAACTCCTTCCGAGCCCTGTGTGTATAAAAAACTTTTTGGTAAGGAACTCGTAATACTGGGAATATTTGTCGATGACATTATTGTCATTTATAAGTCTGATGTGACATTTGATATTGTCAAGAAAGAATTATCGAAATATTTTTCATTAAAAGATCTTGGAATATTAAAATGTTACTTAGGTTTACAAATTGAATACGATTCGAAGAGTATAAAAGTAAATCAGCAAAATTATATTCTTTCTTTATTGGAAAAGCTTAACATGAAGGATTGCAAGACTGTGGATACTCCTCTTGTTAAAAAGAATATGGAAAGGAGGGCTGATGGTCAAGTCGGTGAGTCTTACCCCTATCAAAACTTAATAGGATGTCTTATGTACCTAACGGTAAACTCACGACCCGACATTGCTTACGCCACGAGCTACTTAAGTCAGTTTAATACGTGTTTTACTAAGGAACACTGGAATGCTGCAAAAAGGGTTCTGCAGTACTTGAAGGGTACTATAAACTACTCGTTGGTTTACAGGAAGAGTGGAGAACCTTTAAAAGGCTTTTGCGATGCAGACTGGGCAAACTGTCCAATCGACAGAAGGTCGTATACAGGATATGTCTACAAATTAAGTGGAGGTCCTGTATCCTGGGAGTCCAAGAAGCAGCCTACCGTAGCCTTAAGTTCAGCCGAGAGTGAATATATGGCATTATCATCTGCTACGAAAGAAGCGTGTTACTTGCGTCGTTTTATCCATGAAATAACAGGTAAACTTACAACAGTTAATTTAGCTTCTGACAGTCAGAGTGCCATTAATCTCGTTCGAAATCCAGTACACCACAGCAGGACGAAGCATATTGATACTAGGTTTCACTTTATTAGGGAGAAACTGTCTGATAATGTAATTAAATTAGAATTTATTAAGAGTAGCGATATGCCTGCTGATGTACTTACAAAACCACTTCAGCCTATTGTACACAAACGGTGTACTGCAAGCTTAGGTTTAGAAACTTAATTATTTTTTGTGTTTGTCTGGCACAACTTCGATTAAGGGCGGCTGTTGTAGATAGTAACCTCTGTTGTGCTCTAGACACAAGTATTCTTTTAGATTAAGTTTATGTATTTTTGATTTTTAAAAGAATTGTCACTTCGAATAAACACTCTTGACAGTGAACATCTTTATAGTAATTTTATTAAACAAATCCAAATATTACAACACGTTGATATATCAATAATCAGTCAGTCAGGTAGTTTATTCTTTCATATATTTTTATTCCCCACGAAACTCTACTTTGCGTTCACATTTAGTTCAAATGTCAGACCTACACATCGCCTGTCCTTCTCTCCCGTAAACGTGAGTCTATTCGGTAAAATGAAACACAAAAACGCCCGTTGGGTCCTGAAATCAACTTGAAATAAAACAGAGTTCTCGATAAATAAATAAATATCTTGGGACAAGTAACACACGGTCATCTGATCCCAAGCCAAGCAAAGCCGTGTTATGGTAACCAGACAACTTATCATACTTATATACAACTAGCTTTCGCCCGCGGCTTCGCCTGCGTGGATGTCGAACTTCTATCCACTATTTTAACCCTTTAGGGGCTGAATTAAAAATATCCTTTCTTAGTGGCTATTTACTCTACAAAAAATAAACCCTCTAAATTTTATGTCTCTATATAGTTACTTAACAACAAACGCGTTGATATCAGTCAGTGAGTTTAATAATATTCGCTACTCACCCGCGTTGTTTTTAGGGTTCCGTACCTCAAAAGGTAAAAACGGAACCCTTATAGGATCACTTTATTGTCCGTCTGTCCGTCCGTCCGTCCGTCTGTCAAGACCCTTTTTCTCAGAAACGCGTTGAGATATCAAACTGAAATTAATATCACATACTCAAGTCTGCTATCTCTCAAAGCAGTGAAAATATCAAGTTTCTAAATCAACGCAATAAAAAGATACGGCGGTTTACATTGCATATTTAGACATTAGCAAGGGAATCAAAACCTATAGGGTACTTCTCATTGACTAAGAATCATGAAATTTGGCAAGAAGCAAGGTCATGTAGCACAAGTAAAGGGAAAACTCCGAAAACTGTAAATTTGTAGTTAGTTCACATCAGGCGTCCGTCTGTCCGTCTGTCTGTCAAGAACCTTTTTCTCAGGAACGCGTCGAGATATCAAGCTGAAATTAATATCACATACTCAAGTCTGCTATGTTCCAAAGCAGCAAAAAAAAACAAGTTTCTAAATCCACACAATAAAAAGATACGGTGGTTTATATTGCATATTTAAACATTTTCAAGGGAATCAAAACTCAAAACCTATAGGGTACTTCCTATTGACCTAGAATCGTGAAATTTGGCAAGAAGCAAGGTCATGTAGCACAAGTAAAGGGAAAACTCCGAAAACCGTAAATTTGTAGTTAGTTCACATCAGGCGTCCGTCTGTCCGTCTGTCTGTCAAGAACCTTTTTCTCAGGAATGCGTCGAGATATCAAGCTGAAATTAATATCACATACTCAAATCTGCTATCTCCCAAAGCAGTGAAAAAATCAAGTTTCTAAATCAACGCAATAAAAAGATACGGTGGTTTATATTGCATATTTAGATATTTTCAAGGGAATTAAAACTCAAAACCTATAGGGTACTTCCCATTGACCTAGAATCATGAAATTTGGTAAGAAGCAAGGTCATGTAGCACAAGTAAAGGGAAAACTCCGAAAACCGTAAATTTGTAGTTAGTTCACATCCGTCCGTCCTCCCGTTCGTCCGACTGTCACGACCCTTTTTCTCAGAAACGCGTCAAGATATCAAGCTGAAATTATTATAACATACTCAGGTCTGCTATCTCTCAAAGCGGTGAAAAAATCAAGTTTCTAAATCAATGCAATAAAAAGATACGGCGGTTTATATTGCATATTCAGACATTTTCAAGGGAATCAAAACTCAAAACCTATAGGGTACTTCCTATTGACCTAGAATCGTGAAATTTGGCAAGAAGCAAGGTCATATAGCACAAGTAAAGGTAAAACTCCGAAAACCGTAAATTTGTAGTTATTTCACTAAAAAACAAATTAACGGAACCCTCGTTGCGCGAGTCCAACTCGCACTTGACCGGTTTTTTTTTTTATGGATGGAAAATCATCAAATAACTTCTCATGAGGGAGTGTCAGACTTTTTTACAGATTTATGTTCCGGGGCCGCGGTAACTATTAGAACTATTCCGCAATTCCAGAAGGCATTAGTCCTAGAGGGCTCCGTCACGTGCTGACTGCTCTTTGAGGCGCGAGCGAAACAAAAGCGCCGTCGACACGGGCCTCGCCCTTATCGGGAGGCGAGCTTCCCATCGCTCGCCGTCCGCAACCTCGCGCCTCTGTGACCGGTAGTCGACTTGCGACTTTCGACGTCTGCGCTTGGGTCCCTGTCCGGGGCGTGAGGCTTGACTCTGCTTCACGCGTCCCGCCTCTTTCGAGCATGACTGCTTCGTAGAAGGAGGCGACGGCTTCCCATTCAGTATAGCACCGGAGCACGGCCTGACCAGGGCTGGGTCTGACCAGGGCGAGAGGCCACCCCCGCCGATCGCCTCTGCGAGGACACGGCGGTGGTCCGCTCAAGCGTATATACATCCAACGCATGCTCCGCCGTGTCACGCAGGCGTCGCTTACGCCCGAATCCGACACAAAAACCTCCCGAAATGTCGCAGTCTCCATTCCGCCATGAGATCCCGCAGGAGCTTTGTGCACCGTGCCGCGATTAGCTGCGGTAGCGCAGTTTCACCACGGCGCGGCGTTGCACTTCTACGCGCCACTGGTACGTGTGCAAGGACTATTGCCTCCAAAATCCCAGGCCGGTATCAAGACAACACCGTTGCAAGAATCAGCGAAATCGCCGCCTCGCAGATCGAACGGTATTCCCGCACCATCCGAATGGCCATGGGACGCTCTCAGTAGTCGGGCCGGAGCCAAGACCAAGCTGAGCGCCCACACCGGAGCCCCGTAGTGGGCCATGGACTGTACGGTCCCCGCGTACCCGCGATATGTTAGGTTTTTGGTTACTGGTCGGCTCCCGTGGCTCATGGCGCAATGTAGCACAATATTATTTATTTTTTATTAATTTATTTATTCCATCTTACATCTATCATTACAGGTTTTTTTTTGTGCCCCAATGCAGCGTACAAATATAATTATTCCTAAATCTTAACTTATCACCCTAAATTATGTGTTATTCTGATGTATTAACTACGAATATCTTGCAAAGGAAAGCCTTGTTACTACTCGTACGTATCATCATTTATATTGCAGCGGAGTAATTTTAAAACTGCGATATCTCCGAAGATATTTATTGAAATTAAATTATGAGAACTGCAATTTTGTACAAAATTAAGAACTTATATTGACTAACGTATTTACAGGTAAAATAAGGATTCATATTTTTATTCATAATAACACCCTGGCAAATCATGAATTATTTTAAAACATTTTAAACAAATTTGATTGCCATAAAATGGTTATAGAGAGTGAACTATAAATATTAGACATATGCTGTCGCAGACTTTTTTTTACAAATTTTTAAGACGAACAATTCTTTAGTACATAATTTTTACGTAACTTTAACCATTTACGCAGCGCACGCAACGGAATCTGTCAAAAGGAATATTTTTCTCCCGTTTTTGTCACACTTTTCACTACTGCTCGGCTCCTATGTGTCTTAGCGTTATGTTATATAGCCTATAACCTGCCCGGGAGTATGTATTACAATCGTACCAAGTTTGATTTAAATCCGTTCAGTAGTTTTTAACCCATGCGTGCATATACAGACAGACAGACAGACAGACAGACAAAAAATTTACTAATTGCATTTTTAGCATTCGTATCGATCACCAATCATCCTCCAATATAAATTTTAATAATATATACAATGTACAGAATTGACCTCTCTACATTTTTATTATAAGTATAGAAGATAAATACATATCCATACTAATATTATATTGCACAATGGACAACGCACAAGATTTGCTAGCAGTCTGCTTGTTCGATGCGGTCTCACGGCCGGTCACATTGCGGCCCGGTTGACGAACGAATATAGACATCTCACAGCAGAAACTCCTGGAATTTTGTTTGGAGTTAGTTGTTTCATCATTTACTAACTATTACTAAGTATTAACCTACTCATACATACATATCACAGATAAATTATACCCAGACACTGAACAAACAACCGTGCTCATCACACAAAGTTTGTTTTGGGTGGGAATCGAACCCACGATCTTCCGCTCAGCCAGCTCAGGGTCACTAACTACATACAATGTTCTATTAAATAAAATAAATAAAAATACCGTGAAACTACAGAGCTATGCTATCCGTTACTTTATTTATTTAAACTTCATGCACAAATGTACATCGGTGGACTTAATGCCTTAGGCATTATCTTAAGTAAAAGATAATGCCTCTTTATTGACTGCAACCCAGAGTTTGATAGATACAACATGGCAGGTCATAGTAACAAAAAAATAAAAGGACACAACCTTAAACGAATTAAAAAAAACAACTAAAACTTAAGAGCACTTTCATAGTTACTTTATCTGTCTAGCCAGTGGCAGAGCAAAAATCTTCGACTCTCAAAACTGCACACATTACCACTACAGACCTTATCTTTGTTCAGTAAAAATGCTCTCTTGTAATAAGGTTTAAGCGTCGCCATTGACGTTTTATTTATATATTATTTATTATTTCAATTACTCTCTACATTCAACAGTATTAATATTGAAAACATTCAACAAAATAATAATTATAAAGAAGTCGTTATTAATTAATGAAGTAGGTAAAACCAGCAATGAAATAATTAAAACCAAATTAATTAAAAAGAAACCGACCACCGACATCTGACCTCTGGTCCACCACAGTGTCACCGTTACAACGGACCAACTTAATAAGTCATTCAGACTACAAGTTCAGTACACATGCACTACACTAAACCGACCCAATCCCATTAAGCCAAGCAGTGTTCTGGGTAACATATAACCAACCTAAAACAGAGCATACGGCTTAATTATCAGTAATGAAGTTACCAAATAATCCTTAAGTCTCGCAAACCAGATTGGGTTTCGAATATATTCTCCACAATAGGATTGTCCCTAACGTTCGTCGTCGCAGGAATTACAAAAGGAAAGTTCTAACACATTCTTGACATAATTCGTTAATTCTTATGAAAAGTTGTGTTAACTCGATATCTCGAAAATTGTCTCTCGTGTAGCCGTCATGAAAAGTTAAAGGTAAGTGCTTACATCAAGTGTTTATTATGATAAGCATTGTGGAACACGACTTAATTTGGGTTGATCTTTATTGGGTTAACTGACTTTTGTCTTACGTGTGTTGACTAGCGTTTCAACTGTTACTTGTTAAAGGAAATTGGAATTTAGTTTAAGTAAAATGTAAACTTGTTAGCTTTTTCCTAAGACTTCGTCTAGGTATTACGGTTACATTATAATAATGGTCGTAGATTAAAATGCCATTAAAGGCCTGTGCAGACGAGGGACAATGGCAGAGAAGAAGTTCGCGGCGCGCTCTTATTATTACTGTCATTAGGTTGCTTTTGTCCGCTTGCAGTCCGCTAGGCGAGGTGCGGTCGCATGGACCAAGTGCAACCTTATTGTAGTAATAATAAATGTGCACCGCGGACTTTTCGTCCGCCGTTGCCCTTTCGTCTGCGCAGGCTATACATAATCCATCTGTCTTCAAACTCAAAGAGAAATAGTAGACACATCCACTATACAAAAAACACAAAAATCGTCACACAATAATCTATTCACACTTGGTGAAGATATATAAATATTCGAAGGAAATTGGTAAATTTTCTCCTTACAACTGCTTGAACTTCATTAAAAATGGCCTAAATTCTTCCTTAGATACAGGTTTACTCGATAACAAATTCCCTTAAAATCGGTACAGTGGTTAAGCCGTAAAAGAATAACAAATGGGATTTGTTTCGTATTTCTAGTATTCGTCTAAAAAAAGATAATAACAGTACCCATTGTTAAAAATAACAAAAACAAAATTTGCCCATTAAAAGGTTTTCCCGTATCAAGTGTGGGTGAGTTTATAAACGGCTTACATGTCCTGTGGGCGGCACGTGTATAGAAAATATCGTAAATAACAGATAAAAGATATCTTCTTTAAAAAACCTTTCAATTTTTCTACATTATTCTTTCTTACAAATAAGGGATTACCGAAATATATTTGTATTTATTCTAATTTGATGGTGTAAACAAAGCTTATTTTATCTATCTCACAGCTAAGTGAATTGTATTTCTGATAGCTATGCTAAAAGCTTTTAAATCGATTGAGAAACGCATTATGCTGATTCCATCTTTTCGAGATAGAATCACTGATATTTATTTACAAAATAAGGACAAACAAAAAAGTAATTTATTCGAGATATAACGAGTAATCTAACGGTAAAGGAAAACCTTACATGAAAGATAGGGGTTTGACAGCCTGATTTGTATACGAATAAAAATGAGTCAAAAAGTAATATGACGCATGACGGAGTGCAAAATTGCGTTGAAGTATTGAGAGAAGGGTATAAGTTAACATACGGAACGGAACAAGACAGAGTACAAATTGTTTTATATTAGCAATTTGTCATAAATGTTTGTTTTGTCTATGGACTCGAGAAGGCTTTGATTTATGCTCGTCAAACACGTTAATTAAGCTTCTGAATAACACAACACAGCTGTCTTATGGCTACATAATGTACGTAGATGTGTTATATGTCAGCAGAATGTTGTTGAAACAAGTTGGAATTTCTTTGTTATTCATTTGTTATATTGGGAGGAAAAGAGGTTATATCAAATTAGTATTTGACATTCCCTTCATAGTAGGAAGTCACCAAGTGAAATGGTGAGACTATAGGACTCGATTTTGTTGCTTACCTGAATAATATACTCCACTGCATATCGAGATTTAACGCGCACGTACCTTTTTATTTGTTTTTTGCTTGACGTTTCGGCAGGGTTACACCTGCCATGGTCACAAGCAGACATCTTTTGCAGTCTGCCCGTTAAATCCCGATAAGCAGTGAAGTATAAATATGCAACGCGAAAGTTTAAAGTATAATATCCTACAGGTGAACAAAGTGAAATGTACTATGAAAAGCTTTAAAAGTCTAGTCATAATATGAACACAAACAAAAAATATGTATTTTAATATAGATTAGACACGATAAAATATATTAACAAGTGGATAAACAAGCAAATTGACTGTGCAATTTTACCATAACCTCATTTTCTATTTACTAAAAGTTAGCAGAATTACGTTCGAAAATAGAAAAATATCTTAAAATAATTTCACCGAAACACTTGGATATGAATGGCAGGGGTCAGATTTCAAACTAAATATCCTCAGTTAGTTGAAAACTAATCTCTCTCCCAACCCATTAGGACCTTATTCATACTTTTTATTGGTGAAGTCTAATTTCGTAGGTTCTCACGACCCAAAACAAAAAAGGACCCGATTGTAATATTTTACTCATTGGTAGAAAACTTATTCCTGAAATCCTGAGTAAGAGAATTATATTACTTATGGGCGAAGTAGAGAGCTAGTTTAATAGTGGTAATTATACTTACAAAGTACGAAGGTATGCAGAGTATAGGCGGTAACACGAAGCTGAGCAAAATAGCGATCGTGCATCTTCGGTCCGTGCATAGAGTAGGACTATATGTAGGGTACCTGCAGACAATACAAACTGTCTTATCATTTCGAGTAGCTTAGATTGAGGACATAATTAGCACAAAATTTTACGATGCAGAAGAAGCTTATTAAGTTGCTGATACACTTCTATAGCTATTAACTTTTTGATATTTTTTATTTTATACTAGCGTTCGCCCGTGGCTTCTCCCCCGTGAATGTCAAAACTTTCATCTCTTATTAAGCCTTTTAGGCGTAAAATTTCCAAAAATCCTTCTTAGTGGTTACCTAACTCTTTACAAAGAACACACCTTTCCAGGGTGTGTTTTCATGCCTCTAGAATCAGCGGTTTGGGCTGCGTTGATATATTAACAGTCAGTCAGTTTACCATTTTATATAATATAGATAGATAGATTTGTATATCGAAAGGCTCATATTAAAGCTTATTAGTTCATACTGGACTTTAATGGCTGAATACTCAAACGTTACTTAACTTTAAGACGCTCTCAAATTTCTTGCTGTCTTTTTTACTTAAGGGGAGGAAGTAAGAACAGCACAGATTTGAGAGCGTGTTAAGTGACGTTTTAGTATTCGGTGGTAAGACTTGTATGAAGAGCAAGCCACTGATCACAATTATCTTATCGGACATTCTATGAAGTCGACTGTTGTTGTCATAACAACTGAAGATCAATTATTCTAGGTATCGTTCATTAACCATTCGCAATTGAGTTGTTATGGCCTAGTGGTGTCATTCTTACGCGGTGTCCTGCGTGAGCGACGAACGCGACGTAACGCGCACTTGTTTTGAGGGCGACCAGATGCGACACCACGAACTTTCAAGCAAAATTGTACTGTACTTCTCCATGATTCGAAAAGTAATGACCAAAATCACGTAGGACATTTGTCGCGATAGCATCACGTCGCATTACGTCGCGTCGTGTTGCGTCGCGTCGCGTTCGTCGCTCACGCAGGACACCGCGTTAGATTTTTGACAGTCACTATAGCAGTCTGACAATCTAACAAAGAAGTATCGTGGTACATATTTTCTGGGTTGTGAAGGTCTGATAGGCAATCAGTCCATGTAAAACGGGAATGTTAGTCTAAAAACGTGAGACTGGAAGTTGATTCCTCAGTTGACGGTAAAGACTAAGGAGATGATGATTTAGTAAGACTCTCATATCAGAAGCAATCAATGTTAAAATCTTTCCAAACTTTTAGTTTATATTTATAGAATGGTAACCTGATTGACTGACTGTTGATATATCATCGCACAGCCCAAACCGCTGGTTGTAGAGACATGAAACTTGCAGGGTGTGTTCTTTGTAAAAAGTAGATAAGTAACCACTGACAAAGGGTTTTTGGAAATTCCAACCCGAATGGGGTAAAATATTGCGACATTTACGCGGGCGAAAGCTAGTCAACTTAAAAATATTACGAAACTTTTATAACCAGTGAAAGTCTATTGAATTGATTTTGAACATTTGACAGTTTTTCTATACAACAGTAACTATCTTCATTATTCCTCTGGTAATATACCTTATCCTAGGAAGAAAAATTTGGTGAAATTCGCCCTAAAAGTACTTATATTTGACAAATTGAAACTGAGATTAGAGTGCTAACGATAATAAAAGTTGCTAGAATAGAATTACTGCCGTTCTCGAGAGAATAAAACTTGTGTAACGTTCTAGTTAGCAGAAGAAAAATAAAAATGCATGCAAACAAAATACCTATGTCATTTTTAAACTCAAAAATGGCGTAAAGTTTTGTCATGTCCTAATTTTGAGCACATATACAGTACCTACACTTAACACTATGCTATCTATTTAATATTCTATTCTATATTAAAGAATAGCGGACCTGGTTTACATCATCCTGTTATACTTGTGCTGCCATTCTATGGAGTTTCTTGCCCATTCTCCTCCATACGAAACAACATTTTGGAATGGACAACTAGTATATTTTTTGTTTTGTAAATAACGTTCCAAAGTTCCTTTTTAGGGTTCCGTACCTCAAAAGGTAATTTGGTCTAATGGAAATAAATGATTTGACATTGGCTTTGACTTAAGGCCAATTGTTATTTCAAAGCATTCGGAAACCCATTGAAATAAACACTCAATTTCATCTGTTTAAGAGGAGTCAGGTGAAAATAGAAGGAGCAATAACATTCAGCCTCAATCATACACTAAGGTCAACAGTATCAAACCATCGTAAAAAATTTTAATGAGACCATTCATTTACATCGTCCGAAAGCACCAAAATAAATCATATTTTTCACAGAAAGCGGTCATAATTTACAACTTTAAATTAAACAAGATCTGAGTTCAGCTTTCAGAGCTATTTATATAAAATTCGGACGAAATTTTTCACCATTTTTACATAAGTACATAATATACTACCAATACTAATCTGTAGAATGAACTTTCTAAAATATGTGCAGATTCCAACACTGCTACCCTAAACTGTCAAAATCCTTTTAGTCTTGAACTTAAAGCTTTAGCAATAAAGTTGAAAATGTATTAAAGTTTGACCGTTTGTAGTAACTTGATATGCTAACTTCTGTAGGTACTAGCATAGAGGAGATCATTTTCACTAGTTCCATGGAACTAATCAGATTTTTTTACCCGACTACCGAAAGGAGGGTTATGTTTTTCGACCGTATTTATAAATGTCAGTACCATAGAAATATAAATAACAGGAGAAGTGGCAAGTGGGCGTGTCGCTGTCCGCGCAACATGCAATCGTGCTACAGGTCGTACGTAAGTGGCCGTGTCCGCGAACTAGTGTGCTTTCGAACGCCATCGTCTCAACAAATTAAAATACCGTATTGTTCAGCGATTTCTTGCAAAAAGTGAAGCAGATACCAAAACTATGTCAACAATGGAATCACATTTCATATATTTTTTCCTATGATTGTCTTTAAAATCATAAAAAATAACAAATCGAAAAATATTTACTGTTATTTCGTTTCTAAGCATCACAGCGACTTCATTGTTTCTGCTAAAATACATTGCTCCTTCACAACTACGCAAGTTTGTCAGTTAGTGACAAGACAAGCAATGTAAAAATCACAAAACGATATTTAACTAAACGCAAGAATCGCGTGATGCGGCCGCTGGTTCTTGCCGTGAGTTAATGATGTCCATGTGCAAATCCTTTAGGCTCAATTCACACGTACCACAACCACACCACAGCGACAACCACACCACAACGCCGCGATGTGGTCGGGCGTAAATTTTGTATTGAAAATGAATATTACAATTCACACGCACCACATTTTGTGGTTGTTATCGACCACCTGTGTAATACGACTACATCGCAACCACATCGCGACGGCAACGCGGCGGCAGCGCGACGTCAGCGCGGCCACATCGCCATGACATGACGTCCACGCGCGCCTAGCTGGCGCCTGCGCTCCCCCGGCCGCGTATTGCCAAACTGTATGCTGACCCAGACCGGGGTTGCTCTGAGTTCGATCGCAGTTTGCCTTTTTAGTTGAAAAGCAAACTGTATACCTATTCAGAGAGTGTCTGAATCAAATTACATTTTGCTTTAAAATACTATACCCCCCATACCACTCCCAACCTTAGGAGCCCCATGGGTACGGAGATATCGATGATCAAAGTTTGAGGTTATGATACGTCAATTTTGAGGTTAAGTTAGGATTTTTTCGTGTAAAATTAATTATTTTTCACTCTAATGTCTAAAAAAGATAACTCGACGAAGCCCCGCTTCGCGGGGCTCCTACTTCTGGGTGGTTTAAAAAAAATAACCACGAAGGAGGTGGCGGGGTCTGTTCGACTACGATCCTGCCACCTCCTTCTAACCCAACCTGTCCGAGTCGGGGCGCCCTAAAATTTTGATCGACCGCTCTCGGATTGACGATCCTTATTAGTTTCTCAGAATACTCTGAGCTCGTATGTACATTGCTCCAATTTGTTTGTGATTTCAATGAGCACGACGTAGTTCAGTACAGACTATGGGTGTCTGGGTCAGCATACAGTTTGGCAATACGCCCCCCGGCCTTCTTTCATTTTGCGTAGTATTATTAGCCATAACAAGGATAGCAACAACAATCTTTCCTCCATGACTACGTTCAGTCAAGCCGTGTTTCCTCTATGAAATAGGCGTATAACTGAGTATAACTGCACATGGCCACGTGGTTACCATATCGCAACGACAGCGACAACGCAACCACATCGACATTTTGTGGCTACCACAACGCAGCTGCAAAAAGCCGCTGCGGCACTATTCACACGTAACCACATCTTGACCACATTTTGTCGCTGCGACGTGGTGTGGTTGTGGTACGTGTGAATTGACGTTAGCGTAGGTTATCGACAACAAAGTCGCCTGACGAATAAAATATTGTTTGGGAGTTATTTTTTTTTAATTTGTCCACCGTTTTAACCCGGTTGGAATATCAAAGTAAATACTAATATTTACCCTGTTTTAATTTTGTTTTATTATTATTAGTCATATGTGACCAAATATTACAGCGTCCTTATATATTTCCCTCGGCTTACCTAACTCGGTTCAAGTGCATGTCGCGTGGCATCTGGACCATCGTGTCCATTTTGTATCAGTATTATACCATCGTAAAAAATAAATAAATAACTGCATCGTATTCATATTTATAAAATTCAAAAATGCTTTTAAGTTACACAAACCCAAATTTATCTATTTACGCCATCTTTTTATTTAGTTTTACTTCCGAGAACCCAAAAAGGATTTGGTCGATAATAAATAGAAGTTTCGATAATTTTCCGATTTAGTCAATCACTAGCGTAAATGTAAAATAAATTGCATTTGCACAGCACAACGATAGCCATCAATGTTAATGTGTGAGTAAGTTTTACGGTGCATGGTAAATACACGCTGTGTAGGTGTTTTAAGGTTCATAATTGATTGTGTTGTACGTTCTAGTACAAGAAATGCGGTTGTGTGCGCGGCTGCGTATCTATTGCTTTTACTGAACTGCGCGTGTAGTAGTTGCCGTGTGGTAGGGATAACAGGAGACACAGGTATCCGATACATTCTCGTCTACAGGGCATATCTCCTTCTTTAATATATCTATGGTTAGTACGTATGTATGTCTCATTCTAAATAACAGCACGCTCTACTGCCTAAACCGCTTGACGGATTTTGACATTTATGGTATCATTGAATTCGTCTCAGTTGTAGTGGCATAGGGTATAACTAATTTAAAATAATGGAAAGACAGAATAATATTAATTAAATAATCAAAAAACCCATCTGCAATTTTTGAAGTTGGTGGCGATTGCATGAAATAAAAACAAAGCCACCAACTTCCGATATTGCAGTTGAGTTTTTTTTACTTATAAATTGTTAGTTCCTGACGTTTGCATTGGAACAAGTGAAACAACAACTCATCAAAAATGATCCGATAAAGGAACTAGAACCAAATGAAACCAAACGCTTACTTGATAGCGATATATCGCCAGACGGCTAGCGATAACGTGAGCAGTATGGACGCAGTGTGCAGGATCTGAGTGAAGTGACTGTGGAACAGCATATACACTGCCCAGGAGTACGGCCGCTCTTCTTGGTCAGGGAACAACTGTGGAAACAAAAGTGGTTTAATTGGGAGCCAACTCTACTAGATAATGGACGTGGCTGAAAGCGTCCTCTGCTGAATATAGCAACACATTCTGCAGACTGATTTTTTTTATTACAGCGAGCAGTCTTAATGGAGATCAACATGAGCAAATCTAGGGGGAGAGGTAATGAGGCACTCTCGCCCTCTTGGCCAAGGTCTAAGTTGATCATTAATAATCTATACTATATACATAATATTATAAAGCTAAAGATTTTGTTTGATTAAATGCGCTAATCGTAGGAGGTACTGATTCAATCAATCAATCAATCATTTATTATTTGTAATTCAATTTGAAAAAAAAATATTCTGATGGGTTGCCCATTTATCGAGATAGTCAATATCTTGCTACGGCCTATGGGAGCGGATTAGTAAAAAATGAGGGAGAAACTGCTAGTTTTGCTGGAGACAGCTAGTTTTTAATATAAACGAATCGGAAACCGTATTTAACAAGACTCTGAAATGTATGTCCCCATAGAAACTATTGTCCAAGTGTGCAGAAGATTTGACTCAGGTTCAACGTCTTCAAGAGCTTTTTAAAACTCGTGGGTCACTTGTTACCATCATTACTCTCTGATTGCCATTGTAATCATAACTAGCTGTCCCTCACGGTGTCACCTGCGATTTTGATTGCTGCTCAGCTCAGCAGGATGGTAAAGTGATGTTATTTAGCCTACTGCCATTCTCGATGAATGAGCTCAATTCTCAATTCTTTATTGCGTACCATATTGTATACATAAGTTGGTAGGAAACAGTAACATAGTCACCATTATGGACCCTGACGGGCACAGCATAGATCAAGTAGGAGAGAGGAGGAAGGACACTGGTAGTAGTTAATAAAATTATCGTTATATAAATTGTATAAATTATTAAAGTTTTACACATTTTACAGACTATATTTTGGCTCGTATTTTTTTTTGGTAACTTTTACTTGCATTAAGTTAATTTTATTTAATAGTAGGCATATATTCCGTATTATGAGTAGGTAAAGTAGATTAGATATTAGACAGGTTTTTAATAGGGGGTATTTTTATACGACGGACGGTTATACAGTTATTCTTATTATTCTTGATATTTTTTTTATAGTTTACATTTAAGTAATCGCTTAGACTTTAGACTATAGTAGCATTTGGTAATAAGAAAAAGTTTTAATTTATCTAGCTATCCAAAACAAAAAAAAAATATGCAATTCTAACCAGTATTTTCTGAGAACAGCCAGATCAACCAAACAAACTCTTCATCTTAATATTATTAGTATCATGGGAAAACTAATACCGTGGACCTTATTCTCGCAACGTCTTGTGAGCTATTGGTCGAGCAACATAATTATTGACACAGCGGCAACAGTGGTATCGTATACAGCGATTATTACTAACTAATCCAGAATCCTTAACAGGTAATTATACTAAAAGCTTAATAACCCTTTATAACTATACTACTTCATATTTAAGTCTGTAATTTCACTGGATGACAAATCAAATTAAAAGTGTTACCCAAAAAGCTCAAGCAAGAAGTAATATAACTCAGAATTTAATTTAAATTTAATAAACCAATGAACAATTAACGTTACTCTAATTTAATTAAAGTGATGACAGAGTAATTATCTTGCTTACTGTAGTACCTTCCTACATAATTCGAATTAGTCAAGCCGCTCACGGTATGTGAAATTAATTGAAATTAGTCTCTTGAACTTCACCACTAGATGCCTATAAAACCGTTACAATTACGTAATTGTTTTGTGATTATTAATTTATTTATTCACAAAATCCACAGCTCTTAAAAATTACAAATAAACTTATATAAACTAATCTTACAGCCAATTACGAATTATAGAAATAAAAAACTGCGTCCGAAGACCGAACATTTCAAACGCATTAGTACGGCTGCTCTTTGAACCAGACACACAACTTATGGAAGATGCTTAAAGATCGGTATAAGCCAATAAAACCCCAAAAATCATTTAACCTTATACACAAGATTTTTTTCGTTTTTGCTTTGTGTTTTAAAGCGGAATTACTGTAAGGGCCGTATAAGTTCGAGAACAGTAGCTTTGGAGTAAAGTGACATAAGCCGATTGGACGTGTATAAATAAGCTTGATGCACTAACGTAAATTGCACTTATAGTATAAAACAACGTGGGACAAAGATGGAGGCATAGTTCTACTAATATTATATTAACTAGCTTTTGCCCGCGGCTTTACTCGCGTTAAAAAGAGACAAAAAGTAGCCTATGTTACTCTCCATACCTTCAACTATCTCCACTTAAAAAATCACGTCAATTCGTCGCTCCGTTTTGCCGTGAAAGAAAGACAAACATACAGACAGACAGACAGACACACTTTCCCATTTATAATATTAGTATGGATTCTAATTTTATAAATGTGAAAGTTTGTATGTATATTTGTTGTTGTGTTGTTGTCCTAAGGCACCCCGCTGGTGCAGAGGGCCCCAACAAGTTTTTTCCAAGCCCACCGGTCCCGCGCGATTCTACGAGCGTCTTCCCATTTAAGTCCTCCCTTCCCGAGCTCCTTGTCCACCGATCTCCTTCATGTGTGTACTGGCCGTCCGCGTCTTCGCCTACCCTCTGGCTGATATGTGTATTTGGATGGTTGTTAATCTTTAACGCTAAAACTAGTCAACTGGTTTTGATAAAACATTAATGTGATGTAGCATATACCTCAGAATAACAAATGACTCCATAACATCACACTATAACCTACAGGAGTAGAGCAGTAGAAAACCTAATATAGGGATGGAGAAACCGCTTAAACTACCTACAAGCATATTTTTAAAGACATAACTGCCGATAATCTATTTTAGTTCAATCATAAAATAATAACCGAAGAACACATAAACAAGTTTTTACTACTCCTTTTGTGTTCCATTACACACAATTTCAATCGCTCGTTATTAAAAGTTTAGAAATAACTGACTGAAAGGCAGACATTTTATTACTTAGGTGTTTTATTACAAATAAAGTCTTTATAACAATCATCCTGATAATATAACAATGGAAATCCAGTTAACATTTATCTTTGATTGAAGAACAAAAGATACTGAGTATTTCAAAAAGATTATAATTATATGAAATTATATCTGTACATATAAAATGGTAAACTGAGTGACTGACTGTTGATATCAACGCATAGCTCAAACTCTGCTCTGGTCCTAGAGTGGAAACATGAAACTTTGTTCGGGGTTGCGGAATGGTTATAATAATTACCGTGACCCCGGAACATAAAGGGCAACCGAAGGAACATGAGTGGGTTTTAGTCAGTAAAAGTCTGACTCACCCTCCCGCCCCGCCCAGGACGGGAGAACTCATTTGATGATTTCCCACTCCCCAAAAAAAAAGGAGTGTTTGGAAATTCGAACCTCAAAGGGGTAAAATTGTTCGCCCCACGTTGAATGGGCGAAACCGCGGGTAAAAGCTAGTATCTCATATAATGATATTATATTCTTGTGCAAATTCATATCGCAATACTTTGAATTGTACTTTTGGCTCGTTAAATTACGAAATTTTATCATATTCATTCATACAAAGTTCATGTTTAACCACATTCGAATTTTCCTTAAAATAACAGATAGGCGTAATTCCGGACGGCGAGTAGCCGCACTCATATAAATTTCTAAAATTTAACAACAAGGTTCCCATATTCAAATGTCTGCGTGTAACCGCCGCCGTCCGGGGCAACCTGATCTTCACTTCCTTATTTTTTAATACTTTTATTTTGCTTTAATTTTTTTCTCGTTTGTAAAAGTTAATTATTTGTCTAATTATTATTTAGCATGGTTCGTCGTGATGGCCTAGTGGTTAAGGCGCCCGCCTCTTATACAAGAGGTTGTGAGTTCAAATCCGTTCAAGTACCAATGTGAGTTTTTCAATTCATATGTACTTTCTAATGTATCTTGGACATCACAAACATCGTGAGGACTTAATATTATTATTCGTTTCACAGAAATTATTTTGGGTCTTTGGCTAATGCTGCGCTCCTATGGGCGTAGCATGATATTATATAAAAAAGTAAAAGTTCTGCGTAAAAAGTATTTTTATCTTATTTTGCTGAAGCTGAAGTTCTACTTCAGCGGCCTGCATGTGAGTCCTGTCAAAATCGGTCTATCCCTCTCTGAGATTACCCGAAACAAACAGACCGAGAATTAATTTTTATTAATTTGCATATATAAAGCATTTACTCACCAGGTACCTGTAGATGGCGAAGGGCACGTACTCCAGCATGACGAAGACATCAGCCACTGCCAACCACTTCAGCAAGCGGTTGATAGGAGTCACTGCTAGATCTCGACGGGTTAACACTGCTACGTTCAGCGCGTTTGCTAGACTTCCGAAGAGGCATACCTGTAGAAAAATGTGTACTTAAAAATTGCAGAAGGAATTATTATAATCAGTAACATGGACACCAAAATATATAAGGTCCCATTAAAATAGATGAAACTTTTAGATATCATTAGAAAATAAAGAAAGATAACGGTAAAAAAGAAAAAAAAACGCTTTACATAGTCACAAAGAAAATAATCAGCTAACGAAAATACACTTAAAATCTTGATATTATTATTTTAGGTCAAAATAAAAACACTTTATATTTATTATTTAAACTTTATGCACATATGTACACAAAGCAACTTATTTAAGTTTACAGTCACTACATACATAATGTATGTGTGAGTAAAATCAACTCGTGTATTTACATTGCCTATTTGTTAGTGTTTGCTTGACAATAACCTGATGTCCACGCACACAAATACAATTATTAGCAAGACTTCGTCATATTTGGCTTTGGAAAAATGTATAGTCTACCCTCAAAAATTAAGAATCATGTATACGATTCTTAATTTTTGAGGGTAGAATATTATTTAATAGTTTAGTTTCATCGTTACATTGCTTTTGACTATCGAACTCAAAGAACATCTATATCGGACTTACGTTACGTTTTAGACATTATAACCTGCTTGTTTGGAGAAGACAGTGTTGTTTTTTGTTGTGTTGATTTAGTTGTGAGTCAATATGAATCATCACTTTACTATACCTTTGAGAGCTGAAATTGATATTTAACATGAGCAAAACGTTTTAATATGTGAAATTGCAAAGAAGATTTCGGTGAGTAACAAAATATTTATTCAGTTTTTTTTTTTCATTATTTATGATTCGAATGATGTTACATCTATACTAATATTATAAAGCTGAGGAGTTGGTTTGTTTGGCTGAGTTGTAGTTTGAATTGAATAATTATGTGTGCTAGATGGCCTATTAATCACGGAAGCATATATAAGTCTTTATAGCTTCCTTATATACTTAATATATAATATAATGTTTTTTATATATAGATATTTTTTAAATAATAGAATTATATATATAACATTATATATAGATTATTATACATATTATAATTATTTACATCTCGTTAATTATTCTTGTTTTTTTATAACAATATTTCATTTTTGTTCACAGAGAAAAACTGTAGGTGCACCGCTATACAGACACAAGAAGCATTGATCGTTGTCGATCAAGACCGCAAGATTGGCATACACAAATGACAATGCGCGACACCGTGATATGGTTGTTAACTTGTTACGCATAAAGCTGAGGCCTTCTTAACTTCGTCACGTTACAATGTGTACGGAACCAGCAGCTGGTTTAAAGCGTCATCGTAAGCTATTCCTTCCCATTGTTTACAGGCAAAACCGGAACCGGGTACGCGTCGCAACAGACAATTTACAATAGATTTTATTTTTTACAATAATATAGTTATACGTAATAATGAACTTAATAAGTGTTTTAAATCGAACAAGGACAGTCGCAAAATAATTATTACGGCGTAAAAATAGTGAGCGAAATAGAAAAAGAAATGTGGATAATATTACTGTTCTGAACCCAATCGAACCTAAGGGCTCATTATCGTGCTAAAAGTTATAGACAGCGAAGGCGCATCAATCGGATAATTAGATATAATTATGTGGAGGTAATTTCATTTATGTGAGTGATGTTATTGTTTGTGAGGTTACAATTGGGATAACTGTATCTTAATATCTCATTAACATGTTTATTCATATCATATATCAATAAATTACCCACTTAAATACAAAAAGTGTCATTCATTCTTGTCCGATTTAAAATAATTGTCATGCATAAAACTTTGTTATTGAAATTATCATAAAAATCTACTGAACAATAAATATTGTTGATTTCTAATCACAAATTGTTTAATTTTTATTTCTCTATTATAAATTACAAAAATAAACAACAAAATAACAGAAATGTTATTAGAAATGAAAAAAATCAACACTGGTTGTGAGGTTCGATCCTAAGTCAAATTAAAAAAATGCAAAAAGAAAGTGCGGTTTGTGTGACTCGAACCTGCGACATACAGGTTATCAAGTCCTAGGCTTATACACCTAAGCCATCGAACAACTTGCGTGAGTCTGAATTTGTGCTTCTTATTTTTTGGTATAAATTTATTTTGTCAAGCAAACGCTCATAAATGAGCGAAGTAGCTATTGACTACCTACAACATTAAAGTTAAGGCGCTGTCCATAGCGAACACCTTGTAAAAGTCTAAATTTTTGTCGCAGAGTTAGCCGTATCTATACAAACCACAAGCCGGAAAAAAATACAGTGTATAGTCTAATATATAAGGAAAAGAGTTACACAAAAACAATTTGCAAAAGTGGTCTAAAACTACGAAAACAAAATGTTCAAAAAGACCACTGAAAAAAAATTTTCGTCTCGAAATTCTCAATTTTTTCAGCGACAACCATCATATTTTTTATATCTATAACAAAGAAAATTTAATAAACTAAAGAGATATCTAAAAATTTTAATACACAGAACTGTATTTTTTAAAATATTTAATTAAAACTGCAAAATGACTTACATTTTTGCGGACATGATATTCAAGTAAAATTAAACGCCAAAATATTTTCGACCTTATTTCTATAAATTCGATGCACTACTGTCGTACATTGTGTCAAGCTTGTGTCAGTCCACGCCCAGTCGGCAGCTAGCCGTTGCTACGAGAGGTCACGTCCGATTATTACAGATTTGCTCCATTATTATTTCGCGATTTGTGTATTTTGTTGATGATTCTTGGTTTAGATTTTAGTAATTTAATTATAGTGATTCGTGTTTCTAAGCAATGGGAAATAAAAGAAATAAAGAGTTGCAACGGATTTGTACAAGAAAACGACGTAATAAGATTAAAAAATAAATTATACAAGTAAGTATTCCTTTTTTTATACCCATTATGGCATTATTAGTATCAATATATTATGGAACTCATTTATCTTTTGGTAATTCGTAAAAAATAGGCAAACATAATACATCAAAATAAAAACCAATTTTTGTCTACAGATTGACCAACTTATCTATGAACTGAAGGAGGGCGACACTGTCAATACAGCGTTGCTAAGAGAAAGAGACAGAGTATACTCAAATGAAGTCAAATGTATGACTGAAATGTCATGTCAGCCGTAGTTCCAATTTTAGCCATTTCACAAATAATTTGGTAGAACAGTAGCTGCAGCTATGGGGCGCTAATATGCTGCACGCTCCGCGCGCGGCGTACGATGATCGACGAGGCCTAAAATGGCGCTTCGGTATACGTGCACGAAATTAGTAGATATCATATTGTTACTATACTTATTTTTTGTGCCCGTTTACTGTGTGATATTATTTTTTAAACTATGTTTTTGTGAACATAAATTATTTTTGCAAATCTACATTATGAAAATTAAATTAGTTCAAAAACTGTTTTATTTTATTGGTTTCATTGTTATAAAAGAATTATCTGTGCCAATGTAAAAATTGTGCTTTTTATATTTAATTACAGAGAACTCAAGAATTTTCAACTCAATAGGTCTGAAACATCCCTGTCACTTCTAACTGCAGTTAATCTAACCGCGACAAATAAAGGAACCATTGAAGAACAAAATTACGAATATGTGTCATCAAAGTAATATAGTAAAGTCAAATAATCAACGGGTTTTTTATTGAACTGCCCCCTTACCATGACGTTTGACACGTTGTCTAGCGCCGTCTCTTTGGCCCAGCCCCCTGGTCATTGTAATACAATTTTTATAATAAGACCAAGTCCGAAATTGTTACAATTTCGACGAGTCACGTCACGTGATGATGTCATAATAGTTTCACCACCCCACACATCAAATAAGCATTTTTATACATGCTACATGAAGTTGCCTCTGAAGTTGGTAGTACCAGTAACTCTTTTTGTTGATACTGAAAAAAACCATTATTTTCGTCGTATCTCCATATAATATGCTCTAAAAGAGAACAAAATTCCATTATTATTTGAATTTTGTTCTTTTTTAGGGCATTATCCAGACCGTTTTTGAAAGCCACTATAGGACATTTGACTTCGAATACTGTGTCTTGGCCTATCAAACCATCCGGCGTGGCGCCAATAAAAGGATATTCGTGGTCCACAAATAAACCGCAAGGATCAATGCTAACATTGAATAGCGAGTTGCTGCAAAGCGAGTTGTTCATTTTCTACGCCATGTGCAATTGCCGTTACATTGCTGAGATTAATTAATCTATTTACAATTGACGGAGATATCGCGTAACAAACATACAAAAAAAAACATACAGACGAAATGAACCTCCTCCTTTTTTTAAGTCGGTTAAAAATCAAATAATTGCCTATTTGAAAAAAGAAATACAAAGATAAGTAGGAATATTGTAGGTGAATATTTTTATTGTGAGTGGGAAATCATCAAATGACTGCTCCCATCCTGGGTGCGGCGGGAGGGCGTGTCAGACTTTTACTGACTAAAACCCACTAATGTTCCTTCGATTGCCCTTTATGTTCCAGGGTCACGGTAACTATTATAAATATTCCGCAACCCCGGCAGGACCATTGTAGGTGAATAATGATTATGATGAACTCATTAGACAGCATTAGACACTAATGAGATCCTTATACAGTTCGTCAAAATTTAGCTGTCTGTTACAGCTTTCTTGCTGTATGTTTTCGTTCATTACAGATAGGACCGTGCATATTTCTGATCTCTCAACAAAAGATAGATAGATAGCCAACTTGGTGCAATACTTTTATTCTGTAGTCTATTTTTTTTAACAAACGAGTACTAAGTATATCTCTTTTATATTTCCGGTACTGGACAGAGAGAGATGGGAAATTATTCGAGGCGGAGCCAATGCTTTTAACACCAATGATAACACTTATGCTGATTATGTGGACCAATAGAAATGCAGAAAATTTTTTTGGTACTTGTTTGTTAAAAAAAGCAGACTATAGGTGTATTTTTGGTCTTGCTCACCCTGCTAGGAAATGATTCTACCCTTGAAAACAAACAACTTTTATTATGGAACCAAGTCTGAAATCGCGAAAAAAATATCAGCTGTTTCTAAGAAAAGTTCATTGCCCTCCCGACCACAATGTATGAAACAGGTGATATTTTTTTTCGACATATCAGAGTTGGTTCTATAATAAAAGTTGATTGATTTTATGGGTAGAAACATCTCCTAGCAGGTTGAGCAAGACCAAAAATACACCTAGAGGTTTCTTTTCTGAGGGTTCTTTTTTTGTTTGATAAGTTATGATGCAGTGGTAGTCTCATATAAAGGACATGTTATGAAATGGGCATAAAATAATTTTGCTTTGAACAACTATCATGTGCGGTTTTTCTGGTAGGGAACATTGTCCAGGATGGCCATACAAAAACAAAAAAAAATATTAAATGCACCATTATTTGAAAAATAAAAAATCTAGACATTTTTTTATCGTAATATTATTTTTGTACATTGGAAAAAGAAAACCTGCTACAGTATTATTTTTTATAGCATATTATACGCCTTTCTGTTATTTCAAACCGTTTAAATGGCTTTAAAATAAAACCAACTAATTATATGCATGATTTGGATTTATGAAAATGTTTCCTGTGCGTCTCTTTAAAACAATAAAACCTGAGAATAAAACATTACTTGTGTCAGGTTGACAGGTTGTAACCTCTGCAGTTGTAAATGTCACACTTGAATTTGACACTTGATTTGCCGGTTACTATGACAACGACATCCAACAGAACATGGACACCTTTTTAAGGGAAAATGAAATTGTTGTTTTACTCTCTCGCATCTTTCTCGCAATTTTTCCTTATTTGCTCACCGTTTAGACCTACCCTGGACTACGACAAACATTTTAAACCCAAAAACAGCTTAATCGGCCCAACCGTTCTTTAGTTTTAATCAGACTAACGAACATCAATTCATTTTTATTTATATAGATAGATACTAGCTTTTGCCCGCGGCTTCGCTCGCGTTAGAAAGAGACAAAAAGTAGCCTATGTTACTCTCCATCCCTTCAACTATCTCCACTCAAAAAATCACGTCAATTCATCGCTCCGTTTTGCCGTGAAAGAAAGACAAACAGACAGACAGACAGACAGACACACTTTCCCATTTATAATATTAGTATGGATATAGATATATATAATTATACATGTGCCAATAATTATTGACATCTTTATAAGAAAGTTCTCATTTTTTATTCCAAAAAGACCTAAAATGGTGCTATTTTTTAAAGTGTTAATTTAATTTTAAATTTAAGTCATTACCAATATCTTTAACAAACCAATTTTTAATTATGAATCACTGTATTCTTTTTACGAATAAGAATCCCGATCTTTTTTACCAAGACAGCTTTCTATATTGTTGCACTAAGAGGTACCACTAATTGACCCAAGTGTGTACATATACATATATTTTTTTAAAGTTATGTACGATATTAACTCATTACGCTAGGTGGCTCGATTTACGAGTCCGGGAGTATAGAATACAGACGGCTTCAGAATACGGCCGCGCGCTGCCGAAAAGTAGGCGGAGCTTCGCGCTCAATTTCGCCGCCGCTGCTTTACCCCCGCGAAAACCTAAAGATTAGCTACTTACCGCGCCTTAAAGTAACAAGATATAGCAATGTGCGTAAGAACGGGTCTATCTTACAAGTAGATTTTACGCACACCAACATTATGGTAGTACGCGTATGTAAACTTAAATATAGTTTGCTTTGCGTACAATGGCGGACTTAATGCCTTAGGCATTCTCTACCAGTCTACCCAGGGTGGTGCAGAGATTACATGGTAGGTGCACTAATAAAAAGAAAAAAAAAAAGAAATAGAATAGAAGAATGCAACTTAAAACAGAAAATAGAATAGACATAATTACCTACTTATTTATATATTAAAGTATATACTACTTAAATAAATATAAATATAAATACATACATACATATTAAACAAAGAATGTATAGTGACTGGTCAATAGACTCTGCTCATATATTTTGAAAATGAATCCTCAATTTCCGCTTGAATCCATAACGGCTAGTGGCCGTCCTAATATCGAGAGGAAGCGCATTCCAGAGAAGAATGGAATGAATCCGAAAGGAAGAATGAGCTAAATCCGAATATCTTTTGTTAGACGTTAGTTAAAATTTTCCGTCAATTTTAATGGAATCATATAAAGGGAGTCCAGTAAATAGTACGACATAGTGCAGGGTGTGATAGCTTGGGTCAATACCTACCAAAACAACACAATATATGTTCCGCAAAATCGTCGTATTTCGTCGTAATCGTCGTAATTAGTAGCAAGTTATGGAAAATTACATGAATGATGGTTGAATAAATTCATGTGTATTTGTAGCCCCTATTTGGTATTCAGATCCAAAGTAACTCGTTCATTATTTTACCGACATTGTTTTAAATAACTGGGCTATGATACATTGAGCGTCTAGGGAGAATCCTGTGAGTATTTATATTCATTACTTATTAAATAAGTATCAAATAATTTCCTTCATAGAAACAAGCCTGAAGTAAACAATATTTCACTGTACCTAATTTTAAAAGTATAAATATTATTCCTGGACAAACAATTTTCCAAATACAACGGGCCTGTCTACGTGATCGGAATATTTTGAAACGGGGATTAAAGTAGAATATACACCATTGTTTTTTATAAGTACAGAAAATTGTAACGTACGGTAAATGTTGAATATAAAATGGTAAACTGACTGAATAATTGACTGGTTGTTCCAGCTAACCGCTGGTCCCAGTCCCAGAGACATGAAACTTGGAGGGTGTATTCTTTGTGAAGAGCAAATATCCATTAAACCTTCAAACACCCGTGATTTGAGACACAATAGAAAGACAATAGCAGCCCGACAGCCGGCTGTCGGTTGGTCGTTGAAAGGTTAAACCTTCGAACACGCGTGACTCGAGACACAATAAATAAATAAATAAATATCCTGGGACAACTCACACACGGTCGTCTGATCCCAAACTAAGCAGAGCTTGTACTATGGTAACCAGATAACTGATATACATACTTAAATAATTTTTAATAAATACATATTAAAGATAAATTACACCCAGACACAGAACAAACTATCATGCTCATCACACAAAGTTTGTCCTGGGTGGGAATCGAAGTCGAACCCACGACAAACAATAGCAGCCCGACAGTTGGCTATCGCTTGGTCGTTGAAAGGTTTTTTTGGATCATTCACCCTAAAGGGGGTGGGGGACCCCCTATAGTTAATAAAAGTTCGACATACACGGGGCTAGTAAATAAAAAAAATAACGGCACATCAATGTCGCCATTAATGGTTTTTATTGATATTTTAATGGTGCAGATAAGACCATACTATCAATTTAGTTTCGTTTGCATTATTAATGTTGTTAACGAAAGTAAGTCAATGGTTCAAGGGTACTATTGTTTATCACTTTAATCATAATTAATCATAATCATTTATTGCATCAAATATGGTGGTTACAGATCTTAAAACTAAATGGATATGTTTCACATATTCGGCCAGTTTACGGCATGCAATTGTATAAAAATAGGTCAAAAGTTGATAATTTATCTTTACAATTATATTTCTTAAAGAATTCATCAATTGAACAAAAACATTCTTGTACCAACCACTTTCATAACATCACGCAAAACTTCTTTCCTTTCTTTTATGTTTTTAATTTTATTGTAAATATATATAATGTATACAGGGTGTCCCACGGCTATGCCACATGGAGGGAAAGTACCTTAAATATTGTAGATAGAACATTTTACTGAAAGAAGACATTATTTGAATTTTGAAAACATTTTAAACTGCATTCATAGATATTTAAATAATTACATAGTTGAACCGGGAATCGAACCTGTTACTCGAGAAAATTAATCAGCCTGTAGTTTTATCCTGCCGATCGAAAGGCTTCATCACAAGGATTATTTTTTGCTAAGTAACATAGTGTCAAAAATAGAAGAAAGACTATGAAATTTATCATTTTTAATACAAAATTAGTAAATTTTTAAATGCTCAAAGTTAGTCCCTGCTTCTTGAATACAAAGTGATAACTTTTGATTATTTCGTTCCCTGACGATTTTTTGGTCTTATTGTGGTGGATATTTATTTATTTAAATAATGAGTACTACTCAAGTGGGTAGATTAATTAGTAATAAGTAGTTATGATTGTCAAAAGTTTGTCCTTACGGCAATGTAAGCTTTTAACTTTTCAGAACAAAATTTTACATCAAATGTTAAAATTCACGGTCTTCCTTTTATTTGTGACACTATGTTACTTAGCAAAAAATAATCCTTATGATGAATCCTTTCGATCGGTATAATAAAACCAAAGGGTGATTATTTTTTCTCGTGGAACAAGTTCGATTCCCGGCCCAACCATTTAATTATTTAAAAATCTATGAATGCAATTTAAATTGTTTTTAAAATTCAAATAATGTCTTCTTTCAGTTAAATTTTCTATCTACAAGATTTAAGGTACTTTCCCTCCATGTGGCATAGCCGTGGGACACCCTGTATATGTGTGTGAAAGTTAAATAAATAGAAATAAGTAAATATCTTGGTTCAACTCGCACACGGATATCTGATACCAAACTGGGCATAGCGTACATACTATCGTAACCAGACAAGTGTTATACCTAAATACTTATGTAATTTATAAATATATATTAAGCACATATAAATTACACCCTTTTGGGTTTAATTTATATGCATGCACAGAGCATACAATCATGCTCATCACACAGATCCTTGTCTTGATTGGGAATCGAGCCAAAGACCACCGGTTTAGCTTTCAGGGTCGCTAACCACTAGATAAACTGGCAGACACAATTTATATTCATAAACAACAGTAATAAAAACTTACCAGTAAACTAACATATCCATGTATGCTGTTGTACGCAAGAATCAAATCTCGAAATTCCCCGGAGCAATATTCCGATCGTTCACATTCCTTCACAACTGATATATTGAAATGACTTCTAAACGTTTCTAGCACCTTAGCAACATCGCCAATCTCTTTACTATGGTTCGATCCCTTATGCTTGAGCATCGATTTGAATGTCTCTTCGAAGAAGAAATTGTATGTGCCATTGGAACCAACGCCGTAACTCTGTGTGTCATTGTCCGCAAGCATTGTGACCGACCCTCTTTGTGCATCACTTAAGGCAACTCGACCAATACCTACTCCACTGATCTCCGAACAATTTTCTCGTTATTACCGCCTTCAAACTACTCAATGGTTTTCTCATGTCGTATAGATTTCTTTCTGAAACAAACAAAATTATCTGCTAAAGTTTCGAAGCAAACATCACTTTTGTATTACATTTTTTATCAGTTCGTAAATTATATTTTGTTATCATTTCTACGAGTAAGATTCCTAGATCATTATTTATCAGTACAGAAATCTTTAGTCAAATAATAGCCAGACGCAACATTTATGAGTTTTTCAATGCAGTTAAACTTTAAACAAATATAAATGTACATGGTAATTCTTTGGGATCTGATAATGTTGGTCGGAAATTACATAAAAGAATTATACGAAATGAAAAACAATAAAACATAAGTAAATTACAAACTAAATTGTGAATATAACGTTGCCATTTTAATAAATTTCTGCTTTCTATTACCTACTTAGTTGCAATTTTTAAGCGTAAACTGAAAATATAATGTAATAATGTCAGAGTTTATCCGAAAATATGTTCATGAAGGCTTGAGTTTCAATTGCTGTACTTCAAGATTATGTACTTAAACGAATCTGGCATAATCTTCTAGACCTAAATAAGTGTTATTATAGGTACTATAGCTAGATTGCAGAAAATTCATAAATTGTTTGAAATACCGAGTAGGATGCCAGATGTATCTCGACAAATAATAATAAAGATACAAACATTCATACAATGCAAACATATTTCCCTATTGTGCCCCCGATCGCCATTTCTCCATTGATAGAAAATAGTGCTTCAGGAATACTGAGAACGAAACTAAAATAGAAAACATCTTTTGAAATATATCAGGTGCACTCACAGTCCGTACGGAATTATTATTAAGGACAATCTTTTTTACAAAATAACGTGAGCTATGACTTTTACGTATAAAATCTTTGACCTGTTTTCCAATTTACCCGAATTCTAGGTAAAAAAATAGCACAGAAAAAACTGGCATCTATAATAATACAACAAAATAATAATAACCCCTTGAACAACACTCGTAACATTTACAAAATATCAAAAGACAGCTTAAGCGTCATCACAACTCTACAAATTGAATGTTGAACCATTTTGCAGCACGTGTTTGTAAATGGTAGCCTAATTCCGAATCCCAAACACGAATGCACTGACGTTAAATTTGCGAATTGGCACATGATTATAACACCTATTAATATGCTGCCGCAAAGCCTAGAATCGTATGTTTGGCTTTGACCAGTGAGCCGTGCCTGTAATAACTAACATCGCATAAACGTGGACACTGACGGTAAGAGAAAGTACAAAGAAGACTAAAAGAGAGACTTAGAGTCTGTTTAACGGATTATATTTGTAACGAAGTTTCGGCCGGTTTCCACAAATGCGAAGAGGAGAGAAGTCTCGTAAATAACCAATAGGATACCTTTAAAGTTAAGCGGCGGAATGAGAAAGTATTGCAAGCTGATTGCCTCCACGACACATCTCTGCCCTCTTCACTTTAGTAAGGCTATAAGAGAAGCAAGCTGCCATTATATTCACTGAAATAGGCTAATAATGATGATTTTTATTTGTAATAAATAATAATACCAGCCTATAACTGTCCCACTGCAGGGCAAAGGCCTCTTTTCATACAGAGAAGGCACGAGCATTGATCACCACGCTTGCTCAAGGCGGATTGTCGATTTCGAACTTATATTAACTACAAGTCCAGATTTCCTCACGATGTTTTCCTTCGCCGATTTGTAAATAGGTAAAAATTACACTTTAGAAGTCATTATTGTTTTTCTTATTTTAAAAGTACGATGGGTCCCTAGCTGACTAACAAAAAACAACTGAAAAACTCTGAGGTCAAGTCAAAAAGATGAAGCTGGAATACCTGAATAAAGATTTCTAATTAATTAATCATAAAATGTGTGAGTCGGACGATGTTGGGAGTTGTTTTTTTTTTCAACTTTGTAAACAAACACTTTGGTACAAAATAAAGAAAAAGTTAGACGGGAACTTCCCGCCTCATGTCCTCTTGTCTAAATAATATAATCATAAGTTTTTTTTTTTACAATTTTACAAAAAATGAGGAGTCAAGATAGATAGATAGATAGAATATTCTTCATTGTACACCAATAGGACAAAAACAGTAAAGAACAACACAAACAAATATGCAAGAGTACAATAGGCGGCCTTATCTCTAAAAAGCAATTTCTTCCAGACAACCTTTGGATGGAATTAAATTATTTAAAAATGGGTAACGGGTAGTCTATGGCGTACATGAATAAAAGTAAAGTAAGAACAAAAAAAAATGAAAAAAGAAGAAGTAAAGCATGAAGGAAGTAGTCTCACCGCTTTAAGCCAAAGATTCACTACTGAGCTTATTTCCATAATCCACCCACACATGCATGACCTACCTTTGCTCCTACGACCTGTTAATCTATAGGTAAATCCAATATAAGCAGACCTCTCATTTTGCGGAAATCTGAACCAAACCCAAGGTTAGCTTACGTTGGTAATATAAAGCTTGATAATAGGGATGTAGACTACATCAAAAGATTGACATTCTGTTTAGTCCGTCTGTTAGACAGTCCAAAAATACTGGACACATATTTTTTGCTTGATCAAATTAATAACAAAATACAAAGATAAAGAGTATCAAAGTTCCGGAGAGGGGGCTTGTGACGTCACTTCTCAGTAAAAATTATACTAAGGCGTGACGTTTCACGAAACTTCAACGCACTATATTGTTGTCATTATCTGTTTACGAGAAAAAAGAAAAAACGTACCCAAATTTTTTGATTATCTAACTGACGGACTAATTACTTTTTTTTTGTCGTCTCGCCTATTATGTCTATTGCGGTACACGATCTTAATTGTAAATCTCTCAACGTCGGTCAACTTCGACTTATGGCGGCGTGTATTTCTTAATTTATAGTCTGCCTGAGTTCATTACGTCTTCAGAAGCAGACCATTCCTTTTCTAGATATCTATTTCAGTGTTAATATTAGCTACAGGTGCAATTTCTACAGTGAAGACAGATTTATGAACTGAAGTAAATTATTTGGTATAACCTGGTTCATTAAAGAAAGGAATCTAAAATGGCGGCGCTTATCATGTTCTCTCGCTCGCACACTACTGCCGTCTATACTCACTCGAGCGCGTACCATCAACATAAAAAAAATTGTCTTGATTTGCTTCCACGCTGCCTTGACGGGCTCAATGCTTCTTTTTACGAATATCTTGTTATAGTTTTCTGTTATTTTTCCGTTGTTACCTGTTTGTTGTTGTGGTAAAAGTAGGCACTGTTTCCGATAAAAACAATAAAAATTCTTGATAATATTTTCGATTTGAAAAAAAAAACCTTAAACTTTAAATTTTATTTGCAGACTGTACTATCTGTCAACGCAAGTACATGCCGCCATTTAAGATACCTTTCTTTAATGAACCGGCTTATATACAAAATTGTAATCATCTAATCAATTGATCCGCAATTAAATCAATTTTGATCATTTTCGTAACACTAAGGATCAAAATAAAACTAGACGAATATATATTATCATTAAGCCAACTGAACTAACAGAGATGAAAATTCAGAATTATTAGTTATACGTTTATTATTTATCATGAGTTTAAAATTTTAAGCACATTTACCAACCTACATGAACAGACCTTTTTCGTTTCCAACGCACTCACAATATTACATTACAACATTAATACACCAATATAATAACCAACCACCCACTAACACGACACGACAAAGCTGTACTTAAAAGTCAAACGACACCTAGGTATTTATTAATTCAAGAATTAACTGGTCGTGATTGGGTTTTTCACTTTTATCAATGGCCTATTTTACTTACCAATAACATCGTCATAGTATTTTTGCTTGAAACATGACTAAACTGGGTCTAGTTCAAGGCGCATGTTTTGTCCCATAACCGCGTGACAGGAAAATTTATCACGGCAACGTGTTTCATTGTATTTGTCAATCTGTCACTCTCAATATTTGTGTAACGTGTTCCATGTTCCACCTATATTTCCAACTTTTACCTTCAACTCGACATAATATTGATTGTTTTTATATCGTCGCCAGTATAAAGTGACGATCGTAATAAATTCGTATCTAAACTCAAGAGCTAAACGCTTTTGTGGTTCATAAAATAAATAATAATAATTCCGACCCATTATTACCCTGCGAGGCAGAGACCTCTTTTTGGTATTGAGAAGGCTCGAGCTTTGATCATTACGCTTGCTCAAGATGCGTTGGCGATATAGGACTTGAATTCATTAATCCAGGTTTCCTCACAGCGTTTTCCTCTTCCAATCTCTATGCATGACAGGATAATACAAATTCAGATACGACAACATCGGGTAATCTGTTTAAACAGTATATTTCAACGTGTATAACAATATCATTTACCTCATAGCACCAGCAATCAAAATTCCTTATTGCGAGGCAATATATAAAAAAAAGAAAAAGAATTCCATCAAGATAAGCCCGTTTTAATAATTTATGAGGTCCTTCATTAAACCGAGCTATGGGGGTAGACCCGTTTTCGGTAGCGGTCGCCTACTAGACGTCATAGTATACGGTGTAACATAGGCAAACAGGAAAATGGAATTATCCTACCATGTCGTTTGATCCGAATTCAGTCTTATGCAGAATCATGGAGCCCCGTATACATAGATCTTAATTTGATACGAGTAACCCTTCTCTCAAATCCTTTGGTCACTTTGACTAGTCACTGTAGCAAAAAACATTAGATCGTTATTTAATGTGTTTTGAGGTTACTGCTTCGTTTTCCTGTAAACTGTTTTTTGATTATTTGTTTTTGTTTTCCTTTCGTCAAGCTTTGTCCTCAATTGTTCCTTAATTTTTTTGTGATATTTCAGTATGGAATGCCAGCCAAAACCCTTTATTTTTTAGCTACATAAATAAATAAATAATAATAAATAAATATCCTGGGACATCTTACACACGACCGACCATCTGATCCCAAGCTAAGCAGAGCTTGTGTTATGGTAATCAAACAACTGATATACATACTTATATAATTTTGAAATACATACATATTATAGATAAATAACACCCAGACACAGAACAAACAATTTATTATGCTCATCACACAAAGTTTGTCCTGGGTGGGAATCGAACCCACGACCTCTGGCCCGTCAACACATAACTTGCAATTAAAATTAATAGATAAAGAAATGATATACTTTCGATGCACTTAAATAAAATTAAAAACTCAAGGAATTTCCAATGTTTTCGATACAAATACACAGTACAAATAAATTAAGCTTGATACCAGATATATAACCAAAGTATAATGTGTACTATGTAGATGAAGATAGTCGATATTATAACATAGCTGATTGCGGTTCGGCCGGCCGGCGCCCATTGCTGTGAATATTCATGATTATGGACATTTCACTGATAATTTCCATTCGGTTAAATGCCTGAATTTATAGAAAATTTCCTGTAATGTTACTAAGGCACAATAAATAGTACTTACACTACAGTTCTAGGAAACTATATTCGATTTTATCTCTTCTGATTTTTTTTTATAACAACTCTAATTTTGAAAACAGTTGGTGATGTAACATTCAACGTGCTTCGAAGTCATTTTTTACTTCCAATTATAGATGTTTAATAGAAATCACAGAAAGTAAGAAAATCTGAAAATTACCTAGCTAGGGGTATCATATTATTATAAAGTCCCGTACTCAAGGTAAACATTTGGATAGCAACATAATTGCATAAAGTTGTTGCCGAGTTGCTGTCAACATATTGCGAACAACACTTGTGTTGCGAAGTTAATCACGCCATGTTGCAGAGTTGACACACGGTTATCGAGAACACGTATACTTATTAATTTAAACCTTCGAACACACGTGATGTGTCGCGCTGCTATTGTCTTTCTATTGTGTCTCAACAATAGAAAGACAATAGCAGCGCGACAGGCGGCTGTCGCTTGGTCGTCAAAAGGTTCAACAAATTATTTATTGAGAAATAAATATTTATTTAAACACAGTTTCCCGCAATATTCTTTCTGATCATCGACAACGTTAATCAAATGCTGCTAAGCATATTTAGGTTTACCATGAATACGAGATTTTATCCAGCAATAGCATCGTGTACGTTTGATAGATAGTCACGTATGTAAAACACGGAAAATAACTGGAAGCCGACCCTAACAAAGTTAACAATAGGGAAAAGATGATAGGAGCCTTGCGTCATCCTTCCTTCCTTGATACTTACCTACTTCCTTCTTACTTCATCATTAAAATTGGAGTGGGTGCCACACGATTTTCGCCGGTAATTGTCCTGTCAAACGTCATATATTATCACTCTCCTTCTTATCACATTCCATTCTACTTTTCTTTGACCATCCCCTCCATCCCTCCACCTAAACTCTTTGCCATATACTTTCATCCCTCCTCTTCACATGCCTGTACCAGCACAAACGGTACAAAACAGAAACATCTAGAAAATTTTCATGAAGGAATTTGTTTTTTTTACAAATGCTGGCAACTTAAATTTCATGAATATGTTGAGAGACTGTAATATTAATATCTTACTTCAAAAAAATATGTACTAGACCTACTTACTTCACAAGCATAGAATATGAGAAAATAGTTCAAATAGAGAATATTACCTTCTAGAAATTGCAAGGACTTTGTATTTCAAGAAGCCTTATACAGGGTGCCCCACGGCTATGCCACATGGAGGAAAAGTACCTTAAATCTTGTAGATAGAAAATTTTACTGAAAGAAGACATTATTTGAATTTTAAAAACAATTTAAATTGCATTCATAGATTTTTAAATAATTAAATGGTTGGGCCGGGAATCGAACTTGTTCCACGAGAAAAAATAATCAGCCTGTAGTTTATCATACCGATCGAAAGGTTTCATCATAAGGATTATATGGATTGCTGAATATCACCATGTTTATAGTTTACTTTTTCTTTTATCCGTAGGGTGCGGTATATTCTGCAAGGGGCAGCTTCCCTATATCTCGCCTTCGTCTATAAATCTGTAAACATCGCTATATAAGCTCTTCATACCGAGCAAACACATTCTCCGACGTTATTAAAGTTCCTTTACAAACAACATTGAGGAATTCACATTTTATATGCGAGTATCCATTACGTATGTACTACTATTGTAACCCTGTGTACGTTGTATGCACGTGAAGCATTTTATGTCCGTTGCTCCATTACTAACTACTTTGATGGCCGCATTGTATACGAGGACGGCAATGGATGTAATCCTAGACGTTGGCACACGTAACCTGGCTATTGTTATGTTGAATTCCATGACTTTGTTTTGTACCTACTGGCAACAAAGTAATGTCCGTAGACCGTAAATAAAAAGAAAATAATTGTATGATAGAATTTTATAGAGGAAAGTTGATTTTATTTTGAGAATTTATTACCTGAAAAGACTTTATTTTTTACATTTTTGTAGCACATTCTGGAACGGTTGTAAACTGAGAGTAGGAGATCACTGCACAACACAGACAACCTCAATAAAGTTTGTTTGGAGCACTTTACCTTGTTGCTAAAGGTAAACGAACTGCAAATGGTAACAACATGATATGTCTGTACTGCGCTATTCTGTAGTAAACAACAGAAATAGCTATAGGTCAAAACCGTCATAGAAGTTCTTTTTTATAGCCACTCGATATATTATCTAAAAAAAGCATTTGTAGGATAAGAACTTGTCTGAAGAAGTTCTACTAAATCAAAGCGTTGATTTGTTTCAGTTGGAAATGAATACGTGCCGTTGTAATTACAGGCACATCAGTTATCACAACAGCACAACTTTATCTCTTGGGGTCTCTGTCATAAATTAGAATCGCTTAATCGGAGCAATTCCCCCCACACCAGTCGCGGTAGCAGAAATGCAATGAACTTAAAATGTGACAATGTAAATAAATCAAAATGTAAATTTCACAACTCGATTTGTGTCCGCGGAAATGCAATACGGTAGTTTCCACCATTATCAATTGACGTACTTTTTATGAGCTGTCAAAACGCCATTCTCCAATAGATTTTGTATGGCAATGGCGACTTATGACGTCACTAAAATAACAACTCAGTTGACTATCTATTTATTGATTGCAAAACCACTAAAAATCAAATTTTATAGCAAATTGAAAATGAACCGAATTTATTAGGCTGAAATTAATAGAGGTTTTATAGGAATTGTGTCTAACATTTATTGGTTAATGGTGGAAACTACCCAATTGCTTGTGGCTGCCGCTGAAGCGAGCCCGGACTGCACTAAAGCGGAGATGTGCGAAGATGTCTCATAAATAGGTAATATAATACTGAGGTGAAATCGGAGTGTGGAGTTCACTCCTATGTCATACAGAATTGCTCGTTATGGGTTGGCGTTATCATCACCCGCCAAATTTGCAAACGTATATTTCAACCTCAACAATTGCGTTATAGAGCAGTCAGCACGTGCGTGACACGGGGCCTTCTAGGGCCTGCCGGGGTTGAGGAATAGTTGTAATTATTACCGTGGCCCCGGAACACAAAGGGCAACCGAAGGAACAAGGGTGGGTTTTTTTTTCTGTTCCGTGGTTCTATTCAATAAAAGTCTGACACTCCCTCCCGCCCCGCCCAAGGCGGGAGAAGTCATTTGATTTGATTTACCATCCATAATAAAAACCATTGTGTTATCGCACAAATCACAGATAATACAGAGTTTGGAAATAAAATGGCTGTTTCACTACCGCACCGCGGGTACTGGTAAAATTCACTCGTGAGGTCGTATCCTTATTTTTCTTAATTAATTTTCGTAGCCCAGTAAAAGGTGTTCAGGAAACCAATAATGTACTCTTTCGGTAACAGCTCCGTTTAGTTTCAAATAGATTTAAATTACCTGCACCTAGAGACTTTTACTTCAAACAAAATAAAAAGATTTAAAGATACGTATTATATGTATCACTAAATCTCTTGTCTTTAAAACGTAGATATTAACTTTTCTTCCCGTCAACACGTTATTAAACTGTAATAATAAATAAGCTGTTACTTCTGTGAAATATAACAAGTTTATACTCGTTAAAACTGTTTCGTAGTGTTAGAGTCGAGTTATTAAATTTCTTACATTTAAGGGATACGTGTGTTTAGTTTTTTCTAGAACGGTGCTATAATGATACCAGGTACAGTACCCGGCAATAAATATTGCACATCGACCTTTGGAAAGAGACAATCGGCTAATTTCGGCTTCGTAGAGCGTTATCTCTGTCGCACACTACCTATGTGACGTTTGTCAGTCGTTGTTCAAGTGCGATAAAGTGCGGTCGCGTCCAGTTCAAAATATATATTAAGAGTTGTTAACACCCCCAAATTTAAAATTGCACAATGGCATCTTTAGGAAAAAGAGGGAAACCTTTACGAGGTCAGTCACGCGAAATTATCTACAATGTTTATAAATATTTTGTAACCGAAAGTGACAGATTTAAAAAAAATGAAGATGAAAATGTAAGTTGTTATTTTAAGAAGGTTCAAGAGCGAGTTGCAAATGCCACTGGAATTTCAAGAAGACCTTTGAACAATATAATAAACGAAGTCATCATCCCACACTAAAGGGAAATCTTGGAGTGATGACAAGAAAAAAGGAGGAAAAAAGGAGTAAAAAAGCCAATTTCAAAAGGTCAACGTTTGATAATAGTTCATGCGGGTAATGAAAAAGGCTTTGTACCCGGTGCCTTTTTAACGTATAAATCCACGGACACTACAGGTGACTATCACAATGAAATGAATAACGATAACTACGAAAAATGGCTGGTTAATCAATTAATACCAAATATACCCAGTGATTCTGTTCTAGTTATCGATAGCGCACCCTATCACAACAAATATGTTGAAAGACCCCCCAACTCAAACACCATTAAACAGGAAATGATCCACTGGTTAAACAGACACGAAATTCCAGTAGATCCAAAATTAACAAAAACCCAGATTTACGCTATTATATGTCAGCACAAGGAGAGGCATACAGAGTTTTCCGTGGACAAAGTACTTGCCGAACATGGGCACACTGTGTTGCGATTGCCACCATATCATCCGGATTTTAATCCAATAGAAAATATATGGTCTCAACTGAAAGGCTATGTAGCCTCTAGAAATGTGGGTATGAATTTAACTACAGTAAAAACATTATTGACTGAAAAAGTAAACATGATCGGGGCTGAAGATTGGAAAAAGGTTTGCGATCATGCAATCAAATGTGAGAATGAATAATTATAGAAGCATTCAACACGGTTTAGACAATTACACTGATAGACTAGTGATAAATACGGCTGACAGTGACAGTGATATTGATCTCTTTGAGAGCACAAATAGTGAAATGGAAGTAATTGAGAATTAGAATTATTATTATTTTTATTACAATGTCTCATTTTAACAATATGATTAATGTTGTTTATTATGTACACTAATTTTCCAAAATAATTAAATACGAAAACATAATGGGAACACGTTTCTTTTTATTTTATTTTACCCCAACCTAAAGCCATCACTATAGAAAAATTGGTGTATTTTATACAAATAATAATTATCAAAAAAAGCAAATCATAATTGTTTTAACAGCTCCTAATAGATACCGGACTGTTTGTATTTCGTGCGAGAGAGATAGCGCTCTACGAAGCCGAAATTAGCCGGTTGTCTCTTTCCAAAGGTCGATGTGCAATATTTATTGCCGGGTACTGTACCACTATACTGACGCGGCTCATTACTGTTTCTTGTTAGTAATTTGTACATAGATGGAACATAATACCCAGGTCATAATATTTATTTCCAACTTTAACTTGCTAAGCTTTAGAGGTACATATTTTATAAGTATGTATATCAGTTGTCTGGATACCATAACACAAGCTCTGCTTAGCTTGGGATCATGGCCGTGTGTGACTTGTCCCAAGATATAGTAGCAATTATAATCAGCACACAACATAACCACGGAGCTGAATTAAGAAATACGAGCGCAATTTATGCAATTTTTTTTTCACTCAAGTGTATTAAAAACGTAAATGACATGTGTGAGTGCCTTCAGGTTAGTTTATAAACCTATCTTGGACGTATTACCACAAGCTCTCTTGTATTATTATTTAATGTATCACATGTAAGGAACAAAACCAAACTCCATACATACTTGGGCCTGCCCAGTTCCAGAATGTCATAATGACAGCGTTTGTGAAGTTATTAAGAAATGCCTGTGAACAGCGTCGTGGGTTACATTATAACCTAAACTTGTTTTGTATTGACTAGTTCTAAGTTTAAATAATGTAACTGTTTGTTGTTCCTTTTTTTATAAAATAATAAAATAAAATAAAGTAACAGTTTACAAAACTTGTTTCAAGCTAACAAATAGAAATCTATTTATTTTCTACACTTGGACAATGCTAGTGGGGCTAAGATTTAAATGGGTTATATAAACAAAATAGACGATTTTTTTGGTTCATATTTCATTAGTGTAACGAATCAGGCCCAAAATTGGGTTTCTCCTTTTCCTTAATTTTATACAAAAAACACGCAAAGTGGCAAAGAAACTACAAGAAATATAGTATGGATATTTATAACGATTATGAATATAATTCTTATCTCATCTATCCGGCAGAAACCTTACTCCCAACACATTTTATTCATTTGGTTTCAATACAAAATCAATACGAAATATGGCAAAAGGCAATTAGTACAATTAAGGCTGTCGCTATCGCGCCTGTAATCAATCACTTAGGCAGTAAAATATCAGAACATTTGGACGCCTATATTATTGATATTTGTTAGGCTTTTTATAATCTTTTCATATGTTTTGTATTTGGAATTCAGTATTTACCTAAAGCGAGCGGATTAAAAATGTTTGGGAATGTAAAGTAAATTAAATAACGGATTGGAGTTATATATTTTTAAAAAACCTAACCTTGTTTTTTATATAGTATGTTTTCGCTCCTAAAAAGTCGCAGATACATTTTTGGTAAATTTGTGCAGTTTCAAATCGATACGCTTAGTCGTATATCTATAAGTTAATTAAATACGACTTACAAGATTTTCTTTAATAGCAAGAAAATTATGTTGCGTTATGAATAGTCTGTACTGATTGAATTTTATCGACGAATCTATACTTTTTAATATTATAAAACTGAACTAAGTGCTCGTTTGAAAAACCAAAAATCCGTTTGTGTTAGATAGTCTGTTCATTGAGGAAGACTACTTATAGGATAGATATAACCACATCGATATAAGTAGTGGAGTAGTAACCAATAATACGAGTAAAACCGCGGGAGACACCTAGTTTTATATAAAAGTTTAATACTGACTTTAAAAAAAATCTCTTACGGCGTAAATGAACTGTGGAAATATTTTAACATTCAAGGTTCATTAGCGAGTTTAATTAAAAATGTTTATTCTTGTTGAAAAGTGTTCATATTACGTGCAATATAGTATAACAATGGGTGTGTAGCCACACAATGAGGAATCATTAAGGTCAATCCACATTCGACGATTATACTAACTATGTAGATCTGAACAGGGAACATTATTTACCAAGTATCTTCAGGTTATAGTAAATCCTATTAACTTAATACTCAAGTTTTGAAAAAAATTGTTATTTTTTGATGAACATATTTTTCTAATAAAAGTTTTGTAAAATAACTCCTAGCTGTAATTAAAATTTTAATTGCATATCCCAAACCTTGATTAATTTTCAATTTTCATTGAAAGCCTAAAATTATTGAGTTTTCGCTTAAGTATTTAATAAATAATTAACAATCTGGCAGTGTCTATAAAGTTGAAAAATAAACATTAAGAGATTGAATTTGATTTTGTTCCTTCGGTACCAAAGAAACTCATGAGTCATGATACTATTGTTTATAAGACTCATTTTAAAAGGATTACTAAAAAAGGGCTATTTACACAATAAGATATGCGTTTTACAAAGTGGACCAGGAGCAAAATAAAAAATAGATAATCATTTGTACAGATTAGGATATGCATACCCGAATTGTAAATGTAAAAAAGAAGTTAGAGTTGTATAATTTCAAAACTACTGTTTCAATCTTAATGTTAGTGCCTTAACCTTAATATAGACTTATTGAGTCACTATTTTGTAAATATCCAATTGCTTATATTTTATGGCTTAACCTTTCGACGACCAAGCGACAGCCGGCTGTATCGCTGCTATTGTCTTTCTATTGTGTCTTAAATCACGTGGGTTCGAAGTTTTAAATTGCATTCACTTCGGGATTAATATAATCAATAGAAAAAAATATCGATTTACTCGATTGTAAAACAAGAGCCTGATACATTATATACTTACATATAAAATAGTCATAAAACCTATCAACTAACACAAGTACTAGTTTGTGTAACTACAGATTAGCCTGTTGAGTTTTTATCTATTTTCCATTATTCATAAAACACTTTGCATGTATAAGCCATTATCATAATAAATACGATATGTTTGCGAATATACATACATACTGTTTATTAATAGATAATGTGTTGCCCGATTGGTCGTTGGATAATCGTGGCTACTTTATTTAAAGGCCTGTGTTTAATTTCTGGATTAGTTAAATTATATTTTAAAAGGTGAACTATGTATAGGTTTTTTTTTTTTTTTTTTTTTTTTTTTTGGTGAGTGGGAAATCATCCAATGACTGCTCCCGTCCTGGGTGCGACGGGAGGGCGTGTCAGACTCTTACTGACTAAAACCCACTCATGTTCCTTCGATTGCCCTTTATGTTCCAGGGTCACGGTAACCACTATAAACATTCCGCAACACTATGTATAGGTAATCCATCGGTTTGTTTAATAAACTTATGGTAAAAAATAGAGGCAAGAACGCGATAATATGTACTAACTAATACTGACACGTACAATGGTCCTACCTAAGAGGACTAAGTGCGGAAACCAAACCTCCTAGAGGGAGGGCCATGATGAAGATGAAGAAGATGCTCACACATAACTAATAAAAATGTAAATAATAACAAAACAATATGAATCATAGTGAAATTATCGCAATAAGGCTCACGAAATCTTAAAAAAGAACCCTGGCGCTCGAGGTTGCATCGGGTCACTCACCTATGGTAACAGTGTGATGTGGGTATGATCCTATGTATTTATGTATGACCTTCCTAGCACTCGTGTCAACAATTTATTTATTTTATGAGACAACTAGCTTTTGCCCGCGACTTCGTCCGCGTGGAATAATAGTTCCGGGATGAAAACTATCCTATGTCCTTTCTCAGGTCCCAGACTACATCTGTTCCAAATTTCATTCAAATCGGTTTAGTGGTTTAGGCGTGATGAAGAGACAGATAGACAGACAGACCAGAGTTACTTTTAGATTAGTCAAAAATTTACACACATTTTGAATGAGAATCGAATACTGAAAAGCTTATTTTTATATATGTACCTCGTCTTACCAGCTATGGTTTAGATATTCATCAGGTTCATGTAAAAATAGGTATAGACTCACCCAAGTCTGTGGACTGTGGGAATTTTACCATTGCAGCCTATTGAATACGAATGACATGTGTATAAATATTCAGACCCGGATGCTAGAATCGTAAACTCGATACATACGGACGGAAGATTTGCAGAACAGCTTGCCAAAACAGACAAAATGAATAGATCATTATCAGTGATCGAAATTTAGGACCTATTTGAGACGAGATTGATTGATATTGTTTTTAGTTATATTTTAATTGCGTGAAATATCCATTATAATAAAAAAACGTAAAATCTTCAATAATTATTCAGGGAAAAGAATATAATCTTGGGAAATTTTTGATCAAAGTAGTGTTTTCCGGGAATTTTATGCCATATTCATATATTTGATAGACCCATATTTTTGATAGACATACATTGGTCTCCAGCAGGGGTTGCAGAATAGTTCTAATAGAAGCTGACCCCAAATAAGTTGGGAAAAGGCTAGGGAGATGATGATCCATATTTTTCACAAATTCCGATCTCAGATCATTATAGGCTAGACTCCAATTCCACTATAAATTAATAAACATAGTAAAAAGTCTTGTGTTTTTAGATCATAAAGTTACTTTCACAAAAAAACATCTGTATGAAATTTATTCGTTACATCCAGAAAATACGCGAGTGTGTAGTTTCATTCAGTGAATCTCATTTATTTAGTTTAGCACTTTATTCCCTAGAATACTAATCTAACGATGTGAGCACGGTTTTAAAACAGATGCTGCTAATTAGCCTGAGGTAAATAATATATTTCTAGACTTCATAGAAACAGCTATTTGTAAGCAAGTTAGTAATTTAACTGTTCTGTTAAAAATATATCCGCACTAATATTATAAATGCGAAAGTAAATCTGTCTGTCTGTCCATCTGTCTGTCTGTCTCTTCTTCACACCTAAACCACTGAACCGATTTGAATGAAATTTGGTACAGATAGGTATAGTCTGGGACCGGAGAAAGGACATAGGATAGTTTTCATCCCGGAAATCCCCCGGGAACGGGAACTATTATTCCACGCGGACGAAGTCGCGGGCAAAAGCTAGTTTTTCATAATTGTTTTTACATCAGAAAACCGCCACAAAACGCTTGATCAAGTCTCTGACAGGTTGTTTACTTTTAATCAATTTTTAAATTAGCGCTTGTGATTGACCGACCATAACAACAACAGCCGATCTCCAAATAACTATCTGATAAATCTATATATACATACACCAGAAAAGCGCCGAGTAAATAAAGCTCGATGAGTCCCGGAGAAACGATTCAACTACCTTGGACTTGGAACCCGCAACGAAATTAATTAGAAAAGAACAGCGGAGGAGTAAAAAAATATGTTTTTGACTTTACACTGACTGACTGTTCTGTGGTCCTAGACACGTATTAATAGACGTCACTCAACTCCGAGATGCTCTCAAGTCTTTTGCTGTCCTTGTCATTGTAAAGGGAAAAAATAAGGACAGCAATAAACTTGAGTGCGTCTCAGAATTGAGTGAGGTCTATTAATACGGGCCCTAGAAATATGAATCTTGAAGGGAATGTTCTTTGTGAAGAGTTAATATCTACTAATAAAAGATTTTTAGATGTCGACCTCTAAATGATAAAATATAAATGGATTAAAATGCAACATCAAAAAAAGCTAGTCTTTAAAAAACTAAAAGCTCAAAAATAACTATTTCGGAAGTCGGTGGCAACACAAATCGACCGGCAGAAGAGAAGCCACCGACTTCCGAAATAGTTATTTTTGAGGTTTTAATTTTTGAAGTCATTTTTTTTAAGCTTTATTTTTTGCTTTTTAGTTAGAGTCTCAGTGTCTGACTGCGTTTTAGAGTAACTCTCAAAAAAACTTATAATCTTATAAAATGAAAACGGCTCTATGTGCGCAACGTCACAGGATATCCATTAGTGTTATATACTAAAACCTTCCCCAGAATGTAACAAATTCCCCAAATGTGAAAACCGCATCTAAATCGGCTCAGCCAAACGCGAGATAATCGCGGACAAACATACATACATACAGGTCGAACTGAGAACCTACTTTTTTTTGAAGTCGGTTAATAATAATAATAAAAAGGTATTATATTTTGCCAATCTTTTTCATTTCATACGGTAATTTAGGACGATATTCTCCGATTCATCATTATTAAACACGCCATCAATGATCATATATCATAGGTAAATCTGTTTCTGTATGACATAAAATGCGGAGGTGGAAACATATGAGTTCATTAAAAGCAAAGGTAATTGACGAAAACCGAATATATACACGAATAAAATTGAAAACTTATGATAATAATTATACTCCTTCTATATTCATTAAGGAACTTTACAAGTAACAGCTTTTTGCTTTGCACTTAGTTTTAATACATCTCTCGCATCATATAGATATTTTTTAATCTGTCTTGCTATAAAACAACGCGGGGAATCCTGGAGATATAAATGATATACGGAAATTGCCAATCCGCCTTGAGGAATTGTAATAAAATTGCCTAGTACTATTTGGTTATTTGTGTACAAATAAATAAACGATTTATTTATTTATTATTTATTTTAATCTATACTCGTGCCTTTTCTGAATGAGAAGAAGCCTTTCATACGAATTTCATTCATTATTGACACAAACATTGCTAAGAAACAGTGTTATAGAAGTGTAAACTATGCACGCATCATTCTACCCTTCTAACACTTTTCCGACTCTTCACTCAGAAGAAACATCCATAAACGCTATTATCTATATATCATCGTCATTTCAGTCAAAAATCTATTGGGACTAACAAAACTGAACACTTACGTGCCAAGCATACTTATCGACATAATAGAAAAACTATGTGTGTCGCATTACAGCATACATTCTAGTAAAGGATTTAAATAGTGTCATTAGTCGTGTAGCTAACACTATTATCTCCAGGCACCATTAAGTGTACTGTCGCTTCAATTCCTACGTTCGCTTGAGCAGATAAACACCTGAGAGACTGGGTGTTATTTTCCTCTTTTTTAGACACATTAGTGAAGACTGAAGAGACAATAGACAGTTAATGATGCCGATTCCTTTGTTCACAAACTAAGCTAAAGGAGACAATTTTTTTTGTTCGGGGAATAGGCCCACCACAAATTGTGGCATTTATTAATGAAATGCACGTTCGTTTATTCTTTATAATCTCTAGACTACAGTGGTAATATTAGCAAAACTCTATCTAACCGGAATACTGTGAAATACGACAATCAAAATATGACTCTCATACTGACCAAAAATCTCACAAGAGCGATATTAGGTCTCCTAGGTATTTAATGTTAGAATAGTGCACTGTTCAATAATAATATAGTATAAATCTAAACCATGTTTGTACGACGTAATAGGTTTTGATGTGGTTTTCACGATTAATTTATTTACTGTTTTCGTCAATGATATTTATAAGTAAAGTTGTCGCACATTTCGTTGAAGTCATGCTGCATACTTATTACAACAGCTTTGTAGATCATGCAATGTATCTACAGACGCCATTTTCATAAATTTTATTGAATAAAATTACGAAAAGAACACGAGAAGCACTCATCTTAGAAAACCATCGGAAACAATAAGGCTAAGCTTACATTACGCGCAACAACCGCGCGTCGCCGCGCGGTTGGGGCGTTCGCTTGTCGGCGTAATATGTAAGTACGTGCAGCCCGGGTGTGTCAACGTTGTGTGACAACAAACAAGGAGGAGACAATTTGTTTATGGATTTTATACCGAAGGCTGAGTCGTCGCAGAAAAAGACAAAGACAATATTGGGTGCATCCTATTTCAAGTGAAAAATGTTTGTCAAATTAAAAATAATTCTTATTATTTTTATTTTATGTGAATTAAGATTCCTTATGGCATCTCTTTTTAAACTTCGTCCACATTTTTATTTATGCGTCTGCCCGTCTCAACTCGCGGCAATCGAATGAACATATACCTACGTAAAACGAATGTAGAATGCGCGGTAATGCCAACGATAATCACTGCTTACTTTGGTCTTGTACCGCGCGGTTAGTGGTACCGCGCGGTTTCGCGCGGTCGTATGAGCTTAGCCTTAAAATGTAGTCTGTCAGTGTCAAACTCATTGAAACTGTACCACAGAGCATCTACAACGGGATGTTAATTAGGTACGTTTCGTTTTACATAATATATTTATTTTCACGTTGAAATAAATGTAAAAACGCTCCTAAACAAGCATTTTCCGTAACAGTTTTTTACTTTTATTTCATTATTCCCGTTAGATATCCATATAATATTTGTTGTTTGAATTATAATAAGGTGATCACTTGTTTCATGTGTAAAATAATTAATACACGTTACCGTTTAATAGTGGGCCGAAAAAAAATTGTCTCCTTTAAGTTTAGTGCATCTCTTTCTTTTCATTTCCTTTGGAAAAGGACAGAAGATAAAATATAAGTTTAGAGCTGCAAAGAAAATTTAGACGCGATTAAAAACAGTGCGACTAAAATACGACGATTTACTCCTATCGCTGGCTAATTTGACAGGACTAAACTAATATGTATCTTCTGTCTTCGGCGGCGGTGACCTCTCGCCTGCCGGGGTTGCGGAATGTTTATAATACACACATCAAAAGTGTCTAGGGATATTTCAATTAAACCTAAATTACTAAAATTCTAATAACTTTTTGTTAAAACATGTACACATTAAAATAAACCTTGTTTAATAGACTATTTAATCTGATAATAAACTTTTAGATAAAGTTAAATTTAAAAAAACTTAGAAGTAGAGGAAAAACTCAAACAAAATTTCAACCTTAACTTTATTTTTGAAACATCAAAACTTAAACAAAACAACAATTTTTTTAATAAAAATTCTTGAAAACTTAAAATTAATATTCCGTGGATCCACCTAAGACTCTCTTGACACATCTGCAGCGGTTCTGCATATTCAAAACAAGGGTGTCAATATCCTGTTGTGGAATACTGTCCCATAATTTCCGTTTCTGAAGCCATGAAGACCAGTCAGAGCGTTATATCCAGGCTTTGGTCATGTTATCGTGTCACGGAGGAAGTGGTGGAACGGCACCGAGGACCTCAACGCATTACAACACATGTACAGGACCGATTCATAGTAAATGCTGCACGAAGTCAACTAAATGCAGCGGCGATGCAATTGGTTCAAAGGCTACAGAGAGAGTATGGTTTGCTGGGTAAGCGGTCAAACTTTGAGAAGGCGACTGCATGAAGTCAATCTACGTGCTCGTAGGCCATTTTGGGTATCAGCACTAAGGAGAGGTAATCGAGGAAGAAGATTACAATGGGCTATTGCACACGAAAACTGGAACCATTCTCAATGGTCACTTGTGCTTTTCACTGATGAATCTAGGTTTGGATTTCATCCTGATTCGCGAAGAGTACGCGTTTGGAGAAAACCTGGACGTTGGAATCGACTGCAGCACCCACAACAAGTTCATGCATATTAAGGTGGCACGATTATGGTTTGGGCAGGAATTCGTCTCGGCGGTAGAACGGACCTCGTTTGGATACAAGGCAATATGACTGCTCGAAAATACCGAGATGAGGTACTAGAGCCTGTAATCTTGCCCCACAAACAGCAAATGGGACAAAATTTCCAGCTAATGCACGAGAATACCCGTCCACATACGGCGCGTATCGTTACAAGTTGGTTACAACAGCATGTTATCCAAGCTTTAGACCGGCCTGCACAATCCCCTGACTTAAATCCTATTGAGCATGCCTGGAATATGCTTCAGAGAAGAGCTCGTAGGAATTTCCCTGTTGATATTGTGCATCAAAACCAGCTTTTCTTGCATCTTAGCAGGATTTGGGACAGTACTCCACAACAGGATATTGACCCCCTTGTTTTGAGTATGCAGAACCGCTCCAGATGTGTCAGGAGAGTCTTAGGTGGATCCACGAATTATTAGTTTTAAGTTTTCAACAATTTTTATAAAAAAAAATATTTTGTTGTTTAGGTTTTGAAATTTCAAAAATAAAGCTAAATTGAAATTTTGTTGAGTTTTTCCTCTTCTTCTAAGTTTTTTTTTTTAATTTAACTTTATCTAAAAGTTTATTATCAGATTAGATAGGCAATTAAACAAAGTTTATTTTAAAGTGTAGGTGTCTTAACAAAAAGTTAATAGAATTTTAGTTATTTAGGTGTAATTATAATATCCCTAGACACTTTTGATGTGTGTAGTTGCGTGACCCCGGAACATAAAGGGCAACCGAAGGAACATGAGTGGGTTTTAGTAAGTAAAAGTCTGACATCCCGCCGCACCCAGGACGGGAGCAGTCATTGGATGATTTCCCAAATCCCACTCCCCAAAAAAATGTAATTTCTGTCTTTTTCTTAATGAAGTGGAAAGAGAAAGATGCATTTAATTTAAATTTGGTTTAGTTTCTGAACAAGAGAATCAGTTCATTGTTGCTTCAATTCCTACGTTCGCTTGAACAGATAAACACCTGCACTCGTTGTTATTTTCCTCTTTCTTGGACACATTACTGTAGACACAACAGACAGTTAATATTGGTTTAAAGTTTCAGCCAGTTGTAAAAATAAAAAAGTATCTGTTAGTGTAAAACTGCAGGACAACGACTTCTTCTTATACTTATAAGGCACGAGCATTTATCAATACGCTTTCTCTAAATGGATTGGCGATTTTAGAATTATGTTTATTATCCTGTCCAAGGTCAGGTATACTTACGATGTATTTCTCCATGATGTTTGTGATGACCATGATAAAGATTGAGTACATACATATGAATTGAAGAACTCACATTGGTACTCGCCGGGATTCGAACCCACAACCTGGGTCACTGACACTGGGTCATCACGAAATTCTCAACGACATTGACCTTATCCATACTTCCATACTAATATTATAAATGGGAAAGTGTGTCTGTCTGTCTGTATGTTTGTCTTTCTTTCACGGCAAAACGGCGCGACGAATTGACGTGATTTTTTAAGTGAAATAGTTGAAGGGATGGAGAGTAACATAGGCTACTTTTTGTCTCTTTCTAACGCGAGCGAAGCCGCGGGCAAAAACTTTTCTTCTTTCTTGTCTATACGTGTTTGCTTAGATATTTGTACCAATTACACAACCAATTTAAATTCGTTTTTTGTCAAAGAATAAAGTAATTATGTACATGTTATAGTAGAGAAAAGCCGAGATTTCCAAAAATTTGTAATACCCGTGCGAAGCTCGTACGGGTCGCTAGTATAGTATCGGCATAAAGTATACCTACAGGTCGATGAGATAGAAGATAATTCAATCAAAGGCAATGAAAAGGTGCTAGAATACAGAAGACAAAGCAATTGTATCAAAACCTCAAGATTTTGATACTTGGACGCAATTGTTCAACATTTCGAAAATTGTTATATTTGCTAAAGGAAGACTTCGGAGTTTGATTGGCATGCCGCTTTTAAGGATTGATATTGCCCAATGGTTCTAAACAAACACAATCACAAAGGAACAGGATAAGAATTCGTAACTCAAATTTGAAATGAAATGTTAAATAATAATATTATCTAAGAGCCCTATTATCTATTCAATGTTTTACCTATTATGTGGCCTCTTTGTCCTTTGTTACGGATAACTTGTATGTAAGGAATCTGTTCTTATTTAAGAAATTTTATAAAATAAATTAATATTTTTTAACCTTATTCTAATTCTTATGTCGTGATGGCCTAGTGGTTAAGACGCCCGCCTCTCATGCAAGAGGGTTCGAATCCGGGCAAGTACCAATGTGACATTTTCAATTCATATGTACTTTCTAAAATTTATCTTAGACATCACAGGCATCGGTGAAGGAAAACATCGTGAGGAAACCTGAACTTGTAGTGAACATAAGTCTGCAATCGCCAATCCGCCTTGAGCAAGCGTGGTGATCAATGCTGGTGCCTTCTCTGCATGAGAAGAGGCCTTTGCCCTGCTGTGGGACAGTTATAGGCTGGTATTATTATTATATAACCTTATTCTACGTTTAACCTTTCAACGACCAAGCGACAGCCGGCTGTCGCGCTGCTATTGTCTTTCTATTGTGTCTCGAATCACGTGTGTTCGAAGGTTTAAATGTTTCTGGGCTACGTATTCACAGTATTACGTATTCATTGATAATAATTACCTCCCGACAAAATCCCGAAGACCTACGTATATGAAGACGTGTACACCGAAGCAATAAACACAATCGTAATAGAAATTACATAGAATCGTGACCCACCGGCCACGCTCTAAGCGTGACTCGGAAAAAGGCAACTATTCACGCATCAATCATAATAAAGGATGAGTAAAGTGTCGAGTGCCGTCGTGAATAATTCAATACTTGCAACTTAAATCTACTGTCTACATTGGACAATATTAAATTATCAATCGTTTCTGTTTGAACACGTGAGCAAATATCGGGTCGCGTTACTGTTTTATTTTTAATATTGATATTTACATAATTAAAGGTGGCCGCCCACGCGTATTTTTATCTTTAGCTGTCTATAATGGAGGATCCAAAAAGATCCCTACGGCTGCCTACGTCCAGGTGATTTCAGATTTTCAAATCAAGTTTCATCAAGATATCTTCGTGCAGCGCTTGTCAAATTTCGTTGCTGTTATTGAATCCCTTAGGAATAAACTGGCTGGTAACAAACCAGTTCAAACCATCAAGATTGAATTCTAGAATTTGCAGACAAGAATATATCTGTGTCGAGGTAAAGTGGTCTAAAAGCTCGTTTAAATAAAACGGTTGTCTCCCATTCGAAGTTGAGAGAGTAACACCTCATTCTCCGTTCTTATTCAAGCATGGCGGAGAACAAACAGCTTAAGTAAAAGTAGGAAACAAGGAAATAGAGTGTTTGCTAGCAAACATGAGGAACGCGTTGAAAATATATCGCTAGCTTTATATACTAGCTGTTGCTTACCTCGCTCGCGTGGATATCTTATAAAAAGGACGAATTTTCATATTTTAATTCCTTAGTGGTCTAGTTTCCAAAATGAGTTTCTACGTGCTTACCTACTGAGGAATGCTCAAAAAAATTACAAAGTTTTCCGCTGAAACGTTAGTTAGCCAAGCCAGTTGCCCTTTATGTTTACGGATTATTATACACTTGCTTTTAGCCCGGCGAAGTCGAGTCGGTTATCCCAGGCATAGTTGCGGTTTAAACAGTAGTCGTTCCCCTTTTTTGAGGTTCAAGCTAGCCACATACCAAATTCCATGAAAATCTGTTCTCTGATTTACGTAAGCGTAACATACAAAGTTACATTCGGGTTTATAATATAAAGGAGGATAGATTTTGACTACTTCAATCCACTCTCAATGGGAGTGGCAAAAGGTGTAAGCGGTGCGAAAAGGGGGGACTTGAACTATCCAAGTCGCACCTCGCTATCAGCTATTTACACAGCACTAAACATTAAACAAAGACTGAAACACTCACCTATATTTGTGAGAACATATCCATACATGGTCAATGTTGAACGTAGGCCATACAACAGCCCATACTAAACATTCGTAGGCTTGGCAGAAAGATTGACGATCGCACACAATACTCGAGACTAGTAGGTGTGTTATTAGGAACATATAAATAACACCATGCCATCGATCGCCACTACCCTCAAAAAGGGGACCCAGCTCACCGAAAGCAAAGTAAATGGAGTTTTTCCCTTCTTTTCTTTAACCCTGTCATTAATTCAGACTCACAAGAACAAATATGTTTTACACATATATGCAGAAAATTAAAATTTACTGTGGATCCTAAGAAAATATGAGCGGCAATCCGCACGTTTTAAATTAAAATGCTAGACGTATTATATTGCTTTAGGAAGTTTCACCGGTCAAGGAATGGGCGGCGTGTTTGAAGGTAGGTACACGCCTTCCGTTTATTGCTGACAGTAACATGGCATTATCCTAGGAAACGTAACCATAGGTAAACTATCCAATTCGCATTAGGTGCATTCAGGCAGACGTTTACTACGGTAAATACGAAGAACCTTGATTATAAAACCAACTATTTATTGATGGTACTGGGTACATCAGATTGTTTTATTTCATACTATCTTTAGCCGCAAACTTTATAATAATTAACTTACAAAATATTATGTTTTACAAAATATTGACAAAATCCGTTTAGACTTTAAAGCGGACGTGAATATAAAAGAACTTTATAAAAATAAAAATTAACGGCGGCGCAAACGAGTTGGAAACAGTCGAGCGGATTGATGCAATAAACGTCCGTCACGAAACATAACCGCTTTAAAAGTACGTCCGAATTTACAAATGTCCCCATTTTCATTACTCTGAAGCTTTTTAAACGAAATTTCTCTCAAAAAGTGTCTAAAAAAAAGAAAAGAAAAATTAGAAAACCTTACCCACACCTAGACTTTGTTTCTAATATCATGTTCTGAAGAGTCACTTAGTAAAACTTGTCAACTTTCATAAGTAGACATGTTTCTCAATAGAAAAATACAAAAATACTACGCAAATTGGAATTTGATTAAGGAGAGAAAAGATTCAATGTTCGATGTCAATAGGGGAAAGTTTAATTGAATTTATTGTCAGAAATAATCCCTCTATATCACCAAGTATAAGCTGTGTTCGACACATAGAGACAGGTCGCCCCACTGGGAATTCTACTCTATGGTCGATAAATTGTGGATATACGAATGTAGGTCAGTTAGTACCTATCCGACAGCCTTCGTCTTCTGATATAAATGCATAGGGTGTTATGTGTTTCTTGGAAAATTATAGTTTCCATTATTCACTAACTACTAACTGCATCACCTAAAATTTAAGGTGGCAGTATTTGCAGTATTTGGTGTCAGAGTCATTTAATGTCAGTAAGGAAGCAGGTAGGCAGTAGTATAATTATTTTTGCGTATTTTCATTTTGACCTACTGATTGATATATGATGTGAGCAATTTTATTGTGCTACTAGCTGTTGCCAGCGGTTTTGCCATTCATCAACGTCTTTAAAAATTAAAAAGGTCGATAAGTTTTCTGATATTAAAAAAAATATCTTGTCTAATTAATCATCTACATAAACCACTCTAAAACGATATAGGTAATATTACGAACGATCAAATACATTGACTCTGTACGGTGCCACGGGAAAAAATTTAAACTCGAAAATTTCCATTCTATCATGCGATGAATCTTCAGCATCATCCACCCTTAGATGACTGCTAAATTACCCCTACGGCATTAAATCCCACTTAAATAAATAAATACATAAGAAACTGCGCAATTTTTACGTCCCGTCATATACACTTTGCCTCGAATATTCAAGCCGCCAACAGTCGTTTTACCTTGGTTGAACTTTTAAGAAAGATAGAAGTCTATGTAATAAAGAACATTACTGGGCCATTCTTCAGATTTCGAACGTAAAAAGTACCCTTCTCACTCACTTACGATCAAGTTTGACGGCTGGTGCTTATGATAGATATGTTATTAACCATTATTCGTTATTGCCAGACATTTTCTTTGGACTGGTGTTGTAAAGTTCTGACTTTTAAAACGACTTGTACATTCTTCTATTTATTCTTAACATGTGAAACCGGGTGGAAAGTTACTCTTTGTCTATTTAGAAGAGAGGATCCTTTGATTCAAAGAGCAATGAGTCTTGTCAGTGGACGTTTGTTGTTGGGATTTTGCTAATATCGCGGCGAACTTCGATTGCGCGCTGTAGGAAATGTCAGTTGGAATACTCATATAGTGCGATAAAAGTCAATCTTAAAATAGGCGAGACGACAAAAAAATAGTAATTAGTCCGTCAGATAGATTATCAAAAAATTTTGGACACGGATTTTGTCTTTTTTCTCGTAAACGAAGAATGACGACGATACAGTGCGTTGAAGTTGCGCATGACGTCACGATCTGATACAATTTTTGCAGGACGGTGACGTCAAAAGCCCCCACTCCGGAACTTTGTTGCTCTTTATCTTTGTATTTTTTTGTTAATTTTATCAAGCAAAAAATACGTGTCCCGTATTTTCGGCCGATCTATCAGATGGACTAAACAGAATGCCATTTTTTTAATGCTGTCGTCATTCAGTTGTAGTACTTTAGTGAAATATAATTTTTAATACTAAAATTTTGTTAAAATCGTTGTGACGCTAAACGCTGAACTATTTTTCATAAAATATGGTATACCAAGAGATAAGGACTTAGAAATGGACTCGAGTATTTTTTTTTACCATAATGTTAATCATTATAGCCGACATTTACCAAAATAAAACCACTAGAAAAACCTAATAAAGATATATGATTTTATTATTTCAAATTAAGCAATGGACGAAGAACTTTACAATGCTAATACTAACGACATATCATTTATTTTAATGGCGCTAATGAATACATAATTTACATAATATATTTTTTTAGTATTGACCTACCTTATCAGAGCAAACACCTGGCGCTGACCGGTCAATAAATTTACTGTCGGGCAACAGAGGTCAAAGTGACGTCAAAATACGATACTTATCATTAATATGTACAATAGGTTGTTTTTATTAAAATCTCGAGCTCAATATACCTATATAACGAGAAATTTTCTCCGAAAAAATATAGCGGAGTGTAAAAAGAAACTTAACAAATAAAAAGTTGTATATTCTTCCCGTGTCTGCGGTATTTTTTTAACTACACCATATTTAAAACCCTGTGGGCTGAACCCTTAAAACTTTCACCTACTGACGACAAAAAACTCTAAGAACTGTGTAAAAGAAGAAATTTCCATTGAATTTTGAACCATTCATAAGTTAAGTAAGTACAAGATATTGCCACAATTACCTGACCTGCACTAGAAAAAGTCTACACTATATGATGGGTCAGATATGTGGTAACCTGCTGTACAGATGCCAGCACATCTAACTAGTCAAAACTGTTACCTTAAACCCAATAAGTAGAGCCATAAAGTTAAAAATCTATTAAAGTTTTATCAGATTCTAGTGGCTTGAAGTGCTGGCGTCTGAGCCCACAAAAAGAAGGATGTTGACCTCCGTAATTTTAATTGCCCAATAGACTTTTACTGCCCTAAAGTCCCAAGTACAAGCTATTTATATTCTACTGTCTGCCCCCAGGAATTCTCGCAAGTCTTTGCTAGGAATCAAAAATTAACTGTCGTAGATCGTAGCGTGATTTTACATAGCCCTATTTGCTTTATTTAGCAAATGGACTATTCAACACTGAAAGATTTTTCCAATACGAACCAGTAGCGCCGAAGCCAAACAATCAATCTCTTCAGCTCCATAATGTAGTAGGTTTATACTGCGGCGCAGTATTTTATAAGGTACTCTGTGAACACCACCTTCTTGTTGTTGGTTTGGTTGACTCCGCTACGGGAGTTCGAAGTTTGAAATGTCGATGAATGTTAGTCCTAATGCACAGGATCTCGATGTACGCCAGTTCGAAAGTTCACTAGACCGAAGTATGCAAGGCCGACGTATTGTTACTCAGAAAGTATACGAGTACGATGTACGCTAGTTCGAAATTAGCCTGTTAGTAACCAAAGTATGAAATGCCTCTGTTATCTGGTAATTGATTTTTAAAGCCGGTTTTTCTCTTATTAATTTCATTCTATTTTTTTTGGACTAGAGGTTTTTATCACTTCTTTGTGTTTAACACTAAGAAGAATACTTAATAACTTAAACATGTTTGCACGCTATGCATAAACGTGCTAAACAAAATATAATAACAAAATTTACCAACACCCTCTAACACCCTTGTCTCACTTGGAAATCGAATCCAAAACACGTTTGCAGCACAAGTTCAAAAAGGCAACAACAATCTCTACACAGTTTTTATTCTATCAACTGTTAGTATCAATATTCACTTACTACATAACTTAGGCGCCAAAAGGAATTCGAAGAAGGGCGCTATAAAGATTTATTAGGTATCGGAGAAATGTCAATCAAGCTTGCTATCGCGTTTAAGCGAATATCCACTGTTGTACCTAATACGATATTTTTCTCCAGAACCGCTTTAGTTGTACTTAAGCAAAGTATTAATTCCCCTGTAATAATACTAGCCTCATTATACTATCAACGCATTTGTTTCTTATTTCAGTCACACAGTACGCAGAGACTGACAAAGTTGAGAATTTGGAAAACTTGATCATGTTTGGGAAAACCAACGGTCGCGCAGTTGGTCATCGTCAAGTTGGATCAGTCAAGTGAAAAACTCGTCGTCCTTCAAATTCAACACGATCGTAATTCGTAAGAGATGCACTAAACAGAAACTTGGCAATCGTGCGCCATATGAGGGACCCTCAGAGAATACCAGCCTATAACTGGCCCATTTCAGGAGAAAGCACAAGCATTGATCACCTCACTTACTATATTAATTGTACGGTCAGGTTGCTTACTTAGGTAAGTATTTTATTATTGAACCAAGAACACCAGCAGCATAATAAAGGAGTAATTTCTAATTGTAATACTCGTAACGCAAAAATCAGATATACTTCCCTAAGCGTAGACGCACATCTGATCGAAGATGCGTCGTAGGCAACATAATTAGCACGCTTGACGCATAAGTGTCTATCAGTTATAGTTGTATAAAGGATAAGAAAATGGCTCCATGCATCCCTGGGCCTAGGTAAATAATAAGAAATAGGGTAGGTTAAATGATTCAAACTAGTCCTATTGTAGAAGAATATTCACAAGGTTTCACTAAAAATTTTGTGAAATTTGGCTATCCAAGGAACAAGTTATGTACATACGAAATATAGTGAAAGTGTAGTTATATTATAACATTATGTTTTATTTTATTTACGAAATGGCACGTCACTGAAGAATATCTGTTAAAATCGCCTCATCTTCCAAGATTCTGCAAGCAAAAGAGTTACTGCGGCGGGTTAACTCAATAATTTAAGATTTCTCGCTTCCTAGGTAGATGGTAACACATTTTGTGATTTACTTTAGAAAAATGTATCTGTTTTTTCAATTAGTTTACTGCTAAACGGTTAGGCCCAGAAGTCCCCTTCTCCTTTGAGTAAAGTTAACTGATTTATTTTCTAGTTTACTGTTCGCGTATTACGCGATAATAATGATACCGCATTTTTTCTAAAAGTTATGCTTTCCATCAAACTATGGTATGAAGAAAATCTTTTGCCATCCTCACAGTCTACACAAAAGCATTAAACGTTTAAGCATTAAACGTTTAAGCATTAAACGGAGAATTGTAGATAAATATAAATAACAATTCGATAATAACGCCGCGGTAACACTTTTGTGTGGCAGAGCCTTTAACGCATGCGTCATTACTTTAGTATATTTTTCTTCATGAATGATAAAAGTCACTGCTACCGGTACTTGGCCTTCAAAAGATATTTGTTTACATAGCTAGATTTATTTATAACGCACTCGTAATTAATAATGCAAATAGCTACTAAAATAAACTTCGTGAGCGATTCACACCAATTTTAATGAAACATTAAGATTTCTAAACGTCGACATTGAAAGCGGAAAATTTTGGGAATTAAAACGGCTATTATCCTGAAATTATTGGTAAGTATTATAAAGTTTTCATAGCGTACCGACAATATAATAATATTGACTGAAATCACTCTAAGTTTTAAGCGTACTTCATTGAATTTATTAATAGATGAATAGAGTCTTTTATACAGCGGGAAAGATTTTATGTTTTTATTTTTGGTTGTAGCTTTTATGAGTCTATGTACCATAACGTTACGCCACAAAAGACCTAAGCAATATCTGAAACCGCGGAGGACAGTTAGTTAGTATTATATCAGGATATGTAGCTGAATGTAGACCTCACCTAAAGAGTATCAACCATCCTACTTCGCTGTCCTGGGCAGTCCACAGGCCAACCACTGTCTTTTATCTGTTTGCCTAAATCTACACACTAAAATATGTCTGTGCCTCCGACCGCCTCTCTGTCTGCAAACTACCCTGCCCAAAGAGAAACTCCGAGCAATGCCCACTTCATCACAAGCTGATCAACTTTGAACTTGCGGATGGAACATACACTGCAAATCAATATTATGACGAAAGGTCGCAACTCTTAGAAATGAAGAAGCGACAAAGGGATAAAAAATCATACGGGGTTATATACGGAAGCGTGTTTAACAAAGAATTCAAGCGTAACAAACACAATGATGTTAAAGCGTCCATGTTGATTTTACGAATTGTTAGGAAAACAGACGCGTGTTCTGATTTTCCTGCTTAAAACAGGGTCGAGTTACTTGTCTTTTCAGCAAATGTCTGTCTGGTATAGAGTTTCCTCTAGGTACATGCTGGGATAATTGTGTGTAAAGCACTTAGTGTCAAGTGTAAAGTAATAGGCGGTTCAGTAGGTATTCCCAGCTTACGTGAAGTACTGAAAGTATACCGTGTGATATGCATGTGATTAATATGTGCTTCTCTATGACGTTTGCCGATATTGCATGACAATATTGTTGGTTGTACTATGTATCCATAGATTTCCAAGTGAGACAAGGGTGTTAGAGGGTGTTGATAAATTTTGTTATTATATTTTGTTTAGCACGTTTATGCATAGCGTGCAAACATGTTTAAGTTATTAAGTATTCTTCTTAGTGTTAAACACAAAGAAGTGATAAAAACCTCTAGTCCAAAAAAAAATAGAATGAAATTAATAAGAGAAAAACCGGCTTTAAAAATCAATTACCAGATAACAGAGGCATTTCATACTTTGGTTACTAACAGGCTAATTTCGAACTAGCGTACATCGTACTCGTATACTTTCTGAGTAACAATACGTCGGCCTTGCATACTTCGGTCTAGTGAACTTTCGAACTGGCGTACATTGAGATCCTGTGCATTAGGACTAACATTCATCGACATTTCAAACTTCGAACTCCCGTAGCGGAGTCAACCAAACCAACAACAAGAAGGTGGTGTTCACAGAGTACCTTATAAAATACTGCGCCGCAGTATAAACCTACTACATTATGGAGCTGAAGAGATTGATTGTTTGGCTTCGGCGCTACTGGTTCGTATTGGAAAAATCTTTCAGTGTTGAATAGTCCATTTGCTAAATAAAGCAAATAGGGCTATGTAAAATCACGCTACGATCTACGACAGTTAATTTTTGATTCCTAGCAAAGACTTGCGAGAATTCCTGGGGGCAGACAGTAGAATATAAATAGCTTGTACTTGGGACTTTAGGGCAGTAAAAGTCTATTGGGCAATTAAAATTACGGAGGTCAACATCCTTCTTTTTGTGGGCTCAGACGCCAGCACTTCAAGCCACTAGAATCTGATAAAACTTTAATAGATTTTTAACTTTATGGCTCTACTTATTGGGTTTAAGGTAACAGTTTTGACTAGTTAGATGTGCTGGCATCTGTACAGCAGGTTACCACATATCTGACCCATCATATAGTGTAGACTTTTTCTAGTGCAGGTCAGGTAATTGTGGCAATATCTTGTACTTACTTAACTTATGAATGGTTCAAAATTCAATGGAAATTTCTTCTTTTACACAGTTCTTAGAGTTTTTTGTCGTCAGTAGGTGAAAGTTTTAAGGGTTCAGCCCACAGGGTTTTAAATATGGTGTAGTTAAAAAAATACCGCAGACACGGGAAGAATATACAACTTTTTATTTGTTAAGTTTCTTTTTACACTCCGCTATATTTTTTCGGAGAAAATTTCTCGTTATATAGGTATATTGAGCTCGAGATTTTAATAAAAACAACCTATTGTACATATTAATGATAAGTATCGTATTTTGACGTCACTTTGACCTCTGTTGCCCGACAGTAAATTTATTGACCGGTCAGCGCCAGGTGTTTGCTCTGATAAGGTAGGTCAATACTAAAAAAATATATTATGTAAATTATGTATTCATTAGCGCCATTAAAATAAATGATATGTCGTTAGTATTAGCATTGTAAAGTTCTTCGTCCATTGCTTAATTTGAAATAATAAAATCATATATCTTTATTAGGTTTTTCTAGTGGTTTTATTTTGGTAAATGTCGGCTATAATGATTAACATTATGGTAAAAAAAAATACTCGAGTCCATTTCTAAGTCCTTATCTCTTGGTATACCATATTTTATGAAAAATAGTTCAGCGTTTAGCGTCACAACGATTTTAACAAAATTTTAGTATTAAAAATTATATTTCACTAAAGTACTACAACTGAATGACGACAGCATTAAAAAAATGGCATTCTGTTTAGTCCATCTGATAGATCGGCCGAAAATACGGGACACGTATTTTTTGCTTGATAAAATTAACAAAAAAATACAAAGATAAAGAGCAACAAAGTTCCGGAGTGGGGGCTTTTGACGTCACCGTCCTGCAAAAATTGTATCAGATCGTGACGTCATGCGCAACTTCAACGCACTGTATCGTCGTCATTCTTCGTTTACGAGAAAAAAGAAAAAATACGTGTCCAAAATTTTTTGATAATCTATCTGACGGACTAATTACTATTTTTTTGTCGTCTCGCCTATTTTAAGATTGACTTTTATCGCACTATATGAGTATTCCAACTGACATTTCCTACAGCGCGCAATCGAAGTTCGCCGCGATATTAGCAAAATCCCAACAACAAACGTCCACTGACAAGACTCATTGCTCTTTGAATCAAAGGATCCTCTCTTCTAAATAGACAAAGAGTAACTTTCCACCCGGTTTCACATGTTAAGAATAAATAGAAGAATGTACAAGTCGTTTTAAAAGTCAGAACTTTACAACACCAGTCCAAAGAAAATGTCTGGCAATAACGAATAATGGTTAATAACATATCTATCATAAGCACCAGCCGTCAAACTTGATCGTAAGTGAGTGAGAAGGGTACTTTTTACGTTCGAAATCTGAAGAATGGCCCAGTAATGTTCTTTATTACATAGACTTCTATCTTTCTTAAAAGTTCAACCAAGGTAAAACGACTGTTGGCGGCTTGAATATTCGAGGCAAAGTGTATATGACGGGACGTAAAAATTGCGCAGTTTCTTATGTATTTATTTATTTAAGTGGGATTTAATGCCGTAGGGGTAATTTAGCAGTCATCTAAGGGTGGATGATGCTGAAGATTCATCGCATGATAGAATGGAAATTTTCGAGTTTAAATTTTTTCCCGTGGCACCGTACAGAGTCAATGTATTTGATCGTTCGTAATATTACCTATATCGTTTTAGAGTGGTTTATGTAGATGATTAATTAGACAAGATATTTTTTTTAATATCAGAAAACTTATCGACCTTTTTAATTTTTACAGACGTTGATAAATGGCGAAACCGCTGGCAACAGCTAGTAGCACAATAAAATATTGCTCACATCATATCTCAATCAGTAGGTCAAAATGAAAATACGCAAACATAATTACCTATACTTAACTGCCTACCTGCTTCCTACCTGACATTAAATGACTCTGACACCAAATACTGCAAATACTGCCACCTTCCATTTTAAGTGATACAGTTAGTAGTTAGTGCATGATGAGAACTATAATTTTCCAAGAAACACATAACACCCTATGCATTTATATTCAGAAGACGAAGGCTGTCGGATAGGTACTAACTGACCTACATTCGTATATCCACAATTTATCGACCATAGAATTCCCAGTGGGGCGACCTGTCTCTATGTGTCGAACACAGCTTATACTTGGTGATATAGAGGGATTATTTCTGACAATAAATTCAATTAAACTTTCCCCTATTGACATCGAACATTGAATCTTTTCTCTCCTTAATCAAATTCCAATTTGCGTAGTATTTTTGTATTTTTCTATTGAGAAACATGTCTACTTATGAAAGTTGACAAGTTTTACTAAGTGACTCTGAATTTGCAGTTAAGCTTGTTATAGACTCTTCCTAAGAACTTATTGAATTATGCAACCTCATATTTAATCAATAAAATGTAAGGTCCAGCAGTTTCTTGCGATTTTAGATTAGGTTCCATAATGAAAACTATACAAATATTCATCTTAGAATACGACACCCTTTTCTGGTTGAAATAAAATGCGCTCTAATTTTTTGACTGGCTCCGTAATTTTCAGCAAAGAAAATAATTCGCGATTGCCTGTGGCTTCGCTCGCCTATTTTTATGCAAGTTTCCATCACCTATTGTACAAATCTAAAAAAATACCTGTTAGTGCACTTCTATAAATAAATAAATATCCTGGGACAACTCACACACATGGTCATGGTATGTTATAGGTAGACAGTTATATGTTTCCATACTAATATTATAAATGAGAAAGTGTGTCTGTCTGTCTGTCTATCTGTCTGTCTGAATGTTTGTCTTTCTTTCACGGCAAAACGGGGCTACGAATTGACGTGATTTTTTAAGTGGAGTTAGTTGAAGGGATAGAGAGTAACATAGGCTACTTTTTGTCTCTTTTTAACGCGAGCGAAGCCGCGGGCAAAAGCTAGTATGTTATGTTTGTAATTCGACGGAAACGCAGTAAACGATAGGAAAATTCGGAAAAGCCTTCCTTATCAGAGTTGTTTTATTTGAGACTTAATTAAAATAACTCGTAAAACTCCCTCGAGGGAAATCTGAAGAATGCGACCAAAAGCCGAATAGGAATTCACTCTACGGACATGTACACAACATGTAGCATATTATGTAAACATACATATGTAGTGATGGCCCAGTGGATGAGGCGCCCGCCTCTCGTGTAAGAGGTTGTGGGTTCAAATCCGAGCAAGTACCAATGTGACTTTTTCAATTCATATGTACTTTTTAAACTTTATCTTAGACATCACTGACATCCCGTGCCTCGGAAAGCACGTAAAGCCGTTGGTCCCGGTTGTCATTCGTAAAACTTTGACAGTCGTTACGGGTAAGCTGAAAAGTCTGACCAGTCTAACCATGAGGTATCGTGTCGCCCAGTTACTGGGTTGTGGAGGCCTGATAGGCAGACGCTTCACGTAAAACACTGGTATCCGTAAAAGGCTAGGGAGATGATGATGTCATTTATAGGGTGACTGGTAAATAGTGTACCTGAGATACTTAAACTCGTGATTGTGCTCATCATAACCAACAACTTTTACAATGGGAACAAACATGAAATCGCCAAATAAAATCAGTCAATCAATGTTCAGTACATTAATGTTTGCCTAATGTACTGAACATCTGATATTTTTTTCGCGATTTCAGCTTTGCTCCCATAATGAAAACTGTTTGTTATCATGAGCACAATGACGTGTTTCAGTATTGTATACTAATTGCCAGACACACTATTTAATTATAGTTTAATTAATAATTATATATATTGCTTGAAATACAAAATATACAATTACTAGCTCTTGCCCGCGGCTTCGCTCGCGTTAGAAAGAGACAAAAAGTAGCCTATGTTCAACTATCTCCACTTAAAAAATCACGTCAATTCGTCGCTCCGTTTTGCCGTGAAAGAAAGACAAACATACAGACAGACAGACAGACACACTTTCCCATTTATAATATTAGTATGGATCCCGACTCAATTTTCGACACAATTTTTTGCTTAATTACCAGTATCAGCTCTTCATTAAAATATTTAATTACTTATTAACTTCTACCAGTTATACTTCTAGAAAATATGCCTGTCTATCTGTGTGTTTTTTTTTATTGTATCTTTTTCCCTACAATCGAAATAACCAAAAACAAGCAAACATTATCACATGATCACACACCCGCATGCTCACACACTCAATACACACACACACATACTTACACACCCATACGTCCATGCATATTCACCCTTACTAAACACCTACTAACACTTGTTTCATAGACTTAAAAAACAAAAATAATATATAATTATGTAAACATAACTTTAAATTGCCTCGTATCGCTCAGCGCGCTTGGCACATAATTTTTAAAATAAAATGTATAGGGGTGGGATCCTGGTGTCCTGAAACACAGGCCCTGAGCCTTACTTAGGCACCAGTCTCCCACAATATATACTTCATTACCTGAAAATCATTGTAAAATAATCTAATGTATATTGTGGTGAGAAAAAATAAAAGTTATTATTATTATATTATTATTATGTCTTAAAATATTTTATAAATGTAAATGGCACACCAGTGGATATAAAAATGACAACTGAAACGAAAGCAGAATATTTTTTCAAGCGACGCTGAAGAAATTTCCTCTTCGAAGATTCTTTAAAACAATATTATTGCCGGGAACTCGTGATAAGATTTTTAATTAGTTAATTCTTTCAGTTCATCCCACTTGTTCTGCGTTTCATTATTTAATATTTTTGTTATAAATTATGTTATTTTTTATTCTTATGACTGATTTTTTTATATATAATGAGCGTTACGCAACTTTAATGAGTGCCTATGTTTAAAAAAATAATTGACCACAATATCTATTTATTAATATAATTTTTTCGACTATGTGTCGAAAAAAAGTATCGAACACTAGCTTTTGCGAAAAGTTATGACAGGTTTATACGTCAAAAAATGTATGGTTACACAGCTTTATTCATTGCATAACTTTACACAGTGATTATTAGTAAGGGCATAAATATATTTATTTATTTATTTTAACTTTATGCACATATGTACAATGGCGGACTTAATGCCTTAGGCAATTTCTACCAGTCTACCCAGGGTGGTGCAGAGATTATATGGTAGGTGCACTAAAAAAAGAAAAAAAAGAAATGGAACTTAAAATTTTAAAAAAGAATAAACCTACTTAATTATATATAAAATGAAACAGAATTTGGATAAAACTGATCTACCAATTATTTTAATCAAAACCTTTTATAGGAATGTGAAACCGGCCCAAGAATTAACTTAAGATGCCCAAGACATTAATTCTGCCTTGTACATTTGTGCATGAAGCATAACTACTCGTAAATACATAAATAACCTAATGATAATACCTAATCAATGTTTGGAATAATATAATTCCGTGAATCCCGGCTTTCTAAATAAGCATCTACTACGTGAAAAGTGAAATAGTAAAAATGGCTCCTGGCTTTGTTTACATAATTATTTATACAAAATACGATACGGTCTTAAGAGGAAAACATATTGATAGTATTTAGATATACAGGGTGGAAAGTATTTTTATGCCCTGGAAGAAAACTGCCATAAACTGTTACACGTACCGAATACAGGATGTTGTATTTTTCCATTTCAAGCCAGTTCGATTCCCAAGTGTGACACATTTTTAAAAATCCATAAAAACAGTTTTATTTCTTTTAAAAAATAAGCGAGATTTAAAGTAGTTTTCCTCCATGGCCCATTGAAACTTTCCAAGAAGAAATGTTAGAATTTAAGTAAATCCCATTAGTTTATTGATCTTAATAATTATAATCACTTAATATAATAATTAATTTAACTATTAAACCTTCAAACACACGCAATTCGAGACACAATAGAAAGACAATAGCAGCCCGACAGCCGCCTGTCACATGGTCGTTGATAGGTTAGAATAGTTCAAATTGTATTGCCAAATATTGTTATATTCATTGAATCATATTTACTAATTAAATAAATAAAATAAATAAATATCCTGGGACAACTCACACACGGCCATCTGATCCCAAACTAAGCAGAGCTTGTGCTATGGTAATCAGACAGCTGATAAACATACTTGTGCACGACGACAACAACATATAGTGGCGCGCGCCGCCGCTACCTATTTTTTATATTATACCGAAAAACATGTATGAACCTGTTAGCGTGTTTAGTGGGCCGACAGAGTCGCGAGCGCTACAGGCAAGAACTTGTTCCCGCGGCTTGATTATTTCACGCATCGCCATTGGTCGCACGGTCGATTCACGCATCACCGTAAAAGGTAATCTTAGCTTCGCGCCCCGCGCGGATCGGCGCGTATAAAAAGGCCCGCTGCTGGCGAAGCGAAGGCAGTCCGAATCAGTCCGAAGCAGTCGCAGTCACAACGCAGTCTATCTACGCAGTCTAACAACACAGTTTAAGACAGTCTCGTCACAGTCACATCTCAGTCAAGTCAGAGTTAACAGCCGTTCTCAAAGCCGTAAAATAAGTATACCTAGTCGTCTCAGTCGGTCCCACTAAATGTATTGTATGTCAACGTGTTAATGTTATAATTAAACCATCATCAGATCAGCACTTGTTTCTATTAAATACAGTCCACTCGCCGCACATTCTGGTCCTTCGAAAGCCGAATTCACAAGATCCAGCAAGGTAAAGATGGTTTTAACACGCAGCCGTAGTGGCGACTCAAGAAGAGAAGAGGCCCAGCAAGAGCTGTCAGTGTCCGCCGGACCGGGTGCCAGCTCGGCACCAGAATCGAGCTCGGTCGGCGTATCAGACACAGGCAGCGGGTCTACGACGACTACGAATACCAACGCCACGCGAACACAAGGTACGCTCAAGCCTGGCGACACCAGGTCACATCGATCTACATTGTCGAAAAAGAAGCGCCTCGCAGAGCTGGAGGCTAGAGAACGACTGGCTGAAATCAAACTCAGGCAAGCGCAAGCAGAGAGAGAGCTGCAAGAAATACAGCTGCAGCGCATTAGAGCCGAAGCTGAGTCGAGCGCAGACGAAGAGTTGGAAGACGACCTCGCCTCCGTAAGGATTGGAACGTGGCTCGCGCGACCGGCGCCGCCACCCGGAGGTGAGAGTCGGCCGGCGCTACACGACGTCAGCAACGGGAAGAACGGCAGAGATGCAGCGAAGGACACCGGCGCCGCGACAGGCGCTCAACCGCTGCGAGACGACGACGTCTACGGTGAACGTGTGTGTTCGAATACAAAGGGCAATATCGCGAGTGATGTGAGTGATAAAGTGATCGACGTAGGGACACTCGCCGCGGCCCTAGCTCAGGTCACGCGTAGTTCGAGAGAGCCCCCGAGGTACGTCCAACAGTTACCGATATTCGACGGAAAACCCGGTGAGTGGATAGCTTATAAGGCCGCGTATTGTGACTCGCAAACGTATTTTTCCTGTGTAGAAAATGTCGCTAGGATTAGGATAAGCCTCAGAGGCGCCGCAAAGGAAGCTGTAGGTTGTCTATTGTTCAGTCAATCTGACCCTCAGGTCATTCTAGACGCACTAGAAAGACGTTTCGGTAGGCCCGAGGCCTTGATTATGGCCGAGTTAGATAATGTAAAATCATTACCTAAATTAAACGATAACCCTAGGGAGATTTGTATTTTTGCTAGCCGTATTGCAAACACGGTGGGTACGGTAGAAGCTCTAAAGAGAAATCAATATTTACATAGCCCTGAAATGTCGCGTTGTATCGTTGAGAAGTTAACGCCAATATTAAAAAACAAGTTTTATGATTACGCGGCTAACAAAAAAGCCGAAGATATTCCCGTATTAAAACTCTTATCTATGTTCATGAATGAAGAGGCAGACAAGTGTGGCGCGTATGCTCAACCGGAACGCGGGAACGATGAATCAAATAGTGTACGACAACGGCGCAGAGTTGAGCGCACGTTCAACGTGAATAAGGAAACATCGAACGACAAATGCCCGGCATGCAAGCAACACGACCACAAGTTACCCGACTGCAGTAAATATAAACAACTAGACATAGATACTCGATGGGATATAGCAAAAAACTCTAACATGTGCTTTAGATGCCTACGAAACAAACATAGAAGGTTTATGTGTAAAGCGCCTATTTGTGACGTAAAGGAATGTAACATGAAACATCACAAACTGTTGCACAAAGAGCGTAAAGTTGAGGCGTCACACAACGTAGCGACGCCGGCGCCGACACCTGTTATCACACACGAAACCGTTACGTCGGCGCGGGAAAATGAATCAATGACTTCGCCTCAGAATCGCCGCGCGTATTTAAAGATAGTACCTGTCACATTGAGCGGACCACATACAAGCATAGACACATATGCCTTGTTAGACGACGGAAGTACAGTCACCTTGTTAGACGCGTCAGTAGCTGATATCTTAGGTGTAGATGGGCCAGCGAGTCCTATGTGGATACAAGGCATAGGCACAGAAGTCAAGCACGAACAAAGCCGAACAGTGAGCCTCCACATACAAGGTAAGCACCATAGCGACCCACAGAAGATAGAGGCCGCGCGCACCGTGACCAGGCTTGATATCATGGCGCAAACTGTACAAACACAAGACATAAATAATTGTAGGCATTTAGACGACATAAGTAGCACTCTTATTTATGAACACGCGCGACCAATGATTTTAATAGGTCAAGATAACTGGCATTTATTGGTAGCCACAGAAACACGGACAGGTGCGCGAGATCAACCGGTAGCATCGTACACAAAACTCGGTTGGGTACTACATGGGTGTCAGTACTCTGTAAATAAAGTAATAGCTACATTTTGCGGCCACATTAAAATTCAAGAAAATATGGAACCAACAGAAGAAACAATGAGAAACTTTTTCAAGCTAGAATCCCTAGGCATAGAACCTAGGACACCTAGAGACGACCCGCAACAGCGAGCCTTAGTGGAACAGAAGAGTCGACAATTACCAGATGGCAGCGTACAAGTGACCCTAGCGGCAGCCAAGAGTAGGGTAGCCCCACTTAAACCTGTCTCAATACCTAGGCTAGAGCTGCAAGCCGCACTGTTAGGAGCGCGCCTAGCCCGCACGGTCGTACAAGAAAACGAATACGAGGTGAACGATCTAACATACTGGAGCGACTCTACCACCGCCCTAGCCTGGATTCAAGCCGAACCACGCACATTTAAAACTTTCGTGGCGCATCGTGTAGCTGAAATTGAGGAACTCACCAAGAAAAATGAATGGAGGTGGTTACCCTCCAAGGATAATGTCGCAGACGACGCGACACGCAGCACACCGGAACATTTTAATTCGGAACATAGATGGTTCCGCGGCCCCGAATTCCTTAGGAAAAATAGAGAAGAATGGCCGCAGAATAAAAAGGTCATTGCCCCCACAAACACGGGCGAAGAACGCGTCAAATGTAATGTAATCAACAACATGAAAGTAAACGATCATCTCCCAAATATTACTCGATTTTCCAAATGGACACGACTGATAAGGACAACTGCAAGAGTACTTCAGTTCATTGACCTGTGTAGACCAAGTAAACATACTGTCGAATATAAGTGTACTAAGAAAATAGCATCAAAAGATCCGACATGGAAAAGAACACACAAAAATAAAATCATTAAAAATGTTACGCAAAAAATGACAAAGAATAAAACAATAAGTTACATACCTATACCTGCTACTTATATACAACACGCCGAAGAACAATGGGTCAAGGGCGCGCAAGCCGAAAGCTTCACAAAAGAAATTGCCGCCATAAAAGATAACAAACCGGTGCCGAACGACAGTCCGTTATCGGTATTAAGTACATACATAGACAACGCAGGTGTTTTACGTTTGCGCGGGAGAATCACAGCGGTACAAGACGTGAACGAAACATTAAAAAACCCTATTATACTCGAGGGTAAGCACACGTATACGAAGCTATACATAGCGTATATACATGAAAGTTTACATCATGGCGGGACCGAGATAACAGTAAATGAGATAAGACAGCGTCTTTGGATTACAAAACTACGTCCGTCTGTAAAAAATGTTATAAAGGGCTGTTTATATTGCAAAATAAAAAAGGCAAAGCCGGCTAAACCGTCTACGGGAAACCTACCGTACCCCCGTTTAGCTCATCATGCACGTCCTTTCACTTTCACCGGACTAGATTATTTTGGCCCCATATCTGTTACTGTAGGTAGGCACAAAGAAAAAAGATACGGAGCCTTATTTACCTGCTTAACGTGTCGAGCCATACACATAGAGATAGTTAGCTCGCTTAGCGCAGACTCAGCTATCGCCGCTCTTAGGCGATTTATAGGTAGGAGAGGCTATCCAAAAGAGATATGGAGCGACAACGCTACCTGTTTCAAAGCGGCAGATAGGGAGCTAGGTGAAAGCGCCTTAAGCGCTTTAGGTAGTGAGTCCAATGCGCGGTCCATAAGCTGGAGATACATACCTCCCGCGTCACCATTCATGGGAGGAGCGTGGGAGAGGATGGTGAGGGCTGTCAAGGAAGCGCTATACGTCACACTAAAGGAAGTCCATCCGTCTGACGAGACCCTGGCTACGCTACTCGTGGAAGTAGAGAATACTGTGAACTCCAGGCCACTCACGCATGTCAACGTGTCACCAGATGAGCCCGAAGCCCTCACGCCTAACCATATTCTGATCGGCCCTAACCCACATGTACCCTCACCGGGTAATTTCACCGCAGCGGACGTCACAGCACGGCACCAATGGCGGCGCGCCCAGGCACTCGCAGGCGTCTTTTGGCGAAGATGGGTACGTGAGTACCTGCCGCTCCTTCAAAACCGGCGGGAGCCCTACGGCAGCGGCACCCCACCCAAAGTTGGAGACGTCGTCGTGATCTGTGACCCTAACCTCACACGCAACACCTGGCCTAAAGGAAGGGTGACGCAAGTCTTTCCAGGCGCAGACGGAGAGATAAGAGTTGTAGACGTCATGACCAGAGGACTCTTACTCCGAAGACCAACGAAGCGCATCGTCGTGCTACCCACGGAGTCGCCTGATGGCGACGGCGGGAGAAATGTGCACGACGACAACAACATATAGTGGCGCGCGCCGCCGCTACCTATTTTTTATATTATACCGAAAAACATGTATGAACCTGTTAGCGTGTTTAGTGGGCCGACAGAGTCGCGAGCGCTACAGGCAAGAACTTGTTCCCGCGGCTTGATTATTTCACGCATCGCCATTGGTCGCACGGTCGATTCACGCATCACCGTAAAAGGTAATCTTAGCTTCGCGCCCCGCGCGGATCGGCGCGTATAAAAAGGCCCGCTGCTGGCGAAGCGAAGGCAGTCCGAATCAGTCCGAAGCAGTCGCAGTCACAACGCAGTCTATCTACGCAGTCTAACAACACAGTTTAAGACAGTCTCGTCACAGTCACATCTCAGTCAAGTCAGAGTTAACAGCCGTTCTCAAAGCCGTAAAATAAGTATACCTAGTCGTCTCAGTCGGTCCCACTAAATGTATTGTATGTCAACGTGTTAATGTTATAATTAAACCATCATCAGATCAGCACTTGTTTCTATTAAATACAGTCCACTCGCCGCACAATACTTATATATTTAAATACATACATATTATATATAAATCACACCCAGACACAGAACAAACATTCGTGCTCATCACACAAAGTTTGTCCTGGGTGGGAATCGAACCCACGACCTCCGGCTTAGCAGTCAGGGTAACTAACCACTAGACCAACAGGCCCGTCAAAAAAATATTGTTTATTTATGTAAACAAGGGTCGCTGTCCACCCACAACAAAATTTGTATACTTACAGGGTTTGTGGCTACCGCCGAATAAACAAAGTAAATACTTTAGAATCGGTACTACTAACAATATGAGTTTGAGAATACATACGCTCCATAACATGGAATAGCCCACAATGAATAAATAATTTAACTTGTTGTCTTTTTGTGTCTGCGATAAGAGGACAAATACCTTGACTTGTTGTTGGTGGTCAGTTTCCCGTGCAATAACTTAATCCGGTATTTGACACCATCATCAATTGACGTACTTTTTATGAGCTGTCAAAACGCATTCTCCTATAGAATTTGTATGCCAATACCAGCTTGTGACGTCACAAGCTAGCAACCCTATTGACTAACTATTTATTGATTTTAAAGCAATTAAAAATCCAATTTTACAGTAAATTAAAAACAAATCCGATGCTTAGGACTAATAAAAAGATAGGTTTTATAAAAAATATGTCTTAGATTTATCGGTTAATAGTGTCAAATACCGTATTTCAGAAGACACGTAACTCAACAACGCGTTAAGAAAAATACAAAGATTTTTGAGTAATATTTTGTATGAGACTTTTGGGATGAGACGCATATAGTTAGGACAGTTATGAGTATGTATTAAGAGGGTTGGAAGGGGAGATGAAGACCGAAGAAAAAATGGATGGATTGTGAGAAAGGAGTAAATGATAGCATGACGGGTGACAGGTTGGTATGGAAGAAGCAAAACATGTTGCGCCGACCTCAAGTAAAATGGAATAAAGGCAGGAAAATGAAGTTGAGTAATATTTTGTACTAAAATTATGTGACGAAGACACTTAGCAAGTTTAATTATTGACCATTATGTGAACAGACTGCGTTTGTATCTAATTCGCAGTAACGCACCGCCAAACATTTCCTCTTTTATAGAAAACGGAAATCGCTGAAGAAAATAAATAAAAATCGTACTCACGTTATGTATTCTAAATAAAACTTCTTTTTATTTTTCACTCAACAGAGGGCGTTGTTTATCCAACTCGTGGATTTTAGATCAGTTTGTTTATTCTTCAATGTGTTTATCATTACATTTTCTTCATATTCGCAATCGGTTGGTATATAGGTACGTACCTACTTGATGATTGATTTGTATCAGTTTTAAATAAAACAGAAACCATTGTATGCAAATGTTATGTAAAAACTGACGTTCGTAAGTATTATAAATATAGAATAAATTGAAGTTTGATTGTAAGGTATCCTTCATGATAAAGTTTTTACCAAGTAAATAATAAGTAGCTCCTTACCTATTTTTATACCATATCAAATATTAAACTTGATAGCAATTTTAAACTGTATACCACCACTTAATTTGTAAGTATAAAAAATATAATTGATTTCCCGCTACTTAATTTTGTTAGACAATAGTATTTATAAAAAGAAAAACATTTCCGCTAGTTATCCATCGTCAAAATTTTTCACTACAAACGCTTCATTAAGCCGGCGCTTCATAAAGAAAACATTTGTTTAGCGAAACAAGAGCCGCGAAATTCAATGTTTACCAAACAAATAATAGATTAGTAGATAAAAAATTAGTACTTACAATGTGTTAACAAACAGTGGTTATCAGAGTAAACTGGTAGATTATTTTTATTTGAAAGCGAATTGGGGACGCGAAAATTTAATTTTCTTTTCGTCGGCGCGCGGAGAGTTGGCGCGTTCGCGGTCGACCGTGGCGACGCGTCACACAGAACTGACTGACTACCTAGTACCTAGCCTCGCCAACTCTCGTAACTTGAAACTATCTTTATCAGTACTTTATCTTCGATAGCTTTGTAACAAGCTCCGATGAAAGCCTATCGATGATACTGATAGCATTGACATTATAATCTAGGTACAGCTTTTTCTGAAAACTGTAACTGTGTGTTGTTTTATTTTTTTTTTTTTGTTATCGCCGTTTGTGGTTGTTAATTACAGCCACAAACGTTTGAGTTATCTGTTTATGTTGGTGTTTGCGGTGATTGCATATTAATCATGGAACCGCGTGGTTTTTAATAAAATTTAAACAGTATCACGTGCAGTTTTGCATAGTACGAGGAAACCAAATAATGATAACAAAATTATAAACGTGTGTAAATTATGGGGGCGCGTGATTGGAGATATTTTAATATTAATCGTTTGGCCACTTCCGAACACTCATAGGTTTAAAATTATATTTTCTAAACATTGCATGAGCGGCCTACATTTATACTGTCTAACCCACTTTTTTACTTATAACATCATTGGTCTAACCCACTTTACTGATTTCATTGAGAGTTTTTTGTTTATTCGAGCCGAACTAACATGAAAATGAAGTTTGATTGAAAATGATTAATTAGTGGCTAAACAAACAATGGCCTATACCACTGTACATTACGTTATTAGCGAAACAAAGAGCAGGATAGAGCGAGGAAAAGATCCAAACACGAAATAAAAAGATTTTCTTTTCATTTGTCACTGTCATTTTGTCATACCTACTTCAGTGACAATCAACGTCAAATACTTGTCAAAAATTTTAATGAATTGGTACAATTTTTGACATAAGATTGAAACTAAAAACAAAACGTACTTAATTTTTTTACACTTACGGCGTGAAGTAAAAAACTAATTGTATGTTTAATGTTTATGCATACAGTGACAACACCCCTTTTCTAGAACAATATGTATTTTAAAGCGATCTGACCGCCACGGCTGACTAGGTACATAGGAATCTGGTGAAGCCATTTTCATTCATTATTTCTAATTAACCGCACCGCTACCCACCTCCACTTCATATGTATGCCTTACTCAACACCCACAAAACTGTTATTCAAACAATTCAAACCAGGGGTAGTTTACGTCTACATGATACTGAAATACGACCAAACTTGGCCTATACGTTTTATTGTCAAATGGTAACTATTTCGTTGACAGGCTAAACGGTTACTATGAATTATTATAGTCATTGATAGTGACTTGAAGACGGTTAATGACGTCACACGTTTATTTTGGGTGATAAGCGGAGTACACATGAGTGAATTTTGTTAAATGACGTTTCGAGATTTTGATACATTAAACAATGAGCCTTCGCGCTTCTGATGATTCGAGATTTTGATGCAACGAGGGAGTGAACTTTCGAGCTCATGATTTATCGATTTCAAGAAAGAACTATCGACCAAACGTTTTGGAGCAAGTGTTATTCGATCTCACGTCATTCTATTTCAAGTAGTAGCGTTCTAGACAGTGCACCAAAGACAAAACTGTGTTTGCGGCCATTCTCCGATAAGCAAATTTTACGTGTCCGCGCTTGAATAATCCGCACTTGTATCATATTCAATCATCCAATATTTTTTATATGTTAGATAGCATCCCTATCTAGCCATAAACAAAAACACAGGCGTCTGTTTTAAGTAGTTAAGACTAAATTAATTTAACCTAAGTTCAAAAACCTCTGTTCTCTAATTACCGTAACGTGTCCGCACACTGACTTAATGTTAAAACTTACTTGTAATTTTTATGACTTACAGATTTACTTTGATCCATTTAACATTTTAAATAGTGTTAAACAACGTGTATAGCATAGTAAAATATCGACTAACTAGAACCAGTCTATAAATAATTATCATTAAATTATCGGATGTCCGATCGAAAGTTATAATTACCGTGACATATTCTGTTCTCGAGTGCACATCCCTAAAAAACAGTATTTGGCACACCACTACCGCGCGCGTCTCTTCTCCTCAATGGGTACCGCAGCAAAACAGCAGTTGCACGTATCTAACGTCAGTGTACCGTGAATAAAGCACGCTAGTATATAATTACCGTAACCTTGGTTAAAAACTTTTCTAATTACCGTTTTACATAAATGTATATTTGATTTTTAAGTTAGACCCAAGTTGATCAAGTGAATCGAGACAGTATTTTGGCCTCCGTACGTTGTAATAAGCTCATATTTGCATATTTTGTTGGTTTCCGAAATTTTTAAGAAAATCTATCGATTTCTAATTACCGTATACTAATTACCATATGTTTATAATTACCGTTGTATGAAAAATTAATTCTTATTTACTAACTGTAGCCTCAAAATAGATGGGTACAGAAGTCAATCTACATACAAAGCGCGCTCGAGCATCACCCACAATCATCAGTGATGAGTTGATGAGGCTGTATATATCCCGCGGAAATGTGGAGGACGAGGCTTTTTTTTCAATGCTAAGTCTCTCCACAACCGCGAGGCATACAACCTCCGGGAATATTTCCTTAAAGCTGACGTGGGGATGCACCGAGATGTGGTTACTGTGGGCAAGGACCTCACTCCGCTCTCCTTAGCTAAAGAGAACTGGCGCAAACCTGTAGTGCTTGAGACGAAGGATCGTAAGGAAGTATGGCAGAGTAAGGAGTTACACGGACGGTTTTTCCGGGCCCTGCATGGGCCCGATGTAGACTGTTTAGCGTCCGTTTAGTGGCTACGATTTGGTAACTTATTTGGGAAACCGAAGGTATCGCCTGTACAATGATGGATGAAGTCATCATAACAAAGAATTATCGGAGATTTATTGTGAAAGATGCTACGGTTGACTTATGTCGGGCGTGTCACCTGCCGGGAGAACGATTCGACACATTATCACTGGTTGTTTTCGTCTTGCTAACGAGGAGTACTTGAATGGACATAACCACTAGCCAGGATTATCAATCAGCAACTTGCTCTGGGATACGGCCTCGTAGAATCTGAAGATGGCAATGTCACATTGTACTGGTGTCGATTCATCACCACTGACAGGACTGTTGTAGCAATAAAGCCTGATATAGTGATGGTGGGTCAATTGAAGCGGCGCGAAATGCTCGTTGTCGTGACGGTTCCGCGTGACGGGAACCTTATGAAGACCGAAAAAGATAAAAAAGTATATATATCAACTTGGCGTTGACATGTGGAATGTGGAGTCAGCGGTCATGTGCCGATAGTTGTTTCTGCCAATGGTTTAATAGCCAAGAGTCTCGACCAAAACTTCTCCCTCGGAGGCTCTCGTTAGATGGCTGGATCAAGAGCTTCTTTCAGAAGCTTTTGGACACGGCTCGCACCGTTAGGTAAGTAAGTTCCTCCCTCTGGAGCTCTGATCACCGGTAGCTGGGACCCTGTTCCTGATGCCGGGGGGGGGGGGGGCTACTTAACTGTTTTTATATTATTACATGTTTATGTTTTATTACATCAGTATAAATGTAAATAATGTGTATGAAAATAAATAAATGGAAAAAAAATATACTAGCTTTTTCCAGCGGCTTCACTCCTACTATACCCTACTCTAACCTACTCTAGCCTATCCCACTCTACCCTACTCTATTCTACTCTAACCCACACTATCCTAAAGTACCGTCATTTTCACTTTTTTTCATAAGAACCTCCTCCAAACAATAACAAACACAACAAAGAATTAGTGAAATCGGTCCAAAGATGACAAAGAGAAATAGGGATTCATTTTTATAAAAATAGATGTATACAAATTATTAATGTGTGTTATTTTTATTATATTATATCATATTTTACATAGAATTGACGGCATTTTCTAATTACCGTGGCATTAGATATTAAACTTTTCTAATTACCGTACTTATAATTTTTTTAAGTCTCAATAACTAGAAAACTACTAATAATTAAAACATGCCTCATTAATTATTGAATTCGTATTTTTTATTAGTTTCATATTTTAATGAGTTTCAGTAAAATTAGTGAAAAATAAAAATGGTTACGGTAATTAGGCAAATAACGCCGAATCGGAGAATGACCGATGACGAAGACAAAACAATTTTGTTCCGAGTGTTGTACTGTCTTACCAACTTATCTGTGAAATGGCTCAAATTGGAACTACGGCTGACATGACATTTCAGTCATACATTTGACTTCATTTGAGTGTACTCTGTCTCTTTTTTTTGCAATGCTGAATAGACAGTGTCGCCCTCCTTCAGTTCACATATAACTTGGTCTGTCTGTACCCTCATTTGTTATCTTCAAGACGGGGTTCTCAACCTTTTACACGTGTCTCCTTGTAACCTTATAGGCAAGACAGGTGCCTTGTGTCACGGGCAAACTAAAAAAAGCATTATTAAACACATAAGTATAACATAACATGTTATAAAACTAGTGACTACTATTTTTATAGAACAAGTGTCAGTAATGTGGACACTAAATGTGATAAAAATGTTTAATTTTTCTTATACAATATGTTGCAATGTTACATAACATAATGTGTAGATGTTATTAATACAACTAGTTCCTTATTTTGTGCGCATCTTTACATGTTTCCATTTTCGACGACCAAGTGACTGTCGGCTGTCGGGCTGCTATTGTCGTTCTATTGTGTCTCGAATCTCGTGTGTTCGAAGGTGTAAGACTATTTTTCTTTTAATCTTTCAACAACCAAGCGACAGCCGGCTGTCGGGCTGCTCTTGCCTTTCTACTGTGTCTGGAATCACATGTGTTCGAAGGTTTAAATATAGTTGTTGAGCGCTTGACTCGCTACGTGTCGCGGATTCAATTCCGTTCGGGAGCAATATTTGTGTGAGCTAGAAGTTTATTAATACAAGGAAAATGTTAAAAAAACAGTGTTTTATTTTACGGTACACAGTACATAGGTATACAGTAATAGTAGTGAAGTTTACAGTAGTTTCTCTTTGTTCATTCTACGGTTTCCTGCCAACAGGTGAGTCGCATTCTTGCAACGAACCCATAAAGTCCGAGGTTTGAGTACAAAATTAATCTTGACTCAGTTCCAAGCAGCCTTACAAATAATGACTAGAACTTTTCTTTTACCGTAATTGTGACTAGGTTTTCAGTAACTGAACATCTAAAACATAGAGAACAAATTGTCTTATTTTATTTTTGTACTTAAGTGTCGTAATATATTAAAATCCAAAGTAATATTACAAACGTGAAAGTAATTATGTCTGTTAGTCTGTCTCGCTTTCTGTCTGTCTGCCTTTCGGTGTTTGTCAAAACGCTCAAGCTTTTAAGTCTACCCATTAAAAAAAATAAACGAGCATTGTTTATTCATTTTGTTATCGCAAGAGAATCATGACTTATCAAATGCTGCGACATTGTTAGATGATGACTGACATCAACATGAAATAGATGTTAAGCCAACGAGAAGGGTTAACCGATCATCATTTGGCAAGAAGAAGTATCTTATAAAGCCGGTGTGGAACAAATCTAATATACGTTATGTATTACATTTTTTTTTAAATGACTTTCTTTACCTAAAAGTTTGTACCAAACCCTCTCAATGTGCACTTAGCAATTTTTTTTATTTCGTGTTATCACAAAAGTTTACATACCTACCGCTAGTAGGTACAACACAATCTGTTCGATATTACGTCGTGAATTGGTAGGGATCAGCTTTGTTTATCATTTGTGTAAAAGATAAAAGACATGAATGATCGGATTGGACTTTTGCTGTAGCCACGTTTCAATTACGTTGCTGACCTTGTCTTTTTATAGAATGTGTTCTCTTTTCTCCAACTATAACAATGCTGCTCCGACCAATCAACTCGGTAGACAAAGGCAGGCTATATGTCCTACGTATTGGTGCTATTTGAAATTGGAACTGTGGAAAGGAAATAAAACGATTTCAAATTAATCTAACTTTGAAAACTAATGCCTGCCTAGTGCCTACCAAGTGGTGAAACCAATAGATATATAATTTATCATATTTTTCCAGCAGATATGATATTTATTTAGTTTAACCAATTCTGTTTTTAATCAATTCTCTTTTTTACAGTATTGTTTGCGCGCCGGTTACCCCGCTTTTCGAAAAATAAAGAGAATGAATAACATTATTTATTCAGTTCAAGATACATAGTTCATAAAATAAAAATTGTTGGGCTCAATTTTATTGCCATAGTTTATTAAAGTTTATTGAGTTTTTATTTTTTTAATTAAATTTTATGTATAATTTTCCTACTTTTAATTAGCCTAAGTATTTATTGATATTTATATGGAGACAGAGAAATACATTATGGTATAACACACCTACTGCGGGCAGAGCAGTAACAGTAACCAAAGATTGTAGTGAAACAGTGCCGGACATTTCGCTCACAAAAAATTTGGTCCATGGCCCAGATGTCCACTTTTTAAAATATGCATAATATGGTATATTCGCCTGAAAAGTAGCGTGCTGTTTAAATACTTGTCATTTGATTTTCTGTTTTGCAGATTTATCTGATATTTAGTTGGAACGAAAATTCGATTTTGCCAAAATATAACTTTATTTTTTAATTATCTAGACATTTACCCACTTCAAGTAAACTGATCAGGGCCAATATATCAACCAGTTTTTAAAATGTGCTGTTTTTTAAATGCGTGTTTTTTCGTGGGCGAGATGTCCCATAACCCGCTTTAAGACGCACGACGCTAATTATGGTGGTTTAAAATGCACAGTACCAGCAACATACTTATCACCAATAATGGTGATTAAAGCATTATGAACACCCATAATATTCGTAGTATAGATTACGATTACCCGTTGTAGATAGTAGCCAATAATCGTTCCCGAAACAACACTGATGATCATTTGTATGCCTAACTATTCATTCACTAATACCCGTCAAAAACTATTGTGTACACGAGTTCCTACAAGAGTACACAATGCGAAATTATAAGGTACCTACGTTGCTTTCCATTGAATTCATTAAATTAGAATTTTGTACTATAGGTATATATTATACATCCCCATAAACCTTCTTTTTGACCACTATTTATTTCTGTAAACAGCATTAAACCTTCAAACACACGTCATTCGAGACACGATAGAAAGACAATAGCAGTGCGACAGCCGGCTGTCGCTTGGTCGTTAAAAGGTTAATCCGTTGGCCAAATGAAGGCCAACGGATTAACCTTTTGGTTCAAATCATAGGTAAAGATTCTTCATAAAATATTTATTTGGTATCTATAGAAGAGGTCAAACGATGACGAACCGGCTGCGGTTGGTGACACACTAAACAAATTCAATGAAACCAATAAAAAGTATTAACTTTTAACAGTTCCTATAAAGTATGCCAGGAGAATATTAAAGTAGATGCTTCGTCATGTTACCGAGAACGGTTTAATAAAACCCACAAAATAACTCTATTTCCAAAAAATATTTCGTGGCCTTCAAAATACAGCTTTAATTAAAAAAAACCTTAAATGCAGTTCTCCATATTTTTTGTAAGCCGATTGAGGTTTGGTCTTCGACTCCTTTTGCGATTTTTTCTAACTTCAATCGTCTCAAATCACCTTCCGCGAAGTGGTAATTTTAGCTTTGAGACCAGGAACAAGTCAAATGGAGTCATATTAGGTAAATACGGCATAGGTATATTAAATTCGTTGAGTTTTTTGGTAAAAACTCATGCCTAATGATGACTCTGTGAAATTCCAAAGACTTTTTGGACAAAATTTAAGTCTTTTGAAACTTAACGTACAACGACACGTTTTATGCCTAAAATGTCAATTAAATAAATATAGTCCAGATAGGAATACCGGCTACATCGGTCTTTTAAAATTTATTTTAGTTTTAGATATTAATTATTAGTTTTTTTGAGTTAGTTTTAAGTTAGCCATATTTATTTGTATATTGTACGTAATTATAACTTAATAAAAACAAAAGTGTAAGTAAAACTTTGTTAATATTAAATGTCTTTTAAAATAAGATAAAACAATAATAACGCCTAAAAGTGTAATTTTTTTACCTATTTACAAAATAAACATAATTTTCATTTAGTAACTTACTTGAACGGTAAGAATACCTGTAGGTAGTTTATTCATAAGACCATTTTTAACTTTCAGGTACTATCTTCTTAATTAGGTTAATGCTTTTACTCGCATCGATTAGTGGTCGAACAGAATAAGGCAATAGGGATGACGACAGCATTAAAAAAATGGCATTCTGTTTAGTCCGTCTGATAGAACGGCCAAAAATACGGGACACGTTTTTTTTGCTGGATTAAATTAATAAAAAAATACCAAGATAAAGAGCAACAAAGTTCCGGAGTGGGGGCTTTTGACGTCACCGTAAGTATCTTATTGTGACGTCACGCGCAACTTCAACGCACTGTATCGCCCTCATTTTTCGTTTACGAGAAAAAGAAAAAAATACGTGTTCAAATTTTTTTGAAAATCTTTCTGAGGGACTAAGTACTTTTTTTTTGTCGTTTCGCCTATTGTAGGCCTTCAAATAATAATATACTACATAAATATGTGCTCGTGTTTTTGAGATACACGTGTCGCCGTAAGTCAGCTGTAACATTTTCAGAAATTCGGCACTTGAAAACTTTGTTTGATTCGCAAAGCTTGAGACAAAAAATAAAGCTCTTTGTTTAACAAATTCTTCTTTAGAAGAAATATCGGAGCACTTGATACAATGAAATACAAAACATCAATTTTAATTACACTGGGTGACCAATAGCGCTTGAAATTCGTACAGTAACTCAGAACAGTGGCACCAAGAAATCCGAAAAGAAATTATATTGTTAAGCTTGCCTCGAGTTTTGTGATTTATAAATTCCCGGTAGTTTTTACACTAATTAGGTATATTATTGAAGTGAAAACTTCTTTAGCGGCGTTGAGCACTTTTTCTGTAATGGGTATAAAATCTTAAACTCGCGTCAGGACACGTGACCTGATCGAAAAAGCGTAGGACGGATGGATAGTAGACAGCTATAATCAAGTTTTCACTTCTGCCGGCACTCCCGGAGTGCAACCCGTCTTTTTTTTTATTCGTGATTTTCCTCGTGGCATATTTTTTTCATTTTGACCGCAGTATCGATGTTCATGTTATCATAGACAGTGAAAAATGGCAGATACGTCATAAATGACAGTTAGGGACTCCGAACGGAGATGTGTCGGACATCGAACTCCCGAGAGCCGAGATGTGCAGAAATGTCTAATAAATATACTAATATTATAAATGCGAAAGTAACTCTGTCTGTTTTTCTGTATCGCTTTCACGCCAAAACTACCAAACCGATTTGAATGAAACTTAATACAGAGATAGTGTATATATAGCCTATGAATGACATAGGATAGTTTTTAACCCAAAAATACACGAGTAAAACCGCAGGGGAGAGCTAGTAACCAATAAGGTAGTGTATTTTGCTTTAGCTAAGCGGTGGGATGTGAAAATAACGCAAGCCGATTAGCTACAACACCTCTCCGCTTTATCGTCTAATAAAAATCACGTTCGTCAAAAAATACAAATACCTAGGTAGTGTTTTTTTTTAAATCAACTATTAATTTCACGATACGTTAAAATTAAGAAATAGAATAATGGCTCATTTTAACGAAACGTGTAAAAACCCGATGCCGATTCAATTGCAATGTGAATGTGCATATGTGCATCCATTATTTCGGCACTTTTTGTAGCTAATCAAAGTGACCATCCTGCGTGAATGAGCCCGTAGTTTTTGATTTTATGTTTACAATTGATTGAAAGTGAAACTGCCCAGCTATTTTGATTAAATTGACGTGTGAATATCGGAAATATACAAAAAACAACTCACAACTCTAAAAAAAGCCAAGGCCAGGATCGCCAACTGTATACTGTCATATAAAACTTAAACCTGAAAAGTTTTCTAAGCCATGTCTTTTAGCCAAAAAAGTTATGTATTAAACATGGTTTTATTTTAAAATAATGGAAAAACTGTTTCAAGGCGCACTTTTCACCAAAATGCAAAAAACAAGGATAAAAAATGGCAAAGTTGAAATTCGAAAAGAGAACATTAAAATCTATAAAATTTAAAATGGCCAATTTTCAAACCAAATTGCTGTAGGGTCGTCGTATTTCCTGTTCAAAAATCGAATACTTCTACGTCAGCGAACTTTGCAGAACTTCTAACGTTACGTTGTATTGAAATAAAAACTTTCTGAACCGAACTCTACGGAGGAAGGAAAAGTTTGTAGTGAATTTCAATTTTCGCCCCACCTGTTACTGGGATAATGAGAATCAGTGTCAAATTCTTTCGCAATTTCAAATTTAGAATCCGTCATTTTGGTAAAATATTGAATGGTTTAGTTAGTTACTTTTAATTGTTCTTTTTTTTTTCAAACTCTTATTTGTCTAACGAAGAGCGTTTTATCCTTAAACGATGTTCTTCCAATTTTAAAAGCAAAATTTTCTAACTTTTTTCTTAATGAATGAATAAATCATGAGATAAATTATTGACCTTTATTTTAATAGGCTCCTTAGCAGGTTTCTAAATAAACAATGCAGTTACTACTCACACTAGATATTTCCATGAACGCCTGCGACACATCGTTACATCTATGCAAATGATCCCCAATTACAATTTTATGTATCTAGAAATGTGTCTACAGTCTAGACATTGGTTGGCATGTTAATCTGGGGATAAGGCTAATATGAAATATTGTTACTTTGCTCAGTTATTTAGGGCTGCTACAAATGGTTCAAATCGCAAGCAGGCCCGACAAAATCCGACTTCATGCCGTGTGTATGTGTTTTGATACGGAAATTCATGAGAGCATCTCAGGAAAGGCGAAAGCTATAGAACACTGGCTATCCCCTGCGGTTTCACGTGCGTAAGATTAGTCCACGACCTACGAGAGCGGAGTAGTAACTAAAGATATGGGTAGAACCGAGGCCGACCGCTATCCATACTCCATCATCATCTCCCTAGCCTTTTCCCAACTATGTTGAGGTCCGCTTTGAGCCTAACCGGATTCAGCTGGATACACGTGTTTTACGTGAAGCGACTGACTATCTGACCTCCACAACCCAGTAACTGGGCGACACGATACCTCTTGGTTAAGGCTTCTCAGACTTTCTGGCTTCTGACTACCCGTAACGACTGTCAAAGTTCTACAAATGACAACCGGGACCAACGGCTTTACGTGCTTTTTCCGAGGCACGGGATGTCAGTGTCGCTATCCATACTAATAATAATAAATAGTAAATGCTAATCCGTAATCCGTAATAATATTATAAATGAGAAAGTAACTCTGTCTGTCTGTCTGTCTCTCTGTCTAAACTACTGAACCGATTTGAATGACATTTGGTACAGATATAGTCCGAGACCCGAGAAAGGACATAGGATAATTTTCATCCCGAAAATGCTTCGGGAACGGGAACTAATATTAGACGGCGACGAAGTTGCGGGCAAAAGCTAGTATATAATATAATAAATATTAACTCTGTCTGTCTCGCTTCCACGCTAAAACTACTAAACCGATTTAAATGGTCCAAAGCCTGAGAAATGACACAGGATAGGTTTATAAAGAGACTACACGACTAAAACTGCGGGAGACAGCTTATAATATACATATTATTATTTACAATTAAAATGTGTTTTAGTCCTAAAAGCAGTGCGATGTAACACCGTCAAAATCACCAACATAGCCTACCACAACGTTAACATTTAACCTTAACGCGGTTTTATAATGTTATGACGTTTGATGAGGACGTACAATGAGCTCCATACACGTTCCAATAGTATTGATATCTTCACCAGCAAGCTATCTCAATTTCGAAAGCAATTGTTACTTGACAGTGGTCATAGTTAATATAATATCAATTTTCTTTTTAAATATTATAATTAATTACTCATTGATTGCGTTATTGAACTGAAGAATAAAAATTTAAAAAAATGCAAGGATATAATTATAATTTTATAATTATATCCTTGCATTTTTTTTAATTTTGCAATTTAGTTTTTATGGAGTCTTGTTTTTTACCATATAATACATATAGTTTTACCATACCATACTATTTATACTCTATATAATATTATATATAGACTTGAAATATGTAAGTACTACACACTTGTAAGTGACAAATTCACTCTAGTAGTTAAGTTTTGTAATTGTTATAATACGTCAAAAAATGTATTAGTGCATAAGTCGTTGGAGTGCCATAAATAAATAAGTTAACACACAAATTGAAGATTGTAGGAAAAATGATCCCTTGACGCCGCGACAGTGGGATGGCGACGGCCCTTAAATATCTGAGTTAAAAATAAACTGGGGATAAAATCGGTTTATAACGAGTGCAATGTTCTCTGATGATATACGGAGTATCATGTTATTATACAATATCAAGCGCTTCGGCTTTCAAAAGCAAAGGCACTATACGATATTGTTCTAATCGGATAATCTTTGACAAAGACAAGAGATTATTATGTTACCATAATATGATGTAGGTTCATTGGCATTGCGTTTCTGTCAATATGAATATTTATATTGTGAGAGAATCTGTAGTCGGTACACCCGTTCTTTAATGAAACGATTAACTCAACACAGTTACAATTTGATTCTGCCTTAGTAAAGTCTCATTATGATTAGATCAAAACTTAAAGCAAATGATCACGCTTGACCACGAAAATTACTTAAGTAGTCTCCTAGTACGTGATAAATTATTCAATTTAATATTCTAAGTAGTAGTGTTACTGTCGTCAGCCTAAATTATCCTATCGCTAGGTAAAGACCTTCCCTATTACCCATCTAACCAACAAAGTGAAACCACTGAATCTAAATACTGTACAATTAAATTAATAGCACAATTGGAAGACTTTTTATTTTTAAATTTCAATACAACTCTGCTGAATACTACATTGCTCAATCAGTATTTGACGCAACATTGGCATAAATGAGTAATCTTTATATGTATACCTAATTCTTTTGTGCGTGTGTTTTTCTCCTTTCACGTCCTAAATGGCTGGATCGATTTTTATAACATTTTGTGTGTTTAAGTATTTCAATTAGTTCTTAGATCCATTAGTATTAATTATGCAAAATCAAAATAACAGCAACGCACGCAGCACCGTACTGGTAGGTTTACACAACACCCGCTTTCCTCTAAAACTTTATCCAATGGAAACAAACCTAATTTTATCAATCTCTTCCTCCAATTTTTCAGGAAACCACAAACAGTCAAGTCGCCTACGTGGAAATGTTTACCACCTCGCCAACTTATCTAAATTTAACTTGCCGCTGCTATTTTAAACTTAACAGTTACCGTTTGTGTTACGTAACTACAGTTTGTTTGTCGTGGAAACTTGCTAACGTAAACCATAATAAACCTGCTTATAATGACTAGTGGGTAGATAGTTACAACGTTAAATTCATGTATAATGTTAGTCATGATTTCGCTCTTGTTTTGTAAGTCCCGAGGTTTCTGGTAAATTGAATCCTTTCTTTCCGTTGTAAGTTTTGATAGATTTTTACATATTTATGTGTAGATGCGGATTTTTACATACATATTTTTACATATATATGTATTATTTATTGTTATTTAAGGCTATGTAATAAGCTACGGTACGGGCGGGACTCATGCCGAGGAGGGACGGATGGACATGACGAAACTATAAGGGTTCCTTTTGTACCATTTTGGTACGGAGCCATAAAAAAAAACCTTTTTTTCATTCTTTTTTGTATTTCCACTAGACCATTAAAAAAGCATTTTCGACCGTCAATTAGAAACACTAAGAAACTAATCGCTCATTCCAAATGCATATTTCATAAAGAGAAGAACGGGCAAGAACCTCACAGTTTCTTTTCAAAATAAATAATATTTTAAAAACAAAATTATTCAGTCTGCAGTAGTGTAGAAAATGAATTCTAGACTACATACGTTTTCTTTACACGTGCAGACATGTCAAATACCTACTCGCTATTTATATCATGCACCAATTCCTTTAAACGCATACGGTAATAAAATGCAATATTTCCATACGTGTAAATTCTATGCAGTTATGTGAGTTCGCTGGGGTAATATTTTTACTATTGAATAATGAAAATAATGTACGTTTATATCTATTGGTTTAAAATATCTTTAGGTCCTTTTTTCGATACTTATTTCTTGATTGTCTTTTTCTTAATATTTAGCTTACAGTTGCATACCTTATATTACGTTAAGTGAAAGATCGGAAACACCTAACACAAGCATCTTCCTGACTAAAAGATGTTCTCCAAATCATGTATGTTAATAGGTTGAAGTCTTATCAGATTGCAATAAATATTTTTTTAATATTACTTATCTATTGTTTAAATCGTTTCGGGGGCGTCGGCCACAGGTGCGTCGACCACTGGGGGCCTAAGCCACGGACCCGATTAAACAACTTACACCCTAGCCACTTAAATTAGCTGAATTTAAATCAGGTCTGATTAAGATTTAAGTGTCTCTACAAAGAATCGCAATCGTGATGACATTTGGGGTCTGGACTATCTATTTATAGAGCTTGGATACTAAGCGACAGGCAAATTATTTTAATTTACATTCATTCATTCTTTGTTCCCTAAAATACCCGAATTTTAGCCCAAACTTTGCCTAGCAACAGATGCTCTACTATCTTAAAGTCTCACGTTGAATTCATCGTCACGTTCTGTTCAAGGCTTTTAAGGCTTCACTACATTCATCTATCCTCCGCAACATTATAAGATCGTCTTTTTTTTTGACATAGCATCTCGCAGTTTGGCTCGCTAAGGCTGTTTACTGCTTAACCGGTCTATCCTGTGGGTGAGGGAGACTAACCCTCCAACCAGGCCAAAAAAATTATAATATACAAGGTGTATTTTCGGTTTTGCTCAACCCGCTAGGAGATGATTCTACTCATGAAAACAAACAACTTTTGTTATGGAACCAACTCCGAAATCGCGAAAAAAATATCAGCTGTTTCTATGAAAAGTTCAATGCCCTTGGACCATAATGTATGAACCAGCTGATATTTTTTCACGATTTCAGAGTTGGTTCCATAATAAAAGTTGTTTGTTTTTACGAGTAGAATCATCTCCTAGCGGGTTGAGCAAGACCAAAAATACACCTTGTATTTTGGGACAATCTCGCCACACTATTCCCAACCACTGCAACTCCTGAAAGCCAGAATCAACAGTGGAGCCCGCCAGAAAAGCGCCGAAGCAATGAAGCTCGACGAGTCCCGGAGAAACGATTCAACTGTCTTGGATCCCGCAACGAAATTAATCAGAAAAGAACTGCGGAGGAGTAAGAAAAATTATTATATCCACTTGCCTTACTTACAAAAATACCCATTGTCAAGGGATACTAATTTCGAGTTTCACCAATTAAGCACACACCAGTGTTTCGTGACCAGTTAGTGATTAATCTTACAAATCCATCCCACTAAAAATGCTACATTGTGTGAATCGCAGCTCCGATTTAATAATACCAGCCTATAACTGTCCCACTGCAGGGCAAAGGCCTCTTCTCAGACAGAGAAGGCACGAGCATTGATCGCCACGCTTACTCAAGACGGGTTGGCGATTTCGGACTTATATTAACTACAAGTCCAGGTTTCCTTACGATGTTTTCCTTCACCGATGTCTGTGATGTCTAAGATAAACTTTAGAAAGTACATATGAATTGAAAAAGTCACATTGGTACTTGCCCGGATTCGAACTCGCGACTCGCCTTAACCACTAGGCCATAGCTCCGATTTATATAAAAAAAACACAAAAAGACTGATTTATTTAATGAACCGGTGGAGGTAATTGACCAAATGGCTTACTAATTATAATATACAAATAGCTCTGGAATTTTATATATTAGCATCTACAAGTAGAAGTACGTACATACGACCCACGTGTTTTTTAATGTGCGCTCCCAGCGTGCAAATTGCTTTAATTACTTCTTAAGTAACTTTAAACACGTATAATAATAGAAGTTATGATATCGTTTGCCATAACTTCGGCCATGTGTAGTTTCGCCCAGCTTTGCACGTGTGTTATAAATCTTAAAAAATCCAAGCTTTTCTTTTCTAAACCTTCCTCTTAAATCAAATATCTATTAAAAAAAACCGCATCCAATCAGGGACCTAATTCTCGGTTCATGTGATATAATATCAAATTCGATAAGATATCAAGAGTCTTACATCAATCAAAAATGTCACAAAATTCAATGACAAATGAATGAAATGGTTGGATAATTATCTCACTCGATAAACTGAGAATACCGATTTATCCAAATAACTCGATATTCGCCATTTTAATTTGATAAATATCGATTTTGATATTTATCTAACGCACGAGAATTGGGCTCCTGTAGCGTATTTTGAAGATCTTAGCATTCATAAGGAACGACAGAAAGCTAGCTTTTGCCCGCGACTTCGTCCGCGTGGAATAAAAGTTCCCGTTCCCGGGGGATTTCTGGGATGAAAACTATCCTATATCCTTTCTCGGGTCCCGGACTATATTTGTACCAAATTTCATTCGAATCGAAAAGAAGAGACAGACAGACAGACAGAGTTACTTTCGCATTTACTTATAATATTTATACGGATATCTAGTGATAATACTTACAGCTTTTTATTTGTACTTAAAAATATTTTTTAGAATTGGGTCATTAGTTCCGGAGATTACCTACAAAGAAAATAACAAACTTTCCCTCTTTATATATTACTGAAGATTAATGTAAATTAATTGGCTTAATTTATTATTTGTCTGCTTTTTAATTAAGTTTGTTTATTTTATGTATTCATTTTGTACTTCACGTCTTTCACTGTTCGCTCACGTCGAGTAAGCGCTGCGTTATCTTCGCGTCGACGCGGTTGTATTTAAAATATAAATACTTTACTAACGCAACATAGTATACATTTGATGTACAACGATAAGCTTCTTATGGAAGTATTTGTTAAGTTTCAGTCGTATTTGACATCTTAAGTCCTCGTCGCGTAGGCCATTGAATCGAAAATATAAATACGCCTCATTAACGCGGCGTAGACGCGACGTTTGACGTAACTCGATAAATCTCTTATTACCAAAATTTAATAAAAATGTTTTACCTAACCTAGTTTGATATCAATATGTGCATAACCCATTTGTTAGAATAAGTACCTAAACTAATAAAACTAATTGATTTAACTGCGAACGCCACATTGAATCATCATCATCATCATCATCATTATCAGCCTATAGACGTCCACTGCTGGACAAAGGCCTCCCCCAAAGATTTCCACATACATCGGTCCTGCGCCACCCGCATCCAGCGGGACCCGGCGATCTTGATGAGATCATCGGTCCATCTTGCGGGAGGCCTGCCCACGCTGCGTTTACCGGTACGCGGCCGCCACTCGAGAACCTTTCCGCCCCAACGGCCGTCAGTTCTACGAGCTATGTGCCCCGCCCACTGCCACTTAAGTTTGGCAATTCGACGAGCTATATCGGTGGTTTTGGTTCTCCTGCGGATTTCCTCATTACTGATTCTATCACGCAGGGAAACTCCAAGCATTGCTCGTTCCATTGCCCTTTGGGTGACCTTGAGCCTGCTTATGAGGCGCACTGTGAGTGACCACGTCTCTGTTCCGTAAGTCATCACTGGCAACACACACTGGTCAAAGACTTTCGTCTTGAGACATTGCGGTATTTTGGACGAGAAGATATGACGTAACTTCCCGAACGCTGCCCAGCCGAGTTGGATTCGACGATTGACCTCTTTCTTGAAGTTGGACTTACCTAACTGGACTGTTTGCCCCAGGTAAACATATTCGTCAACAACTTCGAGCGTAGTGTTTCCTATTTTTAGGGGAGTGGGTACAACATGGTTGTTTGCCATGATCTTCGTCTTCGTCCACATTGAATAAACGAGCTAAATGTTCACATTTCTATTTATAAAGTAACAAATTAATAATTAATCTATTGACTTCGTCGAACAAACTTCAAACACAATTTCATAGCAGTAACAGAGCAAACAATAGCATTATAAAGCAAGCCAATAGAAGTTTGAAAGCTCGACTATTTGATTTAATAACATTAGAAAATGTTGCGAGATTATTAAAGCGGAACCTACCTTCCTATACATTTATTGTTTTCACAATTAAATAGTATACAGATGTTGTTTTGAGATTGCAGAATAGACACTTAAGACTTTAAGAGAGTTTCGATTCGATTTCGATGTATAAGTTAAGAAGTAATATTCTCTCTTCTCAATTGACCCATTATGGAGAATCGTGACTCCTTAAAAGATCAATAGTCTTCCTCTTGGAGACAGTAGGTGGAAAGCGGCGATGACGGGTACTTTTAGATGTTGAAAGATTTGTTTGGTTTTCCTATTCTTTTTTGCCTCTAAGTCCTTTGTCTTTGACCTTCATACTATTAGGTACAGTATGTTTCCACAACATTTTTAGTGGGTTAAAACAAATTCTGTTCTAGGGTTGTTTAGCTAATATCCTGTACTAAGAGGTAATAAATTAATATTTAAAATATATTATCTTTAATACTGCACGCTGTAACATTGCTGCCGTATGAAGATTTTCAATTAAAATTTATCTAAAAATATTTCACGCTTCTATTCTAAAATTACCCGTGACACACAGACAGACTAATGTAGACGGCCAGTGATATATTAGTTAAGATGTCTCACGTAACTCCTTTGGTATGGGTCCTTCATAATTTATGGCTGAAAAGATTTGGGCCGTTGTCTCTTCCGTACAAGAAACAAAGAAATAAAATTCTTGGCGGGATGCAAACTATTCTTGTAGGTACATGATTACTTTGAATGAGATCACATGAATTATTACAATTAATGAGTACCAGAAAAATGCAATAGTCAATAGTACATAATAGATAGATTCCCACAATATTGTTAGTCTCTATAACCTTATTCAAGGTGTAGATACTTATGTACTAGAATGACTGGAACTACAGAAATAAATATATTGTTACTTATTTCTCGTCCTATTCACAAAATTGTACATGCGAAGGTAACGGTATACCGCCGTTTACCCGAATTTTATTTGCCCTAATTTCATTTGCCATAATAGTCAACAGCCATAATATCATACGACATAATACTCATTTGCCCTACTCTCATTTGCCATAATAGTCACGTGCCAGAATCATTGTTTCCCATAAAGTCACTTACCATAACATCATTTGCCATAATCATTGTAAGCCATAATTATCACATGTCCTAATTATCACATGCCATAATTATGATATGCCATAACATAATTTGCCATCGACATCGGGTGTATAACGGTTGTTTATATCAAGAGAAATTGGATGCAATTGGGACTTTAGGGCACCCCGACTCGGACAGGTTAGGTTAGAAGGGGATGGCGGGGTCGTGTGAGCGAGCGAAGCGAGCGAATAGACCCCGCCATCCCCTTCGTGGTTATTTTTTTATAAACCACACAGAAGTAGGAGCCCCGCGAAGCGGGGCTCCGTCGACCTAACCCACCATCAACCATGCACAGAAAAAAAAACCATTACGGGGCTTAAATATTTGTCTAAACTTGTTATGCCATTTAAATATTATGCCATTTAAATATTATGTCTAATAATTATTATGGCACATAAAATTATGGCAAACAATACTTATGGCATTCGTATCTTATGGTATCTAAAATTCGGGCAATTAAAAGTATGTCATATGTCTTTTAGGGCAAATGAAACATTCGGGCAATTGAAATTCGGGTAAATGAAATTCGGGAAAATGATGATTATGGCATATAATCTTCGGGTAAACAATAGACAACCGAAGGTAACTCTATGTAAGTATTGCCAAACGACCCAATTTTGCGTAAGTATAGTCGGGTATAGTCGAGCACTTAGAGGAAGGACGAAAAAATACTTTAAGAAATAATCAACTCCCAGTGGGACATCCCGTTCAAATTCGTCCTTGGGTAATGAAACACGACAGATTTTCAAGAAAAACGCATAAAATATTTTCCTTGGTTACTCCCCTAATTTACTATATAAAATCCAATTAGCAAATGTGGTGAGTGTGCAGTATTGCAGTACTACGTGAAATTCGATGTATATTTTGTAGTTCAGCAAAATAGACCTAGACCCGCTAAGTTTTTCGGTGAAACTTGATCTACAATTTTATATTTTTCACGAGCTCCGTTATACGATAGCTGTAAGGTTCGTGTATAAAAATGGAACATGAATATTAATAGTTAGTTGTTTTGCTTCTACAAGCCGTACAAACTAATAGCCTTCAATTATAGAAGTTAAAATCGAAAATTCTATTTATTAAACCTTCGAACACAAAGTGATTCGAGACAATAGAAAGCCAATAGCTGCGCGACAGCCGGCTGTCGCTTGGTCGTTGAAAGGTTAAATTTCAATTTCTATAGTTAATCATTCGCAATAACAGAGGCATTAAATGTCTAATGGAGCATCGAAGCCTTATCTATGTAACTGTTTAGCCTCATCTAAGTTTCGTAGATATCAACCACTTGACCATGTTGTACTGTTGACGGGCCTGTTGGTCTAGTGGTGAGTGACCCTGACTGCTAAGCCGGAGGTCGTGGGTTCGATTCCCACCCAGGACAAACTTTGTGTGATGAGCATGATTGTTTCTTTTCTTTCTTCTGTGTCTGGGTGTAATTTATGTATAATATGTATGTATTTATAAACTATATAAGTACCTATGTATATCAGTTGTCTGGTTACCATAACACAAGCTCTGCTTAGTTTGGGATCAGATGACCGTGTGTAAATTGTCCGAAGATGTTATATTATATATATTATTATACTGTAGAATAAGGCGATTCATACGAGAGGCAGGTTTTTGTAGCAGTGCACAGCTAAGCGAGATGGGGATGCATTTTGTTCAATTTATCCCTTTTTTTTTGTTCCGGGGTGGAAAATCCTCATGAATGTCCTCCGTCCTGGGAAGGGCCAAGGGGTCTGTCAGACTCTTACTGACTAAAAACCACCCCGGTGTTCCTTATCCCACCTACGACCGAGGATCGTGGGAACTAATGCAACCTCCGCAATTTGTTCAATTTATCCCTAGGCGAACCGCGCTAATATGCGGTTCCTCGTGTCCCCAGCACCACACACGTCGGTGCGGTGGGCTGCGTAATAGTAGTCGTTTCGCCATCAACTGCGCCGTGTGTAAATACACAAAATTTAAATTTGCCGTAATTTGGACATCCCCTTGAGTTGGTGATACAACGCTGTATTAATTTATTATTACAGTTTGCCCCGCCACAATGGACACCCAATTACTTGAAGGTTTAGATTACTTTACTTTCCATAGGCTAACTAGCTATAAAACAAATTCCTTGCCTAAATAGATACTTTATATAAAACTAGCTTTTGCCCGCGACTTCGTCCGCGTGGAATAATAGTTCCCGTTCCCGGGGGATTTTCAGGATGAAAACTTTCCTATGTCCTTTCTCGGGTCCCAAACTATATCTGTACCAAGTTTCATTCAAATCGGTTCAGTGGTTTAGGCGTGAAGACAGACAGACAGACAGAAAGACAGAGAGAGTTACTTTCGCTTTTATATTATTAGTATGGAAGTATGCATTTAGAGAGAACTTAGAGGACTGTGTGAAAGAACATATTTTCTTTTAAGAGCCCATTATCACGAAGTTTGCTTAGGTACAATCGACCAAATGGAATCATGACCCACCATAAGCTTATTTTCCTACAGACATTCAAATACAATTAGGTCGACAATCGCGTAAACATGTATTAAAAATGGCACACGTCTTGTCTTATTGTTTTGACAGCTTCAAACGATTTGTCGTTGAAATGGGTCATGATTCAATTTTGTCGATAGTACATCTGCTTAGGTCTCTAATCTCATACTTTATAACAAAAACAAACTATTAAATCTGACTAATCACGTCGTTACGACTTTGCACCTGTATGTAAATTAAATTATGTAAATACATTTTAAACGATTTGAAGACATAAATAACTCAAAACTAGATATCGTATATTCTTGATCGCACGCTGAGTTGCAAAAAGAAAACACAAAAGAGGAAAAAGTTGGAGCATTAAAACTTATACGTATTTATATACATAGGCACGGATAAGTATAACACATTACATAATCGTTTTAGCACAGTTACTGCCTTTCAGACTTAAGAAATTGTTCCCAACAAACAGCTTCAAAATATGGTCCAAAACTAATAAATACATATTTCGCTAAAACGACAAAAATAATTATGTAATTCACTGCTACCTTAAAAGACTTACTTCGCCCGTTATAGGTACATAATATACTTAGGGTAAATCTTGACTTGGACTTGGTGTAAAATTGAAGATGATCAAACGCTCAAAATAACAAAACCCTATGTTAAGTCAAATTTGTCGTTCACACGAAGAATTGAACCATTACCAGTTTAAACCTAGAGCCACAACACTATACTCACATTAGCAGCAACGTCACTTACTTTTATTTCAAAGGTATGCAAATGCAATAATATGCAAGTATGTACGACACATCATTCTTTACGGCTATATAAAGATTATTTGGCTCAAGCGCTGCATTCTATGTAAATATAGAGCTCTACTCGTACAGATATTATGGTAATGTCGCTTGGTTATGAGGTGTTGAGCATAAATTAATGCTGGCTTACTCGTGTAGAACGACGATGTTAGACTATAAGGACTGAATAACTTCTCGATCGCGCGAATAGCAGCGCTAATTGAACAAACAATTAAGCTTTAACCACACAGGATGCGGGGTTATTATTGATCTTTTCACGTTTCTGTGGCAAAGACTTAAGGTTCAATTCACCCTGCTATTGAGTTCTCGTAATATTGCATAACGAACTTTATTAGCTGCCTTTGTTTAACTAACTCAGTAAACTAATCGTTCTTCTTCCAGGAATCCTCACGGATAGCAGAGAATTTCACGGTAGACTACATCCTTGCTCGTGTCATCAAAGAGAAGATTTTCTTAATTATTTTCCAAAAATCCTTCGGTAGCATCAACATGTCAAAAAGTCGGAAAGGTGTAACAAGTCTCCTGTGGGTGAACGAAAATTCTATCAACGAACAGAGAATTTGCTTCACAAAATTGACAAAGTTTTTTTCAGAGCAAACCTTCATATTCACGACAAGATAAAGTTGGAAAAAGTTACCAAACGTTATTTCCTGCAACATCAACGCAGAAATCAATTTTGAGTTGTAGTTAAAAACGTAAAGACAAGCGCATGATTCTAAAATATTTGTTGTGATAATTTTGGGGGAATTAAGGGTACAGTGTAGGTTAAATCGCGCTTCATTACTAAAAGCAACAACTGACGTTTTAAAGGTAAAACCATTCATCAGACTATCTCCATAAATCGAAATTAATTAACAATGAATCCCTAAAAGTTTCCCGTCCCATCAATTTTGAGGAACGTATTATTCTGATATCCCGTTATTTGACGGGAAATTGAATAACCACAAGCCTAGATATTTATAAATGCCCTCGTCCTATCTACACAAAATCGAGTTTTATTAATTATTAGAGGAAAAACGTGGTGAGATAACTTAGAGGGGTATCAGGAGGGCTTGTTCATGCTGGCGCAAGAATAAAATATGTTTTTAAGAATTTGTGGTAGATCTTTATCTAGCTCAGTAGATAAACATTAAGGACTAACTAACTGCAATCGGTTTAGTAGTGCACGAAGGAGTTAAAATCGAACAAAACAAAAAAAACTCACTATCGCATTTATAATATTAGAACGGATTTACAAGAGTCTATTTTTAGTCTATATTATCTTCGTTATTCAAGCCTCGTGCATTCAAGTGGAATTAAAATAATAAAATGCATGTAATAAAATGAAATATAAACGAAGAATGGAGGAAGTAAAAGAATTACTGTGTGTCAACGTTGAGCTTTAGCTTCGTCATTAAAAAAGGACAGGGAGAATAATTTTATCTGAAAAAAAAATCCGTTGATAAAGGTTAACATTTTTGTACAAGATTTTATTTAACTTGCACTGTTCGTATTCGTATGTCCGATTTTAAAGCAAATGTTTTTCAACCACTTCAAACTAAGAAGTGGAGGTTTGTTATATATGAAATACTGCAAGTAGGTCCACTTCTGATGACTAAATTTTGGGTCTGCATAACCTGAACCATTTTTCATTAAAACCTGCTATGTAAAAATAAATACGGTGCGTTAAATTAATTACAACAATGCCTTTGGAAAAGTTGTTTATATTAGTACAATCATGTGTTTAAGTATTCGCCACTAGTTACCAGTCACTCTATATAAGCATTAAAGCATGTGGTTAAAAATATTTTTTTCAATTATCTTTTTTAATTTCATGAGGCAATCTCTTTCTACGTAAATATTTAATACGCCAGTCAAAATTTCGTTTTAAATACGGACATGGGAGCATTCACCTGTAACGTAACAATGTCATAACAATAGAGTGACAAGATGGGCAAACAGCCAAGAGCCTCCGACCACAAGCACTTGACCAGTGAAATGATGGGACCGAAATTATGAGACCATCTTGAAAACACATTTATGAAAGACTAGCGGCCCGGTACGTGCTTCGCTACGTATAAAGTGAAATAATACAAAAAACAGTCAGAACATCGTTTTTTTTTTTCTTAATATTTTTTTCCGTAAGAACCTTGTAAGTACAGAGTATTAGAAAACTACAAAAAAAAACAGCCAAATCGGTCAAGCCGTTTTCATGCTATGTCGTGACAACGGAAAACGGGTTTCATTTTTATATATAAATAGATAAACAAACATTGAGTAAAAATATACCTACGCGTCGAATGAGTTTACCAATCATGCTGCAGTTAGACCTCACGCCTATATATTACCATCTAGCGGATTTCTCATACTCAAAAACCCTCATTGAAAGCATCTTTCTTGTTTACGTTTGTTAAAAACAGGCTCGAGGAAGGGATCCATGCTATGCCTCTTGGAGTACAATTACGCCACTGAAACCAAGATTATGATTTTGAGCATAATGTATAAACACAAATACGAATTCACCAGTGGTGTTCCCTTCGTACAAGTCAAAAAGTGAGGCTAGCACTAATACGTTCATTACTATGACTTTATAACCTTTTTTATTTGTTTACAATAAAAAAATCACTAAATGGCACGCACACCAATAAATGAATAAGTAAATATATTGAGATAACTCACACACGGCCATCTGATCCCAAACTAAGCAGAGCTACTCGTAGTACTATGGTAACCAGACAACTGATAAACATACTTTTTAATTTATAAATACATACTCATTATAGATAAATTACACCTAGACCCAGAACAAACAATCATGCTCATCACACAAAGTTTGTCCTTCGTGGGAATCGAACCCACGACTCTCAGTTACTTGGGATGTTCTAAATAGTAAAAAACTGTTGGGTTTAATTAAGCTAAGTAGCAAGTTTGCACACCCCGTCACCTTTGGACGGACATTGTAGTTATATCTTCACTACCGTGGCACAGTTTAACAATCACCGTGGGTTGACTCGTAGAGAAAGCCTAAGGTATTAAGTCCACCTTTGCACCTTTGTACATGAAGTTTATAAAAATGAATCTTACATTTTTAGAAATTTCTCTCCTCACCGTGTGCGTACGCTTTTACGACACTATTCATGAAGGCGTGTACAGACTAACGAAATGTAACAAATTTCCCAAAGTGTGGCGGCTTGCGCGTACAATTTGTACATCAATCTGGACGGCGAATGCTTTCATTGTGTGTTACATTTAATGTTACATTTCATAAGTCAGTACACACCCTAAGAATAAACAAAGAAACATAGCAACCAAGATGATATGATATCAAGAAACAACGGTCTGCCGTTGTATCTTTTACATCATTCATTATCAATCAAAATTAAGCTCCTCAACAAAGCTAATATAATTAATTATATTTGTGTCAGTAAATAATTAAAACGGACACTTACATCTACTTCAAGACTTTGGAATTACGGTAATCTGTTTGGATATTCAAATTAATCCTTTCTAAAGTTCACAAAGTTTTAGTAATTAGCAACAAGGCGTTTCATCTGTCGGTATATTTTCTGGGAAAATCGTTGTTACGATTATTCACTCTTCGATCTGTTATCGTGTCTGTTTGAAGTTTGCGAATTGACAACAATATTCAAATAGGTATATTGTTTTCAGATATATTTTTATTATATTGTCTTTGTCTCGTCGTTTCTCGATAATAGTGTGTAGTGTTCATGTGTAGTGTACTTACAGTTTTTTATTGGACAAGATATTTTCTTTAAACGCTACAATATTTTTTTCTCAACATTAGTTTGATGCTTATTGTTAGTATTATTTAATAAGATGGGCTTATTTCACGATAATTTGTTATTTTCTTTCTTAGTTCTTAGTAATAAGTACTTAGATACAGTGCTTTATGCTAATTCTCAGAAAGTTATTAGATTACCTTGACTATCATAAGGAAAGTACAAAAATTTATACCATACTCGTATATGGTTGCATAACAAAATGTTCATAGTTCGCTGGCCGCTTCTTGCGTCTTTCACTGAGGTTTCAGCTACTGAGCTGACTTCGATTGCGATCCAATATCAATACAAGATCAGTCATGGCCTCCAATATGGCAAACGAATTTCATTGCAAGGCCAGTTACTTTCACAATACGGCTACGACCACGAAATGACTTATTTAAAGCAGTTTGTTAACATAAATAGACACCGGACGAAACTACCAATTACCGCTCATTATAATTTATTACAAAAAATTACTAAAACAAACACAAAGTATCTAATTAACTCACATTAGTCGTTGGATATTTAAAATAGTGCGCTGGCGCCGGCGCGGTGTTGAAATTGTTAAATAATTCAACGCATGGTGGCGCCACCATCTATCTAAATATTGGCACCAGGCCTAAAAAACTATTATGTTATGCTATGGACGCCAAATGCGGTCAGATTGGATGCAGTGGTGTAGCAAGGAACGGTATAAGCGGGCCCCCAAGCTCAAAGGACCGCCCGAAAATCAAAAACTAAAAATGCAACTTTTTTAATGGCTTCTTAATCATTCTTAGTTGTTAATCATTTATTTATTTTACTATTTCAACCTCTTATAACATAGTATTATAATAGTTTCAGCTGTTATAACCATCATATGGCAAAATGTTTATTGTCTCTGCCTGTAGGTTAGGCCCCATCTGTGCTTTGCATTGGGGCCCTCAGTTACCTAGCTACATCTCTGACATCGTTCAACTAATAAAATAATAAAGAAAATGGTGACACAACAAGCCGGAGTTCACGTTTACAATAGGTAGCGAGCTTCGCCTTGGTATTGAATCCGATAAATTGATAAACTCCCCTTAATCGAACATGAAGCCCCAGAGACTGTTCAGAATTTGGGATGATCTAAGGGTCGTTCCTGAGAGGATTCGCCCCCTTTCCCATCAGCTCAATGTATTTTAGGAAGGTTAAATGGTGTACTGTCGCAGAATGAAAATGGTTAAGCTAATAAAGGTTTATTTTTAGACAGTGAAAGAACCAGTTAAAATTTTAATGCTCCGTGTTATTGACGTGTACGTATTAATTTGGAGTCCACGATAAAGTAATGACATTTGAGTAGGTATCGACTATGATTAAAAATACATTTTTAGCTTGTTCTTTCCATACATAGATAGTACAGACAATGATGTAATTGAAACTGTCAATTTTTGCCCATGAACCTTAAACCCATTTTTTTAGGATAGAGTTAAAAATCTAATAAAGAATATTTGATAGATTGCAAAGCTACTGCAATCTATCAAATATTCTTTATATTTGTAATTTTGCACATAATCCCATTCGGTTGAACAAAGTCGAGGTTAATCATATTATACGTTAACTCCAGTTGAAAGACCTCACTGAAAACCGAGACATGTTGCTATCAAAATCCATTAAGTTGTCCATTTTAGAAGATTGAACATCACTACAAAAAGAACTAAACAACATCAAACAGAAATACGATATTGTAAGAACTGATGCAGTCTGAGAAAATCTATTTGAAACGTCAAAAGGTCAACAATTATCTTGTATAACACATGATATTTATAGAGACATTTTAAAAATAGACATTCTGCGAAATTGCTTGGATATTTTTAAAATGGTGCTTCAAGTTTGGAAAAATCTTTAGGAATAGAGAGGACATATTCAGGTAATAACCAGCGTTTTTTTTACAGAGGGGATCAGTATTGGTATTCGATTAAAATATGGTTTTGGCACATTTAAATCCAGACTGTGTTTTTGCGGTAAACTGTCATCTTAACTTTAGTTCTGTTTTATAAATTTAAAAAAAATCATCTTCAATTACTTAGGTAAAAAACACAACACATTGACAGCTCATTTCACACTCGCTTCAACAAAATGTATTCAAGGTATTTTATCACTGCAGAATATTATGTAAAACCCAATTAGGTTTGAAATATTAATTTTAATAGAATTTAAAACCCAGGTCAGTATAAAAGACATTATTTAAAAAAAACTAATTGCCATACAAATGCCACCTTATACTTATTGGATTCAGAATTTCACAGATTCCATTGAATCATTATGTTGGCAACTACCTTCATGAATAAACTGTGAGTTTTCTTTCCTACAATAGAAAGTAGCTAGCTTATTATTAAATTGACGGAGTATTGTACTGACAGGATATGTTTCCTGCCAGTTGTAACAATTCATGCCGGCATTTTTATTTCTGTATTTTATTTTTAGATTCGACGGGCCTGTTGGTCTAGTGGCTAGTAACCCTGACTGCTAAGCCGGAGGTCGTGGGTTCGATTCCCACCCAGGACAAACTTTGTGTGATGAGCATGATTGTATGTTCTGTGTCTGGGTGTAATTTATCTATAATATGTATGTATTTTTAAAGTATATAAGTATGTATATCAGTTGTCTGGTTACCGTAACACAAGCTCTGCTTAGCTTGGGATCAGATGATCGTGTGTGAGTTGTCCCAAGATATTTATTTATTTATTTACTTGTAACCTCTACCTAATATGGAAACTGGTTTTAATGTAGTTTTTTTAAACGAGAGAGTACTTACCAGAGTATTTATTCAGGTAATAGGTTAAAATATTAAATTTGGTCATAATTTACACGTTAAATTTTTCCGGGGTAAACGATAAGTTAGGTTAGTGAATTAATAATGGTTTGAAACTATAATAAGATACCTACTTGTATAATAAGTAAAAAAATACGGAAGGAATAACAAAGGAAAATCAGATTCCCTTTTCAAATGAACACTGGTGGCAAATAACACATCGGTATCCTAAAATCCAGACAACGAATCTTCTTGATGTGCTCAATATATGTATAATAGAATTCATAACTCTCCTAATACTGTGCCACTGCATGCTAAGTCCTTGTATCCTTAATCGTGTAGAAGACAGATATAGGAAAGTGACTTCAAATCTAATTATTTCTCAACGACTAACATTAAGTATATAAGAAAGTAGGTACAGTTGAAATACCAAAAATTTAATTAGTAAATCAATGAAAATGTGCCTACGCCAAATCTATAACGTCTTTAAGAGGCAGAATTAAGAAATGACCCATCACGACTTCGTAGAACTTACGCTAGCAATAAAAAAGCGCTGAATAAAATCAAATTTCCCGAATCCTACATAAACTTTACGACGTAAGAAGGACCTTCAAATCTTAATTAAAGAATCGAGTAGTTAAAGACAGTGTGTAGATCGGAGATTCGGTTCGTCGATAAGATGGTTCACAAGTCGGCCAAACGAGATCGCAAGCTGGGAAATTCTCGAATAATCTGTTGCCGCTGACTTGGAGTAATCCAATCTAGATTTTCCGAACAGCTTTTTCCACTGCATTGTTACATAAGGTTCGTATTTACCGAGATTTCTCTGGTGATTGTTGGTCAGTTTTCATCTCGCCGCGTTGGTTTTTAGTTATTGTTTCTTAATATTTTCAATCCCGCAAATAATTTTCTCTACAGTCGGTCTCAATTCTTAGAAATAATTTTCTGAGAAAATTGTTTTTACTGAATAAGCGGTGTAAAATTCAATAATTTCATGTTTTTCTAATGAACATTTCCGAAAACTTTATAATTTCAAAATTGAAATATTATGCTCCCGTCAATTACGAAAATGAATTTTGAACAACAAACACTAAAACGAATTAATCCACGTAAAAAGAAATATAAATAAACTTAATAAATACAACAGTCAAATGGTTCTTTTCAGGTTGTTATAAAAAATAAGAAATGTATTAGACATTTACTTCATTTGAATTGTTGTTATTTAAATGTTGAATGTTTGTTACAAGTATTAAACAATCTTCATTAAATTTGTCCAAGTAAGTAATTAAGGCGGAACCACATTACCGTGTCGTGGCGTGGCGTGGCTCGCCAGAAGCATATCGGTTTCATACATTTAGTATGGTTAGAGACACACTTGTATGGCGTGTCGTGGCGCGACACGTTCGGCCGTGTCGCCGACTGCTCGCCACCGATTGCGCCAGAGCGGTGGTGGGGGTTTATGACGCGACACGACACACGGGCAAAATGTGTTTCTGTACGGCGCGTGGCTCGTGGCGCGAACCGAACATCTGGCGGGCACTTTTGGATTTATTAATATTTGCAGCAAAATTACTGACGATCTTATTGAACTTGTAAATGGTGTTTGGAAAGGAATTACTAAAATTTTGAAAGTCAGTAAAATAGTATATTACTTTATTATTTATTTAAAAAGGTATAAATGAATAATTATACAAAATTAAAAATCCTATGTTTATCTCTGTTTTTTGTTTTTCTCTTTCATTGTATTATTTGTGTTTTAGAATATTTTAATGTTTATTTTTTTTAATTTTACTCTTCAATTGTTTACTATTTAACCCGTGTTTTATTTTCAAATGTTTAATTTAATTTTATGTTCATGTTTAAGTCAATTTAATACTGTTTAATTTTACTTTGATTTCAATTTTATCGTGTACTTTAACTTATACAAAAAACTATGTTTAAAATGATGATTTATACATGATGTGTTCTCCTATAACTGAAGGAGCACAAATCTTCAAAGAACTTTGTATAATAATGCATGTGTATCCTTTGTTGGAGTTCCTTTCTGAATAAAATAAAAAAATAAAAGAGGGTGAAAATAGTATTTTCTTTTATTTTTTTGGTCTGAAGAAATTTCAATGCTAAGAGAAATTGTAGGTGTTCATCAAAAGAAAACATTATGTACGTTTGAACGCTGCAATGGTTCGTTATGAATGAACTGTTCAGAAATAAACGCCAGAATGCGCCACGACACGACACGTAAGTGTGCACACTCACCGCCACGCCAGTAAGCATCATGGCGCGCCACGACACGGTAATGTGGTTCCGCCTTTAGGTTCAACTTCATTCAGCTTGAAGCTACAACCATTACTTAAAAATTAAACATACCCAACTAAAGTTCAGTTAACTTTGTTTGCAGAATGCAACCGTTATGATACAAAACATGTCTGTATATCTTAACAAGTTAATCTCGCTACAAAGCTTTTACTGCAAACCGCGAATATAAATATGAACTTAACAAAAGAGTTTTATGAGAACAGTTAACGAACTTCTCTGCAACGAAATACAAACTCTTTTATAGTTTTTTTTTTCTAAATTAACGTGTATGTTCCTCACTGGCTCGTATCTTATATGCTCTGAAAGAAATATGAAACTATTTGATATTATATTTCCAAGTAAATTGATATTGACAATGTTTTCGAAGTCTGGAACGATAACCTAGGTATCTATTACCTACCCACTTAATTGTGTGCTTTTAATAAGAAAACTGATAAAACGATGGATATTACCTTATTATTTCGTCTGAATTTCTGGAATGATCTATTATTTTTTTACATTTGATTACATAATACATTACTTTATTGTTTTTCCGGGATTCTTATATTTTTGCTTCCCTACGAAGATGAAAGAAGCAATTATGTGGTATTGAATACATACGTTTGATTGGATCAGCGGGATGCCTATGATTATTTTTCCAAAAAGAGCAATTTTCGTCGTTAATATTTGTTACCATCAAGATAGGTAAATCTGATGCCAGAGTCAAATTTATAATAGCAGCATCATTTGTCATGTTCTCTCAGTTCGTCGCTATACTGTGCGAGAGAAAGGGATACAATCCTTTGTTTTGACCGCCATGTTTTGTTCTGTCTTTGTATATTTTTATTTTTATGTTGGCACCTCTTTCTTTATGTTCATGTTATCTGTCATATCTTTAAATTGTGTTTGTTTGTTATGCTACGTCTTTTGTTTGCACCAAATAACAACAAAAAAAAGACGGGTTGCACTCCGGGAGTGCCGGCAGAAGTGAAAACTTGATTATTAACGTTGAGCATGTTTGATATTTTGGAATGGTTAGGGAATAATTTTGCACCAATTGCTTTATCAGTATAAAAGTACTATCATTTATGTGGTAGAATACAATATTCATTTATTGCGCTATCGTACACAAACATGACAATTTATATTACATTAAAAATTTAACACTTTAAAACTATTACAATTATTTTACATTAAAATCCATCCGTCCTACGCTTTTTCGATCAGGTCACGTGTCCTGACGCGAGTTTAAGATTTTATACCCATTACAGAAAAAGTGCTCAACGCCGCTAAAGAAGTTTTCACTTCAAAAATACTAGCGTTCGTTTTATCTGTGGTTTTATCTTCCTACTATTTAAACATAAATAAAGCTCGAACATGTTCAGAAAATTCACTATCATAATATTCACTCTAAGAATATATATTTATTTACACTAGTCCATAAAAATATCCTTAGTTCCATACTAATATCATTTGATAAATGCGAAAGTAGTTAATTCTGCCTGTCTGTTATGCTTTCCCGCCTAAACCACTAAACCGATTCAAATTTTTGGTACAGTAATAATCAAAAGAAATTAGAAAGGACATAAGATACTGTTCGAGATATCCACGCGAGATCTGACTTCCCTAGCCTATCACAATTCCTCGCTTTTTAGGATTATTTATAGTTCGAAATAGTTTTCTTTACACAAATAATTCCCTATATGTTTTCATTTCCTGTCACAAATGGAATACCTGAGACTCGTTTTCCTTTGCGAGTTGTTAGAATCAACAGGAAGTGGATTACTAATGGTATCCGTTTGTCGGAGCTGTTGAAGGGCTGGCTAAATGTCACGACATATTGTACCTGCAGCCTTATTATATGTCCACGATCGTGTTCGCGTCATGCAACACATCGAACATTTACCTCGCTACAATAGGGATGACGACAACATTAAAAAAATGGCATTCTGTTTAGTCCGTCTTGTAGATCGGCCAAAAATACGGGACACGTATTTTTTGCTTCATCAAAATAATAAAAAAATACAAAGATAAAGAGCAACAAAGTTCTAGAGTGGGGGCTTTTGACGTCACCGTAATGCAAAATTTGTATCTGATCGTGACGTCACGGACAACTTCAACGCACTGTATCGTCGTCATTTTTCGTTTACGAGAAAAAAGAAAAAATACGTGTCCAAATTTTTTTAATAATCTCAATGATGGACTAATTACTTTTTTTTCGTCGTCTCGCCTATTGTTGCGCCGCAATGGTTTGCAACAAATGTATCCGCCCGCAAAAAATATGTCCTTGTTCAGTACGCTATTGTATGTGCCGAAGCTAAGCGCTGAGCTGTTGAAATGACACAAGCTAATTGGTTGTACGACACATCTCCGCTAGTCTACGCTTTGGTAGAAACCGTGCCTTAGTGTGCAGGCCGCGAACAAATACAAGGGGCGTTAAATGTGTCATTAAAATGTGTCGCGTTTGTAACGCTACTCATTTTAATGTAATGTGGCGCCACATTTATCGATATGCAAATGTAAGACAATATGCAGATAAGAGTCAAAACATTCCTGTTCTGTAGGCAGGTGCACTTTTGTATTAATATACTTAAATAATTGCTAGTTAAAAAGCCAAAAGCTTAGAACCAAAAAACAACTATGCCTACTTTCTAAAGAAACAATTTGAAAAGATTTTTGTTAACTTTATCAATCAGAACAGACATTGTATCACCCGAATGTACTATTTTATTTTGTACATTGTTTAACGCATCGATCTATGTCGAAGCCGCTGAAGGTATGTCTAGTACTCTTTATCGTAAAAGATGTTACATGCTAGTCAATTAATAGTTGATAAAGGTACTCTTTGAAAGTAAAAAGCGTATTTTGTAAGGAAAGGTTAAAAGAACCGATTGCATGTCTTTCGTGTCTTTTTATCAATGTTTCGTATTGGAATTGAAAGCCTGACAGCTGACACCTTTTACAAAAGAAATGCTAAATACCTCCGTCCTATACCTCTTTGTATTTCATTTACAAAAGGTCTTTTACGATACAATTTATGAATAAGTGGGGCTTTTTTATTAATAAATCTGTAAGTCTTAATCAATGTTTTAATTAGCTATGCTCCTTCGCGTCGTATAAATAATATTAACTGCTATATTAAATATTATGTAAAAACATAGCAAGGCATAATATTTATTAAAACGGTTGCATCGTTTTAATCACTTTTAGCAATAAATTCATAATTATATACTTACCCGCTCAAGTTTTCTGAACTATTTAAAAAGTTAGAGCAACATAAAGAATTTTTTAATCCAATCCAAAGCGTCTCTCAAAAACAAACTTTGTAAATTAATTACAAAAGTTCAAAAAAGTTGATCTCATTGATTAAAATATACTTTGTTAACGACAGTTTTCCTTGTTTTGTTTATAGTCAGTAAAAGCGTCTTGGGAAATCACATCAGTGTTCTTGAGTTGCTTTACTAACCCTTCGCGTTTAATCTGGTTTACTGTTAAAAGGATAAATAAGTTAAGTACTTTAGTCAAGTAGTTCACGATAAAAAGGTACTACTACGACTGAAGAAATTACACGCCAAGGCCAGAACTGCAGTCTGGTTGCAAATTAAAATCCCATCTTCATTAATGCTCATCTCTCTTACACGATTGGTTCCCTCCGGGAATAAAGAAATAGACAATCACTTTAAAAGCAAACTCCACACTGACATGAAACTAAAATGCGCCAAGTTTTTTGTTGAGATTACTTACTTAACTTCAGATTAAAGAAACTTCAATTAATTTGCTTTGCAGTGTTTCAGTTTGCGGTACATAATTTTATTAAAACTCTCATTATTTGCGACAGTTTATCAAGTGCGGAGATCAAAAACCGCTAAAGAAAAGTTATATTTAAATAAGGAGTTTCTTATCCTTCAGGAAATTATTACCGCCAGAGCTTGTTTGAAATACTAGAGAGGCACATTAACAGGCACTTTTAAATTATTAATAGCCGAAATGGTGAAGCTAGTTGCTCATTCCAAACAGTTCCTATGAGGAATAACTTAGTCTAAACTTTTTTTTACATGGAGCGCCATGTAAAAAAAAATACTACTTAAGCTTTATCTAGTGAGACTGGAAATCGACCTCAACATAGTCGAGAATAGCTAGCTAGACTAAAAAGATTGATAAAGGAATGTTGAAAGTGAGCCGTGCCGATTAGATCGTTCTAAATATTAAGGTCGAAATTAATCCTTCAAGGAAGTTAAGATTACAAAATTAATTTAAATAGGTATTAACTAAAATTAAACTGGAATAAACAAAAAACAAACAGCTTTTAGTACCTCTCTCTTGAGAGTTACGAGTAAGTAGCTAATTTTGCTGTAAGTAATTAAGAGACTCTTGGTTAAGTACTAAATTCTTCGTAATTAAATATAAGTACCTACGGACCAGAAAAAAGACGAACGTATTTTATTCAGAAAACGTGTGAAGCATACATGGTTATACAATTTCACTTTACAATTTGCTATTATATAACATACACTCACGCTGATGAAAGCGCAAGGTCCGACAATAACACACACCCACACACGCACGCCGACATTTTCATGCTTCACTCATGATTAGAAGATCTAAGTTCGCCTTTTTTAGGTCCGTGTTCGTACCTATGTCCTTATTCCATTATCTTAATCTACAAAGTCAAAGTCAAAACTATTTTATTTAAATAAACCATTTACAGGTACTTTTGAATCGTCAAGGTGTCAGTCTGTCAGAAAAATGAAGCTAGTTGCTCGTTCCAAGGAGTAGGTCTCATGGAGAAGACTTACATAAATCTTGCAAAAAATTAGGAGCAGTATTGCCACAGGACACCGAATACAAAATAGCTCTGAAATGTACAAAAAACAAATGAAATCTTCGCCATTTGTTAGCTTTACCGGAAGGTAAAAGTTTTACCCGCTATTTGTTTTTCTTACTTCGTCCATCTTGTTATTATTTATATTTGAGATTTTTTTAAATTATTTTCGGCTGAAGTATACTTTGTAAGAGTTTAAATTTGTAACTTTCTGCCCAAAATAATTTCAATTGTAACCGTGATATGGAGTCAATCTACCATCAATCCGTTGATACTTGACAGAGAGACGGGCGGGCTGTAGAAGTCCAAAGTGCTTAGTAATTATATTTAGTCCGAACATTTTGCATAACTTTACACTTACATATACTTACTCAGGCATGTGGATTTTCTTACCAAGATGCCAGGGTTGAACACTCAGTAAAAGCTGACGAGTTCAAATACCCCATTTTAGGTTTCCAGTAAATTCAATTAGACGCTGCATAAATACACACTTAGGGTACGCATGTGTAAACAACTAAAACAAATCCATTGAGCTTAAAATACGGGCCCTGGCAGCAATCCAGTTAGATCCTTGTTTAATTGAAGTCGTTGTGATAAGCATTGCTTACACAATGAAGCAATCCTTACGACGGATTACTACCCAGGCTTACGATACAAAGACTGTGCTTACTGCCCTAAGGGCTATACAATTAATAGTAAATAAATTATGTACCAACTTAGGGAGATTAATACATACCTAATTTCTTATGGTACCAAACTACCAACGTAGATGTACGACGACGTCAATTTAAGCGTCGGTCAGACAGAAATGCCCAAACTTATTAACACGATAACCACTTGGCATGTTTTGCGGTTTCTGGTATAAGTTTTGTTAGCATTTGTCAATGTTTGTGAAAATCGTAGCAGCCATAGGCCCTACTAGTACAGGACATTAAAAACACCAGTGATACTGTTACGAACGTGGTTAAAAATTAGGCACAAACATTTGAAACGGATATTAAGTATATTCGAGAAGAAGACCTTTTACAAAAAGTTGTAACTAAAATTAAATTACCCCCTATTTTAAAAAGATCCTATATTGTCTTGTGGACGGGTTGTCCCTATCTAAATCATAAATGGATTTCCATATTTAAAAAAAATCATTAGTCTGACCCTTGGGGTCAATATTTTGCGAATCAATTGTCTAGACGCTGCAAAAGAGTCGTTACACGTTACCTACACTATTTACTATGTCGCCTTTTTATAAATCCCCGATCCCGGCTTACCTAGGTAATATATATACATATATCCTTTCGTCGTCGTACCTCAAGAAAATTTGAGCTACCTACGTACAGCTACTACTTAAAATAAGTGGTCCGTCATTTACATAGATTTAAAACCACTCGTCGAGTATCAGTTTTTACGCGTCACCAGATGACAAGACAAGCGAACTTTTAGATTATATTTGAGCTGAAGCAATTGCTGCAAAATCTCCCTCCTTACATGCAAGCTTTATTATAATTATACTAAACTGCTTAAATGAAATAATAATAGTAATTGAATTAGACTTGCCACACCAAGGCGTTAACGCGGCGGGGTGTAGATAAATAAAAAGAGCTCCCAAGTACAACGCCCCGTTTACGCTTTTGTGTGGTGAAGCCTTTATTTTAAACATGATTGTTACCTTACCCAATAAGTGCATTGTAGTGACATCTAGGTGTAGAAATAACATCTTACAAAAAGTTTTTAGTTCCTTAATATTCCGCCCGGACAGATGGCGCTACTAACATCGTCGTTATTTATTATAGTGTTTAGATTAGACAACAGGTGTCGCTACGATATCGTTTAATAAATTCCTTTTTAATTGAATTTATGTCGAATATTAAATGAAAACAATTAAATTAAACTTTCTTTATCCTTCTGTTAGAGTCATGTGCACTGCACACATGATCAGCTATTGTATAGTTATTCTCTCTAGTTCGTAATCTACATTATCTGTGTCGATTTTATAAATTGTCTATGGCGCATCAAAATGGTCGTTTGTGGTGATGTCCGATCGGAGTTTTATGTTCTTTGTTTACGATAAAAACATATTATTCGTTTCAATTTTCTGACTTTAATGTGACAAAATAAAATGTTTATAGGTATAGAAACTTTGGACAATAGTTTGGGTTCATACAAGTGTGTGATTTGACATAAAACGAGTGGTACCAGACTCACCTTGTAAAGAGAAAATGGGGAACTGTTTTAGTAGTACTGGAGAAAAGGATTCTAAAAGCAAAAATGAAAGAGCTAACCCGCACGAAGAGGACCCTAGACAGTTTCAGACTCCAGTGCCGACCCCTCCGCCTGATCCAATTAGATCTACGGTAAATCAAGGTACAGATACAAGTGAGGTCCCTCCCACCCGAATATTCGTAGCCCTCTACGATTACGATGCCCGTACCGATGAGGACCTTAGTTTTAGAAAAGGGGAACATTTAGAAATCTTAAATGATACACAAGGTGACTGGTGGTTAGCTAGAAGCAAGAAGACCAAACTAGAAGGCTACATTCCATCGAATTATGTCGCGCGCCTGCAATCTATAGAGGCTGAACCGTGAGTAATCATATCTGTTTTTTATGCAATCGTTTCAATAGTGAGTGGTTCCTGCGCGATTTCTTTTCCTTTACGTGCATTAACCAGTCATACATGTTTACTGTTCAACATGAAGGCTGTAATTAATGGGACAACTGCTTGTTTCTTGTGTATGTGATAAGAATACATAAATTAGGTGTTATCTTTGTTCTATTTATACATTATGTGGGCAAAACAATTACCAAATAATTTGTAGTTATCACAAACTCTGTATTGTACATAATGAAGACAATTGTGATAATTGCAGCAAAGCATAATTCTGTAATTTTTTCCTTATTAAGAAGAATCTAAATATAAACCAGTTATAAATATGTATAATTATTGAACTCTTCTATCCTGTTTTGTAATGCTCTACCTGTTATTACATTGTTTCTATTAATTCCATGCTAAAATACCAGTGCTGCAAACTAGTAAAATGTGACCTATTTTTCGAATTAGGAAACATTACCAGGTACCTACGTTAAACATGAAGTAATGTATGAAACATATTGTACCTAACTCGTTTTGGTATGAAGCATGTTTCATCAGAATCTAAAGTGAAAGCATTAATGGTATGTTCACATTATCACAAGCACTTACACTGCTAATAGGCTGTGAACATGACATAGAAAGGTCTTTGTTTAGCTAAAATCACACCAATTCTCTCTACACAACTGTCACAATTAAATAATTTTCAAAATCATAAATATACTAGGAATTCATAAAGTACCAGAGCAAGCGACAAGACTTGCACATGCTTAGTTTATGACTAATACTAAAACCAGACTAATTTAATGATTAGGTGATAGTAGAAATCTTGTTTTCTGCCATTACTTTGGAATTTCCAAAGCAATGTCTCGCTCAGCTTTTACTTTCACATGGTATTACCGTTCTCATGCAACCTTTTTTTTTCTGTATGCCTATTTTGTCTGTATAGAACCTTAATCTTTCGAACACATGGGTTTTGAGACACAATAGAAAGACAATAGCAGCCCGACAGCTGGCTGTCGGTTTTCATTGAAAGGTAAATGATCCTTTTTATTTTAATTCTTTTAAAAATGTAGGCAATTTTGTTGGCTAGCTGTCAGATTTATGTAGTAAAAGTAGAATGTAATGGACCTATATGGTGCAACTAGTGATTAAAAGTCAATTGCAGTAGTGAACTCTTGGCACTGGGTATATCCTTGTTGTGACATGTCAATTGATAGCGCAGGGGACAGTATGATGGCAACATCTAAAACTGCTCATTTGACACTATTACACATCTAGTGTTTCTCAGTCATTTTAATTATGTTTGTTTTGTTACACAGTCAATGTGGTATTCACACTTTTTTAATGAATTTAGAACATAGTGTTAATTGCGATACATAGAAGAAGTGGAGAGAGGCCTTTGCCCAAGAGTGGGACAGAATAGGCTATTAAAAAAAAGAACTTAGTTTTTTTTATCCTAATGATTTAGACCGGATTTAGGTTTTTGTCACTTTTATTTGTATCTCTTGATAAGCAATGTTTTAATCTAAGATCTTAACCATACATGAGTCATAGTCATAAAGCAAAGCCATTTTACCTCATACAAAATATAAATGTTTGTTTTTCTCCGCTTCCTATTCTTTTCTAGTAATGACACATAACTAAAATAAAGAAACTCAAAACAATAAGTAAACAATGCACACTTTATTTACATAGTAGTGCAATTAGTAGGTAGGTACCTATTTACTTTGTAAAATAGATAAACTCTACCAGTCTACCTTTATCAGTTGCTAGTAGGCACTCTCTAGCAAAAAAGTAAACATTGTATGAGCATTCTATTAACACAATTTGTCACTGTAAAAGTAGGTCACATTTCAGTGATACACACAGACACAACACTTTCATAGATGTATGTGCGAGGGCAATGACCTCTTGTTTAACACTAGTGCAATATGTTAATTTATTTTACCCCCTTTATTCAAGTGACCCACTAAAATGTATGTTTTTTAAATGAGACCCTAATCCAGTTGTATTAATCTGATCAATATCTGATTTTCAAATTATACTAGCTTATACACGCAGCTTGGTCCGCGTCGCCATAGATTTACAGTCGTACGTTACGTTACCACAATTCAATAAACCGAGTTGAATAATTAAAAAATGGGCAAGTTTTTTTTTTAATTTCAACCCTAACGCATTATATATTGTTGGATAGGCATTTAAAAATGAATAGGGGTTACTAAAATCATTTTTTTAATTATGTCAATAGTTTCGGAAATAATCACTCCAAAAGTAAAAAACAATGTGTCCCCCCTAGCTTTTGAACCATAAGTTTAGAAAACATAAAAAATATCTGAAAAGTAGAACTTTATAAGGACTTTCTAGGAAAATCATTTTGAACTTTATGGAAAGAACAGTTTTTGTACAAAAAAGACAAAAAGGTACAAAATAATTTCTGGACTAAGTTTGAGTTTAATCGTATATGCAAGCATTTTTTTTAACTTCATTTACATATTTTATTATCCTGAACGTATCTTCTTTCAAACAAAAAAAAAAGAATTATTAAAATCGGTTCTCGCAATCCAAAATTACCACCGAAAACTTCTTCTGGTACCTATGTATTAATTTAGTAACCCAATTCCCCGAGAGATGGCGCTGGGCTTTTTAAACTCATAAGTGGGAACAGAACACTCTTATTGTGACGGACGGGAAACTACGGAGCACACTGAGCGTGGCCCGACACGCTCTTGGCCGGTTTTTATCATATCCGGAACAATTAAAAAAGGGTAACTTTATTATAATTATTATTGCAATGCACTACTACTCTCTACTTTTAGCCCTGAAAGCCCAAAACTGAACCTGAAAATAACAAGGGAGCCGAAAAAACTAATACGTTTTCGGAATACGGGACAATAAGTTCTAATTACGGGACGGGACATAAAATCCGTTACAATCCCGGATTTCCCGGATATCTCGAAATTTTTATTTCAATTAGTCTCGAAACAAACACCTTGTACCTTAAACGAAAGTTTTTGCAACGGGAATGGGCGGCCCTTTGCCCTGCAGTAAGAAAGACAAAGTCGATCCCCATTGGTTAAGATAATTAACTGAATGTAAACTATTTTACAACGCACTCAGAATGTACGGCTTTGTTATGCGCAACAGTAAAGATTTTAGACGCCCATCAACTTATCGATATTTATTTATATCTCTAGTTAGACCTTGTCTTGAGTTTGCGACAATGATATGGGACCCCTACTATAAAAAATATTCGCAGTCAATCGAAACAGTACAACGAAATTTCCTAAAAGCCATGCATTGGAGATGTACTCACAGCCAGGGTACTTATGATCTATTGTTGAAAAGATATAACCTGCTTTCTTTAGAGTCTAGAAGACTGCTGCTTGGAGCAATGTTTCTTCACGGTATTGTCCACAATAAATATGATTCTCCGGATCTTTTAAATAAACTGTGCTACCTAGTTCCAAGGACAGTAGTGCACAGACAATCGCGCCCATACCGTTTATTGTCCACTAATACCAGCCTAATCTGTCACTCTAATGCTGGTTCTCGTGCACCTCTACGGCGACTTGTGGATTCTTATAATAATAACTTTGAGAGCATTGACATATTCAACCTGTCCGCAAAAAAATTTAGAGATTGTGTAGTCGAAATTATATTAAATTAACTTCTTGATTTAATTTTCTTTGTTTTTGAATAATTCCTTTTCCTTTAATCTTTCATTAACTTCAATGTCCGTAATTGTAATTTGTTTTTTTTTATTTTAATTTTTTTAACGTATTTAACGCACGTAGCATTAATCTCTCATTATAAGCTAGCGATCAGTGGATAATAGTGTTGGTTGTACAATAAGTGCTATTTCTTTAAGTTTATAGTGTATAACATGTAATTGTACTTCTGTTTTTTATCCCAAATAAATAAATAAATAAATTTAGTTAGACATGTCTTTTTGTCTAAAAATTGCGTAAAAAAATCATACCAACATTATTTCCTTTTAGTTTCTTACTAAACTTCGGTTTAGAATAAACCCGGAAACGAAATCACTAGTATGACATTAATTATACGAAATTTGTGTGACAGTGCCCTCTGCCTGCCGGGGTGGCGGAATAGTTCTAATAGTTACGCAGCCCCGGAACATAAAGGGCAACCGAAGGAACAAGGGTGGGTTTTAGTCAGTAAAAGTCTGACACTAAGGAAGTCATTTGATTATTTCCTAAACATAAAAAAACGTTTCTTTTTTATAAAAGGACATGTTAAGATTGTATTCATTTAGTTAATACACAAACCAATGGGATATAAATAGATTAAACCACAAGAACTGAAAATTATAACATAACTAATTTAATAACATATACTTAATTTAATTAAAGGATGTCCGTAACAACTTAATAGGTTTGTTTATTTTCGAGTTTCACTCATAATTCTCCAAAATTTAGATTCTGCCGGAAATATTAAAAAACGAACAAGCATTATTTTTGGTAACATAGCAATTTTGAACAGCTACTTTGTTTTAACTATTGGCTTAGAATAACTGAATTAATTAAGCATTTATTTGTTGACACTTTCTACTAATATCACAAGTCGTCGACACCTCTTAGTAATGAGCTTTTTGTTGACCTAAATTACCTATGTAGATCAACTTGTTAGGCGTGATAGATCCGGGGTTGCGGATTTTTATAATAGTTAACGTGTCCCCGGAACATAAAGGTCAACCGAAGGAACATGAGTGGGTTTTAGTCAGTAAAAGTCTGACACGCCCTCTCGCCGCACCCAGGACGAGAGACGTTGTTTGATGATTTCCCACTTCTCAAAAAAAAGGGCGTGATAGATATCTAAGGTCATTTATTAAACTATTAAACGCCTGCCGGGGTTGCAAAATGTTTATAATAGTTACCGAGACCCTGGAACATAAAGGGCAATCGAAGGAACATGAGTGGGTTTTAGTCAGTAAGAGTCTGACACGCCCTGCCGCCGCACCCAGGACGGGAGCAGTCATTGGATGATTTCCCACTCACCAATTCTTAATGTATTAGGACGTTAACTGTATAACAACCTGATATCTGATTTTGTATTATTTGGCTGATACTTTTTTGTTTGGGCCGATTACTTACGTATCCTAACCTTTTGTTCTTCCTAAAAAGACAAAAGGATGTATAGCTCTATACATCCTTTAGGGGTGTCTTGTAGAAAATATCAAGTTCTCTTATTACTAAACTTACTCGGCTATTATACAGAATCATATTCCAATTACATTTTAACTTGGGTACTTTTATTATATTTTTCTGGATGCCGAATGAACTAACTATACAATTCATTAAATTCATATTAAGCTCTATTGCGAAAAGAAAATATTTATTATAAATCTAACATAATCAACTTTTGTGATAATTTTAACAAAATGAAAAAATATTTATATAAATGTCATCAGAAAACTGGTTTCTTATCTATGTAGGTAATATTTAATGCATTAAAAGGAATACGGAAGAGATTTGTAAGTAAGATCAGTAAGATACAAAATGTTACTAGACCATGTCAATACCAAAGGGGGATTTTTTATCAGGTCTTAATATTATTGCAACCTTGAGATTTAGAACAATTTCAAACATTTATACATAAATAGTTAATTATTTAATACTTTTTGGTTGTTGTCAAACTTCTAAAACTAATTTTTACACACATCTATTTGATTCCCGCGGCGGCTTCGTCTGCGGATTTTCACACTAACTTTTAAGGGCTGAATTTGCAAAATCAATTCACTACTGAGTATCTCTGTGTCTTAAAAAAAAATTCTGTGCGAATTTCATGTTTCTAGTTTTAGTAGTTATTACCAACAATCCAGGCCTAGCAAACCAACCCTAGTCTGCTATTACAATCGTGGCTCAATGATCGATTTTGACTTGTAACGTCAAACTTTTGACACATTTCCCATACAAAAACTGTCAAAACTGTCAAAGTTGTCAAATATCCGGCCGATGACTGGTCATTGAGACACGATTGTAATAGCAGACTAGGGCCCATGTACGTTGATAACCACCACAAAACTTATATATTTCTTTAATAAACGAAACGGGCTTATAAGATTTGTTTACAATCCTTATTAAAGAAACATGCTAACTAAACCTTTCGTCGACCAAGCGACAGCCGGCTGTCGTGCTACTATTGTCTTTCTATTGTGTCTGGAATCACGGGTGTTCAAAGGTTTAATAGATAAGAAGTAGGTGCCCAAACTGCACAACTCGTCCATTTATACTTCGACCTTATTTCGATCGTTGTTAGTTGTCTCTTTTTATCCGAAAACCTTCAACCCTACATGATACGTCACCGATCCCACCATCCGCTTATAACCACCGGATGTCCTGGAGAAAGTTATTCCAAATTTAAAAAATGAAAAAGGCAGGCTTTTGTTGGGGTTCCGTACCTGAAATGGTGTAATGAAACATTTATTGGGAGACTCTGTCCCCCGGGTTTCATCTGCTTAAGTAAGTTAGATATTTGGTTACCGCTCGGTGATTGTTATTCATAACCAGATTCTTTGTAGTTATTCAGATTTAGAAGCTGATGTAAAGTTTCATTAAAATCTTTAGTTTTGTATACAAATACTAAACAAACAACCGTACATTCTCACAATCTTTCGCATTAGTCATAATAATTATAATTTTTTTTTATGTCAACGACTCGGCTCGCGTTTTTGTCAACCGATGTGTCAGGTGAAAAGTATAAGCAGTCTTTCTTTTTCCTCATAGTTCAAGCTTACCCCATGCCAGATTTTATTAAAATCGGTTCGGTAGCTGGCAAAGCGTGTGGATAAATAATATTATTATTATATTATTGAGCTGTTCTTACAATCAATAAAACAGAAGTTATTAATTATGTCACCCAGAAAAAGCTAAAAAGTACATCTTAATAGTATACGGTAAACAATACGCCCTCGCCTTGTAGAAGCAATAAAAGTCGACTAAGGACTTATGACAGAAGGCCTGGGGAAATAGTGTTTTCCTAGAAACTACTGAATAAAAACAACAACATACAGTGATCAGTATCCTATCCTTAAGCAAGAGCAGACGTAAACAGTTTAAGTCAAGATAAATAAACGTTGTTTAGCAAGTGCTTTAACTAAATCAGCTCGTCCCCCAAGAGGGTCGCGAAGCCTTAATTGGGGGGTCGCCGGCAGAAGGGAAAAAGCAAGTTAGACTACAATAAAAGCTTTAAATTATGGATATTGACAGAATTTTAAATTAAGATTCTTTTGTCTATCTGACAAGGATTTTTAGACCAGAATTTTTCAACCTGTAAGGGGATCGTGAAAACAATAAGATTGAAAAACACTGGACTAAGCAAAATTACTGTCACCAAAGCAGTAACTTCGATGGCAAGATAGAAACTAAGAATCATTATCTCCCTAGCCCTTTCCCAACCATGGTAAAATCGGCTTCCAGCCTAACCGGATCCAGCTGGGTACCATTACCAGTGTTTTACGTAAAACGACTGCTCATCTGATCTGTCTTCTGCCTACCCGTTGGGGGGGGGGGGTCAAAGTTCTACGAATGGCAACCGGGACCAACGGCTTTAGGTGCTTTCCAAGGCACAGGATGTCAATTATGTTCAAGATAAAGTTGAGAAATCATTAATGAATTGAAAAAGCCATATTGGTGTCCGTACACGAACCCACAAGCTCTTCTTATATGCGAAGAATAGCTAAGCCAAATTACGTGCTAAGTTACGTTTATTGTTTCGGCCTTACTATTGAGGGTCCATCGGTTTTTTTTTTTATCTTGGGCATCGACTGTTTTAAAGTGAAACTTTTACGTACCATATTCTGTGATTAAAATTCACATCGATCCGTCTCAAAGATTGGGGTTTTCACCCTCGCCCTACCTCTTTTTCCCTCAGATTCACGATTTACCGATATAATATTAACCTTTTTATATCAATAAATATTAACCTTCTAATGTTATATTTTGTATAGATAATTATTTGTTTATTAGTGGGCCCATGTCATAAGAGATAGGCTTATGAAAGGCACATCACAGCTATAGTATATTCTTGGGGAAAACAAGCTTTATGTAATATCATACAATTCATTTTTGGATACCACAAGAGCCCACTTCCTACGGTAGTGGTTATCCTCATTCGAAATCATAACGATGACACAGAAGCCGTGGCGTGAATTCGTGAAGGTAGTTAGGTACTAATAAAACGGATATGCAAAACATTCTTAACGTCTATAAGGTTGATTGGAATTTGTGATCAAATTTTTATTTACTAGTCCATTACAAATTCTAATAAAAAAATACAACAATGAACCGCGAACCGGAACCGGGAAGGCAACGTGGATGAAAAAAAAGAAAGTCGGCCAAATGCGAGTCCGACTCGCGCGCAAAGGGTTCCGTACTATCATCTATACTAGACAAGTTTCTACCTGTATATTAAGATCGAGTAAAAATTGCTTATTTTAAATTACGTTTGTTGTATGGGAGCCCCCCGTTTAATATTTACTTTATTGTTATTTAATTATTTACTTTGAAAGGTATTATACAAGTAAATATTCTGCGAAAATTTGAAACGTCTACCTGTTACCGTTTTTAATATTGAGCCCTTAATATTTTATTTTTGTTAATTTTTAGTATTTGTTGTTATAGCGGCAACGGAAATACATTCTTTGTGAAAATTTCAGCTTTATAGCTATCTCGATTTATGAGAGACAGCCTGGAGACAGACAGACAGCGGAGGCTTAGTAACTAATAGGGTCCCGTTTTACCCTTTGTGTACGGAACCTTAAAAACTGCATCTGTGCATCTTTTTCTTATTAGTAATTTTCTTAGTGCTTTGTAAGGTGAGTGAGTGAGTTCAGTTACGGGGTTTAAGTCAAAGAAGCAGTTTTTTTACATACTGTCTTCTTATAAATATGTTTTGCTTAATAGGGTAAAACCAAACAATTTTGACTGAATCCCTAAATCCGAAAATAGGGATGACAACTACTTACATTAAAAAATGGCATTCTGTTTAATCCGTCCAAAAAATACTAGACCCAATTTTTCGCTTGATCAAATAAAAAAAAAAGCATCAAAGTTCGGAAGTGGGATCTTTTGACGTCACTGTTTAACAAAAATTGTGCCCAGGCGTGACATCACGCGAAAGATCAACGCACTGAATCGCCGAAATTTTTGAAAAAAAAATACGTTTCCAAAATTTTGTGATGATCTATCTATCTGACCGACAAATTACTTACTTTTTTTTGTTTTCTTGCCTATTGTCTCCTTTCTATGGGCAACAGAGTTAAACTTCATGAGATACCTTTTAAAGTACTGGAATTCTGGAAGTAAAAACTATCATAGATAAATTAATGGCAATAACAATATGTCAGAGATTTAACTTTAGATTTTTTTTTCTGTACTTAATACAGATAAACTCGTGGGCGGACTGCATTGGACAAAAGGTTGTTGGGTTTTTGCATTCGTCCTTTCTCAGTAGCTTGAAGGTTGGAAGTTGGAGTTCAGACACCCCCGTGCCACTAAAAAACACGTAAAAATTTTGGTCTCGGATGCATAAGTAGATCCTGAACTGTCATTCCGGATAGTTAGAAGACTGAATATCTGACCACCTGCCTTTCTAAGGGATTTCGTGTTCAGCTGCATCCGATTACACTGGAAGCCAACCCCCACCTGGTCGAACTTGTTAGAAAAAACATTAAGTTTTATACTTATTACTAGCTGACCCGACAGACGTTGTCCTGTCAACTATGAATATTGAATTCGAATTGACATACTACCTACCTACTACCTACCTACTGCCTACCTACTGCCTACCTACTGCCTACCTACTGCCTACCTACTGCCTACCTACTGCCTACCTACTGCCTACCTACTGCCTACCTACTGCCTACCTACTGCCTACCTACTGCCTACCTACTGCCTACCTACTGCCTACCTACTGCCTACCTACTGCCTACCTACTGCCTACCTACTGCCTACCTACTGCCTACCTCCTGCCTACCTACTGCCTACCTACTGCCTACCTACTGCCTACCTACTGCCTACCTACTCCCTACCTACTCCCTACCTACTGCCTACCTACTGCCTACCTACTGCCTACCTACTACCTACCTATCTATATATATAAAACAAAGTCGGGTTTGTTACAACACTTATAACTCGAGATCAGCTAGACCAATTTTCATGGTTTTTGGTTCGTTGGATTTGTGCTAGTTTCAAATAAGATTAAGTTTAATAAAATGCCTCTAGGCTCTAGGCATTAAGTCAGTCTTCAAAATAATTAATCGATTCGTCGATCGATCGTTTTCTATTTACCACTTCACGTTACTGCGCGCCTAGTACTTTGGATTGATTAAGGTGATCTTGTGAGAAAATTAAGAATACAGTGAATTTTAAATTTTCGTACATGACTACTTCACGTTACTGCGCGCCTAGTACTTTGGATTGATTAAGGTGATCTTGTGAGAAAATTAAGAATACAGTGAATTTTAAATTTTCGTACATGACTACTTCACGTTACTGCGCGCCTAGTACTTTGGATTGATTAAGGTGATCTTGTGAGAAAATTAAGAATACAGTGAATTTTAAATTTTCGTACATGACTACTTCACGTTACTGCGCGCCTAGTACTTTTGTTATCTTAAGTTTTCATTCATTAATACCCGTTTTTTTTTTAAATGATTCATCTTTTATAATTATGTTCTCGTCGATTTTTCATTATTTTTAAGATGTATTCTGCTATTCGGGGCGGGGACAAATCCAACGAACCAAAAACCATGAAAATTGGTCTAGCCGATCTCGAGTTATAAGTGTTGATACAAACCCGACTTTGTTTTATATATATAGATTTAAACTTTTTTTTTAATAACATCCCAATCCTTAGCAGCAGTCGCAAAGCATTTCAACAAGGCTTAATATTTCAATTTGTTTTGATTCTGATTCATTCCATTAATCACCACTGCTGATCAACCTCTAGAGTTCCTCGAATCTGTTCCAAAACCTAGTTATTCCACACAAAATAAAACTTAAACCATTCTTTTCCACTTACAGTACAGTACTATAAAGCAATACGATTTCGATATTTTTATATCACAGTTCCCCGTAAACCACAAAGAACTGCCGAATCTTATTGTGATGACTTATTAATCGGTAATTGACCTCTGTTCCTATTCCTAGACTTAATTTAGGCTAAGTAGTGTTTATTGCTTCTGCTCACCCAATTATTGAAGATTTATGTTTTTTTACTATTAGCTTCTCAGTATTATTGAGAAATGCGAACAAATAATTTATTCTACGACCTTAGTGGTTGTTATTCGCGTGTTTAGAACCTACCTACAATAGAGCTGTGCACTCAGCTTTCAGAAGAAATCACAGAAGTAATTTTAATTGAAATCATTTTTTTTTTTTTTCATTACCTATTATCTGGCCAAACAGACGTTTTTATCAATTTGATTCGTAAATTTCTGAAAAGTCTCAATGAATCGTAATCGTATTGCTTTTCGCTATGCAATTCTTGATTAAATACGTTGTGAACCGGACGATTGGGCGCTATCATGCCTAATTAAGATAATACCTTGATCGATATCTTCAAGCGATGTTTTCAATATAATATGCTACCGTTACGTGTGCCCTAGTACTTTATTTCATGTATCTCGATAAAAATAACTATCACACACATTTTTTCAGAATATGATATGAATTATTTCTGTAAGAGGAAGATTGTACTGAAAACGAAGTCCCTGGAATGAAGAGTTGAACGAAAATTACTACAAAACATTACAATTGATGTATCCGAGATTTCTGTGTCCCATAACAATTGTTTTTAATTGTCTATTCTTTTGTCAAGAGATCAGCTAGTTTTGCTATTGAAATGGGTCTTTAAGGCGCTTTCTCGCCCAGGCCTCCTGTACCTCGTTTAGATTAGAACGCTATTACAATAATAATTACAAGTGTTTACCACGCTTCTGACTATTGCGCAACTAGTCATGGACTCGACGTTGTATTAGAAAATTTGCAAGCGAAAGTAGGCACCTCACTGACGTACAACACTGTGACAGATCAAAGTCTCATGCCCGTTATGATTAATTGTCACTCACAAAAATATTTGTTTTTTTTTTTACGTCATGATCATTTATGTTACGTGTGTCGATATATTTATTACCTACATTTGTCATTTAATGCACTTCTTAGTTAACTTGTTAATAATAACTCAAAGCAAACGTTTGCTGTTGCCTCGTTAATTTGACTATCACTTATTTATCATCTCTCGCTTACATAACGAGCTACGTATTTAAAAGAAGTAAGTACTAACTACGAATGAATTTTTAATAATCAATACGATATGCTAACAAGACATCGCACTATTAATTATTAACAAGAGGAGAGGAATTTTAATGATATGCAAAATGTTTTACCTAGCCATCTGTACAACTCGTTTCACAAAATTCGTTGGATCAATATTGAGACAATTTTATTCGGGAGATCCGCGATGATTTCCATTCAAGAAAATTTTATATTGGTTCAATGAATTTTTGCATTAATAATTTGATATACCGCTATAGACAGTTGATCTCACGTTCATCACGATATTGCAAAACCACAGAGTAGATATTGGACGTCACGAACCTTTGTATCGCGATGTCATTATTTGTTTGCTTGCTCCATCCGATACCCCTTTAGCTGAGGTAGTGATTCGTGAAGGACAAACATCAATCACCGTGGAGTACACTATAATAATGCTATTGACAGATTTAGCTTTCATAAAGTTATCGGATATTAGTTTCAATAATTGTCCTTCGTACAAGATAAATGGGTAACAAACTTCTGGCATCAGTCATTCATTCTCAGATAATTTTCTTACGTCACTTACATTTCATTAAAAAACAGACCATTCAACGAAGTCAACGTCAGTCCGACTCTTGGAAATTCTTTCGGTTCGTCGTAACTCATAATTACTAAGGTCAAAATAAAAGGAACTCAAATTATTAGAGACTTCATTTTTATGGGACGAAAAGTCACCTTCAGAAGACTATACGACAATCAAAGTGTCGAGAAAGACGGACGACCTCGGTAATTAAAACTGCATCGCGTTCCGCACGAGCTCATCAACACTGGCTTCACAAACGAGGTCAGTTGCAACAAGCAGCACCAGGACTGTTAATTACTGCTGAATTTTAAACGGTCCTTGAGTACCCTTGAGATAATAAGAGATGCGTTACTTGACTTACTTGTTTGCACTGAATCGTTGTTACATACACGAAAATAAACAATAGTTAATGCGGTCCGAGTAAACGCGGGGGGGCTTACCGGAAAACGTTTCCTAGTCAAACATGCAAATTGTATGGCAAATATTAAAATGGCGAGGTTCCTACGTTTTGTATGTGGCTGTCGTACCGCTGCTAACACACCGATGACCAACTAATAGCTATTCCCTAGCTGCAGCTTACTTAACGGTATGCTTGATGACTTGAATAAAACCACTGGAGCCAACAAAACAAACATTTTATCGCTCCTAAGTATTTGAGAACACTGAGACTTCCGACTTGCAGTAGACATTTATGTACTCGATTGTTGTTTTATGAGAGTGAACCATGAAAATATCATTTATCAAAGCAATCATTCTCGCAATCAAAGAGTCAAACTTTTATGAATGTTGGTGAGTGGCGTATTAGAAGATGTGTTTATTCATGGCACATGCCTGTGCTGCAGGAAGTTAGCCGGTTCGGTGAATCGAGCGCCTGTGCGACGGCAACCGACATACGACACTGCGCCAGCGCATTCTGATCGACCATTATCAATAAACATTACACATTTTAGCGAAGAATCATCACTATATTCACTATCGACACATATTTCTGTGTAAATTATTCTATTTATTGATCCTGCAATTCCTAGTTTTGCATATTATTGCGTGTTTAGGTCTTTTTGAGATTGAAGATGATTGTGGATTCAGTGTCCTCGTAATACAGTACAAATGTCATGTGGGTATATAAGTAAGGTTTATTAGTTATTACCCGTATATTATGTTAATTTAATGAATGCTTATCGTCTATACTTAATGTAAACATTGCTGCAAAATTTTGAAATAGCTATGTAAAATATTATCCGTTAAAACAGAATAAGGAGGTATTAATTATTTTTAGAACAAGGCTCACTTTAGTTGACATGTAGGAGGTAATAGAGTACAGAAATGGAACTGAAGTAACAAAGCGACCAATTAACCTACCAAGAAGATGTGTGAGCCGGGATGTACTACTAACACTGGTTTCTAAAAACCCACATTTCCTAGTAAAGATAGTTAGTTGGCCGACATCACCGACTTTGGATACAGGATGCATTTGAGTTCAGCGCCCTGCTCCCGTCCCTCAAGCGACGCGCACAACGTTGTAAACCTACACTAGGTTAACATTAATGTGGTTTTAAATGGATACTTGGGGCGCGTCTTTCTCTGACACGCCTGAATACTTAGTTTAATGGACGATTTTCTCATTCAAATTATAAATATTACCTTTTACACAGCCGCCTTAATTGAATAATTTGGAGATGTTGAATCTTACATCATACGCTTAGTCGAAACATCAGTGCCTTTCAGAAAGCATACGATCACTAACTGATAAGTAATAGTTCAAAAAAAAAATAGCGTATCCCCCATCATGACATGCTATCATTGAATGAAATACAACACAAACAAGTCGATGAGGTCAGTGACTGGTTGCATAAGGAACGCGAGTAATGTTCACGTGCAGGGCGGATCATCCAATGTTGATAAGTGGGGTTCTAGGGCTTTCGAGTTTGATTTAAGAGAGAGCAGTGGCCCAGATTATACGTGCAATTAAGGTCGATGCAGACGATGTGTCGCGTGTACCTTGTGTCTCCTCATTCACACGTTGAACTAGACACACTGCACCTTAAATCGTGGACATTGCACCTCTCTACTCTCTACCCAAACTTCACAAATAAGAACGTTCCGAATATTTTTATAGCAAATGATAAATATTAATAACGTAATGAAATTAAAATGCAATTTACACATGAGTATTAAAATGTCAAGACGTAAGCCGGTTGTAACGGGTGATCAGCCCTGTCGCCGAGGTAATGATAGCTTCCCTAATGGTACGAGTGCTGGGGAAAATTCGCACGCGCAGACGAACGATTAACCGGCGCCACTGATGTATTAGTCCACGTCACGGATATACTTAACTACTGTAAAGTATTAGTGTCACCTCCGTACAAATGTTATCTGCACAGTTGACTATATGAAAAACCCAGCAATTATCGTTAGCATTGATAATTTCTTGTTTTAGTTTTTCACTTGCTTCTTTTTCAGCTCACCCATAAGCTCTGCATAAATCATTATAATGATCGCATATTCAGCTTCTATGCTGCTCTTGGTTTTATCTGGCTTTTATATTTTCTTTTTATAGTTAAATGTTTCTTGTAGCCGTTTGTCACTTATTTGTGGATTCTCAAGAATAAACAAAAATATTCAAGAATCACAATTACTTCTCATATTCAACTTTGTTGACCTTGATGATATGAGAAATAATTGTCTTTACTTTCTCGTACGATCCCAGTGGCGCCGATGTCTGCAAAGCCTACGATTATTTTTAGATTAGAAATGGCTCAACCGCTTTACGTAATTGCACTAGTCGCATGCGCAGCTAGTTCCAGAGGTTTGCTGCTAAATATAGTCACAGAGGTGGTGTGCAATTACACCTTATTATCGCATGTTTCCACTGGAAGCTAGGCTGCGTCTTGCCACTGCTATTACTTACATGTTTCAGTTTCTTTAGAAAGTGTCCAGATATGACGAAATTGAAATGACCATGTTGGGCAGATTACAGAATGGTCGCAAAGTAGTTTCCCTTGCTTTCGAGCGCTGCGTAATGCTGCGTGCGTGCCTTAGGTACCTCCCCATAGTGCTTCAACACTCTACAACGTAAATTACGACAAATTAGGGCAAAACACCGTTTGAAATACTTCTACCATGTCCACAGTAAGTTCCTAGTACTCTTGCAAAGTGCATTGCGTGAACACCACAAAGCTTTTCATGAAAATCTTTTTTTTTTTAAACACAAGAGAATTATTAATTTCATTCATGAAATATGAGAACAATCACATACTGTGTTGAAACACATGTGATCTCATTAATGACAATGTATTTTGAACGGATGTTATTCGAAGAGACTACGCAAGCGCAACACGTGCCCATCCCAAGTCATGGTCAATTTCGTATAGAACATCGCCAAGACCGTGAAAACAACTTGACACAGATTCTATCTGGTACAGAGTGCCTGCAAGTGATGGCACTTTCAATTATCACTGCACCGGTGTACGCCCACACATGATTATTGATCATTTCTGATGCAGTGTTTCACTGTGTCATTTTTTGAATACTTTCTCCTGTTCCCAGATTTTTTTCTCTTGCATACTTATCTAATCATCTCGAATGCGCCTGTCATTCATTACATTTTCACCGTCTCCTAATAAGTCTCGATGTCGTTGCTGTTAATCTTAATTAGGTACTAATTTAAATCAAATAGAATCTGACGTTGCATTATAAATTAATATTTAAAAGATCTTGAATCGGTAATTTGATTTTAGTTAGCAAGCCATGTCCAAAAAAACATCCCACCAATTAGCGTGCGTGCTACGCCTCATGCAGATCGGATCCTGGTAGTGCCAGGTGTCCGTCGTCAAGATGTGATGTAAAAGGCTTTCAGTGAATCGTTTGCGTCGTAAATTTCCGTTGACCCAGATATGATGTGATTAGAAACGTATGTACGTCAACGTACAGCGAAAATGATATTTTTTGCTAGTGCCAATTCATTGGTATAATAGAGCGTCGTGCACACGAGATGCGATGCGACATCCGCAAGTGAGAGTTCTTAGACTTGTCACCGAAACTGGTATGTGTACCGCGTGGACCACTCTAACGCGAATGTAATTATTATTGCCTAGAGAGTATTGATATGTCCGGTACATGTTAGCAAAAGTGTAAGTGAGGTCGTTCATTAAACCTTCAGATATAAACATTGTACCGCTTACGCCATAAACCATAGCTCGTAACTTATAGCCATCAGTACGTTTTTTGCTGAAACTTTTTATTTCATGCATAACACTTCTGGTTCTACGAAATGTCTATTAATTTAATTAATTATGCGATGGTATTCAATTTAAAACTATGTTTCATTTTGACATCAACGAATCTGACGTAATAAGATGACTCTTGCACTATTCTTGTTGGCTGTTCTAACAACAAGAAAATAGGAAATCAGTTTATATTGTAAATTACATGATTATATTCTCATACTCACATTCTTCACAGCAACTTAAGTTCAAGTAAAACTTGGGCGTGAAAAAAGACAAACACCAATAGACCTTGCAAATTAGATACATATCGCGTATTCTTCTGCATACTGTATGGAAAAAGTTTGCATTAGTTGAATTTTTGTTTAATATCTCAGTTGGTTATTGTGCTGTGGCAGACGAAACGGGGGCGGGTCCGCGCTCCGCAGCCGAGGAAACAGCCTCACACTGAGCTAGGTCGTTCATCGACCCGCGCCGCGCGCACCGACCGCAGATGCGATTGTTTATACACCACCATTATCTAAACACTGTTTTGCTGCTTACTTCGTGACATTCCTTTGTAATTATTTTGAAATGTAGGTTAAGGCTTTTCTTTCAAGAAATCGAGAGACTCACTTTTCACTTCGCTATTGTCCTTTGTCAAACTTATACAATACGTAGTCTTTGTTGCAATGCAATTTCCGTTAAATCGACAATTCAGTTGATCGATGTTGTTACATAATTTTCGGGAGTTAAACCAGAACGACTTAACAGTTATACATTCATAAGAGAAATATATTATAATTCCCTTCACAAAGAAAGATTGGATCCTCGACAGGAAGATCGCAAGATTAATGACACGAGATGAGTGTGCAGTTAGGTTTTAAATAAAATATACGTCCGTAATAACCGATACGGTACCGAAATAATTAAAGGAATCGAATATTTATTCATTCAAAATATGGAGTGTTGTAGCTTTTATACCATCAGAATATTTTTTAGCCCACAATATACCTATGTATGACGAATATTTTGAATGGTTACAATATACTTCTGTAGTAAGTAGTAGTTACGGTAGGAAGTTTTGTTTTGTAAAACAATGTCTTTAACTGTGAAAATATTTTGGTACAGCCATATCTAACTAACGCTGTAAGATTTTACTGCGTAATGTCCTCTGGCGAAACAAAGCCGTCTTCTGAGGCTTGTTTTATTTTATTCGAGGCACGGTCTTCTCTATTCCCTACTTAATCTTCTAAAGTCATTACTCCACGATACACTGTATTTTACGATGTTGCTTTTATTTTTTTTAGTTTTATTTTAAAGCTCGGTAGGGAGAATGCGGATCGCAGGACATGCGCGGGCGCCGCAGAGTCGCGCCGCGAGCAACTTTCTACAGCCGCGTCTAGAACGCTTTAAACCGTAATCTGCAGATTGACGTACCTTCGAGATGGTTACGACAGGCAAATTAAATTGCACATTAGTGCTAAAAATGTGCAATTATCTTTGAAAATCTTCCTCTCCATTTGTAGAGTTGACCGTGAATTTCTCTCTGTGATTTAAAAGAGCCTTAACTAAGCCGTGAATCTGTTGTTATATTGACTAGTACAAACATAATTTTACATATTTTATTTTATGACTTGCTTCTGGATATTTAAAAAGTTTGCATTTCAGTATCTCTATAAATCGTTTGTAAACTCAACTGAAGATATGCTGCAGTTGACTTTACAGATGATTTTCTTCAACAGAGTAAGACCCCATATTAACGATTAGTATCTATCTACTATCTCTATACACCAACGATAAATCGTAGCTAATTTACCTGTGCGGTCTGTTCATGAAGTTTTATCGGAATAACCTATGTTCTTCTGACGAACAATGTAAACCAAATACTGTAATCTGCAAGGATTTACCACACACACCTCCATCTGTTCTTTCCATCCGTTCGTGAGCGGCTGGCTAGGACTTGGCTGGAGGTGGATCACTGTGTTGCCCAATTTCTCACAGGTCATGGCAATTTTAAGAGTAAATTATATTCCTTTAAACTAGTTGCTTCGCCTTTGTGTCAATGTTCTGCATTGGGCTGTGAATACGAACAATCTGCACATCACATCTTATGGGAGTGTGTTCTTTGGCAGAATGAGCGCAATATAATGTTGGATAGTATACAGGTTACATCTGGTGTCGTTTACTATGCGGACCTTGTGGAAACTAAAACCAATTTCCGTGCGTTCAAGCGCTTTTGCCATACCTATTATTGGAATCAATTGTAACAGCTCACAGTTTTAGGACCCAGTATTTTTACTACAAACTGTATTCCGTGGTGCTAGACAATCTGGGCTTCTCCCAGTTGTGATTGCCCCTTTGTGCCTATTGGCCTAGTTCTGTTCTGTCTCCTGCTTGTTATGGAGGGAAGTGGAAATATTTATTTTTCTTACTCCTCCGCAGTTCTTTCTGATTAATTTCTTTGCGGGATCCAAGACAGTTGAATCGTTTCTCCGGGACTCGTCGAGCTTCATTGCTTCGGCGCTTTTCTGGCGGACTCCACTGTTGATTCTGGCTTTCAGGAGTTGCAGTGGTTGGGAATAGTGTGGTGGGATTGTCCCAATAAAAAAAAAAAAAAACTCACGTTCGATGAAAATGCGTAAGTAATCGAATTGCACAATTGAATCACTTCGATAAATTGTTACTTCTTCCGCACTGGGCGGGGCGGAAGTAGTCGTTTAGTCTGACACTCGTGTCAGACTTTTACTGACTAAAACCCACCCATGTTCCTTCGGTTGCCCCTTATGTTCTGGGGCCGCGGTAACTATTAGAACTATGCCGCAACCCCGGCAGGCATTGGCCCTAGAAGGTAACAATAATTTTAGCATGTTTGTCTTTCAAACAATCTGCTACAAACAAATCTATCGACAAAAAATCTTACATTTTCAGAACGTAAACCTAAGTTCCTGTTATGAAAATATCTTGAAATTAAAAAAAACAACAATGTCTATAAAGGAACCAAGTTTTCAGGATCCGGGTTGCAAATTAACTTTCAAGGAATTCATTGTATCATTCTGTGTAAATAAAGTACTTGCTAACTTAATAAGTTCTGACAAAAATACTGGCGGTTTTCCGGAAATATTTAAATAGGCGGGAAAATTCAGTATTTTCCTTATTTAATATTTATTGTGTGCTACTTTGTTCATCTTATTATCGTTCGCTTTAAAGTAACGATGTCTGCTCACTAATTGTAATATTATTCTTTAACAAGGTTGAAAAAACAACTTACTCATAAACACTAATAAATATAAGTAGATAAAGAATATAGAGTTTGTGAAATCGTTACAATTTGTTACGGTCAAGTCATTGTCGGTTTTTGTTGTTTGCAAGTAAACCTACGTTACATGTCATTAAACGCTTAATATTGTTCAGCTACACTAATTTTACTCGAAGATTTTGAGGACTACTGTTCAGTATAACCACGGCTGACATTTCAAAACAAATAACTAAATATAAGTAGTACCCGTTGTCGTTAGATATCCATGGTATCAGGTAATAAAATTTTATATATAAGACTTGATTCCTTTGCCTAGTGTGTAAGTAGGTAGAGGTACTTACAATAGATTTTCCTAATGATAGTCAAGCTATTAAATATATGCACGTGTTCAGACACACTTTACTTGGTTACTGTTGAAAATGGATTACCTATTAAATCCCCCTACAGGAGAATAAACACAGACATGTGTCCGAACACGAGTGTATCGCTCCTCATGTGTAATTAAGTTACGTTCCATTGGACAATGAAACAATAGCGAATAACGATATAAATTACCCACTAACTGGCCTGATTAGCTACGATATTATTTTATAATTTGTGCTCCCATTTATCAATGCTATATGTAATTAAACGGTAACATTACAACTTTACACGGGGGCACTGTTAATATTTTATGATGTCGAGAAAAAATCGCGCGCGTCGCGAATTGCTCGGGCGGGCGCCATGTAATGGCGCCAACGCCGCGCCGGCGACGCCGCTGACCGCTTGCTTCCTCGAACCGTGCTATCACTGGCCGACATTATACAATAAGTAACAAATTCGACAACCTTCACGTCATTAAAACACCTCATTAAGACTCACATCACCAGAGAAATCTTCATTTGTATGTCATCGTGAAGATTTTATTTAAAAGATCATTTATTTTGCACATCATAAATTTTGTATATTCGAGCGATAATCAAGCGTTTGTAATTAACTAACAAGTAAGTGCCTACCTAATATTAATATTGGGATATTATCCAATTAATGTTTCATTAATTTAATTGGCGCGTCATTAGTTTCTATTAGAATTATGCAAATATTGACTTTCAAGGAATGTGCATTAACTTAGAATTTTGCGTAGCAACCAAGTTACTTAACAAGCTGGGGTGAATGAATTTTCATTTTGCATTAAAATACAAATAGTGTTTCGAATTCTGCACGGAGTGGTACGTGAGACCTAGATTTCAGATGTAATAAATACGCATCTGTATCTTCTACGTATATGAATGACCCAATGAGACTGCATGCTCTAGTTGCAATTGATTGCAAACTTTCCTCTGGCTTTTTCTTACTTGGTTCCTTCTTACAGCCCTTTTTTAAATCTCTCAAATGGGTACGTATGTATATTCAAATGACACGTCAGTTTTGAAATGCGTCGGAAATATGCTAATCGATTTAATCTTGCAAAAAAACCAACTGATACAATGAATTTAATGTGACACACACTTCCGTCCTTGCCCTCGTTTAAAGACACGAATTAAAATCGAATTTTATTTATTTTCGTCGTGTTTTCATATAAATTTTCAATTTCGATAAGCAAACTTTGGCCAATTAGGAAGTAGCAGTGTGTTCAAATTGACTTGCTTCGAAAATCCAGGGGCAACAAGCATCGTTCAAAAACAAACTTAACAGAAACATTTAAAATGTACAATTAATTTACTTAAGTTTAAAAAAGTTTCTGATAAGCTTCGAAAAATCGACTAGAAGATTAATAAGATCCATCAAACCTACCTGCAATAACCTCAGAAAACCGGCTGTCATGTCGCGTGTGATATATCTATAGAAAAAAAAACCCTGTTGAAATCAATTCGTGCCTCGTAGACAAGTAGACAAATCGATACTTCCGTTTATATAACGTCTACTTATAAAATAGCTTCATTTAAAATGTCCTACGGTAGTAATAAATAAACTTCTTCCCTTTTGGTCAATTCTAATTCATAGAAGCGGGCATTAACTGCAACGTCGTACGCGGCACCAAGGTCTGTTGTTTGTCTATTGTTTGGTGCATCCGATCGAAGTTCTTTATCTGAATAAATAATATTTTTTCCTGTAGCCGACCATTGGACTTCCCCAAATCGACCGTTCCATTGAACGGAAAGTTATTCTTCGAAATTTATGCGAGAGTTTGTTTGCTACCAGCATCTGAGAGGTCGTTCGTAATCATTCGTGCATACACCTACGCACAAAAAAGTTTCAAGAGTACGGTTATGGGCATAGATAAAACACTAATCCATCTAGCTGCATGCATCTATCGTCTTTTCTTTTTGGCAATTTTTTGTTTCAGTTTATCTCAATTTTGAAATAAACCATGAATGATCATTTTATTAATTCATTTATATTTTGCACACACTCTTGTCTCTGCTCTGTCTTTGAAGGCTTTCCGTAACTTTGGCTATGAGGAAACTGAAAAACAAAAAAAAGGACAAAAACTTTCATAATCGTAGCAAACGATATTACCGTTTTCACTTGAAACAGCAACCAACTCTTTTGTACATGAAATAAAATACCTAATAGAAATAAGGCCTGTAAATACAATTCTTCATAAGTTTTACAAATTGTTTGACGTCCTCAAGAACATTCATTTTAAAGGAATGTTTAATTGTCTTCCACGTTTAACTATAAGGGGTTCATTAAGCGTCGTATAGGTAATTAATACTCGATTTGCCCGTCCCAGATACGGGTGGCGCATCGCAAGCTGCGTTGGCGCCGAGCCTAACTGTCCACTGGCATTTGTGCATGACGGTGTTACATGTGTATACTTGTGGCCACTATCTGTGCGCATTAACATTATTTATCTAGCAACTATTAAATACATTATTTTTAATGCCTTTAGAATACATCATTACTTTGCCAAAGCCACCCTTTTTTTTTTTTTTTTTTTTTTTTTTGGTGAGTGGGAAATCATCCAATGACTGCTCCCGTCCTGGGTGCGACGGGAGGGCGTGTCAGACTCTTACTGACTAAAACCCACTCATGTTCCTTCGATTGCCCTTTATGTTCCAGGGTCACGGTAACCACTATAAACATTCCGCAACCCCGGCAGGCGTTGGCCCTGTTGGGCCCCTTCCTGTGCTGACTCCTTCTCTTTGAGGCGCGCGTGGAACAAAACGCGCCGTCTACGCGGTCCTGGTCCTAGCCGGGCGGCGAGCTACCCATCGCTCGCCATCCGCAGAACCGCGCCTACGGTGGCCGGTAGTCGTCTTGCGACTCTCGACGTCTTCGCCTGGGTCTTAGTCCGGGGCGAGAGGCTCGTCGTTGCCTCTCGCGCGCCGCCGCTTCCTTCACTAGCATAACTGCTTCGCAGAAGGAGGCGACGGCATCCCATTCCGTCTCGCCCCGAAGCATGGCCTGAACCAGCGCCGGGCGCGAGAGGTCACCGCCGCCGATCGCCTCTACGAGGACACGTCGATGCTCCGCCCATGCGCGGCACACCTCGACTGTGTGCTCGAAAGCCACCCTTTTTGTGCGTTTTAAATGCATTACTGAAAACATCTACGTTTTCAGTAATCCACTAAAAGAGTACTCATTATTGATCGTAACTAAAATCAAGCAAAACTATGCTGGATGCAATTACTGAAGGATGCTTAAAAAATGTCAACAGAATGCTGGCACTCTGAGATTATTGCAAATAAGAAGGTGGGCTTGCATAAAGCTTGCGGTATTGCATCGGCCTGCGCGAGACTGAGTGATGGACGGTCCTGACACGAATAGGGCCAACACAAAGCGGACTAACTGTATGCGACAGGATGACCCCACATCAGATGGGGTGACTTACGATTCTCTGCTCTCGTTTACCTACTTGACTTGCAACAATGAAAACCGATTCCATTTACAATATTGAAAACAGTATAAGTTATTAATCACCAAGAATCTAAATTGTTGATAATGACTATAAACGACGTCCGTGATCGACGAATGTTTTACTAATTTTGGTACGTATTCGTTACGTCACCGTAGCAAACCTACTTGAATTCCAGTCCTTGCATATTTTATGTAAATAAAATAAGATTGCAAGACAAGAAACAATTGGCATCGGTCTTGGTCTAGACTTGAAAAATAAATAGATTTTTACTCAGTACATGTTAACACAACAGTAGTTGACAGGCATGAAGTCTTTATTTTGTATTATGACATCGAGGCTTAAAGCAACCGAGTGTCTTCAAAAACGTCAATTGTTTTTGACCGCCTAATCATGGTGTGACTAGGTTGGATAACGGTTAAAATGGGTTATCCATACCGTTACATAATTCTCTCGAGGAGTGCATCGGATGAAAATTGATGTATGATCGAAGGTGATGGTGCGGCGGCTTGGCGGGGCGTGCGGCGGGCGGCAGTGGTGCGCGTGCGACTCTCACCGCCTTATCTCTCGCGACCTCCGCCGGACGCGCACGCACGCCGCGCTCCACCAACCGTTACCGCGCCGCGTTCGCGCTATGCCGCCTCTTCGACAACAAATCTATGTGCACACTTACTTGTACTTTTTTCAATTTCGAAGTGTAGGACGTAGCCCGGAAATGCGCCAGTGAATCAAACATAATTTTACTTTGTGTCAAACTGTTGGATTTTTTGTTGTATTTATTCAAAACAATACAGGTAAAAGGTAGTAGAGACAATATCAAAACGAATACTGGACTTTAACGACGATGGTGTCTGAAGGGGCTCTGCCCGTAGTATGGTGTATACGCGATAATCAACTTGTGCCTCACCAAGTATCCGGTGTTAAATTACAAGGAGCTGTAACAGGAGCGCATATAGCCGCTGTTACAGATTTTTTGCGTATGGTAGCAGGAACCCCTATTGTTCTTCCGCATACAGCGGTTCCCGAAGATATCGATAATGACATTAATCAAGAAAAAGAAATCACAGCCCGAAGACGCAAAATGTCTATGCAAGTGGAAGTGCCTTGCGTTTTCCTCACTGAAAGCGCTTTACAAAAAGCTAAGAGCCGCAGTAATTCTAGAGAAGAAAAGGTAACAATTGAAAGATGTAATATAACAACAACCCAAATGATAGACAGTCATTCATCTTTTCTAAGTTCTTCTGATATTTTAGAAATGAAAGAGTTTGAAGATAGCCACAAAGAAATGGTGAAAGATAATTTCATATCAAGTTCTTCAGAATCGGCATCATTGACTGAAAATAATTATCCTCAAAGAATAACGAGGATTATAGAATTAGATGACTTAAATTCAAACACAGTTAGTATAGAATCTGAAAGAGAACACCCCCAAAGGATAACTAGAATTATAGAATTTCAAAATGACAAGGCACCTTCACCGGTATGTACCGACGGAGAAAATGAAACATTACAAAGAATTACCAGAATAATAGAATTGAATGAGGACAATTCATTTTCTACCATTAGGAATAGCTCAGAATCTTTGGACAAAGAATGCCCTCAAAGATTAACTAGAATAATGGAAGTTGAAAAAGAGACTAACTTTCCGAGCATGACTAAAATAATTGAAATGGAAAACGACATATCAAATGAACGACGAATTTCTTTGACAAACGAACGCGAAACTGGTGGCGGAAATATTGAAATTTGCAATGAGGAAGTGACTGTTAGGTCTAAACATGTGCATCGAAGTACCCCTAGGTTTAGTCTTGACTCTTCGTGCTCCGAAAACTCTTATGTTAATATTGAGTGTATAAAGAGTTTGCAGGATGTTAGAAAAGAGGAAAACACTGAAAGCGGTGTAAATCCTGAAATATCTCCCGCTGGTAGGTCTATCCGTTCTCGATTTCCGAGAAAAAAGACGTCGGTTTGTTCGATTGGCTCTTCGGACTGCGACGATGAGGTAGATGTAATTTTTAAATCCAAGCCTAAATCTAGTCAATGGGTAAGTTTGGATTGGATACCGCCGCCTCCCAAAGAAGAGCCAGTGATTATGCAAGTCTGTGATAAAAATGATTTCATAACAAAATGGATAGCAGAACAAAATGCGCAAGACTCTGTAATTATTGCTGACGAGAGGCGAAAGAGCCTTCCGCCAAAATCTAACGAAATATATCTTCAAAATATGAGAAGGTTTAGTGACAGTTTACAAATATGCAAAGAAGATGCCGCTAGTGATTCTCCAGCGACAGTGAAATGGAAGTGGCATGATATAGTGAAACGCCACCTCCAGTTATTGAAAAACGAGAAAGGTTTTAGACGGCAAAAAGGCAGTTGGATGCGTACAGCGAGAAGACTTTCAGGAACTAATGTAAACCATAAAGACTTGGAGTCTTTGCCGTTGGATACGTATATGAAACTTCAGACTATGCCGTAAGTGTTATTATTGTTATTTACTATTGTCGTATAGTTCAATTCAACCGTAATTTACATAACTTTATACTGCTTTGTTGTAATTAGTATTGGGATTGTTACAACGTAATTTATAAACACTTCATAACATAGATTACTTTAACAATTAATTTTCCATTTTATTAAACCTATTTTGATGTTCAAATGCTAAAACAAATCTATACACCGTGTTCCCATTTTGGTAATGTAACAAACAACTTTGTCTTTGTCTTAAAACACCAAACACATTGGTTTGTAAACATAAAGCATCCAATTTTCAGGCATTTCTTACAAGTGTATAAGTGTGTGTGTCTGTGGCACCGAAACGGGTGACCCGATTTGGATGCGGTTTTTTAGGGTTCCGTACCTCAGAGGGAAAAAAATTCAACCCTTATAGGATCACTTCGTCGTGTACATGTCCGTCTGTCAGGACCCTTTCTCTTAAGGACGCGTGGTGGTACCGAATCGAAATTTAAATTCGGGTCTGCGGTCCCTTAAAACTTTGAAAATATATAAATAAAATACGGCCGTTAACGTCGCAAAAATCGTTTATTTCTGCCCTGTGAAGGGAAACAATACTTGTAAGGTACTTGCTGTTGACCTAGAACTATGAAATTTGGCACAAAGCAATGTCATATCATATAGTAAAGGAAAATCTAAAATCGTATTTTTTTTACCCGACTGCGCGACGCAAAGGAGGGTAATGTGTTTATCAGTCTATGTATGTATGTTTGATTCTATGTGGCGTTCTAGAGACCGAATGCGTAGGCCGATTTTGACAATTCTTACGTCAATCGATCGTCTTAACCTTGCGAGTGTCACTAAAGACATGACATTAATCAAAATTCACCACAGCGACAACCAGACGCCATATTGTCAAAATTAAAAAAAAAATGCCTATGAACTATGTCGAGCGGGGTGTCGTTGAATAGGTATTATAAAATCATCTTTAGGTTTCTTTTATCATTTTTCATAATAAATAATAGTTTAGGATATATAACGATTTAAAGTTGTTTAACAAAACAATCGTTTTTGCTAATTTTCTTGCTTATTGATTTAAGTTTTTATTTCAAGTATAAACGACATACAAATAAACAAAACATGAAGAACAAATATTTTTGGTAAAAAAACCACTTTGGTGTCACTGTACACAAGCTCCAAGAACTACTTTGGACCGAGCTGTGGTTGATTTAAGTTCACGCGTTTTTGCTAAAGGTCAAGCATATGTAGCTTTGAGCCAAGTTAGGTCTTTAGAGGGACTAATCATCAGTAGTTTAGACCACCGCAAGTTACTTAATATTCCCACGATATAACTCCCTCAATGAAATTACTAGATTGCATAATTTTCCATCTTATAACGAAGTCAATGAACCGTAACTAAAAAGTAAAAAATAAAACAAAAATTATTAAAAAACAAAAAACCTGACTGCGTGAAAACTAATTTTAAAAAATGCGTGAAAAATATAACTTAAATAAAAACTGAAAAGAAAGAAACAAGCCCAGTAGTTTAGAATAGAACAGAACGACTCACAGTCGGGGCCCATTCAAATTTTACCGATCAAATCTTTCTAAGGGGCCCCGACTGTGAGTCGTTCTGTTCTATTCTAAACTACTGGGCTTGTTTCTTTCTTTTCAGTTTTTATTTAAGTTATATTTTTCACGCATTTTTTAAAATTAGTTTTCACGCAGTCGGGTTTTTTGTTTTTTAATATTTTTTTTATTAATTTTAAAAACTTTAAGAATATTTAATTACTGTAACAAGATTTCTTTACTTACAAGTATGTACAGAACCTCTGGTGTGCGAGCCCAACTCACTATTGGTCTTAACTACAGGGCGGAGGTTATATAAATTTTAATTTACGCTTGTTTATATTAACAATACCTAGGAATATAATGAATGGATTTCAATCCATCATTTTACTTTTTTTTCAGGTATTTTGTGTTATTAAAGAAACATTACAAACAAAGCTGTGTAACAAAGCTGTATTTTATTAGAGAAAGTAGCTAACATTTAACTGAAAACAAGCAATTAAACTATTATTACATGAATAAGATTAAAAAGGAATCTTGTTAAAAATAAGTAAGTAGGCATCGTAAGCAAGGGAAGATTTATTTTTATCTTTTGAAATTTCCTAAAATTCACAGTTATATTTTTATTTGTTGCATGTGCGTTACCTCTAAATTAATCCTCAAATATACATTCCATGTAATCATTTTCCTATAGTTCTCGTCATCTTGAAGCTAATCATTTGTGACTTGTGTAGATTTACACCGTAACAGGAGTTACGGTGTAAATCTATTGGTCAGACAAGCCTACGTACTTGGGGCTTAACATGTGGTTGTTACCAGGAATCGTGGCTGCAATATATTGATCGTTCTCGTTAAAATTAACTCGCGGTTTTCCTTTTGATTCCAACACGTTGTGATAGAGATAAGGCAATATCTGACAATGTAGTGATTTGTCGAGTCTGCTGATAAGGGGCCGTGTTACGAGAGCGGGTGCGAGGCACGCGCTTCCGCAAGGCCGCTCGATTAGAATGCAGGGAGCTCGCGTCCAAGGCTACGGTTGCGCGGCCGGTCGGTGCACCGGTGGCCGCTGTCTTCCTCCCCGTAGTTCGGCAATTGGAAGCAGGCTCAGGAAGTGAGCCTTTGAAGGTGACGCTCACAAAATTTAACTGCGTGCTGATCGGAAGCGGCTGTGCTTTGAATTTTTGACGTACCTTTTGTTGTTCAGAAATTTATGCGCTTCCTCAATCATCTTGAATAATTAGGACACGAATAATTTATTCAGCTCGATTGAACTCGGAACCAAAACATGTTTTGCTTGAATTTATAAACAATCCTACGATTAAGGGGAACCGCAATACTTGTACTGAAGCAAGGTAAGCGGATGCACCAACGTCAGTTTCACTGATGAGCCTTGAGCATTACTCCATTTGCACAACAGCTAACCGCATCACAATAAATTACACAAGTCGCTGTTCCAATGGGGTGAATTACTATTAATATAATGCATATGCATGAACATGTTCAAAGCTCATAAGAATGCCCACGCTTAATGAAATTTTTGTGAAAGGTTTCTCTGTCCCACTACTGGGCAAAGGCCTCATTCCACTTCTTTCATTATTCGCGAAACTTTGCTTCTTCTTTTCAATTTGCCAGATTTTTATCTAATACTTATTCCGCCTCGTCCTTTGTCGGCCACCAGCGAATTTTTTTTATGGATGGGAAATCATTAAATGACTTCTCCCGCCCTTAGTGTCAGACTTTAACTGACTAAAACCCTCCCACGTTCCTTCGGTTGCCTTTATTTACCGGGACCGCGGTATAACTATTAGAACTATTCCGCAACCCCGGCAGCCACGCGCGAATTTGCAGTAAGTTTGAATCAATAAATAAATATTATGCCAAAACTATAAGATTTAAATTTGTCATATCGTGTGCATTAGGATTTACGTTTTTCAGCGCTTCAACATCAGAAAACTTGTTTGTGTGACTGCCGTTCTGAAAACATGAATGTTGTTCTCAAAGTGCATCAACATGGCTATTGTACCAAATGGGCAACCGCGTTCTTTGGCGGAAACAAACGCATTCACATCGAAATATTTGCTTGTTTTTCAGTTTCTCACAGTTTCTTGTTACTTTTCATGAAAACTTTGATTAGTTTGATACGCGAAAAAAACATTGATTTATATATTTGTATTTAATACTATAATTATTCATTTTCAAGCATTGACGGCGAATCGGTTACTTTTAAGTACTATATCTTGTTGGTGTTTTATTATCTCTTATCAATCGTCAGGAAATCATATTTATCTTATTATGTAGTAATACTCTGATTGAAAATAGATATGATATTGTAAATGATTTCTTATCATCATTAGTGTTTGTTTTGCAGACGCACATGACGTCGAAAATTGTGGTGGACATATCTTTTTCTATAAAATATGTGCTAAAAAAGTGGACACTTACAGTTAGTGCAAGTGCGTTGGTACTATTACAAATGGAACTAACTTTATTAAGACACGTTATATTATATCTTATACCGTTTTTCGAGTATTGTTCTGAATCGTGATGCCTCCTCATCGCCAGCTATCATTTGTGCAACAAATCATGCAAGCTGATTTGACCTTCGAAATTGAAAAAGAACACATTTGGAATCAAAAGTAACCCCATTTTCCTTATGAATTATATTTTAACGGACATTTCGCTTAATTACTCAGTCACTCTGCTACCAACACAATGGATTGCGTATTTCCAAACATCGCGTAACTTATATTGATAAAAAATTAAAACGGACTAAAATTTGTTTTGTAACATGAATTGCTTCTTACTCACTTTCACCATGTCGAACATTTAGGTGCCGTTTCGCGACGTCTCAGTAGTCTCCGTAGAGTTAAAAATTAACTTGCTTATTTTTTTTTCAATATCTTACATCTCGCTTTCTATTCAAATCGTGAATCATGTCGTTTATTATATGTAGTCAATGACACTCTCAAACTTTGAGTGTCCCACAGTAATCGTTTAAGTCTGTCTGCGTACCTGCGACAAACGCTCTGTTTATCGAACAATAACTTTGCATTGCAAATGTTTCTTTGTTATACAAACTAAACACGTGTTAGAAAATCGATGAAATGTCTCGTTTCTTATCAAAAGGCCTGAGGTCGTCTCTGGCAAAAGAACAATACAACTGGTTTTTAACTTTTTACGATTTGTTTTTACTTTTTACGGCCGCTGTGCGCACCGCGTGCGCCGGCGCACACCGACCTCCGTCGAAATTGTTGCTCCTGCGGATGTTTTCGTGCAAATCATTTTCGAATGCGACTAGCTGCAATACAATCTTTTAACTTTAAATCGTTAGCTTGTTGTAAAATTGTAAGTTAATCGCAGTGAATTGTGAATCTTATCCAAATATGAATTGAAGGAGTAATATTAACTAAGTGGGCTGCGTGTTCGGCAATGATGCCCAAGATATAATTATACAATCGTTTGTAGAACCGTCTACCTTAAACAGAATCGCGTTGTCACCTACTATATCCAATGAATGATGGCTGTCGACAAAGTCTTTAGTTATATTAAGCAATTCGCAGTACTTATCATTCCTTGTTTTACGTTTCGCATCATGCCCTTACCTGATTAACAGAAGGCAGTAATATTTAACGACTCATTGTAAGGTTCGCTAATAGTTCTCGCTACGCTAACAGATTTCTAAATGTTTAATATCTCAAATAACAGTGCCATTTTAAATGTTTTGACGTCGTTCAAATGACTGGTTTATTTACTACCACTTGTCATTACTGATATGACGATTTCTATCGTGCATGGAAACTTGTCTGGTTATCGTGACTAGGTTTCGTGCACTGTATTATCTGTGTCAGAATTCTTAACACCTAACAAGGTATCTGGGAAGTCTTATTGTGAATTCAATCGATGTCGTTTGTGTGACTGATATCCTTATCTGTCACTTGCCTGAACAAGTAACGGGCAAACCCATATTGCTCGCGAAATATACCGTTCAAAATACAATTATCTTAAATGGGGTTTGTGGTCCATGCATCTCAACTTTTTCCGGCGTTAATCCACTTTTCACGAAGCTGACATTTTTGTATTGTCACTTTGTCACTGTCTCTGTAAGAATGGACTAGGTACGTAGAAATAGATATGTATTTTTCTCCTTTTCTAACTTAATACTCCCACGGTATTCAACAACTTTACAATGCATGTTTTTGCTTTTGTGGGACTCTAATTTACTAGGTTCTTAAGTGTTTGATATACACGCAGAAGCAATTATTGGCCAGTTTATTTAAACGTTTTGTCACACGTGCAGGACTTTTTTCTTCATCCTGCTTCTTATCTCTACACTATAATGATTTTATCTGCAACTATTCATTATTACATTCGCTTAACTAAGAAAATAACTCGGTGTTTAAGTTATACTTTTTATCAACTTGCATTGAGCTTATCCACGCATGTATGTTGCAACATCCTATAAAAAAGATTATCTCGAAACGGTATCACTCTATTCACCGAAAAAAAAACAACTAGAAGTTTAAGGCAAACTTACTTGTCCATCCCAAGAGAAGACCCTATAATTAGATTACCCATCTAGCGAGCAACCCGGAGCCTGGCGAGACTGGCTTAGCAAAAAAGTTGTGGCTACATCGGCACGCGAAGGTCGATGACCGGCGCCTCTGCTTAACTGGCTATATTATAAAACTCTGAGCGAAAGTCACGTAATTAATTCCTCTTGATTGCGCCACTTAACACCTCGGTGTCAAAGGGTTTAGGCCAATTTTTTTCTTGACACCGAGACCCAAATTCATTTATCTATTTTAGATAACTTGTTCTATCGAAAATTTAAATAAACTTTATTTTTTTTATGTCACACCAAGTATTATGTTAATGTTACCGAATAATACAACAATTTTGGCACGTGCTTCTCCAAAATAGTCGGTCATTCAACATGACGGTAATTATCGTAAATAAAATTTGCATTTCAAGTTTTTATAATATATCTTCAAGTTATCAATACTATAGGATTATTCTAATTGAGATGTTTGCAAACCGGAAACTCCGTTATATAACAAACCCAATAATGATATTTATTAGGAATTTCCGTCCCCCACCTTAACGGCTAACAACCTGCCTATGACATTCTATTTCGTAGTATCCACTGCTGCTTTGACAAATTAATTACGTAAGCGATTCTCATTAGCTATTTTCGTGTCAAACATTAATGAAAACTAAAAATATGAATATTACTCGACATTTTAGACGTATCTATGCAAAAATACACTTATTATTGACCATGTGACACTTTTACTAAACTTTTTCCGAAGTCTAGACAAAGAAGCCAGTCAAATTTGCACAATGCTATTTGCACTTTCCAAAAATCTGCAATTGAAACTTATCTACTAGAATAAATATAGCGGCAAAGTAGCTTGTTTAAATAAGCTCTATTCAAATCGGGAACATGCTTGCGTAGTGTCGCCCGACATGTTCGTACAAACGATATCGGTTTGTTAAACTTATCAATGTATGCAAACAGGCTAATCTCTTAATTTAAACAAAACTTCCTCATCAAAAGGCGTCTTGCATATTTTCTTTATTCTCAGTAATCGTTACGCAAGCAATAACCTTAAATCGATAAGTGATATCATCCATAAAAAATATCGAAAAGAAGGTCTAATATAATATGTGGACATGATTCATGATACAGATGACGATTTCTCTTTGCGGATAGGGGGTCAAGGTCGTTATCCGTCTGGCACCTTGAGATACTTGTAATCATTGACAGGGTTAGTAATTCAAACTTTATTCGGGGTTGTGGAATAGCAATAGCAGTAAATACACACATCAACATGGCTAGGGATATTTCAATTACCTAAATAACTAAAATTCTATTAAATTTTTGTTAAGACACCTACACATTAAAATGAACCTTGTTTAGTAATAATAAATAATAAACTGATTACCTGATAATAAACTTTTAAGTTAAATTAAAAAAAAAAAACTTTAAAAAAGAGGAAAAACTCAGACAATATTTCAATCTTAACTTTATTTTTGAAACATTAAAACCTAAACAAAACAACTATTTCTTTTATAAAAATTGTTGAAAACTTAAAATGAGCACGTAGGTTGACTTCATGCAGTCGTCTTCTTAAACTTTGACCGCTTACCAGCAAACCATACTCTCTCTGTAGCCTTTGAACCAATTGCATCGCCGCCGTTACATTTGGTTGACTTCGCGCAGCATTTACTATGAATCGGTCCTGTACATGTGTTGTAATGCGTTGAGGTCCTCGGTGCCGTTCCACCACTTCCACCGTGACACGATAACGTGACCAAAGCCTGGATATAACGTTCTGACTGGTCCTCATGGCTTCAGAAACCGCAATTAAAGAACAGTATTCCACAACAGGATATTGACACCCTTGTTTTGAGTATGCAGAACCGCTGCAGATGTGTCAGGAGAGTCTTAGGTGGATCCACGGATTATTAATTTTAAGTTTTCAACAATTTTTATAAAAAAAAATGTTGTTTCAAATATAAAGTTAAGATTGAAATTATGTCTGAGTTTTTCCTCTTTTTCTAAGTTTTTTAAATTAAACTTTATCTAAAGTTTATTATCAGATTAGATAGACTATTAAACAAGGTTTATTTTAATGTGTAGGTGTCTCAACAAAAAGTTAATAGAATTTTAGTTATTTAGGTTTAATTGAAATATTCCTAGACCATGATGTGTGTAATTATGTCGTCTTAATAATTTAAAAAAGGAAGAAAAAAAACAGCAATTAATTATAGCAATATCTTCTCCAAACCTTTTTAGAGGGAAGTAAACTGATCCTAAATTACAACTTGAAATTATACTGAGATAATTTCACTGAGATGCCTGCACTGAGATTATTTCTTTTAGTGAGTATGATCGGAGTTCAGTTCAGTTGTTACATCTCATAAGTCATAAGTATTTATCTCCTCTCAATGAAACTTACTTTACTTACTGAAATGAAACTTACTGTCTAGTCATGATTACATCGTTTTAAACACTTTCTATTCTTATTATTGAGGAAATTAATTAGCTTAATAAACATGTGCATTATTAATCTATTCTGCATGCGTCTTCCACGTTAGACCTTCGACGCTATCTGTTAGTTACCGATCTATGACCCTAAGTATGCCCTTAGTGCGTGCCGAGGTCTCATTGAAGGCTTTAGTAGTTACAAGTTACATCCCGTGGCGCCCTTTTCATGTCTCATTTTTATAGCTCATGCGACATTGTTCATAATAATTTTCCTCCATAATATCATCTGGAATAGTTATTGGCCTGATAGCCTGTTTGACGATTATAGAATTTTAACTAGCTCCAGATGCAGCTGGACTTTTGAAATAGCCATAGCTACGAGGCTGCAAGTTATTTGCCAGGTGCAAGGCTTTAGATAGCTCCTTGGATTACAGGAAAAAATAAACAGACATTTGTTAACATACAATTTGATCGTTTTGTAACGCTACGTGCTTTTAATGCGGTCTTATTTTTGCAAAAAGTAGGTCGCAGGTCGACCTTTGTGATGTGCATTTCGGAATTGCAAAAATTCACATTAGTCTGCGATAGCTCTTAGATATTTCCAGTGCCACGTGATTTTATTCTTTTAAAACGGTTAGCAAGTTGTTGTGTAAAAGATTGAAAGTACCTAACTATAAAGTTGATTTATGTTACTGTACACAACAGCAAGATAAATCTATAATTTTTTGGTAAGCGTGATATAATAGCATTGGGGTTTCGAATGACGAAAAAAAGGTGTTGATCATTTCGTTATGAAACTAACATTGGAAAACCCGCTTGGCATTTTTTCTTTAGTATCCGTACTAATATTATAAATGCGAAAGTAACTCTATCTGTCTGTCTCTTCTTCACGCCTAAACCACTCAAGCGATTTAAATGAAATTTGGTACAGATATAGTCTGGAACCCGAGAAAGGACATAGGATAGTTTTCATCCTGGAAAACCCCCGGGAACGGGAGCTATTAATCCACGCGGGCAAAAGCTAGTGTTTAATATTCCTAAGAATCTGTGTAGGAAGCCTGTTACCTATCTAAGTACACCTAGGTAGGCTTCTGATAGTTATCGTGATCTCGTCTCTAAGTCGTCCATTTAATTACAGTGCAAGGGTCCATCCGTGACTCTCAAGCGGAACAACTGTTAAACAATAGTAGGTAATCATAGATCAATCATTTTTTCCAGTCACGAACAAGATGAAATTATTGTAGAGACGTAGACGATGTTATCAGTATAGAGCTGCTGAAAAGCATAATATCATCAGCTTATAATCTTGCCATTAAATACCTAGCCAAGGTTCAAGATAATTAACAACGACTTGTTCAATCAACTGAATGTTGACTGAATGGCACTTAATCAATCAACTTTACACTGCCAATTGTTTCCGGTTGGTCATTGAGACAAAAACATAACGAAACAAAGTAAACGAAATCGTGTGCCGATTTTACGTAAATAGATTAGTAATTGACGTAGGTAATTGTTCTAAAAGTAATGATTACAAACACACAAGGTTGCTGTACTAAGTTGCAGCAATTCTAAAAATATGTTCGTTGAGAGTAATCGTGGGTCTTTTTACTGCTCAGTTTACCGTTTTACAGCTGTACTACTTAGATACTATTTTTATATCAAGAGCCCGACGACCTCGCCCGTCTGTCGCGCGGGATTTGATGCAACACTATTGTCAGACCCCTACAGCTTTGTGTTGCAATCATTCAATGAGAAATGAACCTGATTTAGGCTTCTATTACTATGGCCATCATAATTGGTATTTCTCTAGACATCGTTTGTTTATAATTCGCCACGGTGTTACTGTAAAGTTCTGTTATTTCTATAAAGTGACAAATATGATTCATTGTGAGCAACGGGGCTCATGTTAAAAGCGGTTACTACAATAAGTTTGTCTCCGGCGCGGACGCAGTGAGTGTAACGTCAATTGAATGCAGAATGCTATTCATTCGTGCTCGTTGAGTCACCGACAAGCAGCTTTCTGAACACCTTTATACCTACTCATATTGCCATTGCGTACAATGATAAACACAGTTTAAGTACAACATAATGAAACACTTCTCAGGTGGACAATTCATTAACTTGTCACCATGTATACATACAGCATTAATTACATTGTTACAAAGTATCTACTGTTTATTTTGTTGCGATTTTTATATTTTCTTAATAGACAGCGTTTAACTTTTTATGTGGTTGCCTTTATGAATCATAACTTTTTACCTTCAGTTTTGTGTAAATAGTATGCATAAACATGTAATTCCACATTACACGTACGCAGTTGTGATTATCAACCTTCAGTGTTACATTATAAGTATTGATCTTAACTTCGATAACTCGCATATTTCTAAGTTTTTTAATGTTGTTTCAGATGGTACTTCCGCAAAATTAAACGAATCGAAGCGGAGAAGAAATTGCTCCTTCCCGAAAACGAACATGGCGCTTTCCTCATCCGAGACTCCGAGAGCCGCCATAATGACTTCTCGCTGTCAGGTACCTAATCTCATATAATAATTAATATTGTTTTTTTCCTAATAGGAAATCGTTGAGTTTATATACACTGCAATTATAATCATCTTGCCAGTTCGAATAGAAGAATATTTTTGATATGTGGTACTGGATGGCGATGGCGATGACTCATCGTACGTCCTGTGGCACGCAGCATAGTGCTAAGTGCTATCCTGTTACAAACGCATCCAGTGGTTCTGAGCGATTCGATCACGATGCTAAACCGGTTGAAAGTTTTTCTAAGGCCCCTAGCGCAGGCGCCGTGGGAACAAAGACCGAACAACTGAATGACTGCCTCGATATCTGCTAATTAGTATTGTTTATAAATGCAAGACTACAACCACACTTTTTAACTATTTTTGAATTGCTCGGAGCCATCTTATTGCATTTCAAACAAAGTGTAGAGGCGTGACAGCCATCATAGAGAGTATTAACGCACTCATTGAGTCATGCAACCCAGATATTAAATTATATTTATTTAGGATTTGCATAAATTACAGCTAATGTTTGAGTAGTCCATTTCATTCTAAATCATAAATGTGCATAAAATGTGTGTAGTTTTTTGTAAAATTATTATAAACACACGTCAATATGTAAATTGCTTCATTATATTAGCGTTAATTGAATGCAGGGACATATGTTGCTATTCTCTAACATCTTTCCTGTTAGTCTCATAAGTACCTGCAGATAATAATGCAGTTGATAAACGATGTAGATGAGAGCTTTTAACATCCTGATCTAAGCCACCTCATCACGAAAAATATCAAGTATTTGAACATTTTCCGTAAATACTATTTCTTGAAAGAGGGTTTAATTTACTATTGCAAAATTAAAACAGCCGTGAAGGCAACGAGCAGCAAACGTACCGAAACTCTTAATGCACTTTGGTTTTTCCACACAATAAATAATATTGTTTATTCCATGAGAAGAACTCTTGAAAATTACGTCAGTGTCAAGCTAAAAATAGCATTAGTTATTCCTAAAAACAAATTTTGTGGAAATCCACGTCTCGCTTGAGAAACAACAAAGATATAGAAATACCTGTATTTCCGATTATGAATACGGGTTAGGTTAACTTACATTTAAACAGATCTAGTAGAACAAAGAACTACTCGCAACTAGCTTGCCTGTCGTAAAATCATAATGATGATTAATACGAATTATTTAAAAAAACTTTGTGGAAGAATATGACATGCGCATATTTCACGAACTCGTGATAAAAAAACAAAACTAAGTATTTCATAATCGATACAGGAAAAAAATTATAAAAAACATAGACAACAAGAATAAATCAAAATATTCCAAAGGCATCTCCGTGTGCGCTAAAGGAATTTTTTAATTTATTAATTGAATTTTCTAATAGGAATTATTGCACGTTAATATAATCTAGAGCAGTGGTCACGTGCCAACATTACATCATTATTGTAACATCAAGGACGTCTATCTACTTTTTATTCTAGCGGTTTCTTAGACCATTATTTATATAATAATAATAATAATAATAAACCCGCAGGGCAGCTTGTGGCGAGCTGTCGGGCAGTAGCGACCCCGCGAACCTGACCTCCTGGGAGACCCTTGTTCTTCATCTCTGGCTTGCCTTAACTGGCCGGCCAGAGTGAACACTGACGAGGAACAAGGCTCCCACCTCACTCTTGCCTTCATTGGCTGGTTTGAGTGGAGAATCGCAAGAGGAAGGAAGTATTCCAGTAAGATGCTGGTAGGGATCTTGACCGTACTTCCGGGATTGTCCTGATAGCCGTGGAATACCTCTCCACTCCTCAAGCACCTCGATATATGTTGCCCTCTTTTCGCTACGTCACCATGTGCTGGCGGCCGTTTTCGGGGGCCCATTTACTGAGTGTGCAAGTCACCCCCTGCCATTCTAACCGTGTATACAACCATTGGTCAGGCAGGGGCCATAGACATTCCATAGTTTCTGGTAACTTATTCATTAAAGAATCCAAACCCATAGCCCAATTTTTTTTTTTTTGTTAGTTGCCATATTTTACAATAGTCGAACACCAACCGGGGGTTATCCTTAGGTGCCCTTACATAGTGCATATAGGGATAATCGTCGGTTGGTGTCCCATTCCACAAAAAGTTTTCCTCAAGAGGCCTCTGCGAGTTGGCTTCGGCCCCTCGTACGCCTTCCAAAGGTCCGGGACCCCAGGGTCCCGAGAAACGTGAAGGTTTTAAAAATAATAATAATAAATTTCTTTATTGCCATAAAAACAGGTTACAGATAAGTGAGACCCTGGCTCAAGAGCTAGGTTAGAGAACCTGTGTTTCAGGAGCCAGTGACTTCTTCCATTTTAGTTAAAATATATGCAAGTTTTATGAAGCAAAAGGTGACCAAGTACTTATAATTATGATTATTCTTGAGTTTTGCAGTGAAATAGATTTACAATGAAATTAAATTAATATATGAAGCAAGTTAAATAAATCTAAAACAAACTTCGAAATAAAATCAGAATAAACAAAACCAGATTAAAAATTTACCAGATAATAACTATCAAATAAAGAAGAAAACTTATTTTTTTGGAAAAACTGTAAGCCCGAGATGTATAAACGACTAGCTTCTGACCGCGGCTTCGCTCGCGTTAGAAAGAGACAAAAAGTAGCCTATGTTACTCTCCATCCTTTCAACTATCTCCACTTAAAAAATCACGTCAATCCGTCGCTCCGTTTTGCCGTGAAAGAAAGACAAACAGACAGACAGACAGACACACTTTCCCATTTATAATATTAGTATGGATACTTAGCACGAACTTTGGCTAAGAAATCTTCCTGTCTCTGTCAACTGCTTAACTGCAATCGCAAGATAGAGACGGAGGATAGCTAGCCAAAGAACATGCTAAATAGCGTTTATTTATCTCGGCCTAAGTTCTAAGATCTCACTTTTTAAATCCTTTTTAAACCTTCGAACACGCCTGATTCAAGACACAATAGAAAGAAGACATTAGTAGCCCGACAGCCGGCTGTCGCTTGGTCGTCGAAAGGTTAAACCGCAATGGAGTTCAAATGAACTTCTATTAGTAAGAGGTCTCTTATTTCTGCCGTCAATGTTCATTAGCTCCAGTTTATACTTGGTTAGCCCGTGCCATAATTGAGTAAGTATTATAAGCAATTTATATTCCTACTACGGTTGAGTTTTTTCGCGATAAGTTCGATAAAAGTATTTTTACATGCCTAATCCAATTACAATAATTGTTATCCTCGTGTTGACGATTTTTCCGGAAAAATGTCATTCTTATCTTTGCCTAATGCGTCGTTCATTACAATTTGAAGGTGAAAGCTGCTTTACATTATGCATTTTTATTAAATTTAAATAAATAATATTATCAATGGTCCGAAGCGAAACTGCTGCGTAACATGTACTGTATCCATACAAAGTTTAGTTTTAACCATTGTTTTCCCAAGCAAAACCTTTCCACTCGGATTCCTGCTCATATTTAGGACTATTGGGACACAAAATGGGCACGACCCACATACAGAGAATTTGTTCTATATTTAACACGATCGATAACCCATCTGGCTAACACAGGGAAGTGTGTTAATATTATCTCCAATATTTACAACGCCAAGAATATGCGATTATTAAGTGCGCGGAAAATAGAAAAAGGTCAACATAATTATGTAATACGAAAACAATTTTTATTATTTATTTGTAACAAAGAACTCTGTGTGTTGCTTTGGAATCGCTTTCCTAAGAGTGCTGTTCGAATAAACTTTCACGATAGAACGTCTGGAGATGCATTTATCTATTTAAGTTATTGCCAATCGTTACTAGTTATCATTGAACTTTAATATTCGCGTACTAAATCAACTTGACGAGAGTCTCTTAATTTGCTCCCTCATAAAAAACCTGTCGTCAGTACACCTAACCTATAAAATTATATTTATTGTTACAATGGGTGTCGTAAATTTCCCGACTGCTTTCTCGATCAATGAAAGTGAAGTTTCGATTCTTTCACCTCAGCAAACTTAAATTTCACGTAGAACGAAGTTAAAGGTAACGTGCGAATTCGGATATTGTTGACAGTGCTTAGTTTGTCTATTAATCTTCGCAGAACTGTGCAGTTTTGTTTTCTATATTTCGCACTTTAAGTGCTAGGACTGGTTTATTTGAACATGAGTCAGATTCACTGTTAGCACTTTACCAACGCTATTGGCAATACTAAAATAGAACTATTAAATGGCCCGTTTAGATCAGCCGATATTAATCGTAGCGCAAATCTCCTGAAAGGCTCGCGGATCACAAGTTTTAAATTAAAATACTTTAAGTACTACATGCGGTTATTTTGTACCAGTTCTTTGAAATAATGACACAACCCGCATTCAAGCCTTTGCTCAAGTTGCACGTGAAGGCTAAAATTATTTTCTATTTTGTAAATATCCCGTAACTTTAAGATTCTCTGATTACATTTCAAACTATAATGCAAATATATGTTTATTTGTAATGCAGTCTGAACTGGATTTTTAATAAGAATTTTGGATGTTTAGTGAGCTTAACATAAATATAACCACTAATATTATTCGAGATTTATCGATAAAATGTCAAGTATTCGTTAATAATTATTTAAAGAATGTACTAATAGAACGGGTTATGATAATCGGCTCTCATTTAATACTTCCAACTTTTTCTCCTGGTCTCATTAACAGTCTTCTAAGAATAATTATTTGTTACCCAGTAGCATTCATATTTAATCGTTATGGCGGGCTAGTTCTCATTAGCTATGTGTGCCGTTGACGCCGATCAAGGTATTATAAGTATATAGTCTATGAAGTGAATCAAGAAAAGCAACATGACTTTGTACATTAGCACTCATAAATATTGATACATGCGTCATTTTTAATTCGGCTATTAACATAAAATTATCAAGATCCAGATCTACTGCCAAATATTTCAAAGAGACTCTATTTTAAACCATTATAAATGAAAAGTAAATACTTATACTGAACTAAGTAAACATACAAAACAACAATAAAAAAAACTTCCTAAATATACTTGGTCTCAATGAACTAGAGTCCGAAGAAATATATTAACAAAATTAGCGACCTGCCCGCCTCGCACAGACAAGGTACAAGTCTTTAAAATTCTCGGCTTTTCCCTACTATAATATGCAAGTATTTTACATATAAGCCATCCGGAAGAAATTCTTTTAACTGATAACCGTATTAAAATCCGTTACGTGGGTTTAGAAGAAGTGTGTAAGCGGAGGAACAGACAGGCGAAAACAGCTATTTTGCTTTACACTATTTAGATATAGAGAAGAAATTAAATCTCGGAGAGAGTTTGCAAGATTAATTAAGCAAATGTGTCTTGCATACAACGTCATGTATAAAAAGCTTGTAATAATATGTGATTAAAACTCAATCAAATCACGTTAAGATGTAGACGTTACACGGCTTTCTAGTTCTATTTTCTGATTCATCACGTACTTATCGATACATTACAATTACTTCAGCAAAATCGAACTCCGATAACACTGTCGTAACACTATTTGCGTTTGTTTCTTATTTTTTGTCGAATGCCACATTTTTTCTTTAGCTATTTTAAGTATCATTTACATTTTAATCGTATTCAATGCTTGCGTAACAAGCTTTTAACAATAAAAATAGAAAAGACATCGGAGATAAATCTAAGCTTGCAGGTTTTCATAAGAACCTGATTAAACGTCAGCTGAAGATTACCTTCATCAACTGAATCGAACTGTCAAAATTTGACGCGATGATTCTGAGAACATCTCCCATTAATTATACAGCGTCTTTATTCCCTTGGTGTTAGCAAGGTCGACATGCAAGTTGCTCGACCTAAGATTATGTAGGTTTTATAAAAGACTCCAAAAAACTCAGATCGGTGTCCAGATAAAGAATAAGTTTGTCTCTCTTCGCAACTTGCTAGAATAAAAACTTTCTTTCTAAGACATTTTGATGAATATGCTGTTCTTATTTCGGTTGAACTCGTTGGCTCGCCTCTACGGCGTTGCGTTGATGACTGGCTCTATATTTAATTTATAAAACAGCTTTTGCAACGTTTTTATACATACCATCTTTTTCTCTTCTGAGTTCCTAGTTTAATATTAAAAGATGTTTTAAATAAAATATTAATCATATAGTAACTACTATTCATGCTCGTCTTAATCAATGCCATACATTACATCAAACTTACAACACATTTAATTCGATTTTAAACATTCGTACTCTAGTTTTTCGCAATTTGTATTGCAGTAAAAATGCAAATTAATGAATAATTGTTGTTCACAGTGCGAGACGGAGATACGGTAAAGCATTACCGCATCAGGCAGTTGGACGAGGGCGGTTTCTTCATCGCAAGGCGCACCACCTTCCGCACCCTACAGGAACTTGTGGAGCACTACAGCAAGGACGCTGACGGTCTTTGCGTATCACTCAACAAGCCCTGCGTACAGGTACGTCACTCATTTCCAACACATATGACATAAGCATAGGATGTCCAGGTAGTCTATCCGGTAATGCCATTCCCATTTCGTCCGTTTCCATTCCCTGGTAATCGTATATTGAATGCACATCGTAAATTCAAATCTAATTCAATTCCCGTTTCTTATCCATAGTCAACAGTTTTTACAAGAAGCCTTATTAAAATTGAACAGTTATGCTACCAAGTATGATCTGACATTCTTTGCGTATGCATAATGCTACATACATAACAGCTTGACCCGACCTTCCACTACGATGCGATAATAAATGATTGAACCCAGCATTTGACAGTAACGCATAATCATGGAATCAATGTTGTCAAGTCAAGGCCACATGACCGAAATAAATAAATAACAAATCACGAAGAATATTTATTATAAATAACAGCCGCATAAATTGCTAAATTCAATATCGGGACGACTATAAAATTTATGGTTTTCGACGGTTCAACCTTTGTGCGCCGCGTGAGAAATATTATGAGGCATTGAACGAACTCGGGGATACTTTAAATTCACCGAAGGACTCTGATTTTCTCGGACAAAGAGCATCGTCATATTTAAGTTATTTAAACCGAGTATGTACTCTCCAGTAAGGGCCGTTAACATTTTGAACTTTTATTTATTATATTTTCCGGCATGCAAAAGAGCATTTCACAATAAATTGAGGAAAGGATTTTACGCCTCAAGTGCTATTTTCTTAAGGTATCTATATTTTAAATTTTAATGCCTCGTGTCATAGCAAATTTTAATTTAGCTCTGCGTCAGTCGCGTATTTAAAATTAACAATACTCGGCTCATTGCAACACGTGTAAATTCCATTTTGATTATAATTTTATAGATGTAGCGCACCATCACGTAATTAAATGCGAGCTTTATGGATTCCTTTAAAATGACTTGGCGAGACGTGATTATTTGCCACCGGTTCGTTGTTTGCTTGTCCACGTAATTACTGACATGTTACAACAAGGTTGCAATTTATGAGTTTCTAATGATGGTGGAATTTGATTACGCTATTAATTAGCATATAAAGCGTCAAAAATACAAAATTAGCTGTTCCAGTTTCGCGATCGACCTAGCGCCAAGGCCGTGAAGGCACTTTCGTTGCGGACGATGCGTACATACACAAGACATCCAACTTGACAAATTCTTTGTTGTCAATGTTTTACAATGGGATCACGTAAACATATTATGTTTTTTTCCTGGTTTCTTGTACCTTGGCGCGATATCTCTTAATCCAAAAAATAAATACAAACAAAATTATTCACTAGATACCTACCTACGTCCTTAACGCTGTTGTCGCAAATCATTGAAACCGATTTTGGCGATCACGAGTTATCTCACCCGCACTAGGATTTACAAATATTGTACCTACCTATTACAAAATGGAATGAAACCTGCCAGGTTGCTTAACTGTTTCTTAGTTTCATACACATAAGAACTAGGTGGGTATATACCTATTATGTAAAAAAATGTATTTTACTGAAGTCGTCTAGAAATTTTATAATAGTTACAATAGGGTTTCAGTTTCATAATAACTATGAAGTTTTCAGACCGAAAAACGTGAAGTAAGAATTAACGATTACTTCTAATTGTCTTTTTATCATTATATCACACAAAACAAAAAATATATATCGTAATAATTACTTATTACATTTCTAAGTCAGAAACGAGATATTAATCACGGCGTTATCAAAGACGGTTTAGTAAAAAAGGTTATAAAATCAACCTTGCGAGGTCGGTTAAGCCTAAACTCGATTACTGGACCTTCAATGATGAATTGTTTTCCACATATATTCAGTGGAGGTTATATACCATTCATATCCAAAAAATCACGTTGGAAATGCACGCTTCACGGTTTATGAATGGTAATGTAATTAAGTATTTTATTAAAAATCGTACAATACAAAATATAAAGCACGTGACGTCAACCAATTATAACGAGGGCATCTCATTCATTGTTCATTTCTGTCTCATTTCAACAAGTGTGTTGACTTTTCTAATAAGCGATTTGTTCCTTATCAATACATTGAGTTCACATTGTGCCAATGCCAATGCAGGTATCGAGTTATCGGCACAATACGAAACATTTTCCGTACGACGCACGGTGGGCTGAAAATCGGCTTTCATAGACTTAGGGATTTCAATTTGCAAGTGCTTGTTTTTATGCCGGATATCGCTTCTATTAGTCATTACTATGTACAAAAATGACACCCGAGTTAATTCTACCCAAAAACAAAGGAAATATAATTTTTTTACGAAAAATTTGTATGAAGCTAGTATGAAAAATCGAATTATCTCCTAAACGGCATGTTTAACCGTAATATCCTTGGAGATGGTCATAGTGCTAATTATTTATGATTTTTTGGTTGGCGATAGGACGAAAAATTTAATGCCGTTTTTTTTTTAAAAAATCGTCAAAATATTTTTATTTATTTTTACATGTAAAACGATCCCTTTTAGTGTCAAAGTTAAAAAGTTCGATATGTTATTAACCCAAATATTAAGAACACACGAAACAAGAAAAATAAAATAAAAAAATTGCTGTTTTTGACACATTTATATTAATTTAAATAAAAAAAGATTTATATTGAAGTAACATTATGAAGTTATATTTTATACAAAATAAGTTAATTTAAGGAATTAATACTAAGCATTCGTAAAATAAAGTAAAATAAATAAAAAAAATAAAACATATCATTAAATATTACAAAAAAAACCCAAACACACTCAAATACAAATTTACAAATATGTACATATATATCTTTTTTACAAATTTTCCTTATCACTCTCGTTGTCAGACTCCAATTCTGAGTCAGCATCCAGATTGGATATATCCAAAAATTCGAACTCAGTTTCCTGAAATTGAATTAAGTCGAGAGTTTCAGCAAAAAAGCTCTGCTTTTTCTTGGCATCTAACTTAGGCCTTTGTGCACTTAGCAAAGGGTCCGAAGAAACAACAAGCATATTTAAAATGTCTTGATTGGAATCCTGCCTGCTTCTTTTCCGCGAATGATGTTCTCGAAACCTCCTAAAATCTTTGTTTCGAGACTCTGAGGCTTCTTCCGAGAGAGTCCCAATCGGCACAATATTATTTTTCTCGATTATGTCAGCCCCATGGATTAGTAACTTATGAACGGTTGACGACATGTAGAACCAGTCGTATAGTAATACGTACTTTTCTGCTGTTTTGCGAGCATAATCTCTAAATTTTATTATATCGATCTGCTCTCCAGATGTAATTGCTTGTAAAATTACAGCAAATCTTTTGATGAGGTCTTCATCCAAACCGGTTATAGCTGCGGTTTTATTAGAAAACTCAAAGAATTTTCTTGCAGTATTCCCGTCATTGGTGGTTCCCGAGCCTTGTTTTACTATATCAATCAACAGATTGAGCTCATCTTTGAATTTATTTTGAATTATTTTCTTTCTTGTCTGTAGCATTTCTTTGTGCTCATCACTTCTCGCTGCCCACCGTTTGAAGTCCAGTTTGTATGCAATGTGTAACAGACATTCCATACAATTTATACGGGCGTGTAGGGATGACAAGCCAAACTCATACAGGTCCGAACACACAATTTTTGATGTTACAGCATCTAAGCGGTTCATTTCTGTAGGCTTTGCTAAGCACAGGTAGCACGATGCATTTGATCTAGCTTCAGAAAGGTAAGTACAGACTTTAGCGTCGATCATCGTCATCATTAGTTGATGAGTCACCCTATTATTATTATTGCACTCTGTGGGATAAGGGCCTCAATTTCTTCATCCATTTGTTTTTTCAGCCCAAGGACAACTGCTTCACTCTCCTTTACAAAAGTAAACTGAACTGGACGACAATACAAAACTGAGCATGGTTTTGGGTTCGTCCATAAAATGTTGTCTCCATCTGTCAGTTTTAGTGGCACCAAGGAGGTCATGAAAATGCTTGAATCATCTTCCTCACCCTCAATTTTCTGCTTGTATCGGCTTTGGTTAGAAGCACCGTCAAATCCCCACTTGGATATCAGCTTCAACTGCTTGTTATGCTCTTCGTTAGAAAGGCTTTGAAGGATTCTTGTAACCGTGATATCAAGTAAAGCTTGAAGTGTAATCCTAGCCGATGAATCAGTAACTGTCACTGATTGCTTCGGAGGGTAGCAATCAAGCTTAGTTTGTTGCACTTTATAGTAAGATGGATAAATATCTTTAGCACCTTCTCGAATGGCAGCCTCACGCAACGTAATATATTGCCACTTTGAGAGTTTTAGCGAAAGAAGCAATCCAAGCGCCTTTTCTGGCGTAAATATGATTGTTTTCGCTGGTTTCTTAAGCGTTTCATTTAATTTAGCGGCTGCTTCAGGATTTTTCATCATGTATTCGATGACAGAGGCGATATCTCCATGCCCTTCTTCTTTTAAACGTGCTGCAGCTGCATATGCCAATTCACTGGAACCTTCGCCTGTGTGTTCATCAGATCTTCTCTTTTTTTGTTTACTTCCCAGGTCTTCGAATGGTTTACGGGATCTTTTCGTCATTGTTCCAATGGACGTTGATGTCGACGGTTCTGGAGAGACTGAGGGCGCTCTTGGTATCTCATCAACACTTGGTTCTTGATTAACTAAAGTTTGCACAAAACTCGGCCAATCAATATTTGCTCCCAACCAATTCTCGTACTTTCTCCTGAAATTATCAAGGAATCGGTTGGATTTCCCCCACCTTTGTAAAGCGGCTCGCGTAAATCTCCGACAAAATTCTTTGAGAACAACATAATCTTCGTCAGACAGGCAATCGCCTATGCGGGATACAACTGCACTAAACAATACTTCATGATCAAATGAAGTACTCTCACTTCGTAGTAGAACAAACAAGTCTAAATTGGTGATTAAACTTTCCATTTTAAGATTTTATAGTCGCAGATTTAGTGTTAGCAGTTACACAGTTGTGAACAAATTAAATTATAAAACAAAACTTTAGCCCTTTTATTGCAAAACGACAATAATTAGGTAACTACCCTCATTAGTTATCTCCTCATTAGCTAATGAAAATCTATAATTGTCACTAACTATTCTTAGAACTCATAGCACTGCTAATTAACAAATTAGCTTACTTATCAGGAAATGTTAAATATAATCCATTGTCGTGAGATATTGAAAATCATTAAATCACCTATTAAGACTCATTAGAAGACCTAATCAGTGTAGTTACTTAATCACTTCTTTTTGGACTCATTAGAAGACAATTGGTAATTTGGTTGTATGAAAAGTTTTAAAACTCATTTTGTGCTGATAAATATCTAGCTCAAACATAGTTGGCTACGTGTGGGTGTACTATAAACCTCTGCCAACTCCTTCGGAAATATAGGAGTGATGCTATTTTATGTTATGTGTAGTTAAAAGTCCGTGTTCTTCAACATAAACACCAAAAGGAATCGTTTCATACGTAAAAACAAATAAAAATATTTTGACGATTTTTAAAAAAAAAACGGCATTAAATTTTTCGTCCAATTGCCAACTAAAAAATCATAAATAATTAGCACTATGACCATCTCCAAGGATATTACGGTTAAACATGCCGTTTAGGAGATAATTCGATTTTTCATACTAGCTTCATACAAATTTTTCGTAAAAAAATTATATTTCCTTCGTTTTTGGGTAGAATTAACTCGGGTGTCATTTTTGTACATAGTAATGACTAATAGAAGCGATATCCGGCATAAAAACAAGCACTTGCAAATTGAAATCCCTAAGTCTATGAAAGCCGATTTTCAGCCCACCGTGCGACGTCGCCGTCGATTACACATGTGCTTTTAAGAAAATAGTCAAATCAATTAATTCACTCGTACAGATTGTTAACTGCTGTTACAAAATCCCATAAAAATAGAAAGTTATGTAAAATGCAGTAGCGTTCACGGTTTCAAATTATTTTGTAATTTTATTGCTTTCGTACAAAGTGGTTGTATCGTACTAAAGTCAAATAAAAATTAAACTAGCTTCTGCATCGAGACAGTCGATGCCGCATGTTAAAAGTTCAAGGTCGTATTCATGAACTTTAATTCTACAAAGACAAACCAAATGGCTAGATAATACAAGTAAATTGGCCTCATTTGCTCGAACGCTTCAAGCTTTTGTGTAGCTGATACCTGTCACAGGTTTGTAAACACCTTCGGCGATTAAATAAGCCTTTATATTGGACTCAAGTACGTTAACTAGCTATTTGTATAGTAATATGTAATGTTTGACCTACGCAAGTGACGTAATGAAAATAGCTCGATGTAGCAGTGCCCCCTTCACTCTCTACCTTATCGGTATTACTGTTAGCGTTTGCGGAATTTCATTGTTTCCATATGTTTATTTTTAGATATCATTTCTCGGCGAGCTGGTCTGAAACGAGGTGGTGATGCAAGCTGGAAACGGTTTCAGACCCTCAATATTTTATTAATCGCTTCATTTGAAGTCTATAACCTACCATTGAATTTTTTTATGTGAACATAATACGCTGTCATTTTTTCCGCCAACTGACGATTTTATTTATTTATTATTTATTTATTTATTTATATAGCTCGGAGAATCGGTCATTGCATCTCCGCCTTCTCAGAAAATCGAAATACTATCAAATCATTCATTATTTTTTGCATTAAAAATAATTAATGTTATCAATTTATAACTTTTAACTTGTTTTGACGTATGATCCTTGTTACGAGACCCATCATTCAGTCAGTGATTTCACTTCTAACTTGCTTCTTTATGATTGATTGTGTAATGAGCATATAGCACTTTCTGCAATCAGCTTATCTTTGTAACTATTACATCAACTTCAAATACATAATATCAACTCGGTATTTCGTTCTTATAGTCTGACGTTATTTCTCTTTGTATTTGTTTTCCTACGATGACAAAGCGGAAGATATTACGATTTAGCAGTTAATATTAGCATTTATATGACAGGATGAATGATTTCAATTATGGTATCATGTCTGGTAACACCCGTTTAATAGTATGCGTAATCGGGTTTTGTTAAGCGATAAAGAACATAACATAGTACGGTGACGTTTTGTTCAGCCTATGTTAATGTGTATGTAACGACGTTTGACTGTTCATTAATTATTTCACGCCTTATTACAGAATATCAACAACAAGCACGTGAGCCTGCTAGTGGGCTCTATTTATATCTCAAATTCCAACATATGCAAACGTTGTTTGAATATTTTTAGACCATTAATTAAACCACTCTATATTCAAATTAATACCCACATTTAGACTTATTTTGTAAGGACCAGTATAAGTGTTTATCACAAGCAGGGTGTAGTAGAAGCTAATCTTCAAACCGGTTTCGCAATTTTAATATTTTACTAATTATGTGGAGAAATACAATATGAATCATTTGATAAGTACGATGATCGTCATACAATATAATACAAATTGATTTATAGGTTCTCCACTGACGCTATCATTTGCCCTCGTTAGGCATTAGAATATTGTCATTAGTTATTTCAATTAGCAACAAAATCAAATGCAATTAAACTTACAAGAATACATTAACGTCATCAATAGGTAATGAAATGGGAAAATACGTAGGCATATCAAGTTACGACAGTACTTAGTTCATCTTGCAGTTTTAGATAGTAATTGTAGGGCCTTTTTTAAGGCAGTATGTTGAACACGTACCAACGTATTACACTCGCTTAGGTATTTAGCATCGGTCTCCGCAACATGGCTTAACAATGCATTGCTACATCAGCTATTCTTTTCGACATTGTCAATGACGGTGCCACTCTACGTACCGTGCGGTAATACCCCTAGCCTTGAAGTGGTGCTAACGTAACACCACTTTTAGACCAGTCACCCCTTCATAAAAAAGTGGTACTGAAGTGCATCTCGAGTAGTATTGTATAAAGGTCGTAAGTATTTACCGAGCATGTATTGTATAAGCGATGGAGTGGAGCGTGACAGGCACACCAGACCGACGGTCGCGGTCTGTGAACAGCACCAGTCTCATGTTACAAACGCACAACGCGGTGTGAATTAAAAATCACAACACTACATAATAAAGCACGGATTTAATGCCTTTTGGAACTGTGTGGCACATTGTCTTTGTGTAGTAGAGTCGACAAAACAGTGCAACACTAACAGATAAACTGTTAATTTATCGTGGTTGATTTCACTAAAGTTTTCATTAATAACAGTAGGTAGTTCATTGATATAGTAGGGTAAAATAGGAAGGTGGAAATTAATTATATAATTATTCTTAACCTTACTATAAAAGTAGTTTCGCCTTAGCTAGAAAAACCGAAATAGTCACAACATAAGTATACAAGTTTATCTACAGTAAATTGCACGTAGTTTTAGCCGACCTGAAGGTAATTTTCCGATGGGTTGTCATTGTTAATAATTGCAGACTAATAACCCAGAGAAGCCCCATATTTTTTTGTATGTCTACGCCTCTCAGTCATAGGTAGTATTATTTATGTACCTGTAATGACTGGGTAACCCGCAGTGGGAACGTGCTTTAAACCTTGAAGTCTCGTGTCGCATCGCATCAGACTGAATATTACGTTTTGGCAGACCATAACGTTGCAGCTTCTCATCATCAGTAAAACAATATGATATATTGTATGTATTGTTATAAATATATTACCTATTACCTACTTACACCTAGCCACGTTTAGTGAAATTAAATTAGTTCCATTTCTATCTGACAATAACTAACGCTATAAACAATGAAACTCGATTGTTCTGCACAAAGTTTACCTCACGTTTAAGATAAAGTGTATTATAACGCTTAATGTCAAATTAATAAAAATTAAAATTTATAGCATTGGTATGATGCAATCTTATATTTTCAGCTGCTTGTCTCATGAAAAGCGTTTGACATGGTTGCATAACGAAATGTTTTGTTGAGAGATTTGTCATATTTGCTTTATATATAGCTCGTTCATGAAAAATACCTGTCTGGCGTCTAGTTAAACATTAAAAACTAACATTCAAGATGTATCGACAGTGTTCACAGGGCAATGACTCTTGGGGTGCCTCAAGGGGCAATTCTGTCTCCTGTCTAGACAGGAATTCGCGAAGAACATCGTAATAAACAGTTTTAAGAACATTTATTTGTCTTATCCAAAAGTTAACTTAAAAAGCTAATTAAAAGAAGTTTTAATGTTATATAACACTAACTTTTTTTGCATTCGGTACGGATTACTCATTCACATTAATATTGTATTCAGATCTTGATCGAACGCGAATAATCTATGTGTGACTTCTGTCTAATTTGCTTCGGGTAACCTGGCAGTTCGAATTCTTATTTGTTTTATTTCAATAAGACTTTTCTTTATAGTTTCCTTTCCTTTTTTACTTTTAAATCATAGTATTATTTAACGCTTTGTAAGTGAGATGTCTGAAATTACACAAATACGAGTTTTGCCGTATAATCGAAAGAGTTACGTAAATCGGAATAGGATCTACTAAACACTAGTGAGAAAAGAACTAACAACTAAACTGATCGATTAGAATAATTGCATGAAATTACTTTAATTGGATGACAATCGACATTGTTACCTTTACGATCCATTGTTTAAGATCCACACTTCTTAACAGGCGATATAACCACATAATTTTGCTTCAATATAAGTTTTCATAAGTACAAATTAAATCAATTGAAGCCATCAAATTTTGATTCACAATGATGAATGCTCTTGATGCTCCTCTACCCGTTTTTTGTATAAATTGTACATAGTTACTATATTTTATTTTTATTTTTAAGCATAGTGTATATTCTTTTTATTGTTTATATCGGGGGGCACGGTCGTGCCCCCGCCAAGACGAGTAAGCGAAGCGTAAGGGCACTATCTACCTTTTCTCGAAGTGTTTCGTCGTTTTTTTTTTGTAATTAAATAATAATTACATTCAATATAAAAAATTACATATAATATCATTAAAGTAAATTCATTTCTTGGAAACTGAGTCTTTTTCTATAAAAATAATTTCATAAAAAATAACTACAACATTACAGTAATGAGATTCGTTTGTTGACGTAGACACCGACACTGTTGTTTGCCACAATACAATACGAAGAAATAACATCATTATACTTGCATTTATGAATTCTTTGGAATTGAACGAAGTCTTATTTGCACTTGATGATGATTTCAGTTCTTTTTACATTATCTCACATTTTACAGATAATCACACCACATACTGGATACGTACTTATTTGAGTACTTCAAGTGTTTTCTTACTCGTAAAGCAAGCAGTTTTTATTTTATTATTTTGTTCACAGATCGAGAAGCCAGTTACGGAAGGTCTGTCGCATAGAACGCGCGATCAATGGGAAATCGACCGTTCATCGCTCAAGTTCGTTAGAAAACTAGGACACGGCCAATTCGGAGAAGTATGGGAAGGTCTATGGAACAATACTACTCCGGTAGCCGTGAAGACACTCAAGTCCGGCACTATGGATCCTAAAGACTTCCTCGCAGAAGCCCAGATCATGAAGAAATTGAGACACAACAAACTTATCCAGTTATACGCGGTGTGCACACTTGAAGAACCAATCTATATCATCACTGAACTGATGAAGAATGGCTCTCTACTGGATTACTTACAAGGTAAAACAAATAATACTAAATATAATCGTGAACAAAAATATATAATTTAGAAATGAAATAAACATAAATTGCAAAAAGCAATCGCTAACAATTGATAGATTTATGAAATCGTGTATCACGTGTAATTTAAATTTTGACAACATCCGAGACAGTATAATGTAATTGTTTGTCGATGTATCAATTCTTTTTTTTCCTGCAGGCAAAGGTCGTTGTTTGAAACTGCAGCAGCTTATCGATATGGCTGCGCAGATCGCCGCCGGCATGGCGTATCTCGAATCGCAGAATTACATACATCGCGATTTGGCTGCGAGAAATGTTCTCGTTGCCGATGCTAACATCGTCAAAATTGCCGACTTTGGCCTCGCTAGGCTTATCAAAGTAAGTTCTATAATTACCACTGTGTTTTTGTTTTATTTTAAACAGCATGACGTAATTCTAAAATTCAATTACCTGTTAGATTTGCCTTTGTAAATAAATTCCTATTTAAGGAAATAGGTAAATTTCCACCTCAGTTACCAGTTTTACCTTACCACAGGAGTTATAAAGTTGTGGTTTACCATGAGTCACACTCTTGTGACTTTTCCCTCTGTAGAACAATCAGCCAAATTAATATATTTGATTAGGACAATAAGTAATAAAGCTGAAGTGCTTGCTGCGGTTGACAAAATAGTTTCACAACAGTTTTGTGTGTTATGTCCGATGTTAACAGTTGTGTCCAACAGTTATGTCCGATTTTATTCATTCGTTTAAGCTAAATTTAAAGGCACTTTTCCACTTCTATTACTAATTTACTGAGTTGATGATTATTAAATCAAAGATTTTTTTTTACCTTGTGTCTTTTTGACGTGGAACTCTATAATCTTATTGTAGAGCTGACGATGAAGAAACTATGCAACACTGTATCTATCGCGTCTGGCGACATAACCTACAATCGAACTGCCCACCTCATTACATTGTTTCAAATACATATGTTGTTCCGTTAAAACTAAATACCACATGTTCCGTTAACAGGAAGATGAATACGAGGCTCGCGTGGGCGCCCGGTTCCCCATTAAATGGACAGCGCCTGAGGCAGCCAACTACAGTAAATTCTCCATAAAGTCAGATGTCTGGTCGTTCGGCATTCTCTTGACTGAGCTCGTCACTTACGGCCGAATACCTTATCCAGGTGAGTGTTTCGACTTTCGAAGTTTCGAATAACAGTAATTTTTGCAAGGTGTTATGAAGTTGCATTTTTCATCAACTTGAATTGGTTTACGACTTTTTCTCGACTCTTTCGAGTGGTGCTTTGAGTTGAAGCTTTTGAAACCCTTTCTTTAGGTGAAATTGTTATTGAAGGATTTGTTTGGTTTAAGAAAGTAGTTAATATTTTTTTAATATACTGGCAGTATTTTTTTACAGCTGATGCGAAAAGCAACTGTATTAAAACGTCCTTTTGTTAACAGGAATGACGAACGCCGAAGTACTACATCAAGTAGAGCACGGTTACCGCATGCCGTGTCCACAGAACTGTCCCGCAGCGCTTTACGAGATCATGCTCGAGTGCTGGCACAAGGACCCGCTCAAGCGACCCACCTTCGAGACCCTGCAGTGGAAGCTCGAGGACTTCTTTACCATGGACAACTCCGAGTACAAGGAGGCATCCGCCTACTGAGCCCGGCCCTCCCTGCCGCCCCACCGACACGCACACTCGCATCATGTACGTTTAATTATAATATTGCAATGAGGACAATAATCGCCGCAAATAACTAGACAAGTTTTTTATAACATCTACAACTCTCTTGTCCACAGACTCCAGGCCTGTATCACATGCCGCCGGAACTGCAAATGCTGCACAACAGTACGTCGATGCAGTATCTGCAGATGCATCCAATGGCGCAAACGAGCATCGGACAGATGCAGGCGGCGCACCAGGCGAGTATACAGCTGCAGGCTGCGCATCAGGCGAGTTTGCAGGCTGCGCATCAGGCGAGCTTGCAGGCTGCGCATCAGGCGAGCTTGCAGGCGCACCAGGCCAGCCTGCAGGCTGCGCATCAGGCGAGCCTACAAGCCGCGCATCAGGCTAGCTTGCAGCACCTGGCGCGGCCGCTGTGCCAGCACCACGCCTACCGCGCGCCCTGAGCGCCGCACGCCGCACGCGCCACAAGGACCTTCCTTCACACCACCATCAACACGAATTCGCCCAAACATACATTTGGAGTCGTGAGCGAGTGATGTCGATTATGATTCCAGCAGTGATGTGCAGGACGCGCTCCTTCCGTTACATTCCCTTTTATGATTGACGGAGTATCAAAATCCCGTTCATAAATCCTTCCAGGAAAATCAGTTCTAATGATTACTTTGAACTCCTCATGAGAGGTCATGATTTTATTATTGCAAGATGAAGCGAATACGACATATATATTATGCGAATGGTAAGGCAACGTAGACGTAATGTTATTACTCTTCGATCGGTAATAAGTTTAGTTAGACTGCCTACGATTTCTAAATGTATTTAGCCATAGGTTAACATTTACGATTCTTCAACTATTATAAGCCTCTTTTAGGGTGATCACTTACGATATTATTCGAAATGGAGTAAGCTAAAAGGAGAACGTACAATGTGGCGTCATAATAATTCTCTCAAATATGGCAATAATTGGAGTGACATATCAACGCTTTATTCATTTCACGACGCTTCGGACCATCGATATTATATTGAGCTATTTATTAGCGCCGCGTGGATCGCTTCTTTCGTAATTTCTCTTGCAATCAAATAAAATGTGTTCTCTGCTTCGCTGCATTTTTGATCGATTTATAAATATTAAGGATACATTTCAGGCTCTAATAAAAATCCAACGTAGTTAATATGTTCAAGTTATGAGGCTATATGGTATAAAGTTAGCTTCTGAAATTGGTTTCGTGTTCGTAATCACATTGGAATGCTTGTGGCGCTGTGGGTTAGCAGTAGTGTCGGCAGCTGGTACGGCGACGATAGGCGGCACAGTGCAAGTGTGTGTCCATAGGAGGAACTTTAGGCTCGGCAGGGAATTAAATTATCGATTGCGTCTAGTACGCGTTTTGTAAGGATTTATGTTATGAAGAGACGCATTAACAGATTAGGTATTTTCACCTTCGTATACCATGTTTAGTAGAGTAACGATGTTGGTGATAGATGCCAAATAATCCTAATAAAGAACTGAATTTTATATACATAATTAATTGTTCTGAGGGTATTTAGACGTTAGGATTTTATTTAATTTAAGCTGTTCTAAAACATAATTAATGGAACGCTATTCTTAACTATTTATATAATTGTAACGATGACATTTATACACTTCTTATCTCGCGAAGATTAGTTTTCTCGTAATCATTTTAATATTTATCATGCTCAAGAACTTAGTAATTTTATTTGATTATTATGTCAAAATATTCATCCAAAACTGATATTTTATTTGTGCCAAGACTTTTAGTTTTAGTTGAAAGTGGCCACAGTGTAATCTAAATTATATCGACACAAACTAACTACGTATTTTAACCATTTACTTCAAAGCTAAAATATAATTGGCCTAAGTAAATAAGTATTGTTGAATGTGTAAGTTTTGTATCCTAACTTATTAGACTAACTTAGTATATATATATTAGATATTTTCAATTATATAACTGTATGTCAGGCGTAAATATTCTCATTCGTTAAAACTGCACATTTTTTTTTGAAAATGTCACAGTTATGTGCAATATTTATTGTTTTCAAACCCGGTGCTTAGTGTTTTTTGTATGCTACGAAAGATTATATTGTAAACTTACATCCTCAGAACATTTAAAGCTACTGTCGGTGTAAGCTTGAAACGTTAATTGTATAATTTGATAATAAATTACTAATATCATTAACAGTACAACAGTGAATTGTTGTCGTGTACATTGAACTTTCCACAATTTTTAACTTGTAAATAGTACCAAGTTTAGTATTGGTTATAATGGTAATAAGTGATATTAGAATGTTGGTATTACGGTGTAAGTGTGCTGCTTACTCAGGTCCACTGACTCGATCATTCCAATTGGATCAAGGCAATATACTAAAATCGACAAATAAACAAAGTTATTACAAAGACGATATTCTTTATATCACAGTAAAATATTAAATAGAACTATATCGCACAAAATATACATTCGTAACCTATTTGTAAGGTGCCTCAAATATTCGCATTTGAATGTCACAAAATATTGTATGGTCTGTGACGAGTGGCCGTTTTATGACAGTGTGAGACTGACCTTTTTCATTGCTGGCCTTTTTTGCTATTCTTAATCATTTTCTAGTGCTCAGTTTTCCTACCACATCATATTCGTCACTCGTCAGACTATTTTCTCAACGCACTGTGGATAGAGCACGATTATCTAGGATCGTAAAAATTATATTCAATTTTGAAATTAAATGTAATGACACAATCAGTGTTCACGATCAAGGCTACGGAAATGAGTCCGCCAAGTATTAATATTAACAAGTCGTACGATCTTATTTCACATAATTAATTCCAACGTTATTTTTGTTTACTCTCGTGTATTACTTCTATAATTTATTTCTTTGTAATATTTTAAGTTTTAGCTGTATGATACGCTTTAGGCTTTACGCTTTATTAAATGGCTACATCCGCTACGTCTATCCCATTATGTATGTACATGTACGGCAATATTATCAATGTATTCAATAATTTTAATTATTAGTTAGCCAATTTTTAAGTATTTTCTTGAAAGTTTCGCCATCACAATTATGAAGAGATCAATAGAACGAATAGAATTAAGCTACGTGAATGATGTATGTTAGATATAAATATTTAACTAGAATTTATTTAGTAACTGTTGCTGTGTTACATGACATTTATACTTCTGGCTACGGTATTGTACAGCTGTACCAAGTGTAAGTGTTTGGGCGATTTAGGGTGAAGTCATAAATTTCAAGTGCGACTGATCATAGTTGATACTATTTGACATGTGAACTAAGGTCTTATTACCTCCGAGTATCAATTAAATCTATTTTAGTTTATTCTCGTGTACCAGTATTGTTACACTGCCATAACTATAAATACTTGGTCGTTCTCTCGGCCACCGTTAAAATTTTATTCCCTTTAGATGTTTGATATCCTAACCTTTATAGTGAAGATCTTATATGACAGTGTAAACATATACTGGTTCTTAAGTACGGTTATTATAATGATTACTATATTTCACTTATTTGTAAAGATTTTTTTTAACACAACAATAAATATAAATGTGAAATACTTTTTGTTTTATTTTTATTCAACAGAACACAAAATGAACTCAATCAAGAATATGGTTCAACTTATGGCACACATTTTTAATCCTTTTCAGGTATTCAGTGGAAAAAATGTTTTCTTTTATTTTACAAAGCGAAGATGCGTCGGTTTCCAGTCTGCTGATGATTTGTTCTACCTCATTGGTGTTGAGTTTTGCTTTTTTGCACGCAGGCTCCGCATCACTCTCGGCGTCAAACAGTGAATCGATATCAACGAGATCGAAGTTATTACTTAATGACTTCTGCATGTTCATCGAGCCTGAATCTCTAATGTCTATTATTTCTATTTCTTGTTCTTGAATACATTTGTGACAATATGTATAATCTGCAGTGCATTGTAAATGCTCCTTCAAGTTAAAATCCTCCTTCATCAATCGTCCATGTCTTACAAAACAACTCCACAATTCTCTCAACGAGTCATCTTCATTGGCTATCTTAGAAACTATTCGATCAAGAATATTAGTTCTATGCCTCCTCAGCGTATTGAATAATTTATTCTTAACAGTAAAATCCGTATCTTGGAATAATTCGCTAAATGCTCGCGTGATTATAGCTTCCACAAGATTCTTATTCATATCATACGTTTCAAAATTCGCTAATTTACATAGAATATTAATCACCAGTAATTTCAAGTCTTTACACTCTGATTGAACAATTTGCGAAATAATGTGTAGAACCTAAAATCGGAAAATTAATTAGTTGAAGAACTTCTTAAAAACCTGACTGTGTAAATGTTTCAAAGGGCCATTACTAATTTTAACATGTATTTACTGATACGAATCGAGTACAAGGTTTACCTCTTAACAAAACCGTGGGGACCTTCATGTTTACATCACTAAAAGAAGAGTGTCAATCCGCATGTCAGTTCCAGCTTTTATATTCCGTTAAAAATTACAAAAGACTAATAAAATGTTGGAACTCCTCTGAAATGCTTATTTTCGGTAGTAGGCAGTTTTTGAAATAAATATATCGAAAAATGCGCGTCTCAGATCTCGGCAAAAGAAAAACTCGGTTTGAAAATTGACTATCTTACTAAATCACTGAATTTGAAAAATCACAGGTGCGCTGGGAATTATATAAGCATACTTTAATGAGCTGACAAAACGGGACTTCCCAAAAATTTTATTTGTCAGTAAATAGGCACTACGACGTCAATTATTATGACGTTCTTATCATTCAGTAAGCTTATTGATAAAAATAAGCTGCTTTGCGCGTCTTTGTCGCTCTTTTTCCTAGAAACATTACATTGTTTACACCATTTGAGATTGAATTACTAATAATATCCCCTTTATGTCATCAAAAGATCGTCAGTACCATCATATTTCTAGCTGCAGTAGTTTCGTTGATTACTAAAAAATATCTATCTTTTTATACATAAAGATGTGTAAATAACTCCATAGGTCACCATCGACCATATTTACAATATTCAAAAACTGGTGTTGAATGCAAAAAGCGTTCCATTTACAACTCGTAAAACACGCGACTAATAAAAAATAAATAGTCAATATACCATTTTAAGTATTTTAACGTGACTGAAATAAAATTTAAATCTAAGTTACCTTCGTTAAATTCGCGCTGCCGTGAAATATATGTTCTGTCGAAATAGTTAGTGCTACTAACGCTTCTATGTATTTGTAATACCATACAGTGCTCTTATTTACTTCTTTGACTAAATGCTGAATGTTATTAGGGCAAGCCTTCATCCAAGCTTGTATTAGCAATGTTTCCATATCTTCTTCTCTGTTTATTATTGAACATGTACTTGCAACGTTTATTACTTTTATCTGAAAACAACAATAGGTGAAATTAATCACTTTATATAATAGTGTATACTACTTTCTTTAGCGTAAAAATAAATAATAAAACGATTTATGGGTCTATTGTAGTTTGACTGTTGAATTCAAGTAAAACATCATAAATATGTATCTCAACTAAATAAATGATAAATTATATGGCCCTGTTGAATAGACGTTGCTTTTGATAGAAGGCATAATTATCACACTTCTAGCGATTTTGAAGAAAATGAATAACACAATTGATAATTTTGAAATCAATCACGTCTCTTACTGTAACTTCTATGACAGTGCCGTAAGGTTCATATTAGAATAAGTCTTTGATACGCACAGTCACACATGGGCCCGATTCGTAAGGCTTCATAGCAGTTTTTATTTTATTTTAACTCTCTAATTATTAAGTAAAACAAGCAATAGTTCAAATGAGATCTATAATTTATGTATATATTATGTTATGTTACTTAACATCCTACAGAGATATAATTTAATCCCGCTAGTTTCTTACCAGTTCGTCGATATCCACAGCATTTTCAGGTGACATCAAGCCCCGCATTTCAAGCTTAAACTTCTCCATTACAACCAATTCTCCGTCAAGCTGAATTTCATTAGGCAAATTATACAATTTCAGACAATTCCACAAACTTATATTTTTATCATCATTTATAGAAAACATATTGTAGATTTTTATTTTATCTTCATCATGCATTATTTCAAATAGTCTAGTTATTGTTTGTGTTAACTGTACTTTTTGAGGGGAATTGGCAAACATATGGTTATTTTCCAGTTTTTGAAACATTTTACATAATGATACGGCTTGTGTTAGCTGAAACTCGCGGCCCGATATTCTGAAATGGTAAATTTTTATTTAAGCAAACTGATTTCTTGAAGTTTTACTAGAAAATCGTCCTCAAAGAAGCTAGCTAGCTAATATTATAAAAATAATAATAGTTGCAAATATTACATTTTACTAATCAATAGCCAATAACAAAAACATCCGTTGAATCAAGTAAACCATTGGGATAGGGCCTGCAGCAGTAGTTTTTTTTTCTATATTTATTGATTACCCAGTGGTATTTCATTAAGTAATAAGCGGCTAGGCCGCTGGGGCTAATCCCCATTGCTTTATTGCCTCATCTAGATTTATATAAACACCGGTAATTTGAGGAAACAACTAGGATAGGTTTCAAAAGCTCCCACCCTGCGGACAAAATGATTCTTTTTTGTTGTAAAATGATATTTATTTAAGCCAAACTGTTATTTTAAAACTAGAGAAATAAATGATTTTCTGATTCTGATTCTGATGGTATTTCAGGCTCTATGTTATTAGTTTCTTTACAAGTTATTATATAACCTTATAAAAAAAGCTATAAAACACAAAAGAATTTTTTGAATTCGTATTAGGTCCATTGATTGAATAGTTAAAGCGTTCAAACAGACGAATCCTAGTGATAACAGAAAAGTTACACAAATTACTTAAAAAAAATACTTACCTAGCCAAAAGCACCCACAAATTAGTCGAAAACAAAGCACTCCAGCAATCAATGTCGAGTACAGCCTTAACCATTAATTTCTCTAACACATTAACTTCTTCATTTGTCATGGTAGCTGCCAAGGCGAACGTTAGCGCAAGTAAATGTTCATACAACCCGTATGTTTGGAACTGACGGCTAGATGACTCGCATTTGAATTTCAGCCCCATATTAAACCAGACGTGGCCTGAAAATATTTAAAAGTGTTCTGAAAATGTTCAAAGAGAGAGAAGTTTTGGATCTGGGTAAAATGCATTTTGTAAACTGTTAATAAAATCATACCAGTTTTAAATACAGTTACGAGTATAAATTATCAGGAATAGTTTTAGACACTTTTTTTTTTTGGTGAGTGGGAAATCATCCAATGACTGCTCCCGTCCTGGGTGCGGCGGGAGGGCGTGTCAGACTCTTACTGACTAAAACCCACTCATGTTCCTTCGATTGCCTTTTATGTTCCAGGGTCACGGTAACTGTTATAAACATAACATTCCGCAACCCCGGCAGGCGTTGGCCCTGTTGGGCCCCTTCCTGTGCTGACTCCTTCTCTTTGAGACGCGCGTGGAACACTAACGCGCCGTCGACGCGGTCCTGGTCCTAGCCGGGCGGCGAGCTACCCATCGCTCGCCATCCGCAGAACCGCGCCTACGGTGGCGCAGAACCGCGCCTACGGTGGGAACCGCGCCTACGGTGGATAGTTTTAGACACTACGATTTGATGAAGAACTAATTAAAATTGCCAAGCAATAAAAATAATGTAAAAACATCCAAACGAAGGAAAAGCTGTCGTAACGCCGAGGTTCCAGTCTTTATCAGAAACTTTTACATCAGAAAACAGAGAAAAACTTCAGTGCATTATCGCAACTACAACTAACAACAAAACAAATAAATATTTTTACTTACAATGTGGCAATAAGTTGTAAATAAAGTGAATTATCTTATTTTTGGATACTTTCACTGACTGCTGCCCACTTTTTTGTACTAATATTTTCATTATTGATATTGTTAGAACAACCAGGCCGAGCAACTCATCATCTTTTCTTATTTTGTTTATGTTGTAGTTATAGATAAACTGAAAATAAAATTTTAGATTTATTCATCCATACATAATAGGTAGAGTTATCACTGTATGTTTGTCACGTATTTTGGGTTAACTATTCTCCACTCTACCTTGCCCTCATATAGTAAAGTTAAGTAAGTTTAGTTATATTAAATTACTTAAGTTAATTGATGTATGGTAGAATGAAAAGATTTTTCATTCTAACTGTACAAAATTAGCATAAAAAAGTATTGTCCGAAACACCACTCAAAAATATGAATTATGAAAGAAGCTTTTGCCCGCGACTTCGTCCGCGTAGAATAATAATTTCCGTTTCCTGGCGATTTCCGGGTTGAAAACTATACTGTGTCCTTTCTCGGCTGCCAGACTGTATCTGTACCAAATTTTATTCAAATCGATTCAGTGGTTTAGGCGTGAAGAATAAACAGACCGACAGACAGAGTTACTTTCGCATTTATAATATTAGTATGGAAGTATGGATAAAGAAATTAATGTTTCGACCGGACCGGACGATTCTCAGCGGCCGAAACACGAACTAAGCCAGAATAAAAACAAGTCAACAACATCAACACATAAAAGTATCTAATAACGTCATTTGACATAATTAAAATAGTAGATAATACCGTGAGAAAATTACAATAAATTATTTTTTTGCCACAGTTAGATTATTAGAGAAAATTATACCTATTAATCATTTTCGAAACCTTTTAAAACAAAGTTAACCCATACAATGCTATAATTACAGACACATTATAAATTACACTAATTTATAAAATCCCAAATTTATAGGAAGGAGGAAGACTCGCATTACATAAAGTCTTCCTCTTTTTAACTGTATGTGCTCTAAATTGTCCAATTAGGACTAAACAAATTACTTGATTTTGATAACTTCAATTCTGTGCAAGTATGTCTCTAGAATAGGGATGACGACAGCATTAAAAAAATTTAGTTCTGTTTAGTCCGTCTGATAGATCGGCCGAAAATACGGGACACGTATTTTTTGCTTGATCAAATTAATAAATAAATACAAAGATATGTAGCAACAAAGTTCCGGCGGAGTGGGGGCTTTTGACGTCACCGCCCTGCAAAAATTGTATCAAATCGTGACGTCATGCGCAATTTCAACGCACTGTATCGTCGTCATTCTTCGTTTAAGAGAAAAAAGAAAAAATCCGTGTCCAAAATTTTTTGATGATCTATCTGACGGACTAATTACTTTTTTTTTTGTCGTCTCGCCTATTGTACTTCATATATTAAAGTTTAATTTGTTTTGGTTTTATTTCTGCGCATATAACGGTCGGTTTGGCGTACACGTTACATGCTCTCTACATTTCGCGCTTCATAAAACCTGACTTGCGTACTGCTTATTCCGGTGAATGAAATCAAACCGGTAGTGATGTGATGTGATGAGTCAGTTGGTTCGCGCTGATACGAATTTGGCATAGAGCACGCTACAAACTCTGGACTGGAACCGCTCTATAACTCTGGTCTCTGTCGCTCTTGCTCTCATCTTTTTTTATTGTTTGTAATATTATATTATTTACTGTGAGTGTTATAGTAAAACTAGCAAACCCCGCGAACTCCGTTTCGCCACCAGATGGCTTCCTGTTAATTTTTTTTCTGAATTTTCTTTGCTATAAACCTCACGGAGCCCGAGACCTTTCCAACGAATGCAAAACCGTGGAAATTGGTTCGTGCGTTCTGGAGTTATAGCGTCAGGAAGGAAAACCCGACTTAGACTACTACAACTATAGTAGATAACTTTATATAAACACCTATAATACTCACAGATAATAATTTGTCATCCATCAGTTCATTGACAAGTAGGTTGGTTGGATTTGTTACATTGTTATTGACAAGATTGATAAACTGTGTAGACTTCCCACACATGTGTAGGTAAGCTTCGTGATTTCTGAAACAAAACATGTATAACAACGTTATATTGACATGCATGTTTCGGGATTTCCCGACTTGCTTTGAACTCTTGTTGCACTTACAGAGGCCGAAAGTTATCTGATGTTTTGTCAAAATGAGTTCAAGCCCAACAGAATTTTAAGATATTGAAAACCTCAATTAGTCCCTTAGACATTGGATAGGCCACAGTAAAGGCCACATTTTCGGCTTGTATGATGTGCACGCGAATATAATACCCCCGCGCGTCCTATACCGGCGTGCAGCTGAGGCTTGGCTATCAAAAACAATAACGATGTTTTGGAAAAGAAAATTAAAAACTTACAAATAAATGTAAAGCAGAAGTTCTACAAGAGCTGTATAATCCTTTACTACAGCATGCTTGAAAGTGTTGCATACTCTCAACAATATTTTTATGGTAAAACTGCTCACTTTTAGTGATCTTAACACTACTTTTTCCTCTTGACTTTCCTGTAAATAAAGTTGCTTTTTTTTAATAGTCATTCATGGCAAATAAATTTTCTTGATACTCTGTCAAAATAGTCATTTCTGATAGACACTCACACATATTTGGGAACCATATTTGTTATGTATATTGGTTACCTAAATATTATATTATTACTAGCTGTCCCTTGCGGTTTTACCCACATCTTTGGTCACAACTCTGTTTCCATAAAACATAGTGAGATATTATGTAGCCTATAGCCTTCCTTGATAAATAGGCCAACGGACCATTGTTTTCTGATATTAGAGTGTTTAACCAAACAAACTAACTCTTCATTAGTATTTAGCACAGATAATCAACAAAGCTATATTACCTCCAATGCTGTTCTAATATTATTAGTGACCATAGAACACAGAATCTGAGTACAATCACTGTAAATCTTCTTATCTAGGAGACAGTTGGAGTATTTCTCACATATTACTGTGTAGGCCTTCCATTGTTCAGCCATTGTTTTCACATCCAGGCTTTGTACTATTTCACCAATCTTCAAGTTGATGTCTAGAGCTGAAAAAAAGAATTGAGTGAGATAGATAGAGTGTCTAAGAATATTCTGGTAACCTGCAAATGATCCATAATAAATATGAATGACCCATCCATTGCATCTATTTTTATTTAAGTCCAATCTGCTGTCAGTTTCTTTACTTTCAGCAGAAGTGTGTGAAGTTGTTGTTCTATTTACATAAAACTTTATTTCTAGACTAGCTTCTGCCCGCGGCTTCGCTCGCGTTAGAAAGAGACAAAAAGTAGCCTATGTTACTCTCCATCCCTTCAACTATCTCCACTTAAAAAATCACGTCAATTCGTCGCTCCGTTTTGCCGTGAAAGAAAGACAAACAAACAGACAGACAGACAGACAGACACACTTTCCCATTTATAATATTAGTATGGATTGGTGTCATAGTAGAAAAACATGGTACTAAAAAGCAGAGGTGTTTTATTTATTTATTTGGCTCACCAACAATTGAGTACTAATACAATTATGGGTAACAATTAATCAAATCGGGTCAGGTGTATCAATCTCTTACAGGTAAGCACATCATGCACTACATATTGAATTAAATGTATAAAACCCACTAAAAATTACAGGATATTTGACAGAACAATCAGGCTCCTAAGGCCAAATTAAAATTAAACATTGCAATAAAACATTAAAATCACAGGCAGAAACAAATTTGGCGAAAAAATAAAATAAAATTATCGAAAAACCTGATTTAAACCATAATAAAATTAAAGTGGTATCCAGGTAGGTACTATTTTTAAACAAAAAATATCAATTTAATGTGATGCTTCCCAGCTTACCCTCAAGTAGTATATTCTGTTCTTCACTTTCAGTCAAATCAAATATGAAATGTTTTTCTAGAACCATCAAATATGTCAACTGCAGTTCATGGCAAGTCCTAAACAGGTCCTTTAATTGCTTCTCTACACAGTGCAGCCGGCTTCCATAAAGAAATTCACTGAAAATATAGATGAAAAGAAAACAATGAATACTTAATGAATCCTGTCGACAGAGATGCAGACGAGTTTTTTGATGCCCTGTGAGCCCTTTTTTTTATAACTTGTATATATTTATTTTAGTTTTATTTATAAGTTTTGTACATATTGTGCCTTACTAATAAACACTGCATAAAGTTATGACAGGCTTATACGTCAAAAAATGTATGGTTATACAGGCTTTATTCATTGCATAACTTTACATAGTGATTATTAGTAAGGGCAATTATGTTTAATTTATATAATTTAGTTAAGATTAATTTATTTGAAATTTGAAAAAAGGTTGACCATTTTATGAATACTTGATACTAAAGTAATATAGGACTACCTAAATGAGACAGCTTCTAGCAGAATTTTATATTTGTATGTTTTCCTATAATTTTAATTTAAAAACTATCAATGCAGGTTTTATTTAATATTTTTGATTTAATTGTTTAAGAGATAAAGAGAAGATAAGTATGAGAGAGACACATAGGTACAATAATTTTGAAATCAAAATCAAATCATTATTTTGACCATTTACAGGCACTTTTGAATAAAATTGTCAGAGTAGGTTGATTAGTCAGAGAGAAAGTTAAAGCTAGTTGCTTGTTTTAATATAATGTATAGATAGACTTAAACAAATTGCTATAGTAATCAGTGTAGTCTATTACTATTGCAATATTCCAAAAGCCAGGTATTTATTTACCTTGCAGCTAATAAAAGCCTCAAAAGTTTGTTGTCCTCCTATCCTTAGGCAGGAGATAGATTTTTAATAAGTAACTCAATAATATAAATAAACATCCTAGAACAACTCACACACGGTCGTCTGATCCTAAACCTAGCAGAGCTTGTACTATTGTAACCAGACAACTGATAAACATACTTATATAATTTATAAATGCATACATATCTACACTAATATTATAAAGAGGAGAACTTTATTTGTTTGTAATGAATAGGCTCAAAAACAACTGAACCGATTTTAAAAATTCTTCGACCATTCGAATTTACATTATCCACAAGTAACATAGGCTATATTTTATCCGGGTACGGGCAGGAGTTCCCCCGGGACGCGGGTGAAACCGGGGGAAAACGGCTAGTTACAGATAAAATACACCCAGACACAGAACAAACAATCATGCTCATCACACAAAGTTCACAAAGTTTGTCCTAGGTGTCCAAAGTTTGTTAATAAGTGTGTACTTACCTATCTTTACAGTGTGTAAACACTAACATAATGATGCGGCCGGTAACAGTTGGAAATGTTTTCATAGAACAACATGCCATGGACATTGTTTCTATGATTTGTTTGATTAAATCTGACAACAACTGCAAAAGGCCCACCGCATCATTCATATATTCTTTTAATTTATTCTGTTTCAGATTTGTTTCGGCTAGTAGCTCTGTGATGAGTTCCAAACTCTGCAAAGCGACACATAAAGTTTAATAATACTTAGATTTGTAAGATTTTTATTTAGATGTATAAAAAGTTTTTGAACCTGAGAAACACAACTATTGCAGTTGATGAGAAGGCTTGAAAATTTTATGGTAAAAGTAGACTTCTTTATTTCGTTTCTTATATTTGAGAACGCTGACTTGGTATTCAATACCAAAGATTCGTATGTAACAGTATCCATCTGATAGCCCGGTCAAGAAAATAAAGAGTTGTAAATGTAATATTATGAAAAAATTTTATAAGTCGTAAATATAAAAAAGGATACAATCCCTGGCTCGGTAGGGCTGTTACAAAAAATATCGGTGCTTTCAGACAAGAAGTCTGAGCTCTGAGAATTGTCCATTTTATTTGATCAAATAAATCAGTGTTTTTTCACAAAAATTCATAGCCGAAAAATCTCGTCCCGCTCAAATTAAATGTCATTGTCATGTCATTAACACAGGATGACATTGACAGGCAGGCCCAGGCAACAGAAGACTATTGTACAGATAACAGAATGGCACAGCTTATTTACTATTTTTTATGCCGCAAACAATAGTGTGATCATAGATGACTTCCTTTTTATAAGGCAGAGCCATTCGATGAAAACTATTATTCGAGTAGCCAGCCAACAATAAATAGTATGGCTTTTTGTTTGTAGAAGAATCTTCAGAATGGGTTTGTAGATCCAGAGACAACCCTCTACAACCTCACAGACTTGGTTGTTATCTTCTAAACAATACAACTTAATTTATTGTCTACTAGCTTTTGCCCGCGACTTCGTCCGCGTGAATTAATAGTTCCCGTTCCCGGGGGATTTCCGTTCGTTGAGTTCCTTTACCGCATGGAATTTTAGATTTGGTTCAAATTAATTTACTTGGTTCTATGGCATAATAGGTATCCCTGTATTTTTTTATTTATTTTTTCGGACACTAGAAATCGAAATAGTTGCTTCGAAAGTTCGAAACACAAAATCTCACATTTGATACAACATGCAGTACAGGTAACGAAATATACGACATCATATATGGTACAACATGCAGTTGGGGTAAATATTTTCGTATATCTAAATAAATAAATAAATATTAAGTAAGTATTAATTTTATTGAATGAATAAGTCAATATTTAATGCAAAACCATATGAAAATCCTTAAAACAATTACGAACTTCCCAAAAATACAAACACAGAACGTGTTTCATACATGTTCTACTTTCTCACTATCAATTATTATAAAAAAAAAAATCCCTGTATGATGTACTTATTGCACATGTAGTCTCATATCTGAACGAGCACTGGCACAGACTCTAATGCATGAAGTATCATATTTGAAAACCGTATGCATACGTAACGTAACTGCATACAGTATCATTTCAGATACAAAGTTCTAGTCCGTTTTTCGTCAAGAAGTATTGGATATTACTTACATGTTTTTCCGTAAAACTTCTTGGGATCCATATTATTTATTCGTAAATAACAAGAATAATTTTAGCTAGGAGAAAAAGTAGATAAAAACAGCTTTTACAATCCACAAACTGTACTCACTGTTTGAATTGGCGGTTTGAAATATTCGGTGACAGAAATAACATAACTCAGACAAGATAGAAATTTGCCTATTTATTTTTCATGTTCGGATACAACCATTGTTTAGATATCAGTCATCAACAAGTGGTTCCAAGAGGCTCTGGCTCAAAAATTATTAATCTGTAAAAACTCATAGTGTGTCAAATTTGGTACAGTATGCGGTAAAGGGTTAACTTTATGAAAGAGGCACCATAAATTACTATATGAAAGAGGCACTATAATATTTTGTACCTCCGGTTTTCCTCAGGTAGATTATCGAACGCTGAAGTTTTACACCCAGAACAGTACTGTCCTGTGCGTTCAAATTCAGTAGGTACTGTTCTGCCCACTGTTCTGCCTCACTGTTTTGCCCTCGTATAAAATGGGCATTACATAGGTGTACTCCATCTCTATGGAAAGTATTATTTGTCATTGTGACACTGACATACGTCATCGTTTGTTATCTGTCAAGTGAAGTGTCACTAGTGTCAGCATGGTGTTTCGGTCGGACTTGCGGCACATTGCACGGGTTTGTGTTGTTGCTTGCTGTGAAATGTAAATGTATAACACGCGGCCGGTTATCACATTTATTTGTATTTACACAAATATTCTTAATAAACCACATACTTTTCTTTTGACGGAATGATAAAATGTCAGTGTGCAATATGTTGACGGCACTAAAAGCAGTGGGAGAAGAGACTAAAACCGCTGGATTAACCAAAACATGTGAAGAACTGCAGGTTAGTATCTAAGAATTTTAATATTTAAAACAAAACGGAGTCAACAGAATTGATATTTAAATATTGTTCGAATAGATCATTGCGTGTCACAGTATAATTAAATTAATTAAGAAAATACTAATTTACTTCCTGATTCAAACAGTTGCATATCCACATGTTTCCAGTGAATATTAAATAAATGGCTACACGTGGGGTAATATGACATCAGGAGTATGGACTCTTGTGTCATAAGATGCAGCTTCTTGTGTAAAACAGAAATAAACTGCAATTGAATGGTTGAGTGGCTAAGAAAATAAATTTTAATTTTTTTTGGGTGGGTAATCACCAAATATCTGCTCCCGCTTTGGCTAGAGGTTTAGGATGTTATACTTTACCTTACTAAAGCCCACCCATATTTCTCCAATTGTCCTTTATCTTCTGGGGCCATGGTACCTCTTCCGAACAGTCCCACTGCTCGACTAAGGGGTCCCTCAAAGTTTTCCACATATATTGATCTTGCACCACCCGCATGATGCAGTCAGGTACTAAATCGAATTGTAAAAAAAAACATTCTTATTGCCATCTTTTGTGTAATATTAAATGTTGGTTTAACTTATTTAATTTGTTTTTTATATTGCAAGAATTTCCAGAGCAGTTACAAGCTGTAAAAATTTTTCTATCACAAAAATTTCTTCCTGATAAATCTCCTGTTGTGGGTTTTTATTATATTATGCATGCATGTATCAGTATCTATTTAAAAAGTAGTGACGTAAGAATTTAACCTTGGCTCCTTATAATGTGTGAATTTTTTGTTTGCATTTGGTGTTTACATTGTTTAATGCAATTTACATAATATTTTCAGACACATGTAATGTATTTTGTTTGTTACATTTTAATTGATAATTCACGATTAAGGATTCAGGTTTGATGTTTTTCTATCACAGACTCACAGTCGTTTTATTTTTATTTTACAGTGTGCGATAAATGCCAATACTTTTGTCATTCAAAATGCTGTTAAGCAATTATCAGAGTTTCTACTCCACATTGAAGATGCAAAACTATTCAAGAAGTATCTATCAAATATACTTCTTGCTTTGGTGTCGGCTAAAATCCCTTTGAAATCAGTATTTTCAAACACAAACTATGAGACATGCAATGATGCTGAAAAGACTTGTCACTTGGAGTATTCAATAATACTGGCTGCATTGAGCAATCACCCAGATGTATTACAGTAAGTGTTTTTTGCTGGCCATTTAAATTCAAAAGTAGGAGAGAAAAAGTAATTCAAACTTTAACAATAAAACACACAACTAAACCTAAAAAGTGATCTATAGAGTAATGAATCGCTCATAATTATCTCAATTTTATGAGTTAGTGTATCAATTTAAAATATATAGAATATTAATATGCAACGCGAAAGTTTAAAGTATAATATATAGAATAACTTAAAAAAAGTAATGGATCAACCAATTAGTTAGTACTTACTAGAACTTGCTAAAACAGAACCCATTTGTCTCTATTTTTATTATCAAACTAGTTTACATACTTACAAATTCTAAACCATTCTTCGATTTCAGATATGCTTTAAAGTATTTTGAGGTAAACCCAGTAGCCCCTTTCGAGGTATTCTGTCATCATGAGGACTCCTATAATGTGGCCCCAAAAAAGCGGAGACTGCTTGACTGTGGGGAGAAAATTTCAGAAAAACAGATGATATCATGTTGTTACACATTGCTCAGCAAGTTACCTAATGAAATGTCTGCTAAATGGGATTGGACTAAGTTTATTGGTACTTATGGGAACCACGGGAATGCGGATGTGAGATGGTAAGTCATACTTTTTGTTTTTATCTTAGTTTTAATTCACTTAATTTACATTATTACTTGATTCATGAGTGCATGTTTTGTGTCCTTAATACTATGCCCTTGACTTGTCAATAGTTTAAAAATGCGACCTTCCATGTGATTTAGGGCAACTGCACCACTGTCTCTGACTCTTCTCTCAAACTCTCTCTCTCTCTATAACTCTAAAATATTACTCTTTCACTTTTAACTCTTTTCCTCTTTCACACTCTCTCACTCTTATCTCTAACTCATATTACTGCCTTACTCTTACTCTTTCACATTTTTACTTTTTCCCTCTTCCTTTCTCTCTATGACTCTAAACTCTTTTCCTCATACTCTCTCTCTCACTTGCAACTCTTGCTCTTCCTCCCTCTCACACACTCAACTCTTACTTTCTCCCTCTCTCTCTCACTCGCAACTCTTACTCTCTCTCTTTCCCTCAAAAACTCTCAACCCAAACTCTTTTTTTATTCTCATTCTTAACTCTTACAAAATTCTGACTCTTTCACTCCCAACTCTTTAATAAGATGAGCTAGTTTTCTATTGATGTTCTCTTGTAATTCAACAGGATGGTAAAAGAATGCATGGTCATCCTATCAAATATGACAGACTCACAGTCTCTGTCACTATCAATCCGGATGCTGTTACAAGAACAGGAAATTCTGGAAATTTTGGAACGAAGTAGAACTGATCCCATTCATACTTCAAGTGAAGTAATTAAAGAAGAAATAAGTCGTAATGTTGTTAATATTGATGGTATACTACTGCCTGTATATGAGAGGGAAAATGTTCAGACTGGTAATTTAGTTCCAGTGAAATCTACCATCAATAATCTTAGGAGTTTGGCTTTGGCTGTCGCTTCAGGTTAGAAGAAATTGTTTTAAAGTTTTTAATGTATTGGTTGGAAGATGAACATCGCTAATGTTTATTTATTTTTTAGCAAATCTAGTTTTAATTGATTACGTAATGGATTGCAAATATATACAATATTGAATGTCGCAATTCGCAACCTATCCCATTTTGAAAACTGTTCAATGCCTTAATGACTTGAATACAAAAAGAAATTGTCAGTCAGTGGACCAATGTGCAGTTCATTGTAAAATATCTGCCAAAACCTTGTCACATGTCTGCTTCTTAGTTCTCCTTTCTCTGAATATTCTTTGTAATTGCACCCTTTTTTGCTAATAATACATTAGAAATGTACTCATAACCACCACATAATCTAAAACCCGTTTCTTTTACAGGTCAAGCCCTCAGTCTTATGGGCCCAGTAGGTTCCGGAAAGACTTCCCTAGTGGAACATTTGGCTGCTATTACTGGCCGCAAAGGCGTCGCTTTCAAGAAAGTGCAGCTAGGAGACCAGACGGACTCCCGCATGTTACTGGGATCACACCAATGTACTGATATCCCTGGAGAATTTGTGTGGAGCCCTGGTGTTTTGACTGAGGTATGGCTGTTGTAATTTCTGAAAAAAAAAAACGGCTATTCATCCAATGTCTATTTTATAGTCTTGATTTATGCCTCTTTTATTGATAATAAACTATTGTTCCGTGTTTGTTGGGATTTTAATTAAGCATGTTTAGGTATGGAAAGTGTTAATGGATTACATTATTTACACACAAAGTGTAGGGACAGATGTCTGTTGATTTTTTTATATTCCTTAAAATAATTTGTTTAAACAGGTGTTGGTTTGCTTATCTTGTGCAAGTGCTATCACTCGTATTTCAAGGTGAACACCTTGAAAATGCTAATTTACTTAACCCTTAATTTGGCAAGGACTATTTTTTGTCGAATTTTATATTTTACTGTTATTTTCTTGTTTATTATGATCCCAGAGGAGAGATAAAAATAATAAAAAAATACTAAATGTTACAATTTTCGCGAAAATCTGTGTACTCCAGGGAGTACATTGCCAGCTATCGCGTAAACTACGTCTCAGTATGTTTGTACTATGTGTAGTACAATGCCAAGGTATTGATTATATTCATTTTTTCAATTTATTACTTTATTTACGAAAAAAACGTTACAAACAACAATAATTAAGTGAAAAATTGACAACAGAAAATGCTCTTGTAGTTTTTTCCTACCACAAACAGATACATGTAGCTCTTCACGTAAAAAACTTTGGTGCTTCCTTCTTCGCAAAGCCTACAGCGTAATTATTTTATTTCCCTTTTCTGAAAAATTTCCAATATTGCGTCGAGCCTGATGCTGTCATCTGGTCATTCAGCAGTAGAAGAAGCTGAAGCTCTTTGGAGATGGAAATAGAAAGAGTGGCTTGTCATCAGAACTAAAACATTCAGCTTATTTGTACAATACTGGACGCAGAATAAGTAGTTCCCAATTTTTTGTAGAAAAGATTTGTTATTATGAAGTAATTATGGTAACACAAGAATGATTATCAAAAATGATAGTAAAAAAAATTGTTATTGGACTATATTTTAGAGGTTTTAAGTTGCACTTGTCTCTAGTATATTTGGGACAGACAAACTGACTGTTAGTCGCCCTGAAGGCGAAGTTTTCAGAAGAAACCTCTGAAAATAGTGTAAATAAAACCTTAGTGACAAACTGAATTAGTCAACCCCAACCCCACGTGGCACTAGTCTGCTCTAGAGAGTATAAAAAATCTTCAAATCGCACCGAAAAAGTAGCCTCCGCGCGCCGTGTTGAACAGGCTGAAAGAATAAAGAGCTGGAGCTACTTAGGGAAAGGGGAACATGTAGTGCTGGCAGTTTGATACACAAGGGCATAGAGACTGCACTTCTCGAAGCGATGGAAACGTTTAGCAGCCTTTAGATTGTAAATTTTTTACCATAGAAGGTCTCTTCTCTATCCCAAATCTCCTAATGACGCGCTAAAATTGATCACTAAAAGTATGCGTTTGCTAGATTTGAGGTAGGTTTTAGGGGTTAAAGGTGTTTAAGGAGACTGAGGGAACCCCCGTTCCCCCCGTTACCCCGTTCTTACCTCCGAAACTCCTAAAATCAGCGTCCAGTATTGTATATATTTACTGAACTATCATCAAAACGTCCTTTTTGTTTGGGTATCAAAGCTAAAATCTTATGCGATCGTGTCAGTTTCAAGCACAGCAGAAAAAGATAATAGGACATACTATCGTACATGCTTTTCACACCTCAAACATTGTTATAATTTATAGAACAAACAAATGAATACCGCATTCAATAACACTATGCTTTTGGCAATGTACTCCGTGTATACCAAAGTCTATTTTGTGTTTTTTACTACTGACCTGGCAACGGTATTCCTGGAGTACATACATGGTTTCTAACTCATAATACTGTAATTATGTAAATTATACCGAAAATTGCAAATGATTTATATTATTTGTTGCTTTCTCAAGCACTTCAAAGCAAAAAATTAACAACTCCCAAACAAAAAATTATAGAAAAAAAATAAAAAACTTACGTATGTCTCAGACATATCAGACCGTTTTGAAAGATTTTGAATTTAACAAAACATTATTGACGTAACCAAAATAGAAAATAAATTCCTGCTTTAATTGATAATCATTGCAACTCATTAAAAATAAAAAATGCATTTTTTTTGGATATTCGTGACAATATATTTTTTTTAAGTTAATGTACTATGTGTAGTACGATGCCAAATTAAGGGTACCGTAAAAGTAGTAGTTTATACATATAAACCCGAAACGAAGACCAAGTCAGAACATTTTTATTCGTTGTTTTAAAACTGAAACGTATTTACGTTAAGCTGTTTTTATTTAACATTAGCAAAATATTTTTTAGGCTGTACAAAATGGTCACTGGCTGCTATTAGAAGACATAGACTGCGCCGCCCTGGATGTGGCTTCGACCCTTAGTTCTCTTCTAGAAAGAAACTCACTATGTGTTCCCGGCTACCGAGATTCGCTTCCAGTCACACCCGGATTTCAACTCTTCGTCACGCAACGGTAAGCACAGTTGCAAATTAAGCTTAATGTACTTTGTTATAAAGTTGATTTTCTACTGACACTTGATGCCTTTTTTAGGACATTGACGACGAATTATGGTTTTCAAAAGAAAATGTCGAGCTCTAGTACATTACTTCAGAAGCATTTAACGCAAATAAATGTCGAACCTTTATCAAGGTCGGAACTCGCGGAGATCATACAAACCTTGTTCCCGGCTCTTTCTACTATCTGTTCAAGAATGATTGAAGTCTTCATGATGTTCTCAGTAGGCAGTCATGACACATCTTTACAATCTACCGATGTAGTAGATAATGAAAAAGAAAAGAATTTAATGTTAATACGAGGATCAAGACTGATCTCAACCAGAGACTTGTTGAAGTGGTGCTCTAGATCAGTTGTAGGGTTTGACGTATCAAGTCCTGAATCAGCGCTAAAAGTTCTTCAAGATGCTTTGGACATATTTACTTGTTCAGTTTCCTCCCCTGAACACAGACTAGAGTTGTCCAAAAAAGTGGGCTTATGCCTAGGTATAGTAGAAGCTAAATCGGAATTTTACTGCAAGCATTACAAGCCAAATGTGTCACTAAATGCTACCTTCTTAGAAGTTGGCAGATCTAAGGTTCCGAGGGTAGAGAAAAGTTTAGAAACGATAGATTTTGATAGTAAACAGACGGTGTTTTCGTTTACGCGGCAGTCGGCATGCTTGCTTGAGAGAATTGCTTGCTGTGTTACGTCCAATGAACCCGTGTTACTCGTTGGTGAAACAGGTACCGGTAAAACGTCTTCAGTGCAATATATTGCGAGACAGACGGGACACAAACTTGTCGTCATTAACATGAACCAACAATCAGATTCAGCAGACCTACTCGGTGGGTATAAACCTGTGGACCTAAAATACGTAATTCGCCCCATAAGACTTCAATTTGAGGAACTTTTCCGGAATTTCTATAACACTGAGAAAAATCAAAAGTTTTTGGGCCACATCGAAACTTGCTACGAAACTGAAAATTGGGTCGCCTTATTAGCTTTGATGAAACAGAGTCAAAAAGCAGCGGTCACTAGGTTAACGGCAGAAAAATCGACTATCAAACTGAAGAAATGGGTAGCATTTGGGTTTAAACTTGCCAGATTGGAACAACAAGTTAAGGCAGCTTCAAAGTTGACCTTTGCATTCATTGAAGGGTCTCTAGTCAAAGCTATGCAAGAAGGCCATTGGGTGTTGCTAGACGAAATAAATTTGGCGTCCGCTGAAATTTTGGAATGTCTAGCTGGACTGTTGGAAGACAAGAATGAGACTATAGACTTGCTGGAGAAAGGCGATAAAGTGCCTATAAAAAGGCATCCAGATTTCACACTTTTTGCTTGCATGAACCCAGCTACAGATGTAGGTAAGAAGGACTTGCCCGCGGGTCTTAGGAACCGTTTTACGGAATTCTTTATTGATGAGTTGACTGAGAGAAATGATTTGATATTGCTTATTGGTGATTATTTGTATCACATGAATCTTGGTGGTGCTGTTTTGGAGGCGATCTACAGTTTCTATGCCAGTATTAAGAAAGAAGCCAAGTTGAATCTTGTGGATGGATCAGGTAATATATTTTTTTTTATTTTAATACTCTGTCGAACATGTAAGTCTATTACTTATTTATGTTTCTAATATTTTTTGCATTTTTTAGGGAACACGCCACATTATTCTCTTAGAACGTTATGCAGAGCACTAACAGCTGCTGCCAAAGCCAAATGTGGAACAGTTTCAAGATCTCTGTTCGAAGCATTTTGCTTATCATTCCTTACACAGTTGGATAGCTCATCACATCCAAAAGTAGAAGCCATGATTGCCAAGTACGTATCAATTTTTATGTGCCTAAACTGAGATATAAAATTACGTGTTTTGCTAATTTCTTTATATTTATAGGGCAGTCATCGGTAAGAAGAATGTAAAATCAGTTACAAACCAACTGATTCCGGAGCCACAAGTTTTTGGCCAAACATACTTGCTCTTTGAAGGTCATTGGATCCCAAAGGGCAAACTGGACATAGCTATCCCAGAAGGCTATATCCTAACTCCTACAGTGAAAAAGAATCTTCGTGACATAGCACGAATCATATCACTTGGTCGACTCCCGATATTGTTGCAAGGAGACACATCAGTAGGCAAAACATCTCTTATAACATACATAGCTAAAGCTTCTGGCAATTATTGTGTCAGAATAAACAATCACGAACATACAGACCTTCAAGAATACATAGGGTCTTACGCTGCTGACTCTAATGGTAAACTAGTCTTCAAAGAAGGTGTTCTAGTAGAAGCAATGAGAAAGGGATACTGGATTATACTTGATGAGCTTAACTTAGCACCAAGTGACGTATTAGAGGCTCTTAATCGTGTACTAGATGACAATCGAGAACTGTTCATACCAGAAACTCAACAGGTCGTGAAAGCTGATCCCAATTTCATGTTATTTGCTACTCAAAACCCGCCAGGCCTGTATGGCGGCCGAAAGATGCTCTCCAGAGCGTTTAGAAACAGATTCGTCGAGTTACATTTTGACGAAATACCAAAGAATGAACTGGAAACTATTCTGCACCAAAGATGTCATGTTCCTCCCGCTTACAGTAAAAAAATGATAGCGGTTATGGCTGATCTGCAAATAAGACGACGTGGTTCCGCAGCCGTACAAGGCAAAGACGGATTTATAACTCTACGAGACTTGTTTAGGTGGGGTCAGAGATACAAATGTACTTCTAAAGATTCTTTGACTGATGACAAATTTTACGACTGGGATCAGCACATAGCTGATGAAGGATACCTTATCCTAGCTGGCAAAGTGCGACAAACTGACGAGAGATCTATCATTGAAGAAGTTATTGAGAAACATATAAAGAGAAAGGTAAATCCTGATAACCTCTTCTCTCTTCATGCGTCTACGTCCCCAGTAACAAAGCCCATATTGGAGAAAATCCTGAACAACCAACTTAAAGAGTTCAATCACGTCGTTTGGACATACAACATGAGACGACTTGCAGTATTAATAGCCAAATCTTTCAATTTTCATGAGCCAGTCCTATTGGTTGGAGAAACCGGTTGCGGAAAAACAACCATATGCCAAGTACTGGCAGCATTAAAACAATGTCAGCTTCTATCAGTCAATTGTCACATGCACACAGAAAGCTCAGATTTCTTAGGAGGTCTGCGCCCAGTGCGTCAATACAAAAACGACGGAAGACTATTTGAATGGGTCGATGGTCCGCTCATAAAAGCTATGGAGACAGGAAACATATTCCTAGCTGATGAAATATCTTTAGCAGATGACAGTGTGTTGGAGAGAATGAACTCTTTATTGGAACCTGAAAGACAGTTGGTTTTAGCTGAAAGAGGTAGTGACGATAATTCTGATGTGGTTGTCATTACAGCAAACCAAGACTTCCATTTTATTGGAACTATGAATCCTGGGGGTGATTTTGGAAAGAAAGAACTTTCGCCAGCACTGAGAAATCGATTCACTGAAATATGGTGTGACAGTGTCACATCAAGAGACGATCTACTAAAAGTTCTTGAGAAAAGCGTAAACAAAGGAGTATCGCTTGGCAACCAAGAAGACGGTAGTTCTGGAATCGGTACATCGATCTTGAACTTCACTGACTGGTTGAAAAACTCAGAAGTGACGAACAAATTCCCATTCAGCATACGTGATCTTTTATCATGGGTGCACTTTATTAATATCACAGTTGCAAAAGGTCTTTTAGACACCCCAGAAGCATACGTGCATGGTGCCTGTATGACCTTCCTAGACTGCTTCGGTACGGCACTAACAGGCCATATAGATTCCGAAACTTTGGTCTTATTACGAAAAAATGCAATCAGTTTCCTGTTGAATCAAATAAAATCAATTGGCAGCGAATATATGGCGAGTTTGCAAGAAATGTTGAGTGATAAAAAGACTCAATTTGTTGCTGAAAGTGGTTCCGATAAGTTTGGTATAAAGCCTTTTTACATTGAGGTTGGAGAGAGAGACGGATGTACGGCAGAAGAAGAACAAAAATTCACGTTCACAGCCCCGACCACCGGTGCTAATACTTTAAGGATGTTGCGTGGACTGCAGCTGAATAAAGCAATTCTATTAGAAGGAAATCCTGGAGTCGGAAAGACCAGCTTAGTAACTGCACTCGCTAAATCATCCGGTCATAAAGTTGTCCGGATTAATTTAAGCGACCAAACGGTAAGTTTTTCTACAAGTTACTATCGTTCTAGATTTTTGAATTTCGAATACTAATTTTCATTTACTTTTACAGGATATAACAGACTTATTCGGAACAGATCTACCAACAGAAGATGGATCTTTCACATTCAAAGAAGGAGCGTTCTTGAGCGCTCTTCAGAATGGCGACTGGATTCTTTTAGACGAATTGAATTTGGCACCTCAACCAGTCCTAGAAGGTCTTAACGCATGTTTAGATCATAGAGGAGAAGTGTTTATTCCAGAATTGGGTAAGACTTTCAAGGTTAAAGAGCAAACACGGTTGTTTGCTTGTCAGAATCCTTTGAAACAAGGAGGAGCCCGAAGAGGCCTGCCAATATCCTTCTTGAACAGATTCACTCAAGTATACATCGACACACTAACTAAAGCAGATTTGATATACATAGTGGAGGCACAGTATCCCAGTATTCCTAAAGATATTTTGCACAAGATAGTCGCATTTAACTGCAAAGTAGCGCATGAAGTAACGGAGATACAGTCTTGGGGCCACAGAGGGTCTCCATGGGAAATGAACCTACGAGATATACAAAGATGGTGCGAGGCTCTGATTCAAGACCAGAATGAGGAAAGACCTCTGTGCCCCGGTAAATACGTGGATATGCTCTACGTAAACCGAATGAGGGCTGAAGAAGATAAGAACAAAATGATTGAAACATACGACAAAATATTCCTTCCTGATTACCCAAGGAGTAATAGTACCCCTCAATTTCACATGACTCGGACACATGCTATAATTGGGGATGTGTCACTAGCACGAAACGAACAAAAAGAATTCAAAAACCGTAGAGCTGCGGAAACGAATTTGCTTGTGCTCAGAAGTCAATTACCGACTTTGAAAGCTGTGGCTCAAAGTATCAAGATGAATTGGTTGACGATACTGGTCGGACCTTCGGCTACTGGTAAAAGCAGTGTAGTACAAGTACTTGCTGACTTGACCGGCAACGAGCTACAAGTCATACCTGTGACTTCAGCAATGGATGTCTCAGATTTACTCGGTGGCTTTGAACAAGTTGATTTTAACAGAAATCTTGAAAGTCTGTACGACAAAATTGAGACGTTAACAATACAAACAGTTAGAACTATATGGCTAGCACAAAGATCGTTCCAATGGAAGACGAATTTGTTACTAAGTGACCTGTACAAATACAAATCTCTGCAAAAAACTTCAAGCACACAAATGTCAGAAGACAACATTCAGAAGTTTAAACAGAAGATTGAATTCTTAAACGCTCATTGTGAAAAATTAATTGAAAAGAATACTGAGAGTCAACCAGATATTTTGTTGAAAGTACAAGAAGTTGTAAAACTTCTTACCAAATTGCAGAATAAAGTATCGCAAGTATCTTCTGTGAACGCTGGAGGAAAATTTGAGTTTGTAGACTCCTTACTTGTGAAAACTATGATTGAAGGGTCTTGGTTACTTCTAGATAATGTTAACCTGACATCTGCAGCCGTTTTAGATAGACTGAACGGTTTATTGGAACCCAACGGGGTACTAAGTATCCCTGAACGAGGCGACGTTAGTGAAATAAAACCTCACCCGAATTTTAGGGTTTTCTTCACAATGGATCCGAAGTATGGAGAGATTTCGCGAGCAATGAGGAATAGAGGTGTTGAGATATCTCTGCTAAGACCCGATGATTGGCAGATATCGTATGTGTCTGAAACTGAAAACTTGTTCGATTTGACAGCTCTTTTGTCGTCCTGTGGCTTGCCTTGCAAATATCATGATTTGTGTATCAAATGTCATGAGTTGATGCAGTCGTTTGTAGAAGGTATGTATTGATTAGTTGATTAAAACTGTATACTAGACTTATGTCTGAATACTTCAATCTCAGATTAGTAAACAGAAGGCAGATAGACAGCGCGGAACATTACGAGTGCGGCGAATGTCGAGACATGTGTGCGTGACTGCCACTTGACTGCACTGTAAGAACACGTCGTCTCTGTGTGCGTTCCGGTTGCCAGGATGATGAAAAATTACCCGAAATATTTCATTCTTATTTGTCTATATTAATTAAAATCAATTTATGAATTTACTAAAAGTATGTAGGTACGCGCGTAGCATAAGAACTGCTACGCCTAATTAGGTGAATCTACTTTGTTGTGTTTGTAATTGTCAGGACAATGTTGGTATGACAAATTGATTAAAAAAAATGCACCCTGGCCAAGCTGGAAGCGGGCAGATAGTACAAAATAATGATTGATTTATTGTGTTTAAAATTATGGAACAACTGAGGGATATAAATAATAAAGTGCTTCGTTGTATAACAATTATATAAAGCTAAAAAGTTCGTTTGTTTGAAACTTGAACGCGCTAATTTATTCTCTGATTCACAAACTACTAAATCGATGCTTCCGACAACAAAGGTCGTAAACACCAAAATAGCACTTTTGGTAATCAACGAAAAACAAAAAATAATTTCGTTTTTGGCTTATATCTTTTTAACTTTAAAAGTTGTAAAATTGTGTTCTATACAAGAAATACGTAAAATACGATGGTGTTTCATAATATATTATTGCTATTTATGTCAAAGCCTTAATTTAAAAGTTAGCTTGGACATACACCCCAGAAAATTCAAGAAGTTGGTATTTACGACCACTAACAAATCAATGGAGAACGATTTGTCTAACGGAAGTTAGAAGTATGCACCAGTTTTTAAATACAATAGTTCTGGGTTTGGTTTTAAAAACCATATACTGAAATAAAAATGAGTGTAAACACCACGATCTGATGCGATGGTATGTAACAAACATGGGAATATCTGAAGCAAATCAATGAATAAGACTGTAAGTTGAGTTTTCATTACTTGTAATAAAAACAATAAAATAAAACACAAATAGACATAATTAAAAAAGGTTTTTTATTCATTGACCGTCATCGTCAAAAAAAAAATTCAAAGTAAAAAAATGTCTAAACCAATCACTTTAATTTCCATTAGAGGATCTTGTACATCAATCATCATTCATCATCATTGTTTGTGTCGCGGCTCGAAATTTTTATACCTTTAGGACCTGCCAGGTCCTAAAGGTATAAAAATACACTTAAGTAAGTATATTATAGGCACCGTATAATTTAATCAAGCGTTTGTTACAAGATGCCTATAGTGTTCTACCTCCAACGGCGTACCTAACCAGCCAGACATAAATCAAAATGTTAAGTAATCATTTTGTTTCATTGATTTCAAGAAGATTTTATAATCACGACATTTTTTTAAAACGTATTGATAACGAATTACAAAAAAATATAAGTAAACATTATACCAAGCTTACTGCTTAATTTTATTAAACTATGCCCATTTTCACCAACGCCCTTAAAAATTTAGGTAGTTCACCTTTCTAGATCTTGTTTGTTCGGAAAGCTTCTGTACTATGGTCTACCTAACTTTTAGTGTCGTTGGTAAAAATGGGAAAGTGTTATCGACAAGATAATGAAAAAGTAGATGCAAAACATAATACGACGACGAGTTAAAGAAAATCAGGTCTTCAAATTTCTGATTAATAATATTCTGTCATTGGATAGAAGATTATAAACCAGAAATTTGAAGACCTGATTTTCTGATAAAAGATAATTAATCAGAAATTTCATCTTCCTTTTCAGTCTCATAATGTCATTGATACTCTTTATCAATGACATTATGAGACTGAAAAGGAAGCTGTTTGTATTCGGCATGAAACCGTTTGTGTATTGTCCCCAGATCACACAATTGTTGCAGATCTTTGTATTTAGCTGCGGTAATTGGTAGTTTATCCGTATATAGCTGTTTTGGAGTCAACTGCTTTACTCGATTATATTGTAACTAGCTTCTGCCCGCGGCTTCGCTCGCGTTAGAAAAAGACAAAAAGTAGCCTATGTTACTCTCCATCCCTTCAACTATCTCCACTTAAAAAATCACGTCAATCCGTCGCTCCGTTTTGCCGTGAAAGAAAGACAAACAGACAGACAGACAGACACACTTTCCCATTTATAATATTAGTATGGATTCTTACATTTATTTCTTCTGTATTTGACTTTTTCTTCAGTATTTATTGACATTACGACAATTGTTTCTCAGCAGAGCTTACGTTTTAAAAATGATTGTGGGGTGTAATTACAATTAATTATGTACTCATGTTTTTACGGCCGACAGCTGTTTGAACGTTGTATTATACGACCTGCACGGTTATTCGGTTCTAAGCAATATGAGTTATACATACCCTCTTTTCTAAAAAATCTTGATTATACTAGTAAAAATTTTGGGCGTAAAGGTATTTTTTTTAGGCGAATATTTTTTTCACATTTTTAGATCGACGCAGCGCCAAAAATTAAGTAGGGCTGCATTCTTAACTCATTTTAGCCAAAATGGCGTTTACGACATTTGTTGCCGGAACCATCGAAATTTAAGTTAAATGCATCTGTCTCTTTCCATTTCTTAAAGAAAAGGACAGAATATAAAATATTAGTTAAGTCATCTTTTTCTGTTTACTGTTTTTTACTATATTTTCTTTATGTTGGCGAATCGACTGTCATAATTTTAGTTAGAGACAAAACATTCACTAGTTTTATTAACGAAGACTTTTGACACATACAAGATAAGTACACACACATGATACAAACATACCAACCAAAAAGAAAAAAAAAAAACACTCGAAATAAATATTCTTGTAGATCGATAATCCTGTGTCCAATACATATTCCCAACTTAGGGGTAAATTTTTCCACAATAAAATAGCAACACCGACAGATTTCGGTTGAGGTTTTGTGTTCCAAATAAAATAACATCCAAAAAGGCAAAAATAACCATATTAATCCATAAAAAGGTACTCCATCTTCTTTCTTTTGATTTAGGGAACAATTTTTGCAATGTTTAAAAACAAAAGACGGCATCATTCTCGAAAATATGAATATTTTCTGTGACATGTTTACGGCGCGACGCTTCGTGCCGTACTGACTCGAGATTGTATTCGCTTTTGGTTTTGTATTTGCTTTGTTGACCTCACTCGCGGTGTTCCGCGCTATCTATCTGCCTTCTGTTTACTAATCTGAGACTTCAATATTCAAACGTCACTTAATGTTAAGACGCTCTCTATCTTTGTCACTCTAAAGAAATAAAATAGGGACAGTAATAGATTTGAGTGTCTTAAAATTAAGTGACAATTGACTATTGGGGCATTACCTACATGCCGTAACGGTATCAATGTCATTTAAACAATGAACCTAAACAGTTTAAATGTTTTGAAGAAAAGTAATTTAATAGATACTACTACTGTAATCTGACTATGGAAAATTGCTCAAGTTGAACTCGAGTTTTCCCCACAATGTTTCTCTAAGTAATTTGTTTTTCTTTCAGGACTAGATCGTCCAACTATTTCACACTTACAGCAAGCAGCTCACTTGACGTGGCAGCAGATACTTCGCGGTATTTCCACTACCACTGCTTTTGTCAGCAGCTTCTCAGACATCTACATAAAGCCAAGATGCGGCGCAGATTTTGCCTCAAGCGTTAACTCCTCACTCGCTGAGATGAAAAATACCATGTTAAAAGCTCTTGAAGAACTAATAGATGGAGAAGAACTAGATGACAAGGGCATAGGAACTACCATCCACACACTTACAGTAAAAGGTTTGTGCTCAAATTCTTCAATGGAAATAGCCAAGCAACTCGCGTACACAGCCGTACAAGAAACAAAAGATGGCACAATAGAATCATACTTACATGTCATCTTTAGTCTGTACTCTGTCTACCAAAGAACTCACCCCACAGATATGACAACCGTTTACTCTATTATACACAGCATTCTACGACAGCAGTGCCGGGCGGAAATTACACAGTATGTCAAAACCCTCAATGATACTGCTTACCAAACATATAAATATTATAATAGCGATTTACAGGCGTACAAAAAGTACTATCAAGAATTCTACAGATTGAATGACACTGAAGTCAATTTGGGCAACATCGAAGGACTTATTATGTTCAATAATCTAATGAAGCACTATTTGACGAACCTTGTTAAGCAGGACACCGCGTTTACAGTAGCGAATTATTCGAGCGCTGTATTACAAAGCCAATTGACGGATGATTTCGCGGAATATCCGATTCTGAAATATTGTCTTAGATACCTTGACGTTATTGAAGAGTTTATTCACAAAAGTTTGGAACGAAGTGCTGATACTTTAGATAACAGAACAGCCTGTACTTTGATACAACTTCTGAGCTGGCGGGACAGATTATTCAAGGTGGCGCATGAGCCATTGTTTGTTTCTAATGAGGTTAACAGACGCAGGATTCTGCGAGACGATATTGTCCCCCTCCTATACACACACAGTAAATGGTTACAAAAACACCTGATGACACCATTAACGAGTCTTACAAGAGACGGTGCAGTTCTAAATGATTTCAATCGAGCCGCGTCAGTTATTGTGATGGCAGCAGGCAACGATAACACACAAGCTACTAAGTTAAGCAAAAAGATTCGCAAGATGTATGGCCAGCCGAAGTTATTGGTTGACAAAGAAGAATATGATAACTGTACTGAAAAGTCAAATGTTTACAAAAAGTTGACTCTGGACCTGAATCAACCGCTATCGAAACAATTGAACAGACTGTCTGTGGAGAATTATGCTGTTACAGACTTGCATTTAGCACTAGACGTACCAGCGAGCGATAAACTAGAAGCAGTACAACATAATGTAACTAAATTGGTTGATAGTAAAGTAATTGAAAAACCAGGACCCGAACTCAAACTTCTCCCAATAATCTCGTACGTAATTCAGAGAGTATTGACAATCCTACAAAGAGATTTATTCGAAGTGGTGTCCCAAATAACAAAGGACCAGGACAAAGTAATCGTGAGGATTGATTCTTCGGATGTTTTAGCCAGTTTAGTACACTTAGGTAAAGTGACTAAAGGGTTTCCTCCAAATTTGTTGAATCTTTTGGAAGTAATTCTCAGACTACAGGACAGTAACCAAGACGGGGTTAGAGAAAGGTAAGAATTTGGTTTATTTAACCTAACTAAGAATCTGACATTAATGAACCATTTAAATAATGTAATTTTTCTCTCAGAATATCATCTCTACCTGTTAAATTCTGGGATGAGTTTTACAAAGCAGTAGTATATTCTCCTGCTTTCTATCCGACGCCGTTTTTGAATCCTTACAACTCTGAGGAGGCTGTTGAAGAGATACCGATCAACACCAAGAGGTTATCTAAGAATGTTCCTCTGTTGCCTTATTATCTGCAGAAGTTTACTGTGTCAGTAGATAATCCAGGTATGTCAAAATTCGTTACCTTCATTTGATGCTACATTAGGACATCTTTGCCTCGGAAAGCACGTAAAGCCAATAGTCCTGGTTTTCATTCGTAGATCCTGACACACATTACGGAAATGTCAAGAATAAATTAGTGTCCTTTTACAGAATAGCCCGCAGTTCTCCGATAAATGGATCACCATGAGGCAGCCTGGGTTATTCTGTAAAAGTCTGATTTAAGCTTAAGCACATTCGCAACAAGGAAAACTTTTAATAAAATAATATCACTAATATTCTTATTGTGGCTTGTTCTTGGTACTTTCTGCGACTTTTTACAAAGTGTATTTTATCGCCTTAATTCTGCTATATAATGCTATATGCTCATAATTAACTGCTGTTTCAGAGTCACGACATTTAATGGCCTACGAAGCAGTGTCGATGGAAGATAGAACTGACTACTCTGAGCAGTTGGGAACTATCTTGAATATTCTGTGGAAGAACATCGCCACGTTGGACTCTGCAGTTTCTTTAAAGATGTACGTATTTTTGTAAATTATTAAATTAGCTCTAGGGTTTCTTTTTAGTATTATTAGAATTAAAAGAACGCCTTTTTTTCGATCTGCAGTCGTAATCGTTGCTTTTTCTACTATCTATTTTTGTTTTTCTGTATTGCCCTTGGGGAATATTATTAAATACAGGTTCATACATAGAAATTCAACTGTTAAGAAACCTAACTGAACCCTAAGGTTTAACTGGTTTATACATTTCAGAATATCAGACGCTAAATTCGAAATGAAGAAATACGAGCAACTTGTACATTTCCTACATTCCGCTCTCGAACTTACAAACGTCGATACATTCGACAAAATATGCACACGTATCACAGACACGTTCCGCATTTGCTTCAAAGGCACGTCTTTCGACGAAATTTTCGCCGAAGCGAATGACGCTTACCGAAAACTGCAAACGTCACTAGAAAATAAAGAGGATGATATGGAAATGAAGGTTTTAACAGCTCAGCTATCATTGCAAACGAGTGTTTTAATTACCAAAGTATTGTCTGAAATTAATCCTATGGATCATGTGGCGAAGTATCGTCTAAAAGTGCAGTATATAGAAGAAGATGTCAAGATGTTTGATGCTTTACTTGGTACATTCTACTTCCATGGTCTTGTACATGGGAATATTCCCCATTATGGGAGTGTTGAAAAGCCTTCTCAAGTCAGCTTCAGTAAGTTGGATAAGGAAAGTGGCCTGTTGACTGTTCATCCCTATTGTAGCGTGCTTATAGAGTTGAGGAAAAGTACTGCTGAAAAAGTTAGCAAGTACAAGATGGGAAATACTTTCAGACCTGAAGAACCAACTTATAATAGTTTTGCAAATGTAAGTAGACGACCTCTTATTCATTTTTACTTTATGAATCCTTTTTTTTTTTTCAAATTGTACGACTAAAATTCTAATAAAAAAATTTCAGGACTGCAAACACTTTACAAAATCCGTGTTGTCACCGAAAACAACGCAAGACATAACTACCAACTTAACAAACGCTTGCAAGAATTTGTACCAGAACCTTCTTACTAACACTATAAACAAAACATATCTCCTAGCTGGACACACCGTGGTCAAAGAAACTTCGTCCTGGCTGTATTCAGTCAACGCTTTTTATAAAAAAATCGAGACATACTCCGACGCATTGCCCGACTTAGCAAAACCTCTACAGAGTTCTATATCCCAACTCGTCCATAGTGTAACCTCTTTGAACGACTTGACCAAAGAGGTTATAGTCAAGATCGAACAAGGTCCGATTCTAAAGGAGGTTGTAAGCGATTTGATGGCGTTCCCCAATGGAATACCGAGTAGGGCGAGCAAGGAGGATTATTTAAATAGATTTGTGTCGTCGAAGTTCGTGCAGTTGTTAAATAGAAATGTGGCCGCTGGGAGTGATGAGGCTTTTACTGCTGAGTTGGAGGGTATTCAGTGAGTTTTTTTTTGAGAATATGATCCTGTAAACTTGTTTACGTGACCGATACCTAAACTAATGATTGTAGTCTCACAATCTACTTTCTCAAACCTTTTTTTTAACTACTCAGTTTTAATTGTATTGCAGGTTTTTATTTAAAAGTAATTTACATTGCTAAATAAAATTTTATTAATGAGAGGTTCATAAAATAAAAACAAAATCCTCAAATAAAATTTTTTTTGGCTATCTAATTATTACGTAAAAGACAGGCCCAATTTATTCAACCATTATTTAATCCAACGTCTTTCACAGGGTTCTAAAGATGAATCTATCAGAACTGCGCATGCACAGCACAGCGCTGGACAAACTGGACAAAAGCACGATGGTGTCTATGCTAACCACGTTGGACGCTCTCGTGAAGGCCTGGGAGCAACAACAGAGAGACATCGAGAAGAAAAAACAAGATGATGAGGCGTTATATGTTACTAAGTACGTGCTTTAGTATTCTTTTAGATGTACATTTGGATCCTACCGACATAAAAACGTTACGCTGAAAACTTTTCGGTCTAAGTCTTGTTATTTATTCTCTTTAGACCATATTAAATCACACTTAAAAACACGCGAATAGCGTTTACAGGTAGAATTAATTGAATAGTCTCTTATGGAAATCTTTTAAAGAGTTTTGGGCGAAGGGTGTCACATTTCGACGGTTTCGGTTTCCCAGGAACACCTTAACAATACCTACTAGAATATCTGTTTATATATTAGAATATTGAACTGTTTGAGTTGTGTCATACGAATACGCACTACTAAATCGTAAACTTTTTTCCTAGATCAAAATGTGAAGACGAAAACGAAGACGCCATAGCGCTTGAAGAAATGCTCGAAATGTTCCCATCTTACTCTGATCAAGACTTCGCTGAATTCAAACCACCAACATTAGAACAAGTTCCAACAAAAACACTAAATAACCCTGAAAAACTTAAACAAAAACATTTAATAGCACCAGAAGACGTTTCTCTAGTCTACAAATGGCATTCAAATATCGTTCGAAATATGACGTCAGCGGAATGGCTACCCGCCCGAAAGAAGTTGGTCGGCAATGACGTGATTAGCCCGTTCTTGCAGAGGTATCCCACATTTAGTCGGGTTATAAACAATGTTTGGGAGGCGTTGGATGCCGAGTTCGAAGGGACCATCTCGCCAAGTTTGATGGTGCTTATTTCGCAGATTAAAGCTAAAGTTGATGGACAAGGTAAGTTATTATTGTTAGTTTAAAATTAGTCTATGGTGCTGATTCTCTTGTTCACAAACTTAACTAAATTTAAGTTAAATGCATCTTTCTCTTTCCATTTCTTAAAGAAAAGTACAGAAGATACATTTTAGTTTAATCATGTCAAATTAGACAGAGCGTGAAGAAAATTGACGTATATTTAGACGCCATGTTTTTAAATCGCGTCTAAATTATCTATGGAGTGTCTAAATTTGACAGAACTTAACAAATATTGTATCTTCTGTCCTTTTCTTAATTAAATGGAAAGAGAAAGATGCACTTAACTTAAATTCACGTTGGTTTGTGAATAAGAGAATCGGCACCAATATTCTTCTTTTGTAGAGCGCTGTCTGCGTTTTAGGCATCCTTCTCTCATTCATGTCTGTATCTCTTTCTAAAGTTAAATGTGGCAAATCCTTCTTCTGTATTCTTTGGCGTTTACATTTTGTAATGACTCCAATTTGGATATATTTCAGAGTCTTCAAGCAAAGTGGACTTCTATAGATCGGCTTGGGTTTCTGAAACTAAACAATGTGTTCCCTTACTTCATAGAGTGAGAGAGAATACTAATGAATTACTTGATCAATGGCCAGACTTCCCTACTTTGAAAGAGGTAAGTGTTTGTTGCTTTTTACAAATATGTAATTCCAGCTTCTTTCTTCTGCCACAAGATAAACGGTTTACAATTTTAGTGATAAAATGGTATAGATCGTGAACCCTTTAGGTAAGTGCAGGTTAGTTCTCTATTTGACGGTTAATTGACATGTATAAATAATATTATAGATTATCGATAATTAATACGTTATATTGTAGCAGTAACAGTTCATAATTTGTCGACTGTTTATAATCTTGCGAGATAGATTATAAACTAACGAAAAAGTTATAATACTGTGCTCCTTCACATCTTTATATATATAATTCTTCTGTGAGTGTGTATGTCACTGAACTTCTCTCAAACGACTGGACCGATTTTGATGAAATTTTTTGTGTGTGTTCAAGGGGATCTGGGAATGGTTTAGATTCACAATTTTGTCCGCTGTACAATGTTTTTTAAATTAATTTTTAATTTATTAGTAGTTGTTGATTTTGGAATGTTTTACATTGGATCCGACAGACGGCGCTACCATCGCAGTGTCAAATTTTAAGACATTAATATTCATATAACAACAATGACAGGCTTACATAGCAACCACTTTCAGATGTCATAAACATAGACAATGATATTAAAAAGGTTCTATAAGAAGCGCATGTTTTCGAGTTTTCTCTGTCGCAATATTTCACGCATTATATGGGCGCTAATTAGGCTATATTTATTGTAATCTTATATCTACCCGTGCGAAGCTGGGACGGGCCGCTAGTATTTACATATTTCTGTCTTTATGCTTTCAGATAATAGTTATAGTAAACAGAATCCTGAGCTTCCCCGTGACGTCACCCGTGAGTCGATTCCTCACTGGTCTAGAGCTACTCAGAGACAAGATAGAGGAGTGGAATAAAAACGCGCACAAAGGCAACAATATGATCGACGTGTCTTTAGCAGTGGGACAACAGATTATAAACTGGAGGAAGCTGGAGATGGCACACTGGAAGGAGTGCCTCAACAATTTGTATCAAAGGTAGGAAATATTAAAGTTGTTCTTGCAGTGTCATGCGGGTTACGGCTCTGCTTCTGTAGGTTATAGCGTCATATTCATTAGTAAGAATCAGGCTGACGTTTTCAAAATAATTATTTCAATTACTGGTTCTATAGAAAATACTTTTCAACATACAAACAGGCAAAAACTCAAGAAATCTCATTATTTTCATCATATCAGACTTCCTGTCCACTACTAAATGTAGACCATCCCCGAATACCTTGCCACTCATCCATCCTCGTGCATCCATCAGCTACCATTTTAAATCTTCGGTTAACCACGAAATATTTCTAGTGTATACTACTTCTCCAGCACTTGAATGTATAAATAAATACTATTAAGTAATACATTCGCTTGATTCTTAAAACATAATAAAATTGTATAAAATTCTGATTTATTTAAAACAATAGAACAAATTCTTTAGTATTATTAGTCCTACATTTAATGTTATTCGGAATTACAGAAAGCAATCAGAAGCCCATAAATACTGGTTCTATTTATACTCTGTTATCAATTCCTACTTGGATACTACATCAGAACCGGTACAAGCTGACAGGGTCATATCCGTGCTCAAAGAGTTCATGGAAAAATCGAACTTAGCTGAGTATGAAATAAGGTTGGATATCATATTCGTGTACCATTGTCACTTGGTGCATTTGGAACCTACGGAAAAGAGAGGTAAGGAACTTTTTACTTCGGATTACACTAACCACCGACCATCTTGATCTTAGTATCGTAATTTTAAATTTGTGCGATAGTGGTGCTGATTCTCTTGTTCACAAACTAACCCCTTTAAGTTAAGTGCATCTTTCTCTCATTTGATAAAAAAGGATATAAGATACATATTCGTTTAGTCCAGTCAAATTAGATAGCGCCTGAAGAAAATTAGCGTATTTTAGTCGTCATGTTTTTAATCGCGTCTAAATTCTATGGAATCTCTAAATTTGACAGGATTTAATCAATATTTTTTCTTCTGTCCTTGAAATTAAAAGAGAAATATGCACTTAATTTGAATTTAGGTTTGTTTGTGAATAAAAGAATCAGCACCAGTAATAGTAATGTAGATTGGTCAAAAATATCCCAAGTTACTTTAGTTCTATAAAGCTTACTCAATCCTCCTTCCATGCTCATATCTTTCAGACGAACTCCTCTCAATCCTTTGGAACACATACAACTATTACGCGCAGTTTAGCGCACAAGTGTCAGCACATATCAAAGAGAAGCGCGCGCCCATAGAGAAGAAATTACGCGATTTCGTCAAGATATGCACTTGGGATAGAGACCTAAGTTACTGGAGTGTTAAAGATACGGTTGAGAAGGCGCATAAGGCACTCCATAAACATACTAAGGAGTTTGAGGTATGTAGTTTTGATAAACAATATGTTAAGTTAATCTTGAACCTTATAATTTCAGTAGTAAACGCTGATATAATGTGCATCCTTATAAAATAATGCAAGGCAAATGATCTGTTACATCAATATATAAATCTTATCTTTAGTACCTTAAAGTGCATGTAGAAAAGTAGGACCCGAGGGAACTGTACTCATTTTGTGTAGAAAATTTAACTATTGAAGTAAAAGCAGAAAGAATCAGTCTCTACTTACATTACTTTGGCTTGCGTTTAGGAGATGTCTAATTTGTGCGCAAGCTTTTTAACTTTTCCTTTGATGTTTGTACAACTTTACACTTTATATCAACACAATAAAGTATATTATTCAATGTTATCAACTGCTTAGCCAATAATTTTCCTGTTAATTCAAATAGTAGCGTTCAAGTTCATTAATTTCCATTCTAGAACGTTCTAAAAGAGAGCGTAACAAGCTGCCTAGTGGACAACTCGACTGAAGTGGTAGGCGATCACGTCGGTATATGGGACCGGCCTAAGCGCACTACTACAGCCAACGCTCCTACAGGCGGCGCTTATATGATCGATGTGCAGAACCATATCGTTCTGGCCAGGAATATAAAGGTATGCTAGAAATTGTTTTGTAGTATTGTACAGTTGTAGAATGTAGGGGTGAAGTAATTTTGTTTCTTTTGGTACCCGACTGCAGCGGGTTTTAAAAGTAGGGTAGTGATTTTAACTTTTGCATTTCTCGAGTATATTTAGTGGGGTTCTAATAAGTGTTATCTTATTTTTATTTTGTAAAAATGTTGAAACTACCATTTAAATCTATTTTTTTGGAATTAACAAATACAACTGACTGTAGTTATTGCATACTAATGTAACTAATAATAACCGAATTGTAATATTGAGGTCTTAGGTCAGTAGTGCATGTTTGTATTCATAACCTGTATACTTGAATATTTTATTAATTTAGAGTCTGGTTTGTGACGTTATATAGAAGTTTCAGTCACGCGTATAAAACAAATGACCATCGCGCTGACCCATCAAATGTTCGATCCTCTTTTTGAAAGAAGACATATAAGCGACGCTCGATTTTTCCCAATGTCGAGAAAAATAAACCTTACTTGGCAAGCTAAGCAATATTATGGTGTGACTTCACAAGACGTATTAAGCAATGCATTTCAGTGTACGATGCAACGCAATATGAACCTTATTCTAATAAGTCTAGAGTATAGTTTGTATTACCCAAGCAACGCACCATTAGGCCCGAGTCACACCGGAATGGCAGCGGCCGGCAGCGACGCGGCGAGCACCTTCAGCGTGAAATAATTTTAAACTTTAACTACATACTTAAAATACTAGTATCGCTTGAAAAGCTTGAAAACGTCGCGAGGCTGCCAGCGGCCGTCAGCGGCCGCGCGCCTCTTGTTTCTAGCGACGCTGGCGGCCGCTGGCGGCCTCGCGGCGCCGCGGGCGGCCGCTGCCGGCCGCTGCCATTCCGGTGTGACTCGGGCCTTACTATCACTGACGCACAACGTTCACACTATAACAAGATAGAAACGGCAATATTTTTAAATAAGATTAGCCAAAGTATTTGTCAAGTAACGTATATTTATCTCAACCTAAAACTTGATGTGTTTTTTAGTTTTACACTTTAGTGTGCACTATTTTCTCATATTTTATACTCTGTTTCGCAATGACACTGTATTATACACGTACTAATTTTCCTTTTCTGTTTTTAATTCGCAGCCGATGCAGGTAGTACTAGTTGTTCAATTAATTATTAGTGTTCTAAAACTTTGACGCTTCTGTACACATTAATGCTTTTTGTAACATAAGAAACGAATAATTAAATGTCATTCAGTACTCAAATAAAATATCGGGATGATCTAGTGTTTAACAAAACAAAGTTTGATCCGACAGTCGTTGCGCCGAAACGTTGATAACTGGCTCAAGCACCTGAAACAGAGAGAGCATCCGAACACGGTACGCGGTCAGATTATTTCCCCCCTCTGTAGCCCCATAGTATGCGCGCATGACGTTCTCGTTAATAGATTGCGTCCATCGCATGCGCGCACTTCCACCGGGAGCGGGGACCCTATCAGAGGCCGGTGGGCCTCGAAGTCCTAGGCAATCCAGTGGCCGGCGACCTCCCCGCCGACGAACAGGTGGTGGCGACGTCGGCGGAGAGAAGTACTCGTCGCTCGAGCTCGACGCAACTGCCACGGCCGGTGTCACAGCACTCACGGTGGGGCTGGGTTCCGGCGGCGGCGAGGCGGAGCTGAGCGACGGGTCCGGTGATGGTGGGCGTGCTTTACGAGCAGCGGCTCTAGTTATCATCATTCATCTTGGTTCATTTTTCGTTTTGCTTGGTTTTGTAGTATATGCCATTTTATTTTAATTCTAGGATTTTTAATTTAGTTTTAGTTTGTAAATATTGTGTATAATTATAATTGTTACTTACTCTTTTTAATCATTAATATATAAATAAATAAATATATACGTGTTTAACCTTTAGACGATCAGGCGACCGGCTGTCGCGCTGCTTTTGTCTTTCTATTTTGTCTCGAATCACGTGTTCAAAGGTTTAAGGCGTTTTCCTCTCTTATAAGAGTTTGTGGCATGATAGACAATAGTGAATGAATATAGGTTCGAAATCTTCAATTTTAATTGTTTGATGAACGCTTATGCCTCATTGGAAGAGCCTTTTGCCCAAAAGCGTTGCCTTTTGTGGGACACAGACAGTAACAAAAAATATAAATTAATTGTCCATGAAGAAAATCAAGAAAAACTAGTTTTTAGTTTCATATTTCTAGCTTGCATGGTATTTTATTTTGCCTTATTTGAAGTCTATGCAGAGGTATGTAGTGTTTATTTGTAGTCTATGTAGTGGTACGTGGTGTGGTAGGCTCTCACAAAAAATACACTTAAAGCGAAGGGTATTTTTGCATTATTGTGTACAGAAGCAATTCCAATTAGTGTATGTTTTATATTAATCTTTAGCGGTTGAGGGGTAGACTTTTTTGTATCTATAACCATAGTTTGTTTTCACATAGCTAACATTACCACACATTCATCTTCCTCTAGTACTTATTTTCATTACTCTTTCTTTCTAGAAATATCTGGATGAATTGGAGCAGCCATGCGCCATGATATCGGACGGTAGTCTGTTGTCGAAAGTGTCTAGTTTACTGAACAAAGCTAAGATGTTATGTAAGGATACTATTACCAATACTGGATACCCGTCATTGGTGCAAGCTTTGGACGATTTTGTCACTGTGGTTATTGAGACCAGCACGCATTTGGGATCTTTGGAGGTAAGATTGACCAGCTTTTTTAAGTTGTTTTTGTTTAAAAATGTCGGCTCGCATAGTACTTTCTTTCGTATTGTGGGTTAAATAATTAAATTCACGTAAACAAATCATTAGCCTCGAAAAAAATAGCTGTAGGTTATACAAATGTAAGTCCCTTTAAGTCCCGCCGTACGCGGCACGTCATCAATCATGGCCTAATCACTGCGTCAAATGACTTTGTTATCATGATCAGAATTTTGTGTTTAAGTATCGGTCTCTAAGTCCTACAGTAGTTTTTTCTCATTCAGTTCTATACTGCTTGGGACTCTATTCAATATTAGAAGTTCTATACTGCTTGGGACTCTATTCAATATTAGAAGTTCTATACTGCTTGGGACTCTATTCAATATTAGAAGTTCTATACTGCTTGGGACTCTATTCAATATTAGAAGTTCTATACTGCTTGGGACTCTATTCAATATTAGAAGTTCTATACTGCTTGGGACTCTATTCAATATTAGAAGTTCTATACTGCTTGGGACTCTATTCAATATTAGAAGTTCTATACTGCTTGGGACTCTATTCTATATTAGAATGGCAAAAAAAATGTTATTCCGTTTGAGAACAAGAGAAGTTGTTACTAGTGACCCAATTAATACTATTTCCATTATACTCCCACAGGTCGACGGCTCCCTACCAAAAGAGAAGCAGACATCTCAAGCAAAGAATTTCGTCCAACAGAAACGTAAAGCGTTAGCCGATCTGTTCAAATACTTAACAAAACTAGGCCTTAACTACCGCACCGGTTTAGTAATACTCAGCGCAACTGATAAAGAGTTGTATGACTTTACTATACCGCCCGTTGACTTGGAGGCTGCTGTTAGCTATTTAAAGAGCAGGTTTGTACTGGACTATGTTATTTATCATACAGAGCTAGCTGTGACGTGCCCTTCAAACGAAAAGTATGGCTTGCACTAATATTATCAATGTGTGAGCCTGTTAGTAAATGAATAAAACAAGGTTTTCATAAATTAGAGAACCAATCGTATTAATTTTAACGCTTAGGCACACCACTGCGAAGGATACGTATGTATTTTGCTCCTATCTTAATTGAAACAATGACTTGACGATAACTTGACTAAAATTAAAATCTTTTCTATGGATAATATCTATATTAAAATCAAATCTTTTATAATTTGAATTTGTTTATAATCGTCACCGAGTTTCGTAAGAACTAACTATTGAAATGTTTTGCAGACGTTGCGACGCATCCTTGTCACTTCTCTGGTCTGGTTGCGAGAAATATTTCCAAAAGAATATAGCTCGTCATAGAATCCTCACTTTAGCGCTACAGACACCACACCAAGACCTGGGTATGCAGAACATTGAGAGATGCAAAGGATTCGCAGCTCAGTTACTGGTAAGATTAACTATGAACTACTATACTTAACTGGGCCGTTGGTCGTAGATTCTATTCGTGGATGCTTAATTTGGGATAAAGTGACTCTTGTTCTAATATATTTCTTAATCATTATCAAACCAAAAACCCAGAGATTATTTCCACAGATTTAATAAAAAAATTGTAGTTCGTTTTACTAACAATAAGTACGTGTGGTGAATAAAGTTCTCGCAATTCTTTTCAGAAAATAACAAACACCCAAAAGAAATCGATATCAAAATATTCGCGATACCTCTGTGACCTCCGCACTCTCACCACAAATTTAATGAACGCTCTCGACGTTGACAATACGGACACAAACATTTCAACATTAAATACAAAGATTGAAGTACTGACAGAATGCTATGCTAACACCAGCATTGTTCTAGAACAATTTAATGTAGTACTAAAATCATGCCCAGAAAAGGGCCTAAACATAGAAGCCGAACCAGATTTTGATAACATTCTATCGAATTCTAAAATCGTTCGCTGTTACAAAAACAGCGAGGAATGGCGCGATCTCAATAAGAGAATAAACGCATTTATAACTCAAGTTAATAAACAAAAGAATGCGTTACACAAACTTTCAAATAACATGCCTAAAGAAATAGGCCAAGTTGATAACATTCCTGTAATATCTCAAGCCCATGTTGATATTGCAAACGATTGTAAGACTCATTTGAATAATATGCTTAGTGATATTGATGGTTTACTGCAAGACTATCAATATAAGTTCAAATTGACATCCTTTGAACATGTACCAAACCATCCTCTACTAAAGAGCATAGTAAACTTATCTAATTATTTGAAAGATACAATGAATGAGCTAATCAAGTTGGATGAAAATGTAGACATACCCATGGAAGGAGTAACAAGCGATCTACTTATAAACGAAACTGAAGATTTAATAGCAACAATGCTACTCATAATTCAGTCTGTATACAAAAAACATTTACCACAAGATAGCACAGAAAACTCCGAAGTAATAAACGCAATTGACGATATTTTAAAGAGCGATAAAGAAGAATCCAAAGACATTATTGAAGACAAGCATTTAAAAGAACATTTACAAGACAAATTGACAAACGATTCCAGAATGCTACAACTAGAAAGTTTGATAAATAAAACGCAGATATTGTTCGGTAACTATGTCGAATATTTGGCAAATGGTAATGTGGTGAATGAAGTTAAGAGTGTGGTGATGAGATTGGTGCCAATATTGGAGCAAACGGTGTTGTTCGTCCAATACTTTATAACGCAGAAAGTGTCAGTACATAGGGTGTCGTGCAAGATGCTGTCTGTACTGCTGAAGATATTCTCGGATCTGGCCTCTAAGGGGTACGTTTGAATGATTTTGCAACACTTAATCTTTTGGCTCCTATATAGCTTACTAGATTTCGCCCACGGCTTCGCCTGCGTGTATGTCTATTTTACCTCCTTAGGGGGGTAAATTCTAAAAAAAACCTCTTAGTGCTCCCCTACGTCATAAAAAGGAAAATTTGTGCAATTGTTTAGGCTTTGCGTTGACATGTCCAGTCAGTCAGCTTCTCCTATAAATTGTGTTAATCTCAAATTATTTTCAATAGCTTCATGTTTTTAATTTCTTTTGTAGTTTCTGCAAGCCCTCCGACCTTGATATGGATGAAGGCGAGGGTGAGGGAGGACCAGGCAAGCTATCGGGAGGTACTGGGCTCGGTGAAGGCGAAGGTCAGAAAGACGTTTCCGATAAAATAGAAAATCAGGTAAGAAATATATTTTTCAAAAATGTTTGTGTATCCATGAGCCATTTAGTAAGCGGGAATGCCGTGATACGACTATCTTGTATATGCAAAAAGCTGAAATAGTAGATTGTTTCAAGTACAGTCTATCGCAATGCCCTAGGTTGACTGGAAGAGATCTCTTCTAGAGATATGTCCACCTTTGTAAACAAATTACAGTTAAGTTCTCTGTTAAACAGTTATGTGCAATAAAGTATATTATATTATTTTCAAAGGATCAATTAGATGATGCGCGTCGTCCGGGCGAAGAGAAAGAGGAAGAAAATAGAGATTGTAAAGAAGAAGAGAAAGGAGTAAACATGACTGATGACTTCGATTCGCATCTGCAGGATGTTGAGAAAAAAGGTACGATACTAAATACTTATATGTGATAGTTTTTGATAAATAGTTAATAAATCTGCATCTGATAAGACTGTAGTCAGTTTTGATAAAGTTATAATTCTGAATAGAGAATATGGTGTTATAACAATTTAATTTATATTGTAGAAGGAGAACAATCAGACCAGGAGGATGATGAAGATGATGCTGACAAGCAAATGGGTGACACTGACAATGCAGCTGAAAAGTAAGTATTAAACTCATAAAAAGAATGTAGCGACTAATGGAAACGACGACTAATCATAGGAGTTTATTGGACTGTTTCACTCGCACAGTATAGCGAATGAGTGAAACGACGACATAGACGACGCCTTTTGCAATTTGTTTCCTATGGCATAAGTTATAACTTTTAACAGCGACACAGTATAATACTGGTAGTTAGGTGGTAATAAAGTAATCTTCTTCAGACTCGACCAACAAATCTGGGGTTCAGAAGACGAAGAAGAATTAGAAGAAGAACAAGGCCAGAAGAAAGATAAAGAAGAGAAAGGCAAAGGTGAAAGTACAGGAGAAAAAGAGATGGCCGCTAAAGATAAAGATGAGGAACAAGGCCCTGACGATGGCGCAGAGGGAAAAGATAAGAAAAAGAAGAAAGATATCAATGAAATGGAGGAGCCTGAAGTGGATGATGATCATGTAAGTGTTCTTTTTTTATATTTATCCTAATATTTAATAAAATAAATAAATAAATCAGATTTGAGATTGCTAATAAAGTCCTTTTTATAATTATACGATACTTGCCTAAACTTATACGGATTATTATTCTATTTCTTTTCATAGGTGGATCCTTATCACGGAAACCAACAACCACTCCCTGAGCCTGAAGACTTCGAACTGCTTGATAACATGGATGTTGATGATGAAGATCGTGGTGAAGTAAGTCTCTTTACATATTTTGATATTAATAGTTGATGAAAACTGAAGGCGGGAGGCATGATTTTGATACAATCGGAATGGATACTATATTTAATGGATTAGATGATATTAACCGTTAGACTGTCGGAGGCGCAGATCTACGCGAGACACAATGTTTATTAATGGTTCTTTTAATTACAACAGACCACCGGTTAATCGTCAAAATCTTTGCTGACTTGCAGACAACAAACGAATGATTAAATTAAAAAACATACCTAAATCATATTTTCTTTACATAACAGGACGGCGAAACTGAAACAGAGAATCCGTTCGATATAGATGTAATGAAAGATAATATGCCAGAAGAGCCTGAAAACGAGGTTGATGACAAAGGAGAAGACGGCAAAGACACCAACAATGGACTGGAAGTGTCTAGTGATGAGGAAGACGGTAACGACGGAGAGGACAAGGAGGGAAATGATGAGGAGATGGTATGTATTGAAGTTTTTGAAGAGAAAAGTTAACATCACTATTTTTACGTGCCTCACTAAGCACAATATCTGTATCACACGTTTCAATAATGGATAATAATGCAGTTAATTACATACATATTTAATGCTATCTAGTTTCTTAATCGTTTGTAGACAATGGAATTTACACTAAATCTCAATACGTAAGTGTTTTATGAGATTACATCTCTTGCCACAGTGGTTCCAACTAGTTTCGTATATTTTTGCTTACAACCTCATTACAATCTTTTATTTCATCAGGACAAAGACGGAAACCCCGAACAACCAGGCGCAGAAGATACTCCACAAGAAGAAAAAGAAGGCGGCCAAGAAATAGACACAGAAGAACCTACTCTCGACCAACCAGATGAATCTGAAGCACCAGAAATCCCCGAAAAGGACGACAAAGAAGAACTGCCAAAGAATCCGGAGAATATTAACGAAGAAGATGAAGTAGAACAGAAGAATCAAGAGGCTAACCCTCAAGCGAACCCGTCGAATAATGATCCCACTGCGGAGGATAAAGCAGAGAATGCAGAAATGGATAGAGGAACCGATGATAATGTGGAAACGAATGCTGAACAGAAGAAAGATGAAGAGACTGCTCCTTATGTAAGTACTAGCTGTCCCCGCGGTTTTACCCGCGTTTTGTTAGGTTTTTGGTTACGGATCTGTTACCGTAGCTCATAGCGTGATGTTATATTATGTTACCTATGTTTTATTGTGACGTATAAGCTACATTACTGTTAAGTTTTATCAATACAGTTCAGTAGTTTTTGCGGGAAACAGTAATAAACATCCACACATACTCACACATACAAACGTTTACATTTATAATATTAGTATGATATTTTAAGATATTTGCCACTTTGGAAGTTGTTCATTAATCTTTGAAATACTAGGTGGAAACTTTCATGGTTACCTAAACTGTTACGGCTATATGAAAGTGTAGTGTCCCATCATTTATTTTTACAATAATGTTTTTACAACAATTGATTTTTGATACTGATCAAAAACTTACGGGACCAACTAGGTTGAAGTACTAAAAAGCCAAAAATTGCAAAAAAGAAGCTTTTCCTTATGGAATGTTCCGTCAAAAAGGTTGCCATTTGTAAACTAGCACAGATTTACAATTTTCTCTTTCATTCATTCCACAGGAACAAGCCCAAGAACAGGTCGGTGAAGAGAAACAGTCCACAGGTCGATCAGAACTGGACAAGAGTGACAAAGGACATCGCGGTGAGAAGCAAGCTGCGAGCCGCGCTGACCGGTCGCAGGAGGAACGCAAGAAACACGAGAACAAACCTGGCAAGACTGATCAGGAACGAACGCTTGGTAAGTTTTGGTGGACGATATTTTGATCGACCAATGGCCAAATAATGAAAAAAAAAGTGACAAAGACAGTATCAGATTTGAGAGCGTCTTAAAATTGAGTAATGTTTGAGTATTCATTTAAGTATTAAGTATTAAGTTTTGATTTAAGTTCCACAGAAATGTAATGTTTTCCTTTTTTCTTTTCTTTTATCTATGTAAGTTTTGTGAAAATAAACGTTTTATTTATTTATTTATTTATTCGGCAACAATAAGTTTAAGTTCGTATTGGACAATGATATTCTAAATAATTAAGATGTGGAGGTTATAGCCAGATCTTCGAATTGATATTTTCATGAAATGTTATAACCTAACCTATTTCATAAAATAGTCGAACACTGTAATCAAATGATTAATCTGGCCACTGTGAGTTGTGACTGCTAACTGACCTACTTGGCCTGAGAGCCTCGTGTTACTTTATGATGTTTTTCGATAGTATGTGGGCGCAATTACTACTTGATCGATTTGATTGATTTTCGATCGATGGTTGATACTTCATCACTCGTCACATTGACTAATGTTGGTCTCCTATGCAATGAAATGAAGGCATTACATTACAATTTAGGCAGCATTGCCATTTTTACAAATATTTGTCTATAATCCCCAAGAGTGTTAAAAAAAATAAGGCTTCACTAACCGTTGTCTATAGCTTGGGCAACTTAGTGACAAACTTAGTTCATTCGTAACATAATATTCTATAACAGGTGACGTAAACGAGAAGAAACACAAACAGTCTAAAACATTGAACGTAGAGCGTGAAGATGATGCTCAGGATGGTCATGATAACGATGATAACGCAGAAAAGGAAGCCGATGCCTACCAACACGTGAAGCAGGCTAAGAAAGATGACTTACAGGTAAGGTTGCGTGTAGTATTTACTTTAAAATATACTAATTATACTAGACTAGTAAACTTGAAGGTCTTGAACTGAAAATGTAATAAATAGACAAAAAAGCATTTAGCTAAACTTTTCCAGATCTAGATAACGTTAACATTTTGCAACCTCTTGTTAATATGGGTTATGGGACATCCCGCCCACGAAAGATCTAATACACCCATGCGAATATACCCATGCACATGTTAAAAAGTGGACATCTCGCCCGGGGGCAGGATCTAGGTAGGTTGGCGGGATGTCACATAACCCGTTAATATCCCAGGTAACTAGGTTCAAATTCCATTTCATGCTTTTAAAATTTCTTTTAGAACTTTTTGTTACAAAATGTTACACAAAATTCAACTCGGACTACATATAGCTAAAGCATTTGAATAACAAAAACATTGTTCTAATTTTGCAGGCAATAGATGCAGCGACTAAAGAACAAGCTGACGAGCAGCCAGTGCTGCAGAAAGAAGAAGAGGAAGCAGAGAAACTTAAAGAAGATGAAGAAGTAGCTATGGATGTGGATGAGGAAGAAATACAGGTAGGTTTCCTTATTGGTACAATTGTATTTACATAAAATTGCCTACACTAAAAGGATGAAATTTGACAATTAATTGCTTTAGCGTGTTTGAAAAGATTAGTGGTTTGGTGATTTGGTCGATAACACCCTTGGCCCTTGGCCTATGCCATGGCCAAGGGAATGATAACTTCAATACTTACTTCTGGAAATTTTCTAATAATAGGTTTATTTTGCTTAGTTTGGGATCAGATGGTAGTGTGTGAGTTGTCCCAGGATATTTATTGTTCTACTAGCTGCTGTCCCCTGCGGTTTCACCCGCATTTTTCGTTACTGCTCCGCTCCCGTGGGTCGTAGCGTGATGGTATATAGCCTATAGCATTCCTCGATAAATGGGCTATCTAACACTGAAAGAATTTTTCAAATCGGACCAGTAGTTCCAGAGATTATCCCCTACATACAAACTTACAAACCTACAAACTTACAAATTTTACCTCCTTATAATATTAGTATAAATAATGAAATTATTTATATTTTTTTTGCATTTTTATTTTATAAATAATTTCGCTTACTATAATTATCGATATCATATAGAATAAATTGTTATGACCTGGGGTTTAAGGGAGTGGCCAACATTAAATTTTGTGAAAAAGATATTACATTCAATGAAGTCCGTAAAGAAACTGGCCATCTTTCAACTATCAAAATATCTTCACAGGTGGAAAAATCAGAAGAGTTGAAGCCAGAGAAAATGAAAGACGGCAAAGAGAAGGAGAATGAAAAGTCTGGTAACAAGAAGGAAGGGGGGGAGGAACCTACGGGGGAGACGGGGATGGAAGTGGAGGGGGAGGCGGTGGTCACTGCGCATGTGCCGCGAGGGATAGACACTACTTATCATACAAGGTAAGATAACGACGAATCACCATTGTTTTTTTGGGTTATGGGACATCCCGCCCACAACAGATCTCGCCATCGGGCGAGATGTCCACTTTTTAAAATGTGCATGGGTATATTCGCCCGAAAAATGATGTTCTGATTAAATAAGGTCAATTTCACTTGGTTTGCGGATTCATCTGATATTTAGTAAAAAAAATGTACGATTTAGCCAAAATATATCTTTACTTTTAATAGCAGACATCCCAATATCATTTATTTTACACTTGACATTATTTTTCGGGCGAATATACCCATGCACACTTCAAAAAGTAGACATCTCGCCCGGGGCCGAGATCTTTCGTGGGCGGGATGTCCCATAACCCGTTTTTTTTAAGTTACATAATCATATCATTGATGATAGGGGTTATTTGGGGCCAGTAAGTGACAATCAATCTAATCAATGGGCATTGTGGTGATCAGTAACTGGGTTCTGTAGCTTCGATAGGCGGTTGTTTCATGTAAAACACTGATATTTATCTGGATTCGGTTGAACTGGAAGCCGACGCCAACACATATACTTAATTAAAAGCATTTAGTTTGTCATTTATTTAAATGAACTTTCAAAAAAATATATTTGCTAATTGTTATTAAACTTCGAACAGTAGGTTGTTAAATCCACATTCAATCAAGCGCGCAGCTGTTTCTTCTTATCCTTAATATTTTTCTAACAACAGAAAAACATAAAAGGAGTTCACATAATGTTTTAATATGTTTAATTTTTTTTATTTCCACATTACACAGGCTAAACGACTCCCAGTCCCATTCCGAAGACCTGTCAGTGGACCAGTACATGAGCATTCGACAGTGGTTGAACAGCGGTCCTACTCAAAGCCAGGGTGGAATCACTGTCTCTGTGTGGAGGTCTCTATGGAGGGACTCTTCAGGAGCCGCCAGAGCGCTGTGCGAGAGACTGCGGCTTGTGTTGGAACCCACCGGCCGGTCTAGGAGAGCTGGTGAGTTTGCTATGTAGGGAGGACTCTTAGAGATACTGTATCTATGTAGTGGCTTCTATGGAGGGTCTTCAGCGGCCGCTAGAGCGCTGTGCGAGAGACTGCGGCTTATGTTGGAACCCACCGGCCGGTCTAGGAGAGCGGGTGAGTTGGTTATGTAGAGGCAATGTTAGTCCTCCACGCAGCTATATCTGCGTAGAGGCCTTTTTGTATGGACACGACAACGTCCAATCTACGTCTCTGGAAAATTCCTAACGAAAACTTTCATAGGACTTGGGAATTGTGCCCTATAAACAGTAGTTGCACGTGCGACCGAAAGCCTAACGGAGCATAAGAGATTAGTCTATCATACAGGAGCTGGTATAGTGCACATGTGATTCATCTGTTAAGGCTGCTTTACATTGATACAGTAACTGGCGCCAGTATCAATGGATTTCGGGACTGCATCAATGTAAACATGTTTCAAACCAGCCCAGCAACTAGCAACTAGTATCCAGCGGATTGAAACATGTTTACATTGATACAGTGCTGATCCAGCGCCTAAATTCTGTGATGCTGACGCCAGCTATTGTATCAGAGTGAATAAGCCTTTAATTTGTAATTGATCTATTAGCGGTGTGCCTAGAGGTCAAAATTAGACCAAGCTTGTCTTTTAAGAGACTGACATCTATTAATTTCAGGTGACTTCCGCACTGGTCGTGCTATAAACATGCGCCGCGTCATCCCCTACATCGCGTCGCACTTCAGAAAGGACCGCATCTGGTTGCGACGCACAAAGCCGGCTAAACGCGAGTATAAGATCGCTATAGCGGTCGACGACTCCAGTTCCATGTCTGATAATAGGAGTAAGGAGCTGGCGTTTGAAAGTCTTGCGCTTGTGTCACAGGTACTGGTTTTGATGAATTTTGAAAATGAATCAAATGCAGTTTTATAATAATTGACTATAAACTATGAGTATGAATGTAGAGGGTTGGAAGGGGAGAGGAAGACCGAAAAAAAACTGGATGGATTGTGTGAAGAATGATATGAAAGAGAAAGGAGTAAAAGATAGCATGTCGTGTGACATTGCGTTAGCGTCTTTGGTGACTGTTATATATGTTGTAGCGTGGTTTTGTTTTGTCTCTACTTTTCATATAACTAGCTATCGTCTATAAAAACAATTTACCAAACCGACTGGCAGTTGCATAGATTCGTATTGCAGTCAAGTCGTTTTTTCATCATTCATCATTTGCGAATCTTCAACATCTAATCTACCGTGACTATACATTTGCATGGTTTTCATTTCAGGCGTTGAACCTCCTCGAATCCGGTGACCTAGCAGTCCTCAGTTTCGGCGAGAAACCAAACTTACTCCACCCCTTCACGGAACAATTCTCCGAACATTCCGGCTCGAAGATTCTCGAACAGCTTCGCTTTGAGCAAACTAAGACCAAAATAGCACAACTACTTGATTTCTGTACAGTTTTATTTGAAGAACAGACTATGAAGAGTGATGCGGTTAATGCTAAGTTGTTGGTGGTTGTCAGTGATGGTAGAGGAATTTTCTCAGAGGGAGAGACCAAGGTGTTACAAGCGGTCAGGCGGGCAAGGCAACAAGGAATATTCTTAGTCTACGTTATCATCGATAATCCCGATAATAAGGTAATTCTTTATCTTGACATCTTTTTATCAATGGCATGCCTCTTAACACATAGCAGTATCGATTTTTTTGTGATTACTAAAATCTTATTCCCTGGTTTCAACCGAGTGTTAAAATTACGATTTCTAAAATTTTTGTTGCTTAAGAACTTCAAAAATTACAAAAAAAATTGGATGATATAGGCAGTCATTCATATATATAGGTACAGGTTTCTAGTCAAGATCTAAGTCATAATTTTCAGTTCTGAAAATTAATTTAACTAAGACTTTACTAACCAATTCGTTTAATTCCAGGATTCCATAATGGACATCAGGCGCCCCCTACTGGACCCGACGACAAACGCTCTCACAGGATTCGTATCATATTTAGACACATTCCCATTCCCCTTCTACCTAATACTTCGAGATATGTCGGCCTTACCTACTGTACTGGGTGACGCTCTTAGGCAGTGGTTTGAACTGGCTGCTAATACTGCAAATTAAACTATAGAACGTTAGAGCGTGAACCCCGTGTCCTGTACGCAAAACACAAATTCCAAATACCTAATAATAAAAATAGGGATTTGAAAACTTCATCGATAAATATAATTAACTACTTAATAAATTCATAACCTTCCAGTTTTAAGATAAACAAGTATCTAAACACTTGAAAATATTTATTTTCTTGCTTCTTTCGTGTTATATTGCATCGCATTTTTTGTTTTTGTTATGGTGCAATGGGCCTTCACTTGTCGTATTTGGTAAAAAATTGAGTTACTTGGGTAATACAAACCATATTCTTAGAATTAGGTTTATATTGGTATCGAACACTCAAATTGTCAAATACGGCAAGAAAAGTCGTTCTCTCACATTTGTGACGGTGTTAGTGCGTACAGGGCATGTCATATAGGCTTCCAAAAGGAGATGTATTTGTGTGCACTTAACACACAAAAGGAGAAAAAGCGTTTAAATAAATTGTTTTAGTCATTTAAATTAAGAAAATTATGTATACAAATCACGTCTTTACCTCTTTGGATAGGCGGTTTAAGAAATAAGTGTCTATTTAACCAATTGTAGAATTTGCTCATTCTATTTTTGATCTATCTTAAATCCAGTGATACGTAAGATACTTTTCTATCTTCATTCATATTATACATTGTATTCAATAGAACATTGAATCTTGTATCAAGTACAGAAAATAGGTAGTAGATTTCTGTTTTTATTATATTGTAGGATAAGTTTGGATGATATCATAAGTCAAAGACTAGTTAAAATTGTGTGCTAGTTCGGATTGAGCTGTGATTATACGACTGGGAATTCGATTGCTGTAAGCGAAAATACTTTACAAGTATTGTACATTTTGGATGATTAAATGTTTGACGGACAGTAATGTGTGTTTTATTTTTATGCAAGAATAAGGCCCGAGTCACACCGGAATGGCAGCGGCCGGCAGCGGCGTTTTAAGCTTTAACTACATACTTAAAAGAATAGTATCGCATGAAAAAGTCGCGAGGCCGCCCGCGGCACCGCGAGCAGCAGCGCGCGTCGCGCTTTTTCCGACGCTGGCGGCCGCTGCCATTTCGGTGTGACTCGGCCTTAAAGAGCATTTTCAATTTTGGATATCAGCGGAATAAGAGACGATCCTTTTAAAAAATATTATATTTGTCAACTGAAAATTAAACAATATCTTATTAACATATTTTTTTTCACTTACCAGTATTACGGGAATTAACACAACTTGTGTAAATCTTTTAACATTTAGGCCTAAGTATGTTAAATTAATAAATAATTTCTTTACGAACTTTCTACATTACAGATGGTGTTGCAAACTTCGTATTAAATATCTAAACTTAAAAACCGTGTTTCGAACTGAAACCAACTTAATGCACCTCTTATAATCTAAAACTCTAATATACAAATAAATCTAAAATTAATTGGATTGTATACAATTTTATAATGAAATGTGATGCTACTTAGAAACGTAACAACAGCAAATAAGTAATTGAACATATTCGCTTCGTATATTTAGGCATCACACTGTTGTTTTAGAGTATAATTTTGTCTTTTACTGTAAGCATTCGTACAATCTTTGCATAACAGTAGAACAGGCGAATAGTTAACAACGAATGCATACGAAATCTAATTTCCCATTAAAACAATTAAATAATTTTAGACCTTTCTTGTTTCTTTCAAACCGTAACACCATGGAATGTGGACCGCACAATGCGAGCACATTTTAATCTAATATGTGTACCATAGGAAATGCAGATGTAACGAACTGGTGTTATAAAGACAAGATAAATACATTTTCTTTGTACCTTATTACATTTCCAAGGTGCGGCTATGTATACAACAATTCATATAATTAGTCGTTCTGCCGTTTATATATTGGAAGCGAGTCTGATGAAAATTCAGTTTGTGAGTATTTAGTTCTAGCGAAAAGTTTTTCTTTACGATATGTACTAAAAAGTGGTTTGTATTTACTCATCTATTTATATTATACTAAATAGTGCAGTTAAAACAAAAACTTTGCTTTGAAAAGAATTACAAAGCAAGCACCACAATTCATACGGGAAAGGCAGAGTTCAAAAACTGTAGGAATACGGGAATTTCAACGACTCGCTTCCTTCGATATAACAACGGCGACATTCAAAAAAGCAAATATAGACCGTAATATGTTTACAATAAAATAAGCTTAACATAACATATGTAAAATATTAATATGTTGACATAACATGACTAAGCCTAAAATATTGTTAAAAACGTCTTATAACCATGATGTCTTACTATCAAATAATAAATATGATTTAATCCTAAACAAAGAAACTCCATCTCAGTTCACTTTTGAGCGGTTTAAAGCTGTTATGAATCCAGCAAATCATCTAGCAATTTTTCGTCATTATCAAAATTATATTCGACTGACCACATGTCAGATATGTTGTATAAAAGTTTACGATTTTCTAAAATAATCCACTATAAAGGATTTTTATCTAGCAAATTCTTCCTAGTGTAAAAAAATTTCGAAGGCCATTGTGGTAAAATCGGAGACCGTCCATTGTAAACAAATATTGAGTTTGGATCATGTCATGTGTCTGTCTGTCTATCTTTAATTCACGGAAATGGTATGCGCAGTTACACCATACAGTGGTCCATAGCTTTTAAAATTGACTGGTTTTTAATATACTATTTACAAGATCGTCGAAGATCGTATTCAAAGTCAAGACGTCGACCTGAATGGTTTATCCGTTGAAGCTACATTAAGTGGCTTGGAAAACTTAGCCTACTTATATATATTTCCCCAACGACTTTTCCAACTGTATGGGTTTTCATAGACATCGTTATAAGACACAGGCAGCTTGGGTACGGATACAGAAGAAATTCTAAAAAAGATCACAGTATTCACAAGTCTAATAAAACTTGATCCCGTTAACAAAGTGACAAAAACAAATAGATACAAAAGGACGTTTATGTAAAACTGAATGCACGCAATCCAGTCTTTAAATCGGTGTAGGGGTCTATCCACTTGTTCAGAGCTTTTCAGGCTTAACATGTCTAGGACGGTAAATTGATGCCCTCGCATACATTTTGTATAAACTTGTATACATGTTTAAGCTACGCATTCGGTTAGAAAGCGCCTCTATTTCATTACAAATAAGGTCCTGTTTAACCATCTCTGAACTGACTAAATTTACTACATTCAAAACTGGAATAGAATTTGCGGGAAGATGGTACAACAGGAGCTAAGCGATTGACATACTTCCAAGTACAATTTCTCACTGGTTATTTTCATATAGAACCTGAAAAACCCTGAACAATATCCTGCAGATAGAGCTTAATATTATATATGCTTCTATTAATAATATATTGTATAAGATTATTGTTAAACCTGTGATGGACAGCGGTCTCTTGAATAAGAACTTCACTTGGCGGAATCCTTGGACGAATGATTGTTGGTCTCTTCAGTCTTATCACTGTCACCGTAGAACTTTGGCTGGAAATTGTAATGGAATATTAAAATAAAGAAAATGTTCTTGTAGAAGATAATGTGAAATTTATGGAGTGACGCGATTATTTAAAAATGGTATGGTATATTTTTATGTGGAGAACGAGATTAGAAAAAATAAAGACAAAAATGTTGTGGCGAAATATGGGCATGAGATTGTGTTAAAAAATTCTTTTAATATTTTTTGTAATAAAAGGGCAGTGCGTTCAAAATCTCAAATCATAATATTATTAAACAGTAAACACTCATTTTGCTGGTAAAAAATAAAACGATGATGACAAACACTATGGATGAGTAGAAAAAAAAACAACACGACAAACGAATTAGTTTAAATCTATTGGTATAGACAAAAAAACCAAACAAACTCAAACAAAGCAAAGAAACACAGACCGCACATAAACGAATAAATAAGGAAAACAATGTTCTTATATGGACATTTACATAAAGAATTTCTACAAAAAGGCCGACTTTATAGCGTATTAATTTCTCGTGTTTCTTAACTTTAACATTGCTTGATCAATTAATCGGCCAATTTAATTATGAAAACGTTTTTACCTAAATTTACATAATATTGACCAAGCAAATGTTGATGTATGGCACAAAAAACATTACAGAATTTATATTCTGCTCTAATTACTCAAATACACTATTTGTTAAGGTTGCTAGCAAATCTGAACTAACTCCAGATGAATGACGATTACAAGTGAATGTGAGAAAAACAACACATCAAAATCAACCAGTAGGTATTTGTAAAAGCATGATTCAATGCCTATAACACTTGTTCTAGACTTACACAATTTCATTTTGTACTATACTGTGGTGACTTTATTCCCATATCCGTTTTTGACACCGTTATAACTTGTAAAACCCTAGAAATAAACAATAACTGTGTAGGTACTGTACGGTAGGTATTTATTTAGGAGATGAGTATCATTTATCTATCTGTATTAAAAAAAAACAGTGTGTTGCGCGTTCTAAGCCTTGCAAGCACTAATGGGACTTCTTAATTTCACATGTAGGTACTTTCTAAGATTATTTCTAGGTTGGACAGACAGCGGCGAAGGTTTTTGACATATTTGTCGATAAAACGGCATGACATTGACAAAAATGTCGAAAATTCACCAATCGTGCTGCAGTTGGACCTGACGCCTAAGTATTGCCATCTAGCGGATTTCTCATATGCAAAAAACCCTCATTGATAGGTGTTTAAATTTTTCACGATTACGAAGACGTGAACTGATACTTAGAAAAAAAAAAACCCTTTTTTTACCTCTATTTTTTAAATTTAATCCACAGGTTGCTTACAAGTTACGTTTTGGCGGTGTTTTTATTTTCAATGAAGTCATAACAAATAAAGTACAAACAAGTAAAGTAAGTAGAGCCTCCGATCAAAATCCCCCCACACCTAATGGCTACCACACGCACAGGCTTCACCACAGTTCTGCCTAAGGAAACCAGTTCGACACGAAATTGGCCCAACTACACGCACGGTCTTCCATATACAAACCGGTTTGTGCAGGCCAGAACTGTGGTGGAGCTTGTGCGTGAATTAGCCCTTTAGGTCTGAATTCCTCTGTCGCTGACGTCGGTCGCGAACGGTACGCGAGCGCGCATAGTCACCATGAATATTGGAACCGAACGTGTGATTGCAGAGGTGCGACTACGTCCTGCATTCGATTCAGCGGTCGGTATCGCACTACGGAAGTTTTCATAGGCGCTGATGGCCATCACGCTACGCGACCGACGTCAGTGACAGAGAATTCAGTCCTTAATGTTGCCCCATGGCTAGCTACAATCTTACCGCATACCGAATAGCTAATTTTTTTGCAATGAAGCTTCCAACTGAACTCAGAACTGTTACTTAAAATCAAACCTTCGAACACACGTGATTCAAGACACAATAGAAAGACAAGACCAGCGCGACAGCCGACTGTCGGTTGGTCGTCGAAACATTAGTTAAATATTAACTGGAATCTAGAAAAGGACGTATCGAAACATTAAAATTATGTTGACGTCATGGCGCCACATTGGCGAAAGGTCTTGTGACACGAGAATATAGGCGGTTTGACACTATATTTTGCCTGGTGGGCACCTTTCACAACATCGTCAATCAAAATTAATGTTCAAATTTAAGTAATGGTGATGAGTACGATAGTAAGGGCGCTTTCTATTAACTATTTACCCAAATTACGATGGCAGCAGCGCAATTTTACAGTCGTCTGACGGTGGCAGCAATATTGCTTAGCTCTTTATCTGGCGAAGGTACGGTTTGTCGACCACAGGTGTTCAGTGAACCTAGTGTGTCTATTTACTTTCTTCATTTGACATTAATGACAGCTGTCATATATGACAGGGCCAGAGCTGTTGTTCGCCAAAGCAAAGCACTTGCTAAGCATCTCAGCCTTACATTAAAAAGACCCTTTAACTAAGTCGTAAAAACAACATACTCTATCCCTAACCAGAACCGTATCTACTGAAGTATGTCTAAGTTCATGGCTTACCTCATCGTGTTTCTCCTCGCCAGTGACGCGGTCATCATCGTCATCGCTGTCTTCGTCAGCAGAGGAATCCCCACCGGAACCAGCCGTGTCTTTCACTAGAAAAAAGGAAAGAATAATTTAATATGAGGTTTTGTAAATTATCAGTAATATGTACTACAATACGGTATTTGACACTATTAACCGATAAATCTAAGACATATTTTTTATAAAACCTATCTTTTTATTAGTCCTAAGCATCGGATCTGTTTTTAATTTACTGTAAAATTGGATTTTTAATTGCTTTAAAATCAATAAATAGTTAGTCAATAGGGTTGCTAGCTTGTGACGTCACAAGCTGGTATTGGCATACAAAGTCTATTGGAGAATTGCGTTTTGACAGTTCATAAAAAGTACGTCAATTGATGATGGTGTCAAATACCGGATTATTGAATTTTAATGAAATGCTAGTAGCATGTAAAAGTTTACCCTATGGTTGTGCCTAAAGTGGCGCGCAATTAATGAAAGTTTCCTGTATGGCCCATATTTATAAAACAGAATTTTTACAATCCGACCGGTAGTACCAAAGATTGGCGAGTTAAACAAACAATCTCTTCAGCTATAATATATTGGCTGGCGATTTCTGATGGGTCTGCAATCTAACACGATCAGGGATAGATATGACTTAGGAACAATGGCTTTAGATGCATTATATTATTTATACATTTCCTGTTAACTCAATAACCCATTTCTACACAATCTGATATACAGTACCACTCCTGGTTTATGATTCATTTGAATAAACCAAGTTCAGTGCTGAAAACCACACATTTCCTATGAACAATTTTATACGATAAGAGCAATACATTATCTATATTATGACGTCATTGCACTCATAACAAGTTGGCTCCTTTGTATATGGTTTTTGACGCAATAATAATATTTCGGGATATAAGGGAAAATAAGTACCTACACATTGACAGCGATAAACCACGGCCTGAGTTTTGATACGTTATGTTTCGGGAACGAATTTATCTACAGGTCGCATTATAGAAAACTGACGGAGTGTGAATAATTCCATTTTTTTATTTTACAATTGAGATATTCTAGGTGTTAGCACAGATTACTAAACAGTTACTATGTAACAGATACATCACTCCAATACAAAAACGAAAATACCTACGCTATAATAGCCTACAAAATCATAACAATACTGTCAATACTACCAGCTGTTTGCAGCGAGGAGAAATGTACCATAAGTACGCACAATGAGAGTTGAAATTGTTTTGCCCGCCGCGCGACCAATGAGCGAGCGCTTATCGAGTGAATTTGCTAGGGTTGGTGGTATGATGATAATGGTAAAAAAACGAAGATTTTAGAAAAAAACATTTTTTTTTTACTTGTTGATCTCATATGCTTTAGTTTAATAAAATTATTGATCCAATTTTTCCTTTCCTAAATTCCCGATTATTAAATTTTAGGGTCTAAAATGTCCGAAACCACGGAAATAATTTTAATAAAAAAATTAAAAGGGAAACAGGAGAATTGGAGAACAGTGAACAGTGTTAGTGCATTATTATAACTTCTGGGAAAGAATCAAGATTCAGATTCAAATTTTTCACTATGTTTGAATGACAAATATTCTATAAATACTTTTATGATAGGGAATATAAATATAGTTTAAAATTTATTAGGATTTTTCGTCCAAATCTTTTCCTGACATATTTATTTTTTGCTTCATTATATGCTTGACAGGAAAAATAGTCCTAATTTGACTCCCAGTAATGCTATCCTTGGCAAGTATACATAATTATCTACTTCTTTTTAAAAAACCGCATAATTTTAACCAATTCAGATATTACGTCTCTTACCATTTTCTGATATTTAAATTGTTACAAGGAAACGTAACTCTAAAAAATTATATAAACCAGTATTAATCTACTTACAGGATTTGGTCATGGTTTGATTAAAATATAATGGTGTAGCGATATGTTATCGAAAAGTTTATCTAATCCACGTTTATTAGAGTAAATAAAGCTTAAAATTGACTACAGATAACGTTTTGGTCGGTCAAGTTAAATTTAGTTAGCGTCAGTTTACACCTATCTGCAAACTTGTTAAGATGGTAACACAATTTCGATCTTATTCACTAAGTGATAAGGTACACATTTTCAAGTTGTAATTAATCGATATTGTTGTTTAAGTAACCTGGCGTGGTGGCTAAGTATCTACGTCGTTAATGGCGCTCACTCCTTGTGAAGCTGATTCCGTGGACTTTTTACATTTTGGCAAGTTATTTATATCTATATTTGAAAGGATAACCGATGAGTGTCTGATGTATCAACACAGCCCAAACCACTGGAGCTACAGCCACGAAAATTAAGTATGCCAAAAGAGATTTCACTTTTAAATTTAAGACCTAAACGGGTAAAAACGGGGATGTATATAAGTTTTAAGTACGCGAGGAATAAAGCCACGGACAACGGACGGCTAGTGTGAACGTAATGTATGGTTTTCTGTTTTATTATTTACGATATTAGAGTTGGTATCTACATCAATTCAATAATATTGTTCGAATTTTTCATTTAATGTACTCATATCTTGTATCGAAGCACAGTTCTTCGAAACGTTTGGAGGTGTGAGTTCGATTTCGTGATTGAACCATTTCTTTCAAGATGATTTCACTTTTTTACCTAATTACAGCCAAAAAAGAAGCCAAAAGGAGAGTATTAACCATGCGTCATGTTAGCGATCTGCGCCTGAGTGAGTTTCGCTCTGCCCTTGCAGGATATACAGCTTGGACGAGCACGGCTGCACTGTCTGTTATCTTAGTACTAACTAGCGGTTATGTTAGCAGTCCGAGCCAAATTGTATTGAAGCACAGTGCAATTTTAAGAAAGTTCGATTGTCATAAATGTGATTGGACCTGTTTTACCAAGATGATTTCCATTTTTTCTCCAACTACATCCAAAAAGAAGCGAAAGAAGGAGGATTTTTATCCTACTAACCAGGCGTCATGTTAGCGGTTTGCGTCTGAGTGCCTCATACTTTTGAGCTGACTGTTATCCTAGTACTAACCAGGGGTTATGTGCAAGTTCAGTGCACACTTGGAGGCGTAAGTAGTTTGGTCAAGATGATTGCCTATTTTTCTCCAATTACAGTCAAAATATAATTTTAAAATAAATATCCTTGGACAACTCAAAAAGGAGAGTTCAGCCAAAAAGGAGTATTTCACTAGTACTAAGTGCCATTTTAGGAATTGCTTAAAATTGTGAGTTCAATTTCCAAAAATGTTATTGGACCAGTTTATTTAAGATGGCGGCATCAAAAAGGTGGGTTTCTATTCTAGTACTAACCAGGCGTCATGTTAGCGGGCTGCGCCTGCGCGGGCGGGCGCGCGCGCTCCCGGTTGAGCTCGTCGAAGCACTGCAGGCACACGCGCAGCGGCTTGTCGCTCTGTCCGCGCAGGATGTAGCGCTTCGACGAGCACGGCCCGCACACCACCGAGCCGCACTTGCGGCAGTGGTGCTGGAAATAAATTAATAAATTATTTATGCATGTCTTGGTACAACTCATTGGTGGTCACCTGAGCCTGTACTAGGAACCAAGCGTTAATAATATTAATATGAATGATAACATGAACCGGTAGAAGACAATAAATTTACTAGGTGTATTTTTGGTCTTACTCAACCCGCTAGGAGATGATTCTACCCATGAAAACAAACAACTTTTATTACGGGACCAACTCTAAAATCGCGAAAATAATATCAGCTGTTTCTAAGAAAAGTTCAATGCCCTCCCGACCATAATGTATGAAAATAAAATACACCTAGTATAAACGATACGTTTATTCATTCTAATATTATAAATGCGAGAGTGACTCTGTCTCGATTACTGAACCGATTTAAATGAAATTTAGTACAGAGATAGTCCATAGCCTGAGAAAGGACATAGGTTTTTATTCCAAAAATATCACGGGAACGGGAACTACGCGGGTAAAACCGCGGAAGACAGCTTGTCTACCTATCAACAATATAGGTTTGAAAGGTTTCTGGGCAAAATATGTGAAGTAGTGAGATTGCCATTACCCTTCTTCATCTTATTATAATAACCGTTTTGTAAGTGGTTTAGCTGTAATAAATGTAAATAAATAAATCTATTTATCGGAAAACATTGATGTAAAAATAAAGTGCAAATATACATTCCCTGCCTGCCTTTTCCGTTTTGAAAAAGATTCACTTTTATTGCTAACAAGGACCTGGATAGCTGGTCATTACCTACCCCTGGGGTCAATATAGACCACTTTGTGAATCAACAAATTGAACCATTACAGGCAATTTTGTATAGTTTGACTATTCAAAATTGCCTGTATATATCGCCAGGCAGTTTGAAATTGACAGACAGGAATAACTTGATATAGTCTACTTACCCTCCTGTTGAGAACAGTAAACTGTGTCTTCTTGCAGTGCATACAGATTGACGCCTCATTGTCCGGCACCCACACCGCGGCGTGCTCCGACGGCGGTTGTTTGCCACCTGAAAAATTAAATTGAAATGATAAGAATAACTTCAAATAACTATTGAAATGAAAGTGAAGCATTGTGTTTGATGGCTGCTGTGCTTGAAAGATATCTCATAAGAAGATGTTGTGTATGAATGATATATTATAACAATGAATTACTCATCTAATCAGATCAGTCATAAAAAAAAAACTCGCATATCCACGTGTACCCAAATGACCAAAATAAATGTTTTTCTTTCTTTCTTTCTTACCCATGCGCTTTGGGGACAACCCATCCTATACATGGCTATGCTTGTTGGTATGACCTACAGGTACCTGTTTCCTGATTGTTCTCTATGCAAATGTATTGTTTATAAGACAACAAACAATACAGGAGAAATTTCCAATAGAGGCCTCCCTCATTGTTAATTCAACGAAGAAAAATTTATAATCATGTTTAATTACATACTTTTTCTTAGCAAATCTTCTATGCATTTTTCTATGTGTGCCATCCATTCTTCTTTCTCGGTGGCTGTGGCTGCGTAAACGGCGAAAGATTTAGATGCTGTGCGAATTAGCCAACCGTTGCGGTATTCTGTTAGAAAATAGAAATTATAATGAATTATACGAATGCATGCAAAAATAGTAAAATTAAGCGTATTTTTCAATGATAGCCTTTTTATTTAGCAGAAGTTTATGCTAAATATAAATATTTTTTTAAATTTACATTGTGATTGTTTCCTACTGAATGACACATTTTAAAAGCTACAGGATAGATTTACTCAATGTGTCCTAAATACTTAAAAGTCTGGTCAGTCAGTCGGGACTTTAACTTCAAACTTTGTGTAACCAGGGACCATTTTGAATTCATTAATATTATTAGCAGGTAAGGGCGCCTTCAAATTAGTCGCAAACCTGCCGCGCGACGTCACCGCGCGGCTGCGTGCTGCCGCCGCGTTGTTTTGGTATTTCGTATAAATAAATGACGTGCGGTCGCAGCGCGGCAGCCGTACGTTTTTATTTATATGAAACTAGCTTCTGCCCGCGGCTTCGCTCGCGTTAGAAAGAGACAAAAAGTAGCCTATGTTACTCTCCATCCCTTCAACTATCTCCACATGAAAAATCACGTAAATCCGTCGCTCCGTTTTGCCGTGAAAGAAAGACAAACGGACAGACAGACAGACAGACACACTTTCCCATTTATAATATTAGTATATGGATAACAAAACAGCGCGTTGACAGCGCAGAACGCAGCCGCGGTGACGTCGCGCGGCAGGTTTGCGGCTAATTTGAAGGCGCCCTTAGTTTATTCGTGTGAGAGAAGTCGCGGGCACATCCAGTAATAATACGATCGAAAGAAGCTAATTTATCTCCTCTTTCCCCAATTAACAAAATAAATCACTGTACTGTGTATATCACTGACGCAAAAATTTTACGATGTCATATGGTGCATGAGTCATTGTTTCTACAAGTACCTATGTTTTAATGCACTTTGTTACTTGATACAAAGTCATCAGTCACAACTGACTAATGTAACACGGAGCTATTAATTAGCATAGAACTTTGGACAAAAACATTGTATGAATATACTTTCGGCTTAGTGTTTGGTAGTGTGAATTGGTATTAATTGATATTGTTATTCCATTTATTTATTTGTATACATCTGTCAGTGACAGTATAAATATCAGGCTGCTTTCTTTGTCAAACTTCAACTTCCTCAATATTTATTTAATAATTCTTTTATTACTAGCTTTTGCCCGCGGCTTCGCTCGCGTTAAAAAGAGACAAAAAGTAGCCTATGTTACTCTCCATCCCTTCAACTACCTCCACTTAAAAAATCACATCAGTTCGTCGCTCCGGTTTGCCGCAAAGAAAGACAAACATACAGACAGACAGACAGACACACTTTCCCATTTATAATATTAGTATGGATTGTATACTAAGGAAACAGTAAAGATGTCTTGATGGCCTAGTGGTTAAGGCACCTGCCTCTCATGCAAGAGGTTGTGAGTTCGAATCTGGCAATGTCTTTTGACAAGAGGCCTTTGCCCTGCAGCCGTACAGTAATAGGCTGGTATTTTATTTTTATTATTACTAAGGAGTGATTAAAATATTTTTTAAATAATATTCCTCACTAAATGAGACACTTAACCAACTAAAAGTTCAGGTTTCTTATAATGAACATTAATCTGCATTAGGCCAGCCATTACCAATGTTTATGATTATTTCTGCCCTTATGTGGATTGTAAGGGGTAATAAATAATAATATTATCTGTTTATTATGTAATAAATTATATGCATACGAAAAATTAGTCACACATACTTTCAAAGATCAATGTCAGCATGTATTAGATACATAGCAATACATAATATTGCAATGATGATTCACCGGCCATTCACATTATGAGTCAGTCAACCAATAAAATAGTTTTTAGATCCATATTTATTAAAATTATTTTTTTTCCTTGTACAAATTAGAAGATGCTTCATGTTTTAATTAGATTTTTCTAGGGGTTAAAATTGGTAAATGTTGAATAGATTTTTCATTGATAATAACAGAACCAATTTTTTTTGTCAACTTTAAAACTTGTTATCAATCTCAGTTGTGACTCACTGATGTTTAATTTTAGTTTGTTGTTATTATCTTTCTTTAGTTACCTAACCATTTTAGCAATGTAGAATTTTCTGACACATATTGTACCTAATCTTTTACAAGCAAAGGCCTCCTCTGTCAAAATTGAGATAAAAAAATTATACAAAAAACTAAAACAATTTAAGCATTTAACATATTAGTGATCTAGCAAATCCCACAATTCTAAAAGTAAATCCAACACTAGAACAAGAGGCACAAACCAAATGCAAATTATAAATATTTTAGAATAGGAAAACAAAGATTTTACAAATATCAATTCAATACATGCCAGATTCTATTCATGTCAGAATTTTGTTTCAATTTCAATATAATTATTTCCTTATTTACATGTTATTAAAGTTATTGTTTTTCTAGGTTTTTTTTTGTACTTTTATAAAGCACTTAAGCAATCCGATATAATAATAATAATAATAAATATCTTGGGACATCTTACACTCGGCTATCTGATCCCAAGCTAAGCAGAGCTTGTGTTATGGTAATCAGACAACTGATATACTATACTTACATAATTTTTAAATACATACATATTATAGATAAATAACACCCAGACACAGAACAAACAATTATGCTCATCACACAAAGTTTGTCCTGATATCATCATCTGGATCTTTGTTTACACACATCCAGTAGCTGCCAGCTGCCCTTCTTAAAGAAACTATAATAAAATAAATTTCGACTCACGTCCTTCATCCTTCAAAGACTCCAGCTTGACTTCCTCTAGTGGTATAACATGTTGTTTGTTATATTTCTTCTTGTTTATAACAATATTTCCGTACACAAGAATGTCGTTGAACAAGAAGAATTGTCTGGCTTTCGGTTTCTTGCGGCACATTTTTGTCAGGACACCCTCTCCCACAAGGACCCTGCCTTGTTCTGCCAAAGGCTATAAATAATAAACAATAAAGAGTAATTAATTTCAACACGTAGCGCACAGTCGTGATAACTAGAAGGAATAGAGGGACACCTTTGCCCAGCGTGGTGGGACAGTAAGGACTAGGGCTAGTTAATAATAAAGAGTAATTATTACGTTAACAAATTTTTCACTGTTTTTAACAAATACAGTTGGGGTATTCTTATTACTTATTCAGAGAAGAAACTCGGACACCCTATTAATTTTTCACAGTACATACAGTTTCTTATATAGACCACATTGTATGATAACCGAGTTCAACTCCTAAGTGGTACTTTTTTAGGAAGTATTCTAGAATAAGCTATGTAGATTCAAGTTAACCTGTCCAGCCAGTACATGCAAGTGTCAAACATTGTAAGTTAAACTGATAAGTTTACTTTTAAATATGCATAGGATGTATTTGTGTAGGCTATCTGCATGATAAGAAATAGTTTTATTTAAAAGTCAATATAATTTTTATGTTTACACAGCTATGAGAGGCTGGCTGATAAAGTAAGGCTGAGATATCAGTTCTGGTACAACAATAAAAAAACATTTTTATATTAGAAATAGTTGTCCCCTGTGGAGTCATTTATATTTTGGGCCTTAAGTAGCCTATCTTATTCTGATATATATATATATATATACTATATTTCTGTACTCTTTCATCTAAATCCGTTCAGTAGTTTTTGCATGAAAGAGTAACAAACATAAATACATATAATATTAGTATAGATTGCATAAATACACTCTTCAGCTAGTATTGTAATAATCTAAAAGTATAAATAATCTTCCAATGCTTCTAATTTGTCACACTGTTTCAAATTAGAAACCTTTCAATATTGCTAATGAGCTAATATAAGTTTCTCTACTTAAAGATTTACGTATTAAGTAAGGCAGTCCAAAACAAATTGGACAACTTATATAAAAGCAAAACGTAAATTCTATTAAAACATTCTTTTTCTTTTTGTAAAACACAAGGTCTGATATTATTATCTATGATGGTCAGAGTTTTATTATTTGCACTCAGTTGTACAAATAATAAAACTCCAAGCATCATTGATAATAATATCAGACTTTCCTATATGACTCATATATTTAAATAATTTACATTATATTTCAAGTTCTAAGTTCTATTGATAAAGCTCACACACCTTAGATAGAATCGGTAGTGTTCATGGCATATCAATACTTTAATCATATACTGTAACATATAATCTAACTGATAATGAATAGGCTAATCAACCTCTCTCTAATCTATATAATTCAATTATAAAATCAAATGTGTTACAGTTATATGGTGAATAAAAGTTATTGCAAGAAAGTTTTTAGCATATTCATGAATTCCATATTTATTATAAACGGTGCTGATAAATGCTTGATATCTTCAGTCAGAACAATCCCACCCGAGCGATGTACCGAAGATTTTATCTTGCCAAGTTTGTCGGTTGATATGACGGCAATCCACAACTTCTAAAGTTAGAAAATAGTTGTATTTTTCAACAAAAGACGCTCACCTGTCCAGAACTGCCGAAGCAGCTCTCGACCATAGCAATTCTTCTAGCATTGGCCTCACTGTTCACTGAAATAAAGAAAATTACCTACTTAAAATTGCAGTACGGTATAAAAGTTTGACGTCAAAGGAAAGTGAGCGACGAGCAAACAATGACAGTGATCTCCACGTAACTATTTTAGATGATTGCACATATATTACACCACTGTATTCTGATTAGTTTGACTCTTTTACACGGATTAAAATAAATATTTGCGTACCTAAACGGTCCACCATTATCGAAATTTATTTTCTCGTAGATACGACCGAGAAAAATGTGTCATTCATAGATAGAATTTTATGGCCAGCTACAAAAAAATAATTTCTCCTATTTGGTAAACGTACTTCTTTTCAGTTCTGAAAAAATGTTAGTCCCAGAACCAATTTACAAAAAGAATAAATAATTCCTATTAATACGCTGTTTAAGTTTAAATTTAAGTACTATTTTGCACATTAAAGATAAAAAAAACGGGAATAGTGCGTAGATTAATTCTTTTTAAAATGTACCAATTAGTAAGTTTTATAATTACTGGCAGTACTTCAGTAACGTTCCGATTTACGAAAATCTCAATAAATATTAGAAACAATATATCAAATATTTTTTATATGTGAATTGCACTCTACTGAAAACTGAAAGTAATTCTTTAAATAATATATAATATGTTTTATATCTTCGAAAACTTATACAATGGCATAAATAAAAACTTTAAAAATCAAAGTTACACAACATTCATAGACAATCACAAAGCAAAGATCATGTGAGTATCCATTTTTTGACACCAGCTGACAGCTAGTGGTCGATACTGTGTAATTTAGTGTTCGTATTTCTAATAAATAAACCAGCAAAATGGCCTGCAAAGTCTGTGGCCCTAAGCTGTCGCTGTGCGGGCTGGTTCTGAGCGTCTGGGGAATCATACAATTGGTGAGTAGAATTTGTAACTTTGTTTTTACATACTTCAATGCCGTGCTAACACTCTGGGATGTTTCAGACTTTGATGGGCGTCTTCTACTATATCAGAGCTGTAGCTTTGTTGGAAGATCTCCCGCTGGAATCAGAAGGTGGCCATCACAGCATCGATCAGTTTGTCGCTACCGTCGAAGCTGGATACACTCAGGTGAGTCACAATCTATCTAATATTAATTGTTGCATGTCTAAGTCCATGGAATTATGAGATCGTTCTACCTTATTCAGTAAAATTTCGATTAAAAACGAAGAAAATGAAGCATTACGTTAATTAATGTAAAGTCAAGAAGAAATCAAACAATGCTTGATTCCTTGAATCAAGGTTACAGTGATCCAAATGTTGGCACTAACTGCTCATTCAATATAATGTAACCAGCTTGCAGCTACCTCTAACTGTAACATAACTTTATCTGTAGTAATGTTAGTCATAAGTAGTTTTACTCAATTATATTTTCACACATCAGTAAATAACTATCATTGTTAAAAATGTACTAGACAGAAGAAGTCCTACTGGTCCTAGAAGATGTTCATTATTAAGACACCTTGACATTGATATTGCTCTGCTTCAATTATTACTAAACATACATAATTCAAATCTTCACATACATATTCATTGTATTTTTTATTCTTTCTGATCCAAGATTTTAATAACAAAAAGATAATCTTTGTTAAAATCTTGCATATAAATTAAAATTTATACATGTATTATCATGAAGATCCCTAAGCCTCTGTTCAAACCTTTGGAGAATATTTTTTTTTAATGTAAGTTTTATCTGCAGTCAGTCTTAGACTAAGACTATGATCAGGTGCATGGAAGTTGAATCTGAATTAGAGAATAAAAATGTGTTTTCTATTATTGCAACTTAAATTATTTTAAGGTAATCATTTATACCGACTTGAAAATGCAACAACACAACAATTATTATTATTTATTTATTTTTATAATTGAGGCCGAACTTTTGATGGCTTCAAAATCAGTACTATATGGATTTCAAATTTTTATAAGTTATGATATCTAACTCATGTTAATGCCTATTTTCAGAATGCTTACAACTGCTGGATTGCCGCACTGCTCTACGTTATCACCCTCGTTGTATCCGGCCATCAGTTCTGGATGAACAACCGTTCTTCAGTTAGTATGTAACATGGTATTATCAACGTGATGATGGGTACTAATGCTGGAGTAAATTGTTATGTTACTGTTGAATAACTCCATTCCATTAATAATTTATTTATATTAGCTCGCTCGTAGCCGAGGCAGAGTTCTAAAACATACTTTTGATGTTGTTCCTCTAGTTCTAACACCCTTCATTATACGGTCTCAAATGTTTTAATATCTGACACTTTTATTTGAATGCTCATCTTCTATCCCTAGTTTCTAATCATCCAACTGTAGTCTATGGTCAAATCTTATGTCTATGTTTTGTTGACAGAAACAACAACATATTAATGAACAAGAGATTTTACCACAGATTCTAATTATATTTGAGGAACCGTGGCTTATAATTCCAATTGAACCTAAGCTAATAGGGCATGAAGGTTGTTATAAATTAGCATTTAATTATCAAAAAAAAAAGGTAATTTGAAGGTGATCTATCAATATTTTTAAATTATGCTACTCTTATACCTAAAATCATAAACAAATCTGTTTTAAGTATTTAAAAGCTACCCACTGTATGTTTTTTAATGTTCAATATCTTCCTTATTTGTCATTTTCTGAGATTGATAAACTAAACCTACTGTAGTAAATCCAAATATTACTTATTGTGAATGGCTTATATTTAAGTTTTAAGTGATTCAGACAAAAGCAATGTATTCAATTGAGTTTAGATATTGTTGAGCATTAAGTATTACTTACATTTTATTATATGAATGAATGCTATAAAATTGTACATAATATATCTATTATTGTAGGTACTACATTGTAAAATGCTTAGTTTTTCTTGAAGTAAAGGTATTGATGTTAATCATTGTTTTATATTCATGTGACCTTAATATTTTCGCGAAGGATGTACAGTCAACAAATAAAAAAAATCTTAAAGAACAATGACACATAGTTTTCTAATATAATGGTGCCGATTCTCTTATTCATAAATTTAAGTAAGTGCATGTTTCTCTTTCCATTTAATTGAGAGAAGGACAAAATAAAATGCGGTTATTATTTTTTAAAAAAAGTTTTTATTTTTTACTTTTTAGTGTCGAGTCTAACTATGTCTGACTGTGTATGACATCTTTCAAAGTAATTTATTTTCAAAATAAAACTACTTATAATCTTATAAAACGAAAAATAGAAATTGAAGTCACGCACATTATAATATCGTCAATGTAAATTTCGTCGATTTTTTTTTGTTCTTGATGAATTTTTCGAGAAGCACTAAACCGATCGCCATAAAATTTATATGGGACCACCTCTGAATCATGACTTAGCAAACAAAAAAAGAACCATCAAAATCCGTTCACAATTAACGGAGATATCGCGTAACAAACATACAAAAAAAAAAACAAAAAAAATACAGACGAATTGAGAACCTCCTCCTTTTTGAAGTCGGTTAAAAATATTAGTTAAGTCCTGTCAAATTTAGACACTCCATCAATAATTTAGACGCGATTTAAAAACACGGCGTCTAAATATACGTCAATTTTCTTCAGGCGCCGTCTAATTTGACAGGATTGAACTAAAATGTATCTTTTGTCCTTTTCTTCACAAAATGGAAAGAGAAAGATGAATTGAACTTAAATTTAGTTAAGTTTGTGAACAAGAGAATCAGCACCATTATTTAGTTAAATTAGAAAATTAATTGTTATTTATTTAGTTTTCATTTTAAACCTTGGAACACACGTGATTCGAGACACAATAGAAAGAGAATAGCAGTCCGACAGCCGGCTGTCAGTTGGTTGTTGAAAGGTTAAATCATAGATAATAGTTCCACTAAATTACTTTGTGAGTTCTACCCATTTCGAACAATCGAGATATGAGTACCGTCAAAATAATTTTGGACCCACTTACTCTAAGTAGCGAAGGCAGGTAAAGGTGGAAATCTCGTTGGACGCATCAGTCGAAATAATAGTACAAAACCCGTCAAAATCGCTTTTAGATTTGCCGGAACAAAGAGAAGTAAAATAAAATGGTATTGTTATACATTAGGCTGGTTTTATTGTTAAACGTTTCGGCAGCGCCGTTGGAGCGCGCGCGATCGGAGATATATGAGAGTAGTAGTAGTTGCGTTTCAAGTCGCGCGCTTTTGCAGCGTCGTTCATAGTTTTATGAACGGCGCTGCCAGGCACGGGCCGGTTTGCGGTTCTACGGCCAGTGTGCGTTTAGTGTGGCGCCGCCGTTGAGACGCGCCGTTTTTAAAGGTCATAGCTCATTACAGCCACTCCGCACCGACTCGCTTCCTGCTGCTAGTATTCTTTATATGGACTTGTATGTTGTATGTATGGCATGCATGCGCTCACTATATCAACTCTGTACCGTCACCGGATCGACTCGGTTATAAGGCGAGTCGGTGCGGCGCGGCGTGACTATAAAACCAGCCTTACAATCATAAATTCACATCATGTTTTTAACGTATAGTTCTTTATACCATCGGCATATATGTATTATCGGTAGGTAAATATCAAATAGGCAAATGCCTACCAGCTCCTTATTAGCACTATTCGACCTCATTTCATTTGTTAGACCATAACCAACCTCTTCACAAAAAGCGGCCATTCAGTTTATTGTTCTTGAAACGTCACCAGAATTTAATAAGAATTCCGTCTGATAGTCTGGCACTCAGTCTGGCATTATTGTGTATTTACTACATAAGGACGCAATATTCGTGCTTAAAAGCTATTAGTGCATAGTTTAATATTAAAAGTTCAGTATCAAAGGACATACTCATACGAGTCCCGTTTTTGTCATCCACAGTCTAGAATATAGAAGAATAAGTCAGTTTTTCGCAATGGGTAATGCCGGCGCAATAAAGGGCTGCGGGATTTGTTGCTTCGTAATCAGCATATGGGGTACTCTACAGTTGGTAAGATTTTAATTAATTATCTATTGTGAGCAGGCGATCAATAGCGGTCCTTATTTTGCTAGGCTTACTCGATTGACCTCATAGGTGATGCTCCAGAGCCAAAACTTATGAAAAAGCCAGAGCTTCACATCGGGCTTAGTCTGATTGGTCAATATTAGGGCTCCCACACAAAACTGCGAACTCGCATTGCATCGCAAATATTCTGCGAACTCGCACGAATACACCACAAGAACGTCCGATCTTATTCGCATCGCGTATTCCTGCGATATTAGGTCATACTTGGTGACGCCCCTTTTTAAAGGCTTACATATAGTCCGCTTAAAATGTGTTAATAATAAATAAATTAATTAATTTTGTTCTACTATACCTACCTGATAGTCAGTCCAAGCTTTTCCAAAGGCATAACAGTAATTCATCCCTTGTACAATAGTTTTTGAGTTATGGTGATAATAAACTCAAAGCTCTGCAAATGAAGATAATATTCAGTTCTTCAGTTCTCAACCCATAGTACTTTCGAATAATATAGTTGCCAACAGACTTCATAATCGTTATAAATGAATGAACCCAGAATCTTCTTTTTCTATTATACCTATTTAACAATAACAGCAGTGCAATTTCCTTTTTTTTGCAATTAATCTTTCGCTTCCTAAAAACACGTCCAATACGGCTAACTGCACTTGAAGGTATTATGGTTGTCCTACCAAACGTTATGCCGCACAAAATCGTATCGCAGAAATTCGCATCGCATCGTAGTTTTGTGTGGGAGCCCTTACGCTCGTCGTAGGGGTATATAGAATGTTCGTAGTGTAACTGAAAAACATCTTGCCTAGTATTAATTCTTGACTGCATCTACAAATACAAACCCTACCTCCTTTCTACCTGTCCCTGTCACCGGCCCACCTTCAATAGGTAGTTCAATGGTGCCGATTCTCTTGTTCACAACTTAACGTAAATTTAAGTTAGGTGCATCTTTCTCTTTCCATTTCTTAAAGAAAAGGACAGAAGACACATTTTAGTTTAATCCTGTCAAATTAGACAGCGCCTCATGACAATTGACGTATATTTAAATGCCATGTTTTTAAATTGCGTCTAAATTATCTATGGAGTGTCTAAATTTGACAGGACTTAACTAATATTTGATCTTCTGTCCTTTTCTTAATTAAACGGAAAGAGAAAGATGCATTTAACTTAAAGGACAATGGGCATTATTGTATGAGATGCGTCCCAACCCTTGTAACAAGTTGCGACTAGTATAAACATAATCATTTAAGCTTTTTAATGATTAAAATACCAAGTTTTTATAGTAATTGCATGCAGGTCAAAAGTTATTGGGCTTCAAGTGAAAAAAGGTTTTTGTTTTAAATAATGCTTTAATCATACCTTATTACATTTTGTGATACATGTAAACATAATTATTACATTTATAGTAATTGTACATTAATCACAGGCAGTAATAGTTATTTTTTGACAGTTATTAACAAACGCACAGTTGATAATGTATAAATAACAAAGAAAATAATACAATTTTGATAATTGTATTATTTCCTTTGTTATTTATATTTTCAAATACATAAATAACAAAGAAATAATACCCTTATGTAAGAGTATGGCTTAAACATAAGCAAATTGTTTACTGGTACTTTTAATAGTTTTTTTTTTGTTTTTTTTTTTTTGGTTATTATCTATGATAATATCATCCAAAAAGGTCGCGGGTAACAATATGCTTGGCTGATGTCTAGCCCAGCCAAGGTACCAAATGATACTCATTATGTCAGCACAAGTACCTACTGTTCTTTTTCCTGTTAAACATGAGCAATAATATTAAGCAATTGCATCTCTCACCGTTTCTGCTCTATTTTTTATCAAAATATACGAATAATAAATCCTACCCGATACATGCCGCGATTTTATCCGCCCCCTCAACAGAATACCTTCTGAAATATTTATATTGTACCGCACAAAGTTAGGAATAGCTCCTATGCATATTTCGATTGTGTACATGCCATTTCTTAAGTGTTCGCTCAAATAAGACCGGGCGAGTTTTATTTGGTAACTGCCTAATGAAATTAATAAAAGGTCTTCTTCTGTTAGTATAGGAAACTGCAACGGTGGGAGAGGGGGTGTTGGGTTAGAGTAGGCGCACGGTCGACAGTGTGGTTTTTTCCACTTGTTTTAGACTTTTTGTCATTGAAATACTAATTAATTAATGTTTTACTCAATATTTTTATCAAATAAATTAAACCACTATAACAGTTTCCCTGCACGAGATACAGAGTTACGCCCATACAAAAAAACATAACACTGATTGAGATCTTTCAAACGATATAGGTAGAAAAATGTTACAGCACTTGGGACGAAACCGCTCATTGTTCTTTACGATAGTTTGTGCACAAGAGAATCGGCACCAATATCAACTTACTTTGGCTGACGATGTACTTACCCTTGACTCTTGATCAAAGGTACGATAATTATTTTTACATTGAGACTCCCTGGACTCTGACGAAATCAATGTAGACAAGGGGTATCTATGAGTTTACCATGGGCCATTGAGCAGCAGACTGCAATAAGCCATGAAAATTAATAGGTAGCCTATTTATGCTGTACTTATTTACATTTAATTCAACATTTCAGATTGTCATGTCCATTTGTTTTCACTTCGAACTAGTTGTTCTTATAGAAGATGTTGAAGAACATGATTACGATGATTTCGACGATTTTATGAAAAAAACTAAAAAGAATTATGCTGCAGTATGTATACCACTTGTTTTATACGTTGATTAAATGTGATTAGGACCTGTTTCACAACTTTGATGTAGTCCTTATGTACAAGATAAATCAAAGATGGAACTGATTTTGTGTGAAATTCACTGAAGCCAGAGACGCGCAAGCGAACGGTCCGCGTGGATAGCTCCGCGGTGCGGACGCGCTGTGCGGATTACTCCGGAGTTGTCCGCGCGGCCGATCGTCCGTACGGGCCCCTCCGTATTACTCAAAAACGCTCCCTGAAGCTTGCATAGATATGTCTACGCGGAGCGATCCGTACTGACGGTACGCATGCCACTAAAACCAGCCTTACTCGGTATTGTGTTATACCTATCTACCCTTAAGAGTGGAAACGGTGTTCCGTTTTTTCGGAAACCGTCGATATTCATTACTCGGCGTTTTGCTTCGCCACTGTTGATTCTGGCTTTCAGGAGTCTGGAAATAATGTGGCGGGCTTAAGTAGTCATCTGACTGAAGTTGTTGGTGAAGGATCGTTGAGGTTCTGGGTTCAAATTCCTTGCCAGTAGCTTGGAGTATGATTTCTCATCTAGCAGCATGCATGCATTCTTTATTTTGTTTTTATGTAGGTGGCGCGAAACTGCCTGATCGCCGCCGGTATCTACTTCCTCTTTATCGGTCTTTCTTATGTATGTATTCGTAAAGCGTCAAAGAAACTGGCGGAAGAAGAACGGCAATTGAAAGACGATGAATTCTTCTGCAAGCCAAAAGCGCCGCCGAAGATAGACGAGAAAAAAATTAAATAAACTATTATGTGTAGCTGTGCCGTCAGGCACGTAGTGCGTTTTATGAAATTAGATGACTTTGAAAGTAAGTAGGTACTTAAATAAAAATTCATGATTTCATATTATTTATATGTATAGTCACATCTGATTCTTCTGATCTCGCGGGAACTGATCTAAATTTTGCTTATTATTGTTAACCCTAAATCTGAATAGATGGTAGTTTTATATACGCGAGCCTTTATTTAGGTTTAGGGTAACCATTGTAGGATTAGGTGCGTAGTTTTAAACTGAACACCCTTCCATAGTAGGTACCTAATACGTATACGTCAAAAGTAACGAATGTGACGTAACAGCCTATTGTGGTTTGCATAGTACTAAAGTTGTAAAATTAGTAAATAGTTGTATTAGATAGCCTACGTTTACTTATTTAGTAACTTCTTAGGAATTTGGTTAATGTCTAATAAAAAATTATGAATAAGCTATTTATATTTACCTTACATTCCAAAGTTTACATTATAAAGAATAAATAAACTAACTTTAGCTTTTTATTACAGTCTATTCCTTTTAAGTTCTCATCTTTTTCTCAACTGTGTTTATCGTGAAGGTAGATCCTCCAAAATCCAGTAATTATTTTGAATATTATGGTAACGGACTACTTTTATTTATGATAACTACAAACTATAATCCGTAGGTACTAATATTATAAATGCGAAAGTAACTCTGTCTGTCTGTTTCTTTTTCACGCCCAAACCACTGAACCGATTTAAATGATATTTGGTACAGATATAGTCTGGGACCCGAGAACGGACATAGGATAGTTTTCCTCCCGGAAATCCCCCGGGAACGGGAACTATTATTCCACGCGGACGAATTCACTTCTCTAATGTATGACGAAAGCAAACGTTGAAGAAACGCCAACGCTCACGCCTATTCTGCCTTATGTGCTGTAGATATACTGACTCAAGATAAAAACGGCTTGCCCGGTTTCACATCCGCGCGGTAGGCGAAGCGGTCGCCTTGTGTGGGTCTCTTTGCAGGCCCCAACGAGATCAAGGTTAATTTTACACGTACCTCGTGGAAATAATCGTTTCTTGCCCACAGCCGGGTAAATTGACAAGAGAACAGAAAAGGTATCTAAAATGTAAAAAAAAAACAAAGTCGAACAACCCAAAAAAAGGTTGTCTATTTCCCAAAAGGATAGTAAAGTAATAAAAAGCAAGTAAACCATAGTTTGTTTATTTAAATTCTATATTCAGTTTCTTATTTTTTGTTGATTTATTTCACTTCCTCTAATTTTCTGTCGAAAGTCACAGTGCCAATGTTCACGCTTTTTATTTCTTCTTTGCTGACTTGCGCGGGTTCCTGAAAAACGATTCCTTGTTAACATAATGGCTTTTCGTGTAGTTCTAATTACAGGAACTTGGATAGAAATCCGCTCTGGTTAGAACTACGAAGGAGAGAATAAATGCGTTACGTAATAGGTTCCAACTTAAATTGGTCTAATTAACATTAGCTGCCGCCCTGCCGCTTTGCAGTGTCATTTTATCACAGTAAAAAATGTGCATAGATAAGGCACTCAGTTTAAGGCAGTAGGCATGCAAATTTGCTAGCTCTACAGACCTTTTTAAAAGCTAAGATCGTGCGGTCCATGGCCCTCTACGGGGCTCCGGTGTGGGCGCCCAACCTAGCCACGGCTCCGGCCCGGCTTCTGAGGGCGTCCCAGAGGGTCATGGCGATTCGCATGGTGCGGGGATACCGCACGATCTCCTGCGAGGCGGCATGCCTCCTTGCCGGCACTCTGCCGTGGGATCTGGAGGCAACAGTCCTTGCACACACGTACGAGTGGCGCGTGGAAGTGCAACGCCGGGGCGAAGTCCCGCTGCCGCGGGTTATCGCGGCACGGCTCACGGAGCTCCGGCGAGATCTCAGGGCGGAGTGGAGACAGCGACTGTCGCAACCTAGTGCTGGGCACGCCGTGATAGCGGCGGTAAGACCCCTCTTTGAGGAGTGGCTGGAGAGGCGCCACGGCGCTCTCACGTTTCGCCTGACACAGGTCCTCACCGGACATGGTCAGTTCGGGAGGTTCCTGTGTCGGATTCAGGCGGAAGCGACGCCTGGGTGTCACCACTGCAGCAACGGTCGCCTGGAGGACACGGTCGAGCACACGGTGGAGGTGTGCCCCGCATGGGCGGACCATAGACGTGTCCTCGTAGAGGCGATCGGCGGCGGTGACCTCTCGCGCCCAGCGCTGGTTCAGGCCATGCTGCGGGGCGAGACGGAATGGGATGCCGTCGCCTCCTTCTGCGAAGCAGTTATGCTAGTGAAGGAAGCGGCGGCGCGCGAGAGGCAACGACGAGCCTCTCGCCCCGGACAAAGACCCAGGCGAAGACGTCGAGAGTCGCAAGACGACTACCGGCCACCGTAGGCGCGGTTCTGCGGATGGCGAGCGATGGGTAGCTCGCCGCCCGGCTAGGACCAGGACCGCGTCGACGGCGCGTTAGTGTTCCACGCGCGCCTCAAAGAGAAGGAGTCAGCACAGGAAGGGGCCTAACAAGGCCAACGCCTGCCGGGGTTGCGGAATGTGTATAGTAGTCACCGTGACCCTGGAACATAAAGGGCAAACGAAGGAACATGAGTGGGTTTTAGTCAGTAAGAGTCTGACACGCCCTCCCGTCGCACCCAGGACGGGAGCAGTCATTGGATGATTTCCCACTCACCAAAAAAAAAAAAAAAAAAAAAAAAAAATGTATGCCCTGGAATATTGCAATAAATATGTCACACACTTTCACTCAAGCTTCAAGTTCTACCAAAAAACTTACGCTTATGATCGTTACGTGTGTGGCCGGTTTTTACGTTTAACAAGCTATCGTCAAAATCAACCAACATTATTGCCAGAAAATTTCCGTGGGTCATAGGTTTCGTGAGTTTTTGAGAAACATCTAAGGACTTTATTTACAAAGAACGCCCGCGGACTAATAAATCCTACACATGCATGTACATTATAATCTAGACCTATACGGTAATACTATTCAAATAGCGATAGATATTTACAAACAGATGTGGTCACCTGTGTTGGGTCCACCTCTTCGCTCTTGGGCGGTAGATTTGGATTGATCCAGGTGTCTGCCAGGATCTGGGGTATTTTGACGCGCACCTTGAGTGGTGCTAGGATCTTTGTGATTAGCTTACGGCATTCGGTTGACACTTTCGGCTCACGGGGGAATGACACTTTGTTTTGTACTTGCTGTTGACAAAATATAGGGAGATTGGTGCTTGATTCTTTGGTAAAAGAGGAGAGGCAATGGGGGAGTGCCATATCATACAAGTAAACTAAAGGCCTGATCACAATCTTCTCGTTCCTATTAGTTACTTTCTAGAATGCGATCTGCAGGATCGGAACCTGCCTTTAGTAGGCAGCGTCTACTACTAATTCATGGTTACATATTATTTGTAAGCAGGTGTAACATGTATGACCGCTCTAGGGTAACAAGAAACTCGTGAAAACTCTTATGCTACAATCTCATTATGCTACAATTCTGCTAAATTGAGGAGTTTATTAATCATCAGATGGAGTGACTTTCTCGCAACATGTCCCTCCCGTACTGCTCTGCTAGCCTCAAGCAACGTCTTAGTTAGATTTGTACAAAATAAGTGTACCTTTAGTAGCTGAGTGTAATTAGTATCATCGAAAGGCAGCCTTCCGTACACAATAGCGTAGAGCACCACTCCCATACTCCAAATGTCGGAGTCCTGTGGCCTATAAGGTACACCCTTCAGGATTTCAGGTGAGGCATAGGCATAACTTCCGCAGAAAGTCTCACTTAGCGCAAAAACACCATTCTTCGGCTTCATGTGACCTCGTGCGAAACCAAAATCAGACAGCTTTATATTCAAGCCGTGGTCCATAAGCAAATTCTCGCATTTTATGTCCCTGAAATATTATGTAGGTTGTTTTTAGAATTCCTAACTGTATCTTGGGATAACTCACACTCAGCCATCTGATCCCAGACTAGGCACTGTAATATGGTAAGCAGACTGTTTATAAATACATAGTATATATAAAACCCAGACACAGAACAAACAACAAACAATCATGCTCATCACTAAAAGATTTATCATGGGTTAGAATAGAAACCAGGACTTCTGGTTTAGCAGGCAGGGTTGTTAACTACTTGAGCTAAGTACTTTAATACTAATACTTAGCCGAAAGATGTAACAATTTTTTTTAAAGCCGAAATGTCCTATACCGGTTATAACCCAGTATTGTTAATTATTCACGACAAAATGCACACACATACATTCAGACACAGAACACATGTCTGTAGGACATACAACTATTCCTCTCGACGGGAATTGAGCCCGCAATACTCGTCACGTCAAAACCATTCATGGGCCACTAGTTCTGTGTACTAGAAATAACCTTCCATTCCATTTACCTATGAACAACTCCTCTCTCGTGGCAGTAATCGACAGCTTCCACAAGTTGGCGGAACCAGCGACGTCCTCGAACCTCGTCTATATGTTGATCTTTGCGAATTATATCTAACAGACTGCCGTTTTCGGCATATTCCATAACAATATAGACCCTGAAAACAATGTTGGTAATAGTTAGTTCTTTAGGAGTCTAAAACTCGAATTTCTTGGTTGGATTTATAACCTTACACAGGTGACACAGAGTTCATTGGTTTTGTGTACTTTTTACTTGTGATTAAAAATATTTGATGGCACATTACATGTCATTAATTTATATTTCGTTAGCAGCTATGTTATGCAAATGTCCAGATTTTTGTGCTTTCGCCAGACGGCTCGTCGTATGGGGGCAGCCACATAATACGTATGTGGCGTAACGGTACCTAAATGTACACCTAACGCTAAGTTGTCTTTAATCGAATTATCGCTTAATCAAAAATAGAACGAAAAATAAAAACTCACGTAAAGGAATACTAGCACTTAACCTTTCAACGACCAACCGACAGCCGGCTGTCGGGCTGTTTTTAGTCTTTTCTCGAATTACGTGTGTTTAAAGGTTTAAGGAATAAGGGCCATACCTGTGAGTAGTTTCTATTGCTTGAAGAAACCGTATCAAGTTCTCATGTTTGAGACCTTTGACGACTTCTATTTCTCTAGGCAGAAATTTCTTCAAATAATCGCCTGGAGCTTGAAATTTACTTATTATTTTTATTGCTACTTGACAGTTATGTCTATCACTGGTTGCGACCTGCAAAAGAATAGAAAAGATTATAACAATTATTACATTAACCCATTATTGTCTCACTGCACGGCAAAGACCTCTTTGTCGATCCGCTATGCTCCTTACTTATAATACAAGTCCTGAAAAGTCGTCATATTGTCTTACAGAGACGCTTAGAATGTACATGATATACACTCCTATATGTATGTCTGGAATTACGGGTTATGGGACATTTCGCCCGCGAAAAATTTGGCCCGCGGGCAAGACGTCCACATTTTTTAAAATGTTTTTTAAAAATTATTACATAAAGTGATATTTCAGCAAAATCGAATTTTCGTTTCAACTAAATATTATTAAAGATATATCTGCAAATCAGAAAATCAAATGACAAGTATTAAAACAGCATAAATTACTTTTCGGGCGAATATACCCCATGCACATTTTAAAAAGTGGACATCTGGGCCGTGGGCTAAATTTTTTGTGGGCGAGATGTCCCATAACCAAGAATTACAACGGTATTTTTTAAATCGATTCATGTGAGGCGGCTTTTTAACCACATGGCTATCACGACAATATGCTAATATACTCATTTACTTATAAATTCGTAATAACACTAAACAAAACTATACTTGTATTAATCTGTTTTTGTTGTCAAAATGAACGATAGGCGCCTTAGACTCTTTTTACTTCGAATAGTCTGTATGGTACAGCATTCCTGTAACCCTTTCCAACCGAGTTAAAGTGATCGTGAGTTTCGACTTTACAAAATTCTAAGCAAATATGTAAACGACTTTAGCGGACGCAACCGGCGTCGATCTATCGTGACTCTATCTAAGAGTGAGATAAAAAATAGTTTTGCACTCTGCCAGTTCGTTGAAAGCCGCATGAGGGATGGCTGCGTCTTTTAATCCCGGCGCCTCCGCACGTAAGTAGATCGATTTTTAGTAATTGTGTTAGATTATTTATCATTATTTGATGTTATTTGATTCAATACGAGTTTATGTAGATAAAGTCATCAAGTTTTTGCAAATAAAAGTATTAGTTTCATAATAATTTTTTCGTCAAAATTAAACACGCACGATCATGCAACATCGGTCGTAGAACGTGATATTGTAACATTTCGTTGTTTTGTGTTTTATTTGTTATTTTGATTCTATCCCGTATTTAAATTGCGTTTTCTTTTGTATTAGGGGCTCGAATTACGGATGATGCAATATTAGAACAATTGTTGGACGGAAATCTATCAGAGATTGAAGATTTTGACGACGATGACTTGGATTTTGCACCAAATACTCTGTTTGATCAATTGGCTTGCGAAGATCTCTCTGATGGTGATATTCCTAATGAAGATGAAGAAATAAGTCACCAATCATCAGCATTGGTATGTTCACCGGTGATGCAGCCTTCGTCTACATCGATGCCGCAACCTTCTGCTTCATCAATAACGCAACATCCTCCTCCAACTACGACTCAATCTCCGTCAACAGTGCAGTCGCCTTGCCTATCGTTATCATCTACGTCTCGTCGACAAAGGTCAGTACATTTATCCTCTGAACGTTTGAGATCAACCACCAGTACTCGGGGAAGAAGAACGGTGACAGCATCACATTCTCGAGGAAGAAGATCGGCATCAACACCAAGTATTAGGAAAAGAATATGGAAGCAGGTTCCATTTGTAGATAAACTGCACAACTATGTTCCTTTGCCTACAAAACCCGTAAGGCGTCCCATCGAGTACTTTCGTGACTACATAGATAACGAGTTCATAGAAAGGATATCACACTGTACTAACTTATATTACTTACGTACTACAGGCCGTGAATTGAAAAGTACAAGCAGTGAGATCGCGAAGCTCATTGCAATACAAATACTCATGGGATGTCTTCCTTATCCCCGACTGCCTATGTATTGGAGAGCTGGTACTAGGTTGGAAATTATCGGCGGTTTAATGTCACGGGACAGGTTTTTTACCCTTCGTAATGCACTACACGTAGTTGATTCAGATTCTCCACCTGCAACTGAAATTGGTAATCCACTATGGAAGGTTCAACCCATGATCAACCAAATTAAACGTGCTTGTAATAAATTAGAAAGGGTGCCGGGATTTTACTCAATCGATGAGCAGATGATACCATTTACAGGCCGCTGTCAACTACGTCAGGTAGTGAAAAACAAACCTAGGCCTGTAGGGTTTAAAAACTTCGTCCTCACAACTAGTGAGGGATTGATGTTGGATTTCGACATATACAGAGGTGCAAGGACGATGTTTGGTGATACGAATCTCGGTCTCGGTCCTTCGGTAATCCTACATCTATCTAAAAGTATTCCTCCTGGTAGCTGTGTTTATCACGATAGATATTTCACCACAGTACCTTTAATTGAAGAAATGAGCAAGTTAAATCTGCATTCAACCGGGACAATAATGTTAAATCGTATCCCTGACCGAGCTACAATTAAATTTAAAACGGATGCTCAAATGACTCGTGGAGAAAGCCAACAATTTGTTTGCGAACCTACTACAATCGTAAAGTGGAAAGATAATAAATCCGTATTACTCGCATCAAACTGTACTGGCTCCTGTGCGACCACTCTCGTAAAAAGGTGGGACAAAGCTATAAGACGGTACGTCGACGTAACTGCTCCAAAAATAGTAAAAAATTATAACCAACACATGGGAGGAGTTGATGTACTGGATCAACAAATGGAGTATTATAGAACTTTCATAAAAACAAAAAAATGGACTCTAAAAGTATTGACGCATTTCTTTGACCTCGCACTGGTAAACTCTTGGAGGCTGTATAGAATTGACTGCAACAGTAATAATTATGCAAGAAAAGACACAATGCCTTTACTGGATTTCCGCTTGGATGTAGCGGATGCCTTATCTTGTACACCAAGTAGAGCTCGAAGGGATAGTGAAGATGAAAACCAGTCATCAGCTCCGCGTCGTGACTATAAAATATATAGACCAGCGAACAGGCCGTCGGCAGAAAAGCGATATGATGGATATGAGCATTTCCCAACCAGCGACGACATAAAAGCGCCGAGGACCTGTAGGTTGGAAACCTGCAGCAGTCGTTCAAAAATTAGGTGTGAAAAATGCGACGTGTATTTATGTTTATCTCGTGATAAAAATTGTTTTAAAATATATCATTCCTGTACACAATAATACACAATAATTATGTCGATCTCATTGATTGTAGTTACTAAAAATTAAGATTTTGTTGATTATTGAAGTAATTATAGTTTATTTTTGTTCTTATTTAAAAAATTAAGAAGATCTCATTTGTAACTCGTGATTTTATAAATACTCAATAGTTTACTTTGTAATAAAGACTGATTAAAGTTATAAGGAAACTGAAATATTCATATTTTATTATGATTATTCACATATACTCACGATCGTGCGACTAGCAAATTATTCCTGAATCTCACGTATGTGAGGGTCTGATTGCTGAAGACCAGCTTGCATGAGATTTTTTTCAGTATTTTTTCCAGGGCCTCTGAACACTTTCTAAACGATAACTAAGTTTTTACTGATCTATGTGAGTTTTTTTACTCCCGGTTGCAAAGGGATACAGAAATAAGTTTGAAAGCTTTTATCTTTTGTAACAGACGTTACTTTTAGGGCAAACCCTTTGAAGCAGTCACAGAAAGAAATCTTGACAAAAATAATACAGTATTTAAAAATAAAACACTGCATACACTTTCGGCAGTTGGTAGTCTTTTCAAATATTTTAAGTCCTCTTTCGTAGACTACTCGCAAGTAACGTTTAGCAAAATAATCTGGTACCTTCACTGTGGCATAGGAACCTGACCCTATAGTACGACCAAGTACATAGCCATGTGACTCGAGAACAGTTAGTTTTCTTTCAGTTTTTGCCTCTACTCCACTATGCACAGTCGTTGTGGGTTCTGTCGACATCTCGCCGAGGACATTTTCATTTGTTCTAACATCAGGTCCAGGCATATCACAGTAATGAAATATAAAATTGAAGTGTACTTAAAGTCACATTATATTGAATTTTGCCTCATTTTATTTTTCACATGAATTTTTATTATATTGTACATGCTGTCATTTTTGTCAAAACCGATGATTTTTTGGTGACACGAGAACGTTGTTTCAAACATCGCTCTTTCCATAGATTAGTTTTTGTCGCCAGTACGATATGTCGTTAAAGAGTTTTCATTTTAGCTGTCATGTGTACTTGGACATCGTAATTATGTGCGTATTTCATAGTCCAAATCACGGAGCAAGACTTACTTCGTGGTCCAGATCAATATCGCTGTTGCTATGTAATGTCAAAATATGGAATAGCATTTAACAATTTTTAATGACATTTATTTCCAAAACATTGACGTTTAACTTAATGCGCAACGTAGAACTTTGTTATGTCCGTAGTGTGAAATTAATTATAACCCTGTAAGTCGATTTAAGTGTAGCTCTGAGTGTAGCCTACTAGATTTTTATGTAAGGTAAGGCCACACGACATAATATTATCTGTACCTGTCTGATAATTTTAATGCTCCCATTGCAACAAACGATAAATAGAACGGATGAATTAAACTCAAGAATAGATAGTGTTATTTTAATAATAATGTAATTGGGTAACAGTTCATCTTCCTAGCTTTTTTCATTACTACCCAACTACGTTGGGGTCTGCTTTTAGCCTAGAACTAAATCGATAGGTTGTCAGTGACTGCCTATCAGGAGGTGTCTTCACAAAGAGGAGAACTTAGCATATTGCATAGTATTTATGTTATAAATCTTTCTACGATTGAGATATTGTCAAAATAAAAATGGTCGTTATTTCGTTTTGTTGAAGTTTATGAATTGTAAAAGTCACATAGGTACTTGCACGGATACGAATCCACAACCTCTTACACGAGAGGTGGGCGCCTTAACCACTACACCATCACACATTTGGTTATTGGTTTTAGGTAAAAGTAGTAATTAAAATACAGTGTTAATAAAATTTTGTTGCTGACTATACTACTAAAGTTGAAGTACAAATATATATCCAGTATTTCTAAATCTTAGTCATGCTTGCAAATATAATGTTTTGTGTAAATTGGTGATTAATTGGGCCGGTAATAACACACGTTTTTAAAGAATAGGGGCAATCCTACCGTATTACAGTGTCAATTTAACCCCATATACCCACCTTGTTATACTGTCATGGCGGCCGGGCCATGTATGCTAACTTGTGCCGGAGAGGTTCTACCTTAGCTGTGTAGGTTGGGTATGCCTACAGTAAAAAGCAAGTGATGGAGTTATATCATTACTGACACTTTATCCCTGCAAGGTTTTTATATCTCTGGAAATATTTGTAATAATAAAATTCTAAAACGGTAGAGAATTTTGGATTGAAAACCATATCTGGCTTACACACATATGGGTTAAATTTAGTTAAAGGTTCTTTCTATCAAAGGCGGCGAGGCGAAAAGCACAAATAGCTACCGAAGACGAAAAAATGTACGGTAGACCAAAAACATAAAAGACAGCAACAGAATTTCACATTTATTTTATTTGTATGGAAGTATGGTATGGGTGCGGTGGACATTAATATGAAATTCAGCAGTAAAAATATGAACACTGACAGAAATTCCCAGTTAAAACACTGTCGGTCCATCAGCGTCAGGCACAAAGAAAACAATTGCTGCGATTGGAACGTTGGCCCTGCTTGCTGGAGCGAATCCTGTCGCGTGCGTTCCATTCCACCTTTACGTCACCACCAGCAACCAAAGGACCCTCGCATTCCATTCCAAACTACTACAACAAACCGAACTCACTCAAATCTCGAGGCTCACGATACACTGGACGCTTGAAATATTTCATTCGATGACCCATTTTCGTACATCCACGTTTTTTATTTTCATTCATAAAGCTTTTTTCAGTAGATATTCTCCTGTGCCCCGTCTTTTGTTACCTTAATTGCGTATTCTGTTTGCTTGCGTATTGTTGTCTGCATAAACCATTGTTACTTATTGACCTGAGGAGGCCGAAAATAGTTACTTTTAGTGGTTTTGAGTTATAATATTTTGGGTCACTGAACGTTTTGCGATTCTGAAGATTTGTGGCGAAATGACGGAGTTATTTCTAAAAACGTTAGGTACTAAAATTGTATTATAGTATCAGTCTTTATTATATTGTTAAAGCTCGTAGCAAATTCTTTAAAAAGTTAAAATTTGTTCGCAAACAAGATAAAAGGTAACGAGACGGCTTCCCCACGTCTCCGCGAGGCGTCACATCAAACAATTAAGAGTTATCTCGGGAGTTAGGAACGCGACGCGATATATCGCAGACTTGATTACTTTTTCTACTCGGCGAACTAATAAAAGTTGACCAGCAGACCGGGAACTAACAAGTCTCGTTTTTAATTGAAACACCCCAGTTTAATGGGGAATTGATGAATAGTTTTTAAGAAAGAAACATCGAATTGTATATGACATTTTCAAAAGCTTATTATAACAACACCATGTCAAAAACGAAAGGAAAATCAAATAAAAATCGAAAATCGGCCTAAATTTCCTCGGTCAGTAATTAAAAACCCATTAAATTAGCTGGTAAAGGCGAAAATATCCGCAGAATGAAAAGTTAAAAATATCGCCGACCGTTCGTTCCCTTCGATCTCGTACGTCAATAATGGACTGGGAAGCAAAAAGTTTAGCTCCCGGCAAGTTATCAATTGTATCTAGCAAGTTGGAGCAGAGTTTTTCATTCATTTATTGCACGCAGAGCGCAAGGAAATGCTTAATGGTTATTCTCTTGGTCTAAAAGCTGAACTTTGTCGCTATCAGACAATCTTTCTGGCTTTTTATTTGTTCCATAAAGTGCAATTTTTGCTAAGTTTCAAGTCTTGGACGATGTAAATGGATTCGTGGAGTAATTCAAATGGAAATGCCATTTGTCTGTTACAAAATGGATCTACGTTTTATGATTATAGTACGTAAACGCGCAAAGACTTTTTGTCGGACATCTGTTATATTATTCCAATTAATTTGCTCCACTAAAGGTGCTTTATTAAACTCTAAATTGCATCTCATTCGAGAGCGTTCTATTTAATACTGGGTACTCTGATAATTTCGCTAGATTTATCTTAATTTCGTCAGTTTGCGCTGACGTCGCAAAATGAACAATTAAATCCATTGTTATTAAAGTTGAGCTGCATTCGTGTTGGGTGCAGGCGGGAGACAGGCCCCGGAACCCAGTTGTGCCATTGTTTCTCTAAACGGTCCTCCACGAGCGTCCGTCGCATCTCATCCAGTTAGTTTTACGAGTTTTCACCTGTTGGAGGTTGGTCAGTGAAACTATTGTTTGGTTTCCACTGTTATTATGGCTTTCGTAAAGTTATAGTTTGGGGAAAACATGGAACTTGTGCAATAAAGGCTTACGTTGAATTTAAACCCAGCGATTGTAATGCTTTTGACTTGGAGAGCTTCTAACATCACTTTTAACCGAACATTAAGAGGAAACTCAAATAACCAGTAACAACTTTTGTGAACAGAATTCTAAATACTTCGCCACATTCGTTTGTATTACGTGAAAAAAATAATTTTGAGATTTCACAGCGTGCGACATAAACTCGAAACGGTGATGTAAATGTGAATAATGAAAATAACTGGGGTTGTATTACATTCCTTTTTAAACACGGGGCAGGTAAACAGACAGGGGCCAGTAACACCTCTCGTCCCTTTTGTTATTTGTAGAATTTTAATAGAAAGGTCTGCGTCATGAACCTTTGCCCGTAAGCATTCGTTCATTGTTTTGTCGAAACCATCTAAATACATCTAGGTACGTAGATTCACAGTGTTACAATAATGACGGTTAAAACCGACAAAATCCGGGTTTATATGACACGTTTTGTCACAATTACCGGGAAAATGTGCGTTATTACAAAATTGACGGCTTATCCGGATTACTCGGTTCATAAATTAAAGTTATTGCGTTTCTGTTGAAGTAATAGCGATAGTTTAGGGACGTTCGTTTTTTTTTTGGCGGCAATTTCTTTTTATTCTCATCTTTTATTTGTGATGCACATGAATATAAAAATGTCTTCACCAATATAAATAGGGACCTTTCTGTAATCAGCCACATAAAATTAAAAATAAATAATAATAAAAAATATATAAAAATAAATCCAAGACTTAATTATTAAACAATTTTAGTTTAACTATAATTATTATACTAAATTAAACTAAATTATTGAGCTCGAAAATTACAAAAGAAAATTACTAACACGATAAAAAGTAAATTACAGAAAAACTAAATACATTTTTCTATTGGTATCTCCACGTATGAGTACTTCTAACTTAAGATTAGTCAAAGGTGGGGTGCTTGGACAGAAAACCTCCACGTGTGCCCGAGGGCTGGAGTTCGCTTATGGATTCTTCCGGGGCGAAGACCAGTCCGAGGGACGGTGCACCCTGGGAGGTGGGCAACGACTCGTCATTGGGTACGTTGTGCCTGTGGGGTCTCGTTGCCCACTTGCCAATATTCTGTCGCGGAGGACTCCACCACTTGTCCCTCTGAGTAGCAGAGGGCAGTGTGTGTTGGAGTCGGGAAACGGGCTCTGCGTGCACTCACCCTGCCGCAGAGCAGGCAGCTGGGGGTCGTCATCCCTAGCTGCCCCCGTTGATCTCGTAGCCCCGAAGACTGTTACGGTCATGTCTCTGACTTTCGACGGGGGTCGAGGGCCTTGGCTTAACCGCCCGGGCCGCGAGGAAGACAACCTCTATAAAAAATTACCTCTAATACCAAGTTCTGGTGCGTGGCGAAGGTACGAATGGCTGAGGAGTAGTGTCATCTATTATGGATGGCGCATCAGTCTTTAGCGCACCCCCAGCCAGGGAACCGGTGGACCCTCTGGTTGGGTTATAAATGTACACTTGCCCAGGGACAGGAGGTTACCCTGGGTGTACATTTTAAATCCCCCATACTCGTGGGATCAAGTATGGACACCAAACTAAGGAAAAATAAAAAAGAGAGGAAGGAGAGGAAGAAGGAAGTGCGGTCGGCGAAGAAGTGCTCGAGCTCAGAAAGCTCGAGCTCAGAGAGCCCGAGGCGTGGGCGGAGAGACCGCAGCAGGAAGCGGACAATGTCGGAGGGCGCGTCGTCGTCCTCCGACAGTGAGGTCCGGCTCCCAAAATCCCCACCAGCAGGCGGGGTGCGGGCCGGATTGGAGGAGGGGGGCGTAAGCTCCCCGCGCAGGAGGCTGCGCGGTGAGCCGAAAGGCTCGCCCTGGAGGGGCGTCACCCCGGAGCGGCTTCTGCGCCAGCTCCGCGGGATGAGCCAGCCGCCGCAAGGAGCTCGAGGGGGGAGCAAGCGGTCGACCTGGCGAAGTTGGTGGGTGAGGCACTGACGACGGTGGCCTTGAAGAAGAGTAAAATCTCCAAGGACAAGGCCATGGCCGAGGCCTTCGATGTGATTATGGCAGCGGCGAAGGAGGCCAGCAGGCCCCAGGAGCCCACACAGGCCGAAAGAGAGCTGGCCGCAATGCGGGTGGAGGCCAACAGTCCCCAGGAGCCCACACAGGTCGAAAGGGAGCTGGCCGCAATGCGGGCGGACATGAAGGCGCTCCGAGAGGAGAACGATCAGTTACGCGCGGACCTGGCCAGGCTCCAGGGGGACGCGCGTCTCTCGGCTGAGCCCAAGGAGACGGAGCTCAAGGACGTGCTCCAAGCCTTGGAGCAGGGCATGGCGGATCTCCAGCGCCGGTTCTCGGTGCTGGAAGGCATTGCCCTCCGGCCCCCGCTCGCGGCTAGTCGAGCGGCCCCGGCGGCGCCGGCGGCAGGGTCAACGGCAGCCTTTGCCGCGGTGGCCGCGGCTCCAGTGGCGGGGACGACAAAGCGTGCCGCTGCGCCGGAGCCGGCGAAAAAAAAAGGCCACGCCAATCAAAAAGGGCAAGGCGGCAAAGCCCAAAGTGGTGGGGGCACCCGCAGCGAGTGCGGCTGCACAGTGTCCCACGTCGCCTCCTCCTCCTCCCCCGATTGCCGACGCTCCGGCTGAGCCCGGTTGGCAAGTCGCCGGGGAGGGGAAAAAGGCGGCTAAGGTGGCCAGGGCCGCCAAACAGCGGCAGCGGCGGCAAGAGCGCCGCAAGGCCAAGAGTCTCGCGGCCAGGCTCCGCGCCCCTAAGTCTGCAGCGGTGGTATTAACCCTGCAGCCGGACGCGGAGAAAAAGGGCGTCACATACGCGGCAGTCCTTTCGAAGGCTAAGGCAGCGGTCAACCTCGCTGAGGTCGGCGTGACCGAAGGTCTGCGGCTCCGAGTCACGGCGACCGGAGCCCGCATGCTGGAGGTCCCGGGGGCGACCAGCGGCCCCGTCGCCGATGCCTTGGCCGAAAGGCTGCGGGAGTCCCTCCAGGCGGAAGAGGTACGAGTGTCCAGGCCCACCATGCGCATTGACATGCGCGTCACCGGCCTGGACGACTCCGTCACAGAGGAGGAACTGGTGGCCGCCGTCGCCAAAGTGGGGGGCTGTCCCGCTAGCGATGTGCGGGTGGGCGCCATCCGCTTTGACCGCTCCGGGCTGGGAGCGGTCATCGTGAGTAGCCCCGTACCGGCGGCAAAGGCGATTGCGGGAAAAGGCAACCGACTACTGGTCGGAGACTGGACTTCGGCGCTGGTCAAGCTGCTGGAGCCCAGGCCTCTGAGGTGTTTCAGGTGCCAGGTGGGACACCATGTCGGTGTCCGTTGCACCTCGGAGGTAGACCGCAGCGGCGACTGCTTCCGCTGCGGTCAGCCCGGTCACAAGGCCGGCTCGTGCACCGCCGCGCCGCACTGCTTCGTATGTGCGGCAGCCGGCAAGCCGGCCGATCACTGGGCTGGGGGCAAGGCTTGCGCCCCACCCACCAGGACCAGAGGAAAGAGCAGGAAGCCCTCTGCCGCCGCCCCCGCCGCTCCCGCTGCTGCCGCCGCTCGTTCCGCCGATCCCGCTGCCGCCACGGCTCCCGACGTCCCCGCTGCTGCTGCGTCCGCCGCTGCCGCCGCGACTACCGAGGCCGCAATGGAATGCCAGTAATGGCCCCATTGCGGCGGCGCGCAATGGGGCCATTACTGGCATCGCGCCCCTCAGGGAGAGTCAGCGTAGGAAGGGGCCCAACAGGGCCAATGCCTGCCGGGGTTGCAGAATGTTTATAATAGTTACTGTGACCCCGGAACATAAAGAGCAACCGAAGGAACATGAGTGGGTTTTAGTCAGTAAAAGTCTGACACGCCCTCCCGCCCCATGGCGGGAGAAGTCATTTGATGATTTCCCACTCCCAAAAAAAAAAAAAAAAAGATTAGTCAAAGGTTAAAATCACCTTGAGCAAACGTGAAAATTACCACAAATACCCATTATTTTTTGTCGCCAAACAGTAACACCAAGCGTTGCATTTAGAGAAATGAAACAAGAGTCCTTTTCGTAATTCCTGAATAAATATTTGAGCTTTCGTGGTTAGCCATGATCATACTCTTCTTTATAAACGTGTATTGGTTCGCTTTTAATAGGCTTGCGGTCGCTAATGCACAATAACAAGCTTCACTGTTAATTAACTTTGATTGTAATCGACAGTTTGTAAATTGTAATGGGATTTTCGCTGTTAAGTAATATATGATTTTAAATGGTCATTTTTTAGCAACCAAGCTGCGGCGCACAGTCGCAAGGATTTTTCTTCACGAAATTTTCCTTGTTCGATGTCCAAGCAGTCAACTACATTGGGATTGAGAATGTCTTATTGTACTCGTGACTGAAATCTACACTGAAATGCTTAATTTAATTGTGTGTTTAGACTAGGTTTTTTTTTAACTTACCTTTCAGTTTGTAAACAACTTACAAAAAATATATTCGTCTTTACGAATTCCAGATGTTCGTAGCGGGGTTACGTTAGTCTCGTAGCGGCTACATCAAGTACTACGAATTTGCTACGCTGCGCTTTGTATTTCTTGGGTTTCATTTTTGCTGGCGGTAGCAAATATAGTTTACTAGCTTTTGCCCGCGGCTTCGCTCGCGTTAGAAAGATACAAAAAGTAGCCTATGTTACTCTCCATCCCTTCAACTATCTTCACTTAAAAAATCACGTGAATTCGTCGCTCCGTTTTGCCGTGAAAGAAAGACAAACATACAGACAGAGAGACAGACAGACAGACACACTTTCCCATTTATTATATTAGTATGGATTAATGTAGAGAAAAAATACGGACACCATAGAGAAAATGATATTATTTATTTAATTATTTCACTTATTTTGTAAATGGACGGACATTGTTATACACTACTCTAAAAACAATATTAAAACTTAATTAGATGCATCTTTAAGAAGTTGTGCTAGATAGACAAACAAATGAAATAGCCAAAGTTAAAAGCGCCTTTTAATAGTCTAATTTAAATATATAAATATAAATGAGACCATTAAAAAGCACTTTCTAATGCCGCTTACAAGAAAAAACCGATTCATTCTAGTTACCCCATCCAAAAGACACTGCACCACAGAATTATTTTTAAATATTAGTGAATTATTGTCCCACTGGAACAATAATTTGGAATTGTATTTGGTTGGTGTGCCTTGACAAGCTCATCAAATTTAATAATTTTGCTCTAGCTAAATCAAACTAAATATCATCATCATCACCCTAGCCTTTTTCCCAACCGTGTTGGGGTCGGCTGCCAGCCTAACCGGATTCAGCTCGATACCGGTGTTTTACGTGGGGCGACTGCCTATCTGACTTCCACAACCCAGTAACTGGGCGACACGATACCTCTTGGTAAGACTGGTCTGAGTTTCTGACTAACCAGTAACGACTGTCAAAGTTCTTCGAATGACAACCGGGACCAACGGCTTTACGTGCTTCCCGAGGCACGGGATAAATCAAACTAAATATAATATTTTTAAATTATACGAAGTTTTTTTTTTGAATAAAAAGCGCTGAACAAATAATTAATATAGAGGCTCTGCAAGTTCTGCACTAAAAATAACGTAGATTTCAACCAGTATTTTTTATGACTCATTCTCATTTTCATTCAGTTCATGACATTATCTTCTTCAACCATGATAACAAAAAAAGAAACTACCTCTTTATTTTATTAGTGTATATATAAGCTTCACGTTTACATTTTCTTAACAAAAATCCGTTTAACTTAAAAAAAAATCTACTAATATCTATTTTACTACAAAACCCTGATTAGTAAATGATCATCCTGTACATTTTAACAGTTGTCAAATAAAGCTGGGACGCCAAAGTTACAATCTATCTCCATTTATTATTGGAACGTAATATTTCTGTGTAATTAGTGGTTCGCTCTGCCAATATATTGCAACGCGGCATTGTCTGTGACCATTTTAATTAGTTTCTGCCGAAAATCTCTATGGTAATGACCGGATGTATGAAGCTTCGGCTTACCTGCTAATGATGTTCGGATATTTGTTAATATTGTGCTATGTGATGCTAGAATAGATAGATGTGTGTTACGCTGTTGATATTATTTACACTTAATATAATAAATAGGTATTTTTTTTGTTGATAATCTAGTAGGTAATCTCAGTCTGAAAGCCCTGACTATTAAATAAATTTGTAAAATTGTTGGTTAGTTTATTGTTCTTTGACTTACATCGTAATAGATTTTGATAATATTGGCTTAGAGATTTATTTCCTACTAGCTTTTGCCCGCGACTAAGTCCGCGTGGAATAATAATTCCCGTTTCCGTGAGATTTCCGGAATGAAAACTATTCTATGTCCTTTCTCGGGTCCTAGACTATATCTGTACCAAATTTCATTCACATCGGTTCAGTGGTTTAGGCGTGAAGAAGAGACAGACAGACAGACAGAAAGACAGACAGAGTTACTTTCGCATTTATAATTATAATATTAGTACGGAAGCGCGGATTTGTAGACGTGATTTTTATGTAGAATTGCTGACTTTCTACTACAATTGTCGAGATAAATAATGCTTCTTAGACCGTACTCTCTTGCACCTATAGCTTTACGGCTGTAAAATCAAATCACCACTTGGGTGTCACTAACGTTCAAGAGACACTGACCAAACGCGTGGAAAGACACAAATATAAACACGATGAAATTATAAGGGTGCCCATAGAATTTCAAAAACTTAATGTTTAGTTTGTAATACTATATATAACCACAATAATTACAATTATCTTTCCATTTCAATGTTAACGTTTGCTTAACAACACCACCCTAACAAGAATTTTGTTGCAATTAAAGATTGTATCAATGTTTCGTCAAGAGCGCTCTAAAGAGGGGTTCTACCCACCCCGCTGTAACAGAGTTAAGTAGCGTGAAGTTTGTGTGTTGATCTCTTCATATCAATTTAAATCGCTTTTTCAAGTACAGTGTAAATTTTCGCTTTGGTATGCTTTTTTAATGTTTTGCCTCTAGAACATAATCACTCTTTTAGTGTCTGTATGTAAAACATTAAAAAAGCGATTATCTCCTTACTCTGTTGCTGTTCCCAACGGTGTTAGAGTAGGCTTCCAGCATTGTTGCCAGATTTTATTATTGGAAAGTCGGGAAAAAAGTGGGACTTTTTTGTCGAAAGCCGGTCATAGCAAAAAACCGGCCAAGTACGAGTTGGACTCGCGCACGAAGGGTTCCGTACTATCATCTCAAAAAAATACAAAAAAAAACACGTTCATTGTATGGGGGCCCCCTTATTTTTTTATTTTTGATAATTTTTAGTACTTATTGTTATAGCGGCAACGGAAATACATCATTTGTGAAGATGTGAAGATCTTTCTTTCTATCACGGTTTATGAGATACAGCCTGAAGACAGACAGACAGACAGACAGCGGCTTAGTAATAGGGTCCCGAAAATTTTTGTTCCAGTGATAGTAAGGTGTTCTCGCACTAAATTAGTATTGTGGGACGCTGATCTTTCTTTTACTCACTGAATTTGAATCTGAATTTTTAACCACGCGTCTTTTAGCAATTGCCGAATATTAGCAATCGTAATTACTTAGCACGCTGCGCGCACAGTCGAATGGCCCCAAAAAGCGGGACTGAGCCTCTCCCGCGCAGGACATCATGACCGACACATAAAAATCGGGACGTCCCGCCAAAATCGGGACGTCTGGCAACGCTGGCTTCCAGTCTAACCGTATAAATACTACTGTATTATAACGCGCGACGGCCTATTAGACCTCACATTCTAGTTACTAGGTTATACGATACTTCTTGGTGAAATTAATGGTCAGATTAAATGACTTCTGACTACCCGTAAAGACTACCATAGACGAGAAGCAGCACAAGCAGATTTAATAATAACTTGTGTCTTTTCTTGGAGTTCCAGTTTACTCTGTACCAAATTTAATAAAATCGCTTCAGTAGTTTTGCTGTAAACGTAACAGACAGGCCGAATTACTTTATTAGGCTTTTACAATTCCCTGTAATTTCTCTAATATCATAATATCCTGGGACAACTCATACACGGTCATCTGATTCCAAACTAAGCAGAGCTTGTACTGGTAACCAGATAACTGATACATATTTAAATAATTTATAAATACATACGTATTATAGAAAAATTACACCCAGACACAGAACATACAATCATACTCATAACACAAAGTTTGTCCTGGGTGGGAATTGAACACACGACCACGACTCTATCACCACGACTCTAAAATAATGACAATCTACGATTATTCAAAATACCTTCCATTATATCACACTACCATTTCACATTAAACGCGTCAATGGATCTAATAATCTCTTATATGACTTTGTTAGATAAATTAGCTATCAACTATTGTTTACACCGAGCTGTTTCCAGAATCAAAACGTTTCGCGTCATTTAATTAATTTGCTAATTAGTAACGTCGTTAGGTAACATTTGCGGCAATCCCGCCTATGTATCAAACTAAATATTGATTTTGGAACGGCTGTATTTTGTGTCTGTATTTTGGCTAGGATTTATGACGTGTAAAATAAAGATATTCTTGCTGTTCACCCGCGTTATGTTAGGTTTTTGATTACTGCACCGCCTCCGTAGGGCATATCGTGATGTAAAGCTTCTTATTCTGATGTTTAAGCTATATTACTGTAAAGTATTTTTGAGTGAAAGAGTAACAAACACACACATACAAACTTTCTCATTTATAATATTAGTAGGATTAGTCACTATATCATCATCATCTTAGCCATTTCATGTGTTTCCATAAAGCGACTGCCTATCAGACCCCCACTAACCAATTATTGAGTACCATACCCTTTGATTTGAGTGATCATTTTTTTTTGTGAGTGGGAAATTATCCAATGACTGCTCCCGTCCTGGGTGCGGCGGGAGGGCGTGTCAGACTCTTACTGACTAAAACCCACTCATGTTCCTTCGATTGCCCTTTATGTTCCAGGGTCACGGTAACTATTATAAACATTCCGCAACTGATTTGAGTGATCATCACTTTCTTGGTTCTGACTAGTCGTAATGATTATCAAATATTTGCGGTTGACAACTGATCAACGGCTTTACAAGCTTTCTCGTGGTGATACTTCACTTGATGTATTTAACTAATATATTGGCGTTACTTGGGTAGTAAAAATTATACTCTAGTTATATTAGAATAAGGTTGATATTACCTTGCATCGAATAGACCAAATACACCAAGTGAACTCGCACCATCAGGCACGGTGGCATGGCACATCACACACATGCTACGAGATTGCTACGCGCATGCTACGTTTAATGCTACGGCGTAGCAGTTGTATTTTTGTTTTTTTATTGGCCACAATATAAAACTTATTCATAATATCATGTAGAGTGATTAGTAAATTTATCTTTTTTTAAATAAAGTTTTACTATATCTATACTAATATTATAAAGCTGAAGAGTTTGTTTGTTTAAATGAACGAACAAATCAGAGGAACTACTGGTCCGAACTAAAAAAAAAAATTTTTGTGATGGATAGTTTTATCGATGAAGGTTGTAATGTAACATCACATCACCTACAGTTGCGGGGCTTCCTTCTTAGTGGTTACCTACCAAGTTTCATGTCTCAAGGACCAGCGGTTTGGGCTGTGCTTTAATATAGCAACAGTCAGCCAGTTTACCATTTTATATTTATATATTTTATCTACACTAATATTATAAAGAGGAAAACTTTGTAAGTTTGTTTGTTTGATTGTAATGAATAGGCTCAAAAACCACTGGACCGATTTTAAATATTCTTTCACCATTAGAAAGCTACATTGTCCACGAGTAACATAGGCTATATAATATCACGCTATGTCCCACGGGAGCGAAGCAGTAACCAAAAACCTAATGTAACGTGGGTGAAACCGCGAGGAACAGTTAGTATAGTAGATAGACAGCCTAGAACCACAAACTTTTAACTCTTTTTCAATTCTATAGTCACTATTCCAAGTTTCCAAGTTAGGGATCAATCACGAGATTACAAAGCGATCAGTTATTAAGACAATAGTCGGACTTCAGAAGTTGAAGTCGATCGGCACTTCGAATTAGTTGAATTGATGTGATGAATCTACTAGTGTAAGCACATTTAGCTTAGAACTCAGTTGCGGCAGTTTATTGTTCTTGTAGATTAGTGACTTGTTAAACTTAATGAAATTGATGGAATATTAGGTATCTTATTGGTACTTGGGTATCGTAGTTATAGTGGTTTGATCGTAAGAGATTCTTATAAGTTAAATTAGTCAAAATATCATAGAGAATTTTATGTAAAATAAAAATATTATTTAATATAGTTTGATGGTAAGGTATTCTTACAAGTAATCACGTTAATTAGTCAATTATTATTGGACGGGTCTGTTGGTCTAGTGCTTAGTGATCCTGACTACGAAGTTGGAGGTCGTGTGTTTTAGAGAATTATAAGCGGTGGATTATAGAGAGTATTAAGCCAAATAGTCGAATAAACACGATACTTAATCAAATATCCATACTAATATTATAAATGGAAAAGTGTATCTGTCTGTCTGAATGTTTGTCTTTCTTTCACGGCAAAACAGAGCGACGAATTGACGTGATTTTTTAAGTGGAGATAGTTGAAGGGATGGAGAGCAACATAGGCTACTGTCTGTCTCTTTCTAACGCGAGCGAAGCCGTGGGCAAAAGCTAGTTACAAATAAATAAACTTGACATAGTACGCTTAGATCGTTTGACCTACTTGATAGTGAAGCCTGAAGGTATGTAGTCCCACGATATTATTTGTATATTTTCCCTGTGGTATTAATTCGACAACATTTTCTAGCAAGAATGAGAAACTGTACAAAAGGAATGTTTAAAAAAGCTTTTCCCAAAAAAAGGTAACCGACTTCAAAAACTAAAAGCACAACAATAACTATTTCGGAAGTCGGTGGCAACACAAATCGACCGGCAGAAGAGAAGCCACCGACTTCCGAAATAGTTATTTTTGTGCTTTTAGTTTTTGAAGTCGGTTACCTTTTTTTGGGAAAAGCTTTTTATTTTTTTACTTTTTAGTTAGAGTCCCAATGTCTGACTACGTTTTAGAGTAACTTTCAAAATAGACCTATTTATAAGCTTATAAAACGAAATCGGCTCCCTGCGCGCAACGTCACGGGATATCCATGAGTGCTATATACTAAAACCTTCCCCAGAATGTAACAAACACTTTGCTGAAAACCGTATCCAAATCGGTTCAGCCAAACGCGAGATAATCGCGGACAAACATACATACATACATACATACATACAGGTCGAACAGAGAACCTACTTTTTTCGGTCGGTAAGTCGGTTAAAAATGTACCGTTTTTAGGGTTTCGTACCCAAAGGGTAAAACGGGACCCTATTACTAAGAGTCCGCGGTCCGTCTGTCTGTCACCAGGCTGTTTCTCATGAACCGCTATAGATAGACAGTAGTTTTTTTTATTGATTATGTATTTCTGCTGCCGCTATAAAATCAGAATAAAATAAGCATATAAGATGAGCTCCCACACAGCACACGTGTTTTTTGTCAATTTTTGCCGTCAATGGTACGGGACCCTCCGATTGCGACTCAGTCTCGCACTTGGCCGGTTTTGTTCACACCAAAACACCTATCTCCCGAAACATTAACTAATTAACACCGTAATACTTTAAAAGAAACAATTAATAAAATGAAAAGCTAATCAAGAACTATTAAAGTGCGCTCAGCGGCGCACCTGTACAAATTTGTGTTTCACATTAGCGACGTATGGCGGCCATTACTGAGCGAATATTAAATGGCTTTTAGCTTTTTTTATTACAGGACACTTTTATTCTTTCTATTGTGTATGACTTGTGTGATCTTCTCTAGAAATCTATACTTGAACCCTCTAATCTGTTGCGGAATGTTTATAATAGTTACCGTGACCCCGGAACATAAAGGGCAACCGAAGGAACATGACTGGGTTTTAGTCAGTAACATTCTGACACGCCCTTCCGCCGCACCCAGGACGGGAGCAGTCATTTGATGATTTCCCACTCCCCAAAAAAAAAAACCCTCTAATCTCAGGAAACACTGGTTCCAATTGAAATTCAAAAATTTATCGAAGGAGGTTTTAGCTATGTAGCGGAAAAGTAACCAAAAATGCGTGTGAAACCTCAGGGGACAACTAGTACCTACTTAAATAATGACTGCCAAAGTTCTAGAAATCACAACCGGGCTCAACGGCTTTACGTGCTTTCCGAGGCATGGGTAGTCCAAGATAAATTACTTTAATCTTTCAACGGCGCAGCGACAGCCGGCTGTCGCGCTGCTATTCTCTTTCTATTGTGTCTTAAATCACGTGCGATCGAAGGTTTTAATCAAATATTATATGGAAAAGACTGATCACCAATAATTCATATACGAGCAATGTTTTTTTTTGGGGAGTGGGAAATCGTCAAATGACTGCTCCCGTCCTGGATGCCGCGGGAGGGCAGTGCAGTGTCAGACTTTTACTTACTAAAACCCACTCATTTTTCTTCGGTTGCCCTTTATGTCCGGGATCACGGTAATTATTATAAACATTCCGCAACAAGAGCAATGTTTGTTTCTTCTCTATATAGAGAGAATCTTATACATTCCAATTGCTAACAATTGCTAACAGATATTACAAAAAAGCTAAATTACACACAAAAAGTTTAGATACGACGTCGGTCTTTTAGTTTTGTACTAAAGCCAAATAGAGCTATAATGTATTAAGTTGGAAAGTTTATCCACTACTTAAGTTAGTGACAAGGTGTTAATCCGGTTCTCACGAGTATTATTTTGACCTACTTCCCTTAGATAACTGTTCAAAGTTACTCGGGCGTTACTCCAATATGCTGTGTTTTTCTTTCTGTTGCAGTCTTCATTAGTTTAGCTTGCACGTTTAAATTTTACAGTCGTTAAATAGAGCTGATGAGAAACCTTTTTATCGTGTTACAAGCGTAGTTATTACAGAGAAATTATTACCTGTCAGTTTTTTAACGTTCTTTGGTCTTAATGTTTAAAGGTTTGTCTATTTGATTTTTAGAGTAATAAAATAATAATAATTCAGCCTATTACTCTCCCACTGCAGGGCAAAGGCCTCTTCTCATACAGAGAAGGCACAAGCATTGGTCATCACGCTTGAGCAAGGCAAATTGGCAATTACGGACTTATATTCACTAGTTACAAAGTCTAGGTTTCCTCACGATGTTTTCCTTCACCGATGTCTGTGATGTCCACGATAAACTTTAGAATATACATATGAATTGAAAAAGTCACATTGGTACTTGCCAGGATTCAAACCCACAACCTCTTGCATGAGAGGCGGGTGCTTTAACCACTAGGCCATCACGACATTTTCATCACACATCACTATTTTTTTTAGAGTAAAAGCATATAAAACTTCCGAAGTGGGAGTCTGATTCGTACTCGAAGGGGTCAGTACTACGGCCGCCAACCAGTATAAAACTCGCTCAAAAATTCTCTCTTGTATATGGACCCTGTTTAATTTTAAGGAATACGCACTCCTTGAAAAAAAAATCGACTCTCTTCCTATTACACTTTATGACATATAGTCCGCTGACAGAAGGATGAACTAATAGCGGAAGCTTCGTAATAGGGTCTCGTCGGCACCAGACCTAGAAACATACCCTAGAAAAAAACCTTTATAAAGGGTTCACACATAATTACACATTACCAAAAGAAAAAGAAAAGTCCCTACTCATTCTGTGAACTAAAAAAGAGCTAATAACAGCGACAGCGAAAAAATACAAATAAGCTAGCGTTAGCACAGAAACTATTACCCATTAAAAGTTGTCCAGCTTTTAAAAATATAACACACGGTACTTTGAACACCGTACCGAAGCAAATTTTAAAACATGTAGCTCGGACCCTCACTATTCGTTGTAGAAAACTCATTTTATGGTGCGTGCGCAAAAAATCTTTTAATTAAATTGTTTTCGAGGGATACTACAGAATTTATAATCAGGGTTTAATTCGCGCTACTGAATATTATTGTGTTGTAATGCATTTTATTTGTAGTTTATATTTTAGAACTAAGCAATTTTTAGAATAGTTTTTCAATGACTATTAAATTAAACTGCAGGTATGTCGTAAATATTATATTCTCTAGTCGAGCAAAATATCAACATGGATCCTATTAGCGTGAGGTTTGTCAAACATAGATAGCGGTGTCAATCCGCTGCGGCCGCCAATCGAATGTAAAAGGGATGTTTGAACAGTATAATAATAGTAAGAGTTCAAGGACGGGCGGCGGGCGCCAATTTCAATATAAATATTATTGCAGCAGCAGGCTAAACGCAGGATAATATTTGCATATTTATAAGAGAGCAACCCTTAGCAAACATAGAGGGAATTGGTTACGAGGCTGGGTTTGTTTTTGACATAATGGGCCCTTTGTCGATGTAGGCTGTTCCTTACAGTCATTACTCAGGGCCGTATGAGTTAGCATATTGAGAGTAGGCTCGGTACATAAGGCGTAGTAAATTGAAATTAATTGAAATCGAATGTAGCGGTGGATGGTTCGCAATTGTGTTGGCCTCGTGTAAAATTACAATAGAGAATTCTAATAATGGGCTTAAATTTTTGCAGGCTTTGTGTTTGCGTATTCATATGAATTAATGGGTTTATGTAAAAAGAAGGATCTAACAGTTTTAAGGCATTTTATATGAAACTAGCTTTTTCCCGCTACTTCGTCCGAGTGGATTAATAGTTCCCGTTCCTGAGGGATTTTCGGAATGAAAACTATCCTATGTCCTTTCTCGGGTCCCAGACTATATCTGTACCAAGTTTCATTCAAATCGGTTTAGCCGTGTAGGCGTGAAGAAGAGACAGACAGACAGAGAGACAGACAGACAGAGTTACTCTCGCATTTATAATATAAGTACGGAGTACGGATTATTCTGTTTATTACGTATAAAATGCTCTTGGAAAATCCTTAGATTTTCAGTACGTGATAAACTCTCATTTTATTTTATTTAAGACTTAAATTACAAAGTAGTTTTTGATTAAGTTTGCGGTCATCACTGACAATTCTTCAAAGCACGTTCGTTAAATTAAAATAATTTTCAACTGATCGAGGCATAACGATTTCACAAGCATTCACGAAACTTAACTTTTCAGTCAACGAAAGGTTTAATAGCCTTATTTATAGAATTTAATTGGTTTAGTCTGCTTTTACAGAATAATGTGAAAAATCTGTATAATGGTTATCTTTCCAGGACCTGGAAGACCAGTAGTTGGTTATTTTGTAGGAATAATTTTTTTTAACCGTTTCTGTTCGACCACTGGGCAAAGGCCAGTCCAGTCATTATTTATTGTTCTTTTTTATTTTATTTACTGTTAATTAGTTAGTTTTTATTGCCTTATTTTCACTATAAAAACATTGCAGTTCATATTTTCTTTTATTGCAAGGTTTTATTGATCTATTTGAAATAATAAAATCTTTTTATATAGCTATATTTTGAAATCTACCGAACCGAAAACTTACTACGTGGAGGTAAGCGGCCTTTAGTCAAAGAACGACCGCACCAATATTTACACATTAAGGCCCTTACTAATAATCACTGTGTAAAGTTATGCAATGAATAAAGCCTGTGTAACCATACATTTTTTGACGTATAAACCTGTCATAACTTTATGCAGCGATTATTAGTAAGGCGCTTAATAAAAACATTGTTAAAAAATAATTAAAAGCTTAAAATCCAGATTCGTAGCTTCAAACATCTAACTACATAGAGACAGGAAAACGAAAAGCGTTTTCATTTTATACTTTGTAAAAATATACACACATACATTTATATACATGTAGCTATCACCATACATAATATATCATGACATAATATGTCTGTATGTACGTGATACGTCGCGACTGCTTCAGTCAGGTCATTTATCTTAACGTTTTTATTAAATGAATTATTCAAGCTGTTACTACGTATGTGAATGTATTATTCCATACTTTTGTTAGCACAATTAAAGAGTAATGTGAAATACTAGTTAGGATGGGGGTTCTGTTTTGCTAGATTTTAAGGAGTGTTTGTGAGGAGTAGAGTTGCTTGGGAGTTCCGGACTATATCGGCTTATCAGTGGTGCCGATTCTCCTATTCACAAACTAACGTTAATATAAGTTACTAGCTTTTGCCCGCGGCTTCGCTCGCGTTAGAAAGAGACAAAAAGTAGCCTATGTTGCTCTCCATCCCTTCAACTATCTCCACTCAAAAAATCACGTCAATTCATCGCTCCGTTTTGCCGTGAAAGAAAGACAAACAGACAGACAGACAGACACACTTCCCCATTTATAATATTAGTATGGATGTGCATCTTTCTCTTTCCATTTAATTAAGAAAATAACAGAAGATAAAATATTAGTTAATTCCTGTCAAATTTAGACACTCCATAGATAATTTAGACGCGATTTAAAAACCTGGCGTCTAAATATACGTCAATTTTCTTCAGGCGCTGTCTAATTTGACAGGATTAAACTAAAATGTATCTTCTGTCCTGTTCTTTAAGAAATGAAAAGAGAAAGATCATCATCATCATCATCATCATGGACCTCCCTCTGGGAGGTTTGGTTTCCGCACTTAGTCCTCTTAGGTAGGACCATAGTACGTGAGCCACGGCGGCCGCTACTCCAGCCAGCCCACCTCCCTCCAGAAGCAGATCACCTTCCGTAGACTTCTCAGGGCATCCGGGAGTGAACTTGGGGAACCATGTATCTCTTTCCGGATTTCGGTCACGCCTGTACATTCAAGAAGTACATGTGCGACCGTCTCCTCGGCATCCATACACGCTCTGCAAAGAGGGCTATCTGTGATACCTAGGTTGTGGAAATGTTTGTTGAGTGAGCAGTGTCCTGTAATGGCCCCCGTCAACAGGCGCAGACTAGGTCTGTCCAGTCGCAGAAGGCGTCTGGTCAGTTTACGATCCAAAAAAAAAGAGAAAGATGCATTTAACTTAAATTTAGTTAAGTTTGTGAACAAGAGAATCAGCACCACTATATTATATAAATATAATAAAATGGCAAAGTGGCTGACTGACTGTTCATATATCAACGCGTAGGGTGTGTTCTTTGTAAAGAGTAGGTAAGAAAGGATTTATATAAATTCGAATTTCAAAATAAATGATTGATTGATTGATTGATTGAATCCTTAAGGGGTAAAATAGAAGTTGGAAGTTTCAACATTCACGCGGTCGAAGTCGCGGGCGAAAGATAGTGACCCATTATTTAAATTCAAATTAATTAAATAACGATTAGCACGTATTTTCGCTTAGCTATTCTCCGTCTCCAGCTTGCCATCGTAATTCGGCAGTTGTGCGACAGTGCTACTTCATCCATTCCTAGAATTTTCTTTAAATTACTTTATCATCAATTTCGTCTTTTGACCAAAAACTGAAAGTTTATTCCTTCATGAGCTGCGAATTAAATCAGTTCTTGATAAAGTTTGAAAGTGCTTTAAGTCAAAAACAACAAAGTATTGACTAAGTTTTAGTTATTAGTTAGCTTTAGTTTATCCCCTTAATATGACTGTATAATCTTTATATTCCTTGAAATAATAGACAAATTACTAAATACGATTAAAAATATAGTTGGAGGTTTGTATTATACTTAGAAAATAAGTAGATATATTTATCAGTTTGCTAATAAATAGTGATAGGTAAGTCTGTAGCACTCAGGATTAGCTTTCTGTCAGAGAAAACAATGTAAACTAAAAAACTAACTTTAACTATTCGTATATTTCAAACAATCTTTAAAAAGAAAGAGGTTTATCACGCGATGCCTTCACAAATTCTGAATCGATTTAAATGATTCTTTTTTACTTGAAAAAAAAACACACCCGATTAAATCTATATCCATGGGCCATGTAGTTTTTTTTAAGAGATAGGTATGTGATGCGATTTGTTTAGTAGGTACTAAAAAGTAGAAAATAATAAAGTTTATCAAAAATAAAAGCTACTTCAAAGACAAAAGAAAAAATACTTTAATTTCGGTAGTCGGTAACCAAGTTTCGACGCCAAGGTATTTTTTTTGTAGGAGGTTTTCTTTCTATGTATTTTTAAATATACCAAGTTAACTTGTTTCGTTATGATGCCAAAAAACTACAACTGCGTCATTTACTACATACATTAATTAATCTACGTTAATGACGATTTAATACGAAAGCATCGTACGAAACTGACTGCGGTGTCATCATTCATTCTTTATTAAAACAAATGGCCACAATTTATCATAATTTATGTTAAAAAGTGTGAATTTAAAACAACAGCATTATACCGACACTAAGATACATTCCGACCAATTTGAAAAAGAACGAACCATGACATTTGTAGAGTGTAAAATTCATGTTTTGCATTCTTGAAATAAATTCCGTCGCCCCCGCCAAACGTTGGAGTGTCACAAGTGGAATTATTCGTGAAATTCAACACTACATTTACACCTGGCGTGGCTGTTTAAACCTGGTCTTCCTTGCCTCCCGGGGTATATCGAGGTCGGTGGTGAAGTTGGGTGTGTGCATGTGATGTGAGGGGTCACGGTTTGTTGGTCGTGTTGTTCAGTTAACGGTGGTAGCTAAGGACTTGGCATCCGACGACGTCACCCAGAGGTGGCTCAGCTCGAATTCTAGAGACGTTTGTTGCGTTCTCTAAGTCTATTCATGTGATTACCGTTAAATAGATATTAGAGCATCCTGTAATAACATTTCTGTGACAATTATTTGAATTTGTAACTTAGATATTCTCTAATTTAAGGTTGTTAAAGAAAAACTCGTTATGCACTTTTAGATTTCCAATGTTCGACAAGAAGTATTCATTAAGTTTGAGTAGGTATACTTAAGTCGGATTTTTTCAGGTCTAGGAATCGTAGCTTGACAGTCATAAAATTTCATTTACAATCGATTATTGAAAGGTCCGCGGCGTTATTATCAAACTCCTTTTTGTATTCACCTTCAATACGATTTGCTAAAGTTCCGTGTACCGTATCTTAACTTATGTAATTCATATTTTCATAATGTAAAGATTATCAATTGAGTGAAGCTGAAGTATTTCTTGAATACTACCGTGAGTAAAATACGAGGGTAAGTGTCAATCATTTGGATTCGAAAACGATTCTAGTGTGTGCCACTATCATTTTAAATACCACATATTTCTGATAACGAAAAAATAAACTGAAGTTAATTATGATCTACCATCATTATTATTTTTAGCTAATTTCAGGCGAACGATTTGGCTGATGTCTTTTAACCTCTCTAAATCCAAAACACCGTACACCCAATATCATCAAAACCCATTTTAACAACCGACCCCAAACATTTTAATTTAAAAACACTACTAGTTATAGTAACCATTAGCGTCGCCATATTTCCGTTAATAAAAAGCAACAGTACTCCCGGAACAAATCGTTGAATCCCCAGCGATTTAGGGCGTGCAAAATTTAACATAGTAATTTATTTTTATGCCTCTGACGGGTGATCCCTGGGCTGCAACTCGTCTCTGGGATTGGGGATTAAATAATCACATCACCGGCAATACTGTTTATCTCTGTTAGTACAGATATTGTTAAAATAATGTTTAAAAATTTGCATTTTTGTTACCTTTTATGAGTTGTAGCTGTAGGGCTAGTTTTGAGTTTTTAATATAAGTTGTGTTTAGGCTTCATTTGAATAAAAAGAGTTTAAAATTTAAGAGATGTGTTTGAAATTAGATTTTAGTTTATTTTTTTATTCCATCTTAAAACTAACATTACAAGTTTTTCTTTAAAATTGAATGCAAGAGTGAAGTTTTATAATTATTTATATTTCTAAACTTAGTTAAATTCTGTAACTGATTACAAACAAAGATTAATGAATCAAATTTGATAAATCTTGTTAGAAGTTAGTTGGAAAGATAATTATGTAGAAAGTAACCTTAATATGAAAATTAATCTATCACATAAAATGATAAACTAACCGACTGGGTGATATATCAACGCACATCCCAAACTGCAGGTCATAGAGACATGAAATTTTAAAGGTATATTTTTTTGTAAAAAGCAACTATCGACTAAGAAAGGATTTTTGGAATCCCACCCCTGGAGGCGTAAAATAGGGAATGGAATTTCGACAACTACGCGGTTGAAGCCGCGGGCAGAAGCTGTGTAAAAATCAAATAAAAGGAAGTCAATGAATAAACTCAAAAGCAAAGGATAAAAACCATAACCAACGGAGAGTCTCACTAGCAAAGGAAGGCAGAGGCAGGCATATTATGACCACCGTATAATATTAAAAATGCAAAAAAAAAAATTTTATACATCTGATCTTTTTGCGCAATCCATCGAAGATAGGTTTAACTTTAACTTGCTTCACCTTTCCCGAAAAATTCTACATATTTAAGGCTTTAAAGATAAGTAATCTCTCATACTTTATGATAATCTGTAACATTTATCTATCTACAAGAGGCCCAAAAACGTAGTCACCTACGCATAATAATTCATATCAAGATAGCCTTATTTGTTACCCTAATAATTCCTTTCTTTTCAGCAAGGTTTAAAAAGTTATCACAAAAAAGGTCTATTGAATACCGCTTAGAGGTCAGCACATTTTATAGGACTAAAAAAGCGATAACTTTTCCCATTTTCACAAAAGGAGAAGGACTTAAGAAAATATTTTATACTTGAAAGGTGTCATTTACTCTTCAAAGGTGTCACTATTACAGTGCTTTATCGAAGATAACAGATTAAAACTATTTAAGAGGAGGGAAGCGGATCGAAAGTTCTTGATATTATGGTATCAATTTCTTCAGTAAGTTATGATAACATTTGTAGAAGCCCTTCAGAAAACCGCTAGACGAACGAAGGTTCATTCGATAATAAAGTTCTGACACTTGAAACCTCGCAGGAAATTATGGCGCGTTAAAATATTTTTGTTGACTTGAATTAATTTGGAAAGGATAACCCGTTTAGTGAGAAATAGTTTGGTGATTTCTGTTGTGATTTTTCGTAATATTGAGTCTGTGTTTTGTGTGACTTTTAAATAATAAATTGAATAATAAAGCCAAATAAATTTCGTTTTAACCTTTGGAACAACAGATCATAAATGCACGCGCGTACTTTCGTACAAATACTCACAAATAAACATAAGGAGTCCATAACTTAGTCGATAATGTAATCAATAACATTTTTCATCCACAGACCTTAAATATTTAAGTACAAACAGGTATGTTAACACACGAAAGTGATTTATACCTACTTGTTTATTTCGTGTTGTAGTAGTGCATTACATCTTTTTAAATATTTGTAGTTCTCGTAGTCACAAAAAATGTGATGGCGTTTAAAAGGTTAAATTTAAATAAAAACCTGCTAGTAAGCAAAATTTGTTGTCCTCGAGGATTTAATGCATTAAATACTACAGTCCCATTGCAGTCTGGGCTCAATTTTACTTCGTGATGATACATTTTTGAGCATTCCTTCATGTTTGCCGAATATAAATTAACCCGTATAATATTTCGATAAAACGTTAACTGCCGACATTTATTATTTATGGTTGAATTTTATCATCAATCCAGCCCATGGTAGGGTTATCGAGCCTGCCATGTCCAGATATTTTATACCTTTAGAGATCATATTTAAAAAATGGCTGCGATTTGATTTATAGTTCACGGTGATATCAATGTTTTGGTGTTAAATTAATGGCGCCGATTGGTTTTTTATCTGCTGCCGGTTGCAAAGCAGTATCAGTGGCTAGTGCGTATAAAATAATCAATATACAAATATTTTCCAATAGCGTAATGTGTAGAGAAAACATATACTTAAACAACCAGCTTCGAAACAAAAAAAAGACTGACAGACAGACGTCAAAGCAATCCGTAATAATGGTTCCTTTTGACCTTTTCATGAACAGAACCCGAACACCAAACATGCCTGTTTACAATACTAAGATTACGTTTACATCACATTGAATACTTCAATATATACGTACTAAGTAAAACTACACTCAGAAGCGTCTATGTAAAATAAAACAATCGATCGTGCGCGCAACCCTATCCGATTCAAATACACATTTTAAAATCAATGTGTTCAGGCTTTTGTGCGAGCGAATGCTCCTGAATTTCTATTCTATTAACGTCCAAGTGAACAATAAAGCCTATAACATTTTATTTACTCACTTATAACTCGATTTATTGTTTTGAAATCAACTGGCATAGGCTCTATTTTGGCATAGTTATGGTTAACCATCCACTCTAACAGTGCTCAACATTTAGATTGAAATGGAATCTCTGCACTCGAAATAAAATTAAATTTAGACAATGGGTAGAATAATTTAGTTTCAGTTTATATTGTGTAAATATTTAGTGTTGTCCTAAGTTTAGAACGGTTTCGAATGACTGAAATAGTAGGATTAATTTGTATTTGTATTCTAATTGTGTGCTCTCGTGTGTGGCACTCGAATGATTTCTTTTAACACGTTTTGTATGCAATTTGGGATTTTAAAACTTGAAAATTATAATCGGATAATCAATGTATTTTTCAGTTTATTTATACGGAATAAGAAACGCCTTGTCTTCTCAACTATACAGGGTGGAAAGTTTTAATGGGCCCTGGAAGAAAACTACTTTAAATCGTTCAGATAGATTATTTTACCTAAAGGAAACATTGCTTTATTTCTGAAAATAAATAAAACTGCATTTAAAGATTTGCAAAAATGTGTCACACTTGGGAATCGAATTGACATAAAATGAAAAAAAAAACATTGCTTGTACTTTTATGATGTTTGATAGGGTCATTCATAAGGATCAAATTTTTCAAACTAATATAATATATTAAATTAGAGGAAAACCCTGAAATCGTTGAAAAATCGTCGAAATTATCGTTTAACTAAAATAAAATTTACTGTTTGTCTTTCACTTAATTAACCATGTTTGTTAGACAGATTTAGTCCTCATGAATGATCTTACCCTACCTTTTTAGAATTTAACTGGTTCGATTCGCGAGTGTGTGATTCATTTTAAAAATAAAGGGATGTTTCCTTTAAGTAAAATTATGTATCTTAACGATTTAAGATAGTTTTCTTCCAGGACCCATTAAAACTTTCCACCAAACTTCCTGCATAAGAGTAAGTTTCTCTTCTAACCGAATGCAGCTAGATACCAGTCTTTTAGCACGACTGTCTATCAGATCTTCACAAACCAGGTACACGATGCCTTGGCTAGACTCATCAAACTCAAACTCAAAACTATTTTATTCAAATAAACCATTTACAGGTACTTTCGAATCGTCAAGGTCTGTCAGAAAATTGAAGCTGGTTGCTCGTTCCAAACAATAGATCCCATGGAGAAGAGCGAGCAAAAAATTCTATGAACACTCTTTTAAAATCAATAGATTAAAAAAATTTGGTTACATCATTCATTGTTGAATCTAAGGTACTATGTGAGAACAACGTAACAAGTCGTACATGTTAAAAGAGGCATTGTAAATATTTTTTTTTTTTTTTTTTTGGTGAGTGGGAAATCATCCAATGACTGCTCCCGTCCTGGGTGCGGCGGGAGGGCGTGTCAGACTCTTACTGACTAAAACCCACTCATGTTCCTTCGAATGCCCTTTATGTTCCAGGGTCACGGTAACTATTATAAACATTCCGCAACCCCGGCAGGCGTTGGCCCTGTTGGGCCCCTTCCTTTGCTGACTCCTTCTCTTTGAGGCGTGCGTGGAACACTAACGCGCCGTCGACGCGGTCCTGGTCCTAGCCGGGCGGCGAGCTACCCATCGCTCGCCATCCGCAGAACCGCGCCTACGGTGGCCGGTAGTCGTCTTGCGACTCTCTACGTCTTCGCCTGGGTCTTAGTCCGGGGCGAGAGGCTCGTCGTTGCCTCTCGCGTTGTTATAACTGGCTGTAACACTGAAATAACACTTAAGCTCCAAATTAACTTTTTATAATTAGTGAATTAATTTTACAAATAGTTTTAAGCTAATTTAATCGTAGTTAGACCGAAGTTTTACTTTTTTTTGAGGTTAATGAATACTTAGTAGAGGTTACTTATTTATAAGTATACAACTTTTATTTCTTAAAGTTTTCCAAGTCCTTTTAATGATTAAGTAGGTATTTAGTTTGTTTAGACTTTGGACAGACTAGATATAACTTGCATTATTTTATCTCGTCTCTTATAGTCAAAGTTTAATGGCTTTGTCAAGAAATATTAGTCAAAGTTAACACCAATCTCACGGGTACCGAGTGTTACGAATTCCGGCTTTCTTTTACTATATTATTTGTATAAACTTAAGCGTATTAAACATATTATAAACCCTTTTCTTGAATCACACTATCTATTTAAAAATAAACGCATAACCGTTGCGTAGTGTAAAAGATCTAAGCATACATAAGGACAGACAGACACCGGAAAGTGACTGTGTTTGAAGCAAAGTCAAAAGTTAATAAATTTTATTTATTTTTTTTTATTTATTTATTTATTGCCAATTCATACTAACAGCTAACACCACACATATAAATTATAGGCACATAAAGATAAAAAATATTGAGACTAAATAATAATAAAATAAAAATAATAATCAAAAATAAACTTAAATTACAGTAGGAATAACAATGTCAAAAAAATAATAAAAATCAAGTAAAAAATTAAATGTCAGAAAAAAATGTAAAAATAATAATAATATAATAATAATAATTAAATGTTACAAGAAATTACAATAAAAAGAATAATAATTTTGTACAATAATAATCAAATATAATTATGCAAAATTAAAACTTATACTAGTACCTACCTAATATGTCACAATCTGTCATTGACCTTAAGATATTGTGCTATGAGTAGTAATGGACTCAAGGTAACGAGTTGCAGCATTGAGAAGTTCAGTTTCAGCACTTGCGAAGATGTCAATGGTTGCGTGGGACAGTAAGATATTGTTAATATGGGTAAGAGCTAGATACACTGGACTGGTTCTGCAGGCTGTGGTACAAGCCCGTGGTATGGAAAATAGAGGACGTTGACGGGGACGTAGTGTATGCCTGATGGGGGAGGAATGACAAAGGAAATGTACTCAAGCAACGAAGAGTTAAAATGGGAACCACGAATTAGGCGGATGACATACTTAACCAGAAATAAGTTTCTTCTTACCTCTAAGCTGTTGTAAGAGACCATACCAAGCACAAATGGTGTTGGGTACATATATGGGTAATAACCGTATAATTTTAGATAGAGGTAGCGGATAAAAGACTTCTGCACTCGTTCAATACCCAGCGTGTAGCATTTTTCATGTGGGTTCCAAATTGCACAATTAGTTTCAAGCAAACTACGAATGTAAGAATTGTACAATATGGTTATGGCTTGTCGATTGTGGAAAATTTTTGCCTGGCGCAACACAAAACCCAAATTCTTGCGAGATTTGTTACAGGTTTGTATGATGTGCTGGTTAAAGGAAAGGTGTGGATCAAAAGTAGTACCTAGATCGCGTACGGCTGAAACACGTTGCAAGGGCTCAATATTCAGAGTGTAGGTGTTGTGTATGGGATGTGCGGCCTTCGAATATGTCATAACTGCACATTTACAGCCATTAAGAGCAAGATTGTTTTTTAAGCTCCACTCGTAAATATGGTCAATGTCTAGCTGGAGTGTGTGTGTGTCACTAGGGTCACCTATCGGAAGAGCCACTTTGACGTCATCAGCGTACATCAACACTGTTGAGTGTTCTACATGTGCAGGTAGGTCATTCACTACAATTAAGAAGAGCAAAGGCCCGAGGTTTGTTCCCTGTCCGATGCCAGAAGTAACAAAGTATGGCTCTGAGTCGGCACCTTCAAATGTGACATATTGCTTTCGACCATGCAGGTAGTTGGCAAATAATCTTAGCAATGACACAGAGAAACCAGCCAAAGCCAGTTTCCCTAATAGTACGTCATTGTCTACACGGTCAAAAGCCTTCTGAAAATCGAAGTAGGCCACATCGATCTGTTTTTTGTCATTCATATTATTAGCGAGAAGTGTTGTAATGTTAAGGAGGTTAGATGTAGTTGAGCGACTTGGAAGAAATCCGTGTTGCTCTTCTGCAAACCACCGATGTAATTGCTTGAATAAATTTACAAATTAACTATATGATAACCATACTATAGCATACAACTATAGCATACCCAATACTCATCTAATTAACTAATAATTCCTTTCAGTCCTGAGATTTGTCTGGAGCTGGAGCTTCCATCTTTGGCAGAAAAATTCTTTTTAGCTTTATTATTATATGGAAAAGTCATAGTCAAATGGTTTTTGTTATTTCCATGAGGCCATGAAAGTCCTTTAAAACGATAAATACATTTAATCAAATAAAATAGTTTAATCTAGTCGATTAAAAAAGATTATTTCTCTAGCACAATTAAGGTTAACGATTAAAATTTCACAGTTTAAAAAAGAGTACAGACATTTTTCCCAGACGGCCTCTTTTTCGTGAATCCCTGTGTTTTGCCCCTGTAATCCGAGCCAGCTCTCCTTTCAGCCCTGCCTCGTTTAATTGAAGCAAGCTAATGAGTAACCATTATGGCTGCCTGTCCTTAGATACTGTTTACCGCTTTATAAGTCACTTTGATGTCAGAGGACGTACGTCGTTCACACTTGGAATTGGTGTTCATTGACCTGACGTGTGTGTCATCTTGGCCAAGGGCTTGGTAGGATTTAGTAAGATCTTGTGATATAACCTAAGAGTGTTTGGTCCACTGAATCCATATATTTATTCATCCAAACCTCTATTGTTTAGCCGCCCGTTTTAAACACTATTTATTATTTGCTAGCATAAGCTTAGTAGCTGCGCTTTTTATGGCCCATTACTATAACTGTCTGAACTTTAAGGAATCATTTAAAGTATTATGAAAAGTGTCCTAAAAAACAGCTCTAATAAAATTGATATTTCTTCTTAGAGACCCGTAAACTATCTCTGAGAATAATTAAATCATATTAAGACCTGGGAAGCATTTTATCGCTTTCGTTTCTGCAATCCGTACTAATATTATAAATGCGAAAGTAACTCTGTCTGTCTGTCTCTTCTTCACACCTAAAGCACTGAACCGATTTCAATGAAATTTGGTACAGACATAGTCTGGGACCCGAGGAAGGATATAGGATAGTTTTCATCCCGGAAATCCCGCGGGAACGGGAACTATTATTCCACGCGGACGAAGTCGCGGGGAAATTAACAACTTACCTTAACCTACATACGAAGATAAATCGAGAATAAAACCGAATTCCTAGGGAAAAGCTAATTAAAAAGCAACAAGATAATACAATTAAATATCGAAAATACGGTCGCAATTACTTTAGGTTTTTACTGTTAATTAGGTCAAGTAGTTGCCATCTGCTCACAGAGGACTAAGCAAATGGAGTGCTAATGGCCGGAGGAATGGTCGTGAGAAACTTTTTTTACTGACACTGCATTCAACACGTAGAAGATAATGTTTGTTGATGGTTTTCTTGGCATTCGTCACATTTCTGTCTTACAATGACAATCTCTAAATATATATAACTCAGAGGTGACTGACTGACATAGTGATCTATCAACGCACAGCCGAAACCACTTGATGGATCGGGCTGAAATTTGGCATGCAGGTAGATGTTGTGACGTAGGTATCCGCTAAGATTAAATTCTTCTAAGGATTTAATCTAAATTTAAATCTTAAGAGGATTCTTGGAAATTCCAACCCTAAAGAGATAAAATTGGGGATGGAAGTTTCGAAATTCACGCGGGCGCGAAGCCGCGAGCGAAAGCTAGCAGATAATATATAGACTCAATAGCATAGTGTGATGACAGATCTATGCAAATAATAATATCGGTCTTCGGTGTTCGTATCATCTTTATGCCGACGATCTTCAGTTATACACTGCAGCAAGAGTAGATGATTTAAGTGTCGCTGTTGAGGATGTAAACCGGGACTTGGAGGCAATTAAAGACTGGTCTGATAGATTTGGGTTATCCGTAAACCCCTCAAAATGTCAGGCCATTATAATAGGTAGTTCGCGGATCTTAGGCAGAGTGACGGTTAGTTCTCTTCCTCCAATTATTTTTAATGGTACTGTCATTCCATTCAGCCCAGATGTGAAAGATCTCGGTTTACATCTTGACTCGACGCTTAGTTGGCAAAAGCAGGATTCCAGTGTCAGTCAGAGAGCCAATGGCACCTTGCGTTCCCTGTATCGTCTGAAGAATTTTTTGCCTGCTAAGACAAAGACCATGCTTGTGCAGGCTTTAATTTTCCCTTTAATCGACTATGGTGACGTGTGCTACTTTGACCTGAATTCGATCTTGTTGGATAAATTGGACAGAATTCTTAATAACTGTATTAGGTTTATTTTCAACTTGAGAAAATATGATCATGTCTCTAACTACAGGTCTGAGCTAAATTGGTTGCCCATTCGCCAGAGGCGAAATTTGCATGCTCTGACTACGCTTTTCTCTTTGCTACACTGTCCCACCCCTCCTTCCTATCTTATATCTCAGTTCCAATATTTGTGTTCTTCGCACTCTAGAAACCTACGATCTTCCAACAATCTTCTTTTACTTTGCCCTTCTCATACTTCGGATTTAGTTCATTCTTCCTTTCGGATTCAATCCATTCTTCTCTGGAATGCGCTTCCTCTCGATATCAGGACGGCCACTAGCCGTTATGGGTTCAAGCGGAAATTGAGGATTCATTTTCTAAACATTTGAGCAGAGTCTTTTGACCAATCACTACACTCTCTGTTGTATATATATGTATGTATGTATGTATGTGTATATATTCATATATAGTATATTTTATATACTTTATTATATATATATAAGTAGGTAATTATATATGTGTATTTTTTTGTAATTTAAGTTGTATTCTTCCGATCTATTTCTTTTTTTTTCCCTTTTTATATTGCACCTGCCATGTTATCCCTGGGTAGACTGGTAGAGAATGCCCACGAGAATGCCTAAGGCATTAAGTCCGCCATTGTACATTTTTTATGTGCATGAAGTGTTAATAAATAAATAAATATAATGCCATTTACAGCCAACACTAAATACAAAAGTGAAAAGCTTTTAGTGGTGACTGATAAAGATGCAAGTTTAGAAGATTGAGCTTAATTTAATACAAACTTTTCAACATCTTAAATAAATAAGCTAAGTCTCCATTTATTCTCTCCTCGGTGGTCGTGTTCAACGCAGGATAATTCCGTAAGGTTTCCGTAATTCGAAGCGGTTGCAGGGAGCGCCTGTAAGCGCTTATTACTACCCTCCGTTAACCCTTCCGTACTTTGAACTGCGTCTCCGTAATCGTTTCACAGGTTTAATGATTTTGTGATTTTATTGAGTCTCCTTAGCAAGTCTACTTGAAGCAACTATTATTGTTTATTCGGTTAAATGAAGTCGTCGGTTAAAAGGTCGAGATGAATAGTTATCTCTAGATTTTGACGATTACAATGAAGAAGTAAGGTATGTTATTATTTATTAAGATATGAATGTTGTTTCTTTAGGTTGATTATCTTCTACCTAGGCTTTATGACAACAATGTTGGAGTCAGCTTCTTGGTAATATGGATGCATATGAAAGTAAGTATCACCATTTGTATTGGCTTATATAAAGTGTTTATGAAAACCCAGTGACTGGGCATCCCGACACCCCTGGACTTCTGACAATTTGTAACAACTGTCCTCATCAGACATTCAGCAATAAGCATTTACTAATATTTATTTTTAATAGACAACATTAAATACTAGTAGTCACTAGATGGCAGCACAAGTAATGTGTAAAGTAGTTATGATTTTTATATAAAAAACTACTCGTCACTAACACGCGTTTTGGAAGGAAAATAACGTACTTTTTCTGTTTTTTTTTTTTTTTTCCGAATAATTTTATATATTTTTTTGTGTATTTAAAAACAAAAGCCGATGTTGAATAAAATTAGTCAAGTCATTCTCATCAAGCTATGGGGTGACTGTGGAAAATAACGTTTATTTTTTAAATAACTATATAATCTAGCATAAGATGCATATTTTAAAATACCCGTGAAGTAAGCTCGGTATTTTAATTCAAGAAATCGCACCAGCCAATTTCACCTATTTAGCCGAGGCCGGGTTCTGGTTTTGCCAAATACAGTTCAAGATCACACCCCGGTGGTTAATTCCAAAATCTTCAGCTTCCTAAAATTGTTAACTTTAGTATCAACCAGTGAATTGAACAAGCGACGTAGGCCTTCAAGAATTATTTAACATTTTACTTCGGGTATCTTCGTGTAACTTCGGATCCATTCGATAAAGTTCGGGTCGGTCAAAGGTGCGTAAATTGTTAATTATTGTTCTGGAATGTGGCGCATGCGATAAACTTATAATTGTGATTTATTATTCTCTGTAGTGTGACACTGTTTATATAATTAGATGTGCTATTTTGATTGCGATGTTAAGTATTTATAGGTTATTATTTAATTGTATTTTAAGGCTTCTGCTTTCGATCCTTGTTCACGTCATATCCATACTAATATTATAAATGGAAAAGTGTGTCTGTCTGTCTGTCTGTCTGTAGGTTTGTCTTTCTTTCACGGCAAAACGGAGCGACGAATTGACGCGATTTTTTAAGTAATTAACGTAATTTTTTGAGTGGAGATAGTTGAAGGGATGAAGAGTAACATATTAATAATAATAATTTATTTTCACAAAGAGAAGAGAGAGTAACATAGGCTACTTTTTGTCTCTTTCTAACGCGAGCGAAGCCGCGGGCAAAAGCTAGTTTAGATAATAATGATGTACCACATGTTTAATATTGTTTACTTGTTTAGTTGCTTGATGGCGAAAGAGTAACAGACATCCAAACGTCCATCACCACATTTTTTATCGGTTTATAGCTTTTACCCGCGGATTCTCTCATGTTAGAAAAAGACAAAAGCAGAAAAGTATCCTATGTCACTCTCCATCCCTTCAACTACCTCCACTTAAAAAAATCACGTTAATTAGTCGCTTCGTTATGATGTGAAAGACGGACGGACAAACAGACACACACACACAATTTCTCATATATAGATAATATTAGTATACAGTATACAATTAGTATATATAATATTAAATAATAAACAGTCTAACCAGATCCAGCTGAAAGGTACCAGTGTTTTTATGGAGCGACTGCCATCAGACATTTCTACACGATCTACTAACACGATACACATTGGTTAGACTGATTGCCAGACGTTTGGTCTTCTGCCTCTCCGTAACGACTGTTGAAATACTACGAACGATAACCTGGGCCAACGGTTTTACGTGTTATCCGAGACATGTGACTTCAGTGTTGTTCTAGAGATAAACTTGAAAGAAAATATGAATTGAAAAAGTCAAGTGGTAAGTAATTGTCCGGTTAAGAAACCCAACACTTCATTTATCCTAGTTTATTCTAGATATCAATGCAGAAAAGAAGTAAAATCCCAATCAGCTATCCAAGTCGCTCAGAGAAAAGAAAAAAATGCAAAATCTAATTAACGAAGTTAACTTAGAGCTGAAACACAAGTTTGTAAAGAAAAACGAGCTTATCGACACGTTAATTTGATTTTAAGAATTACCGATGTTCGCGTGAAGATCGTGGCGGGAATGTTAAGATGCTTGGATGCTGTTAAGTAACACTACGAGAAAAGCCGCCGCAAGCATTAGTGTTGGAGCAGCTGGTACGTAATTCATGTGTTAACAATGTTGTGGGTTCTTATTGTAATTGACTGTAATACCTAATTATAATATAGCTACTGTGTGTCTTCTACCTGGTCCACAAAAATAACTTTACTAGTTATTTTTGTGGACCAGGTAGAAGACCCACTTTCACCACAAATCACTAATCTTTAGCAATACCGATGTACGACCCTTTGTCCGATATGTTTCTAAGGACAAAAGCTGATAAATGCCCTAAGTTTGACGGCTTTTCGTTAAACAATGCTGATAAGAGTAAAACTTTATAAGTATGACTAAAATCGTTCAGTGAAACTAGAATGGAGCTATATAAGTATGCGTAATCCCATAAGGTGATACAGATAGAATAACTTAAGATTAAGAGACCTTTCAGTTGACATCGGCATGTGTAGATATAAGTGACTTGTAGTGCAAGTCGGGTAAATATAAACTTGGCCTCTCGATTCTGTTTTATTCAGCACAGAGCGAAAATGTTATGAGCGATGTGACTCGTGGCCTTTTGGTTACTGTACTGTGTAGTCATGACATAGGCGCCCGCCTCACGTTCAAGAGGTTATTCGGTCGAATCCAAGCAGATCAAAGTAACTTTTTTATTTTATAATTCTTTCTAAATTGCATCTTGGACATCACAGACATCGGTGAAGGAAAACACTGCGCGACAACCTGGACTTAATTAAGATAAGTTCGAAATCGGCTCACACATTATTTTTCATTTTTTGAGGAAGGTAATTTATTTGTAAATGTGTTACACTAATGTTCGTGAACTTGATTAGCTTCCATTTCCTAATTAATTTTAGTTTTTATTATGTTTATATACTCTTTTGACGGAAATGGTTTTGACATTATATACATTCTTCTCTTCACATTTAACAATGTACAATTAATAATATTGTAACAACATTATTTTAAAAGAGTAAGTATGGAGTTTCTTGCCCATTCTTCTCCATACGTAACAACATTTCCGAATGGGCGGTAGATTCACTTTTGTTTATAAGTATGACGTTTCAAAGTGCCTTTTTTGGTCCAATGGAAATAAATGATTTGACTTTGACTTTAAATCGTCAATCCGTCTTTAGCAAGCGAGGTGATCAGTATCCGTTCCTTCTCTGTATGAGAAGAGGCCTTTGCCTTGCAGTGGGACAGTAATAGGATGGTGTTGTTATTACTGTGTAGTGTGTTAGGGGGTGTGTGTAGGTGTATGTGAGAGAGAGGATGTCTGTGTGTGTAAGTCGTATTAGTAAACACTCGACGTCGGCAAAGGTATTTTAATATGGGCTTTCAAGTAATTAAACACTGCAATGATATAAATTTTACGACAGGTGGTTTTAAACTTTACGACCGTTACGACGGCTTTAACTCTTCAACTTATATTGAAAACAGGTAAATCAATAAATATCTAGTTACTGCGTCATAAACTTATCTTTAAGGCTTACTAATTTACAATACCATAGTTTAATAAGATAAAGACATTACTAAGCTATCAAGTTTTTTTAAGAGTAAGTATTGAGTTTCTTTTTCGTCATTCTTCATATGTTATTTTTCTTGTAACTTACTTTTCTCGATGATCTAATATTTAACTAATATTTTTTTTTATCTTAGACTGTTGAGACCGCAATTCAATGAGTATATTTGTACTCGTATAGCAATCTGTATTTAAAGGAGAAGCTGATTGACTGACTGATTGACGAACAGCGCAGGGCCTGAACTATAAGGATTAGTAACTTAAAATTTTGCACTGGAGCACTAAGAAAGGGTTTTTGATAATTTCACCCAAAGAGGGTAAAACGGGGGTTGGAACTTACACTGTGGCTGCTAATAGACGGCAATGTGATGACCAAGGCATCTATTTTTAATCGATTAAAAATAGAAATACGTGAGCAAAATCAAAATATTTTTTCACATTGGTTCGGAACTAGTACAATACCCAAAGGAGTTTACTGTAACAAAGCTAGTAAAAAATCCAATCAGGCTCTAAAAGTTGAAATGAACTAGCTAACTATTCACCAATGTTTGTAACAAACTAAGCAATTATTGTAATAAATATAGAACCTTTACCATAAAAAATATTGGTGCAATATTCTTTACGATTTAAGATATTCTAAATCAAATCTTCTTTAGACACCTATTCACCATGTAGGAAGCACTAAGGACCTATGAAGAGCATGGTAATGGCAGACAGGTCTAGGAGGCTATTTGGGAGGAGGGGTTTGTTGTATGAAACAGGTTCTTCGACTTTGCAAATAACAGCTACTATTCGTACGACGGAACTGTGCACCTTTCTCTGTGACGTAACACTGACAGAGCGAGGTGCACTCTGTACGTGCGTACTCTGTAGCTGCGAGTATTTACATTATACGAGCTGCCTCCCGCGGTTTCACCCGCTTTAAAAATGTTAAGGGTGAACCCAGGCGAAGACGTCGAGAGTCACAAGACGACTACTGGCCACCGTAGGCGCGGTTCTGCGGATGGCGAGCGACGGGTAGCTCGCCGCCCGGCTAGGACCAGGACCGCGTCGACGGCGCGTTAGTGTTCCACGCGCACCTCAAAGAGAAGTCAGCACAGGAAGGGGCCCAACAGGGCCAACGCCTGCCGGGGTTGCGGAATGCTTATAATAGTTACCGTGACCCTGGAACATAAAGCGCAATCGAAGGAACATGAGTGGGTTTTAGTCAGTAAAAGTCTGACACGCCCTCCCGCCGCACCCAGGATGGGAGCAGTCATTTGATGATTTCCCACTCCCCAAAAAAAAACCCTTATCACTTGGGGTATGAAAAATAGATAGTAGCCGATTCTTAGACCTACAAAATATGCCATATAAAATTTGGTAAAAATTGTGACACGAGAATTTTATAAGACTAGCCCTACCGTACTGTAAGCTGACTTGCAGTTTCACACAATTCCCTCTTCATGAGATTGCAATTTTTACTGCATTAGAATTTATAACTGCGCTCCATATTACATGATGAGGGATTAAGTATTATAAGTGTAAGTAGTTCAGTAGGTGTTTACAATTTGAATTGAGTTGTTGAATTGAGATGCTGCTATACATTTTGTTTGAAATATCAACGATCAGCCAGTCGTTTACCATTTTATTTAAAGATAGTTAAAAGTGTAATTGAGACATATCACGTGACTTTAATCATGTATTAATGATACCAGCCCATCTAAAGGTTAGGGAGGATTATCGTCTCTTTATAGCTGGGGCATGTAAATTACCATAGAAACTGTTCTACGGCTACTACGGAACGGACCATACTTCACGGATTCGGATCGAATGTAGTGCTAAGCCGCTGTTACAGTCCCATTGAAGGGTCTGATCACCATGCTTGCTCAAGGCGGATTGGCGATTTCAGTTTTTTTTACAATTCTTTTTCCTTCATGGATTTCAGATGTTTCCTAGTCCTGAGGCGTTTCCTAGTCTAGTTCGATCTGCAGAGAACTGGCATCAACTGGAAGTAGGTAGCTAAAGAGCGGGTTAAGTGTCTAGCCTTGAGAGAGGCTAAGGTAACCTTAGCTAGACCGAAACACCGGCCAAGTTAGAGTTTGACTCGCGTATGAAGAGTTTCGTAACATTTTTGGTAAAAAACGGCTAATAAACACGTTTTTTTATATTGGAGCACACTTATTCTGTGTTTAGTATTCGATGTTATAGCCTCAACAGAAGTAAAAAATAAGTACATCACTTGGGAAAATTTCAGCGGTGTAATTATCACGTTCATGATATATAGCCGGGTAACAGATGGGGAGACTTACAGATAGACAGACGGACTGCAAAGTCCTAGATATAGGGTCCCGTTTTACCTTTTGAGTATGGAAACCTAAAACGTGCACATCACTCACACTACAAACAAAACGGCAAAAGAAATGACGAAATGAATCATTGATAGTCACCCTGCCCATTGTTGCCCATGCCAGGTACTAAGCACCTTTATTTTCTTTATGAAGTGGATCGATCGATCTCCACCGGGTTACGTAGGATCGTCGACACTTAATCTACGATGTTGCACTTGATAATTTAACGCCAGCGACGGAGGCTTCGGCAGCAATTCAATTTCATACCTATACATTTTATCGGAAGCTACTCAGGTCCTATGAATTCGTGATAAGTTATTACTGCTTCTATGGAGTGTGGTTTTTGATGCAGATATTGATTTGAAAAGTCTGTGGTGTTCGATTTAATTACGTTTTTATTAGCAGGAGGATACGAGGAATGCGAACTATCAACATGTGATGCTTTGAACAAAATTTCCGGCAGAAGACTATTCATTAATCGACTATAGCGGGAGGCTCATCATCTATGTACTATATAAAATAGTAAACTCACTGACTGATTGACTGACTACTGAACTATCAACGCACGGTCCAAGCCGCTGGTCCTAGCTAGAGACATGAAATGTGCAGAGTCCGACATCCACGCGGACGTAGCCACGGTCGAGAGCTGGTTTTATTGATGAAACAAATGAAAATTTGCCAAGTACCCAGCAAGATCAGCAAATCTTTTCAGGCTTCTCGTGTATAGAAACCTGCTTCAAAATATTATTATATAAAAGCCCAATTTTCGTGATTTTTATCCTGCACAGAAGGTATCACGGTAACCCAATTACGAATTATTAAAGAAATATGAGTAATGAGAAAAGTTAGTATCTAGCTCTGTATCCAATACCTAAATAGTTAATGAACTAGTAATTCAGATCACTAGAGAGGCTCAATGTCTTGGATAACTTTCTGAGTTTGGTTTCTAAGAATCGCTACAACCAACAAATTATATTAGAATCCTAATAATAGTAACTCGCACGTGGAGAATCTCTTCGACCTCAATTCTTCGAGGCCTCTTCACTTCTATTGAAACTTTGATTTCGAGAAATATTCATATTTTCCTTTTTACCTGCAAACAGAGATGGTTAAGCTTTTCTGGGAAGAATATCGTTTACTGTTCGTATAATACTCGTTTCTGTGTTCCAAACAATACAATTCAATGGGTACCTGATTATTGTAGGTTTGCTTCCATAGATGTTGATGTAAATATAAATGAAACAAAGTCGCATTGTTTAAACCATTTATAACTGCTGGATTTTTATGATCTTTGATTTGTTGGATTATACTGGTAGAATCCAAAAAGTTTAGAATATAAATACAATTTAATTTTCCAATACGACATAGCCGAAACAACACAAAAATAATATAACGATATATCACAGTTATGTGCTGCTTCGTGATGGCCCTGTGGATAATACGTCCGCCTCTCATGATAGAGGTTTGTAGTCTGGGCAAGCACCAATGTGACTTTTTCAGTTCATAATGTACTATCTAAAGTTTGTCTTGGACATCAAAGACATCTTGTGCCCTAGAAAGCTCGTAAAGCCGTTGGTCCCGGTTGCTATTCCTAGAACTTTGACAGTCGTAGTCGTACGGGTAGGCAAAAGCCAGAAAGTCTGACCAGTCTAACTATGGGGTCCCATGTCGCCCGATATCTGGGTTGTGAAGGTCTGGCAGGCCGTTTTTTCACGTAAAACACAGCTGAATCCGGCTAGGCTGGAAGGAAGTTGACCCCAAGATAGATGTCAAAAGGCTCGGGAGATGATGATGATAAATATATTATGCAAACAGCACTTAAATAAAAATCAACTAACGTAAAATATGGTACTTTTCACTCACAACAATATTTATTGCTGCTATCAATTTTATAGTGCCGTCTGCGGTGCGTTTTAAATCGAATCAAATCAGTTTTATATCGAGGATTTATTGAATTACATTATTTAGAAAATAACTAGATAAAAATGACAATAAATTTATTTATACCAATAGAGGGGTGGCTCGCGACGAATTCGTTTTCGTTCTATCCGATATTGGAGTTACCCTCTGCATACATCAAATGAAGTCTTTTCTAAACTATTCGTCAGAGCAACGATTCGATTGACGAACGGTACACTAGGAGTAAAACATCTCGATCGTTGCAAGTTTGATTTAATAAACTCGAATTAAACAGTGTTTCTTGAGTCGAAAATAGTTTTGTGTAAATTATCAACTCATAATGGATGCTCTTAGACGTATGAATGTTTACAGTTTTTGCAAATAAACTCCAAATGTATGTCAAAGTCAAAAGTCAAAGTCAAAACTATTTTATTCAAATAAACCATTTACAGGTACTTTCGAATCGTCAAGGTGTCAGTCTGTCAGAAAATTGAAGCTAGTTGCTCGTTCCAAAAAGTAGATTACATGGAGAAGAGCGAGCAAGAAACTCCATGGACACTCTTTTAAAATCAATATGCTTATTACAAAAATTTGGTTACATCATTCATTTGAATCTAAGGTACTATGTGAGAACAACGTAACAAGTCGTACATGTTAGAAGAGGCATTGTAAATATAGGAAATAAGCAGAACAATTTTTAAAATTATTATTATTTAAAATTATTTATGTATACAAAATAAAAGGAACGTTTTATTTAATAACAATTTAAGTAACAAAATATTGACTCTTTATTTTGATAAGGTGGTTGAGTGACGCAGTTCTTTATTTTCAAACTTTGTCTTACACTAGGATTATTAAGGTAGACTGGTAGATAATGCCCAAGGCATTAAGTCCGCCGTTGTGCATTGTTTTTGTACATGTGCATAAAGTTTTTTAAATAAATAAATAAATTATTTCAATATTGTGGTTGCTTTTAAAAACAAAAAAAACAAACAAACTCACATTCACAAATATTCACGTTTGTCTAAAAATAGGTTGTTTTTCTATACATACGCCACTCAAAGATAGGCTTGTAATTTATTTCGGGGTTTTCCGGAATGTGTTCATCATAATCATGTTTTTGTGGTCAAAGCGCATAGGTCATAGCGATTTGATACTAAGTTCAAAATTATATTTTTTATTACAACATTAAATAAACACCAAGACTTGTTAGCAGCCCTATACTCCGGATCGATACTCATATGATTGTAAATGTAGATTGATTGGCTGCATCTCGTATTTCTTTTTCAGAGTCTCTGGCCAGTCCATTACGACACTATTCTACGCGATTTAGCGAAGAACCAACGAAGCTTGATTGTGCAACTAGTGATGTAATAGTGTAATACTGTTTGTGGAATTATTCTGTTGTATGGATAGCCCATTTTTAATTTGATTTGGCACTGGCTTTGTTTTATTATAAATTTAAAATTTTGACGACGACTTATATGATGTCTACAAAACGTTGTTTCGCTGTTTGTAGTCCATGTTGTGATAGCTCAGTGGTTAAGGCGTCTCTCATGTAAGAGGTTGTGAGGTCGAATCCGGGTAAGTACCAATGTGTTTTTTTTTAATATATTTACGTTAAAGTTTATCTTTGACATTATAGTCTTCGGTTAAGGAAAATATTGTCAAGAACCTAAATAATTAATCAATACAAGCAATTCATGTTTTCTTTGTGTGCGTATAGGTTTGAAGTGCGACAGACATACTAACATCATTATTTATAATACATTCAATTTTAAAATATTACACTCAACAATTTATTTAGCTAACTGTACAAATATGTACCATAGATATAAATATTCAACTCTTTCTGTGTTGAGAGTTTTTATTTAATTTTCGACTTGCAAAACTTAGAGCTGCCAAGAAGTTTTTAATACGCTTTTTGTAACAGTCAAACAGAAAATTCAATTTCATATTCAGTCTGTAAATCTAAATCTGTGAAATCATTTTTCATTTGAAAATCTGCGTTGTTATTCTTGTTTTTATGCCCAGTAGGTTCATTTTGTCTTGAGAACTTTATCAATTTACGAATAAAAAAAAAAGTGAGACCTAATTCGAGCCTGTCTAACCGATTTGCTTATTTTTTTATGAACTACCCACCTCGGTTTTGCACGGGGTGTGACAAATTGTTTGATTCTCGGATCTTCTCTGCTATAATATACATTGTATTCTTCGTCTAAATCTTTATCATGAGTCACTATGTCAGTTAGTAAAAACGTCTAAAAATTCGTTCTGTAGTTTATGGGTTAATATCGTGAAAAAAAGTTGTGCGATTTATACATATGTAATCCCTCTTTATATTGCCGTAATCACAGCTTTCTTTCTTTATATTCGCGGTTTTTATTAAGGAACGTTGTTCGTCTAAGAACATCCTGAAACGAGCTCTTTCATGTGAACTTTCACTCACTCAATATTATTTCTATCGGAGGGTACTTAGGTTTATCAATTCAGATCCGAACATGGAATTCTTCGTAGTTTATACATTTGTCTAGATTTTGTCCTCAACTTGACTCGCGTTAACATAGATGTCATTTTGCAGATTACAAAATAGCCTATGTCTTTAGGGGTTATTTTTATTAGATATTTCGAAAATTAACGGAAAAAGGTTAAAACGTAGTGCATTGTGCACTACGTTTTAACCTTTTTCCGTTAATTTTAATCTCTTGAACTCTCACGAAACTTTGATCTAAAGTTAGCAAAGCTAAACTGAATCATGGTGAAAGTATAAGAATCCCCATCAACATATGTCATCATATGTCTTAACTTTAGTCATTAACTAATAGACATGAAGTACGATAAAAAAATTGAACATGTTTGTTTAATTTCCAATAAAGGACATTTAAAGTAAATTGCTCATCGCTTACACTAACTAGCTTTTGCCCAATGCTCCGCCCGTTTAGTAAGGATAGCCTTGTGCATGCCTGCTTGCGTCTCAATCCATTCATGTGTCACATTTCACGACGATGTGTTGAGGCGTGAAAGCAGCTAACTCAGAAACTCACTCAAATAGATAATGTTAATAAACGAAGTAAAGAGAAGGTTGATACAAAATATACTATAAAACACAATACGTATCTTAGACTTAGCCTTTTTGGTGAAAACTTAAAAAAGCTTGGCTCAAATCAAAATAATGAAGCTCCCGACACATTTAAAGAAACACGTCAGCAAAACGCGCGTTGTTCAAGGTCTGAAAAAGAACCTGTTTTCTATTTGACAGTAAAATAAAGTAGAAAACAGATTACGTACCCTTAGACTTTAACACAGACCTTGTATTGTGACTGCTCAAGAAATTATAATAAATCTCTTGAGAGAACTCACCCACGCTGATCCCAAACTATCCTGAGTTTGTACTATACAACGGTGCATGCCTCATATAATTTATAAATATAGAAACATTAAAAATTATTCTCAAGTATAGAACAAACAATCATTCCCACACAAAAAAAAAACTGGAAGTGAATCGAACTTACGTCCTCCGCTTAGACGTCAGGGTCACTACCGAACCAACAGGGCAGTCAAAAAGCTTGGCTCAAATCGAAATAATAAAGCTCCGGACACATTCAGCGACCACGCCAGCAAAACGCTCATCAAGGTTTAAAAAAGAAACACCGTACGAGTGTCGAATGGAATTAATCCGAGATCAAAAGTTCCCTCCACCAACCAAGTTGAACGCATATTTACGTTTAGGTCTGCTGGACTCATAAATGCACCTTTTTGTGGTCGCAGCGAAATTCTGTCGCAAGTCGCAGGCACAGGTCGCAGCGCAGGTTTTGTAAACAGAGACGGAAAATTGTTGTTTGATTTTGGTCGCTGTCCAGAATTGCTTTGTGTGAAGTTGTGTTATGCTATATATGTACTTACGTTATTATAAATATGTTTTGGAAGTTTGGAAATAGAACCTTTTAGCGTTATGTCATATTGAAAAAGGTCTTGCAAAAAAGTTTCTACTGATAGCATGTGGGTTGCTAGGGTTCCTAACTTACAAGCAAGCAATAAAAGTAACTTTATAGAAAGATTTGTATCGATAACGAAGAAAAACTAGGCTAGAAAATAAATCCTCGAATTCAAAGTCCGACTAGATTACAAAACTATCTGCCTAAAAAACTTTCAAAGTATCCACGCCCGCTCTTATAATAATACTTCGCCTTTTGGTATTTTCACAAAAATGACGGATGAATCCTGAGATCCGCATTACTTCGGCGTAGAAATGACCCTTTTAGGCTTATCAGAGCAACTTGAACGGTTTTATCGATCAGCCATTCGTCACAACAAACATTTGACCGTAACCTGTGGGAAAATCCGAAAATGTTTTCTTTGACCCAAAATGAACAAAGGGACTCCAATCTGCAATCAGAATTGGTGGTTCTGTTAAAAAAGAATGTTGTCGCTCGAGACTGGAGGCGGTATAGATATTCATCAACAATTCATCCGGACTCAAGCAAAAATATGTCAAGGGTCCTCGTATTTTTGCGCGAAGAATGAGCTCTAGATGTTTGCTTTGCCACAAATCAAGAAGACTGACGTAACAGGACGGTAGGTAACCGGCCAAGCCTTTGTCCTGTCACACTAACTCTTTGTATTATTCCTGTTGAATAGGATTTTTGTGTCGGTACACCGGGATTTATTCTGGATCTTAAAACAAACATTTTTGAGAATAACTTGGTCTTGAAAGGCCCTTTTGTTGGGCCTAGCGCCTTCTACTTAATATCTTGTGTGTCTAAAGGCTTGGAGATCATTATAGTTAACTGTGCCGAGCCGTAGACTTGAATTGTGAAATTATATCTTGGGCTTTTGTGTCGCCATCTGATAGACATATTTAGGTAAGCACGTTTTGTGTTCAGTTGCCCGTACTAAGTATTGTGACCTATTTCGTTGTTTATAATTATGAAGATTGTAATGCCAGTGGACTTTTAATGACTTCTGATTCTTCAACGTTCGTCAAACTACATATATTCTATTTGTCGAAGTACTAATGTTTTTTAATTAACTATATATTAAAATGTAAGTAAAATCGAAACAGTTTTACACAACTTATTAAATGTTTGACAGTTACAGACATGAAAGTTAGAAACTTTACAAATGTATGAATGCATTTTGAGGACACTTGAAATATTAAAGATATTCCGGTAGTGGCAGACTTCTAGCACTTCTTTGTTATATAAACCATAATCATATCATCAATTCCATCCATTTATATTCTACACTAGATTCTGCTTGCGACTTCATTCGCGTGGAAGCCAAGTGTGCTATAAAACATATCTTATGACACTTGGCAATAATGTAGCTTTCTACATCATATTTTTTGCAACCGGACCCACCCTTAAGAACAAGACAAACAAACTTTATATAATGTTAATATAAACTAAATCGTCACTCACTCTCATCGCCTATTCAATACGCACTGAAACGAAACAAATATAAAAAACAGCTTTGTTTTCGGGACTACAAAAACACTATAAACCCGTCGAATATATACAAAAACCTACTTAGATAATATGACAGTTACAGAAAAAAATAAACTATATCAGCTGTTTATCGTTCCGAGCGAGATGTGTAGTCAATTGAGGGAATTGGGTCAGAATGGGCCAGCCCTCAGTGGCCAGTGGTGAACAGTGGTGGCCAGTGGTGGCCAGTGGTGGCCAGTGGTGGCCAGTGGTGGCCAGTGGTGGCCAGTGGTGGCCAGTGGTGGCCAGTGGTGGCCAGTGGTCAATGTGGGTGAGACAGGCATTCGTTTGCAGCTTTTAAGAGCTTTACTTTGTTTTGTGACGGATAGCTGCGGATACGAGATATATGGTTTTAATGTAGAAAATGTGGAGTGTACAAGCTTAGCAATGGAGTGAATATATGTATAAGTCTCTCTTGACTTTACAATGCGGTTTTTAATAACATTCGTGACTTTAGTTAAGCTATGAATCAGTCTTCCATCAAAAGAAATCAAGTCGTCAAATACCAATTACTGATCTAAATTTTCAATTAATTATTGACGTTGGATAAGACAATTCAAAATGCATAAAGATCTTCTGAACACTTGGAATGTAAAAACTTTACTCAAAACCGTCCAAACTTCAATACCTCTCTCTTATCCCCGCCCAAATAACACAGATATATTGAAACGTCCATTCAATGCTCTCAAAAACGTAATTAACAAAATAATACGTCAACCGACCTATTAAATTCTTAATTAAAGTGATGTCGTACGATCTCTTTTGACTCAGAATGATGAAAAAAAACGACAAAAGTTAATTGCTTGGCATCAATAAAAAAATGAATTATGTGCAAGTTCAGGAATTGTTGGCTGGAGGGGAGGACCCTTCGGGCCTAAGATTCGGGTCCGAGCTTCGTGCGATTGTCGGGGGCGACTGCTCACTGCGACAGTGTAGCCAATGTACGCACTCTGCGTTTTGGACGCTGCGTTTTTAATTGCAAAATGATATAAAATTTTAAGGCGGTTTTAAGACGCTCTTTAAATATGTTGTTTTTCATTAATTGATTTTGAATGTTTATTCAAATTCTTTTACTTTAATTGCAAATTTTGCATATTAATATTTACTTTGAAGATAAATCATTACACTAAATATAGTAGTTAATATACACTCATTGGTAATGGATAAAATCAAACTAGCTATAGAGTTGGTTTAATTATATCAAATGCCCAATATACCTTTTTGGGTAATCGGCTAGATAATATACTACATAAATATTACAACAGGAATACTATTGGAACACTACAATAAGATTTGGCATACGGTAAGTTATTAATATCAGCGATTCATCATCTCCCTAGCCTTTTCCCAATCGTGTTGGGGTCGGCTGCCAGCCTAACCGGATTCAGCTGGATACCGGTGTTTTACGTGGAGCGACTGCCTACCTGACCTCCACAACCCAGTAACTGGGCGACACGATACCTCTTGGTTAGACTGGTCATAGTTTCTGGCTAACCAGTAACGACTGTCAAAGTTCTACGAATGACAACCGGGACCAACGGCTTTACGTGCTTTCCGAGGCACGGGATGTCAGTGATGTCTAAGATAAACTTTAGAAAGTACATATGAATTGAAAAAGTCACATTGGTACTATTAATATCAGCGATTAACTTTAGTAAATGCAACCGGAAGACTTCAAAACTTTCAACGTCGCGTCATGCCGACCGAGTGCATTCGAAACAAGCACATCTCAATGAGGGGAAAACGACTCGTTATTTATAATTTATTTCCTTAATTAATATAAAGATCTCGTTCCTATACTCTTTGCCTGCACTACGGTAAAAGTTTAAAGGAACAGATGGTAAGATTCTCTAGTTTCTTGATTCCTTTTTGATTTCCGGACTTCCGTGCGAATGTAGAATTCGAATGATTCCGTTGTTTGAAAGCTTTTGTAGCACCTGTTTAAGTAAAAACTCTATTGAATTAGTTTACGGCATTGGGAGCGATTATCAGGACAATAAATGGTTCGTAGTTTCTATTTGAATAAAATACCATCTTATCAGAAACTTATAAACGAGCTTTGTTTAGTCAATAATGAAAACAAACAGCCAGTGTCACAAATAAAGATAGCTTATCAAGACATTGATAAAAAATAGGGCTTTTCTCACAGCCACTGACATTAGAATACATTAGAATAATTTAACATTATAAAATAATATGTAATTCTTTTCAAATCTCATGCTGTGTCTTTCGCTTCTGTCGCTATAAGAAAGGAATTAATAGTTCTAATTTCGAAATTATTATGATTTTGAATTCAAAATTAGAATTCTACTGTTGCTTCACAACAAATTTATGGCTGCTTTCATGCTTCCACAGACCCATTAGAAATGAGTGAGAAAACGCAAGATTCACCAAAACGGGACTACAAACCTTTGGTTATCATATTATCTCCCGACGCCTTCGAGGAAGCTTTAAATTCCATACTAATTGGATTATTATACAGAAACGATGGCCGCCGTGTGTCTATCCGGTGCAAGCTGTATCGAATAGTCTTCCAGAACTCGGGAATTGCTAACTTTCCTTATTTTAAAAGTCTTACTTTAATGCAGTTTAGGGTTGGACTGGAGTTAGGAAGTTAGTGTCTTAACAATTTTATTAAATTTCTATGGCTGTGCTGCGGTATCTAGGTAATGAGAATTCTCAGTTTAATTCTTATGAGGTTGTTCTACACTGCGGATTAAGCAGAGATACCGTTGTGGCACACTGAGAGAAAGGTGTTATTCACTGTGCATAAGAATAAACTTTAAAACGCACGCGACACTTTAATGAAGACCATACACATGAATAAAGATTAGTTGATTAATATCAGCTTCTAATTTGAATATTTCTTCATTCATACTTTTGGTACGACTACAAAAATGTGAGCTTCAAGCTAAATAAGGAAAGTAAACAATCGATTCCAGTTCGTTTCAATGCCCCGGCGCAGGAGTCCCGCACAATAAATGTTTATTTTATTGATTTTCACACGGGCCCACTACAATGCATCCCGCTGGTACTAACGTCGTACTTGTATTACTTCGACAGAGTTCTAAACTGTTCGAATAAAATTACTGGGGAACAACTTTGTCCAATTAATAATAATGAATGCGCCAGGGAGCCCTACCGTTCTACAAAAAGTTTTTATTTCGATAAAGTTGCACCGCTCTCATGTGATACGGATATTAGGACCTTGTGTAACTAAGTTGGTTTTTGTTGCGTCGGTTTTACTTGTTATTTGAGTCGGTTTAGTAACAATTCATTAATTTTACGATGCGTGTAATTAAAATATATGATTTTATACTATTAATAAAGTTTTATTTACTTTTATGAAGGGATTCAACATTGTTATTGTTGGAGCTTTCACAGGGCTTTTGCTTGTGGAGGAAAACACCCTGAAGAGGTTAACTAGACAAATAATGGATTTAAGTACCGGTTGTCGACTTCATCATTAGGAATGTTCCTGCGTACCTCAATTAGTGGAAACAGCACGAGCTGAGATTTTTTCCCGGAACGGGGAAGTAATAGGAGCATTCGTTACGCACTCGGCCCTACGTCCCTGTTGTTAACCATCAAAGTTGTAATTGCGATCTTACGACTCGCTGAACTGTCACGCCCTCGACATACCCCTAACGAATTTTTAATACAGCTAAAAACGCTTATAAACAAGTTCAGAGCCTCTGGCGGTGCCCTGTCGGGTTTAATTGCAGGTTTAGTGCCGGCGTTCATTAGGATATGCAGGCGCTTTTTTAACGCGATTATGACGTCGCAGGGTCGGCGATAGCCGTGGAGGGTGCGCTGGGGGCGAGGAGGGCTGCGTCACGTGCGAGGTCCGCACTCCGCAGCCCCACGCATGCGAGACCGCGGGGCGCCGGCCGCGCAGGCGCGCCCCCCGACCCGGCCGCCAGTCGTCCGCCGGCCGCCGCGCGCCCCGCCTGCCTGTGCCGCGACCCGCCGCGCGCCGCGAGTGTTCTCAAGTGATGTCGACTTGTGACTAGTGCCATGCTCGTGCTGCGCTGTGTCCTGCTGGCGGCACTCGTCGCCGCCGCCGCCGCCGCCTGGCAGGAGAACGTCAGGCCCAAGGTCTTCGCGCAATTAGGTGAGTCCACCGACAATCGGCATAGAAACATGTCGGTGTTAGTGAACTCGTACAACAATAGACTTAATAGCCCTCGAAGCCGATCACGACAGGGACCCCACAAAGTTCGGTACCGCGACGCGCCGAGTATCCAATGTTTATGTTGTTTTGTTTGACGACAACGCGCGAACAAACACTCCATTCAAAAGTTCTCGTGTTTGTGTCAAAAGTGTCACGAGTGACTGCCGCGAGAATCATAATACCTGTTAGAAGAACATCATTAGAAAAGTAAAAACATTGTTGAAATGACTACAAAAGTTGAATTCATCAGAAGCAACATAAGCTTGAAAGTTCTATTCTAATTGGAGGAAACACACAAATAATACCGAATCAAGAATCACGCCATAACCGTGAATGTAAACAATATCTACTCGATGAAGTTACAGAAATATATGAATTAGTCGCAGATGATAATGCCAAACCAATCCAGTAAAATGCACTAACGTAAACTTCATGTTCATGAATGAATCTTTGAATGAATCAGCTACGCGTTTAGCTTCAGCAGATAAGAATGTACTAGAGTAAATACAAGGCTTCTATGGACATAGAAGCTTTCGTAGCTTGAATAAAAACATTTTTCCAGTTAATTTCAGTTTTCATTTAAATATAGAAAAGTCATAAAGCGACAGATAAGGACGAAACTGCAACAATAAGTTATATCACCAACATTGTTGGTAACATTCGCCGGCACTCACATTCTAAATAGAATAAACAAAAATTGCCTGTAGGAGCGCGCCTTGCGGTACACCCATAACGAGTCGCAGTCACGCGACAGTTAGTCCTGCAGGAATAAAGCCAGAATGCACAACTGTAGCGGCATTGTTTTATTGTGCAGTCTGCATTGCGGGGGACGGCCACGTGGCTCTCATTAGTGCAACACAAAGCGAAGCAGTTTGTTCTGCGTTTTGCAATGTTACGCTCGGATTAGCGATCCACGCGATGTTTAACGTAGCGGACGGAACTTTGTCTGCGCTATTGTATGCTTTTCGTAATGTATTTCCCTTTTGAAGTCAAATGCTCCTCTATGAATAGTGTGATTTGATCGATTTACGATGAACCTTGAATTAGAATAGACGTCAAACGTCGAGACGCGAATGTGTCGGCTACGTATCCTGCCATAGTCGCATATCCGGCTATTGTTTTAGTCGCATCAGGTATAATGCATCGAAATGTTAATGAACTTGAAGGAATAGTAATGCAAAGGGAAGTGGGATCATTCTGAAGTGAATCAGGTCAAGTGTGTGAGCACTGCAACATGAGATATCAATGATGGGTTGTAATGGGGTAAACAGCCCTCAGATTGTGGAGGAGACTGGTTAATTAGAATGCTATAGTTACTGTGTTTGATGTGGGGATACTCATAGCGAACGTGTCAACACCTCTGGTAATATGATCCACCAATCGAAATTAGAAGGGTCAAACTGACCGCAATGTGCGGTTTAATATACGATCTTCGGTCAATATGCTTTGGGTGTACGGAATGACGCTCAATGTTATAAGGTTTTTATGGGATTCCCTCACGTTATATTTCGGTCGTTATTAGTGTCACATTTGAGATCATTCCAGGAATATGATATTTTATAGATATTGAGTTTCGTGTAATGTGTAGGCGGATATTATTTTCTTTTAAAAGTACTCGATTGGATGTGTTTTGACTTTTACAATTCTTATCAATGAAAGATATGTCAATAGCATAAAAGTTTACTAGAGAAAAAAGGTCTTTTAGATATTTTTACTACATGGGCATATTGTGATTTGCAATACAGAATCTATTATTTGAGGTTTCAAAGATGTCTACAATTACATCTAAAATCTGCAAACCTTATTTAAAATAAGTTTCATCTCATATAGGTATTGTTTCACTGTAACATTGAAATATTCAAGTAAAACCAACTTCTGGAAAACAAACCCATCTTTACATTCAAATTTCTCGAAGTGAACCAGGTTCATACATCCATCTGATGGAACCACAATAACGTAGCATCATTTACTTAGTTTATTAAGTAGGTAAGTAACGCAATCACCTAGTACAGTGGAGCACAGTTTACCATGCCTTGGGAGATAAGTAGCGGCAATCTAACTAACCTAATTTGTGGGTAATGTTACTGCACTCACGTCCGCTAGAAACCGATATCGTTATTATTTGTAAAGTATGCCAGTGGAATGGCTACGTGCACTTTAACTCTGTACATTTATTGCTAACTTCAAACTCCACTTGTAAACGGATGTTCGCCAATTAAATAAAGGGATTGGTTGTCTGGTGAGTCAATGTTTCATTATTGTGAAAACATGGAGACGGTATTTATTGATCGATGTTAGAGTCATGGTACAGTGTTAATACATAGGTATATGGTGTGCGTTTCTGAATGGCCAATAAAGCTGTATAATACATTGAAGGATTGCATTGTGACTTAAACGATGAATGAGCTCCTCTTATAGCCGTACCATCTGACTAAAATCCCATTAAATTCGAAATTAACTTTGGTAATTATTATTTATTATTATAAGCCTAAACTTTCCCACTGCAGGGTAAAGGCCTCCCTACTTTCCTTCCACCTCTCTCTGCAACTTTGGTAAAGTTGGCAAAAATATATCTAAATAAGGACATGCTACTTTTTAATCGGTGACTTCGAGACATCAGCCATAACCGACGTTCACGCGAAGTCGCAGACAAAAGCTAGCTGAATATAGTACATGAATTAGAAAAGTAGTCAAACTTGCTATAAGAGAGAAAACGTCAGAAATCAGGCAAATTTTGCCCTAAAATATTTGGATCAGGAAGATAAAGTGCCGTTACAAACAGGAATGCAAGCGGTGAACAATAAAATCAGGTATATAAATCTGTGTATAAAATAAGGATTCCAGTTTAAGTTCATCTAGACCGGTTCCTTATGAGTAGGCAGTCGGTGAAGCATACGGAGAACGAGCTGGGATGAAATCTGTATGACTCACTAGTCGGTGAATCAGTGAGTACAAAGATTAACACAGGTCAGTTAGAAAGCTTTCCTCATTTTAATAAACCGATCATAAAAAGTAAAGGAAATTAAATTTTGTAATACGATGGCTTCCTTTATAAAATACGAGTAAAAATACCAAAGAAATGGAATAATGGAGATAATAAATTCTTAATTAAATATTAAAACACGGTACTCTACATCAAAGACTGCAAAAAGAAAGGAAATGTAAATAAAACAAGTTTATTTACTTACAATATTAAACCAGTGTACAATATGGGTTCGTAAAATTCTTAGACACCTTACTTTGTGTAGATCCCTAAAAAAATTAAGATTTATGGTCCAAGGTTGGAGCAGGTGATGTAAGTCTTTAGTTCAATTCTGTACCTTTTATGGTGTTGCGTTATGGGTCCCGACACCCTTCTTTATGCTTTAACTGCGAGGATTATAGAACGTTTAAGTGGTTCCATAAAATAACCGTTCAGTTACAACCTGAAGAAGAAATAAATTACTTAACAGGATAATGCTTTTATGTACCAAGAATATTTTGTACGTGTCGCGTGGTGCCTTATGGGTATTTATTGGGTTATTCGTCAGGAACCAATACTTTGGGGAGCTGTTATGTGGTTGGGGTGCATAATACTGCTATGACGGAGCGTTGTTTATGATTCCAGTGTATGGCTTACAATTTATTAAGTCTCTGTGAGGTCTCGGGAGTCGGAGTGGAGCAATTTTTTTTTTCTCAATGGATTTTTTTTTTTTAAATTTGGAGGGTCTTATTGTGTTGACGATGACTAAATCAGGGCCATTTGACTCTGATTAAATGGTATTGTGTAATTAAGGAATAGTTTAAATTTTTATTTTTTTGTGTCTTATGCGCATTGGCTAAAAATATGTGATTCGACTAAAACTCATTAGTAAAGAAGGCGGGCGAAGGTCCATACATTATTGGGTTTGACTATACAGCAACGATTCTTGCATAATTCATTTTTAATATTACTATTATTAAAAAAAAATAACAATATTTACAATTTCTACAAGGGAGAAAAATAAAAATATAGGTAGGATGTTATTAGTCCATACAAAATTAGCTTTGTTTGTTTTGCAATAAACGCCTTGAATTGATAATTATGAATTATTGACTGGAAGTTTTGCATTATGATCAGGCTTGGTTTGAGTAAATATAAATCAGAAGTATTTTAGTAATAGTAACAGTTTATGACCATGTGAACTTATTTTGAAATAAATTACTTACGACTGCGTGGCACATTGCTGTCTAACTGAAAGAATTCATTCCTCTACTATTTAGCGCAAACGTACAGAAGAATTTACGCCATCAGGTTAATATAATTCAGATGTTGATCACTGATTGTATTTTACTTCGTAATCCAAGATAACTTATCGTAGGTCGTTCGTCAAAATAATAACCGTCAGAATCCTTTATACGTAGCCAAAGTTGTAAAATAATACCAATCAAATAATTAAACCGCACGGAAACACTACAAAACATAATATCCACAATTGCAAGTTTAAAACCAACGAAGTGAATGATTTGTTTGACTTTAGATGTGACATTGACATGAGTTTTTACTGTGTGGCCTGTATAATAAAAAAATATTTAACTTATTGCAACTTCAAAGATTAAAAATTATTTTGTGCGATATTTAAAACCAAAAACCATTATTTAAAATATATTATAAAACATGTCAACAGATGAAATCACGATTCAGTGTTTCTTCTGCAGAAACTGTTTTATTTACTTGGTTTTACATTTCCATTTTAATCTTATTTCTACTGATCGATTAACATATTTCATTTGGCAACATTGTTAAAAACCGGAAGTGCAGACAGTCAGTAATGTTTTGAATAAATAATTAATTTACTATCCCATGACTAAATAACTTAATATTTCATGGTAAAATATAATAAATCTTGAAAAAAATATTGATAAAGTTTTCATTAGTGTAATATAAAAAGCCCAGATTCGCTCGCCTCCTTTTAGCTTTCTATAATTTACTTAAAAAAATCATCTGTGCGTAATCTAAGGTTTCTTCATCCGCAAAATATGTCTAAAAGCTTTACAAATTTCTCTCTTCATGTGTTAAAATATAAATTATTTCTTTCTAATTACATCGCCAAATATTTATCATCTAAGTTCAATTACGCCAACAGTCACGTTCTGAACACCCCAACCCTATCAGGGTAACCTAATATCCAATTAAATTAACGTCAGTATTAACTAGAACATGTCCATATGTGTGAGTATGTGTTAAGATGTCACTCGGAATAAATCGATGTTTGATAAGAGTTCCGGTCAGAGAACCAATCAATTTCCGTTGCTCCCGTTACGTGCGTTCAAATAATTTAATACGTCAATATTAATAAAAATCGTACCGCCACCGATAAAAGTCAATCAAAAAAGGACAAAAGTTCAAACATGCTGCAGCACAATTGGTTTTAGAACAGAGGAATGCGGCTGTGGAGGAAAACAAAAATGTGTTTAATGGTAACGTGATACGGTGACTAATAGACTGTGCAGCGTCTTCTGCGGTTCCATAATATACGTGAAGGAAAATGAGATTTAGGATGGGGTATTAGGGTTTTGTTTTGGTCGCGTGGGGTTGTGAATGGCGGAGACAAGTAGCACGCACGTGCGTACGGCGTCGCGGCGGGGAGGGGGAGGGAGCCGCCATGGCGCCGCCTGGCGGGAGAGACACAACTTTATGACGACGCGATGTATTGTCTTCCCAGTGTGGGATTTACCGTTCCTTTTGTTTTTATTTTTTCGGACACGCCGATTAATTTCTTTTAGTGGGCTGTTTGGGGTCGCCGGTTCTGCTTGTACAATCAAATTTTCCTCTTTTGTTTTTGAGGCTTTACTTAAGTGCTTTCGCATTTGCGACTCCTCACTTCGCTTTTTAGTATACAACTGCGAATACTTTGCTGTACGTACTTTGTGTTATAAATAAAGCTAACCGCATGTGCATGGCATTTGTTTCAGTGTGCGTTTCCTCTGCGGGAGTTCGAAAGTGCTTTTCTAACTTTGTGAATGCGTTTTGAAGATCGTCTACAAGTTGAATTGGCGATTAGAAAATACTTCTACGTTTGCTGTTAGATATTCAGTGTACGTTATGAAATATCGCGTCTAACTTTTAACGGCAAAAGAATATTGTTAAAATTCGCTTCCATCAACTTATACTGTGATCCATGTACCTATTTATCATACAAATAATAATAGAACATTTTCATCTGTATCTGTATACCAAATTCCAATTTCACTGAAACCAAAAGAGAGGCTATTATTAGAAATTCATACCGAAACGGTAAGAAAAGTGCCAGCAATCGATCGTACCAGCTGTTCTATTCATATTCGCATGAAAAATGGGTTAGAAACGGAATCAAAGAAAGATGGCGGATTGAATGGTGTTTTTATCCCAACCCTTGCTGACGAGGGCTGCGCAAACATTGGTTTAGTAATAAAAATATTTGTCGAAATCCTCAACGGGGAAAGGAAACTGTATGAACGGTAGACGATTCTTTGCAAAATAAATAAATAATAAATAAAAATAAATAAAACGTTTATTTTCACAAAACTTACACAGACAAAAGAAAAGAAAAAAGGAAAACATTACATTTCTGTGGAACTTAAATCAAAACTTAAATCTATGCGCAAACAATGTAAACCCTGCCTCTTACACTAGGGAAACCTGTATTATAAGAGGCAGTGATTCGGCCTTAATATCGATTAGGATTTAAGTGACAAAGGAAGCGTGACGAAATACATCAGGGGGCGAGGTCTACAAGTACTGTTTCAGTTTATTTATTACAACTTGTAACAAACATGTAAAACTTGTAGCAGGTCAAATATTGTATATACAACAATTACATTTGTAGAACCAAGGCCCAGGGTAACAGAAAGGTATACTTTCAAGTTGTGTGTGTGTGTGTGTGTGTGTGTGTGTGTGTGTGTTTGTGAGGGAGTGGGTGTGTGTGGTGTGTGCGTGTGTGTATAATATAATATAGACAGAGTGCGCCTATTCCATTGTTATGCAGTTTTTAAACCGGGATTAAAACGAGCTAATCAAAAGCACGGAAGGGGACGACAATCAGCTCTGGTTTTGTATCTATACCAAATTTTTTTCGGCTCTAAACATAATTAAAAACATTTATTCAAGAGACCCTCATTTTATATCCCAGGTTAAAGAGGACAATTAACTAAGTGTTTTCTTGTGTCATGCATTCAATATTGTACCGTTTAGTGTACTCTCTCGTTTACAGCTTTCTATTAATTTTATATTACCATCCATAATTCCAATATCTCTTTTATTACTTCGCTTTATTTAACACGTGATTAATTCTACTTGATAAATCTTGATTTTTTTCAAATTTTACTTATTTGTGGCAATTTATATTCTACACGAGAACAGTTATTAGGGGTTCTGGCATATTTTCACGTTTGTTTTGTTCCTCGAACTCAACTTGTTGGTTAGTCTTCTTCAGAAATTTCGTGGAAATCATCTCATGAATTTCATTAACTGCTTCATTTCGTGGAAGTTCTTGGTCTGATTCTCGTTAGGGCTAGTGTACATAGTCGTTTTTATTACGTGATCTATCCATCACCCCATAACAATATGTATGTTGCGATAAATCTTCATATACGTTCTCATTTGCAGTGAGTCGCATTTAAAACCCTTCTCATTTGAAAAGGCACCGATGAATGGCTCGGAGTCAATGGATCGTAAGAAATGGGCCAGTGACGTGGAGCAAGGCAAGTGAAACGTGTTCTGCGACCAGTTTATAAGGGTCTCTTAGAGCTTAGTGGATTCCTCTTGTGTGTACGCGTGCGATAAGTCGTGGCATTGCGCGATTTTTTTCTGATAATATGATTTAGTAGTCGTGTTGTGATGAGATATGAATGTGCTTGTTATTGGGTTATGGTAAGGATTGAATACCAAGTTTGTCTGATGTAACGGTTTTCTTAACGAGCTTTGAATCATCTTGTATACTATTGTTTCTGGGGCAAGGCTCAATTTTTTTTTTGTACGTTATGTTTTGAATATATTATTATCTGTCAATGTTAGTATAACATCATAACAGTTATTCACAATGAATTTAGTTAGACTGTTGTTCATATTTACATTTTATTTTGTTTCTTGCGTACATTACGTCACTGCCTTCCATCAGCTGTTCTAGTCACTGTTTCCCCGAAAATATGAACATACGCAAATTTCTCAGGTGTAATCGCGTCTGCGTACACCTTAGAGGTCTGTTAACGCTGGTGGTGTTTCCAGCCGCGTTAATGAGCCAGGTGGCTCCTGCACAATGTGGACCGTAACAATAGGAATGTAGCGGCTAAGGGTGGCTCGCACCCCCTATGCACACTGTATGAATTTTAAAATGGCGATATTATTTCGATTGAAGTTCTGTAAACTAAAATGGATAGGCTTTTGTTAGATAACGATTTCTCTTCTATTGATGGAAATAATACGACGATTCTGATTGCTTTTATTGATACGTTTAATAAAATTATTTTAGATATGACAGCAAAGATTTTATTAAAAGTGAACTTAACTTATAGGAGTAACATTCAATAACATAATATTCTGTCCTTGCTTTACTGTATCCTTTTCCACTCTACGACCCCTTTTTACCTTAAAAAGCGTTTCCAATTTATCTGTGACACACATTCACGTACTCTTAGATCATCAGAAAACTTAATATTGAAGATGCCAGCCCACTCCACATCATTTTATGATAAATCGTTTGTGGTTCAAGCTATTCGTCTGTGGAATGATCTGCCTATGGCTATTAGACGCGCACAGTCTCTAACTACTTTTAAAAAAATGGTTAAAGATCACTACTTGGCTCTCTAACACTGTCATCACTCGGTTAAATTCAATTTTATTTTATATACTACTTCTATCGTATCTATGTATTGTTTATGACTAGTATGTATAAATATATATATATATCTCTATCTATATGTATATATATATATATATATCTTTCTATATATATTAATATTTATATCTATATATATATTAATGTACGCCATAGACTACCCTTTACCCATTTTTATATAATTTGATTCCATCCAAAGGTTGCCTGGAAGAAATTGCTTTTTAGCGATAAGGCCGCCTATTGTACTCTTGCATATTTGTTTGTGTTGTCCTTTACTGTTTTTGTCCTATTGGTGTACAATAAAGAATATTCTATTCTATTCTATTCTAACAATCTTTTGAAACTCGGTCTCAGAACAATGTTCTTTTGGGAGTTTTCTACATGATCATGTAGTGTGCGATAATGTTTAAAATTAATATTGCTACTTTTGTGGAAGAAAACCGTATTAAATTTAATTTGCTACGAATCATAAAAATAATGTTGGCTAGCTAGATTCTGGATTTTGGCACATACAAAATAGCAAAATCAAAAGAGCTTTTTAAGTTTGTTTAATAGTGACAATCGCTGGTACTACTAAGCTGATTAAAAGGCATTGGTGCCGATTCTCTTGTACACAAACTTCACTAAATTTAAGTTAAGTGCATCTCTCTCTTTCCATTTCATTAAGAAAAGGACAGAAGATAAAATATTAGTTAAGTCCTGTCAAATTTAGACACTCCATAGATAATTTAGACGCGATTTAAAAACATGGCGTCTAAATATACGTCAATTTGGTCAGGCGCTGTCTAATTTGACAGGATTAAACTAAAATGTATCTTCTGACCTTTTCTTAATTAAATGGAAAGAGAAAGATGCACATAACTTAAATTTAGAGAAGTTTGTGTACAAGAGAATTAGCGCCATTGTTTACATAAAATTGTTAAATATAATGTGTTCCATACATCACGCTAACCTAACCTAAGTCCATTTTTTAAAAAGAGAGGGACAACATATTCAAAGTGGTTTTGAATATGTACCTAGCTATGTTACCTAGGTAACATAGCTAGGTAACATTATAAGTCCACTAAAAGTAGACAAAATCTTCATCATTAAAAAGCTTTCTTTATTTGAAGTCAACCTTCAATTATAATTTTCAGTATGATTCTACTAATAACACTAAGTTTGACAATCACATCTAAGTACCTCTTTTATATTACAGAGATTAATTTTACTGAATTGTTGATATAGTGTATTTAGTCACTATGTCACATGACATAAAAAGGTATGTGTACCGTACCGACATAAAATCGTAAAAAAATTGTAAGTATTACAATTTTGAGTGGAATTCTCTCATAAACCCGATAAAATAACTCAATGCTCGCCTTTGTCTTTCTATAGTCCCTTATGCTAGATTGGAAGTGGGTGTTTATTTGATTATTTATTGGTTCTTAAAGTGGATGACATCAATTCTAACTGCACGACCTCACATGAGACTAAGTGCTTCTCTCATTTCGAGATCCGTTTCAGTTACTTGATAGGACACTAATAAGTTTAAATTACAATCTTAAGTTTTTACCGTTTAATGGCCGATGACTATATTGAATTGCTTAATTTGGTAGTTTTGTGAGATGTTTATTTATTGTTAAGCCTTTTACCTGGCGATGGTATGGTTTGTCAACCACTGGTCAGTCGAGAAATCAACAGCGATTATAAGAGTCAATTTCGCGTGGCAGTACGTATTATGACACTTGATAAGTTGACAATAGTGACATTAATGATAGCAGTAGCCTTAGTGTTTAGGTATAGGGCACGCGGATCTCGTAGACTGTCTTGTTGGTCTAGTCGATGATTTTTAGTCAGGGTGTCACTGCAAATCGGAGGCCTTAAGTCCGATTCCCAACCGGGTTAAATTGGGTGATAAGTATGGTTGTTTGTTCCTTGTCTAATTGTAATTTAATTGCAATGTATATGGTTGCCATACATAGTACAGTCTTTGCCTTTGTAATCAGATGGCCATGTGTTAGCGGTCGCAAGACATTTATTAATGTACTATTATTTATCTTCTTCTTTCATAGTTGCTGCACTAGTTTCACAACTTCAATCGATCACTTCAAAAGCAATATTTTATGAGAAATTAATGTTGATATTCCTTTAAACTATAGCACTAATGGGCTAACTTAAACCCATGAGCTACTTAAGCATCATAATTCAAACTTACGACAGCGACACTATCTTTGATCTTAGCGAACATTTTCGCAAGTGTTTAGTCGCTAGCCAATCAGCGGGCGCAGGAAACATAACTTGAAACAGTGAACGGGTTCAGTATATTTAGAGTCCTAAAAATAACCGTTTCATGCGGCCCTTCTACACTTGAACTTGAGTCGAGGTCATTGACCGAGCTGAATGATAACTGTGCACTACTGTGTACATTTCTTTTACTCTTAGAAAAATGTGAGAGATCATTCATCATGTTATATGTAACACTTTGATTTATTTACGCTAACTCATTTCTGAATGGAAGCTTAGCTAACAATGGCAGCTACTATACTGCGCCTAAGAAAGTTTTTAGTTCAAATATTAATAGCCGATTTTGTATTGTGCTTAAGTGATGGCAGCTTCCTACAGGGGATTCTTACTTTGGAAGTGGTTACACAATAAATTCAACACTATACACAATAGGGTTCAGAATGCAATAAACAGTACATCACAATTGGTGTCGAGAGTGTAAATCCCAGTGCTGTCTATTCAAATTATCGAAGATCGAGCCGGAAACCGGAGTCTGGCGATTGTCGAGTTTCATCATAGCAGACTGCGACACCAATACATATAATAGAAACGATTGGGAATAAGTTCCCCAGGAGAAAGCTCTTGCTAATGCTAAGACTTAAAGAGATGATGGAACCGATAATGTGGTGGCAGATGTGCATTATATTGAAGAAGTCCTTGAACGTTTTTTAAGGTACCGTTGGATACAGATGTATGAACAAAACTTAATGAACGAATTTTGATGTACATTTATAGCCTACCTTATCAGAAAAGAACATAAGATGGATTTTGTAAAGATACTGCTAGCTGACTGCTACCCGCTGTTTCAACAGCTTTATTCTAAGTCATTGTTTATTGCACGCCTCGTGTAGGTCTATGTGCCATTCTAATAATATACTAGCTATATTACTGTAAAGTTTCAGCAAAATCCATTTCGTAGTTATTTTGGGAGAGAGTAAAAAACATCCATCCATCGTCACAAATCAATAGTAAAGCCCCGCAAACTTTCAATCCAGTAGGTTCTCAGATTAGTGCCTTTAGCTTCATAATTTTAGTATAGATGGTGTAATGTATGTAACTAGCAGACGAAGTCATGGGCTTCATAATTATTTCCTTAGATAAAGTACAACGGTACACAGGCCACAACACTAATTTTACTTTAGTAAATCTTATCTCTCCTTAGACCTCAATTCGACAAAGAACAGATAATTTATTCACCTTCTTCCTCGTTTGTGGTAGTGTTGTGCATAATACAGTCTCGCAGAGTATCGTGTTGACTATCGATTACTCTATATTCGGAAACATGTCTGCTATGGCTCGCTGGCGACCGGAATAATGTCTTCCGCGGCATTCATTTATGTTTTATACCGTTCTTTAGATATTCCCTTTTATGAAGCTAAATTGTTAGTTGGTGTTATAACGTTTGAATTTAATTGTTACTTATTTATTTTGTGCAGTAAAGCTGTGTTATTTCTTCTGGTAATATTTTTAATCTTTTGTGTGCTATTGTTATGTAAAGGCTGTGTGTCTTTTATAATCTTATTATGCACAATTTACGTTTTGTTGCTTCACGCGGTTATCTTTGTTGATGTTTTTATCTTGTTGTAGATAGCCTTCTTTATTTTGTTTTCTTGATTAGCAGTAACCTTTTACGTGTGGCGTTTTAAGAATTTATTATGGGGTAAGAAGAAATGTCTTGTCATTTATTTTTAAAGCTGTTGTCATTGTGTGGTTTAACAAGAATCTTAATACCAGATAAGTTTACGTTCTCTAGCACGTAATTTGATTTTGCTTTGTTTAATTATTTCTATTTTTATCTTTGGTTGCTTAGCAAATGTTTCGGCATTTAAAAAAAATAGAAATATATCACGGCATGGCAGTGCGAGATAAAGACAGGGCAAAAGCTAAGCCCAAGTACGCGCTAAGTAAAGGTGAAGGAGAAGTGGAAATAAATAAAGTTTTTTATGAGTGGAAACCTGTAATAAGGTTTTTTCTACATAATGCTGCTTTCTACCCGACTATATTAGCAATTAAAAGTAAGTTTTATTCAAATCAATAAATCATCTCATACTTTAGTAATGGTGAAATATTCAATATTCAACCATTACTAAAGTAGGATTCTTCTGAGCTTGTGTTACAAAACATCGACAGCAGATGTCGAAATCGATTCTAGTTAACTCGATCAGTACACATCCGAATAATTGAGGCAATTCGATCTGTTTCGAAATGCCGTTTTAAGAAAGTGCATCCACTGTTTATTTTCATAGAAACGTGAGAGCTTACGTACCCAGAATTCGGAGAGCGATTGATTATGCCGTTAAAAGTTTTTAACATAAATAGAATTTTGTGAATGTAGAGTGATCTCAATTTAGTTAAATATTTAAGGTTCAAATTATGTTAGCTTTTGTTTCTGACTTCAAATGCATGAATGTCTGTTATAGAGGATGCAATCAACAAAGTGATAGATTAACATGAAAACTGTATGTAGTAAGTCCTTTGCTAGAATTCCATCTTTCTCTATTCCAAACTTCATAGAAATTGATTTAGTGATTTAAGCGTAACGCATTTACAATATTAAAATAAATATTGAATGGATTGTAGTGTTCTGTAATGTCATTTATTAATGCATTGTCGGTAAAGTATTTATTATTGTATTCATTTATTCTTATATTTCTTAATTGTTCGTTTTATGATAATATATTCATGTATCTTATCATTTTATTTTATTTCTAGAATGATCTTTGTATGCTATTACAAATACGTAAATATAGACAATAATTCTCTATCACCACTATATCATTAAGATTCATGATCACAAATCTGGAAATACACGTGCGATCATACACGTGTCTGACTTAATACATAACTTATACTAGAACCAAATTCCATTTCATCCCTGTCTGGCAACAGTTCACCTCATAATTTATTACGAACCGCAATCAGATATCCAAATGTTACCTAGCCTTCAGTAAAAGTTAATAGAAGTAAAGCTAGGCGTGTTTCATCGAAATAAATCCATTTTTGCAGTATGCGGTTAAACTCTATCGTTCGTTCGTTCCCTAAACACTGAAAAATGCTCTAAACGTCTGGAACTGTTTAAAGTTAAATAAACTGCGAATTTATTTGTTAAAAGATTTAATATCTGCGTTTTTGTTGGTTATACCGTTTGTGTTTTGCATTTTGGAGGAAGTTTTCTGTAAATACGAGTATTATTGCTACTTTGTAAGTCTATTTTGCGTATTTTGTGAAGGTTCGTGGATTTTATGAATTAGGTTAAAATTAAGTTAAGTTCAAATTTTAAAACTCAATCATATTACAATACATCTGTGGACGGTGTAGTAGACGCCAAAACATTTTTTGTTGTTCAAAATGGTCCAAGTATCTTGTAGGACTTTGAGCATTTATGTAGATTGTCAATCTACATAAATGTATATCGCAGGTAAGATGCAGGAGCCGTCAATCAATCTTCAATTTCCTCTATTTACAAACTAGGTTCAGCCCACGTCGTCGTTCACATAGAACTGAGGAACTTCTTAACTTGCAACTAAACGAAGTCGTTGCATACCATATCATTTATAAAACATTCCTTATGACCCTTGGTAATAGAGTAGCTTCTATCAGAAAAAGATCGAAGCTACTCAAACCAGTAACATTGAAATTACAACTCAGCGTATATAAAAGCTATATAACCGCTTACGTACAAACACATTATATTTACAACACAACACTATGTAACTGTTCCAGTATAATTCATTGCTTTAATCATTGAAGTGGAAAGAACTAGAAGGGCTAGTAAGGAGGCATAAAGCGTGAATGAAAGAGGGCGTACAGGATGCGAGGATCTATCGGGAACTGGGGATTACGCATGATGACGGCTGTTTCCCTTCCACTGCTGCGTGTGTGAGTGGGTATATATGTTGGGTATGTGCTAGGTTGGAGATGGCTGTGTCCTTAATACATTGTTTTTTTATAGATAGCTTTCGCGCGCGTGAATGTTAAAACTTTGATCTACTATCCACCTTTTAGGGGTTGAATTTCCAAAAACCTGTTTCAGTCACTCTTTCATGTCTCTAGGAGCAGCGGTTTGTTCTGTGCGTTGATATAATATCAGTCAGTGAGGCAGGCAGAAATGTCCAAAGTCACTCATCAGAAAGTATTTGAGACTTTCTCTGAAATTTGAGCTCACTCCATGCCAAAATATCATCAAAATCGGTTCTGGGGTTTAACCATGAACGTTCTAGCCAGAAAAGTTCGCCCGAAAATCCTACCAACATACCTATTTCTGCTGCAATGGTCTGTTGATGTGTTTTGATGTCAAGAGTGTTGGCGTCAGTATAATTGCATCTATGTTTCTGAGACGTGAACGCATCTGCAAGGTGGCTAGTATTGATGGCACATGTCGTCTTCCATGCTCTTTAATTGTAAATCTTTATAAAGATCGTAATCGTTTTCTCTTTTCTCAAAGTTAATTTGAGACAAACATGTTTAAAGATAAACTGTTGCCCGTGCTTCATACATTGTTCTCAGTCGTGTAGTCTATAATTTCTTACCATACCATACGATCATTACATTCCTTTTACTTCATTTATATGTTACATTCAAAGGGGTATCAAATTGCATATCTCGCAGTGTCTCAATGCCTAATAAATTCGTATCGCCCGCAGCGCCCCCGCGTGTGATATTTATGCGTGATAATAATTAATGAACTTATGCTCAGAACTTGGTATAACTTTGTCGAGTTGTTCTGATTTGTTAGAAGCATTGGATTAGTTTTTGTTGGGAAGAATGTTAGGTGTAGTGGTTTAGAGGTTAACGATCTTACGCAGGTTAGCATACTGCTTTATCTGCACTTGCTTTATCTGCTTGCGTAAAGCAGATGTTACGATATTCGAATACTAAAAAAATATACCAAAATGTTGATATTTTGATGTAAAAATCACAACAGAAAACCACAACACCCAAAAATCGACAGCACCTATTACAAAAGCGCTTTTACGATTTTCAGCATTATTTTGTTCAGTGCAAAAACCACCTATACCGCCTTTATTAAAGTTATTGTGTGCCCCCGCTGTCATATAGCTACTTATATGACTTTTACGACACATGTCATACGTAATTGCTTAGGCACTGCTGAATCCCCCCGGGCTGCTTACGAAAAACTCCGCCAAGCGATTATAACCTCTGTGGGTGGTATAAACAACCCTATACGTATAATTTTATATTGTTTATACGCCTATAGCGGTATTACTGGAGACCTGACACTCTTAAGATCCCTGTTTAGAGTGCAATGTTCCGAAGACGATTCGAGTAATGAATTTAAAAAGAGAATGTGTTATTCTTTTGTTTTGTTTATATCGTTAAAATGATAATTGGAAAGTTATTTTTATAGTTGTCAAGTTACAATAACGGGATATGACAGTTAAGTATTGGGTGTAATTTATCTAATTATTTTTATGAACTAGCTGACGCTGCGGTTTCACTCTCGTTTTTATTACTGCTCTGCTCCTGTAGGTCTTAGCGTGATGTTATATAGCTTATAACCTTCCTCAATAACTGGGCTATCCAACACAAAAAGTATTTATTTATTTGGACTAGTACTTCTTAAGATTGGCGCGTTGAACCAACTAACCAAACAAACAAATGACTCTCCAGCTTTATAAAGTATGTATATCAGCTATCTGGTTACCATATTACAACTTTTGTTTAGTCTGGTATCAGATGGCCGTGTGCCCGTGTGTAAGTTGTCCCAGGTTATCCCAAGATATTTATTTATATAAATAAAAAAAAAACAATTTAGCAGAGCGTGAAAAATAAAGGTCGTTATTAACATTTGTGCGAAATCTGGGTTTATTTTGTCATTCATATAACGCAATGTGTCTTTGGTATTGTATGGAATTTCCCACTATTGTGTTAATGGTTTAGAAGATTTATGTTAGTCCGTTTATTGTAGGGAGGGGGAGGCCTGATATAATTCTTACTATCAATTATATTAAGTGAAGAAGGGGCATGTTTCAGAAGAATATAGCCATAACATTAGTAGAAATTAACCACAGAAAAATACGAAGTACAAGAGTTAATAGAACTAATAAAAACTAGCCAAGTGCGAGTTCCAATCACAAACAGGGTTCCGTACAACGACCACCAAACGCTAGAAAATCATATTTCTTGTATATGAAAAACTCCTTCAATTAAAAAAAAGTTCTTATGGCGTCAATAAACATTATGTGCAAATACACATGTTCAGCTTTCCGGCTGTCAAACCGCTGACAGTCGGATGGACAGCGGAAACTCAGTAATTAATAGAGCTTCGTTAGAGAACTCTGAAAATAAGCTAAAATTAAACTGTAGCCATTTGAAATCATTAGCAACAGTAATCTGCAAACGACTGATAGGCTTGGCGTCATCAAGACGACTGGATAGACACATCATCTGTCAAATAGTTTTGTCAGTTTAAACACGACACTCGCTTCCAATTGACTTCAATTAAGAATAAGTTCTGTTAGGGGATAATAAAGTTACGTTCACACTAAGTTGTGTGCAAAAAACTTATTATTTTCTTTGCGATTCGATATCCATGCAAGACTCTAAAGATAAATAAAAGTAACTTCATAAACAAAATAATAAACTTGATATTTCTGATTGTAGTATTACACAAAAATATCTGAAATTGCTGAACCAACTTTTAGGAGATTTTGTTTAACAGACAGCTCATACTCATAAGTAGTACGTGGATGTCTGAACGATTTTATTTAACCAAAGGTTTCCGCGCAAAAATCCAAACCGAATACCCCTTTTATAGACATGATATTTTCCTACTACACTTAACTTCAACCCGGAAGTAGACACAAGTAAAAAGCTAGTAAACTTCTAAAAGAAGTTTGGCACCAAATTGCATGGAAAGGCAAATTCAGAAAAAAGTTCTGGCAGCTTACTTTAACTCATCGCATATTACTGTAACATCAGTTATATCCTACGATTGATGTCTGTCATTTGGCGCGAAACTTATTTGCTTGTATGCTTATACCCTACCCGATACAAAGCAATATGAACCTCATCCTAATAAGTCTAAAGTACAGTTTGTATTACCCAAGTAATGTAAATAAACTGCCAAATGCGCCAAGTGAAGTCGCATTATAAGGCTTCATACGGACTGCAAGTACCGAGAGATGATTCATGCGGACAAGCTACAACATTCTTTTTGCAATTAAAAGTTGCGTTTTATTGTTAAAATGTAGATCAGGAACCGGACATTAACTTATATTAAATCGTTGACATTTGCCATTTCAGTATATTTTGAAAGGAAAATAAAAATAAATAAAAATTATCACCCTCATGAAGGGTTCTGCATCACTACACAATAGTAGCTAAGCTATGTCCTGCAGCATCGCCCGTTGTTTTCCTAGCGAGTTTCATCCCTATTTTAACGGGTTACAATTCCAAAAATTCTGGAAGCTTCTCTTAACCCATCGCATATTACTGTAACATCAGTTATATCCTACGATTGATGTCTGTCATTTGACGCGACACTCGTTTGTTTTTCTATGACGTCATACGCACTGTAAGTACGTCAAGATGATTCATGCCGACAAGCTGCAAGATTTTTCTTTGTAGGGGATTCTTAATTAAAAGGTGGGGTAGCGGTTTAGGGGAATGTTAGTGGTAACTGCAATTTAAAGAGCACCTCAGGCTAGTTGCTTGGTACCCTGTTGAGGAGGGAGGTTTCATTACTCCAAATAACGCCATTGTTGGAACGTAGGTTAGGAATTGAGTTTTAACTTATGTTACCTTTCGACGACCAAGCGACACCCGGCTGTCGCGCTGCTATTGTCTTTCTATTGTGTCTCGAATCACGTGTGATCGAAGGATTAATTTGTTGTTAAATGGCGATGGCGCCATTTCTTTAGAAGTGAAAATATAGAAATAAATTGAGAGTAGGACCTCGATATGAAGGGTTCTACATCACTATACAATACTAACAGTTTTCCATGGATTTTTATAAAAACGCCTGATCACATTTTATCCCTTTAGAGGGAGAGTTTGTAAAAATCGCTTTTTAGTGGGCATCTGTTATTTATTAGTATCAGCAGTGCGTTGATTATCATCAATATTTCCTGAAAATTAATTATTTACAATTTACCTGAAAAGATTTTAAGCTGAAAAGTCCGTTTGGCACCATTCGAGTAAAACCCTGGAACAATCATTACGATTCTCATAGCCTACTTAGATAAGTTGCGGAATGTTTATAATAGTTACCGTGACCCTGGAACATAAAGGGCAATCGAAGGAACATGAGTGGGTTTTAGTCAGTAAAAGTCTGACACGCGCTCCCGCCGCACCCAGGACGGGAGCAGTCATTTGATGATTTCCCACTCACCAAAAAAAAAAAGCCTACTTAGATAAGTATTCGCATCGACCTCATAGGCGCATCAGGAAAAAATATAGAACGGAAAGAAATGAGACTGAGACAGATTTTTTCATTTTATTAAACGTTATTCCAGTGCCAGTCGCCATGTGCCAAACATCTGCGCCAACCGATTTTTTACCAACTTTAACTTTTGACCCCACTTCGCTACGATCATTCATGTGGGAATAGGATTTTTCACAAAGCAATTTGTAAGTAAATTGTTACCATTTATGGTTTATTTTTGCTTGCATAGATGTTTCAAGTGGGTGTTATTCTTGTTACAGTATTAATTGCTTTGAATTATTAACGAAATTAAATATTACGTTATGAAAATAACAGCTCTGGAGTTCATGTACCCGGGTTATGACTTAGGTCGTTTATCTGTTTTATTAGTTGCATTTGTCAACTAAATTGGTAGATGGATAAGATCGTTCTATGTATATCTTTACGGTTTCAAAATACTATCAGTGACTTCAATATTAGGGAATACAAACTACTTACCAGTAGTAACATCGCATGTATTGATGCTTGTTCCTTATAAAGACAAATCTTTGTGTGATGTGCATGATTGTTTTGGGTTCAGGTGTAATAAAGTATTGTATGTACTCATTGTAGGGTTATCAGTGTAAGTTCTAACTAGTTTGGGACAAAATTGTCGTGTGTGAGATACCCAAAATATAAAAAAAACCACATAAATATAAACCAAAACAATAAAAAAAAAAAACTCTATCACAGTAATCTGCGGTAAGGCTTTATGGCGGAAGCTATTATCAAGATGATTTGGCGACATATTATTTTCTTTTATTGCGTGACACGAAGCGCTAATGTTTCGTGTTCACAAATATGGCGGCAGCTGTTAACATGTCGCTGTCATTTCCGATTTTTTTTCTCACGAACGAAGTACTTTATCAAAGTTCAAATAAATATTGTGGGGACTTTGGTTGCTTTTACTGTATAACTACTGTTACCTACTTACCAATAGATTATGGTTTGATTCATCACCCAGCACCTTTGCTCCTAGCGAATTGGCCATTTCAGACTTATACTTCTTATTCGATTGGACTAGTATACATTTAAACGATGTTTTTTAGAAAGTACATATGAATTTAAAAGTTGATACTCGTTTGGATATTATACCTTGATACCACAATAAAAAAAGAAAACCAAAAAAATTTTTTTTTAAAGTTACTCTAATGTAGTTAGACGACATAAAAAATATCAACATTGATATACGTATCGTATATTGATATTCGTATCTACGATTTTTTCAAGTTTTTTTTTGTATATTATTATGAAGGGTTTATTAAGTAAAGAGAATAATACCTACATAAATTATTAACTACATTACATTTTAAAGGCATTTGTACGTGGTAGAAAACAAGGAGAACAATCATTTTTTACTGAAATAATGTGGATCTCTAGCATTATGTAATAAGGATTAATTAATTCATTGTGCTTAAATTCGTAAGCTTGACAAATTAAGGTCATCGCCTTAAGATGGGAAACGTTGAAAAACTTTGTGAATTGTTTTAAAACGGTCCCTTTTTATAATTTGGATATCGTGTTCCGTCGCTTTAACGGTTTAATCTCAGTTCTAAATATGGCCTAGATAATTTTAGGAGTTCACGAAAAAGTTTTTATATACCTAAACAAGTTTTGTAAGTCGCGGAAAGGTTTCCGAACTGAATCGGTAATTAGGTACATAAGTTCAGTTAAACTTTTGTTTGCTTCACGGGGGAAATTTTACAACTTTTATTGACTAGTTTACCAATTACTCAGACTCTTATTTGGTTTCTCCAATATTTTCAGAATGTTCCGTTCGAAGTTTTCGTATAAATTGGACTAGTAGAGAATTGGATATTGTTACGTCAAGAATTTGCTTGCTCGATTTAAATGCCTATGAATTTTGATCGAACCCTTTAACCTTATTACTGAATACGGCCTGGCCTCTGAGGCCGGGTTTACAAATTGCCTTACAATAAACTGGATCCACAAACAGACTGAATGCCGTCGACTCGTCACCAGGCAATGGCACGATATAATAGAGGTTTGCACGTTTGCTTGCACTATTTGTCTCACTCTAATTACTTGAGAGCAGATCTTAATTACGGCCATCCGGGCCGTTTGATTGGGGCCCCGCATTGTTTGTGTTCTCGGCTAACAGGACAATTGCAACTGCACTTAGTGGCTGAAGTCGCGGGGTTAATAATACCTACCCCGGCAGCGGGACGGTTAGGCCGATGAACTGAACACGTGGCTTTGGGTGTGATAAGTTTTATGAGGGTTAGAGAAAAAATAAATTAGTTTTTTTTTATACAGTTTATTAGTAAAAAGTATAGCACCCTGGATATCTACTTAGAGGATAATTTGTACCTGTAGATTTTCTGTTGAAAGTCATAAATTGACTGATTCGTCTGTACTTTAATGTCAAAAAAGCTTACAATAATTTTGGAGCTTTAACAATTTATACTCCGGTTATAATGAGGATTTCAACGTAGTTTGCTATAGAACTCTATTATACCTGTGCTATAAATAGAAATTCCAATGCACTTGTATTGCAAGCAAACAAAAGACTGCATAAAATGGTTTCATAGAGAAAGTGCGGATTGGTTTCTAGTTTCACTCGTTAAATGCTGTCACCCACTATGGCCTTAATGCACTCTTGTGACGGGCGCTGAGTCTAATATACCTCTATTACACTACTATTACGGCTAACCAACCTATCATTGAGTAATTCATAGTCGTATTGTATAGGATTATAGTTCAAGCTCTGAATTATAAATCGATTGCTGCAGTAGAATCGATTTAAAATTATCTGAAGTTAAATGCATTTTGTATCGATTAAAGTTTGACAGGTTGAGGAAGTTGCTGCCGTTCTATTATTAGAAATGAACGTTGGATAGAGTTTGATTCTAATTTTGAAACTCGTCTGGGAAGTTTTTTTTTCTTGTGTTTTTTTTTAGATTAACAAATTATTTATGCAGGAATGGACACATATTTATGTGTATATCGTGTGGAATATTATATTCAGCAGTAAATTTGTTAAACATTTCTCATATGAATCTAAACTTAAGAAGGTCCAACGATTACACTAACTTACTTCTTAATGACATTTCACTAGAAGTTGGTGTTAGGCTGAGGCTACATTAGGCCGCGACGCGACCTGCGACACATGAGCGATTAAAACAAGTAAATGAATGCTCACGTATATGGCTGCACCGTACATAGGGCTTGCAATATCCGTTCATTTTAAATATCCGGATAATACGGTTATTAGAATTATACTATCCGGATTATCCGGATAATGCGGATAATACGGATATTTTTTAGTTTTCATTAGAAATCCAACTAAAAAGCTTTTGTATCACTTTTAATCAGTCTCTTAAGCAAAATGACAAATAAATAATAAGCTATACCAATATTTCAAGTAACAAAAATCTAGTTTGCTTTCTAATAGTTCAATCTTTCAAATAATTTGTTTCTATTTTCTCATACTATAAACAATTCTAATTGAAAATGAGATCTTACATTTATCACAAATTACAACATGTCAATCAAATCACCGTATTTAAGGACGTAATAATTAAATAAAAATATCACTATCCCTGGCAACTCAGCTCAATTATTAAACAACAATAGTATAAATCAAATATAATAAAACCGAAATGAACAAAATAATATTATATCATAATAATTAATAACTTTTTTTATATGATTTTAGGCGATTCTTATATTATTTTTTATTCAATTTCTGGTAACATGACCTCAAAAAGCTTAACCGGTTGTATGTACATCACTTGCAGCTACAATAACATGTGGTCAATATCCAAAATGATTTCTGTCACTAAATTAACTGATTGTGATTTGTAAAGAGTTAATAACTACATACATTAAAATAATAAATAACAATAACTGTTATGTACTTTACAGATGACAGCTTTTTTTTTCATATTTAATAGACAAATACAACTATCCGTAATATCCGAAAACTCCGGATGGTGATGCAAGTAAAATCCGGATTTGAAAACTGGCGGATATCCGGATTATACGGATATCCGGATATCCGGATTGCAAGCCCTAACCGTACATCAAATATTACTACCGATCTTAGATTTCTTTATGCGATAGGAAGAACATTACTGAAATCACGGCATCGGCTACATCAACATATGAGCGAAATTGAAGCGAATTTATTAGAAAATTTCTCACTTGCAGGACTAGTTCAATAGTGCTGCTAAATATGCGTGTGGCTGTGGCTACATTATGCGTATAGTAAATCGCGATGGACAGTAAGCCGCATGAATCGCTCTTGCTAATTCGTTGTTGAGCATGTGTACTGTAGCCATGTCATCACCGAATATACGCCGGAATTTCGCTTGTAATGTAGCCATACCATGTTTTTCTCGTTTCGCTCTTCCAGTCGCAAATCGCTCCCTACTGTAGCCTCAGCCTAATAGTTGGTCATTTGATTGTTATATTAGGTATCAATACTCTACACCATATTACCAATACAAATATTCCAATTCGTAATAAAACGCCCGAACATAATTTTTGTTTTCTTTTAACGCACTAATCTTTGTAGTTACGGACAAAAAAATATCTAAATATGAAAGCCTTTATGAGAAATACCTCTAGGCTTAGGCTGCGACCCACGGGAGCCTAGTAACAACTAAAGTTTCAGGTGAAACCGTGGTGGACAGCGTAATAAGTTTTATTATACGATTTAGATAGAAAAAAGCACATGAAGCTTATGACATAAGGTTTTTTTTTGCATATAAGAAAGGGAAATAGAAAATTTCGGATATCAACAGTAACAGTTTTAGCTTGCACTGCCACCGTTTTCAACCCAGATAGTCTAAATATCAAACTAAGATCCAGACTTTAAATATAAACATGTGTTTAGAAGTCTAGGTCACAGGTCAGCTGCACAACTTTGAAACTAAACCAGAGATCGGTTTTACGAAAACAGATGGTTATTTGAATTGAGAAACAATAGCTTTAGAAGAACTTTTTACTTTCTCGGTGTTCTACACTTTATTTTAAATGATTTTCTACTCTTTTTTTATTAGTTTCAAGGTTTCCAGACATTCATAAGATGAATAAATTTCTTATATCCTAAGGGCCGACTTTTCAATCATCAAATAAACAACCAGATAGCCCTTATTAAGCACATGTCTAGAGGCAAATCCCCGGGACATGACGGGCTCAGCATTGAGCACCTCCAGCATGCGGGTCCTCACCTACCGCGGGTCCTGGCGATGCTGTATAATTTCTGCCTTAGGCATTCTTATTTGCCGGAGGAGCTGATGAGAACGGTCGTAGTGCCGGTAGTCAAAAATAAATCAGGTGACATATCTGATAAAAATAACTACAGGCCGATCTCATTAGCCACGGTCATCGCGAAGGTATTTGACAGCATGCTTAATTCTTACTTAAACAAGGTGGTAACTCTGCATGACAACCAGTTTGGTTTCAGGCCCAAGCTTTCTACTGATAGTGCAGTTGTGAGTTTAAAGCATGCTGTCAGATATTACACGGACCGTAAGACAGATGTATACGCCTGCTTTCTTGATTTGTCCAGGGCTTTTGACCTGGTTTCGTACGATGTGCTGTGGAAAAAGCTGCAGGACATTAAGATCGCACCCGATGTAATAAATATCTTTCGGTACTGGTACGGAAGCCAGGTCAATAATGTGAAATGGGCGGGGGCCCTGTCGGAATCGTACAGGTTGGGGTGCGGGGTGAGGCAAGGAGGGTTGAGCTCGCCAACGCTCTTCAACCTGTACATGAATGAGCTTATTGGCGCGCTCAGCAGTCGCCATGTGGGCTGCCATGTTGATGGTGTTTGTTTTAACAACATCAGCTATGCGGATGACATGGTGCTGCTGAGTCCGTCGATATGTGGACTAAGGGACCTCATAGGCATATGCGAGAGGTACGCTCACTCCCATGGGCTGCAATATAATGTAAATAAGAGTGTGCTCATGGTCTTCCAGGCGAGAGCGAAGAGTCCGTCAGAGGTTCCTTCTGTAAGGTTGTGTGGCGTGCCTTTGGAGCGGGTGCAAAAATTTAAATATCTAGGCCATATTGTGACGTTCGACCTGAAGGATGATGCTGATATTGAGCGAGAACGGGGGGCGCTGTCGGTGAGGGCGAACATGATAGCTCGCAGGTTTGCTCGTAGCTCCAAGGATGTGAAAATCACCTTGTTTCGAGCCTATTGCACATCGTTTTATACGAGCGGCCTGTGGTTGTCATACACGCAGAAATCCTACAGCGCTCTCCGTGTTCAATATAATAATGCGCTGAGGGCACTGTTGCGGCTGCCTCGCTACTGCAGCGCATCGGAGATGTTCGCCAATGCGCGTGTGGATTGTTTCTATGCAACCATGCGCAGGAGAGCAACTTCGATAGCGGGCAGGGTGCGGGGCAGCGGTAATAGTCTCCTTGCCGTCATCGCCGACAGGTTGGACGGGCCGTTCCTGCGACACTGGGGAACCCTACATGCACCCGTACTTAAGCTAGTGTACTAAATATGCACTAGTATAATACATAGTGGTCTGACCCTTTTATAATCTTAATGTTAATAATTTTTGTGTGAATAATTTAATGTTAATAATTTTAATATAATTTGATGTATTTTTATGTTTTATTTTTAATTTAATTAATTTGACATTTTTGTATTTGTATTTAATTTATTGACATTATTTTGAATTTGTATTTAATTTATTGACATTTGTATTTGTATTAGAACATAATGAGTCCATGGTTGCTTGAATCAATAAATGAATTATTATTCGATGGACAGCAAGATTTTGAGTTTTTCGACGGTCAAATAGTAGTTAACTGTCGAAAGTCCCTTACAGAGGAATATAGTTACCTGCTATTTTAAGGCCCGGATTTTCAAAAATTTAACTGTGTTGGATAGTCCTTTTATTGAAGGCCGAAGGTTATATAACATCACGTTAAGATCTACTGGAACGGAGTAGTAGCTCATGATTTGGGTGATACTGCGGGGGACAGCTAGTGAAAGATAATATGTCTATGCCAAAGATTATATGCCTTTAATTCTTCGAACACACGTGATTCGAGACACAAAAGAAAGACAATAGCAGCCCGATAGCCGGCTGTCGGTTGGTCGTCAAAAAGTTAATTACACCGGTGTGCTGCTGTAAAATGGGTAGCCAGTAGATTCCCAGACAATCTCCTTCGCAAAGAGTTCTACTACTCTATAGAAACAACGATTCCTAAAATGTAGGCCAAACAGAAACAAACCTCGTTAACAACATAACTAAAAACAAAATCATAAATGTTCTTTACAATAAACAGTACCTACAGTAAATCTTCTACAAACAAAGGTATGTTCACGACAGCCAACAAATTAAAAAGCTACAATACGAACAGCGTACATATTTAATATACACGCGTATACATTTCATTCGATCCCAATATCCCTCAGGATTCACAAAGGCCTTAGAAACGTTTTCCGTGGAAAAGTGCTGAGTCACCATGAAAAAAAAAATTACAATGGCCGCGGGCCCACAATACATCCCTCTAGTAAGAAACTGATCATTGCGGTCCCGAAATAACAAATGAATTGAGAAAATCCAGCTACCATAGATATACCAGGGAATATGATCTCTCTTGTTGCGAATGTCCTGTCAATTCTGTGATGCATTATGATCGAAATGTCGTGTGCAGTCATTGGAACTTGCTGTTTTTGTATCGGGTTTAATATAGTTGATTTTGTTACGTGTTAGCCTTGAATTGGTATATTATTGTTATTATATTTGCAGTATAGTACTTGTATTCTTCTAATTAATAAACTATTTAAATCCTTGTGTAGATTGACAAGACGAATGGAAGAAAAGGATTTGTAACGTTAGGTAGGGACTCTGGCCTTACAGTACTGACCATATGTAAAAGGGGCTAATAAATATGATGATGATGATAATAATGTCGTTATCATCCTCAACATCGTCGTGATGTTGAGGATGAATGACGAAGATAAATCACTTAAAGAAGATTCGTGAATTCTAGAACATTTCAAATACAAACAAAAACTAATTTAAAGATAATTCGCAAAACTATTTTCTTTTAACGAAACATCAAACCAAGGTTGCTCAGCTAGGCGTGAGGGGTCCAATACGACTGGCTGTACTTTTGCTTTCTCTATCGACTCACGAAGGGGTATTCAGAAAATTTAATTTCCGTAGACAGATCGAACAATTTCGCTCCAATGTGGTGTTCACGGACTGTAATTGGGTCAACCCGACGGACAATAGACTTTGACAATGTTATTATTAGTAAGTAGATTTCTTATTCACTCACTACATTATTATACGACGGTTTCAAACGGTCGGTAAGTTGAAGAAAATTATCGTTTTGTGATCGCGGAAAATGAGTTTTCAAATTGAATTCGCAATTCAACAAATCTGATTTTCCGTTTTAATAATATCGGCGCTTTTGTTGGGCCGTGGTAATGTACGAAAATTAATTGATGGTTGATTGCATTTGGGGAATTAATGAATGCCAAGGTGATAATTTATTGTAGGAATGATGTTAGATTTGTCTACGATGTTAAAGTAATCACAAATATATTTGTAATTACAATATTACCAATGTATTTCTGTTCAACTGTAAGTCTGTAAAACCTGTGCTATAGAGAATGCACAAGCATTGTTTTCCTCACGCTGTTTAACTTTTTTGATGTGTGTGATGACTAAGATAAAGGTATAAATTGAAAAAGTCTGCCCGGATTCGAACCATGAGAGGCAGGCGCTATTTGCACTGAACTTTCAGTACACCGTTTATGACTTGCATTTACATAAACAAATTATAACAAACCACCGCGTCATTTCTATCCACATCAATTAAAACTATTTTCATTATTTTTATCTAAAAACGGTATTAACAAAAAACTGCATTACCGTATCTTTATTGCTATTAACTTTGAACATGCAAACGATTTTCAAATGGCTCTAAAGTTAGCCGATCACGATACGATTGTAAATAAATCCTCGATCGTAGTCAGACAAAACAAGACAATTAATCACGAATACATCTTACTTTTAGCGAGTAATGAATCGAAAAGATTAAGACGCCGAGCTTCGAGGGAAGAATCTAATCAGCACTCCAATTTACACAAATCGTTCCGACCACTCAAATGTGTGAAGTAAGAATGTCTTCGTTAATCTCACCAATCTATTATTCTGGCGGGTTAATAAAGACTGGCAGACCTTTCGACCAGAGACACAGAAGCACACGGTATCCTCACAGAGTGAAACGAATTATTTACCCTCAATATAAATCTTTGCGCTGTGTATGTAGTTGGAAAACGAGTCCTTTGAGATTTGTTAGAGCCGTACTAAATTCGATTACAGAGGTGACATCGACGTCAATTTTGGATGGAATGTTGGTCAACCGCAGGACAGGTTTGAAACCTCGTTTCGAATTTCAATTGGGTCAAATGTAAACTGAAGGTATTTTCATAGTGTTTCTTTGTAGTGTGTTAATGTGTTACTGGTACTGTATGAAAAACTAAGAAAGCCTTGTTATTGTTTAACCCCTGCTCTTCAGTATACTAAACAGCCCCCCAAGACAAGTGGCATTGTAGAATAGAAAACGAAAAGGAATAGATTGTCAAATGTATGGAATGACAGTCTGTATGCGCCAATCCCAAATAGTCAATACATCAAAATATTTTATTCAAAATCAAAATAAAAATGATTTATAACTAATCAATAACTTCTAAATCGCTATTATTCATTCATAAACAATATACCTCAAGCCTATCGCGATCAATTCACAGTTTTATAAAGTTTAATGTTGTTAAAGCTGAGTTAAGAGCCAATAAATCGGCGAAGATTAAAGGATTGAATCCGTTACAAGGTTCAAAGCAGATTACGGGACAGACGTAAGGTGAACTATACGTTGTGTTGGGGTAGTAAGCTTGTGTATTACTTGTATGGCTTGACGAATGAATCGTACGGATTCTTCACTTGATCATGTCGTGAATTACAATCCGATGTGTTGCGTTTGGATACTGTGCATTTTGTATAATGAGCTCGAAAACATTTTGTCCGAGCTGGGAATAGATCTCTGGGCCCTACGCTCAGCCATCGCGCTTGAGACCACGAGCCAACAGGGCCTTCATAATAGACCTATGTACAAACAATAAAATAAAATCGTTTTAGAATTAGGTATGCACCTTGATTGAATTAGTAACATTAATATCTTAGGTTGAACTGAGATTATTAAAGTTAATTAAAGTTCATATAAATTGCGACGATGCTAGAATAAGTTAACAAAATACAGCTGACGTAATTTTTCATATAGTTTAGTGTTGCTCGCTTAGTAAAAGTGTAAAGTTGTTGCTTAGTAAATTTTCTCACAGTAATACTGCAATAATTTCTCAAGATGACAAAAGCGCCGAAAAATAACAATTTTCACTAGTAAACAATAAACCCAAATACTTGACGTTATTTCTCAGTTTCCTAGCAATAACCCCTTACAATGTGAAAAGTTAGTCATACAATAGAGTTATTGTGGATCTGGTAAACACAGGACCGGGCCGGCCGGTAGACGGGCGCTGTTCGGTTGGCCGGTTCCCCTTCGATTCCCCACCGGTTCCCCTCCGGTTCCCTCCGGCTTCCCCCGGCTTGGATGGCGACACACGGCCCGGCGGATGGCACGAGTCCGCAAATCTTTTTGTTGATTTTCTTCCTATTATTATTTTTGTTGGTTTTTTTCTGGATTGTCTGGGGCTTCGTTTTGATTGGGTCGGTTGAGATTTGATCAGGGTGAGGAACAAAATAAACGGTACACAATTGGAATATATGACGTCTGAATTAAAATGTAATGTTTTTTCAAATAATCGAATCGGTCTCCGTTCTTTTGATAGAGTGAGATAATATCTAGGGAATAAGCTAATAATAATTGGCCACGAAAACTAAATGAATCTACAATTTTGTTTTACATAGCTATTCCCGAAAATATGGCAAGACAATTTCAAAATGTATTTCTTTTATCTTAATAATATTTAATCCCAAGTTTTCTACCTCCTTATTCTTTTAACCAAAGTTACCAAAAAACAGTAAACAAAATACTTTTGTATTCTCATCAGTCGATTTGCGCCGGCGGCGTTTGTAGCAATATTACGTTGTGTATCTCCAATCCCTTGTTTGGCATAAACGCCGCTTTGGCGTATACACAACAGTCTGGCGGTTTAGCTTTTTAAAAAATTGTGCCATACTTGCAGAATAGACATAATCGGATCATGAGAGTGTATGTAGGGAAATGAAGGCTTGATCTGCTTACGCAAATGCCGCTTATCTGTTCCCGAGCTGAATAAAATTCATAACAGATAATCTATAATAGAAACGATTACTGTAAGAGGCGAGATTGGAACAGTGTTCGGCAAAATGGCGTTTGCGGTGCACGGTATCTTTGGCAAATTGATCGAGGATACAAAGAAGTTCCTTTACGAAACCTTTTTCCGTTGGCTGACCTGTCAAGTCTTACACAATGGCGCCGCCCGAGATGCCTACAAGCCCCTTTAAATTGTTCTTCTACTGACGTATTTGAAGCTCAGTAACAAATGGTAGCGATCACCGATACGTTTCCGAAAAAGTAAAGAAATAAAAAGAGTTTAGGCAAAGTTTAATTTCCGCTACGTTGCCGACTGCACGAAGTAAAAAAAAATGGAAATATATTTTTCTTACAAAGACGGAACTTTTTAATTGAGTCTCAAGAAATGAAGACTTACAGATCCGTTATTGAAAAGCCTGGTACACTTTTGGGGTATATCGTTTTGATTCAGTGTCTTTGTGTTTACGGTGTGGTGTGGGTGAGTTCAGACAAAGAAGTGTAAATATGTCGGGGAGTGTGGGGGGAGGTCGGGAGGTCACGTCCGGCGACAGAGCACTGGCTTCATGCCTCAATGCCTCCGACGCTGACGGTGGCAGCCTTCTCCACTGAAGAATATTCAGACGCGCTAATCCTGTTTACTTATTCTTAGATCCAACTTGGAATATATTACGTTTACACATGTCTAGAAAAAATTTAAGAATCAAATCTTTTTTTACGTCTGTGTAAATGCGAATGAAAAATAAATGATCACGCGAAGAATTTATTCTTCTTGAAAGGTCGGAATGACGCGACACGACATGATACCCTTTGAACATTTTAGAACGTCTTTGATGAGAACTAATAAACAAAATATAATTATATTAAAGTGGTTGAATATTTTTGATAGGTACATTAACGTCAATCCTGCAAAACTGAGACATAAAAGTCCATTAACAATAACGAATTTATTTTTAGACGTTAATTTGATTTATGTGATTTAAAAGCTTGATAAATGCGTTGCGGTTTCACACAAAATTGAACAAAAAATATCCAAGGACATCAGGGATATCGACGGAGGAAAATCTCGCGAAAAAACCTGGACTTATCTATACTAATATTATAAAGCTGCAGAGTTTGTTGGTTTGTTTAGTAGAACGCCCAAATCTCAGATAGTGTTTTTAACCCATTTATCAAGGAAGGCTTTAGGTTATAATTATGACATCACGGTACTACCTACAGAAGCATCATTATATAGTATTAACGTATGTCGCGTTTCTCTGTCAGTACCTATGTATGCTTAGATCTTTAAAACTGCGCAGCGGGTTTTGATGCAGTAGAATTTTTTTTTAATAGGTAGAGTGATTCAAGTGGAAGGTTTATATGTATGACACATAAAAAAAGAAGACAAAAGCCGGGATTCTCAAAAATTAGTTACACATAATATGTGTTACTTACTAATCTTTGAGAATCTAATTTTTTAAATTTTATTCCCTCATATTTTGTGAAGCTGGGGCATGGTGATCAATGCTCGATGACTCGCTCCTTCTCTATACGAGAAGAGACCTTTACCTTTAGTAGGATATTAATAGGCTGGTATTAAATAACACAAAAAAAGGCAGTTAACTAAACCTCGACTGAAGTAAATAAACCGCGAACATAAAACAATCAAATTGTTTGTAACTGTACACCGAAACGTTAAATTACTTTTTATATCGTGACCGTAGGTACGTTACGAAGGGAAATACAAAACTTTCAAGGTTCGCGGTTTTCTGTGTTCACGAAATTATTGCTTTCATTTTTTTGTTACATGTTTATTAATAAATCCTTCTGTTTTCCAAGTATTGGTAAATATTCGCTACTAACAAAATGTTACACCCTGTAGTTTTACGCTTGGTTAGGCCATTCATTCCTGGTCTTGCGGTTATACAGCCTATATTTTTTCTAATAAATACCAGCCTGTAACTGTCCCACTGCTGGGCAAATGCCTTTTCTCATACAGAGAAGGCACGAGCATTGATCATAATAAATACATACAGAAAAATTTTCCAATTGATTACTACTCCGTTCCCGTGACGTGTGTCGTAATTGTTATACAGTTTATGCTGTTTCTCATAAATCTAGCTATACAGATATATGTTTCCAATCCTACTGGCGTTTTCAGAGATTAGCCCGTTTGGAAGAACAAAAAAAAACGCTTTAGCTTTATTTATTATTAAAACTTTTATGGGCCTGTTGATCTAGTGGTTATAGTGACTCTGACTGCAAAGCCGGAGGTAGCGGATTCGATTCTCACCCAGGAGACTCTTAGTATCAAATAGCTACATATATGTATATATAGCTATACATTTAAAATGTTTATAATAGTCAGCAGTCAGTTCTAAATAATTACTATGAACTTTTTAAATCAACCCAAATTACCTTTAAATTCAGTCTTTTAAAATGAATATAATAGTCTGTAAACATTAGTAAACTAAGATAGTTACCGTCCTGTGTACTAACTGTTTAGAAGATTCCCCGAGGTTGAGGCAAGGTACTAACATTAGCACTTTCAAGCCCTGTTTTTAACATGTATGTAACGGACAGGCCGTTGCCCTGTTTAAGACTATGTAATGTACTGGAGCTACTTGTCCCAGCTGGCAACTTGGACTATACAGTCCAAGTTGCCAGCCAGCCAGTATATGTTCATAGCTTTTGCCCGCGACTTCGTCCGCGTGGAATAATAGTTCCCGTTTCCGTTTGATTTCTGGGATGAAAACTATCCTATGCCCTTCCTCGGGTCCCAGACTATATCCATTGTACCAGATTTCATTCAAATAGGTTCAGCGGTTTAGGCGTGAAGAAGAGTCAGGCAGAGTTAATTTCACATTTATAATATTAGTATGGATTGAGTGGGTTCAGATCCGGGAAAGTACTGTTTTTTTTTCAATTTAGACAGAAAAATCTCACTCATCGCGTTAAGATTTGTCCTGGGTGGGAATTGAATCCACGGCCGCCGACTTGGCGTCATCAACCACTAGAATAGTAGTAAACTGTCTATTTGGTATGGAGTAAACTGTCACAAAAAGGACGTAACTTTACTATGACTAACTTAGGCTATTTTTACCTTATTTCGTAAGAAAAATTCGCGATAAGCAACGTACTATAGACGGAGTCGTGTGAATTTCAGGTAATTCTGATTAGAATTGAAAAAACTATATTTTATTTATTTATTCTTTATGCACAAATGTACATTGGCGGACTTGATGCCTAGGGCATCTTTTATCGTTGAATAGCCCATTTATGTAAGAAGTCTAAAAAGTTATATAAATCACGCTACCCCTTAAGGGTCTGGAGTAGTAACCAACCCAAAGATGAAGGTGTTACGCGGGAGGCAGTAAACTATACCTCCTAAAATCTTTGTTCAAGCTTTAGCCTCTACAGACAGACAGACAAGTAAGATACGTATATTTGCATTGTTATTTAACTTAAAAATAAAACACAGCGGTGCATTGAAGACGAAAGATAAAATTTAAATATTATCTATTCGTTGTACGGGCCGGAAACCTCTACTCATATCCGGAATATCTCTGTTATTGTATGAATACTGATTAACCATAGATGGAGTTTTTTTTTTTCTGAGTTAAAACGTGCGTCGTATGGGGAATAATATTCTACGTATATTGTGTTGTTAATAGTATTGTTATTACTGGTTGATGAGAATATTCTAGATGGACTTGTGAGATTGTGATGAAAAGTATCAAAGCGAACCGAAACAGAGCAATAAATGTCCATGTTTGTTACTCTTTCGCTGAAACGGTTGATTGAAATTAGCCGTAATTAAGTACACATATTAATGTTTATCCTGCTTAACACAGGATATTTTTCTGTCGTTTTTGAGTTTCTGAGCAACATTTCGTTTCTTTTGGTTTGATTTTTCTTTGAAATGTTGTTTGTTACAAGAGCAAATGTGTGTTTTTGTTATGTGTCGGTCACTTATTACCAGTCACCTTTTACACGATACTCACGAAAGATAAACTGCATAAAAAAATGAAATAAAAAACTTTTTACAAAAAAAAAATAACCGACTTCAAAAAGTAAAAACTTAAAAATAACTTAAATTTCGGAAGTCGGTGTCTTTTCTTCTGCCAGTCAATTTGTGTTGTCACCGACTTCCGAAATTTAAGTTATTTTTAAGTTTTTACTTTTTGAAGTCGGTTATTTTTTTTTTTGTAAAAAGTTTTTTATTTTTTACTTTTTAGTGTCGAGTTAATGTTAGTCCTGTTTAAAATGAGCCCAAACACGACTACTGTGCTGTAATTTCAAGGTTTGTACTTTATCTGATGCTCCTGGCTTCAGCATCAGGTCTCTATGTACTTCGGTGTTCCTCATTAACAGTACGTTTATCCACACATCGAGCCCTTTTCAATGAGCCTAAACACGATATATCTGCTGTTATTTGTCGAGGAGTTAGGTACTCTGCAGACTATCCTGACTGCAGCATCAGGTCATGACTTGCTGATCATGAGCCCAAATGTGGCAAATGCCCTATCAAACATCAAAACAATTTACTAAAACAGTCCTTGCCTGTTCGAGTAACTTCTTACTGTTAAGGAGTTGTACCTTCCATCATCAGCTCAGCTAACTGAGATGGTGACAACCATACGCAAATACACAAGATACTTCATAAAATATGCGAAAAACAATAAGTGAGCCTATAAAATTTGAGGGTTGCCTTCGATTTCTCTAAGATCCCATCATCAGATCCTAACTTGGTGACAATGGGACCACCTCAGAACTATCTGCTTTCGAACAAAAAAAGAATTTTGAAAATCCGTTGACAATTGACGGAGTAATCGATGAACAAACATACAAAAAAAGCATACAAACAGCCGAACATAGTACCTCCTCCTTTTTGTGAAGTCGGTAAAAATACAAATCAATCAATTTATTCGCGTTGGTTCTACCGTCTAGGTGTGCAGATGTGGTTCCAGGTAGGCAAAACTTAGTAGATAACAAAACGTCCAACTTTACACATAACAGATGACGCGATAGTACGTCGACCGTACTAACGAAGATGCATCTGACGCATCTATCGTCCAATATGAGTATAACTAATTTGTCATGTAAACGGTGTGTATATATACAAGATGACTATAATAATGAGTAACCGAATTAAATAGGTATAAATATCATAAAAAAACTTTCTAGAAAATATCTAAAATGTTAAGGCTTTCGTACCCCTAATTCTTCAGCCATCTATATTTATGTCTGAACTTTTTTGACAAGACGAATGGCAACACGCAATTCTTTATAACAGTGAAATATGGCAACAATAAGATTCGGTAGGTACAGTCGACTTTAATATTAGCCACGTTTCATATTGCATTTTTTACGGACGTTTCTCAAAGTATTTTTAGATAATACATAATTTATAAAGCTATGTCACAAAAGTATGAGATCCCTCTATCAATTTTGAAATAAAGTGTGAGGATCCGGAACTCGTATTTATTCAAAGTCCATTCGGTTGTGGATGCAAATCCTTTGGGTTCGCAGCTGCTAAGCAAAAAAGTCACGCGTCGGCAGTAAAAACTATGGGAGACGGGGATGTCACCAGTTGTGAGTTGCATCGCATCGAACACGTTTTTGTGTAACCAGCTTTATTTTCTGTTTGCCTGGTACTTCGAGAATGCTATTATTGTGGATATCTTGTTTGTTTTGGTTTTAAGCCATGAGTTGTGGGTAAATGTTTTGATTTTTTTTAAGTATTAGGTGTTTAGTCAACATTTATGGCAATATAATGCAGCATTGAGTATTTTATAAGTCAGTGTCCGTAGCTATGAGATGAATCTTAAATGGCATTTTTTTTTATTAAGCGTGGTGCTAGTGCTTCCTCTGTATAGTACGTATACTGAAGGATGGACAGTGGGACAGTAATAGGCTAAATTATAATTATATAATTTCTAAATCAGGCAGTTCTACTTCGATGTTATTTATATTAGGTTCACACAGTTCTCCAAGTTGATTTATAAGCAGATGCCTTGGATCATCAACTCCTTAGTCTTTTCTAAACTATATTAACTAAGTAATCAGGCCTCCATAATCCAGTTTCTGGGTAACACTGTACCTCTTAGTTAGACATATTGTCTTTTTGGTTTTTGCCGTTACGTTACGACTGTCATAGATCTAACAATGCTAACCGGGACCAAATATTACGTGTTTTTCGAGGCATGGAATGTCAGTGATGTTCTAGATTATCTTAAGAAGTACACATGGATGAAAAAAGTAACATTGGTGCTCGCCTTTGTAAACCCCATTCTTAAATATTAGGACATCACATTTCCTACGTGACTACTTGGACATAAAAAAGAAATTAAAGACGGAACACATTTCCTGTAAAGAGATTGTCCGAGTTCATAGCTTGTCGTCGGCATCGATTTAATTTTTTCGCATCGTCCGAGTGATCTGAAGAACGGTTCGATAGCAACTGGGACGAGAATTACGTGACTCTTTGTAAGGGAATGTCTTATAAATCTCGCTTCGCAGCATTCGGAGCAATTGAAAAAATCAGTGAAGTAATAAATCCACGACGGTCCTTTCTGTGTTACATAGGAAACGATTCAATTGATAAGGATGCAGTGACGTTTTACGCCTCTCAATAGAACTGTGAGCGAATAAGTTTTGTAAGTGTGCTTCAAGTTTACGTCTCCAACTAAATGTATTTACAGTTTTTGTTGTTCTTTCACACTTCAGTGTTTGGTTCTCACTCCACAGGTTAGTGACTCGCAGACCTGAATATTTGTTGATGAAGTTTGTGCGGTTCTCGGAAATAATTAGTGGAGAATATAGGGAACTTGGCTTTCCAAGAAAGTTCGTTAGTAATATAGGAAATGAGTTTCCTATATAGACGTTTACGAGTTTATTTATGCATGTCTTGAGTTCAGTTACGTGCGTTTTCAACGAAATATTTTATCACATCAAAGAAAAAGAATAGCGTCGTGTGAATAAAGAAAAAGCATGTTGTACCGTTCTCTGGATCAGGACAGGGAAGCCTATCAAAAAAAGAAAAGTTTCGATTAAAAATACGAATTGATATCGTTAACGATAAAATTCTGCGCGATACGAAGACGTCTCTCGCTATCGGAAACTTGACAGTGACTGATCGCCGGCTGGCCTCGACGCCCGGCCACCCAGCCACCCCATCATTCCCCCACACTCTTGATCCGCCGTCACTTCGATATTCACTTTGTTAACAGAACATACGTATTCTTCGGGAATATTTTATATTCTACCTGAATATTTTGACGTCTGTAAACGTTTTTGCTAGCTTCACACTTAATTTAGGTATGAACTTGCCTTTTTATTCTGAACTATAACACGTAACATTAAATGTATTCTAATATCATTAAATATATTTCAATATCTTTTTCTTCTGCGAAAATATGGAAAATACTTAAGTTTTTGTGTGAGTACTTTCAAGTTGCTTCGAAATTCTTCTTTATTGTTTGTGTTAATATTTGACGTTTTAATTTCAACGATTTTTCTCTTCAAGTTCTTCACAATTGGTCGCATGTAATCAACTCGTGACAAAGGCTGCTATAAAATAAGAATAAACCCTTTCAGGTTCTATTTCAAGTTTTTTTGTTGCCCGCTTCGTTTCGTCTTTGGATTTCTCGTTGTCGATTAAAAGGATTAAGGCAGCTGAGGATCTAGACAGCTAGCCTGGAAAGACTGGTTTGGCGGATAGTAATTATGTCTAAGTTTAAATTGTGCTGATAGTTATATGGAAATAGGAGTCGAAATCAAGTTTTAAGTTAAGATATTAAACAAAGTTTTTGTTACAAATATTTTAATCGCTAAAATTATTTAACTTTGTTTAAAGTCTATCATCATGTTATTTACCTACTTTCTAAGTTAATCTAGTTCATCACTAACTTCAAGAACTCAAAGTCGTTGATCCCGGTTGTCACAGAAGTCAGAAAGTCTGACTATAGGTCTGACCAACGGGTATCGTGTTACTTTGCAACTGACCCACTGGTATTCAACTAGATTCGTTAAGATTATAATAGCCAACCTGGTTGGGAAAACGTTACAAGTTGATAATAATGATTCTCTCCCAATTCTCAATTGGTCCCTAACAACAAATCAAAATCTTTACTAAAACCAGGTTCCTGTTAACCACAACTTGATCTTAACACACCCCAGATTTGATCTAGCCGTAACTTTCTCAAACCTCCAACTGGGAAACTATCATATCGTTAGAACCATCGCTTATTGACGCAAGCAAGTACTTAGCGTTGCGCACCAATCTCTACAAGTTTATATTTAGCTCTCATGTTGGTACTTTGGGCTTTACTTAATTGTTAGTGAGTGTAAGTTTAAGTTATTGCGTCCTAGCCGTGTTTGCTAGAATCTTGTGAAATAATTTGTAGTGTCGTTTCAGCTTTATTTTTATTGAGTTTGTATCTATACTTCCATATACGTTCATACTAGCTTTTACTTGCGTCTTCGCCTTCGTTAGAAAGAGACTAAAAAGTAGCCTATGTCACGCTCCATACCTTTAACTATCTCCACTTAATAATTACGTCAATTCATCGATCGGTTTTGCCGTGGAAGACGGACAAACGAATTCACACAATTTCCCATTTTAAATATTCGTAGGATATGATACATGTGGCGACATCTATCACACGATATATGAATTGCGACTGACCAGTCCTACATCGGAATGGTCGAGAGTGGTGACTGCGTACCAGAAAACGGAGCGTGGACAGGACTGACGATCTATGTGGAAATCTTTAGGGAGGCCATTGTCCAGCAGTGGAAGTTTTTCGGCTGATGAAGATTATGATGAATCCTACTTAACTTTTAATCTTTCGACGACCAAGCGACAGCCGGCTGTCGGGCTGCTATTGTCTTTCTATTGTGTCTCGAATCACGTGTGTATGAAGGTTTATTCATAGTTTACAAAAACCCCACAGCAATCATCGGGCAACAGCACACCAGACACAATCCACGTCTGGTCACCATGCTTTTAAAACTGTATTGGAAAAGATTTCTTATTTCGAAGATACTTATCACAAATACTACAATCCGATGGAAAAAATCCTTTTGCGTTGTGTAGCCTAAGGGGCAGGATCAGAGAATAATATGAAGCAAGCCCATGAGATCGGAGCAGTATCCATAGACGGAACTTAATGCAGATTAAACCGCGAAATATAGCTGTAAGGAAATGCATTACTGTATAGTTACTTACCTCTTTACAGCCAATCTATATATATGTATATATATAGTATATTTATAGAATGGTAAACTGATGGTAAACGGACTGATTGACTGATTTTAGAGTAAGTATTGACTAAGAAAGGAATTTTGAGAATTCGACACTTCAAGGGGTAAAATAGGGGATGGAAGTGCGACAACCACGCGGTCGAAGTCGCGAGCGAAGCTAGGAAGAAAAGTTACTCTAAAAGCTATATTTTAAAGAGTGCTTTATAAGAGTTTTGTAATTGTTACGTCAAAATTTTAAACGTTTGCATCGTGTACTACTACACAACGTTTACAATGATGATCCTATTTTTGAGACCCTAAGGGCCTGTGCACACGACGTCTTTTAAACGTGTAATTGACGCGCGTTTATAGTGACACAGACGCGAGTCAAACCCAGCTTTCAACAAACGGCATGGACACTTTTAACCTCAAAAACATTACGTTTAAAAATCTTAAGGTCTGTTATTAACGAAAAATCTATTGTTTCAGGTAACATGCAAATAATTAACCCCCAGTACCGGCCTTCATAACGGAGTAAGCGTTTGTTGATTTTATTATTCAACGACTTTAATTGGATAAGTTGATGGGGTGAAAATAAAATTAACAGTCGAACCTAGAGTTTTGTGCGTTTGTAAGTATCTTACTCGTAAATAATTATGAGCCATTAAGGAATGAAGATGGATTTTTGATTGTGTTTAAAGATTTAAAGTGTTGAAAGTTTCCTTTCGAGGTGGGCAGTTTATTTCTGGAATTCTTATTTTTAAGATTGTGGCCTTGTTTTGTATCAACGTAAATTCAAATCTTGTATTAGCCAATTGTGTTGAACTGATTTAGGAAAGCAGTACTACACTAGTACAGTATTTTGCCTCAAATATCTTACCCACCCAAAATTTTTTTTGGTCTAGGGTAGGTTACGTAATTGTGGTAATATTTGTACCTTCTGGTAAATAAGACGAAAGGTTCATTGACTAGCTTAGGACCCACTTTTTGAAGTCGGTTATAATACTAAAACCTCCTCCTAAATGTAGTTTTTTGAAAACCGCATTAAAATCGGTTCAGCTTAACGCGAGATAATCGCAAACAAATGTACACACATATAGGTCAAACTAAGAACCTCTTTTTTTAAGTCGGTTAGAAAAGGTATTAACTGCTCTTCAAATTGGTAGCCCCAGCGTTTTAAATTCTACGTTTATGTATCAGTAAATTTGGCCAAATCAATTTACCATTCGCATTGTGTAACGTCCGTTCTGTCCCTTTCAGTTCAATAACTTTGAAATGTTTGTATTATTATATTCTAGTACCTACACAATATGAACTAAATATCAATAATTTCTATTCAAACCGGAGATCCAAAGTACATAGTAGCCTAAAATTTAATATCAAACATCGAACAACGTCATTGAACTGTATCATTACTATAACACTTAAAATCTAACACTTAAAAAAATCACCAGCCAATCTTTTAAAATTTAGAACAAAGAGAAATAAAGCAAAGAGGTTTTTAAGTAAATACATAGGTATTATTTCAAGTACAGGCCACTAAACCGCAGCGAATGTCTGTCAGACAAAGGCCTCTTGCGGGCTTAGACCGAAAGCTTACCGACTCCTTGCATAATGTCAATAGTCTACGCCCTAAGGACGAGGCTTTCGGTGAAGGAATGCCACGAGTTCGGCTTTTGTAGGACAAGTATTTTTAGGACGAGGCATGTGGGGTCATGGGTCATAGAGGCAAGGGACGAAAGTGTTGTTTTTATGTCACTCAACAGACTTTGAAGTCAAAGTGACATTTATTTTTAAGTAGAATTGTACAGATTCCACTTAAGTTAAACCTTTTTACATCTAAGTTTGCATAATGGGCGTAATTGTCTTTAAGGCTTTAAGTGTTTATTGGGATTGGAGAAAACGCCTAACATTTTAAATCTGCTTTTTTTAGTTCAGGCATCACTTGATGGTTTTTGAAAAAAACATATAAAGTGATACACTACACGCCACACTATACACTCACATTCCTACATAGCAACAAAAGCCTAACTGTCACGTTTATTTACGATTTATTTTCTCCTTTATCCTGCTTTTATGCCATCCAAAATGGCGGGCCGAGGTTGAAGCCCTCTGAGGCGGGACGTCTTTCTCTGGTAGCGTCTAATTTGACGCCTAATGTTCGCTTAGTTAATTATTTAGATGTTTGTGAGTGAACAGGATTTAGGTATCTGCGTCGTGTGAACCTGGCGAAATTAGGACCGCGTTAAGTAATTTTCTCAGTGTTTATAAGTAATGAGAGCGTTTAAGTAAAATGGTTTCAGGTTCTAGCTAATTAAGGACGTCCTTTTAAGCTATTTCAACTATTTACATTTTATAAACGGTTTACACACTTTAATGATAATACAATATTAATCCTCGGTTTGTAGCCGAAATAATAATTGTTCTATCAAAATGTAACAAGCTTTGAACAAAGACTCCGAAGCAGTTCCATGAAAAAGAAACTAATATAAAAGTTATATAGGCTCTTCAAGTCTTTTCTTTGTTTAATTAAATACAGTCACTGAAAATATACAGTCTTTGTTGTAAGATAATCTTGGCTTTGTCAGAGTGGAAAACCATTTAATAATAATATAAAAGTAGTTGCTTCAGTTTTAATTTCTTCTTGTCCATTACACGTTAAGTGCTTGACCGATTGGGTGTTCTTTAGGAGGTAACGCACTTAATTAATGACTGTTATAATAACGCAACAATGACTTTTTTGAGGTCTTTTAATATAGCAATCTGTTAAATGTGGAATGTTCTACAGTGACCAGTATTGAGCATTAACCAGTATGTTGGCGACTGTGGTTGGACCTACTTAAATTGCATCTTTTGCTACACAGCTAGGCACAGTTAACATACGTGTGGTGATAAACAATGATTTCACATATATTCTAAAAATACGATACATAAGTACCATATTAATACGCCTAACATATATTTGTATTTTCATAATACAGGTATTATATTGTAATACTAGGTAAAGTTTGTAATTGGACATCTATACACCTGTACTTGTACTTTGTTAACTTTATAAACAAATTGTATCAGAAAAACAGCATTAAAAGAGTTGTGAGTATATTCGCTAACTGTAATAGGTTTCGGACAAACATGTTTACCAATAAATCTGCACACTGCACTGCTAAAATATAAAAGGTATAGGAAGATAAATTCTGTATAACACAAGAGTTCTCAACCCTTTATTTTTACCAGGAAACTATTAATTAATTAAACTACAATTCGATTACAAGATTAATCTTTAATCGAAACTTTTATCTTTGGTATGATCATTCTTGAAATCTTTTACGGACCAAATATTAGCTCTTCCACTGGTTGTGAAATCCCTGGTTAAATCATCTCAAGCCTATTAACATTATAAATATGAAAGTATGTATGTGTGTGTGTGTGTTACTCTTTCACGCACACACTACTGAATGCATTTTGATAAAATGTTACAGTATAGAGCTCGTAATATATTACGCTATGGGAGCGGGGCAGTATCCAAAAACCTAAAATAACGAGGTCAAACCGCGGGGGACAGCTAGTACTCTTTAATGCCAAGATAATTGCATTTGAATCTTCTTTTACTTTTAAACAACCACTGTACAAATTTAAGATTTAAATTCAACTGTAAAATCTTAAATGAACTTTGGTAAATGTTTAAGTAAGCTACTAATTGACAATTTGTGTTAACTTGAGTTTCGTCTTTATTGGCGCCCAACTGGGTCTAATTAAAGTCAAATGATGTGTTTTTATTTTACAATCCAGTTTTAAAACAATAAATTTAAGTCCAAAAAACTAAGAACGTAAATTCTACTGACTAAAACAATTATTTAAGTTAAAAACGTAGTTTAATCTCGCAGTTAGGAATATTTTGCAATCATGATTAAAGTACCCTCTAGTTGTAATGAAAAAGTCGTAAATTATTCAGTTTTATGAATAAAATAGTCGTTTTAAATGAGTACCTGCTAGACGAAGCGTCCTTACTCGGCGAAAATTTTAAGATTAAGAGCTGCCTGCACTTTTGTCTAGATCATATCATATGTTATTGCGGGAATGACGATCTTAATAAACTTTGTTTCCCTCACAAACTACTAAGTAACAGGTTTATAGTAAAGTACTGTAGAGACCACACCTAACTTTAATAGTTAATTACTGCAAATAAGTTATCTGATAAATACGTCTCTAAAAATGAAAAAGAAAAGGCTGGAACGATACTTCGTCCAGAAGGCTGATGGGTGTTTTATATGAAGAATTCTAAAGCTTGAATCTTATATGTTTATGTGAGTCACTGGGGACAGTGACATGGTGTCTAGTGATTTACTTTCTTTTTTTGGGATATAGCTAAGCAGCTGTTTACCTCTTTAGGTGACCAGAGGGATGGCCTTTTTGGGTCAGAGAATCAGCTTTGTGCAACCAGCCTTTCCAGTTTAAAGCTATGCGGGATTTTGAAGCCCTTTTATAATGCAGACAGTTTAATATTATTTAGAAATCTTAAATAATGTCCATAATATTATAAGTGTATCATTTACGAAATACTACTCAAAAGTCTACACAAAACTCCGGAAGGACCAACTTACATATTTATTTCACTTCTAAAATCTAAATCAACGTTTACAAAAAGCTACATAGACTTTTAGTGTTATCAAAACAAACCTGCCAATTTGTACCTGTCGAATAACATTTACCTGTATACCTAGAACTAGTTACATATATTTCAACCCCAATTTATAATTGGCTTAACGCCACACTTGGCACTCGCGATCACATCTGTACCTACATTACTAAAATTCTGTTCTACACATCCAAACTAATTAATATTATTACTGTGGCAACACTTATTTTAGTGTTGTAACCCAGTCACGCTATAGCGTGCCGAGTTAAAACTTTACAGTATTTAAGCGAAAATAATCGCAAACATGAAACGCGTGTAAATTTTAGTTGGAAAAGAGTATTTTTTTTCTTTCTTTGACCTGAATAAACTATTCTCCTTTAAGTAAAACGGGACAGGAAAATTAGTTGGTGAAGTTTGTGTGCAATTACGTGTAAAATATTGGCAGGCGTTAGCAAGTTACTGGAAAAATATTATGTTGGTACTCTAAATGTAGTGTGTGTACTAAAAACAGCTTGCTGGCGTTCACTTTTTGCTTAGTTAATCTTAATGACACACTAACACTCACTTTAATATTACAATTTATAAAGCTCGTAAAAATAACGTTATTATGTTATAACGCTATTGTTATTTCAAAGCTAAAAATGTAAACTACATTAATTCCAACAAAAAAAAAAACAATATTACAAAAAAAAAAACAATTTCATCAACAAGATACTTTTTAGCTGACGTTATTTGACCAATATTTTTTTAAAGTAATTAATACTCATACTAAACATCTAAAATCGACACAATCTACCTACCCTTAGCATGTTAAGTATTCTAATAACTGTCAACTTTTGTTACTCTACCACTAGATAAACTAAACATATACCAAACTAAATTGATGCTCCAAAGAATAATACAGAATTGTGACGTCACATTCTATTATTATGACGGATATGGTTCAAGAGCGGAACTGCATACAACAGCGCCCTCTATTTCCACTGACACATATTGTTCGGTACGGAAAACTTGTAATAAAGTGTGCTTGTAACGTGTTTCTACCCTCTTTCATAGAAAAAAATATTGTTTTTGTGAATACCCTCACTTCGCAGAATAAATTAGTAAAGAGAAATAAAGAAGAAGATAAATAGAGAAATAATATAAGAGAAATAGATAAGAAGTTAATAAAGTTGTATAGTTTCTTATTCACCTAGAAAATTCTGCTGAAGGTAAGTTATTAATGAATTTAAAACTAAAGTTAGGTGCACTATTAATATTTTATTTTTAGTACTAATATTTTTATGTTTCATAATGTTATTTTTTATTAGTATTTTAGCTATTAGAATATTAGATTGCTATTCATTAGCTAATTTGTTAAAAAGAATCTCGCGGTAACAACTTAAAACTAACCAACAAAATAAACAAGCTATGTTGCTGCCAAGGGACTCAATCAATTAATTTATCTCTAGATGTCATTCTCAACTGGCTCCTTATTAAATTAATAGTGGCAAATACGGTGAGATAAATTCAATAAATTAATAGAATAATCAAGTAATTATGACAATCAATTCTTACGTCAACTGTAGTTATCTTGTTATTGGCCTTGTACTTATTGCAAATATTATTATGAAAATTATTATATATTCTTGGAACATTGCCTTAGTCATTTGCCAAAACAGTATTGATATCTGACATTCTACCTTACATATCTTGAAGACTGCGAATAATGACTTATTCCACTTATCCACCCCAAACCCCCTGAGGGGGAAAAGTGAAATAAAAAAAAGTGGAGAAAAATATATCTAGGTGCACAGATAAGTCGTACTAGTTGTAATAACAGTCTGTAATTAGTGTGGGATAGTAGATAGTAGTATCAATTTCATTAAAAGATTGAATTACCAATTATTGCCTCTGTTAATTACATTTTGCATTTGAAAGACCCTAATCATGCTCTAACCTTAATAAACATCAATCATGTACATTCGCTGCCTCTGAAATAGATACGCAAATAAGGTGTAACAGTATTGAGCACAATACTAGGGATGTTACGAAAATTTTGATCTGAATACGGATATAGAAAGAAAATTATATCGGTTTCGGTTACGGCTAAGGACATGAGATTATTTCGGATTATCTGTTAGTTTTAGTTTCGGTTCCTGATATAAGATTTTTAAAGTAATATTGTATACATTATGGGCAAAGACCATGCAACAATGAATAATAAAATAATAATAACAATAGAAACACGCGTGGGTAGACTTTAAAAATTATTTTGTAATAACATGGATCATTCAGACTCGGGCTGAGTCTGAGTGATCCATGTCATCTATCGATCGATCGATCTATTCGAAATATTCGGATTCCGGATTCGGTTTCGTTTTGGATATTAAAAAATCGGATATCCGAAAGTTTCGGTTACGGAGTTCCGTAACATCCCTGCAAAATACACGTTTGGCTCAATAAACCCATACAGTATTCACTCGCCGCGCCATTTCCCCGTATCAATTAACATGATCATTCACAGGTATCGCCCAGATATCGATAAACAGTGTTTATTGCTCGCATTCATAAAGGACGGGTTAGGATGTACTTGCATTGCAACTATGATTGCAGAATTGACCTTCGTATCTTAGTCATATGTCGATTAAGTGATTAGTTAGTTATTTCTTAGCGTGCAACATAGTTTAAATAAGTGCTTGACACCAGAGGCCCTGTTACTAGAAATAAAATCTAAGATCGAGATATATACGTGTTACATATCACGTTGGTACTTGGAGTAGACCCCCCCCCCCCCAAACCTGAGGAGGCCTGCAGATGCGGGCCGGCACCAGCCTGTTCCTGGTTCCTGCGATCCTCGGCGTAGGTGGGAGAATGAACACCGGAGTGGTTTTTAGTCAGTAAGGATCTGACAGACCCCTTCGCCCCCCCAGTCTTTCTTGACATCGTAGTTTGTCAGATGCGCGACTGTTAACCAGACTAAAAAGTTATTTCAGACTAATAGTGTTCTAGCAACTTCAATCATACACATTGTAATCTAATGTCGACCTCTATTTCACTTAATTTTTTGACGTTGATTGTCACTGACATAAGATGTTAGATAGATTTTAATGTTTATAAATTAATCATGTAAACTAACCTTCAAAAAAGACAGTGCAGGCAATTTTTGACTTTACCACTAAAGCATAAGGTTCAAGGTTGATTGGTTATAATTGGATGGGTTTCGGGTAGCATGATGTACTGACGTCTGGACGAAGACTTCACAGCTCTTTGGACAATAAAGGTTACTGAACATCTTACAATAAATATTTTTTACACTAATGAGAAATCAATGTCAGAGGGTAAGACATCGTCTTTCTCCAGTTACCAACTACAAGTTACTTTAATGATCTGAGCAAAAACTGTCTAGACCTTTATAGAAACTGATTGATTGGAGATTGAAGGTTACCGCAATTAATGGTGTGTTACGTTTTGATGGCCAAAAAACTATTTACTTAAATGTTCCTTTGATCATAAACATTTCTTTTAATCTTGTGATACTATTCCGCTCACGTGGGTCATAGCGTGATGTTATGTAGCTTATGTGGTATTCTGATGTAGGTGTAAATTTTACCGTAATATGGCTTAAATACGGTAAAATTTCAATAAAATCGGTTCTGATTTTGCGTGAAAGAATAACAAACTTCTGTCCAACCATCAAACTTATCATAGATCAAAATCTAAATCTTTAAAAGTGTATAGAACTTACTACTTAAAAAAGAAGGGTAGGAACTCACAGAGCTTTAACAATCTAGTCTGCAACGCAATCAATGAAACAAGTACCTTAAAGGCTGGCAGCATTGCCACGTTGTACGACAGATTCTTTTTTTTTATTCATTCCTCCATGAATAGGTCCATATCTCAAAAAATACTCTAACATCATCTAAATTTTAGACTACTTTTTGACATTGAACTCATTTCAATATTGTAAATGCGAAAGTAGCTTTGTCTGTCTGTCCCGCTTTCGTGCCAAAACTATTCAACAGATTTCAACGATATTTGGTACAGAGATAGTCTATAGCTGGAGAAAGAACGTAGCATAATTTATATCCAAAAATTCCTCGGGAACGGGAACAGCACAGAGCTAGTGTCGTATATGAAATTAATATAATTACCACCATTTCCATAAAAATTCTGACATTGAAAGTTGCGAATGAGATTGCGAATAGAGTATTAATTATTAAATTCAGGCGAGAAGACTGGCCACGTGTATTATTTTAAAGTTTTGATTGTTAAGCATATGCTTGGGTTCGTTGACCGGGTAGCGTCGCGCCCATGCCATGGCCGCCCCTATCTCACTATACAATAATATTAAAGTTGCATGTTTTGTGCACTTCAGAACGCACCTTTGTTTGTTTACTATGTGTATTTGGACGCGAACGATGTTTAGACGGCAGTAATGGCTGGTAATAGTCATAATGAAATGTTTATCGTTCTTGTTATATTGTTTTTTATCGTGTTAGCAGATATTAGGTCGTAGAGACTTTTTAATGGGAACTTTTGATTTACTTTTTGTTTGAAAAGTATAATCTATACTTACTTGGGCTTACACGTGGACTTTGGCCCACAATTTCGGCTGCGCGAATGTCAGTTATCGCAAAATGCTACTTCTTACAGTCTAATTGGATGCAGATTTTCAATATTTTACAAGGAGCGACTGCTTTTTCTACATCCACAACCCAGTTACTGGGTAATACGATACCACTTGGGTACACTGATTTTATAATTTTATGAAAAGATCTACGAATGACAGGACAACCTGTATTAACAGCTTTACGTACTTTCCGAGGCACGGGGTGTCAGTGATGTCCTAGAAGAAATTAGAAAGTAAATATCGATGTACTGAAAAATTATATTGTTACTTGCATTAAAGACGACCTTTTTACAACAAAGCAATATATAATTTTCTTTACAAAAATCGCTCTAATTATTTCAGCTTCAAAATCCTTTTAATGTAATTAAAACATAATCGTGTCGGAGTGCGTGTTATAAACGGAAAGTTATAAAATAAAATTAAATATCATGCGTCATAGCTCGGTGTTGACCATGTGTGAAATTAAAATATGGTAATGTACGTCCCCACAGCAAAAAACGTGTGTGAATTATAAAAGATTGATACAACATGGTTATGAATCCTTTTAAATCTGGATAAGTTTTACGTTAGTAGGATATTCCGTGTTTATTACTGACTGTGACCGGTTTTTTTTAAATACGTCTATAGAGTTAAAAAGTTACGGAAATAAAAGTATAGAGATGGAATAAAGATTTAAAATTTTGTTTGGATACTCTTCGGAACTAATCCAATTGTACATTTTTCAACTATAGAAAGTTATTATTCTTGAATGCCATATGCAATAAGAGATAGGCTATCAAATTCTGTATGAATAATATATTTTTTACTATTCCGCACAACAAATAGCTTGAATTAGGCTTATAGTACGTGATTTGACGATGACGTGATTTGATTTGATTTGAAGATGCTGAGATTCACCCGGTTCGTTTGAAACAAGAATTTCGTTATTATTAATATATTTCACTTAATTTTATACAGTCAGAATGAAAAACCTGTTCATTCTCAGATTGTCAAAATAAAGTTATTTAAATTGTACGGTGAAATTGAAACAAAAATGTTAATAATAATGAAATTTTTGTCACTTTGTATCAAACATAACCGTAGACCCGTTCAAATGCCTTGTAATTTAAGGACCCCTAATCTATATCTTACGGAAAGATAGAGCTTAGTTTCTCTAGACCCATAAACTTCAATTAGCAAGAACCCTCTGATTGCATAACTGTACCTAATTAAGTACTTAACCATAGTAACCTTTGTCTTCTTATAGAAACTCATAATGAAATAAGTTTTCCGTAACTAATATTGGTGCACGCGACTGTACAGCAGAATTAATAAAAGTTCAGGAACAGTATGAAAAATTGCACAGAGTTAAATATTTCTTGTACTTATAATCTTTTATGGAGTGCAGGGGTCATCTTTTTATTTGTATTTAGCATTTAAAAATTGGAAGAATTGGATTGCTATGTTTACAATACGGTATTTGACACTATTAACCGATAAATCTAAGACATATTTTTTATAAAACCTATCTTTTTATTAGTCTTAAGCATCGGATTTGTTTTTAATTTACTGTAAAATTGGATTTTTAATTGCTTTAAAATCAATAAATAGTTAGTCAATAGGGTTGCTAGCTTGTGACGTCACAAGCTGGTATTGGCATACAAAGTCTATTGGAGAATTGCGTTTTGACAGCTCATAAAAAGTACGTCAATTGATGATGGTGTCAAATACCGGATTCAGGTCTACTTTTGCTTACTTTTTTGTGTCTTTTGTGTCTCATCATCATCATAAGCCCACGTTAGTTCACTGCTTGTCTTTTCTAAGGCATAACCAGATTTGCTAGCTAAAAAACATTAAAAAGCCTGGTTGCAACTAATAGGGTGATAACAAGAGTTTTTCGGTGCAACAATATAAAAATATAGTATTAGAAAGTCATTGACACAGTGGTAGAGTATTAAAGCGAATTGATAATTAATTTAAAAAAAAACTGTCGGGCTTGCCTTGATTTTGATTCCTAAGCTCCTTCCTTTGACGTCATTGGCCCTGTGTATGAAAGAACAAATATCTTCAAAAAAAATTTATCCAAAGAAGACATTCACTTTTGTTCTCAAATCTAAACAACGCTTCGTCATAATTGATTATCGTCCTATCTCATCCAGAATGCTAATTTCGTATCTCTTCTTTTTTTTGAACAACAAATTATCAGTTAAGAAAAATCGCGTGCAATTTCGTTAGACTAATAACTCTTGCGAGACGGTATCTTGTACTAGATGGCAGTAAAATAAGCCAAATTGGACCATCCCTTCAGCGAACGCCCGTTTTTATGGCGTCTTATATCTTCTAGGCTTTTTACTCGGTCACTGATAGCATCGATTCTTGATTATGCAGTTGTAGAGTGAATTATTTTGTGTTTAATTTTAATTCAGGTGTCTATTTGTGTTTTGAACGTGACCGTTGACATTGCTGTTGTTTGTGGTCATCAAAAATGTATTTCCAAAATTTGAAAATTGTACGTATAGAGGCAATTTGAAAATTGTACGATACAGATAGAGGTGTAACTGGCTGTTTATTTTTGGCTTACATGCTTTAATCTTAGTAGGTTCTCTAGGTAGGTAGGTAGGAACTCCTAGTAGGTTCGCAGAAATCTAAGTCTAATCTATAATACCTATATTTCACTCTGTGCTCTGTGCTGTGTAATAAAAGATGTAAATGGGGCAGTTTAAACTTAGATCGCGAATCACATTTGATCAAAAAACAATAATAAATACATAAACTAATGGTGCGCTTGCTGCACTAAATTGCCAGATTCCTTTAAACACCGAATTTAAGTCAAAATGATAGAAAAGCACTGGCTGGTTTAGTCCCAACATTTAAGGTAAGGGTTAGAAACGTAGGCCATGAATTTACTCGAGCCGTACTTATGTATTAAGGCTAGTCCCTGTTTAGATATTCACCTACAAGCTACCACAGAGTAGGTCCTACAATTGCGGTAGCACGGCAGTACCGCGGTCGGCAGTATACACCGCTAGTTATACACGTACTTGCTGAATCTATGAGGCTTACATTCCTAGCTATGTACAGCGCAGGCCACAATTGAGTCGCTTTCAAACGAAATTCGACCTCGTACTATACCGTACCGTACCGTAGGGCCGAGACGAGGAGGAATGTTTACACAATTCTGTGTAGAGTTGTAATAATTTTCTTTCATTAGTTTAAATGTAATTTGTCTCTGAACTTTACTTTTAGGCAAACATTCTGCTTTTCATATTTGTTAACTTAAGCATAGGCTCTTAATGAGTTATTTTCGAACTGGGGCGAATCTAATTTTATACTAAAACAAATTTATAATGCGCTTTTTGCTCTATGTTCATTCTATCATAGTGGAGTCATGTCTATGCGTAAAATCGCCTCGCAGAGTTAACTAGCCCAGGCCCACCATGATCGGCGGCAAGCGGATCGCGAATGAAGATATTGTGCGTTTTCGTCACCTTACCCCCCACCCCCACCCCTCGCCATCGTCGTTTGCTCGCAATGACGTAATCTTTAAAGGCGATAACTAATCTTCTTAATTGATCTTTTCCTTGATGAGTTAAACAAATGAGAGAGTACGCGATAATGGGTATAAATTTCGCGTGTTCGTAGTTCATTTTTGGGTATTAATTTAAGTTGGGTTTACTGTAATTTGGTAAACGATTAGTGACAGCCACGAAACAAAGAAGCAGCCAGGAAACGTCCAGGAAGGCACAAATCTTTGGAAAGTTTATCTAGTATTTCACTGAAACCAAAGTTTTCCGCTGCTAAATCAACATTAACCTAAACGGACCTAAACCGAACCTGCATAGTTCAGAGCTGTATAGCTATGTCAATATTTAAGCTGGCTATTGTTAAACAAACATATCCAAACAAGCATTGGATTATAGGCAAGAGCGGCCAAACACAGACCTCGGCTGGCCTGAGATGCCTTCAAAAGCTATGGAACTTTGGACTTAGAACTTTGTCGTCTCCGAAACAACCACCCAACTCCGAAATGGGAAGTAAGTGTAAACTTTCACTGCGTAAATTTCGTGAAGCTGGGCATACTGAATAGATTCATTCTAGATTTTATAGCCAACGACGTGCCACCAGGAGACTATGCATGAAATAAACATATCTTTGATCAAATGTAGTGCTCCGTTCTGAATATTATGTGGGGGAACGGCGTTGTTACCGGGGAAATGTCGGATTTTATTGTTCCCTTTTTTATTACTATACTTTTTTAGCCGAGTCGGTAATAAAATGGGAGCTAAATAACAAATTCTTGAGTTGTCTTTGAGATTAGATGTGTGATAAAGAAAGTACGAGAAAAGTCTGGTTTAATTAGGACTGATTTTTGAATAACATGCGGTCAGCACATCCAAATTGTACCGAATCTGTCACTGTCTTTATTTTAGTACATGGTGATACTCTTGCCTATGATAATAATGATAATGCCACCCTATTATTGTACCTCTGTGAGGCAAAGACCTTATGTAGAGACCGCACTGTCTCTCCTTCCGTCAAACCTTTCAGATTTGTATTAAACAAGTTATTTTGAAAATCTTTATTTTTCTCTGATAATATCTATTTATTATATATGTCACCGGAAAATAACAAGATCCGTAAGTTTATCAATTTACTAGGAAATTTATAAACTTTAGTAGGATTCTAAACGGGAGATAAATTGAAATATTTTACGTCCACGTTTTCGTAAATTGATAAACTTACTGAACTCACTCGTAAAATAATAAGTAAGCAGTAACCAAACGCTACGCGCGATCTGATTGGTTGGCTGTCACGTGTCACTTCTCCTTCCTCGCGGCCGCCATTGTTCGCCACGGAACATTAATAAACCGTTTGCTTGTGCGTTTTTATTAGTTTTAAATGTTGAACTGTGTTGCAACTTAAAGAAAACTCAACTCACTACATCCGTGCCAGAGAGGAATCAGGCATTGTTGCTTCCAATTTATAGTTTGCCAAGTCTGATTATACCAGTATCTGGACACAAGCATTGCCACTATGCACATTGACCAATCAGAGAGCAGTGTGTTATTTTACGTATTTCAAAGATGCGTATATTTAAAAGAGTTTTTTGTGATTGGTCAAACCGTTTAAAATCTTACGAATAGATAACCGTTAGTTTATAAATTTACCGTATGACGTCGGAAATTGATAAATTTACGAAAATGTGAACGTAAAATATTACAATTTATCTCCAGTTTAGAATCCTACGGAAGTTTATAAACTTCCTAGTAGATTGATAAACTTACGGATCTTGTTACTTTCCGGTGACATATACACCTACACCATGAATCAGTTTAGGAGTTTTTCAGTTAATCGCATACAGACAGACAGATAGATGCGGTAATGGTTATAGTATGTTGGGGTAATGAAGATTCCCTCATAATATTTTCAATTACCGTTTTAAGTGCACACAAAGATAAAAAAAACTCCTATTGGCACATACCCCGTCTCGAACCAGCTTTTCACTAGGCATCGCAACATAATAACTTTCCTGAAAACAACATCCGTACTAATATTATAAATGCGAAAGTAACTCTGTCTGTCTGACTCTTCTTCACGCCTAAACCATCCGTACTAATATTATAAATGCGAAAATAACTCTGTCTGTCTGTCTGTCTCTTCTTCACGCCTAAAAAACTTTGAATGAAATTTGGTACAGATATAGTCTGGGACCCGAGAAAGGACAAAGGATAATTTTGATCCCGGAAATCCCCCGGGAACGGGAACTATTAATCCACGCGGAGGAAGTCGTGGGCAAAAGCTAGTAGAAAATAAAGAATATATCTGAGTATTCGTGCTTACTCTCGATGTATTAGTTTGCCAGCCAAAATGCTTTGAGCAAAGTAAGCTAACTAAACAAACAGAAAACAAAGAATTTCTGAATCAGTTCACTGCTTACGAAAGAAATCGCGCACTAACGTGCCAATACGATGCCGAAGTACACTTTATAAAGCATATTCAGTTTATTCGATTGTGTAGTTTTCCAACAAATTTCATCGTTTCGGATAGAGAAATAACTGACCCGAATAATTGGTTATCGTGTTGAATAATTTAAAAATTTTCGCTGGAGTAATAATTTGGTGGAAGTCGAGCGGTGTTTCATATCGCATGATTTCTCTTCATTTATAATGGGTGGCTTTTTGCTTTTTCGTGCAACGTCTGTCCGCTCAACTTATGAATAAACTACTTAGCTCGCCCTGACTTTGTTTGCGTGGTTTACGTGATATACAAACCGTTTTCCTTGGTAAGTTTATCTTGGGAATATATTCTAAAAGTGCATTTTGTGTGCACAAGGAATTTCTTGGAACTTTCTTATTTAAATGACTCTTAAAACTTCTAAATGAAGGAATAGCAAGGCAAGTCAATGGTACTTTTTCAGTTTATATATTATGGACAGAGTTTCTAATGCTTGTTTAATCTAAGCTGCTGAAGGGCTTAATAGGAAAACTAATGAACTCTATGTGACGAATTATATCTACGATTCGTCCGTCCGTGTCTGTTCTATGATTTTAGTTATGAATTCTTTTAGGGTGGTAATGGTTTAAAGCTGTGTTGAAAGAAATGTATGCATCTATGTGTGTTTATGATCACCTGTGTGTTTAGAACACAATAATAACTGGAAAACAAAGACAGGCAACACACTTCTTAATCCTTCGAACACACGTGATTTGAGTCACAATAGAACGACAATAGCAGCCCAACAGCCAGCTGTCGGTTGGTCGTTGAAAGGTGAAATCTAGTTTTTATATCCCAAACATTCTTTAATCTATTTTTTGGAGAACTTATAAGCAACTCACATGGGGCAGTTCATCAGTATAACCAAAGTATAAAGTTTTAATAAACTTCAAGAACCACAGTTTCTAATCTAAAGGTACTTCTTACTAAGCAATAACAATTGTGCGTTAATATCATTGGTTATAAATTACCAATATCTGCATATAGACTATTATAGACCCGTGGTCCATTAGCTCTTATACCATTTAATCTAACTAAATCTAACCGCTCAAATTCCGCGGTCTATTAATTCGTCGTAATATGATCCAATCGGAATTATTTTAGCGGATTTTAATTAAGCTTATTTATTACTTCGATGTAAGCTCGTTATGTTGCCAGTGAAATAAATCGCCGTTATTTGCATTGTCGGTATTTTAATTGACTATTAAGGCGTATTTATTGACTGATTGATGTAAAGCAAGAGGTAATTTTATGTGCCCTCCCTTTGCAAACGTAGGCGTGTGTTGGAAATATGTTTTTGGCAATTGTTCGTTTTGTAAAGGCTGCGGAAAATTATTGGTTTATGAAAACGAATCTGTAGTAATATTATAAAGCTGAAGAGTCGGGTTGTATATGCTAATCCATTCTAAAAATAACTGGTTAATAATACCAGCCTATAACTGTCCCACTGCAGGGCAAAGGCCTCTTCTCATACAGAGAAGGCACGAGCATTGATCACCACGCTTGCTTGAGCAAAGCTTGACGGGTTGGCGATTTCGGACTTATATTAACTACAAGTCCAGGTTTCCTCACGATGTTTTCCTTCACAGATGTCTGTGATGTCTAAGATATACTTTAGAAAGTACATATGAATTGAAAAAGTCACATTGGTACTTGCCCGGATTCGAACCCGCGACCTCTTGCATGAGAACCGGGCGCCTTAACCACTAGGCCATCACGACATCAACTCATCAACTGGTTACAATTCGAAAAATATTCTAGTGTTGTATTGTCCATTTATCGAGGAAGGCTTTTTATTTAACATCACGCTACGACCAACTGAAGCGGGGCAGTAATCAAAGACGCTAGTTAATGATAAGATTTAAACATTCAACATTGGGGTAAATAGCAACCACAATGTTGAATATCAAAATCTTAAAACGTTCTTTAAATTCAATAAAAGCCCAAATAAATGTAATTGCTCAAGTCTTGTAGATAAGTTTATAGAGAAGCTTAAAAAGTTTGTTTTGTATGGACAAAATCAATAAGGTGAAATTCATATAAACGCTTCAGTAACTTTTCTCAGCTGAAGCACTAAATCTATACAAATATGAAGATACTAGCTTTTGCCCGCGACTTCGCTCGCGTTAGAAAGAGACATAAAGTAACCTATGTTACTCTCCATCCCTTCAACTATCTCCACTCAAAAAATCACGTCAATTCATCGCTCCGTTTTGCCGTGAAAGAAAGACAAACATACAGACAGACAGACAGACAGACAGACAGACAGACACACTTTCCCATTTAGAATATTAGTATAGATTAGTATGGATGTTTTGTTTGCTATACTCGGAAACCAACTAGTATTTATTTATTTATTTAAACTTCATGCACATGTGTACAAGGGCGGACTTAGAAAAAATCTTTCAGTGCATGTTTTCCGGACGTAAATGGTAGATGCATAATCTAATGATGTGATTTAAGAGCGGTACAGGCTATAAAATATCACGAAAAAACTAAAGAGACCAAAATGAAAATATTCAACCCAAAGAAGCAGGTAAAATAGCCAGTTAATTACAGCAAACATCACCAGTGTTGTCAAGTACAAAAACTTATTATCTTTATAAAATCCCATTAAGCTGGCAACATTAACTCCATTGTTCAGCGAATTGTCATTTGAATTGGCATCTCAATTTGAGCTGTCAGTTTATCGCTGCAGTCAAGGGGTGTGTTCACGAGCGAAATAATTATCAGTAACAAGTACATGAGTTCGCGAAAAGAATTAATTTGGCGTGAAACAATAAGTGGGTGTGTTAATGTAGTGTTTCAGAGTTGAATGGCAATATAATCGCTTGTTGTTGACGGCGTAGAATGAAACTGTTTTTGTGAGACACCTTTGTACCTATTTGAGAAGCACAAATGATTAACATTTGTGCTTGGTCAAACTATAAACGATTTACTTTGTAAGTGTAACTTCACACAGACACAGATGAAATTGCGGTCAGAATATTATTACTTTGAATCCTAATTTAGTCCTGAACCTAAAGTGTCTGAAGTGCTGCATGGTTTGGGTTCTAATTCCGCTTAGAAAAAATACTTACATTCTAAGTGTGATTTTGCTTGTTGAGACTATGTTTGGAAATTCTTATATCGCTTCGTCATCCACAAATAATTTTCCAGCATCACCAATAAGCCTCGTTAAAATATAGCCATAATACCAAATCACCACAAACCACAAACGCAGTACTTACTCTAATACACTAATCGCAATATAATCATCTGTTAACTAAGTCAGTAACCCCAACTAAACCAGTAAACTTAACTGTTTTGTCCATTTACGAGTATTTGCGAAGCATTTATTCCCATTGCTGTAAACAAGAGCTCATTATGGCTCTTACAAATTCGTAAAGTGTGTTCATTAACAGAATGGCTTTTAGCCTAGGTCGCACGATCGTGACAAGTGTCACGAATTGTCGTACCTTGAGTTTTGTCTTATTTGTTTTATTATTGGGTTATAAATATCCTTTGTTGTGTTTTGTATTAAGCTGGCCACACTGCAGCGGTTAACTTGTGCGGTCGGTCGTAGTCAGACCACAATTTTGAACAGGGGCTGTCTGTGATGGTAGACCCGTTTAAGTCAAGTCATTGGTTCTACGTGGTCCTCGTACAATTGTACTGACTTCAAAAGAGAGTGAACTTTGAATTTGGTTCGGATGTTTCTTCTCAGAGTGACCAGCTACGATACACCGTCATATTACAGCAAAAATCTTTGTTTTTGACCAATTGGAACAGGTACTTATTATAATATTTGCCAGTGTATAACCTTGATAGAAAAACCTTCCAGTATTACCATACTGTAGCAAAAATATTAACCATTCGGCAAGATCTGAGTTGACCTGGGATACGCCAAACGAACATTTGTATTTTTCAGCACACCCTTGGGAGCAGTTTAATGAACTTTAGTTTAATTACAGCGCGTAACAGATTGGTTGGTGATCCTAGCCCTTTGTGATCGGTGAAACAAGAGCACCCACGCCTTTATGCCGTAATCTCTCAATATTCAACAATATTCGACAAAAGCTGACACATGTCTTGTCAGGATGGTGCACAGTAGGCCTAGTCTGACAAGACCACAATAGCCCGACATGCCGATAGTCTGCGAGCCGCGATAACGCGTTTAAACAATGAGCCTTACGTACCATAGAGTAGTTAATAAATGGAGTGTTACCATAATGAACAATTTGGGGATATCATATTGGTTATTCATTGGAACGAATTGATTTGTTTGTTTTTTTCTGTTTGAGGTCATTGTAAAGACATAATTATGATTTACTAAATGTTTTAACAACATCATTTGTTGATGTGAGGTGAGAAAGCTTCTGCAATTCGATTCCCGAATTATACGTTTTGCATAAAAAAAAATATAACTGTAAGCCCTATCTTCTGCTGTGCACATTACCGTTACACGTCTTTCGTTATTATGTAGATAATGTGCACCTTACAGCAATGATGTATCTATTGGTCAAAATTAGTGCATACCCAACAGATTTTCAGAATAAACATAGAAAGTGGATGAGTCACTTCTCTATTGGTTATTAATTTTTTTATCATAGATTTTTTTTGTCTTATATGGCTGACCTTAGTGCAAGCCGGGCTTTTCAGCCTATTAACAGTCACGCCTCTACTTTACACCTCAACATTCAACTCAACCCGTCACTCAAATGATCACTCCATGTGCTAATGATTCTGTAATGTAAACAAACACTCGTTTATATTTATGTGCAGCTCGCAGTTAAGCTGAAACTCATCCTGTGGGACTGGAATGACTTTTTGCGTTTGTTTTGCTGCTGTTTTGTGGTTAAAATTTGTTTTAACGTGTAATAATGGTAACTGAAGTTGTGTTGTTTTGGCAGTGTCTGGTGTAAGTGTGTTTTACAGAGCCTGTTTGAAGTGTAGTTCTGTCATTTGGGACAAGACTGTGAGTGAGTGAGTGAGTTAATGATGAAGTGAACTCATTCAAACTTAATTAGTTCATAAATGTTACTTTTGTTTTGGATAACTGGATTATATACTACTAATATTATAAATGTGTTTGTGATGATGGATGGATGGATGAATGTATGTATATTAGTTAGTCTTTCACGCAATAAATACTGAACTAGAGTAATAAAGACTACAAGCTACAGTTTATAATCGCCAATACATATCGACAATACTTTGTAGTTATTATAATACTACTTGTATTATTGAACCTGACAGAAAGAAAGGCCAGAAATTAAAATTAATAATAAAAAATTAAAGTAGTTTTTGAAACTGTAATCATATCACAGAAGAACGTGTATAATCTCATTGTGTGATTAACAAAAGTATTTACGTGTATTTACAACAAACTTACAAGATTATATCGTCAGTTGTTGATATAATGGCGACATTCCTTCACAAAATAACATGTAGAGATAGTGTGGTTCCGGATAGAAAACCACAATTTTAAAAGAAATAAAACGATATTATTCCATAATGAAAATTTATAACGACTAGATAAGTGCTAAAATATCATGCAAGTACGCCAATGTTTTTGCCTACAATATCGATCTTTAAATTTTTTTTTGATCGATTTGTTGCACCTTTGGTTCCGTATAAAGGTCTCTAAAATAAAGACGTGAAGGTATTTATAAAATGTATCAAAATAAACAAAATAATTGAACAAACAATCGCTAATGCTTACATTATTTGCGAAATAATTTCGTTCACTCATTCATTCGTTCAATTAAAATGGCGGTTCACAGTTGCATTTATCCGGCCAGTTAATTAATCTCATTTGCTATACGAAGTTTTTAATGTGTTACAACACGCCAGTACTCTTCATTAACAATCATTATTTTAATTAATTAGTATATTGAGTTACATTTTGGCGGGATTTTGGAATAATAGTCTAGCATTATTGGCCTATACAGACAAAGTGACAATCTTTAGTTTGACTTTAAATGTGTAACCACTATTTGACTTACGACTAACTTCGATGTTTACACAGTTCGAGTAAAGTAAAGCATTGTTACATTATAAAACTATCTTATTTAAGTAAGGTAACTAGAACATGACTATACGATAACAAACGTAAAAATCTTTTCTAGAATCTTCAAAAAATTCAAAATAATTAACAAAGTTTAACAACTATCAACACTGTATATTATTTTGAATGTTAGTTTATTCTAGAAGTTAAAAATGAGGTATAATGTTACGTAAACTATATGTTTTTATCAACTTTCATAAAGGAAGAAGCATGTTGACTCTTGACAAGAACTTATAATTCTGTGAATTAAGTACCATTATTCCTACAACCAAAGAATTCCTTAACCCATCAATGCCAAGATGAGAAAGAATGTAGAACCACAGGTTTCTCAACGTGAACAGTATGTACCACCGGGAGGGTCTTGATTATCGGGACCTCCTTTATAATAGGTACCGTCTTGATGATAGGAACTGTTTTAATCACAGGGTATGTCTCCACATGGTGATGATGCACGGTGTGAACATCGTACGGCACGTGAATTCTCACGCTGGAAAGAAAATAAAGAATTGTGTGAAAAAATAAAAAATAAAGAGTGTGGTTTTTCATACTTTACAAGTATTTTTTTTAGAAACCAGAGATAAATAATTAAATCAAAAAGTTTAAAAAATAATAACACATAATATACAAGGTGTACTTTTGAATCTGCAAAAAAGGAGACAATTTTTTTTGTTCGGGGATTAGGCCCACCACAAATTGTGGCATTTATTAATGAAATGCACGTTAGTTTATTCCTTATAATCTCTAGATTACAGTGGCAATATTAGCAAAACTCTAAGTAACGGGAATACTGGGAAATACGACAGTCAAAACATGACTCTCATAATGACCTAAAATCTCACAAGAGCGATTATTTAATGAGTGAATAGGTTTCCTAGGTATTTTATGTTAGAATAGTGCACTTTCAATAATAATATAGGTGTAAATGACATAAAAACCTGGCTTTGGTGTGATTTTTTTTCGATTATTCTTTTACTGTGGACGCCAATGCTTTTATAAGTAAAGTTGTTGCACATTTCGTTGAAATCGAGCTGTACAATTGTTACAACAGCTTTATATATTATGTATGTATCTCCAGAAGCCAGAATAAAAATACGAAAAGAACAGAAGAAGCACTTATCTGACTATCTAGAAAACTGTTGGAAACTATTAGGCTAAGTTTACATGACCGCGAGAAGCCGCGCGTCGCCGCGTGGTTGAGGCCCTGTCCAGGAAGGCGAATTCGCCGCGATTCGACTCGCGCGAATTCACTCGCGGGTAGGCAAGATACTAGGCACCAATACATCGCGTCCACAAGCATCGCGCGACTAATAAACTCGCGCGTGACTCGCGCGTAATGCGCGCGAGTCGAGATACTAGGGCCGCCTTGATGCGTCCAGATTTCGCGCGAATTTCAGAGCGAGTGCACGTATAAAAGAGAAAGAGAAGGAAATACGACTCGCGCGTACGTACGCTCTATACGCGTAGACTCTGGACGCAACACGCGCGCGTGTTACGCGCGAGAGAATCGCGGCAAATTCGCCCTCCTGGACAGGGTCTGAGGCGTTCGCATGATGATGTGCATACCAGTCCGGATGTCAATGTTGCTTGAGGAGGGGGCAATTTGCTTATGGATTTTATACCGAAGGCTGAGTCGTCGCAGAAAATGACAAAGACAATAAAAAAGCTTTCTTGCATCCTATTTTAAATGAAAGTCTTTCACTTAAAATAGGATGCAAGAATGCTTTTCAACGAACGTAGAACGCGCGGTAATGTCTACGATAATTGCTGCTTACTTTGGTCTTGTACCGCGCGGTTAGTGGTACAGAGCGGTTTCGCGCGGTCGTATGAACTTAGCTTAATAATGTAGTCTGTCAGTGTCAAACTGATTGAAACTGTACCACAGAGCATCTACAACGGAATGTTAATTAGGTACGTTTCGTTTCACATAATATATTTAAATTCACGTTGAAATAAATGTAAAAACGCTCCTCAACATGCATTTTTCCGTAATAGTTTTCTACTATTATTTCATTATTCCCGTTAGATATCTATATAATTTTTAGTGGGTTAGTTATAATAAGGTGATGACTTGTTTCATGCGTAAAATTATTAATAAACGTAACCGTTTAATAGTGGGACCAAAAAAAATTGTCTCCTTTGAGCAGACAATTATGTTAGCGATTCTGGACCCTAATCAATAATGAAATGGGTAGGTATTAGAAAAAAAAACAATTCTTATCGGTAAATGTGAAACGTGGCCAGTCTGTAATCATCCATATAAACAAACGGAAACGAATCATAATTTCATAGATCCAAAGCATATTCTGAAAAATAGTCAATGTTAAAAAAAAATTAACAAGTACTTATTAATGATTGTGGAACAGCTATCGTAATTTTATATGATTATTTAGAGTTTTAAAAAACCTCGCAGTTTAAAAAAATGCACCTTGTATTTATTTTTAAAATAAAGCTAATCAACTAACTTCATAAAGCCGAAGATACATTTTGTGTGTTGAAAAAATATTATGCCAAATTTATGAAAAAAAGGAATCGGAAAATGAAAGAAAAGCTTTACAACATCTCGCTACAACCCTGGGAGAGGATTAGTAACGAAGTAGGCGGGTGAAACCTAGGAGACAGAAAGTGTTCTACCTAAAACTTACTAACTTACCTATATTATATACTAAATCTTACGGGTACCGCTAAATAACTGTTTTAACAAGTAACAAAAAATGCATTTCCACCAACTTTTCTTCATTAGCCACACAATTATACACTGTATCATGACGTCACCATGAATTCTGTACATATTTTATATAAATAGATACATTAGTAAGACCGACAGTACATAACTCATGTCACAGCTGCCATTAACAGTTATGTTAGCAATAAATCTGATAGATAGACAGCGTTAGATATTATCTACGTTATCAGGAAGATCCCAAATCTTCGCTGAGAGAATAATTACCTACTACGAAATGAGAAATGTATAGGAAATGAGGCTAATTGCGGCGTTAGTTGGGCATTATTTTGCTAAGTACGCTTGGAATAACGAATATTGTATAATCTAAAAATACAGATATGTAGGCAAGTCTACTAGCTGAATGCCCGCGGTTTCAACCATGTTCAGAAACTATTTTTGACCCGTGAGGTAGGCATGATTTTAACTATCCACCTTCAAGAGGCTTTTCTAGACTTTTTTCAGCAAAAGGACTATTTTAGCACCTTAAAAAAATTAGGTTAGTTATATCTACTAAAGAAGTGTTATTAGACGACTATCTATAATTCCCGAGAGATTATGATCACCATGCAAAGATTTTTAAAATCAAATATAAATCAAAGGTGATCAATACAATACTATATATGCTATAAATACTATAATACAGATCTTTGCCCAGCTGTGGGACAGTAACAGATTGGTATTTTTTATACCGTCTAGACACTAGCAACACTATTTCTCTAATTATCCAATAAGCATGGCAAAGAGTGACCAATTGAAATGAATGAGATTCAAATAAGTATAGCATTGAGATTTTGGAAGTTTTTCAATGGTTTAGCAATAACCCAGTAACTACAAAGTATATATTAGGTACTTACTGTGTTGTTTTGTGCGGGTCTGGTTCAGGTACGGGGTTCGCTAAGCACATATGGCTTGCAACCATAACGGCCAGGGTCAACTGAAAATGAAAATACTGTGATAACAGAGCATAAGGTGACTGGTAAGCAGTGATCAATACATAAACACGAGTTGATACTCAGAGTAACAAACAACTAACCCAAAGTTAAAAAAAATAGTATTATAACGTGTCTACTGCCTTTGCCTTATCTAAGTATCTTTTGCTGTTTGGTTTCTGATCTCTGCTGAAAAGCCATAGAAAAAGAAAATATTTTTTTTGGAAATGCTTGATGTTATGAACATGATCAAGTGAATGAGAATCGGTCCCTAATTATTTATAAGACACTAAATATATTTAAAAAAAAATGGTCGTAAAAATACAACTGCAAATACACACAATTCTCGAAAATCGTTAATGTTTTGATTGAACTTAAACAATATAATAGCGGTTTCTTCAATTTACGCTGTTTACACCAAAACCTTTTATGAACACTGTTTTATATAATATCCTCTTATTAAACAACAGAACTCAAAAGTATTTTTGGCACAAACTGAATGGCAAATCGTGGATTTTGTTTCAAGAAACCCATGTTTTCAATTACAGTTAAATACAAAAAAAAAAATCAAAAAGGCTTAAATTGTTAAGCATATAGATATAAAAAAATGGTTTCCGAAAATACTGATTGAATTAAATAAAATTTTGCACAGATTTTATTTCGATAATAACACAGACCAAATCTGCAAATGATTTTATATATTTTATTATCCTTTTTATCTGGCTCTAATTAAAAAAATATCAAAAGTTTTTCCAAAGAAAAACCTTTACTTATATAATTATATTATGATAAATGTATTATTTTTCTTTTACAAAAATCTCTAAAAAAGATTTGTTGAATACATGTCAAAAGATAAACCATTTACTTATTTATTTATTAAAGGGTTTTCCAAAACAAAAACCATTCACTAATAAAAATATAATTAAATAAAAAAAGTACAGTATACTTACAGCAATGTTGCGAATCATATTGGCGTGAAGTGCGTGGCTTGTGGCGTGTCACTGTGTTGGATGCGCACTCGCAGCCGTTAATATGCACCGCGGTTGTGCAAACTCCTGCCACCGCCGGCCGTTACGGCTCCTGATTTACTGGTAACGTTATTACACTTATTTATACTGGAAATACAATTTTTAGATTTTTATAGGACTTGATTACTGTTTGTGTAGATAGATCTGTTTAAATATTAAAGTGTTGCTAAACGGAAAATTGGAGAATGAACGGACCAATTCGTGTAATTATCTTTTTTTTAACATTTAAAAGTCTGTGGAAGGTTATTATAAAGACAAACAAATTAAAATCGGAGGAATGATCTTCAAACTCGGGAAAACTGAACGTCTATTATTCAAGGAATCTTTGAGTGGAGTCAGTCAGTCAGTCAGGACCAGTTAGTTATGTAGATAATTAAGTTAACTGAAATAAATTTCAAGTGGCCCTGGCTGCTAAGCAGCAGGTCGAGCTTGATTGTTTGATCTGTGTCTGAGCCTAATATTATTATTTATTATATATGTATTTATAAATTACGTACATAAGTTGTCTGTTTATCATAATACAGGTTCTGCATAGGTTGAAATCAGATATTAAATTTTTAATTAAATTGTTAAAATTGTCCTAAGGTAACGATTCAATTAATTAAGTAATTATTAGTGAGTAAAACTCACGTTTCAATTTAATAATGCAGGGCATTTGTGTAGATTTCGCCCGAGGCAGAAATTAAGGGCCTAAGGCACTAGGTAACAGTGTAGCTTCCATAGATTACCTCTGACATAAAAGTAGTTCCCCTTTAATTTTTTTAGGACCCTTTCTTTTATTTCATTACTGGTCAAACACCTAATTAATTAATTAATGAATTTTGCAAATAAACCAAAGAAAATAGCCATGAAAGTAAAACCTACTAGTCGTAAAAAAATCGAGTTAAAATATGGTTTTGTTCTTAGATTTCAATTGGTAATATACTACTAGTTACCTAACAACAAATTACGTGAAAACAAATAAAACTTTTCACGCACTATTTCATTCGAAGCTTGATTTATGAAACATTTATAATTCACCTTCAATAGGTCAACCCGTTTTTTTATTATTTGACGTAAAAAGTTCACGTTTGTGTAAAGGCTGCTACACACATGCCGACGGCACTGCCGCGCTATCGCTAGTCGCTACCAATTTACTGTGTGCCTCGCGGCATACAAACCCGCGCAGCTTTGCCGTACAAGCGCAAAAATTCAATCTTTGTTAGCACAAACGATCGGCAAGAGTCGGTGGCACTGCCGCGCGGCAAAAGCAGCACGTCCTTTGCCGTTGGTATAATGTGTAGCAGCATACAGGGGCTAGCAAACTGTGCATCGCATCGCTGTATTCTCATCGATAAAAACTATATTATCTTTGATGTTTTTTTTAACTAAATTCATTCTAAACTTTTATTATAATTTTGTCGCTGTGTTGTGTCGATTAATACAAAAAACCAAAGATTGATAAAAACTGTGCTGTTACTCATACAGTTAAATTACTAAATTGATTTCAACAAAATTTTGTATAGATTAAGCTTATCCAAGGATGAGCTTGAGCTACTCTATTTTATCTCAACTGTGGTTTTGTATGCATCTGTGATAATCGACAAACGCAGCCGAAGAATCAAATATAAAATAACTCTTATTAACTACTACATAAAATCGCAATTTACTAGTTGTTGTCTGCGAATTCAGTTGCCTTTTTCATATAAAGTTTCATTCCTTATTCTGGCCACCACATATATAAAAAGATATGGTAACTTCTACTTAAAAACTATTTATTGATATCGAAAGCATCTGATTGTTTACATTTAGTTAAGTACCTGAACAAATGAGGTATAGTTGCCGTTATGAAATCCCCAGGTGTACCGATATACTCCTATATTCACGCTCGACCGGTCGAACATTAGCAATCCTTAGTTATTATTGATGCGTTGCACTGATGTGTTAATGTTTAAGATGTCAAGAACATAATAATTACAGTTTTTTTTTATTTTCTGTAACGATTGTTGAACGCAACGTCGTGGTTGATCGACGAATGTGTGTGTTGAAAAATGTGTGGCCAGGACGATAATTGTTTTGTGTTTGTAAATTATTGTTTTACTTAGTTACGGCTTTCGTTTTTGTGTTTGTCAAGTGAGTATCTGTTTATTTATTAGTTAGTAATAAAATAAAGAGGTAAAAAAGTGTTTTCATGTCTAAACAGTCTTTTTATTATTGTATTTAAACACTACATTACAAATTTCCCCAGTATTGTTTACAAACACATAAACCAACTATTTGCACTGAATTTTAATACTCGACCTACAAATAGCGGTTTAACCAAAGCATTATAAATGACCATCACGAATCTTTAACACACAGTTCATTGTAATGATTTCCTCGTGACACGAAATTACAAATTACGTAAACACTAGTTACCTAAAAATAGAATTCTCTTGCGATAGCGAATTCCTACAAATAAGAAGTGGGTTGAAATCAAAATGCATCGTGTGTGGATGGCAAACGGGTGCAATCAAGTGTATTTCCCCCGACGCCTCACCTCGCCTGCACAGGGGAAAAGACCGCTCCACGGTTTGGACTCTGTTTTTTGAAGACTCTTTGTAGCACGATAGGTTTTAAAATGCCAGTAAGTTATCAAACTTGCGATGTTTTTGATGTTTATTTGAAATGAAAGCAGATGTGAAAATAAAATCAAGTATCCAAATTTTGGTGAATATTTTATTGATATATTCTGCCTTTGGTTTATGGAATTGTGATTGCCGACACATTTGATATGTGTAGTGTTTTTTGTAATAATAATTCAACATTCAATTTTGCTTGATGTTTACATATTTATGAAATTCAATTGAATTAGCAGTGTAGCTATTCTATTCAAACCAAAATACAGTAAATAATTACAAAGGTCTCGTAAACAATAACGTAATTCTATAATCTATATTCTCCACTATGTAATTAAGTACTTTCACATGCTACAAACCAACCTAGTCTTTGAATACACGGCGTAATCCTTCACATTAGTCAGTTTCCCCTTAAAATAATGCTATACTAATTATATGGACTATCTGTAGAGCTCATAAAACCTCCACAGAGGTCCGTAAGTCCCCGCTTTGAAGCCACGATACTTGAGAGGCTTACAGGTGTAATCCCCTCACAGGTCACTCACAACGTCACCTCACAGATTTACTTTTTTTATACAATGTCATATGGTGGGTTTGTACGGCTAGGGGGAAACAATTTTATGGGCAAAGGGAAGAGGAAAATGTCTGATCTTTTTGCTGTCAGCTTTAGTGGATCGGGGTTAAATTGTACCGCTTCCTTGTTTTTAACGCTGGCAATAAAATAATCCTTTTGTTTTTGGAATGCGGATTGAAAAAATAACATGTTTTTAGCGTGTTTTGAAGCTGAATTATATTTTTGAACGTTATGACTCGTTCATAATTTGTTTACAAGTTGGATATTGAACAAACGATTCTGGTAATAATTTGAGTTGGCTTCTTAAACATTCAACCTACTTAATTAATTTAAAAATTCATAACAAAAAACATGACTGCTTTTCCATTTTTTACAATCATGAATGATGTAACTGACGTTCAGCAGCCGATTTTATTTATATATAAAATGTTGAATAGTCTGAAAATAAATCAATATTTTTAGCACGGCGGCGTTCATATTTGGCGAGTACGCCGCAAATCATTGCCGGCACATGCCATGTATCGGCTGGCATTCATCTCGCGCGCTTTTTGACAGTTCAGTGCAGCTGCCATATTGTTGTGACAGGGAGCGAATTTCAAAATTCTGTGTTGCAATATAAAAATTGGAATTGCTTTTATTCCTTATGGGATTAAAATTTTGTGTACGATTGCGTGTTTTTACTGTTATTTAAATACAGAAATTGGAAATATTTCTTGTTTATTTATTACGATCAGTAATAAACACCGTTTTATTTTATATTTTACCGAAGACGCAGTTCTTTTTATCTTTGGTATCTTTTACAAGCTCTCAAGGAAAAATATTTTTGTGGAAACATAATATTTACTCAAGTTAGTTTCCGTATTATACTTACGTCAATCAACTTGATGAACGCTTGACATTCTGAATACATATTTTTCCCTCAAAATAGAGCCTTTGCAGGTAAATGTTTCGTTTTACAGTTTAGACAGAGGCTTGTATGGTTTTATTTTAGACTTATATAATTTCCGTTCTACTGTCTAACTTTGATAATCTCTGGTTTATTTTAATGGTTGTGTTTATTCAAAAAGTTATCAGATATCAATAATTGTGTTTTCAAATTGCCCGTCTGGCATTTATAGCACTTGGTATAATTATAACAAATTATTTTGTTCAAAACTCGCATAATTAGAAAACAACAAAGCAGACAACTATTATAAAAAGGTATTTTGTAAATAGGTACATACATACCTAATTATAAATAGCTTTTACTAATAGTTCTCTATTACATTGCTCTCCCTAGTGTTATAAAATGGTTAATAAATAACTTAGCCGTGACATGCGACATCGATCGTCCATTTTATAAAAAATCCACCCCCTATTTTATAGCTAGAAATAAAAATTGGGTGACATTTCTAAAATTCCTATTTTTTAGTATTTTATGTTTATTTTTCCAGAACATCATAAAAATAAATAATTACACAAATGATTCATTTTTTTTTCATTTTTTTTTAATCACTGTACACAAGACTGTGACTGTATATATACACCATCATATAGCGTGGCGACGCGTCGCCACGCCAGGATTTGTTTTACGTGCGGCTATAGATGTTTCACATCAAAAAGATTTTTTTGGAAATTTAACCCGAAAGGTAAATAGAAGGCGGACACGGCGGGCGAAGGCTAGTCTCTTATATGAAACATTTGAACTGGTTTCTCACAGCCCATAATAGGTAGTTCACAGACAATAACAGATCTAGGTTATTCGTCCAGCTGCCTGTTACAATCAATGAGGGAATTCGCAATATCGAATTACTTGCTGTCAGATTTCAACCGCGTCTATGGTTCTGTTCCCGTAGTGGCGTGATGTTATATTGTCCATATTTGTATAATAATCATTGCTAATTAGGCCATGATATACAAACGTATAATCTGTCTGACTGATAGTCTTAGAGAAAAAACCGAAATGGCGAAGTTTTATGATAATATTATTATTTTGAATAGTTTTACCGGTATTAAGGTCTATTAAAAAAATACTGTTCCCAAAAAAGCACATGTCGCCTCGCTGTTGGACATGCCACACCAAGAGCATCACACGCGCCTCGAGAATTCAAATACCTGTTCACCCCAGTTAAAAGAACATCATGCTTCTTTACGAGCACAAACGAGTACTCTTTTGTCTGCGTTTCTATTGGTCCACATAATCAGCATAAGTTATTGGTGTTAAAAGCGTTGGTTCCGCCCGACCAATTTCCCATCGCTCTCTGTCAATACCGGAAATATGAAAGAGATATACTCAGTACTCGTTTGTTTGAAAAATAGACTATAGTTGATATATTATGTAATTAACGGAAAAGAAAAATATTGAATCCGATACTCTTAAACTAGTATTGCTTCTAAGATTCGAATAAAATATAAAAAGCTTTACTTTCATAGAAAGTGAGCTATAATTTCTTTTCTATTTTCCGATAAAACATTTTATGAAATGATAAATAATAGTTGTTTCATTGATATTAATTTACACCTTTTCTTTTTACAGTTATCAAACGTGATTTTTATTTCACGGAATTTTATTCTATTCCTGTAAAAGATCTTAATATACGTCTAAATAAAAGAAAATAGTAATTTAATTTTTTATTTTGTTTTTAGTATCAGTAAAATTGAAACTGGGAAGTAATTGCAAAAGAAACAGTTTATCAGACTTTGTTTGTCATATTATTGTTACCTACTTTATTATTAAAGGTTATTAAAACAGCTTAAAACATATTTAATTAAACATCGTGTTTCTACTATCTTTTTGACAGTTTTGATGTTTAGTAATTAAACAGTAATAAAATTAGAAAATTAACAGAGCACTAATAAAGAATATGTAACATTTTATTAGTCGCAAATTGATTTATTAATCAATCAATTTGTGATTATTTTATATTGGAGGTCAAAAAACTTTGAGAATCGCTGCAAGATAGAATAAAATGAATTCTGCTCTATTAAACTAAATTTTTATACAATTCCCGAACCAAAATTATACAGATTTCTGGCTTCTTTGAAATCTATAAACAAGTCTATTGAGGCTTCATTTGTGACGTCACAATCCCGCATTTATGGTCAAACGCGCTTCAACAGCTCATAAGAATCAGACCAATTTAGTATTTGTGTTGCATCCGACCGCATGTATTTACTGCAAATCACCTTATTGGCATTCATAGTTGTCTGAAGATATTTCAACTTCGGCTACACACGTGAAGATTTGCCAATACGAGATGCACTGTCGTGTCGATATCTCGTGCTTGAAACTGACACTAATTCAAAAAGATTTTCTTTGGCTTAGCACGTGTTTCGGCCTTTGAGATTCGTCTGATCTGGTCGAAACAATAATTATGGTGTTATTAATATTTTTGATTATGATGTATTAATAATTATGATGTTATTAATATTTTTGAGTGGAGATTCAGCTTTTTTAATTATATACAGTCAGAAGAAAAATCTTTTTGTCCTCATAGTACATCATTAATTTATTTAACTTTATAATGTATGGTAAAAATTAACAGTTTCATTCTGACCGTTCACGTACTAAGCTATTCGGAAGCTATCTACAAAAATACTCGCCAGTATTCTTGATTCTATAATATAATACTTCGGAACACAGATATCCTCTGAAAGATTTCCCTAATATAATAACAGAGTTAAGCAGAATCGTAAAATTTACTATCCATTTATTGAAGCGGCTTTCAAAATTCCACGAAGAAGAAAACAATCTGATATACGAATACTAGGTACTACTAAATGGTCTTTAATACTAATACAAATACTAGGAACTACTAATACCACCTAATACTAATACTAGGAGCTGCCCCCGATTCTACAACAATGTATGAACATAACGTTACATACGGTATCTCATACCTACTTACACAATATTGCTAACTACTACAATTAATTCACAGTATCGGCATAGTTTCCGAGTACCTATTGCTAAACGTGACATCCACGGGCTCAATATAGAGTTATTGCTTCCAAGCATGTGTTGACTTGTATTGTTAATGAAATTTGTACCGTAATGAGGCATATTTAAGGTTTAGTTTTGGTTGAAGGTAAGTTTGCAAATCACTCAATTGCTTAGCGACATTCTTGAGTCAATGAACTAATGATACGTTTGAGAGAGTTAATATCAATTTAATATTAATTGGAGTCGTTTAAGTTTATTTTCATAGGGTCAATTTAATGTGTAGTAAACAATAAAAGTATGGGAATAAGATGTCCAATAACAAAGACGAAATTGGCGATCCAAAGTGCTTGTGTGTATTTTGACTTCAAATCACAATTTGGAGATACTCCAAAACGAATATTTGTATAAATGTTCATATTACGAATTCTAGATAAACGGTCTATAGCTCAGTTGGATTACTAATAGTGATATATGGGTCTGCTGGTTTATCGATGCCAAATGTCATTGCAGACAGTACAGGCTTTACAGCTTTAGAATGTGCTATCGACCAACCATTACATAAATGAAAACATATCTAGATGTAATCTAATAAATAAAACAAAAACTCTGTGAATGTCTGTCATCTCGTTTCAAAAAACCTATATAATTGTACCAAAATGTCATCTTAATCGCTTTAGTAGTTTTATATAGACAGAAAGACAAAGCAGAGTTATGTCGGCGTATTGTATGGTAAAGCCTTCTGCATTTATAATAATATGAACTATGAATTAGCTGCTATGGACGACTTCGAATGTGTACACTTTACAATTTAGTCCAAGTAATAAATTATCACACAAAAGACGACTACGATACAATTTATTCTATCCTGTTTAAGACTGTACATATTATTAGCTACATCAATAATTGTCTAAATGTGTGCCAAATTTCGGCTAATTTTCTTTCAGCCGTTTAAGCGTGAAAGGCTTATAAAAAAGTCAACACCCTTGCCAACTCCCGTTTTTACTGTATAAAAATTTGTTCATTTAAGTAGAAATGCTTGAAAAACTGAAAAAGACTTTCAAAACATTTTAATAGCTAGTGTAATGCGTATATAAAAGCCTGGTTCACAGAGAAAAAGCCAAACGGACACCGTACTTTCTATGCCCGTTTATTGCACAAAACAACACTGCAATGGTATAATCCGACGAAATGGGAGTGCGACCTCTTTACTTCATCACCCTACTTAGTAGGGACGTTCTTCACAAGATAGGATTACACTCGTATTCTGTATGGTTCTTAAAGTATCGTCAGCCGGTAAATGGAATTTTCTATGTAACTTGGTCCGAGTGTTAGTATTCGATTACTTTCATCACCTTGTTTGTTAAACGAGTGTAATGCGACAATTCCTCTATTTGGTAATACGTGTCTTTTACCGACCATCTGTCTTCCCCCTGCGATCAACATTCAACTTTACCTCGTCGAGTTACGTTTGGTTTTTCGATGTTAATGTGGTGTAATGTTAAAGGTACACCGTTCTAGAATTGAGTAAGCATATACCTTAAAAAGATACGCATCAACAACTGTTTTTATGTATGTAGTAACAGCACAGTTACATAATTAATGTACTAGGCCAGCAGGGGTGTGGTGGTATGCCAACTAATTGAATCGCAAATTTTCTTGTTTTCACTTTTTAATACTCTTTGAATTGCCCTAGTGATCGTAATCGTGACTGCCGAGCGGAGTTTTCGATTAGAAATTTCTTAGTAGCAAGCAAGGCATCAGAAAGCATGCAAAGCCCTTATCTCTGGTTGTTGTTTGAAGATTTTTAACGGTCGTTACATGCTAAAAACTGGGTGGTGAGTGAAGATCTGATATCCAGTAGTTCTATGTAAAATACTGAAATGTTGCGCCTAATATAGCTCGGAAAAGCAAAATAATATATGTGAATATAGCATAAAGACGAGAAGTGCAGAAAACTAATTGCTTCACGCCACTAGCAGACAAATATTACTGTACAATTAAAAGTGTTCAAGGAAGCATGGCACAATGTTAAACAGCAGTAATGAACAATTATTGTGACAAAAATTTGGTACCATTTGGTGCTTTTGGCTTTATTCCAAATTAAGCCAAACGCTTCTTAGTGTAACTGCAGGATAGCAATTGTCGTGTAAGCGGTGTTATTACCGTATAACAACTAAATGTAGCATTGTTATAGTACACGATGTCTGTACCTGTCTTTATTAGGGTTCCGTGACGGTATGCTATCGGATTCTAAGCCTTCTGTCGGTGTCTGTCAGCCGATTGCAGCTCATGAACTGTAATAGATAGAGAGTTAAAGTATTCAATAATGCCACTATGGCAATAAGTAACTATGAGACTCTTTGCGAGCGAGACTAAATCGCTTATTTGCAGTTCAGTTTTATAACATTTTAATTATCCCTGTAGATTTTTGTAGCCGTCGCCTTTTTTCGAGTTATTTCATCCCAAAATTCATTCGGCATTCAAACCCCGTTACAAATTTCGTTATTTTATTTTTTACTAAATATTCAGAATTTGATTTGGCAGTTTCGGGTAGCATGATGTACAAGATGAAATTTAATTAAAAGAAAATACAAAAAGGTGATGGACTTATTATTATGAACAACTTTTTTTCTGCACCAAATATATAAATAATTCCAGCCTAATAATATCTTACATCAAGGAAAAATGGCTATTATTATACAGAAAAGCCACGTGTATTGATCATCATTTTTGCTTAAGGCGGTTTTGGCGATTTCGGACCTATATTAATTATAAGGACAAGATTTTCACGATGTTATCCTATGTTGCTATATCAGTGATGTCCAAGATGAACTTAAAAAGTTCTTTTGAATTCACATTGGTGACAAAAGTCACATTGGTGTATGCCCGCTGTGTAATCCACAACCTCATTTATGAAAGATGGGCGATTTAACAATAGGCATGACCATCAGCAGTTGACCGTTCTCCGAAAAATTTGCAACTGCTCGGTGAATGAAAAGTCAGTGGATATAATGTTGTATATTTACATCACCTATGTAGCAGTTGTAATACATAGATAAGTTTCTAAGAAGAAGAGCGAGAAAAAAACTCTACTTATGGACTTTCACAACTACCAATTCAGCACTTTAATCACGAATTACCTTTTCAAAACCACTTTTATACCAACTACCAACCGAACCCATAAACCAGGAGCTTTATTCCAAAGTTAAGGCAGTTACGGCATGCATTATACGTACCGATCTCAGTATCTCGCCATTATCATATTATAATTTGGTGGGAGTTAGGCGCGGGTAATATGATATTAAACACGCTCCTGACATGACGTGACTGCATTGCACGTTCATTACTGTGATTAAGGCTGAACAAGTTACTGTTGTCATTTGCTCTTCATAAATCACTGGTATTGAAGGTGTGACGTGTTTGGGTTCAGTGGATATTTTATGACCTGGGGTTCAAGTCTGCAGTAGTGGTTCAATGATCGATTTTTGACGTGTAACAAATTTTTGACACATTTTTCATACAAAAACTATTAAGCTTGCCAAATATCTGGTATTGAGACACTCATAGCAGACTAAGAGCCACTGGTCTGTAAACGAGTAAACGTGACGTGAGTTCAATCGATATTTAAATTGGTTATATCCGTTTCGTAAATAATAATCCATACTAATATTGGAAGAAGTTGGAAGTTTGATAAGCAGTCGTTTCATGTAAAATTGGTCAAGCTTAACTTAGTTGGGATAAAGCTACGGAGATGACGATGGTCCTCTGCCGTTGAGATACATTTTTAATTTTTAAACTAGCTGCCGCTCGCGGTTTCATCTACTTCTTTGGTTACCACTCCGCTCCGGTAGGTCGTAGCGTGATTTTATATAACTTACTAGCTTTTGCCCGCGACTTTGCGTGGAATAATAATTCCCGTTCACAGGGGGTTTCCTGGATGAAAACTATCCTATGTTCTTTCTCGGGTCCCAGACAATTTCTGTACCAAATTTCATTTAAATCGGTTTAGTGGTTTAGACGTGAAGAAGAGACAGACAGACAGACAGAGTTACTTTTGCATTTATAATATTTATATGGATTATCTTAACTTAGCGATCCAACACAAATATTTTATCAATTCGAGCCAGCACTTCTTAAGATTAGCTCAACGAACAAACTCTTCAGTTCTTTAAATATTATAGAATAGATTACTAAAAGAAATTAACATTCTAATAACATGAGAATATACTTAGTTATTTACAGAAAAAGCATAATAAAAGAATAACTTTAGCTAGAATTTTTCTCAACTGCATTTTTTCTTAACAGAATTTTTAAAGAAACAAAGAAAAGAAAGTAGAAACACAATTCTCACATTTTTTTCTAATTACGTATTCTCCTTGGCTTCTTTGTTAATGAAATGCATTGGATCGTCAACTTTTGTTCTAAGATAATAAAACTTTTAGGATCAAACATCGTAATAATGGTTTATCCTGTTTTAATGAGTTTTTGTTAGGTGACAGTTTTTTCTTCGAGAATGTTTTAAATGTGTTGTGTCGGTTGTCGACGCTATTTCTACTGATTGTATTTAATATTGAGATTTTCATTGTAAAAAAAAATCTTCTTTTTTTTTGTTTATTTAAAAAACGTTGCTCATCACTAAGGTTTAATTTAATAACCCATTCTCATGTGCTGTGCAACGCATAATAAACAAACAGATTCGGAACAAATACATATGGGTCATACAAATATGTATTTGTGTCGTATGGGAATCAAACCCAAGGCTTGAAACGCAATATCCAGGAGCTCACTATTTCGATGAATAAGACATTGAAGTACACATTCAGTAAAAATTAAAAACAAGACAAGTAAAAAATCAGTTTTGTGAGAAGAAATGTCTTACAAAAAGTAAAGGGAAAGCCCAAAACTGTTTTATAGTTACATCACTAAGTAAGTAATTATAGGAACCATGAAAGCAATCCGTCACTTCGCCGATTTTTTCATAAACATGTCTATAGCTCTACTTAACATGGAAGGGCCATGTATTTAATATCATATAGTTTAAGACTGTAAGGAAAAATTCCACCGTATTTTAAAATCCAAAATTCAGAAACTCATCCTCACGTAAAACTAATACAATTACAAAAGCCCACCAAAAGTTTACCAAGAAACAAAATACCGCCCCGTAATTTAGCTGAATTATCTAGTAGGTACATTATTTAGGCTTTAGACAGAGCCAGGCGTCGGGTAATTCGATATTAAACACGCGGTTGACAGTGACGTGACTGGAGGCTTTGTCACGCGACCAGTGTGGATCGAACCTTAGGGCTGTCATTGACTTTGTTCGTATTTCGGCCGCTGAGTTTCGCCCGGCGCGGCCGAATCAGAAATTTTATTGTTATTAATATTTTTGAGTGATGTTTTAGACGAAATTTTGACGAATGAAAAATGTCTTTTCTCTCACAGTACAAAATAAAGTTTAAATACTTAATTTTGTACGAAAGAAAAGATTTTTCATTCATTTCACCGCTGAAAAATATGAATAATAATGAAATTCCTGTTTCGACTGGTCCGGGCGAATATCAACGGCCGAATCCCGCACTAAGCCCTGTCATTGTCTAGTGTGGACAAAGAATGAAACTGACGTTCCTAATGATAATGGTTTTGCGTCACAAATGGCATGGCTTTGTGTGGAATTGGTTTTTGATAGGCAGATAAATTGGATTATGATTATGAAAAGAACTATCAAAGTATAATATCTCCTTGACATTGAATAGCATTGAGATTTCTTTATGGCCAAAATATGCGTAATATTCACAAAGAAATCGATGCCATTGACAGATGAGTTAAAACTGATGACAGTGACAGAAATGTTGAAAATGAAAAAAAGTTGAAAGTGACAGAAAAGTTGAAAGTGGCGCCGGTGACAAAAAAGTTGAATGAAAATCATTTGTCTTGGGATGAGCATATGCAAATAAGACTTGAAACGTATATGATTAAGGGAGTAGTGAATATGAATGTAGAGTGATGTAGGGAGAGAGGTTAGCCAAAGAAAATATAGACGAAATGCCTGAAGAATGACATGAAGGAGAAAGGAGTAAGTGGGAAATGGGAAATGGGATAAAGGCAGGAAGATACTTCAATTTGACTCATAGAACCTTCAATTTGACTCATAGACAGAGATAAATAGTCGTTGCTTAGCTTAAGGTTAGTATTAGCCAGTGTTAAGCAATGAACATTTGTATAATAGGCGGTACATTAGCAACCACTTTTGATACAAGCCAACCTAATACTAAGCATACTATTGCTTAGAAATAGTATAGATTTTTGAGTACTTTTGACATTACTGTTAAAAAGTTTATCTAGCAGATCAAGGTGATCTAGACTAACTAGAAAATAAGTAAAGGCACTTCTCACTTTGTAAAGGCCGGTAATTTGTTGGTAGTTGTGCCCCCAAAAGCAAAGAGAACGTTATAAGAAAAGCAAGCTTCAAAAGGGACCAATTCGATATTTGCGAACTGAAGGCTGCGGAAAAGATAAAACATTAATACGAAACACAAATACGCCAGTTTATATTGACAGGCTTGTACGTTACGTTCTATGAGATCATCTTACAAAGTTATTTCCCTACGGCGACCCTTAAAACCTTTCCTGAATGCTAAGCAGCCGATACAATTCCTATTTTTAATATCAACATCAAATAAAAATGAAAATAATCGACTCAATGGATTTTTTTCTCGCTGTAGTAGGTAGTTTTTAAATTTAATCGTTATGAATAATTTAAATTTTTTATAATGTTAGCAATAACAAAACGAGATCATTGCAGATTACGGTTATTAACTGACTTCATAAAGGTGGACGTTCTGAATCCGTCGGTAAACTATGGAAGAGCTAACCGCCATTGATTGACGCTGTTTATTCCAGGCATTTTTTTGGCATTCTCCTTTATATTCTTATGCCCTTACTAATAATCACTGTGTAAAGTTATGCAATGAATAAAGCCTGTGTAACCATACATTTTTTGACGTATAAACCTGTCATAACTTTATGCAGCGTTTATTAGTAAGGCGCTTAGGTTCATAATTTATCGTCGGTTCACAATCTCGCGAGTTAGATTATAAACGAAAACTGTACTCACAATCATACTGCAACCTATAAATAACTACCTTTATTTTCCCTTCAAAATCAGTTCACAGATCTAAAATAAACCGTGTTAAATAAAAAGATAGCCATTTAATTCGGTTGTCGTGCCCTGCAGACGAAATCTAGGTTATCTAGATAATGATGAACCCATGCATCGCGTGCATCTACTGATGTTTAGTATGGATTTGCGGCTCGCGAGCTGGTTTAGTGCTTAAAATGCTAAGTTTTGTTAGAGAGGGTTAACTAAGCTTTGTTTTTTGTAATAAAATGTACATCCGTACTTCCGTACTAATATTATAAATGCAAAAGTAACTCAGTCCATCTGTCTGTCTCTTCTTCACGCCTAAACCACTGAACCGATTTGAATGAAACTTGGTACAGATATAGTTTGGGACCCGAGAAAGGACATAGGATAGGTTTCATCCCGGAAATACCCCGGGAACGGAAGCTATTAATCCACGCGGACGAAGTCGCGGGAAAAAGCTAGTATAATATATTTTTTACAAGCACTTCTCCGTTGTTTGATTCACATAGGTCCTGTTCTCATGAGTTTTTTTGAGATAAAAACTATCTCATGTCCTTTTCCAGGCTTTGGACTATCTCTGTACCAAATTTCTAAAACATCCATCCCCTATTTTACCTTTTTGGGGTTAGAATTTTTTCCAAAAATCCTTTCTTAGTGAATACTTATTCTTCACGAAGAACATACCTTCCAAATTATGTCTTTAGGACCAGCGGCTTGAGCTTCATGTTAATACATCTAAAATCAGTCATTCGGTTAATATGTTATTTACGTCGACATTGTCTACTGCAGTTTGTCGCTTTAGTATCGTGGATTGGAAAAGTGGCATTAAATTCAAAAACCATTGTACTACAAAAGGTCGAATTAGTGAGAATCGTGACACTTTAAAGCCAATGTCTATCACGAGTCTATTCTGTATTTTATTGCTGAATACAATTAAAGTAAGCTTGAGGTGAGCTGCCTTCCAATCAAGCTATAATTAGCTCATTTCTCTGTCACTTTATCGATACAAATTACATTACAGAATAACACTGATAACTGCCGTAGGGGCAAAAATGCAGCGTAGGCGAGCTTCGCGGAATATAGACCAGGATCTCCTCACGGTCGCCGGGACCCGATGGATGCGCAGTTTTGTCCGGTTAGGCAGTAAACAGCCTTAGCGAGCTGAAAATGGATGCGCAGAACTGATATACGTGATACTAGCTTTTTCCCGCGACTTCGTACGCGTGGAATAATAGTTCCCGTTCCCGGGGGATATTCGGGACAAATACTACCCTATGTCCTTTCTCGGGTCCTATATCTGTAACAAATTTCATTCAAATCGGCTGAGTGGTTTAGGCATGAAGAAGAGACAGAGAGACAGACAGAGTTACTTTAGCAATTATAATATTAGTACGGATTCTTAGGGGTAGGCCTTCGTCCGGGAGTGAACGTCATTTAGGTGGTGACAATGAACGATTCTAAAGTAGTAATTCCCTTACTATTTTCTCTCTTCTCGGCGTCAACTCTTTAAGCTTTATGTTCATCATCATTATCATCTTCCTAGCCGTTTTCCAGCTATGTTATGGTCGGCTTCCACTAACGTGTTCCATCTGTACACCTGTTTTTTATATGTTTGAAGCTCCTTCTTATCAGACTTTAAAACAACTCTGTTAGACACGTAACCAAAGTGAATCACATTTGTTTTAATTTTCATGTGTTAAATAATTATGTGATAAAGTATTGGTCACTAATTACCAGACCCCATACATAAAATAAATATAAATACAGCAACATTTTATTAGTAAATAATGCTAGAAGGATAATGAGTGGAAGGATAATAAGGATAATGTTAGAAGACGGTGCTTCACTACATAGTACAGAACAATGTCGCTTTCTGCCGTCTGTCTCTCCCTTTGTATGCTTAAATCTATAAAATTATGCAACGGATGTTTGATGCGGATTATAATACATAGATTATAATATATTATATTTATTCAAGAGGAAGGTTAATAAGTAAAGGATTCACACTATAGTAGAGAAAAGCCGAGATTTTCAAAGACTCGCAGGTCGCTAGTTGCAATATATTTTCTCGGTGAAGTCCAGTGGTAATGCATAAAACATTGCAACATTAATCTTTAAAAACAGCTTGATGCTTTAATACGAAGGCACATAATCTAATCAAGTCGACGAGTCTACTCCACAATCCCATAAACCCGTCCACTTATAATATAATATTCAAATAACAAACCAACGCGGTCTAGTGCATCCTCGTTCCATAATGACCTCAATTAACGTTCTCGTTCGTTCATCCAGTTCATTCCTTCACTCGTTCATTCACTTGAATTTTTCTTCACCATCTTAATTTGTACGTGACGCCGGCAGTTAATTAGTGCAATTAAAAGATCCTGGCGTTTTTGTTTTAGTACGAGCACACTGCGAAGCCATTGTTGAAAATTAAATTAATCCTGAAATTGTTTTACGTCGTTTGGATAATATGTGATGTTTGGGTGCCGAGTAATGGGTGAATTAGAATGGCGGTACACAAGTGACACGTTCCGTCGGATGTTTTTGAATATAAAGAATTTGTGGATGGCAGTGCCCTTTTTGACACAGATTATAATGTATAGACGTCAGAACATCAAGGTACCTGAAACTGTAAATTTTCTCCGATCCACCTTTTACCTAATTCTTTAGCTTTTAAGTTGAAAATCTATTAGAAATCAGACATATTGTAGTAGCTTGATGCGTGTGTGTTTTGACCTTTAAGAGACCCAAGAAAATGCAGATTGTGTTAAACTAATTCTTAAATAAAAAAGCGAAAAAAAACCGGCCAAGTGCGAGTCGGACTCACTCATGAAGGGTTTCGTAGCAGCAAGTAACATAATATAAAGTTCTTGTTATATTTGAGTTGATTGAATGAAAGGTAAATTACGATATACGGTTTATGACGTATTAAAAAAAAACTATATACTAGATCTCGTTCAAACCAATTTTCGGTGGAAGTTTACATGGTAATGTACATCATATATTTTTTTTTGATTTATCATACTCTTATTTTGGAAGTTACAGGGGGGGGGGACCAACATTTTACCACTTTGAAAGTGTCTCTCGCGCAAACTATTTAGTTTAGAGAAAAAGGATATTAGAAACCTCAATATCATTTTTGAAGACCTATCCATAGATACCCCACACATATGGGTATGATGAAAAAAAATTTTTTGAGTTTAAGTTCTATGTATGGGGACCCCCAAATTTTTTTATTTATTTTCTATTTTTGTATCAGAATCTTAATGCGGTTCACAGAATACATCCACTCAGCAAGTTTCAACAGCATAGCTCTTATAGTTTCGGAAAAAAATGGCTGTGACATACGGACGGACAGACAGACAGACAGACATGACGAATCTATAAGGGTTCCGTTTTTGCCATTTGGCTACGGAACCCTAAAAAAAGAAAATCTTTGTGTTATAATCGTAGGCCAAAAATAGAACGATCCAAATCCATTAATATAAATTTCATATTATTCATTATAATGGACGTTGAAATCGCCTTAATGATTGAGATTAATTAGGCGATTGATCATCAGTCTAATAGATTAATGATGAAAATATTAGCGATCACATTACGTACAATACATGCAGGCTGCGCTATACAATGTAAGGCAAGCTGACAGTGTCACATGCTTTGATTAAGCATTCTATCTATATTACATGCTACTCTGGACTCTAGTGTATTAATAATAATGACCAAATTACAGAAATTACTAGCCTTTGCTCGCCACTTTATCCTCATATGTGCTATCGCGGACGCAGATGAAGTAGCCTTTGTTTATCCTTGGGGTTCAAACTTAGGGATTACGCATACTTATTCAGCTCTATAAAGCTTATGTCATATATCCACAGAAAACAGAAGTAAGTAGATTCATATTTGAAATTTTCAATTAAACTTTATTTTTTTTTTCTGCAATTAAAAAACAAAGTTTTAATTTAATTCTTATCTACTGTAATACTTTTGCACGATGTCTGATGTTTATTGGATAAATAACACGAACATAGCAACAAAAAGCCCTCTCACATATTCCTGACGGAAAAAACGTTGCCTGGCTCGCGTGCATTTAAGTAATTATAATGCAACACTCGACCACTTGCAGTTATTTAGGTTAATTTCCAGCCTTTTGAACTGAACGCTTTCCGGCTACGTCACACGGGCTTTATTGAATTTTCTCACAAGAGAATACGTTACCTGCAGGAAGTGTCGTCTAAATGGTTAAGTGTAGTCGGTATGAGGCGGTTATCATAACTGCTTCGAGTTAGACGACGGAGCAAGGAACTGCATTTTGAACGTTGTTTCATCTTAGTTTGTATAGAAAACTCGCGATTAAACGCACTAATGTTTCGACTACCACCAATTGCGATACGTAGTGCACCATTTGACTCTTGGTTTTGAATTGGTATTTCTCATTCGCCGATTTGTTATCATTGTCGTAGCACCCGCGCAATGATCTAATATTTTTGTTTCAACCGCTAGACTTCGCTCTCCGCGGGCCGCGATCACTCGGGTCTTTCGCTGGCCAGTTGGTTTGGCACGTTCTATATAGCTTCATACATTTGTTTTCGCCGCTAGCAATGATGTCGAGTCTCGAGACCAAAGGGTAACAACGTCGCTCGGTGCGGTATGCACATATAGGACTTATTACTGTAAAAAAATTGTATAATGTAGCTATGTAATCTCGTGTATTTTTATAAGAGAAACGTTTATATAGGTAGTAGATGTCATTTAAAAATAGCCACGCTATATGTGGTTATAGATATTTGAATCGTTACATTTAAGTAATAAGAAATCTAGCACGCACCAAGGTGTGAGTGAAAACCGAGGCGAACAGCAAGTATACCCATAAAAACCTGTTTTTCACTGACCTCACTTCTAAAATTATTACATTTTGAGTACAATCTAATGTGTTTTTTCTCTGTTTCAGGTACATACAGTTTTTAACTTCTTATGTGGATCTGGCGAGACAAAGGAGATGCGAGTCTCGCAGTGGAAATTCTTTCGCGCCCCGCTTTCTGTCACTATTGTGTAAGTCTTGAGTTTCAGTCAAACTTTCAATGCGCCCTATAATCTCGCTTTTGCGTATTTTCCTTTTGAGGTAAGTCATGTAGCTATTGGTGCGGAATTGTATCTTATTGATCACATAAAAGAGTTGGTATTTGGGTGTGTAATTTGTGTTTAAAATGTACGGTAAAGGTTTGCGTATTTGACTGTTATTTGGATATATAATACTAGCTGTCCCTCACTTTCACCCACGTTAAGTTAGTTTTTTGAATAACCTATTCGCTATGCTAACGTACAAGTTATATTACTGCGAAGTTTCATCAACACCTGTTCAGTAGTTTACATTAATCCATCGACACATTTATAATTATAACTTTCACATCAGTAAAATGAGAGTGTATTGGTAACATTAATTATCTTTAGAAACTCTTAAAATAAGATCTCCTGAATGATGAACAAATCAAATAAGTGTTATTGACCTATTAGCCTGATTTAAATAATTAAATAAATGGCAGATACAACTAAACGAAGCAACTGCATATACTATTATCTAGTAAACAAAGTTTGATCACAGATAGACAGGAAAAAAAAAACACACAAGTTCAGAAAGAAAAGTTTGAAAAACACTAAATATGGCAACCCTAAGCTATTGTTGACAAGTTTTGGTGTCTACATGTTTTCCCATCAGTTATGCTTTTCCAGTTCGCCAATTTATACTGTTTATTTTCTTGTAAACAGATTTAGTCAAACAAAAATACAAACACAGCTGTAAACGATGAGTGGACTGTATGATTTGTGGTGCGGATGATTGAAAGCCTGAGAACAGAGAACTATGATATTTATTGAATAAAGACGAATATTAACAATTAGTGGAAATTATAAACTGTAATGTAGCTATGACAACACTAGACAACGACAGACAAAATATGACAAGCTTTCTTCTAATTTAAAACTGATTCCAAAAAAGATACAAAAATAATATAGTATCAAAAAAGAGGTTGCTCTGCAACAACAGCCATAAGTCATAATCTATAGCACAACAAACCGATAACTTTCCAATGTTGTACGGAATCCATTTTAACATTCGTACGACCAAACTTAGTCCCTGGGGTAATCACAATATGGTAAACTAGTTGCGTAGTTTGTGTCCAAACCCTTACAGAGTCCTCTACATAGTTTACAGGTCAATTTTCTTGTTAAAACATTCCTATAGTAATTTCTAAGTGGGTAGTATTGTTGGAATCAGTTCCCGACTGTTGTATAATTTCGCGACCGTCTTGATAGTTTATATGGCATTGTGTAAACTTTAACTAATTCTGCAATGTAAATTGTGATTGTTGGAATGTATCGGTTTGTTAATATTGAGTTTATATGTCTTTGAATATTAATGGATATTACAATGTAATGGTTCTGGGTTTCTATGTTACAGTAATCATACATTTAATCTTTTATTATGTATGTTTAAGCTATAAAATAAATGATATTGAACTATCTGTTATAGTCATCACGAAAAATCTTAATTTAATCATACTATTATTTTAAATGAGAATGTTTGTGAAAATGGAAGTTGGTTAATATTCCACGCAAAAGTACTGAAAAAAACATTTTAACAATACTGTAATATAAATAATACACATAGGCATAACATCACACTATGACCCACGCAAGCGAAGCAGTAGCCAAAGACCTAACAAAACTCAAGTAAAACAGCGGGGGACAACTAATAAGGATATAAAAACATTCAGAACAATGCGAACAATCCTGAAATTAACGAATAAATTATTAATTTTATTTTCCCCAATTACAACTTCAAACGGCCCGAAAAATTCAAAAGCTGTTCGTAATACCAAAAACTACACAAAGAAATTCCATTCTAATATCAAATAAAAACCAGTAGCATTATTATACACCCTGCATCCATTCTACCAAGTTACAACACGTCCTTCTTTGAACGAAGAAAACAATTCCATACCGTAAATTTCACTTTAAAACTATGTTTCAAACTTCTAATATCGAAATGCACTTTATCTATGAAAGACTTTGAATGCTCGAAGCGCTAGGGCGCACATCAAAGATGTCGTCGCAAAGCCGCGCTAGGGTTACCATCGATCACACAAGTTGTAGCCCTAACACCATAAATATATGAAACAAATTTCTTTGACACGTGTTGCGGGACATGTGTCGTTTTGATGAGGGTTGCTTTATAAGGGGTTAGCTCGGGTTTTTGCGCGGAACCTTAGCGTAATAAAGCCAATAAAGTTTATAGCCTTATCTTAAACGGCGTGCTGTGACGCTACGCGTGTCTGTGAGATGCCTTTCGATTTATTATGGGGACTTTAATGCTTAGTTGACATAATTAACTTGGGTTCGGGTAGTATCGTTACTGTTTAAGAGTGTGTACTTTGTCTCTTAAGGCAATGAAGTTAAGTGAGGATTTTTCAAAGAATTTTGTCTTCAAGTAGATGTGCCGTGGATTTAGCCGCATCATGTTAGCTTTTAGGTTGCATCTCTGCTACCGTGGGTAGTACAGTAATGTAATGTAGCTTTATGGTACTTGCTGAAAATTGGTGAAAGAATTTTCAAAATTGGCCCAGTAGTTTTAAAGTTATCATAACAAACAAAAAAAAAAACAAATCAAATCTCTTTATAATATTAGTGTAGATAAACCGTTTTCCGGTAAATATGTACATAATGTAAATACATAATGTAAAATTGTCATAACGAGGTAAAATTGATTGTTTGTTTGAAGTATTGTTTGATAGTTCATGTCCGATTACATAAATAGACATTATGTAATATGTTAGAAGTTATGTAATATAAAATATGTATGATGTATGTAATATGTTATGTAATGCATCATGCTGAGATAGGGACCGTTTTTGGCCTCGCACAGGTATTTTATTTTTATTTTTATATAAATTCATGTTTTTTGTTTGTTTTATTTTTATTTCCTGTGTGTGTCCAAAATAAATGTTTTTCTTTCTTTCTTTCTTTCTTCTTTCTTCTTTCTAATATGGATTAACAACGGGTTTTACTTGTGGTTTCGCCCATTTCTTTAGTTATTACTTCACTTCCGTGGATGTTAGCGTGATTGAACAATGCTATTCAATTTTAAAAGTGGATTTCGGAAATAAGGCTCGTTTTGGAAGGACCTACCTTTATTTAAAGATCGTACATAAATATAATAGATGTATAAGTATAAATTAACTTGGAAAACCCCTAGAATCAGCTGAATACTTTCCCAGGCATATTAAAATCAATTCCACGCAATGGCTTCTATAATCATAGTACCGCATAACTAATAGTATGGCAATTTTTAATGTATTTTTATATTAAGTGCTCCATTCAGTAAAACATAACTGTTTTTGCCATCCAGGTCAATATAAAATGGATATATTCGGATTGAAGAAGTCGAACAATATGTTTAATAGATCACTTTAATGATGAAATTGATTGAGGCTCTGATTGACCTAAGATAATTAAATTAAATAACTGACTTAATTTTCAGAATTTCGATTACTTTTATCGTGCTAAGTGAGTTTCATTATACTAAGTGATTCTGAGGTCAGGTAATCAATAGAGTCAATAGAGTTCATAGGCGTGTCTAGGGGTCAAAATTCGTAAAAGTCAAACATTTTTTCTCGTACTACAAAACCCCAAGAACACTTCACTTCTTTTTGACACTCTAGTAGCCATTAACTTTTAACGTATTTTTTTGTATTAGTTTACTTACAGTATCCATTTCTCATGGATTTACAGTAAGAAATTGAAACCGCGGGTATCTCTCTTGAAATAAAATAAAAAGGATCGTCAGCCGTTTAAAGTAACACCATATGTTTATTTATCACATTAAGAAGTTCCATCTGATCCTATCACAGTCATTCCTAAAGCAATGCACAATATTCTTATTCCATTGTGTATATTAAATGTAGCGAGCATCGAGTACCCGATTCCTTACTCGAATCGGATTATCCGATTATTTGTAAACGCGGATTTGAGAATGAATCCGATCCGTTGAGCTTATTCGTTACCTTGCCTTGTTATTGTACATATTTTATATGTGCATAATAAAGGATTTCATAAGTAAATATTGGGAATAAAGACGTCTGTCTTGTTTCTAAAGATATTTCTTGTTGATCCATGTTTTACTCTTATTTGTTTGAATAATATGATTGAGATGTGAATGCGGAGTATTTTTATAAATTGCGTAGAATAATTTAGATTTTCGTTGTCGTGATGGTGCTATATGTAAGGCGCTTGCATAAGATTGCTTGTTAACCGAGCAAGTGCTATTGTGACTTTAACAAATCATGTGGATTTTCATAATGTGTCTTCTAGGACATCACTGACCTCCCGTGCCATATTAAAACACTCAAAGATATTGGCCCCGGTTGTCATTCGTAGAACGTTGACAGTCGTTACCAGTAGTCAGACTCCAGGAAATCTGACAATAAGCCTATTCAAATGTTTATCGTGTCACAAATTTTAAACACTGGTATTCATCTAAATCAGGTTAGACTGGAATCCGACCCTAACATAGTTGGGTAGAAGGCTAGGAGGATAATGCTTAGAATAATTTTGTTTCCTTCTTTACAAGATTCCCTTTGAAATTGTTTGTCTTGTTTTAATAAACTTAACAAGTTATATTGTCTTATAAAGTTATTAACTTTCCAAGGCCTGTAAAACAATGTTGTTGAACCAAAACAAATATTTAAATTTAGCGAAAGCTGTAGTTGCCAGAAACTATTTTCACGTTACTAAGCAAGTCATGCGCATATTTTACTTCCAACGACGTAGAAAAACAGATAAATTTATGTCGTATGGTGTGATAAAAATTTTATAATACTAACTTTGCCGCTTTGCCGAACTGAAAACGCATTTTCCCAGTTTACGTGAAAAAGCACCCTTTACAAAATATATATACATGAATATATAAGTGTATAAAAACAATTTTTATTTTCGAGCTATTCCCGATGAAACTCTAACTCGCTTAATGTTGGGAGTTGTAACGAGTTGTGGGTTTACTCAGTCGAAATCGAAATTGGTTCCGTATTCGATTGAATCGATTTGCGAACAGCCCTTATCGTTCTTTATTTTCATGACTTTTTATTATATTACTGCATTTTTATGTTGATTTGATTTTAAAGAAGTATTCTCCGTTAAAATGGATGTGGAAGATAAAAATGTATTAGCCATCAAACTTTTTATGTTCTTTATCAATTTTTATTACGCAGTTCTACAATTTTCTCGCTAGTGGATTTAAAATAATATTTCAAGTAAGTGTCTGGAGTAGTTACTTCATTAAAACTTGCAGAATCATGAATTCCGTTTCCCTCAACAAATGAACACATATAATATCATTTAGTAAGATTTATATCAACGCCCCACCGTTAGCCGCTTATCTTTTAATTTCCCCAAGCTTTTAGCAACAAATCAGACACACGCACAGTTTTATGCAAACGTATAAACAGATTACACAGTTTCTTCTGATGGTCTTACTTTAATGGATTCGCCTGTTTGCCGAACAACTTTCGCTGGAATCACTTAATCTGCCACTCTAGGATATATTTTTATGTGATTTATGAACGAGTGACGCCGTCGTGGCTAGACGAAAACATTTATTTTGGATTTTCTCAAGTATTTTATGGGAAGTGGGGTCTGGCAGTTGTACGTTATCGTCCGTAACACGAGTTCTCTCTAGTCGTGATCCCATATCTCCATATTTACATGTACTGATGACGGTACTTCGTTGTCATATTGTTACAGGGGTTTGTTGTGTGTCTTTGTTATTTGTTGTTCCTTCCGTCGCGATTGTTATCAATCGCGGTCAATGAACTATCTCGAGGGTTTTTGTTTGATAAATAAAAAACATATTTGTGTAAGTAAGTAGGTGAGTTTGTAGTACTAGAGATTCTTGTGAAAGATCTTGTCCAGGGAAGTAGTAAATCATACCTATTTCTGCTGTAAAGTAGTGTTGCTGTGATCCAGTTTAACGGGTATGGGCGCGCCGGTGTAATTGAGAGTCCTTTGTATCGCAGATAGGCAGCGGTGACGGTCAGTTTGGTTGTCATAGGTTAATGTTTTTTATAATCTATATTTACATATATAAAGGATTGTTGATATATCAACGCACAGCCCAAACCGCTGGTCCTAGAGACATGAAACTTGGATGGTCTGTTTTTTGTGTAGAGTAGGTAGCTACTAATAAAGGATTTTTGGTAATTCGACTCCTAATGGAGTTAAATAGAAGATGGATGTTTCGACATCCGCGCGGGTAAAGCCTTGTGGTGTATAAAAACATTAACATTATATTTAGCACCAGATTAAACTTATAATTGAATGCCAAAGTCTATAAAAAGTTCTACAACCAAACGACATAGTACAATATCTAAATCTATAAATACGAACTCATTTAAGGGCGGGACAGACAGGTTTTGTACAGTCGAACGAGCTGAATCCTATTCTAATGCTGCTGTCGCGATCTGCCGTATTGGCTTAACGCTTCTTGCGACTTGACAGCCTAGAAATTAGGGATCTGAACAGTTTGGAGCAGCTGAAATGCATTAATGTAGCTACCAGAATTGTGTACCAAATACAGCCCGAATATAACCCCGGTATAAACGTGTATACCGGGGTTATAATTGGGCTGTATTTTGTGAGTGTTTCGATAGTGAAACGAGTGTTTTTGGAAATACTAACGCCTTTTGTATTGTTAACTTTTTAGATTAAATGTCTTCTATTTCGAAGGTATAATGATGATTTTCATAAAACACTTAATATTTTGTGAAATTCGTCCTTAAAATCCTTCAAACACACGTGATTCGAGACACAATAGAAAGATAATAGCAGCGCGACAGCCGGCAGTCGCTTGGTCCCCGAAAGGTGGAACATTTTTTTTGTCAATCTGACTAGAAACTCCAGAGCTACTGAGAGCTCGGTTAAGCAAACACACACAAAAATAACTCTTCCGTTTTATTATATCAGTTCAGATATTCCAACGGTTACGTAGACTAACGATAGACACAAGACATGCTGAGCTGTGTTAACTTAACACACTTCTAGTGCATGCCTGTTTATGTTAGTTGTTGGAGTTAACACGAACAATATTGATGTAATGCACTCGTGCATACAGGATATACTACTACACTACGTATGTGTGTGTTTTGAGTATGTGTGAGTATACATCGGGTCGTTTACATACCACGTCGAGTTTTGAATAAAGAGTCAATTGTGTCTAGTGTCGCCTCTGAAACAACTCTTGTTTTCTTACTAGTTAATGTTTTGATTTTTTTTAGAGTTGTCTTTTTATTTATAGCCTCAGCTATCGCAGTCTACTGTAAAAGTCCTTTTGCTAACAATGTTGTAATATGTGATTAATCGCTTTTTTTTTCATTATTAATATCGCCTAAGCGCTTCAAGCAAGTCTGCTAATATTAGGACAAGACTCAGTTACTTGATTGAGGGCGTTCGATGGGCAATGCAATACATTGAATATACTATTAATACCATAGTAAAGTGCCTACAGTACACCAAATTACAAATTGTCAATGGAATACCTACATTTTATTCCAAATAGAAGCATACAACGTAATTCTGGATAATTAAGGTGTAACTAAGGTGCAAAATGAAGACTGGCTGACTGGCTTCACACTGCAGATGTACATAAGAACCATTGAAAGTCTAATAGCAACTAACTTTATATAGACCAAACTGAATTTAAAGTCTCCCTAACCCCATTGATTCATCTAAAAGCGAGACATTCACAATCCAGAATAATTCTTCCAAATAAATTATTGCACCATCTGAACTATTACTGGTAATTCAGCAATAACTCCAGATACAAACGCGTCTATCTAAGCAGGCATGGCTAATTTGGCCTAATGCCTACCCTCGTCTGCATCAACCATTAACTTGTGACATGCTTAATTCGCTAAGTGCCGTGGTCAGTCCTTGGGTTGTGGTCTCAGTGGGCGCGGAATTAATTACTTTTAAATGTATTGTAAATTACGTTGCTTGGACTTTTGTAGTTTTATGGGCAGGGTAAATAAAAAGTAAATGTGTAGATTTTTTTAAGGGTACTTTTTCAACACCAAGGGACACAATGCATTTTCGGCTGTGTCTATAACAAAGACATACATCCTAATTTTAAGAGTTTCATACTCATAGGAAGCTTCGCCCAGGTTATTATAATGAATATGATTTTGAAATCGCTAATCCGCCTTGAGCAAACGTGATCAATGCTCGTGCTTTCTCTGTATTACAGGAAGCCTTTGCCCTGCCATGAAACAATAATAGGCTGGTAATTTAACAGGGTTAAGTGTAGTAGTTTAAGGAAACGTAAAGTGTTGTAATTTCTCCTGCGTTACGGTAGAATTCTTTGAAAATGATTATGTACCTGCATGTTTAATTTTTAACGCTTCTGTGAACGCGATGAAAGAGTACTATGTATTTTTGCCTGAACACTTTCGCGAAAAAAATTAACGGCAATATATCTGAAAATGGCATGTGATACGTTTTTGACGAGGAGTTAAGTGCTTAACACATAATGGATTTAATAAAGCCGAGATAAATGTACGTTACTTACCATTTATTGCTTTGGTTTAGTTATTCTCCGTCTTTATTTAGCCATTGTAGTTTGACAGGTGTAAAACGGTGACAGTAATATTGCCAAGCTTAAGGCTTAAGCACATAATGAGCAACGTATGTGTTTAGCAATTTTAATGACGTAAAATATGCCTATAATCCTGAATCCCTTTTTGTGAAAACGTAACTGCAGTGACATACGCCATGTTATGTAATCATACATATTGTGTGAGAGACAAAAGACATTATTCAATTAATTTCCAGTAAATCATTTCGGTTTTCCAACCACCTCGTCCAAAGCACATCGACCTCAAGAAAGTTGAAACATTAATTTAAACACACTCAATTAGTTTCTCTATTCCCGCTCTCAAAGCGACCTCGCCTCCTAACGGATCGTAGGAATGACCAAAATGTATTACCCTATTAACTGTACCACCTTTGTTTAACTAAATCTGGGGGCTAGAGTCGAGTTTAAATTATTTATTCAGTCGTAAAGGTCAGAAACAAATGTCTTTGGAAGTCTGGGACACGGTTCGTGGCCGTTGTGGTTAACAATGACTATGTCGGAATTTTAAATGTTATGAGCGGTCAATGGCGCCCCTGATTGAATTTAGTGATTTGTGGCGGAGTTGAATATTTTGGTGTATCGACGGAATTAATAGAAAGATAGTTTATTGATTAAAATCTATTTTGGTGGTATTAGCTTGATGGTGAAGAATCAATGGCTAGACTTTTAATGTCCTTTTACACTAAGCAATGTGTCAGCCATGTTTGGAATATTATAGCTCAAGGATGCGTATATTTAACCCAAATATTTTTTTATACATTAAAATTTTATTAATTTTACCAATCTCTGTGTGATTGTGTATTTTATAACAAGACAATGGCTGACTTTTCTCATAGAAAATTAAAAAAGCATTAGTTGAAGGATCACGAAACGGTGATTTCAGACAAGGTCCAAGTTTCCCAACGATGGTTTTCTTTCAGCGATGACAATGATAGATCCAAAATAATTTATATCGGTAATTCATTAATATCATCTGTGGTTAGTCCTGCCAAATGAAACAACCCTTATCAAATTTCCCCTCTAGTAATTGTTACGGTTTTGGATATTAGTGTTGATTAAATTTTGGTAATGATTCGTGATTGATTATTAGTAGATAAATTACTAGTAGGTATGTATTGTATATCAGATGTCTAAAAGCGGCGATGACGGCTAAACATGGGTGTGCGACTTGTTTGCCATCTAAATGATATTAAAAATAACTTTGTAAACAATACCTCATATTGTTTACATAGTATCTTAAATAGCCCTTAAGGTTTTTTTTCATGCTGTTTGAAAGAGATACCGCAGCCCCGGTCACAAAGGGCTAAGAAGGAACAAGGAAGTGTCAGACTTCTACTGACTATAACCCACCCAGGGTTATAGTCAGTAGAAGTCTGACACTTCCTTTCGCTCTGCCTAGAGCGGGAGGAGTCATTTGATAATTTCCCACCCCAAAAAATAAGTAATTTTTGCATACAATAGGGATGTTGACTACATCAAAATAATGGCATTCTGTTTAGTCCGTCTGTTAGGCAGTCCAAAAATACTGGACACATATTTTTTGCTTGATCAAATTAATAACAAAATACAAAGATAAAGAGCATTAATTCCCCTCATTTACCTCATTTACCAAGAGTGTTGGCAATGTTCTTTAACTTTTGCGTGAGTCATGAGTATTTGCCCAGCCTGATGACTAAAACTGTTGTAGTGCCTATAGTTAAAAACAAAACAGGCGATATCGCGGATATAAAAAACTATAGGCCTATCTCCCTAGCTACGATTATAGCGAAGGTACTTGATAGCCTGCTGAATAGACAACTCAATAGCTACATTAACCTGCACGACAATCAGTTCGGTTTTCGAGCTGGTCTGTCCACTGAGAGTGCCATCTTGAGTCTGAAGTGGGCTGTCAAGTACTATACCGACCGGAAGACGCCTGTTTATGCGTGCTTCCTCGATCTATCCAAAGCATTTGATCTGGTCTCCTACAGTATTCTGTGGAGTAAGCTGGAGCGAGCTGGAGTTCCATCTGAACTCATAAGCACTTTAAAATGCTGGTATGGAGGTCAGACCAATCAGGTTCGATGGGCTGGGACTTTCTCGGAGCCGTATGGATTGGAGTGCGGGGTGAGGCAGGGAGGGTTGAGCTCACCCACGCTCTTTAATCTATACGTCAATGAGCTGATTGAGACGCTCAGCAGAGAGCGAACCGGCTGTTACATTGATGGAGTATGTGTAAATAATATTAGTTACGCCGACGATATGGCCCTGCTGAGCGCCTCAGTCTGTGGCCTTAGGAAGTTGGTGGCGATCTGTGAAGACTACGCCAAGCTTCACGGGTTGGTCTACAATGTGACTAAGAGTGAAGTCATGGTCTTTGGTGCCGGCGGCGGACGATGTCCAGAAACTGTACCACAGGTGCTTTTGAGTGGAGCTCCGCTCACACGTGTGTACAAATTCAAGTACCTTGGCCATGTATTGACCGCTGGCATGAAAGACGATGACGATATTGAGCGGGAGCGAAGGGCGCTGTCGATTAGGGCAAATATGATAGCTCGCAGATTTGCACGTTGTTCACGGGGTGTAAAAATGACCTTATTTCGTGCTTACTGCACTTCCTTTTACACGTGCAGTCTGTGGGCTGATTATACGCGGAAATCGTACAGTGTCCTTCGCGTTCAATATAATAATGCGTTCAGGGTGTTGATGGGGTTGCCCCGTTTCTGTAGTGCGTCAGGGATGTTTGCTGAAGCTCGAGTAGATTGCTTTTACACAACTATGAGAAAACGATGCGCTTCCCTGGTGCGCCGCGTGCGGGGCAGCCCCAACATTATCCTGCGCTGTGTAGCGAGCAGACTCGACTGCTTATATGTGAGTCACTGTTGCAAGTTGTCCACCTCGGTGTTAGACGTGTGGCAGTGATTCGCATATAATCACGGTTATATTTTTATTTTATATTATTTTCTTTTTTGTTTTTGTTTCTTTAGAGTCTTATACTAACATAGGTTTTAAGAAAGATTGTTACTAACACTATGAGTTCATGTTACTCGAAATAAAGATATTATTATTATTATATTAAAGTTCCGGAGAGGGGGCTTGTGACGTCACTTCTCAGTAAAAATTATACAAAGGCGTGACGTTTCACGAAACTTCAACGCACTGTATTGTCGTCATTTTTTGTTTACGAGAAAAAAGAAAAAATACGTGTCCCTAATTTTTTGATTATCTAACTGACGGACTAATTATTTTTTTTGTTGTCGTCTCGCCTATTATGTTTGACAAGTCTATTAAATTATTATCTTAAGTTAACTCGAATCACAGGATTCAGTAACTGAATACCGGACAACCAAGAATCGTGACAAACTCTTCCACCAATTCCTTAGTGCACCGGTCATAACGATAGCCATTTTCAATACCGCGTAAATTATGTGTCATGTAACATTCTTTCATCCACAAAATATCATACCAAGTCTAAGTATCAGTCATTAAGGGGTAGCTTCCACTCATGGGATACGTGATAGCCTTTGTTCGAAAGCATGCGCGTCACTATTTTTGGCAGGAGTACCGTTGAGAGCCGCCGATAACTCTTAAGGTTTCTCTGTGAGGGGAAAACCGTGCGACAATATACGTATACGTAAGTGAATAAAGGGAGATAATTGCTGGGAGATGCTGTTTATGGGGAGTAATTTTGTAGTTTTATGTGGAGTATGCATGGAGGTGTGAGTAGTATATAAGAATTATAATGGCTTCATGGGTAAAGTACAAAGTACCTGTACTTATTAAGAATCGGTGGACAAATAGATAACATCACTCAATTCCCTAGATGCCTGCAATAAGGAAAACTAGACAATTCATTTAATGACTTATGTGATAAAAGTAAAATTCTAAGAACTCGGCTTGACACTTGACATACGCGTTGACTACATTTTATATATTAATATTTTTTTAAATAAAAATGTAAAAAAAAGACAATTGCTCTGAAATGGCATTTTTTAAAATAAATAACTGAAATAATAATAAATACTAACAAGCTTAGTTATCTTGAAAAGTCTATGTCGCACCCTAGTTTATCATACTTTTAATTAATTACCCAGTCTCTGAAAAGGTCATTAACAAAATTTTTGTATTAAAGTTAGCTTGCCCTAATTGAAAAAGTTAACGAGGTCAAAAAACAATATTGATGAACGCAGTTAAAAAGTTGTTAAAATAATTTGTAGGAAAAATCAAGACGTTTGTGTTTACACTAGCTTTACAAGCGTAGTAAAATTAATAGAGAAAATTTCCGCTTCGGAGAGCAATACAATATCTCATTTACATAGAAAATTATGAGTATTGATTTTCATATTGCTTGCTGCGGTATTTAGATTAAGAATATCGCGGAAATTTAGTAAAATAATTAGTCATAAAAAATATTTAATAACATAAAAATAAAATGAATTCAAAGTGCTAATCTGTTCTATTTTTATTCAATTATTAAAGAAGTGTGCTGTATGCGTAATATTGAATGCTGAATTTATGTTCTTATCTACACTGACAACTCACACACCACTGTTATGAGCAATGATGTTATAAGTAAAAAAGTGTAGATAGGTTATATGCAGTCAAAAAGTGGCACATTAAAAGTTTGCCAACTGGCAAACATGGTACTGAGTATCGCGTTGACATTTGACGTTTATCTCTTTTTCACTCGCACTACTTCAATCATGTCATCCCACTTTGACGTGTAATGTATGTGCGCGTTAGTGTGCCGTTTTTGAAGATAGAATTTCGTTTGGGTAACCTATCTACACTTTATTACTTATAACATGCTTATAACATCATTAGTTATGAGGCATTGAAAGTGTTCGACTGGTTTCAGTAGAAAAAAAAAAACGGGTTGCACTCCGGGAGTGCCGGCAGAAGTGAAAACTTGATTATAGCTGTCTACTATCCATCCGTCCTACGCTTTTTCGATCAGGTCACGTGTCCTGACGCGAGTTTAAGATTTTATACTCATTACAGAAAAAGTGCTCAACGCCGCTAAAGAAGTTTTCACTTCAAAAATCACAGGCCCGCTAATACGTATGAAAAAAACATGTTATAACCACTCTGACACACAGGCTTTCTAGTCTATTATTCACGGCAGCTACAGAAGAGGCGGGAGCTAGCAAACTAGATAAGTTTTAAAAGGACCAAGTTAGATGAATCTTGACTGCATAATGATGAAGATTAAAAGTTGTTGATTGTGAAAATTCAAAGAGTTTCGGTTCTGACCGTACCTATTAATATAATCTCTGTTAAAGTCAAGGTACAGAAGGTAGTTCATAAATAAGGATTATGTTGATATAAGCCGTTTTAAGTGTTCGATAAGCTGAGCTTGGACGGAACGATTATTAGACACGATTTCGGAAATGAGCCTTATAGTGCTGACATGTTGTCACAGTTTGAGTTATTTGCGCATGAGTATTACGGCTTTTGTTACTGACCGAATTATTGTGAGTAATTAGTGTTGTTTTGGGACATTATACGCAATTAGTTTTAGGACTGTTACAAATTTCTTTTGAATTGTGTAACCATCAAGTTTAATTTTTTTAGACCTCTTTTATTGGTCTCACATTATTTAACATAAATGTATTCTAATGTTTTGAAATTCTATTGATTTTGACAAGTGTTCGCGCCAACACTACGCGACCAGTATGTCGCCTGCGCTCCACATCACTAGAGCGCTCCCCGCGCCTGCGCCCACACCCCGCAACGCGTCTGCGACGGCCGAGCCGAGACGGGCGCTCCCTTGCTGCGCGACCGCCAACGAAGACACACGCGCTTTAAACTAGACCGTGCGACACTCCTACTATTCTATATCATAATTATTAAACTAATGTAACCAACTAACCATAATTATTTAATTAAAAGTGATACCTAATTATTGTAAAGTTCATTCTTTTACTTCAAATCTCATAATTAAACACCTATGTAAGTCGTCGACATCCGCGCGCTTACATAAATGGCGACCGTGTAACTCTGCAATCGTCGGACTTCAAGACTCCGAGCCTTCTACCACGTGCTTCCCTGAGCTTCGTGCACCGCCACCGTGTGCATTCGGACTTTCGGAGTGTCTGCGAGCAGCGAGCCTCGACCATCGTGCGTGTCGAGAAGAAAGCAATATCTACATACCTACTTCGCGAGTGCGGCCTGCATGGGCGTGGCCGGCCGGCCCGTGAATATCCACCAGCTAAGTTTCCTTTCTTCAATTTTCCTATTACCTATACCCCTTTTGTTGTAGTCTGCAGCCTGCGTATTGCGGGACAACTACATCTGTAATTGGAAAAACCAATTGCATGTGCATTGTGCGTATCTATTTCATTCAACATTCAACATCAATAATTCCTGCCACCTATACCCTTGATTTGTAGTCCCGTGCAATAGTGCGATTGCATAGGTAGCTACAAGTGGCTAGGAAAAATACATAAAAGTACATAAGGTACATATATACTATTATACGCTATCATTAATTTGAGATTCAATCCGTCCAGTCACCTATTTTATTTCGTTGTAGGCTATCCTCTATACCTAGCACTAAATTGTGCAACTACAACAGTGACTGGGCAATTCTAATATTGTGCGTGCCATTTTGTGTTGTGTGTTTTATTGTGAATATTATCGTGTTGTCCACGCTATCCCCCGCGCACGTGTTGGATGTGCTAACCTGCTAACTAACATTTGTGCTCGTGTGCAACTAAGCTATCTTAATTTTATTGGTTCTTTCTTGGGTTTTACTGACGAGTGTTTAATTTATGCCTCGTGCGCGTTTTGTTTACGCACCTCCCGTCCCCTGGTTGCACTATCCTTGCTTGTGTTGCACGTTATATACCCCGCCTTGGGCCGACTATTCCAGCGCAAGAGGTGCCCGTGCCCGTCTTGTGGCCAGAGCCCGTCGTCACTTCGGGTAATCGAGCGCGTCGTGCCGGCGCCGCTGCCGCACGCGTGCCCCGTGCCCTGCCCTGAGCTCCGCGCCCGCGCGTGGTCGCTTCGTTTCGCTGACGCCGAGGGAGTGCCGGTAACTACCGATAGCCAGACGAGGAGGAACGTAAGATCTTTCCATTTATTTTGTGCTAGTGATTCAGTGCTACTGTCTTTATCAAGGTTAGTTATTAATTAAAATATCACCATGGATATCAAAACTCTAAAAGCGAAACGTGCCAGCGTCCGTGGTAGGCTAACTAAATTTGAAAATTACTTAAACCAGATCAAGACAGTACCCATTTCTGAATACAAAGAATCACAAGTAAACGAGCTTAAATTAAAACTAGAGATGATCAGGGATTTATTTAAAAACTTTGTTTTGCTACAAGATCAAATCGATGAGCTTTCCGTGGAAACTATATCTACTGAAGTTGATGAGAGGGATGCTACGGACTCTAAGTTTATAGAATTAATTGCTGAGGCAGAAACAATTCTGCTGCAATGTCCTAGTGAATCCCAACAACTCCCAACATCTCATCATTTACAGAGCGAATATTCTAACTTTAATTCTAACAGTGTGAATTTTAAATTACCTAAAATAGAAATAGCAAAGTTTGATGGAACTTATTCTAAATGGTTAGACTTTAGAGATACTTTTAAATCACTAATTCATGAAAACTCAAGATTACTTCCTATTTACAAATTTCACTATCTCAATTCTTACTTAACCGGCGAAGCAGCCAACATTTTAACCAACCTAGCGGTCTCAGACAAAAACTACTCAGTTGCTTGGGACCTGCTGTGTCAGAGGTACAATAACAAAAGACACTTGATCACTCAACACATAGATTCAATTTTATTTGAATTACAACCCACTCACCGTGATTCTGCAAGTTCTCTTAGAGCATTGGTTTATAGTGTCAACAAAAATCTCAGAGCCCTATCAAGTTTAGGTCAGTCCACGGACGAATGGGACCCATTGATAGTACAAATTATGTACCACAAACTTGATTTCACTACCAAACGAGCATGGGACGAACACAGGAACCCTGGTGATGCGGACACTATGCCCAAATTAGGCGAATTAATAAAATTCTTGCAAAATCGGGCTAACATTGTGGAAAATACTTCCAGTAGCAAGCAATACTACTCTAGCAATAAGCAGGAGCGTGCCTGCAAATCCCTAGCATGTGTAGAAGCTGATACAAACAATGACAAACCTAACGGAGAATCCACTTGGGTCTGCAACTATTGCAGTGCAGATCACAGTATCTACAAATGTCCTACCTTTTTAGCAAACACTCCAGAACAACGACAATCTGAAATTTACCGCCTGAAGTTATGTCCTAATTGCCTCAAAAAAGGACATGTTGCCAAGAATTGCCCGCAAGGGCCATGTCGAAAATGCAATAAGAAACATAACTCATTGCTTCACATAAATTCACAGCCTGCAACCAGCGCGAGCGTCTCTGTGCAACCTGCCTTTGCTGAAGCCACAGATGTTCCTGAATCAACAATTGAAGTTCCGGTTAATTTTTCATCTCAAGTACAACGAAACCATCAGGTATTACTATCTACAGCCATTATTGATGTGGCAAATCCAAGCAGCAATGCATGCCAGAAAGTGCGCTGCCTTCTCGACTCCGGCAGTGCGGCCACCTTCATAACCAGAGAGCTGAAGGAGAAGTTGGGCCTACCTGACATACCAACAAACACTACTAAGATAACCGGTCTGGGCAATACACACTGTGGATTCATCGCAGAGAGAAGCGTCGTCCGCATACATTCTCGCCATACAGACTACCAAACTACTCTTGCCTGCCCGGTTCTACCTGAGCTTACAGCAAATATTCCAAGTTCAACCATTGATTCAAGCTACTTCAAAATTCCTCCGAAGACGCCACTAGCCGATCCTTCTTTCAACACCTCAGGCCCAATAGACATGCTGATCGGTGCGGACTTATTCTGGCAAATTATAGGATCAGAGCAGCAATCCCTGGGAGCAAATTTACCATTTTTAAGAAGTTCCCAGTTGGGCTGGCTAATTTCAGGCCCTATATCTATACCTTCCAACTGCGTACCTAGAAATATTCAGTGCAATTTGTCAAGAAATGACGATCATTTAAACAATAATTTTGAGCAACAACTTGCCCGATTTTGGGAGCTAGAAGAGTTACCGAAAAGGCTTCTCCTGAGTGACAGTGAGAAGATGTGTGAGCAACACTTTCAGACACACACTACCCGCCAAGAAAATGGACGTTTCTGTGTGAAGCTTCCACTTAAAGAATCTACTGATGTTCTCGGTGAATCCTATCATAGAGCAAGACAAAGATTATTTTCTTTAGAGCGAAAATTCAGCAAAAATCCGAATCTCAAGCAAGCCTATTGTGAATTTATAGCAGAATACCTGTCACTGGGCCACTGCACACCGCTGGAGCAGCCGCCGCCGCCGCGCCGGCGCCACTACCTGTGCCACCACGCTGTGCTGCGCGAGCAGAGCGAATCCACCAAGCTGCGCGTCGTGTTCGACGGCTCCGCCGCGACATCTACTGGCGTTTCCATAAACGACATCCAAATGATTGGCCCCAAGGTACAAGACTCCTTGTTTTCAATTCTGCTGCGATTTCGCCTATATAAGTACGTATTAGCTGGAGATATCGATAAATTCTTTCGTCAAGTTGATGTCCACGAAGAAGATAGAGACCTACAGCTCATTCTTTGGCGTGAAGAAGATAAACTCCCCATAAGAACACTCAGGCTAAACACCGTGACCTATGGCTTCGCCAGCGCAAGTTACTTAAGTACTAAATGCTTGTGGCAAATTGGAGAAAACTGCGGAGACAATAAGGTCAAGGAAATAATTCAGAAGGATTTTTATTGCGACGATTTACTAACAGGAGCTGACACTAAGGAGGAGCTACTACACACACTGAATGCAGTCACCGCTATGTTGAAATCCGGCTGCTTCAATCTCCGAAAGTTCAGGTCAAATGCCCCTGACATCTTTCCCATCTCCAGTGTCGACCTGCAGAGCAAGTTAAGCTTGAGTGACGCATCCAGTGCCCTCGGATTGGGCTGGAGCCCGCTATCTGATTCTCTTCAATTCACCATTGAAGCTCCTAGCCCAGAATCTACAGAAAGTACTACAAAAAGAACAATACTCTCATCATCTTTCAGCATTTTCGATCCTCTTGGGTTACTTTCACCGTCCACCGTCCAGCCGAAGATGCTTATGCAACAGCTGTGGCGGCGAGGATTGGACTGGGATGAGCCAGTCCCAGGTGATCTGTCAAAGGAATGGCAGAAAATTAGCTCCAGCCTTCCATCTCTCAATGCAATGGCAATACCGAGAAGAGTTCTATGTGAGAATCCAAAGGAAATTGAATTACACTCCTTCAGTGATGCATCCATGCATGCTTATGGCGCATGCATATACCTACGATCAACTGATAATGAAGGTAACGTAGCAGTTCATTTACTCTGTGCCAAATCAAGAGTGGCGCCTTCCAAACCGCCTCTTACCATACCAAAGTTGGAGCTACTTGGAGCTCTACTTGCCGCAAATCTGACGAAGAAGGTTTTGGACTCCCTGCGGTACCCTATCTCCACGTGCATACACTGGTGTGACTCCAGTGTCGTACTTGCATGGCTCAACAGCACTCCCAGCAAACTAAAGAGTTTTGTTGCTAACAAAGTCGTAGAAATCTGCGAGAATACAAACCTAACATCGTGGCGTCACGTGCCCACAGCTGCTAATCCGGCTGACTACATCTCCCGCGGCGTCCCTGCAGAGAAGCTGCGCAATCTACAAGACTGGTGGTCAGGCCCGTCGTTCCTCAGTAAAGATAAAAATTGTTGGCCATCACAAGAAAAACCAAGTAAAACCAACTTACCTGAGATGAAGGTCCTACTCGTGACTACCGTAAGCAAGTCACCAGTTATACGATTTGAAGATTTCTCCGCTCTCAACAGAATCAAAAGAGTATTTGCATATGTACTAAGGTACATTCAGTATCTGAAAGATAAAAATATTAGAATAGGTCCTCTATCAGTTCAAGAAATGAACGCTTCATTAACATTATTAGCCAAGGAGGCTCAAAAACAATCATTCCCTGATGAGTACAATAAATTGAAAAAAGGTGAATCCATACTTACGAGTAAGCTTTCAGCGCTTAGCCCATTTCTCGACGAAGAAGGTGTTATAAGAGTAGGCGGTAGGCTTGATCGTTCCAGCTATAGCTACGATAAAAAACATCCTATAATTTTAGACTCTAAACATCATATGACCATTTTAATTTTTCGCCAGGAACACAAACGCCTATTGCACGCAGGTCCACAGCAACTGCTGTACTCTGTCCGAGAGTCCTTCTGGCCGATCAACGGCAGGAAGCTCTCCCGCAGCACCGTGCGCTCTTGCGTCGTGTGCCGCCGCCACAAAGGGCAAACTCTTACACCTATGATGGGCAATCTACCTCCCGAGCGAGTCATTCCTGCCCTACCCTTTCAGTCTATCGGGATGGATTTCGCAGGGCCCTTCCACATATTAAACAAAAAAGGTCGTGGTGCTCGCGTATCCAAATGCTATTTATGTCTCTTCATCTGCTTTAGGTTCAAGTGTGTACACTTGGAGGCCGTTAGCGACCTCTCTAAATCCTTAGAGAGGTCGCTAACGGCCGGCATTTATTTCATGTCTAAAACGCTTTATTTCACGTAGAGGAAAACCCTTAGAAATATTCTCTGACAACGGGCGTAATTTCGTAGCAGCGTCTAAGGAAGTAGGTCAATTTTTAAAATCAAACGCGAAAGGAATTAGCGATCTTGCAGCAAACATGCAAATTAACTTTAACTTCCATCCACCTTACGCTCCTCACTTTTCTGGTCTGTCGGAGGCCGGCATTAAATCGGCTAAGCATATAATCAAACGTGTAATGGGCAACACCAATCTAACCTTCGAAGAGTTGTCCACGTTATTTGCGCAGGTTGAGGCTATAATGAATAGTCGTCCCCTGTCCCCACTCTCTTCTTGTCCTACAGATTTCCTTCCTCTATCCCCAGGACACTTCCTCATCGGCCGGCCGCTGACCGCACCGCCATCGCCAATCATCAATGACACCGCACGCTGCCGCACAAGATATGAGGCCATCGAAAAAATGCGACAGCAATTTTGGACACGGTGGCAACGGGAGTACATCTCTGAGCTCCAAACGAGAACGAAGTGGCGCGAGAATAAGGCCAAGTTAGCTACTGGTGATCTAGTCCTTATTCAGGAGGATAATACGCCGCCGCTATGCTGGCGCCTGGGGCGCATCGCCAAACTGTATCCTGGAGAAGACGGCATATCCCGCGTCGCCGATATCACGACTACCAGAGGCACTATCAAGCGGTCCCTCACTCGCCTCTGCCCCTTACTAGACTAATCCAGAATCATCATACATTTTAATCAAGGAAGACAAGATTAAAGAAAATAGAGAATAGAATATAGAGAATACATAATGAAAAGGAAACACCTCAGTACCGCTTCACGTGCACGCCATCACTACACCATCACTCGGCGTCCACATCACTGGGCACTGCCGCACACAGCGCCGCACTGCCACTCACTTCTTGTATCGTGTGCACACGTCGCTGCACCTGTAGTTCTGCATCAGCGCCAAGGGCGCAACTTCATCAGCTTCGAAGACGACGGAATTAAGGTCTCGTCGCCAACGGCTCATAGTCCACGCTCCCCTGCTGGACTTTACCGGCCCCGGAGTATGTTCGCGCCAACACTACGCGACCAGTATGTCGCCTGCGCTCCACATCACTAGAGCGCTCCCCGCGCCTGCGCCCACACCCCGCAACGCGTCTGCGACGGCCGAGCCGAGACGGGCGCTCCCTTGCTGCGCGACCGCCAACGAAGACACACGCGCTTTAAACTAGACCGTGCGACACTCCTACTATTCTATATCATAATTATTAAACTAATGTAACCAACTAACCATAATTATTTAATTAAAAGTGATACCTAATTATTGTAAAGTTCATTCTTTTACTTCAAATCTCATAATTAAACACCTATGTAAGTCGTCGACATCCGCGCGCTTACAACAAGTGTACACAAAGTTTCTTGTTTCTTCATAATAAGAACCTACTGCTACTGCCTTGAAAAAGAAAATAACTTTAATTTTCTGATAGACTTTCTTCGTGACAATTCAAAAGTAACAGTGTAAAGTACCTAGTTTATGACTTTAAGTTTACGTTATTTATTGTCAATTTTCACTTTAAGATTTTTCGGGGTATTCCTCGGAGCGCTCCTGTTTTGAAGCGCTCCTAACGAAGCGCTCCCAAAATATTCCGCCAAGCGCTCCTGTTGGGAGCGCTTAGAAAATCAAACTAAAAATATTATTATTTCATTCCTCGAAGCGCTCCTATGACGTGACGATACCATAGGGCAGAGCATGAAGGATTTGTAAGAAACGATATCGATAGACGTTTTAAAGTTCAACTATAAAAATTGTTAATTTTTTTAAATTACTAGGGAAGCATAAATGAACTGGAACTGCGTACTTTAGTGACTTTAGTGACACAAGACACTAGCCGCTGTTGTCAACCCCGCTTCCCTGTTTTATCCTAGAGAGTCGCGTGGTCGCGTTACCGAGTGATTCCGAATGCAGCCAAGCATTTCCGGAACTTGTTTACATTGAATACGCAATTTTTTGTCTTCTAAACTCATTAGTTGCGAGTGCGCCTACGTCACATGAAGATGTGTACTGAGAAAAGTTTGTTTTATTAAAAAATTGGCGAAAAGTGAAAAGTTTGTTTTAATTTGTGATCAATCAATGGAACCTATTGCTGGGATGGATATGAAAGAAAGGAATAACATGAAAGTAATTATTAAAACTATAATATACAAGTTGAGTAGTATCGCATAAGGAATTACTTCTAGTTCATTTCTGTTTCCCTGATAGCTATAGGTTATGTACTGTTATAACTATAACTACATTTTAGTTATAAACAATTACTAAATAATAAGATCATTATAGTGAATAATAACAAAATAATTTTAGACTTTATTCGTTGGTGTACAATTTATATGAGATCATTTAGGTGCCTCATGGCAATTTCTGCCACCCTGGTACTTTTCATAAAAGCATTTATGTTTACTATTCAGTTATTCTAGCTATTACTAGTTTTAATATAAGCAACTAGTAGCCGTCGAAATGTTTATCGATATAATTTGTTACGAACACTTCATGCTCTTCTCTATGTTTTGTCATAGGAGCGCTTCGAGGAATAAAATAATAATATTTTTAGTTTGATTTTCTAAGCGCTCCCAACAGGAGCGCTTGGCGGAATATTTTAGGAGCGCTTCGTTAGGAGCGCTTCAAAACAGGAGCGCTCCGAGGAATACCCCGATTTTTCAACTACTAACAGTTAACGCTATCTTTATAAACGTCTCTAAGGTAATCCTTCTGATAACAACAGCCGATTCTGTTTTTTGTATTTGCCAAAACTTTTGCCCCCCCACTGCAAAAACAACCACCAAATTGGGTCAGGAATACTTTTAGTGACACGAGTGCCACACACACTAACACGCCGAACCAAGGGGCGTAATTAACACGGCCGGCCCTCTATCAATAACAGATTAGCATGTAAAAGCGAATGGCCTAATGGTTGGTGTGTGCCGGTAATTGGCCCATAAATTCTGCTGAACAAGGCTTTGTTGTTTGTCTCTGTAAAAATAGATAGAGTGTACATCAAAGTTTTGGTTATTTTTGTGCGTCTTGATTATGTTAATGTTTTCATTAATCTTTTCAATTATTTTTATTTATTTTATTTGCGTGTTGAATTTTGAATCATAATATTAACATTTAAAATGGTAAACTGTCTGTTTGACTGATAACTGACTGTGGATAGTTTACCGCACAGCCCAAACTACTGGTCCTAGAAAGATGAAACTTGCAGCGTTTTTCGTTTGTAAAAAGTAGGTAACCTAAACTAAGAAAAGTTTTTAGAAGTTACACCTTAACCTTTTGACGACTGCTATTGTTGTCATACACGTGATTCACAATAGATATACAATAGCAGTGCGACAGCTGGCTGTCGCTTAGTCGTCGAAAGGTTCGAGGGGTAAAATAGGTGACGGTAGTATCGACACTTACGCGGACGAAGCCGCTGACCAAAGCTAGTAATACATATTTATTTAACTTGCGGTGGTGCAAAAGTTTTAACATGCTTAGAAAGTGCGATCATTAGCGCTATGCCTACTCAAGCAAATTGGCAATGCACGTTTTGTTCACAAGATCGTAGGTTTAATTTTACTTCAGCGATGTCGGCGTTGTTGTAAAATTTGATATTTATCTGTACTACGTCGCGTCGTGCAAGAGAGAGGTGCCTTAAGTATCACGAAATTTTCCGCCTTATTTATTGACAAAAATTAAGTACCTAAAACATATTTATCTCAAACATAAATCGATACCTCTTGGGCTTTGATCGTAAAAAACATTGCGTGTGTCCTTAACGACCAGAGCCTTTGGTATCTAAATGTTAATGACCAATAATAAAATTAAAGTACAAACTCCCAAACTATTCTACGTGCCTGCATGTGATTACCGTTTCAGCTGAACCCAGCAACTATGACGTCAGCATGCACCAGATATATTAGCCAGGTGTTCTCAAAGGAGTTTGCAAGTCGGGCTGCAATTTCATTGGGTTTCAATGGGCCAAATTGCATGGCAATGTAGGCAGGGCACGTCCAAGACAGCTACTGATTAAGCTAGCTTAGTTGTTGAGAAATTATAAGTTTGTTCTGCTTACGTGGAACTTTGACTGGTTGGTTTAAGAACTCAATAATGATGTAATAATTATATACAATTTCGTCATTTTATGGAAGATTGATTTCGTTTTAAGAATAATTTATCTGAAAGTGACTCTTGGAATGATTAGTCCTAAGAATTAATGAGTAGTTTAGGGTCTAAAAGAAACGAAACGAAACGTTACTCGTAATTTTAAAACTTCGAACACACGTGAATAGAAAGACAATAGCAGCGCGGCAGCCGGCTGTCGCTTGGTCGTCGAAAAGTTAATTGGCACTGACAATGAACATAATATACCTTTTTTGTAGTCTAAAGTGAAGAATGATGAAAGCTGCATATCTTTTAATTGGTTCAATTAAATGAGGAAGGGTCAATCATTTGAAATTCATGAAGTAGTCAAGGTCGCCTATTGTTTTAAAATTCTCTAAGTTGTACGGTACGAATACGAGGTAGGGACATATCATAAATATATTCCGAAGATACATGCGTAAATGTTAACCTCATTTCCCTTCGTCATTCAATGTGGGGAAGCTTTCCAGAAACTTCATGGTCACTGCCTATTCGTACCCGCTTGTTATCGATCTGTCTTGAAACTATACTTGAGCCAAAATTAATGAAGAATATTTAATAACAAACAAATTTCTAACTGTCAAAGTGGCGTGATGGGCTATCCGCCTCACTTGGGCATATGAAATCTTTAAGGTGAATGATAGTACGACTATTACTTACTAATTACGAAATCGTACAAAAGTAGATCATATCTCTAAATGTACTACTTTAATAACACGCATAAAGCGATTACACACATTAGTTTTAATGTTTGTTGTTGAAAATTCTTCCTCAAACTTAGCGGAACTATAGATACCCACTACCCAAAATTTATTTGGTTACCATCCAGTGAACCGGGTTGCGTATTGCCAAACTGTATGCTGACCCAGACACCCATAGTCTGTACTGAACTACGTCGTGCTCATTGAAATCACAAACAAATTAGAGCAATGTACATACGAGCTCAGAGCATTCTGAGAAACTAATAAGGATCGTCAATCCGAGAGCAATCGATCAAAATTTTAGGGCGCCCCGACTCGGACAGGTTAGGGTAGAAGGAGGTGGCGGGGTCGTAGTGAGCGAGCGAAGCGAGCGAACAGACCCCGGCACCTCCTTCGTGGTTATTTTTTTTTTAAACCACACTGAAGAAGGAGCCCGTCGAGTTATGTTTTTTAGACATTAGAGTGAAAAATAATTAATTTTACACGAAAAAATCCTAACTTAACCTCAAAATTGACGTAACATAACCTCAAACTTTGATCATCGATATCTCCGTAACCATGGGGCTCCTAAGGTTGGGAGTGGTATGGGGGGTATAGTATTTTAAAGCAAAATGTAATTTGATTCAGACACTCTCTGAATAGGTATACAGTTTGCTCTTCAACTAAAAAGGCAAACTGCGATCGAACTTAGAGCAACCCCGGTCTGGGTCAGCATACAGTTTGGCAATACGCAACCGGGTTGAGCGTTGTATCCTTTGTAAACATTATTTACTCAATAAACCGAGCTTCAATGTTTAATAAGTTAGTTACAAAATTCGGTAACAAAATAATCCTTGAATATTTCGTCCCTTGGCAAAAAGTTTACTTATTTGGCTTTAAACTCAAAGTTGCCTATTTAAAAATAATGACCCAAAGATTTACGGGTTTAACGGGACCTTATTGCTAAGTGTAAGTTGCCGTAATCTCTCTGATTGTTCGTTTGTCACGGACTATAGTTTTTTAACTATAGTAGCTTCAAGTAACTGGGCACTTGAAGTAATCACAAGATACTCGGGAATTTTTCCAGTACCTCCAATAGTGTCAGAGAATTTAAACAGATATAATATAGTTACTAAAAAAACAGTTATGAATGGTAGAGATTCATGATACATTATTCAAAAACAAATGTTAGAATATGCTTCAGTGTCAGCCAACAGTGTTAGGAATAATATGTTAATAATTAGCTGAATACTAACGTCTTACCACTTTGAACTGTTACGCACTAGCCTTGTCAAGTAAGTGCTAAAGGCTAGATAAGATTAAACACCCGTTCTGTGTCCATGGCAACGGTAACTCTTAATACGGTCTTCTAAATAAGTTTTAGTTACGTAGATCTGAGTGCCAGATTCGTTTTAAGTCCAAGCAACGTAAGTTTACAACAAGCTTGCCCACCAGATGTTAAGATCACCATCGATCACTACGATTCCAGAAGGCTAGCAGATGATTTGCCATCCCAGAGAAAAATTGTGTAATTTTACTGTTACTCGTCACCTTCAAACCGGATCGCAACAACTCTGCTTCGGCACAAATAGGTATTATGTTTTAATTTTATTTGGTAAACTTACTGCTAGGTACAAGACTAAGAGAGGTTGAGTAACAAAAAAGGCTATTTAAAAGTTTCCACAGGTAAATTACAAATAAATAGGTACTAGAAGGTAGAAGACAGCTTGATAACGAAATATGATAAACCCAGGTAAAATTGAAAAGTTACACTACGTTTTCAAAAAAGAAACTAAACAGTATTTGGTGATATTACCACGACAATTAGTTTCTTAATAAAAAGCTCTATTGTTTCTAAACCGTAATAAACACTGATTCACAACTCTGAAGACATTGTGCTACCACATAATAAAATTATTTGTCCCAAACTAAAAGTAACGGACGGAGTCATGTTAAGCGCTTGTAAGATTACTCAAAAAATCACTCAGATTTCAACAAAAACATTACCAAAAAAAAGGATATCGTAAAAAGCATCTAAATGCTCCTTACACGGCGATAACACGGCAAATAATTTAACCAAGGACATAAATAAAGAGAGAAAAAGAAATTATGAACCCGACAAAATTCGAAGAAAATAAAAACAAATAAGGGGTTCCTTAGTCGGCCATTTAATTTCATGAAAGCAGACGCGTATTCTAATAAGCTGGGAAACATTACTTGGTTTTATTGCGCATTTTCACTTAACTTCCAGTCGGTATTTCTCTCTGGTAGTCATTTCGAGCTATAGTCTGGGCAGTGTGAATTATTTAGAATACGCTTTCCGAAGATACAGCATTAAACATTCATCGGCACAGACCTTACGCTTTTGACTGCACGTTTCACGAAACTAACACGGTGCGGGCACAACTACACGTCATCGGGTTCTTGGGAACCAATCGATACGCCCTGTTGTTTGATTGAATTTAAATAAATAAACTTGTTCTGTTGCTTTGTTCGTGCTCGGTATATTTTTCCACTAACTTATTGCGAAGCGTACACGTCATCTACTTAAAATTGGTTTTGGCTTTTGATAACTGACTTTACATCGTCAGTTTTGCGTTTTCAGTGTTTTTATTTGAACACCGTGATGCAATAAAGTATTTTAGTTTAGATTTGTTGGCGGTATTCACAGCTCAGATTTATTCGGCTGTTAAATAGTTGGCCACTGACTATGATATACGAACCATTTTAACACTCATTATTGGTGACTGGCTATGCATTGTGAACTATGCCTAACAGTCAAACGGAGGCAAGATCTTGGAATTAGCACGTTTATTCAACGAATCAAACAAACAATCATACTTCAGCTTTATAACATTAGTATAGATAACATATTCAAGACTTATTTTAAAGACAAATAAATTACTGCGTCTATATAGACAGGGTCTTTGTTTGCTTTAAACTCAATTGTAACACTAATATATTCTGTGTACAAATTGTACAATAGATTACACCACCTATGTATACATACATAACTTTACAAAACTTGAACAGAAACTATTCGAAATTCAATTCTCATGTTGCCTTTATGTATGCCTAAAACCAATTTGACTCAATACCTATTCCAGACTATTGTCCCGTTTCTATCCCAATATGTTGAAGCCTTATTTAACTTTATATCGGGGATTAACTTCGGTCATTATCCCCCAGATAATTTTAAGGGACTGCGAACCTTTATAATCAAATTAACTTTATTGGACGGTAGCTCGCGTTAAATAAAAGTGGATTACTAATTAATTGTCGTATAATAGATATTAATCGTATGAGACAATTTTGGAAGAACAAAAAATGGCCGGTGTTTTCTTTGTGCTACCTTCGTTAGTCGTAATAGATATGGACACGACACGACGGTATTTTCCATATGATATATCTGTCATTATTATTTATTTATTTACTAACTGCTTCTTTCGGTTTCGCTTGTCCATTTTCATACAAACTTCTATTCCTTATTTTAGCCTGACTGGAGAATTTCAAATATTCGCCATTTAGTGTGTCTCTGTGTCATAAAAAAGCTACTCTTAATGTAATTTCTTAATTCTCTCTAATGTCTATACTTCAAGCTTCAGTAAATTAAGAAAAACTTGATGCCGTATTAATACATACGTATGACTTATAATACTACAAACATTTCTTGCAAATTCGGTAAAACTAAAAGGATGAAAACCATTTAAATAGAACTGCCTAGCTTTTCTAACTTTAAAGTTCTACAAATAACTTTTGAAGAAGCCAAATTAAGTCACCCTGAGTGATACAGTAATATCGAAGACAGAGAATCTGATGGCGAAATTAATAAACGTTACTAAGCACTGACTTTGGCTTAACACTATACCTATCACTGTTACACAACAGCCAAACGTCAAGTGTACGATAGAAACGGGAACATGGCTAAGCGAAAGTCAGTGCTTAGTAGCGTCTATTTATCTCGCCATTAGAGAGAATAGAGTTTTTACAGAATGTTAGCGGCTTTGGAGTTTTATTTTAACTGATATATGATTAAGTAGTTAAAGCTAGAAAGCAGTGTATCCAAATGTTTATAAATAAAAATGAATTGCTAAAATGTCTAACTACACGTATAAGTAGAAAACGGTACGACGCTTTTTTGCTTTTTTAATTAATGTTAAAACGTGTAAGTTAAAGCACTATTTTGAAATTCTAATCTGGTGACGATAGCTTTATTGACTGTTGACAGGGAGAAAATTCCTGCGGCATTAAGTCCCCCGGTGTACCGTTGTGCATAAAGTATAAATAAATAAATAAATAACTTGTCTTTTTAGGGTTCCGTAGTCAACTAGGAACCCTTATAGTTTCGCCATGTCTGTCCGTCCGTCCTCGCTTAATCTCTGTGACCGTTAGCACTAGAAAGCTGAAATTTGGTACCAATATGTTTATCAATCACGCCGACAAAGTGGTAAAATAAAAATTGGAAAAAAATGTTTTATTAGGGTAGCCCCCCTACATGTAAAGAGGGAAGTGATTTTTTTTTTAATTTCAGTCCTGTCGTGTGATATATTGTTAGATAGGTATTGAAAAATGAATAGGAGTTTACTAAAATCATTTTTTGATAATGTCAATAATTTCGGAAATAATCGCTCCAAAAGGAAAATTCAAAGCGTCCCCCCCCCTTTAACTTTTGACCCGTAGGTTTAAAAAATATGAAAAAAATCTGGAAAGTAGAACTTTATAAGGACTTTCTAGGAAAATTATTTTGAACTTGATAGAAAGAACAGTTTTTGTACAAAAAAGACAAAAAGGTTGTACAAAATAATTTCTGCGTACTTAGTATGTCAACGTAACAAAAGCCTTTTTTAAACTTATAAGTGGGAACACTTATTGTGACGGACGGGAAACTACGGAACCCTACATTGAGCGTGGCCCGACACGCTCTTGGCCGGTTTTTTTTACTTGTAATATCAGAGAAAGCAAATTTATCATACTTACAGCATCAAGTTTTACATTTACAGTTCAAACATAAAAAGAAAAAGGAACGCTTATTCGTTCTCCAATTATTTATAGGCAGTGAGGAAACTCCTTGTTTGACCTCTGTCACGACATCGTGACAGTTCGATACAAAATATACCGATACATTATCTATTACTAGGAACTTGTCCACTGTTATTTATTTCAGGTATCCATTTTGTTAAATTAATGATAGAATGTTTCTCTTTGTTTCAAGGTCCAAGTAACGATAGTTGTACGATATTTCTCCGCTTCTGACATTTTGAGTACATTATGTGAATGACGGTGTATTTTAGAAGAGATTTACCTACGTTTAAGTACGTGCGTTTCAAATTCGTCATTTTATGCCCTTGGATGGCAAACAAGCTGATAAATCACCTGGTGTTTAATGATTACCATCACCTACATACATCTGCAAAACCAAAACTCGCAAAAGCATTGCCATTCCAGAAGGATAAGTATATCTCATATGCCTGAAAATACTTTAGCATCCATAGCCAGCAAACTGCAATGGTACGTTTCCACCAAAAAAGTGTGCAGCAGTGGTTCACAACATTTTGTGCCAACAGCAATGCCTGTAACTAGTTTGTGATCGTCACCCCAACATATTTGGGAAAAAGCTAGAGAGTAGATCCTCATAGCTTACATACTATCAAGTCTTACATGGCACCGTTAAAAAAGTAAAATATTATAAGTTACTGCCAGACTCGTTCCATTGGTCACCGACTAAAGCGCACAGTTTAAAAATGTCATCCTTTAAAGGTCACGGTTTAAAAATGTCTGGCGGTATTTTTGTTCCTCACAAACCGTCTGAAATCCGTAGACAAAGCTAAAATGACGTATATTTGGTGAGTCTGGGAGTTCGTACCATAAAGAATTATTTGTTTTATTGTGGTCATTTTTTTGTTTCAATAAGCCATACTAAAACGGCAGTTATGACAGCAACTTGGCAACGCTCTTGTGTAATGTATGGCATGATTCAATGTTCTATGTTGTTAGTGTTATAGAGAGCTGGTTTGTGCTAGAATTTTGGTTTATTTTTGGTGAAAATGCTGTGGTTTTAGTACAATTTGAAGCATAGGAAAGGAGACCAGTTATTATTAACTGGTTACTTAAACTCGTTTGGTAATAGTATAGTCTAAAATAGTAAAAAAAAGCTATGCTCTTTTGTGGTTATTGATCAGTTCAGAAGGTAGGAAGGATAACGACGTTCCTCTATTTCAAGATGGCTTCTAGTTGTTAGGTACCTACTGTTTAGTAGCTCATTTTAAATGATGCTTTTAATAATAATAATAATAATAATAGGGGCAATGGAGGACGGTCCTTCACTATCCAGGATGTCGACAGATTCGAGAGAACGGTGAACCTATAAAGATCGAGCGAGGTATATTTCAGGGCGATAGTCTGAGCCCGCTGTGGTTCTGTCTGACCCTGAATCCTTTAAGCACATTGTTGGAGGGTTCAGGGTTAGGCTATCGGTTGCGAAGAGGCGGCCAGGTCATATCTCATCTCCTTTACATGGATGATCTGAAACTCTTTGCCCCCACCGATTTGCAACTGATGAAGCTACTGAAGGTAACAGAAACTTTCAGTAGCGCCATCAGAATGGAATTTGGTGTGGACAAATGTGCAGTTATGCATGTAAAGCGAGGAGAGATTGTGGAATCCGATGGGACTCAACTCTCGGATTCCATACACCTTAGGTCCCTCTCCTCAACCGAAACCTACAAATATTTGGGTATGTCGGAAGCGTTAGGCATCAATGCTGCCGACATGAAACAGGCGTTGAGGGAGCGCTTCTTTGGCCGCCTGAATAAAGTACTAAATAGTGTTTTATCAGGCGGAAATAAGGTGCGCGCCTTCAACGGTTGGGTCATGCCGGTTTTGATGTACTCTTTCGGCATACTCAAATGGACTCAGACTGAATTGGACGCCCTGGATAGAAGGGTCCGCAGTCTATTGACCGCAAATCGGATGCATCACCCACGGTCATCGGTAATGAGACTGTATATCCCGCGGAAGTGTGGTGGTCGAGGCTTTTTGAATGCTAAGACCCTGCACAACCGTGAGATATGCAGTCTCAGGGAGTATTTCTTAAAAGCCGACGTGGGGATGCATCAGGATGTGGTTTCGGTAGATAAGGGCCTCACCCCGCTCTCTTTAGCAAACGAGAACTGGCGCAAACCTGTGGTATTGGATACAACTGACCGCAGGACGGTATGGCAGAGCAAGGAGCTCCACGGACGCTTTTATCGAGTCTTACATGGGCCCGATGTAGATTTCTTGGCGTCCGTATCCTGGCTACGTTTCGGTGACCTCTTTGGGGAAACCGAAGGTTTTGTCTGTGCGATAATGGACGAAGTTATGATGACGAACAACTACCGGAAATACATTGTGAAGGACGGCACGGTTGACATATGTCGGGCATGCCACCGTCCCGGGGAATCAATCCGTCACATTATTTCTGGGTGTTCTAGTCTGGCTAACGGAGACTATTTGCACAGACACAATCTTGTAGCTAGGATTATTCATCAGCAACTTGCCTTGAAATACAGTCTTGTGGAATCGGAGGTACCGTACTACAAGTATGTGCCCGACCCAGTTCTTGAGAATAGCCATATCACACTGTACTGGGATCGATCTATTATCACAGACAGGACTATTGTTGCCAATAAGCCTGACATTGTGGTAATAGATCGATTAGAGCGTCGGGCAATGATTGTTGACATAGCCGTTCCACATGACGAGAACCTCGTTAAAGCCGAGAAGGATAAGCAGTCCAAATACCTTGACTTGGCTGGCGAGGTTGTCGACATGTGGGACGTAGATTCAGCAGTCATTGTGCCGATAGTCGTGACGGCCAATGGCATAATAGCTAAGAGCCTCGATCTACACCTAAGGAGGCTCTCGCTAGGCAGCTGGATTAAGGGCCTGATGCAGAAGGCGGTACTCCTGGACACGGCGCGCATTGTCCGGCGATTCCTCTCTCTGGAGCCCTGACCATCGGTAGCTTGGACCCTGTTCCCGATGCCGGTGGGCTACTATTTTTTATATTTTTAAATGTTTTTATTATTTTTATAACAATATTTAAAAATGTAATTTATATGTATATAATGAAATAAATGGAATAATAATAAATAATAAATATCTTCTGACAACTCACACACGGTTATCTGATCCCAAGCTAAGCAGAGCTTGTGTTATGGTGACAACTGATATACATACTTATATAATTTGTAAATACATACATATTATAGATAAATTACACCCAGACACAGAACAAACTATCATGCTCATCACACAAAGTTTGTCCTGGGTGGGAACCCACGACCTCCGGTATAGCAGTCAGGGTCACTTACCACTAGACCAACAGGCCCGTCAATGTTTATACAATTATGCTTATGTGTTATAAGAAATGTATTTTTTTTTCCTTTTTTCATATTTCATACGGCCACAAAGCTCCTAAAATCATTACCTCAAAATAAAAATAAAACCGCCAAACCGAGCAACATCTGAAGGAATCCTTATTCTATTTGGTTTGAAATCGAAAGCGCAGGCGTTACCCGGACGCGAATCGAGATTATCCATTTCCTCTCGATAAGTGAGAAGTTTTCCTACAAGATTAAATATAGCAGCCCCTTGGTACCCCTGTGGCGTGAGTAATGTACTGTCAGAATCTAGCAGCGTATGGAAAAAAGCACAGAAAACTCGTTTTTAAGTGGAACTAGGAGAAACCAATTTGTAATGTTAGTTCTGATTTATGGATAGTGCTGTTGGTTCCAATTGCGTTAGTCGCGGTTGTAAGATTGTGTTTGTTTTGTTTGTTGTTAGTTTGTTTGTCTTTGTATTTGTTGTTGGTTGTTGAAATAAATCAAACAGGGAATGGTTCAGAGGATTACTTGACTTCTAAGGTATGGTTAAAGTTCTTCTACATGAAAAGCTAAAAATCAAAGAATACGGAAATTAGCTTAATAATCTCTTACAGTATTATTTTGATATGGATAATTCGAAGGGGGGTTATTATGTCCAGTGGCGGTTAGAGGAAATTCCCCATTGGCAATTTCTATACCCTAGGGTTATTTAATACATGTCATGCAGTACATGATCGATTTTTATTTGGCATTAGATAATCGATCCAATCGATCGTGTACGGACCAGATCAATACCTTACGTATTATCCTTGAACAGGCATCAGAATGGCAAAGGCAAATGTATTTGACCTTCGTGGACTTCGAAAAAGCCTTCGATAAGCTGACACCTCAGCTTATCGAAGGCTTTTCCATTCATGGGAATTCCATCTGGGACCGACTGCGTGACATTGGCGTCCCCGAGAAAATCACAAACCTAATTAGGGCAATATACAAGAATTACTCTTGTAAAGTTACACACGATGGCCTCGTCTCGGAGGACATACCGGTGCATGCAGGGGTACGTCAGGGGTGCCTTCTCTCCCCTCTCCTCTTTCTTGTTGTTCTGGATGGCATCATGAGCAATGTGATAAACAACAAGCGCCGCGGCATAGAGTGGGGACTATCCAGTCTCTTGGAAGATCTGGATTACGCCGATGACCTATGTCTGCTGAGCCACACACACGCTGACATGCAAGCCAAGCTAGACGACCTACGACGAGAGGCAAAAGAAACGGGACTGAACATCAACACCAAAAAGACCCAGGAAATGAGATGCGGGGCGACAAGCTCTTTGCCGTTGCTCATCGGCACAGAGGCTGTGGAAAGGGTCCACAAATTTACTTACCTCGGTAGTGTCGTGTCAGAAACTGGAGGGACCGAAGAGGACATCGCTTCAAGGATCGCCAAGGCAAGAGCAACCTTCGCACAACTCCGTCCCGTGTGGCAATCGCGGAAACTGACCAGAAGAGTCAAACTTAAAATATTCCGGTCCAACGTCAAAACCGTATTGCTGTATGGGTGTGAGACGTGGAAGGTCTCAAAAGACATCTCGCACAAACTCCAGGTCGTTATCAACCACTGTCTTCGACGTATCCTCGGTATTGACTGGCCCGAGAAGGTCTCAAATTTAGATCTGTGGAGACTCTGCGGTGAAACCTCGATCGACCAGCAGATCAAACGTCGCAAATGGAACTGGATCGGCCACACGCTCCGAAGGGATTCTGAACACATACCAAGGCAAGCCCTGGACTGGAATCCCCAAGGAAAGCGAAAACGTGGTCGCCCTAAGCAGATCTGGCGGCGAACGGTCATCGCAGAAGCCAAAGATATAGGGAAGACCTGGAGTGAAATTAAACGCGTAGCTCTAGACCGAACGGGATGGCGACGCACTGTGGACGCCCTCTGCCTCATCTAGGGGACACAGGAACTTAAGTCATTAGATAATCGATAAACAAACAAGACATGTAATAAAGTAGTTTTCGTTTCATTTATATAAATAGGTGATCATTGATTTGTGCTGTCTTTCAGTCCAATTTGAAATCTGTGTATAGGCTTTCGCCCACGTCTATGACCGCTTCTTATTGTCAGAGAGAATGAAACATGAATTCCAATACACCTACGCAGATGTCCCAGAAAAAATTAATTCTACGAAACTTAGAAACTATTGAACTGGTCAAAATCGGACCTAAAATCGGTGGGCGTAGGCTTTTGAGGAGAAAATTGTTTAGTCTCGTTGTTTGCAAAAATACAGGATTAACATTTTTAGCAGACCAGTAAAAGCATAGTATAAAGAAGGGGAAGTAGGCTATCTCCGGCCCAATCCGCGACATAATTGCCCACTGTCTTAGGGTTGTCACTTTTACACACGACACAATTACGATTTTCTAACTGTAAGTAGGTAAGTACTTAGTTACAATACCTACAATATTGAGAAATCGGCATAACTAAACGTAAACAAAGCAATAGCAGCAAATCAAATGACAGATCAAAAGTACCTAATACATTCTAGTAGGAAATTATGCCTACCTACCTACTTACTCATGTGTGCCAGAAAACTAATACAACAAAAAATAAGTAAGTAGGTATCTGAACATCAAGTAAAAATTATATGCTAGAATTAGTGACTAGCTTGCCTTTTCTGTTCAATTGGTAATCTGAACAGAGACAATATTGGAATCGATGAATTGTCAAGACACCCTAACACACAGCAATACGTTCTCCTGCGATTATCAGACATCACCCTTCTCTTTATACTATGGTAAAAGAGCAAAATGATTTTAGACTGACCACTATTTTTTATGCGTTTAGTTTCCGATTGACGGATTTCCAAAAAAAAACAGATCGTAAGAAAATAGCCATTTTACAACAAAACATTATTAATGCCTCCTCTTTCTAACACTGATCATAAAATTCTATTGAACCGACCCACGTTAGAGTACTAAAAAACTCATAAATCGCAAAAAAAACTTTTCAAAACTGCATATTCTTGAAGAAAAGCATTCAATATATCTAACGCCCCTCGCAGAGATCAATTTTCACGGTGGAATTGCGACTCTACAATGATTTCGCTCCATTACTCTCTCCAATGTGTCGACATCCTGCCGATTTGTACCACAATATTCAATTATTTTTACATTTCGATTCGATTTCGATAGCACTCTAAGTTTTGGTTGATCGGGCAAAATGTAGTGTACAATTAAAAAAATATAAAGTTTAAATTGGTATGTAAAAACTTCGCGATAGAAGACGAGGGGAGAGTCCTGGCTCCGGGGTTGCGAAATAGTTATAATAGTTACCGTGGCCCCGGAACATAAAGGGCAACCGAAGGATTATGAGTGGGTTTTAGTCAGTAAAAGTCTGACACGCCCTCCCGCCCTAGGACGGGAGAAGACATTTGATTCCCACTCACCTAAAAAAAGGAGAGTCTTTGGGTGTTTCTGGTTATAAAGATCATCTTCAGATTATGCTAACCAACATAGCCGCTAAAAAACTAAAAAAGTCCCAAACTATGTCAGGGTCGACCGGAAGCAGCTGAATACCATTGTTTTTCATGAAGCGACGACCTATGTGACCTTCACAACTCAGTTACTAGGCGACACTTTTAGTTATAGTTAGACTGATTGACACACTTCTGACCTTTTGACTACTCGTAAGGGCTGTCACTGTTTTCCGTCTCACATAAGGTACCAAGCACATGTAAACAGTAATTTACACCAAATATAAAATTGTTTTCCACCAATCTTTTCGCATAAAGTTACAAAGTCTTTTTTGCAAATGTTAATCAAGTGTACAAAATACAAAATTCATCAAGGTCTACAACACAACCTTTAGGCACCGCTGCTACCATAAATATCTTTCTTTTTTTGGAATTCAGCACAAATAACAGAAATCAACAACACCAAAACATATATTCATTTTCACAAGAAAACATCTTGTAATCCGTCCTCAGAACATAACAAAATTCATAAGACAAGGCCAAAGACTAGTGCCATTTGTTAACGAAATGCCAGAGGCCAATATATGGCAGCCGTAGACGATATTATGGATGCTTGGCTGGCACCAGGAGGCTGGCAGGCTGCCACGTGGCTGTTACACCATACTCGGGGCTATAAACCGCTCCCAAGTTTGGATTAAGAAAGATTAATTGTCGCATGTGAGGAATTTTACTTTAGCAATTTCGTGTTGCGATTCCTAGAATAGCTTAGTGTTTGCTGTGAATTTCGAGCTTTTGGTGCGAAAAAGATTACTACAGATTGTCTGTAACGTTACATAATTACATTTTTTATAGTCTATACTGTGCCACTGCTGCCAGTCTTACCAAGCTTTCTTTTCCCTTGCCTCCTCGAAACAATGTTTGATGATGCGATAATTAACCAAAAATAAAATATAGACAAGTTTTAATCATACGAAATTTAATTTAAAAATTCCTTTTTTGTTGTTGATTTAACAACAGCAAAAAAGGAGCGAACAAACATTCGAAATTCGAACCAAAAACGAACGGGAACACGTTTGAATACCGAAAAATTAAAACATAAGTTCTTTTCACAAAGCACTACGCAAGACTGGCACAAAAGACAAATAAAAAGAAAAATTCGTTCTGCCATTGAATTGGTATACGGCCTGCTTTAATCCAAATAGTTGGCCTAGTCGGGATAGTTTTACAGGCAAATCTTTATTGCACCCGCTTAATTTCGCTCAACTATGCCGGACGGTGCTAAATGAATTTATTATGCTGCACTTTGTAAACGATACTGGATTTTTGGAGCCTTTCGTTTCGTCAGTTCAAAGAGAATATTCCAGGAATATCTCTGTTTATTTGTTATTGAATTACGCCTTGAAGTTCCGTACTTATCTTTGAAAAGTTTGAATGTACTTGTTGTTATTGGATGTAGTTTGTTTTTCGTGTTGTTTTCCTTTTTGAGTTAATTTGAATTTTGGATGCCGACAGATGTTTTTGGGAGTGCTTTCTTAGTTTGGGTTAAGTTTGTTAGTTACTGCAGTCTAGCTTATATTAGTAAAGTTTAGAAACTTGTAATTATAAAGTTAAAAACACAAGTGTTAAAATGGAGGTCATACATTACTCAGGACGATGTATGAATTTTATCAGTAACTAATACATATTAATCCATTTAGTCACATAGAAGTTATGGTCGAACAAAAAAAATCACATCGGATTACAAAATAATCATTTTTGTAGGCCAACGGAAATACGATACAAATATTAATTTCAATTCATTGATCAAAGTATCAAGTAGCATTTAAAACACATTCACCATAATTAAAACCTACATGCTCAATGAAAATGTTGTACATATCATTATAATTGCAGGATATAAAATACTCGCAGTAATTATTATCGCGATGGAAAAGTAACAAGTTAATGTTATTAGCAATATCCTGACGCAAGGCCGAGTTTATCTATACTAATATTATAAAGAGGTAAAATTTGTAAGTTTGTAAGTTTGTATGTTTGTAAGTTTGTAAGTTTGTATGTTTGGGGTAATCTCTGGAACTAATGAACCAATTCTAAAAATTTTTTCACTGGCAGAAAGCTACATTATTCCTGAGTGCTATAGGCTATAAATTATTTTTATAACATGTATATTAACCGAGCTATCGCAACTTTTGTCTAGCAAGTCGGAAAAAATTACCTCATAAAACAGAATTATTTGCGTGCGCTGCCTAAACAGTTGCTTAAAATTAAAAACAATGTATGGCAACTTGGTTTGTCTTAATTATTTCTACAAAAAAGTCCGCGATACCATATCTCTATCTTTTATATTTTATCTTTTATACTTCTTTTATTGCATTAAAAAATGATTTTTCGGCATACTTACGTTTGGTTGATTATTTAAGCGACAAAATATTAATTCTTATGACAATAAATTATTTCAGTATCACAAGGACATCATACAGATAAGATTTGCCATTTACAGTATGTCAATTGGTCATATAGTTTCGGAGATAATATAAAATTACTAAAACGCAAAATGCCCCTAGCGTAATTTTCTGCGGAAGTCATTTATAATTTCAAAAAATCCCTTCGAAGATATTCACAGTTTTAAAATTACTCCGCAGCAAGCAATATAAATGATAGTATGTAATAGAAACTGCTTTTTAGCGAAAAAAGGCCGCCTTTTGTACTCTTGCATATTTGTTTGTATTGTCCTTTACTGTTTTTGTCCTATTGGTGTACAACAAAGAATATTGGCCGATGGTATTGCAAGATATTCGTAGCTTATACATTAGAATAACACATCTGGGTCGTCATAAAGGCGTGTGTAAGAGATTACGGGTTCGAATCCGGGCAAGTACCAATGTGATTTTTCAATTCATATGTACTTTCTATAGGTTATCTTGCAAAAGCATCACTGACATCCCGTGCCTCGGAAAGCATGTTAAGCCCCGGTTGTCATTCGTAGAACTTTGACGCTAGGGGTATTCAGAAGCCAGAAAGTCTGACCAGTCGAACCAAAGGGTATCGTCGCCCATCGGGTTGTGGAGGTCTGATAGGCAGACGCTTCACGTAAAACATTGGTATCCAGCTGAATCCGGTTCGGCTGTAAGCCCACCCCAACATAGTTGTGAAAAGGCTAGAGCTGATGATGATTCTCCTCACCGCACACGGACATTTCGGGAGGTTCCTATATCAGATTCGGGCGGAAGTGACGCCTGCGTGACACGGTGTAGCATACGGTGGAGGTAGGCCCCGCTTGGGCGAACCACCATCGTGTCGTTGCAGAGGCGATCGGCGCTGGTTCAGGCCATGCTTCGGGGCGAAACTGAATAGGAAGCCGTCGCCTCCTGCGAAGCAGACACGCTGGAGACGAAAGCGGTGGGGCGCGTGAGTCGATGCTTCTAATAGTTACCGCGGCCCCGGAATATATAAGGGTAACCGAAGTGACATTATTGGATTTTAGTCAGTAAAAGTCTGACCCTCCTTCCCTCTTCAGGGGCGGGGGAAGTCATTTGATGATTTCCTATCCATAAAAAAAAAAACCGTATTGGATATGTTTTGGATGTTTTTACCATGGTCAATGTAGCTCTTTCACGCTTATACAACCCCAATAATCTTTTTGTGTACGCTCAAGATAGTTCCACAGTTAATCTGTACTAATATTATAAATGCGAAAGTATCTCTGCCAGTCTGTCTGTCTGTCTTTCTCTTCTTCACGCCTAAACTACTAAACCAATTTTGAATGAAATTTGGTACAGTCATAGTCTGGGACCCGAGAAAGGACATAGGATAGGTTTCATCCCGGAAATCCCCCGGAAACGGGAACTATTATTCCACGCGGACGAAGTCGCGGACAAAAGCTAGTTCATAGTAAAGTAGAACAAATTAACGGAGTATAAAATAAAATCGACCTCGATTTTTCTATTAGTAATGCACTTCAATCACGTCCATCCAATGTCAGGATGTCAGGTGAACTGGCTGGTTTATTGGAGTCGAGCTGATTCAGGCGTCATGCTCGTGAACGGGCTCTCTCATTTTGAGATTGGCCTTTTGTTAAATACTTGCTATTAAGTTAATATAAATAATTTTCATAATAGATGTAACCAATTGATGATTGAAGAAAGTATTCGCGACCAGCGCTGGTTCAGGCCATGCTGCGGGGCGAGACGGAATGGGATGCCGTCGCCTCCTTCTGCGAAGCAGTTATGCTAGTGAAGGAAGCGGCGGCGCGCGAGAGGCAACGACGAGCCTCTTGCCCCGGACAAAGACCCAGGCGAAGACGTCGAGAGTCGCAAGACGACTACCGACCACCGTAGGCGCGGTTCTGCGGATGGCGAGCGATGGGTAGCTCGCCGCCCGGCTAGGACCAGGACCGCGTCGACGGCGCGTTAGTGTTCCACGCGCGCCTCAAAGAGAAGGAGTCAACACAGGAAGGGGCCCAACAGGGCCAACGCCTGCCGGGGTTGCGGAATGTTTTTAATAGTCACCGTGACCCTGGAACATAAAGGGCAATCGAAGGAACATGAGTGGGTTTTAGTCAGTAAGAGTCTGACACGCCCTCCCGCCGCACCCAGGACGGGAGCAGTCATTGGATGATTTCCCATTCACCAAAAAAAAAATGATTGAAGAAAGTATTTATGCATTTTTTTCAATGTATTTTTTTTTGCTTGTTTTTCGTAAAGACAAACTTATGTTTTTGGACAAGCAACAACTTTCAACTTTCCGACTCACCATCTGAATCTTTCTCAATTTATAAGTGTCTATAATAGTCTAAGCGAAATAAATGCTTCGAATTCGAGCTAAGGTTCATGTATAAGTTTTGCTGTAGTATTCATGAGTGTGCTAAGATTTTGGCCCTGGGTTTAATACCATTCTGTTACTTGCGTTCAGTTCAGTACATAGTAACAGATGTTTCCGGATTAGAAAACATCTATGAATATTTCGATTCTCGTCCAAACCAGCCAACATTTGACTACGTGTTAGCTCAAATATGCTTTAGTATGTGAACACGATCATGCATAAAGTAGCATAGTACGACATATTCTAAGACAAACATACCAACTGCATTCGCCACATCGAATATAGAACTGTACCGTTCGATATTGTACGTCGTCACCGTCTCGGGGTATGAAATATTCACACTCTCTACATATGTTGCCCTAGTACCTATAAATATGGAGCTGGTTTATGTACCTATGTATCGGCATTTTGTTATAGTTTTGTTAAGACATCGAACTGCCTTGTCGATGTTGCAAGCATGACGGCTGTGTCCTAGATTCCATAATCAAACCATGTAAATTGAGAAATATGTTATAGAAACCCCTATATGAGATATGTTGTATAACGCACCCTGCTTTGGATTGCTAATCTATCAGATTATATGAGTGAGAGTTGAAGGAATAGAATAAAAATTATTGGCCATTTGTGTGTTAGAACACACGCAGAGCAGAGTAACTCACATAATTTAGCGCTTTAAAGTTTCAATATCTTGTAAATGAACCTCTGAATCGAAGAATGCTTTGTTACAACAACTTACACGAGGGACAGACGAGACAAAAACATAAATTACTACGAAACCTAGAGGACAGGTGTTGTATAACCCATAACAGCTATTTAGTTCTAAGACTCGACCGACGGACAGAGAGATAGACATACAGAAACACATAGCGAATTAAATGTTCATGTCGCCTACGAAACCCTAAAAACTAAATCAATTTTCCAAAATAACCAACATTCATTTCCAGGAGCTCGATTTTGATCTACACTATTTTCACGTAACGTTTGCACGCATGTTAAAAACTATTTGTGTGTGTCCGCCCATCAAAGCAAACATACGAGTATTTCTAACACCATTTGTTTTGAACTAACGCTTGATTCGTTCACAAAGCGAATCAATCCGATACTGAAACGTATAACGTACGCATGACTACCGCCATAGTGTTCGATTTTGATGCGTACCGAGCTGTTGTAAGACCTGACACGTTGGGAAGAGCCCAGATACAGCCTAGCCATTGCACCGAGTGGACGTGTCGACATCCATTCAATAAACCCAGGCACAATGCACTGGGTTTATCCAATACAGATAAGCTTGAATGAGATTGCTTGGGTGTAATCTTGTATGGACTAGAAACATCTTCGTTTGAAATTCTGAATAGATTTGATGCGAATGTGTTTGTGTTGGTTTTCTTTCCGTTGTTTGTTTTTATGTTGGAAGTGGGGCACGAGGCATTAGCATAGGTGATAGTGAATATGTGGGTGTGGGTTCTGTTTGTAACCTATTTGTGGGTTCTAGTGCTCTACTTCTTCTGAAATAATCTTTTTGGGTTATTTCGAATAAACGGCTTTGAAGTATTTTTAGTTTGTCTAAGCTTTATAGATTATACGTGGAAATCCGTGGTATTCCAGCTTACGATGTAGTTTTCATTTGTTTTTGTTTGAAATTCACACCATCATATTTCAGTTTCAGTTCGTTTTTGCAGCCTTGATAAATACTCACACGGTTTTCAATACTCTTGAAAAACAATATCATAGATGCATAACCTTTAGTAAGCATTTACAAAAACAGGCGCGCAAATTTCATAATCTGAACTTCGATCCTTTACACCCACTCAGCATCGTAGTTATAATGGGTGTTGCTAATTACCACATTAAGTACAAAAACGCTAAAATAAGACTCACTTAACGCCCAAATACTTTGGAAAATTTCCCGCCTTTATTACATTAAAGGACAGACACAAACATCGTTACACTAGGATTAATTAAGTACTGGCTCATATAAAAATATTAGTCCCCGTCTTATTTGCTTTGTAGCATTTTAATCAAATCTAGTGTTGTGTAGTAACATAAATGTATTACATTAATTACTTGTGTGCCAGTGGTTGGCAAGCTAGCGTGGCCAGATGCCAGTAACAGCCTTCCTAACAGCTTATCTTAGCTGTGTTACTTTATGTAGGCTCGCTTTGTTCTAGTCTGGTTTATTTTTATGTACGTCGTTTGGGCAAGCTGTAGACTGTACCTATGTTCATAGTGTTTGTTGTTATCACGAACGGTTATGGTGGTTTTGGGTGTGGAATAGTTGTTTGCGACAGTTGGTAGAATTGGATATGGTTGTTTTTATTTGGGGTTTCCTTACGATGTTTTCCATATTTTATGTACAGATGGTATTCAACTAGTAAATGAAATACTAAGTGTAGTTTTGGTCTTCAATAACCCGCTGGGAGGTGATTGTACTCACAAAAACAAACAACTTTTACTTTGGAACCAACTTTGAAATTTTAGAGTAGAATCATCTCCTAGCGGGTTATTCCACCAAAAATACGCCTAGTATTTTTTTATAAACAATAAATGAAAATTAAAAGTTAATATAATTGAACAAGCAATAAAAATCTGTCCAAGAATTTGATTTATGCAGACTTCAATAATGAAGGTGAAAAGAAAAAAAAAACCGACGCATAAGTAAATCTTTGTGTTCCACTACTAGTTAAAGATGTAGGTACATAATCAATTCTAACAACACATTCGACCACTTGAGAGCTTAACCCGAAGGTAGAGATTCACCCAGTTAAACATGGCCTAAATCCCAATATCAACAACACACCAAAAACAACAGCCCGACACAGAAGCCGACAAAAAACCCAGGGAAAGCTGCACTAAAGATAGTAGCGTCTTAGCGAACTTCAAGGTTCTGCTAAATTATTCACACACAAGTAGGTGTAGCAAAAACGGAGATAAAGTGAGTCTTGAGGCGTTCATTACGACCTCTGCTGCCGACACGCCCTCCACGACGGACGACTTTGTCTGAATTTTGACTAGTAATACTGCAGTGTGGATGTATGTTGGCGTGTGTAGCGTGATTTTTGAGATATTGTGTTTTTGCTGTTTGGGTAATGTTTAAAAATGGTATTTTAGGGTTCCATACCCAAATGTTCATCTGGACATTTGAGTCTGGACATGCAGATGGACATCACCACCATGTTGTATTTAACGTGAGTTCGTGACAGACAGTTGAAATTTTCACAGATGATGTATTTCTGCAATAACATCATACTAAAAACAGAATAGAATAAATGTTTAAGGGGCTCCCTTACAACAGCAGGATCGATATGGACGATCTTTTTTTGAGGTTCCTACTTCATGTAGTTTAGAGTGTATGATGCTGTGGGTTTTTTGAACTTTCTGTTAATGTAATTATTGAGACAATTTATATTTAACTTTCTCCCCTTGGTTAAAAATGTACTATTTTTACTTACTAGTTTTGACCCATGACGAAACGGAAAATACACCTTCTCCTTGTTTGTGTGTGCGCACACGATTTATTTAAAAGAAAGTTGAGTTTCCTGCTCGTTCCTTTTAGTGAAAAAGTACCATACATGGGTTTTTTAAATAAAATAATCTAGAGTGTGATTTTTCGCGGGTTGGTGCAGTGCTAATACAGATTTACAAGAATATTTTTTTGGAAATATGTAAGCTTTATTTATGAAGCCCTAATAATATAAATATGAAATTCTAGTTAGAAGTTCGAATTTGAATACTTACAAGATCCTACACTGAGTAAGTCTATTAATTAAAAATTTAATATCGTTTGATAGATGGGGTTACTTGAGTTAAAATTTAACAACCCTCGATATCTCAGCTTCCTAGAAAATCGAGACAGAAATTAATCTTTTGTAAACAAGGTCTTTGCGAATGTTAACTGATGGAACATTTAACAGCAAAAATGTTGTCAATAATGCTGTCATTTGTAGGTAAAGTTGAAAAATATGATAATGAATACCAATTCGGTTTCCAAGCTCGGTGATTGCGGCATTATCACCCCTTGATCGTTGGTTGCAGCCCTGGGGGAGGTTGAAGAAAACGTCATTTACTTACTGGTAAAGTAATAGTATTGTTTAATATATGGTGTAGGTACCAGTATAGTATTTAAAATAATAACCGCCTTCATAAACTAAAAACAAAAAAAAAAACATAAAAAAAGGTAGCCGATGGCTCCTGTTTTGTTTGTTTTATAAAACGTCATTTACTTAATGGTAAAGTAATAGTATTGTTTAATATATGGTGTAGGTACCAGTATAGTATTAAAAAAAATAACCGCCTTCATAAACTAAAAACAAAAAAAAAAATACATAAAAAAAGGAAGCCGATGGGTCCCGTTCTGTTTGTTTTATTAAATTAGTACTTAAATTTTTTAGGAGTTTCTTATTTCTAGTCTAGGGTCTATCTTTGCCTGAAATGATATATGCACGTAACTAACATGGTACATATAGGTACTGTAAGCACATTTACACCTTAGTCAAGAGGTAAATAGGCATATACTTGTAGCTATTTACCATTTAACATAATTAAAATCTGTCATTAAAAAGTTATTTTCGTCACAATTTGTATTGGTTTTTAATAAGCTTAAACATTTAAAATGGATTCAAAATTAAGTATTAATATTGAGAGGGAATATTCCACAGGAAATACGGAAAAAGTGGTTTGTATTTACCGGAAATGTGGGACACAACGCGGAGAGACAGCAAAAACAATCCTGGAGAGTAGGAACGTTTGTACAAAGTACTTTGTAATTATTATTTCAATACAAACATGCAGTCAAACATCGTTTAACATAATTATCTTCTAATTTTTTATTTAAAAAAAAATTCTAAAATGTTTCAATGAAGATTTAATCTTTTTTTAATCTTTAATCTTTATTGGAACAAAAACACATATTACAAATTATTTGCGTACGTAAATAGCTACATTAGTTATAAAACTGTGTCGCAGCTATTAACGCCCACCTCCAGGAGAGACACAGCGTTCCAAATTTTACATATGAAAAGTAAAAATAAGAATAAAACAGGCTGTAACTAATTAATGTAGTGCATGCGGGAGTGTTTTGTGTGAGTGTAGTGCGTGTCTGTAGGCTGTAAGTATAGGATGTGCTTGTGGGACCTCCCCACTTTAACGAAGAGATTTGGAAAGATTTAAAGAGTAAAATCTTCAAGTTTGGCAGCCATTAAAAACAACAGTATATTCCCTTTTCGATCCTGTTAACATTTACCTCCTGATATCCCCTAATCCCAGATTCCTCGTCTTTTCACCCTAAAGATCCGGACGGTTGTTATCTCAAAATCTTTTGTTCTTGTCACGGACACCCGCATACATATTCCGACTCCCCGCCGTCGCCTATTTCCATATCCCTCAAATATATCATTGCGTTGGGAATATTTTATGCTGTCGGTATCTAACCGGCGTTTTGTGGTAATGTCTTCGTTTGATGTATAGCAGTCAAGAACACTCGTGGTCTAAATATCTTGCCATTATGTATATTGTGGCCACATTAAGATGTAACGTCGCAGAAGGGAGCCTCTTAGCGTTTTTTCCCTTCGTAATCACGACCCAGATTGCTCTGTCGCGAAACAGAATGCCGCATCGGGCAGGAAATTTGTTAAAATTATAGACGAACATTTATTTCTCCAGTCGAAATATCGAATATGGGCCCCGACTTCCTTTTACTAAAAGTCCGATGAAATTACTGGGCAAATGGCGCTCGTTTGTGCTTAATTCGTACATTTGTTTGTGCAATCTTTTTTCGACGAGATACGAGGGAAAAAATAATTGAAACAACCATTTTTCTCCGTACGGGAAATTAGCGCTGAGATTGTTCTTTGTTGAATTTAATTGGATCAGATTATAGACAATGAGTGACGCTTTGCGAGGCACGTACCTATGTATATAATAACCGGATGACGAGGGAAAAGTGAAATATAAAAGCGTAATAAAGTAAGGGAACGAAGTGCAAAGAATATTGTATGAATTACAAATGAATTTTCTGGAGTCGTTCAAAAACTCGCACAGCGAAATCTCCTTCCGCGGCTACTTCGTTAAATAATGTAAGGAACTGTGGAGGTGCGCGAATTGCGGGAACCGACTTGAACAAAACGCGGTGGAGCCGCTTGAATTTGCAATTTCAAGGCGTTTCGTTCTCTCACAATTTGCTTATACCAAGCCCCACGTTGGGCGCCATTCCATGTAATTCGGTCCGCAGCCACACTAAAGTTAAGTAATCGCGCAGTCTCGCACCGCAAGGACCTCCTTATTTTTTTGGCATCGTTTCAAATTAAAAGCGATAAGAGTGAGCCTGCGCCTTTTACAGACCCCACAGTAGATCGAAACAAAGCCGTCTACTTACAGCATACACAATTTATCTCCCTTTGTTGAAAGAGCGTCAGAACTGTCGGCTGTAACTATACAATGAAGTTAGCAACTAATGACGTTTGCCGGTTTCCCTCTCTTTGTGCCAATCCAATACTTCCAATATAATTTCAGTTCACTTCACTTTAGAAGCGAAATTCAACTCATCCGCGTGTAATGCGACATGGGAGTTAAACTAAATTAATATACAAAATTTTATGAGCAATACGAGTCGAGCTCGCCTTTCATTTTCTCTTCAATAATGAACAAGTGCTGACCCCCGCAAGCTGCGCGAAATATAATTTTAATACGGGACTGGCCACTATCTCGACGACGTCGCCTAACAAAACATGTCTGGCTCGCGTAGATTAGAACTCGCTTACAACATGTTTGTTTACGGCTAATGTTTTTGACGCCATTATACGTGTTAGGACACATTAATCTTAATTGTATACATTACTAACTTCAAATTCTCAGATAAAGAGCGGTCGGATGGCGAGCCATTACTAACGAAATTGTAATGAAACATCCAACATTCTTCGGCGTGTACAATTGGGGCAAAATTCGCTGCAATTTCATGAATTGTCGTCGGCAGTTATTATTCGGCGTGTAAGCGGGAATTTGTCTCTCCAGGACATAGCTGGTTTTGTCCTGGAGTTTCCCGTAAATTCGCATGGTTCGCTGGTCCCTTTGAAAAGTCGCGGTTGGTTTTACGCTTTTGGCGGTATTGTTCGTGGCGTTTTGACTTTGAATTTTAACCATCCTTGTTCAGAAATTGCGGCGAGATGAATAATGTTTTGCTGTGCAGTTTGTGCTTGAGTTGTAATTGTGCACTTTGGTTGGAGTTAGTTTCGATTTGCTTGAGATTTCATCTGTCTTAAACAGATCTTGGATCAAAGAGGGTAACTAAAGTTATCGTTATCGTGTCTACTAAGTTATGCTCATTATTTACTCAGTGAGCACGAGAACTTTTAATTTAAATAATCGTGACTTAATCTTGAAAGTCTTTTCATAATAAAACGCTTGCATAAAATCAAGTTGTACACAGACTGGAAATAAAAAAAGCTGGCGAGGAATCCGTCTCACTTTTTGCCGTGCACAGATCTTGAGTGGAAATAACTGTGTACAGATGCATTCGACGAGCTTAATCTCTTAAATCCTTTTGAGATCTCTTCCCCATTTCTCGCTGGGGACACTGGAATTCAGGGCAACCCATTTTGAAACCAAAATATGAGAAGAATTTTCTCTCTAACGTGAATTGTGAAATATTGACTTTTACGTTAAAATATTTAGTACGAAATTCTTGTGACTAGTTCTTTCGACGTCTATAGATAGATCCTCTCGTTACAAACTTTATAAGTATGTATTAATTATATACGTTGACGTTTCTACAGGTACCTAACGATTCAGATATAATTCGTTTTTAGATATTATTTTCCTAACTGAAACATATTTTACTCTGAGCCGTAATATATTTTATCGTGAGGAAAAAGTGCTTCTAGAAGAAATTACTTAGCAGTCTGTTTTTTTTTATTAAGTAGTAAGTACTCAGATTTATGTTAACAAAAACGAACCAAATATAATTTCTTAATTTTTGTTTCTTAAGGGGGGTATAAATGTACACAGGAATGGTTTAGCTATACGTCTCTCTCTCTCTTCTAAGACAGAGAAAAAAAATGTGTTAATTGAAAAACGTTTTAAATAACTTTTATTAAATCCTAGTGAAAAAATCTCTTGATATTTGGTGTGTTTAAAAAGCTCTTACAAATACACTATAGGAAAATCAGAATAGTATCATCATTCATACAAAACATAAGAAAATTACCCCCCGCTTGAACCCTACAAAATCTAGGATGCCAGCCATAATAAAAAAGACAAAAAGACAATGTATCAGCTGTTTATATAATAAAACCCGCTCAAGGAATCGTGTTACAGAGCTCTAGACGCCGGAGCTAACGACCTCAGAAAGATATTAAAGTTGACAATTTATTTCTATACGTGACAAGTACCAGACATCATATTGGTGCTTTAGAAAGCCCCACTTGAGTCATATGACTATGATTCTCGATCTTTGATCCTGTCATTATTAAACTTTTTTTAAACAGAAGTAGGTAAGTTTTCTTTGAAAGGCTGTAGCGGGTTAGTTGAATGAAGTTTCCTACTTCATCATCTTCTCTCAAGCATTTTTCCAATTTTGTTATGGTCGGCTTCCAGTATGTCTCAATGCAGCTGAAAATGACTGTTTTACGTGGAGCGACTGCCTATTGGACCACAGCCATAATTTTGTGATTTTTTATTAATGTGCTAGTTTGTATATTTCGGTGTATGCAAAATAAACATTTTTTTGGTTATTTTTTTCTTTCTTTTATTTATTTATTTATTTTAAAGAAGGCTTACAGGCTAACAGTCAATTGTATAAAGAATATAATATAAACAAATAGCTAATTACAAGCCTCCACATATAGCTTAACTTAGTAGAAAAAAAAGTACAAGTTTAATTTAAATGCCATCAAAAAATAACTGTGCCAAAAGTCGTCTTACAGTCGCCACACTGGTGCTGAACAAGTCAATATTAAGGCCACTGGGTAGTTTACCAAAGCTTAATGCACTTCTTATTGGATAGCCGATAGCGCATATCTACGCGAGACACAATACTTTTCCATTGGCATACAAGAGGTTAATAGTACCATGAAGCAAAGCTACAATAATTAAGTACCTATTATTAGATCAGCAGACTCGTAGTTACAATTACCGACCTACAGAATCTTTTTATAGAACTCTTCATGTCAAGCAAATACGACACAATGATCATTAAATTCCGCGTATTAGAAGGTCTATTTTCATTTGACATTAACAAATCTGATTCTATCGTCTTTGTACTCAAGCAGCAGCTCTTCGACTGTTACAAATTGTGCCTAATGAACAAGTCGGTTCGGGAATTCAATCTAGACTCTTCTAGATTATAATTGCTTTGTCTGACAATTTTATCAGTATATCCCATCGGATTTGGTCAGTTCTTTGTAAAGTTCGTTAGTAAAATGAGGTCGCTTTAACTGTGTGAGTGAAAATTGGTGAGATTTTACATGTGTGTGTAAAAGTGTTCATAAAAGGACTGTTATAATTATCTTCCTAAAATGTTTTAAAAACTTTAGTGATGTGTCTTTCTGTGTGATCTATATAATGTACCTTTTAGTTTAGTATCTACTTCTTTAGACGTAGGACAATAAATCGTCATAAATCTAGGTAAGCAATTATTTTGTAAAATAAATCAATTTGATATACAAAGCATTTGTGTTAAAATAAATGAGATTGACCAACAAAAACAGATTCATATTTCTGTCCCAAAATAATTGAATTTCTAGCTTGAACATTTACTATTAAACGATATATTAACAACAGAGTCGTTTTCATTTCCTGTGTTATATAGAAAATACTATTGAAAACGTTTCCATTGTATTGTTTGGTTTGTTAAAATTTCACAATAAATCACTGAAGTCAATTTCTACTTGGACTACCAAATATGAAGAGCAATGGATTATATTTAACTTAAAAAGTCTATACAAAATGTACAGACAAAGATCATGGCACGTGTATCGTCGGTGGCGTTTGTTTGTCAAGTGTGGTCTCTTGGCTTCCTCCCTTGCGCCCGCGCGGCCACGCGACATTGACCCGAAGTAGGCCGAATGCACCCGAACCTCGGGTTGATGTAGTGTCACTGCGTCGTCATTTGCTCGATCACACTTAATAGGCCTGCCACACTATGCCCCTCGCGCTGCTCATCGCCATGCTCCTCGCGCTGCCGCGATGTTTGCAATGACGAGTGGCATGACGAGTATTGCGGCTACACTACGTCTCTGCCTCCTTTCCTCGTTACTTCCTATGTCACTCGTCGAGTGTGTTGCCGGCGCATAAGACACCGTCGCTGCCTGGAAAGATTATCGTGATTCATCACAGACAATCCGAATAAATTTAAACTAAAAAAACATTAGTGAATATTGATTACTCAAATAAGTTACTTACAAAATCATACAAGCCAGCTCCAACAAACATTGAAACAGAATATAATTACAAAAATAAGTATCCGAATAGATTATGGAATGACAATATTTTTAAATATTCTGTAAACTGAACGCAGGCAAAGGAAGCCCATTTAAAATGCCACTTCGACTCAGAATCCTTGATTCTGCTTCGTAGACGCTATTAATTTTATATTAACGTCAAGCAACATCTGGTGTCTGTTTAAAAGAAGTTAAAATTTAATTTTTGACTGTTTTTAAGGTAGAAAGTAAGAAGGCCATTTGTATTAAGGTGAAACCCACGTTGAGTTATTCCATTTATTACTGTTCCATCCCTATGGGGCGTAGTGTTATGTAATGTCGGCCTTTAATATGCCTCTCAAATGCATCATAGTTACCAAAATATGAAATAATATATATCAATGTTACTAGTACCTAGTGTCTGATTTTATTTACAAAACTGCCTATTTTTCACATACCTATTTTTTATAATAATAAAATTATTATGATAAAAAAAATACTTTGTTATGCCCTTCAATCCTATGGGTCGTAGTGTTATGTTATGATAGCATATTATACCATACCTCGTAAATGTAGTTATCTATGATACATAAAACGGTAACTGACAGATTGTTAATATATTAGTGCACAGCTCAAACCGCTGGTTTTAGAGACATAAAACTTAAAGAGTGTGTTCTTTGTAAAGAGATAAGTTTCCATAAGAAAAGATTTTTGGAAATTCCAACCCTAAAATCGAAAGCTAGTATTATATAAATTAAAATAACAATACAGTTTTTATTTATAACATTGCATTTTTTTATTAACAATAAAATTAGCATGCTGTACAATACCTTGATCTATTTACAATCTTTGAGTTGTTATGTTGTTCGCCATTCGACATGAAAATAACACAACCTAAAAATCTCGTTACGTAAATTACATAACAGACTGAAATATTCCTCTGAACACCGTGTCTGGTTGGGTAAGTACATAAAGTAAACTGTCCACAATGCCTGTTTGTAGAGGCAGACATAAAAAAGGTTTCAGACAGAGTAAATAATGTCTCTGTAATTAATGAACAATAAAATTAACTTTTTTGGATCATTTCACGTTTACCTTTTTTGTTTTTTAATATTGGACGTAACTCTTTGTTTTGAAAATGTTATATTGTTCTTAGAAATATATATATACTAGCTTTTGCCCGCGGTTTTGCTCGCGTTAGAAAGAGACAAAAAGTAGCCTATGTTACTCTCCATCCCATCAACTATCTCTACTTAAAAAATCACGTCAATCCATCGCTCCGTTTTGCTGTGAAAGAAAGACAAACATACAGACAGACACACTTTCCCATTTATAATATTAGTATGGATGCCCAGAAATATACAGTTCTTGCGGGGTTGAAATTTCAAAAATCGCATCTAAGAGAGTAGCTTTATGTCATAAAATAAGCTGTTGCAGTGTTACTTTATAGTGGACGGTTTTCGGCTGAGGATGATAAGTGCTAATTTAAATTCAGTAATTTCTGCTTCGTGTAGATTACCACCGTAAAGTGTGTACCTGTATCTTTATAGCTAAGGACACCTTCATAATTAAGATGGCACGCAAACCACGGTTGTATAATCTTGAAAAAAGAATGTTGTATTTATCACATACACATAAAAGCCACCTAAAAAGGGTATCTACGGTATATAAGAGTACTTCCAACACTTTTTCGAAAAATAGTGACGACATTACAATATAATTAACGCGCAATAGAAATCTACGCATCAACCTCCAAACGAACTCCATACGGTTCACACTGTACGGTCACTGCCCAACGAATTACACCTTTTAAGCCTCTTAATAATCGCATTTTCATTGCTTTTCATCTTCAGAATGACATTGGGACGACTTTTTGACTGCCAATGACATTGAAGTATTCAATTTGCCCGCAATCTGCTCGACCGATCTCTTATTTCCGCTTTATTATAATTCGATTACTGAAAAGGACGTGGGCATAATTTATGTATGTACTTGAAATTATGTATTACTGAAATGTAAATCAACCTTTTCATGTAGGAAGGTATATAAATGATTTATATAGTCCCGGGCGAAGCTGACGGCTTATGTGGGAAACGTTTAAGATTATTATGTACTAGATGTTATAAGTTGAAAGGTCGTTTTGGTTACAGCCTAGTAACATGTTTCGGGGGTGGTCACACTGACAGCGACTGAATATTATTTTGTTTTGATTCCTGGAGTAGAATTGTTATTTGAGCGTAACCTTTCGACGACCAAGCGACAGCCGGCTGCGCTACTATTGTCTTTCTATTGTCTCGAATTACGTGTGTTCGAAAGATTACTGACAGAAATACACATACTTACGAAATGGTATTTTTGTTTACTTCTATAATATTGATAAGTTTAATTTTGAGTAAAGTAAAATGTTACCGAACAACGAAAAGTAGGTAATTAGAGGCATTAAACATTTGTTTAGTAATTTACACAAAAAAAAACACAACGATAGTGTCTTTGGTATTACAAAACAACTTCCAACTAAAATTTAAAATAAAGTAAAAACACAAAGCCATCTGCAATATCGGAAGTCGGTGACTTGTTTCTGTTTCATTTAATTACTATTTAAGTTTTTTTTATTTATCCTTGTTTCAAATTAGTATACCCTTTACCATTCCCACAACTAAGACGAATTAAATGACCACTATGTCGAAAACCGTTTAGGCTGTAGAAAGTGCCATAAAATGAATGATCAAAAAACATAACTCTCCTTTCGGCAGTCGGGTAAAACGTGTACTAATGGAAAACTGTACTATTTTTCACCTCAGTGACCTCGAGATTAACAGGGCAGTCTGGTATATAACCAGACTACCTTTGCCCGCGACTTCGTTCGCGTGAAATAATAGTACCCTGGGTAATAGTTACGGACTCCGGGCGATTTTCGGGATAAAAAGTAACCTATGTCCTTTATCGGGTCCCAAGCTATATCTGTACCAAATTTCATTCATATCGGTTCAGTGGTTTAGGCGTGAAGAAGAAACACACAGACAGAGTTACTTTTGCATTTATAATATTAGTAAGGAATACAAGATTTCAAGGAGACCAGTTTCGCCAGTCAAAGCCACTATCAAACAGTATGCGCCACGCGTAATTTTCACCAGCAAAGTTAGAGGGCTTATTAATATGAAACGTTTGTAATTTGCCGACAACTCAGTACGCCTACCTAGTATGGTGGAAACGGATGTCACCGGTAATGGAACTATGGAATACAATAGAGTATTGGTAACTGTTGCTAGTTCCCGTCCTATATTGCTTTCAAGTTGCCGGTATCTGAGCAAGTACTCCGGATACTTAGGCGTGATGAAACTGTATGGTCCAGTGGTTTAATAATCGATTTTAGTAGTTTGTTTTGGCCAGTATGATGTCTTTAATTCATCAACAGATGGGGTATCCGTGCAAGTATTCCGGATACTTAGCCTTTATGAAAGCTTGGGTTTAGTGGTTAAATATTCGATTTTAGTGGTTTCATTTTCCAATATGATATTATGTTATGGTATTATGTTCCGTTTGGTCTCGGTATACCTAAAACGCACTTGGTCTATTTATGCTTCCTGCTTTAAAAAAGTCGCTTCCCGCTGTTATTACCTACTCGTATGTAAGCTTAAATGTTTAAAACTACACAACGGATTATGATGCAGTTTTTATCGACAAAGTGACTCAAGAGAAAGGTCTATTTGTATAATACATGCATCATATAGTAGAGAGGTAATTAATAATTTGAAGTTTTATAACACCCGTGCGTAGCTGGGGCGGGTCACTAGTGTTCTGTAAATAGTAGGTTGGTTTTGTCAATTTGTTTTGAGCAAGAGCAATCAATCCTCATGCCTTTTCAGTATGAGAACAGGTATTTGTACTTGCAGTGGAACAATAATAAACTTGTATTGTTACATTGAATAGAGGTTGCATTCTCATTTACATGAGATGAAATGCATTAGGTAACACTGGTACACTATGTAGTTGCTTGTGTACTTGTCTAAAAGATCCTTTGCTGTCTAGTGTTCTTACATGGTTCTTACTATTGTAATGAAGGTTTGCTTTGAAAATTTGTGTTCTATTAAAAAAAATCTATTACTGTGAGTTATATGTATAGAGTGACTGGTAATCAGTGACCTCTAAATAAACATAGTATGAAGCACTCTTCAAAAGTACTTTTATAAAAGTTTTTGACGTACTCCTCTACTCTAATAGTGTTGAGGAAAAAAAACCGGTCAAGTGCGAGTTGGACTCGCGCAACGAGGGTTCCGTTAATGGAAAGTACCCTATAGGTTTTGAATCCCTCGCAAATATCTAAATGCAATATAAACCGCCGTATCTTTTTATTGCGTTGATTTAGAAACTTGAGTTTTTCACTGCCTTAAGAGATAGCTGACCTGAGTATGTGATATTAATCTCAGCTTAATATCTCGACGCGTTTCTGAGAAAAAGGGTCTTGACAGGCGGACTAACGGGAGGATGAACGGATGTGAACTAACTACAATCTTATAGTTTTCAGAGTTTTTCCTTTACTTGTGCTACATGACCTTGCTTCTTGCCAAATTTCATGATCCTTGGTCAATGGGAAGTACCCTATAGGTTTTGATTCTCTTGCTAATTTCTAAATATGCAATATAAACCGCCGTATCTTTTTTTGGCGTTGAATTAGAAACCTGATTTTTTCACGGCTTTGAGTGATAGCAGACCTGAGTATGTGATATTAATTTCAGCTTGATATCTCGACGCGTTTCTGAGAAAAAGGGTCTTGACAGACGGACAGACGGACGGACGGACAACAAAGTGATCCTATAAGGGTTCCGTTTTTACCTTTTGAGGTACGGAACCCTAAAAATCAAAATAGGATTTGCTGGCTTTGTCTAAAGACAGCCCAATTAATTGCCAATAAATTTCCACGTTCTAAAACATTTCTTAAATCACAACTAAAGCTTTACAGCTTTTACAGTTTTAGGCCCTTAACCTTTCAACGACCAACCGACAGCCGGTTGTCGGGCTGCTAATGTCTTTCTATTGTGTCTCAAATCACGTGTGTTCAAGGCCTCAAACTGTAGAAGCTGTAAATGTTTACACTACAATCCAAGCATTAATTTATGGGTCGCGACTAGTGGTATGTCACTGGTAAGTGTAATTAATTAGCAATTATGGTCAGTCAGTTGAAGAAGCTAATAAAAAACTTATAATATCCAAATAGAGCTTTACCAAATACCCATATTCTAAAAGATTTCTTCTATTACAACGCCTCACAATCACTCACTGTAGAAGAAATGCTAACGCTCCAATCCAAGCATCAATTTATGGCTGCGGAAGAGTATGTAACTGGCAAGTGTAATTAATTACCATTGGCTGAACAGATGGGTGTCACTTGCGAGACTTCGCGATTATAAACGGGTCGCTTCATTTTGTTGTATATCTATATATGTATGTGTGTTGCCATAGCAATGTTTGATGAACTGTGAATGCCATCGCCAGGGTGGCGAAGTTAAACTGTTTCGGGGTTTTAGGTTGTAGGTTGTTGGTAGTTTTCCACTGAAGTGACGATGGTTCATTATGAAATTAGAAAGGTCAATGTAATTGTTGAAAGGTATAGAAAATTACACGAAGCAAATTATAAATATCACACACGATTATCAAAAACTAAGCAGAGTTTGTGCCATGGTTACCGGACAACTGATATTATTTGTTAATACATACATTCAAAATAAATTAGATATAATAAATTACATCCATACTAATATTATAAATGGGAAAGTGTGTCTGTCTGTCTGTCTGTCTGTCTGTTTGTCTTTCTTTCACGGCAAAACGGAGCGATGAATTGACGTGATTTTTTGAGTGGAGATAGTTGAAGGGATGGAGAGTAACATAGGCTACTTTTTGTCTCTTTCTAACGCGAGCGGAGCCGCGGGCAAAAGCTTGTACATAATAAATAAATTAGACCTAGATACAGAACAAACAATTCTGAATGAATTTAGTTTAGCAGTAATGGACACTACCCACTAGATCAACAGAACAAATACATCGTTTTTACAAAATTTAATTTTGATATAACCCTATCAGAACCCGGATTTATGGCCACCTAAATAATTAACCTTCATCGAGAGGAAAACTCGAGCAAAACATTAAAAAGGAATTAACAGTCCAAACCTCTATTCCATTTGAGTCGAATCCAATTACGATCATAAACGTAACATATACAAACTTCTATTTTAACGAGCGTAAAGTAACGTAACAGGACATTCGCGTGGTCGGCTTACAAACAACACAAAGTAATCTCAGACGCGCCCTCCCATATATCACTTGTGACATTCCTAGCTAATAATTCAACTCAAACGATGTAAGCGAAATAGTGTAATTAGGCACAACCATACTAACTAAACCCACACACCGCACAAACTCAACTGACACAGAGATCAACACAAACTAGCCACAACTCCATAATTGGTCAGATTACAATGATTTAAATGAACTTTTGTTTCACACTCTCCTTTTGATACCGTTTAATTCTGTAACATATTGCTAAATGTAGCTCTAAATCTTTTTCCTTAAACCTTAATATGCTAACCGCGTTTCTCGTTCCTATTAAAATGTATATTTATGTAAGTACACTTTACTTGGAGCACTTAGGAAAATTTTACCTCACTTGCAAACTCACCAAAGCGTAAGAGTAAACTGTATACTTTTCAGCCCAAATTAAGTCTTGAAATGTACCAGCTAACATAAATATAAACGAAGTCGCTGATACGACAAATGGTTATGTATTTTAATGCTTAAGCGTCTTAATGTACCGTCAAGAGTATCAACATTGCCATGATTCAATTTTGTTTTAATATGTGTTTTTGTTCTATCTCAAATAAGTGGATAAAGATGTCTATAGGATGTTTATAAGTTTATGTTGTATTTACACTGAATTACAGATCAACGTTCAACAAGAAACTTGAATTTGCATCGGTCTTAAATCGAGAACGTGGATCTATGTCACTCTATATCTTAGGTCATGAAATTAAGGTTTTTTTTACGCAAAAAATTAAACAACACTATGTTTATTGCTTGGACTCTTGCTAATTTTGCATCACAGGATGGAAAGTCTTAAAATGTCTAACACATTAACCGTTACTCTGATCTATTTATATGATTCTTAACACATTTCCTGAAGGACCACATCATACTTTTTGTAGGACCATTTTTCGAACCGTTCCCATAGTTTCGTAGGACCAACTTGATGTGACATCTGTGATGGTATATTAGAACTCATAAATGTTCCTTTCACCCTTACAAAAAACCTCTCACTGATTGTCTGATGTGGAAGGATCCTTAAGGTTAAATTCGCAGTTTCTGGGTAAGACTTCCTGGGTACACTGCTTCGGCGCTGAACAAGAAAAAGAACTAAAGCTTGCCTTTTCAAATCAATCTGACAAAATATTGTCATGAGCGTATCCACATTGTCCTTATTGCAGAAGACAACGTGGATTTTTTCACCATCCACGCAGCTAAAATTTTTTGGCAAAAGCAACAAAATACCAAAGCAGCAAATGTTGCCAGGAACTCAACCGAAAATTACAGCTACTTAAACTGACAATGCACCTTAAAAACGCAACAATAGCATTTCGAACAATAAACAATGAAAACGAGGTTTTATTCCTCCATAACAATAAAAACACACCTTGTTCTTTTACTTTTTTCTTTAAAAATTCAAGCATTAATCTGTTCTGCCAGGCCCCTTAGACTGAAAGGATCGTTATGGCTGCATACCTAATGCCTCACGAACGAGAATTAGATTAAATTTTTGATTCTGTTTGTTTGACGGTAGTTGCGAATTATTGAAGTGTTGCCAGGAACGCTCCCATACATATGTATAGTTATGTGTGTATACGGAATATTGTGCCTGAAGAACAGTTCTGTATTAAGAGAAAGCAATTTGTGTATGAACAATGGTTCGTACGTGTTGACGAAATAGACTGCGTTTGAATTAAGTTTGATTTATATTTCAGAGTATGTTCAGTTTGAAGTTAAGATAATCCGAATGTGGACTTCTGTCAAGAGTTATGATCTATGGAGCAATTGTTACAAATCTGTTTACATATAACAAATGAGTTAATCTTTTAGTATAATAAATAAAACATGCAAGTAACTTTCCAAGTGCCGCAGTTGCTTTTATTATTCCTATGTATTTTTTAAATTTTTCTTCGAACCCTGAAGCATACGAACCTCTACCCGCTAATCCGATTTAAGCAAGCGTGATGGTCAATACTTAAGCCTTCTCTGTACGAGAAGAAACTTTGTCATCGGTTAGACAGTAATAGACTAGTTTATTTTACAAAATGCTTTAAAATAAAAACGTTTCTTTTCTCATTCTGAATTTAATCCTTAAAAGTAAAATGTGGTATGACTTAGTCAAAAATAAATTTCACTGTTGTCGTGAAGTTGTACTTTACGGACTAACTGTAAATAACTATGTTAAATCCTATATCTAATTATTCGCTGAACTCGTTAATGCGAAAAAACCTTATTTAATACGTTAAGACGTTATTAAGTATTCCTCTTCAATGCTGTTCAAGTACTTATGCATTCTGTTTGCTAGATAGCTTTGATCAAGTATTAAAACTCGGGTTTCTCATTAATCGCCTTATACCCACTTAGTGCATTGTACGGTAACCGGCGGCTATTCTTGGTATCTAGAAATAGAAATTTTTACTCATTTTCCTTTATTTTTTTAATGTTCTTTTATTTCTGTGTACACTCTCTTTGACAAGTGATACACGGTATTGTAAACATTTATGAGGTTTTTCAATTCATAATTCGATATTCCTATTAGACACCAAGTTTTCCGACCAAACGGTTCAAAGGTTTTGAAATCACCAATCTGCTAGCAGGTATAGTATTTTTCACGATTTCGTCAATTATACCGCATAAAAATATAAGTACACAGGTAGTTCCTCACATCACATTTCGAATTTATATATTAGACATGGCGATATAAAGATGAAATAGGCTCCACAGCCCAAATGGGTACCAGAATTAATCGAAATTGACACAGCGTTTTCAGCGATGTTACAAGCAAATAATTTTATTTTGAATTCCTATTTATATTATTAGTTTTGCTACTTAATAATAATCTCAACAAACATCAGTCCATTTAAAAGCTAAACATCCTCCACCAACATCGTAAAGCAACTAAAACTTTGTTGGCACACTTCCTTCAAAGTCCATTCTAAAATTATCGGCCACTTTACTTGGTAAATGTACTTAAAATATCGTGTGTTTCAAGAATACGTTCTTACAGTGAACTGTTTTCATTACGGGAACACGCGACGTCCGTAGGCAATTTCCTTTAATTCGCTTTATCCATCATTGATTCACTGCTGACGTTTGACGGCTCAAGAAATTACTTTGGGCCCTTTTAATTTTAGGTATAATCTACCTGTGTTCTTGGGTAAATAGACGAGGTTTTGTTTGAGTTCTCGTGTTTTGGGCTGGCTGGTTTTATACTTTAAAAATGAAGGGTCTGCATAATTTGTAAGCGGTATGTCCATGAATTTTCACAAAATTTCGATTCGATTAAGTAGTTTTCGTTATCATGAAGCATATTTAATAAATATTTTCAGGGAAGATTTTAATATCACAATAAGTTAGCATTTGATAAATAATGCCGTTTTTTTGTCGGATAAATGTTTTTTTAAAAACTGACGTCACTAACTATACTTTTTAGTTTTGGAAGTACCCGATTTCTAAAACTTGAGAGTTATTTATACCTTTGTAATTTTGGAAGTGGCAGTCGCAAACCCTATCTTATCCATTTTTTTTTATTTACTATCATCTCATCGCACTTACATTTTCAACCATCCTGATTTCATAGTCTTATTATAAATCTAAATCCATGTTTTGCCCAAATGAAATGCTATTACTTATAACTTCTCAGGAACGGGTTCGAAGGTTCCTGTAATAAATATTAGTTTAAGTCCTAAACTAATATTTATAACACGTCGTACAAACCTGCAAATACTACCAGGTAACATCTCCAATTGTCGGTACTATGTTATTCATCTAAACCGTATTTCCTAGCACATTAATCGGGGTAAATGCCGGATATGCTGAAAATTATAACGCCCACCTTCCGGCGGATCCCTGCCTATACGCAATATAATATATAAGGAATATACAAGTAATATAAACTTTAGTATGGAATTCATTTTGTTAACTCAAATGGTTAGATTTATATAATGATGGTCCACGGGTTTTCTTTGAAGTTAGTTCGATCCATACTCCGTCCGATAGGTTTTGACTGTCATTCATTCATTTTGATCAGGATAAACTTAGAGATCACTTAAGGTAATAGAAATTGTCATTGGGGCTTGCACTTGCCAAGTTGCAAACTGTTAGTCTCGTAAAGATTTCTTAATCACTCTACCATCACCACATTTACGATATATACTATATACTAGCTTTTGCCCGCGGCTTCGCTCGCGTTAGAAAGACACAAAAAGTAGCCTATGTTACTCTCCATCCCTTCAACTATCTCAACCTAAAAAATCACGTCAATTCGTCGCTCTGTTTTGCCGTGAAATAAAGACAAACATACAGACAGACGGACACACTTTCTCATTTATAATATTAGTATGGATACTATATCTTTTAAGAAGTTCCTAATGGAATAGACTCGGGAATTGAATTTAAGATCTCGCATTCAGTAGCCCCACTAGTGACCATGAAACCAACAAACCAAAACACAGAAAAGAGAAAAACCTTTTGAAGAGAACTAAATAAGTATGGATATAGCTATCGTAAATTTATTATTAGTGAAGATGAGAAGTTATATAAGGCTATATTTGCGTGAAGCTGGCCTTATTAAAGATTCATTTCGAGCGGATCAAGGTGGCCCGGCGAGCCTCGCACTCTCATCCCACTTTCAAATGAAGTGCGGAAGGTTTTTTCCACTAGGTACGAATATCTATTCTATTGTATCATTGCTGGATTCAAATGAATAAATGTTTTATGTTAAACTCGGTATTTTTCATGACTAAATGGTCTTATCTGTGTGTTGTTGGTGTATTTTGACACTAACTCTGAATGGAAAGAGACATTTAACCTGCAGTAGGAAATAATAAATAAATAAAATCCTTAATTTCATTTTAACAATTTATATTTACCACTTGATTTACACAAATTGTCTTGTATATTGTAGGTTTATGCAGAGTTATAACCCTAATATTACATTTGTTAGTGTTCCACGCGCGCCTCAAAGAGAAGAAGTCAGCACTGGAAGGGGCCAACAGGGCCACGCCTGCCGGGGTCGGGGAATGTTTATAATAGTTACCGAGACCCTGGAACATAAGGGGCAACCGAAGGAACATGAGTGGGTTTTAGTCAGTAAAAGTCTGACACGCCCTCCCGCCGCACCCAGGACGGGAGAAGTCATTTGATGATTTCCCACTCACCAAAAAAAAAGTTCGTAGATTCACGTGCAGCTTAAATAAATATCAATATAATATCGCACACTGACGTTCAAACCAAAATATCACACTAAAAACAACACAGCTCCTACAAAAATAAAGACCGCAGAACGCCAAATAACGAAAGCGCAAGAATACATTATTAAAGTTCGCCAAAAACCAATATCTTCGTCGATATTTGCAGGCGCTCTCATATGGTTCTATTCATCGGGCCTGCAATGGAGGCCTAGATCCCAATAGGAATTGCAATTAGGCCTCAATTTACGCATAGTTTGGTCTGGAATTTCATTCGTAGCCTCACCTCTGTCTTGGCCAGGAATTCCTCTACTTTCGTTTACGGGCTCGCCGAGATGTTGGGATGCAAGATACCACGGTGAGGCATCTCGGCGACACTTGTATTTGTATTACCATTGCTGGGGAATGATTATTGTTCAGGAAATATGGTTGAAGTTGTTTTGAAAAGGTTATTTGTTAAAGTTTTGACTAGAGTAACAATGTTTTCCTTGTATTTCAAAATGATGTAACGCATGCAATTTCTATGAGTATGACAACAATTAGTAATAGTGCTTCCACGAAAGCGGGAAACAGTTGGTTTTAATGCGATACGATAAAACCTAAAAAGCTACCACATTATTTGCACACATCCGCTAAAAAGTGCAACAGTACTCGGTATTTCATATATTTACAAAAAAGGACAAAGGCGACCGCGTAAAATTCTGGATTCCAATCGCCGCTAAAAGTTGGAACAAAAATGTTCCATTCATGAACAAAAAAACCGCGCCATTATTTATGCACAGAAAAGTAAGAAACAAAACGGTAACCGCTTTCCTATACATAATACAAGTAGGCTTGAAAAACTTTCGGTGTCTGATAGAACTCATAAATTTTAATAAAGAAGTTTGTATCTTGTTTGCGTCATGTCCCACGCGCGATGTTTATGTAAAAGTTGTAACACAGCAATACAAGACGGCAATAAATGGGTTGGCCAAGTAATAAGTTTATATTTCTATTTAGGTCATCGAGCATGGCAAGTTTTGGAGATCGTAATGCCAGAATCACTTGTACTTTAGCGTGCACAACAATAGTGGGGGATGTGGTATATTGATATCCTTTATTTAATGAAGGCCGAGTGAGTTTTTCTCCAAATTGAATGGTCGCGCGACAATCAGAGTTCTGTCCACAGATCATATTTCAGCGAACCAGATAAACTCGGACAAAAGAAAGGAATCCCCGTTTACCCAATTGCGTAATGGCCCAGCTCTGTCGTTATCTCTTCCCATTATTTCTGTTTGAAGGAGGCTGTGGTGTTCTACATAATAAAATAAAATAAAATAAATAAATAAGTATTTATTTCAGGCCAAGCCCATATTAATTTGCGCACAAAATAAAATTACAAAGTTAAATAGTAAGTACTTAATAAATCAAAATTAATTAAAAATAAAATTCCACATTACATTACATTACAATACATTACATCCATTATCAATTAATTAATTAAATACACTGAACATACATACATTCAAGGGAAACCATCCTTGCCCACTAGGTACATTCATTTTTTTTTTTTTTTTTTTTTTTACTAGCCTTAAAGGTCACACACAGAGTATTTACATGTGTCGTACACAGCGATGACTACATTGTTCTTAATGCTACGAGTACGTTCCATGAACGAAGCGGCTTGCTTACGCATCACGGCATAAAAATCGTCAACCCTGTTATCCGCAAACATGCCAGACGCGCTACACCGCCACGGCAGGTTGAGCATCACTCTGAAGGCATTGTTGTACTGCACACGTAAAGTGTGGTATGCGCGCTTGGTGTAATTTTTCCATAGGTAGCTGGTGTAGAATGACTGACAGTATGCGACGAACAGGGTCAATTTGGCAGCTTTGCTGCATCTAGCAAAACGGCGCGCCAACATGTTGCTTTTAGCCGCGATAGACCTCCTTTGTCTTTCCATGTCATCATCATCTCTTAAATTATCTTTTATGATATGACCTAGATATTTAAACTTTGAAACAGTCTTAAGCTGCGAACCAGACAACATTACAATTGGATCATATGTAGGAGTCTTATCGTGTTTAAACACCAATATTTCTGTTTTATTCGTGTTATAAGTGAGCCCATGAGTCAGCGCATATCTTTCGCATATTTGTACCAGTATTCTAAGACCGTTAATAGAGGGACTAAGCAGGCACATATCGTCAGCGTAGCTTAGATTATTTACTGGTTGATTACACATGTGACAGCCGACTCCTGACCTACTGAGTTCCTCTATAAGGTCATTTACATACAAATTGAACAGGGTCGGTGAAGTTAGGCCACCTTGCCTAACTCCACATTTTAGTTTATACTCTTTGGAAAAGCTGGTACCCCATTTTACCTCGTTGGTTTGATTACCATACCAGTACCTAAACAGTTCAATGATGTCAGTAGGTACGCCTGACTTCTCCATCTTGGCCCACAGACAGTCGTATCTTATAGTGTCAAAGGCACGGCTTAGATCGAGAAAGCATGCGTATACGTTTGTGTCTCTCGATAGATAATATTTTACGGTATTCTTCAATGAAAAAATAGCCATATCAGTCGCGTGTCCAGCACGGAAACCAAACTGTGCATCACTAATATTGATACATTTTAGTAATTCAGGATGTATTAGCCTTTCAAATATTTTTGACATGACAGTCGCTAGGGATATAGGGCGATAGTTCTTTGAATTAGTTACATCATTAGCACCGTGTTTAGGCAGTGGCACTACAATAGTTTTCATAAAATCTTTAGGTAAATACGAGTGTGACAGACACAGATTATAGAAAGTACACATCATTTGATGTAGCAGGGGCCCACCATGCAGAATATGCTCCACGCTCAGGCCGTCATGTCCCGGAGACTTGCCCCGCTTCATACGTTTCACACATTGCAATATGTCTATAGGTGATATAATAACGCAGGTAGTAGTGCACGACTCCGCGACATGCCGGCCCGCGCGCGATGAATCACCGCTCACCTGCGAGCCGCTACTCGGGTCATTGTCTATTCGAAACTGTCGAGCAAACATCTCTGCGATTTCATTAGGGTTTTGCGTGTTATTAATTGTTGTTGGTATCGACGCTTTATATGATAACTTATTTGTTGACTTCCAAAAACTGTTGAAGTCATTGTTAGACCTTTGCTCTGCAATTCTATCCATTTTTAACTGTGTTTCGTTGTTTTGACACCATTTTAATCTGGTTTTGAATTTTCTTCTAGTATCACACATGTTATCATATATATTACCTTGTTTTGGCCGTCCGTGCAACAACCACTGCTGATATGACTGACGTGCTTGCTGATGAATATCTTTAATGTGATAATTCCAACCTAATACTTGTTTATTTACATTACTTCGGTTTATGTGACGTAATACTAAGGGTGAAATCTTTACAAAGATCTTTGATAAAGTTCCCCAGTACTTGATCTTGTTGTGAGGAGTAATGCTCAGATAAATTGCTTTTGCGGTCGCTCAATAGGTTTATGTTACATGCAGGCTACCTTGTAAAAGAGGGAAAATATATTAAAACTTTTATGCTAGCTATTTTAAAATTGTGTAACGTAAGGTTTTTAGATATTTTTGTTGTAAATCCCAAAGGGTAGTGTTGTTCAGGTGTACAATATTTTAAAGTTTATTTTGTTATTTTTAAGACAAAGTCTACTTATGGCATCGATATTCGTCGGTAGTAATACAATATACGAAAAAGTCAGCTTTGTGTATTCAAAACATTATATTAATTCTTTCTTTGTCAACTGAAGGCGTCTGACAGAAACAGCGATGTTTTAAATCCGCCTTTGTGGTGTAAGTGCAAATTATGTTTTTAATAGGAACTACCTATATTATTACGTATACGGTCAAGCCTAATTATACTCATATATTTATAGTATGAATAGATTTCTGGTTAACCTTTTATACAGATTCATAATTAGTTTAATTAAATTTCGAACGTCTAGACTATCATCTAATCATCAACAAATTAAAAATCATGAAAACGTTAAAATTCATATTTATATGACTAGCCTATTAGTCTAGTCAGTCTGCTAACAAAGAGTGATGAGCATGCTTTTTGTTCTATGTCTGTGTGTAATTTATTTATATATTTGAATTTATAGGTTATATAAATATGTATGCAAGTAATCTGGATATAGGTTTTGCCTAGTTTGTGATCAAATAGCCGTGCTCAAGTTTCCTAAAGATATATTATTCATTTGTTTTTCCACTGAAGTAATAAAAATCGAACCTACTTCAAGAATTTTCTCTCACAATCTTCCAAGATCTCAGACTAGGCATTGAGGTCTGTATTAATAGAAAGTTAGTCATCAACAATTCCCGATTATAACCGTAATTCAGGCCAGCTGTAAGGACTTAGAAATGTAGGTCGGATTACATCAGATCTGGCGGGTGAAGACGAAAAGCCTCTGTCAAAGGGAAGGAAACTTTGCAAACAACTTGAGCTTGATAACCGATGGCGTTTGGCGAGACTCGCGTTTTGATGTTAATGACTTTTTGGAACATTCGCCAGATGTTAGCTTGTTAATATTGTAGGTTTCAAGGTCTGGGCGTTTTAGGCGCGTTTCTGGCAAGGATGTTTCGGAAATACTGTATTAGAATGAAAATAGTCGGTTTGTCTAGTAATATAAAAAAATAATCTTTAGCACTAATCATTAAATGGAATATTCAAACGTAACTGCTTCACAACTATTTCATGGAATGATCATTGACCACACTGATTGAATATTTTATGAAATGTTATTTTTTTTAGATCTAGCCACCATATACACGTACGTAGCGGTAGCCTTTCAGAGACAGGCATTTTGGTAGTAATCCACATACAGTCGAAATCTACTAAAGCTATAAATATGAATGATGCCCAGTAGTTTCTTTATATGTCGTAAAGGTGATCTCAAGTTGCACTAAGAAGCGAATTTTGAACTTTAGAAGTTCAAAATTCGAGATTCATATTTATATGACGTAAAGGTAGACTAAGAAGTGATTTTGGAAGTTCTATTCCTAACAGGGTAAATTCGAGACTCAGATTGTATGAAAATGGGCAGGTGAAGCTGCAAGAAATAGTATCCTATGTGAATGTATATACACAAAAAATCATGCATTTCATACTAAGTTATCTAGCCAAACACCACCGCCCACAATGGCTACATATTTTCGATAGCCAGTGGCTCAAAACGTAATAATTTACCATTTTTAAAGAAAAGCTGAAAACGCTTGTTTGCTTTCAGAACACTTTAAACTGCTGAGAAACATCCTTGAAAGTTTTTCGCTCCCATATTTCCCGGCGTCGCTTGTATTTTAAAATGTCCAGCCAACTTCCCTCTTATTTGTTACTGCATTCAGCCATAATTCACTTCTATTTAACACTGTAACTCGAAGACATTTTTAAAAACTGCAGTTTACTGTGATTTACCTTTTTGGATAATTAATTGGTGAAATTTTAAGCGTTTATTTAACTGTTGAAGCTTTTTTATACTAAATCATTTTCACCGGTCTGTTTTAGAGGTGACGTACACGATATTGTATAAGAACGATGGTAAAAAATATGCAGAAGAGATTGTCCATCATTTTATTTCCAAAAGTAAAAATCGACAGTGATAGCCGCCAGAAAAGCTGGCAAAAAAGCACTAAAACATAATGAAGCAACTACAAAAAGTCGAACATCAAACCCTTTAAATAAATTGCAGCACACAAAAGTTCTCTTCAATCGTCAAATGACGAATAGTTTTTCGTCGTTCCGTTCAAACTTCACCGCATATCGAATGCCCGAGTGTTATGAAGCGCATTCATATCAAACGCTAAGTTTTGAAAACATCCTCCTTTACAATTGACGAAAGCCACATTACTTTTTAATTTGAAACGTTGGCTCTCTGAAAGATAGACTTTATTACACTCCGAAGTATCTGGCTTTTGGTCCGTGCGCCTTTGTGTGGGCTATTTTTTATTCATTTCAACGGTTTCATACGAGAGTTAGAGCCCTCAGCCGGCTTCCCTTTTCGATGTTATGTGTTTCGACTCGTTTTCAGTCTAGGAAAAAAGATTTGATTTGTTTTCACACGAGTTTTTAGTTATGGCAACTTCTTTCGTTACTGTCTGCTGCTGTTTTGTTTAAATTGACTGTATAATTTTTTTAGGGTTAAAAATGTTTGCATTATATATTCCAATAATGGATATATAGTGTAAAAAACTATAAACTAAACTATCTGCCTAGTTTTTTCCGAACAATCTTGGGGCGACTTCTAGATTAATGAAAAATATGTTATTAAAATGGGGCGACTGCCTGTAGTCTCCCTATCTAGCAATCTCCAAAATTGGTTATTGGCTAGCACTAAACTTGGTAAGGTTGGTTGTCTACCCGTAACGACTGACAAAGAAATACGATGATCTGTAATGACAATGTCAGAAATCGAAACCGAATAACCACGAACAAGTTTCATGTTTGTGTTTAGTGTAATCTATTCTATAAAATGGTATACTGACTAACTGACTGGTCTTAGAAACATGAAACTTAGAGGATGTGTCCTTACTGAAGAGTAAGCATCCATTAAGAAATTGATTTTTGAAAATTCGAACTCTAAACAAGTAAAATAGGCTATGGAAGTTCGACATCCATGCAGGCAAAATCGTGGGTGAAACCGCGAACGAAAGCTAGTACAAATAAAAATGTTAAAATGATTTTTATATCGTTATTATTTCCGCTCTATTCCTTCTATGAATACTAATTCTATTCCCGTTTGTTCCAGGTACGCAACGTTACTCAGCGGACCAACTCTAGAAACACAAGAAACTAAGTGAAGAAAGAAACGGGTTATCATTACCATTAACTTTAATATGAAGAAAAACTTTCTGTTTGTTGGTTGCGAGAGCTCTTGAGAATCCTTTACATAGATACTGGGTACTATAAATAAAGGATTACGATCCCAGTGGCCAGGAGAATCTAGGAAGCTAATGCAACATTTATATAGTGAAAGATTGTTTTTTTCACATCTCCGCTTAGTTTTAATTCAACAAAGTTTGTTAAACAAATTCTACGATTCGCATTTTAAAGCAATTTTTTCGTAACAAGTTAGCTAGAAGGTTCGTCCACTTGCAATTGGCAGTGGAAGACATTGCACTATTCTACGCATTTAACTACATTATTCTATTTTAGCGGTCATTAAGACGTGGTGCGTGACTTGAATTTTCATCATCATCATACTCATCTCTTTTATGTTCGGTAACATGAAAAACAAAAAAATAATAATTAGTTTCTTTTTGAAAGCCCTTTTCCAAAGTTATACGCGTAGTAAAACTGAAAACCAAATTGACTGACTAGCTGTTTGTTTGAGAAGTCAGCACAAGAAGGGGCCCAACAGAGCCAACGCCTGCCGGGGTTGCGAAATGTTTATAATGGTTACCGTGACCCTGGAACATAAAGGGCAGCCGAAGGAACATAAGTAGGTTTTAGTCAGTAAAAGTCTGACACGCCCTCCTGCCGCACCCAGGACGCGAGCAGCCTGATGATTTCCCATTCCCCAAAAAAAAAGCTGTTTGTTTGTATAATGTATCAACGCACAGCCCAAACTGCTGGTCTTAGAGACATGGAACTTGAAAGGTGTGTTCTTTGTAAAATGTAGTTATCCACTAAGTAAAGATTTTTTGAAAATTCCACTCCAAATGGGGGAAAATTTTGGTTGACATTTCGACATCCACATGGGTCAAGCCAGGTAAAGGCTAGTTATTATTTATAAAAATAGTTATCTATATTTAGTTGTCTTTATTATCCGTACTAATATTATAAATACGAAAGTAACTCTGTCTGTCTGTCTGTCTCTTCTTCACGTCTAAACTACTGAACCGATTTTAATGAAATTTGGTACAGAGGTAGTCTGAGACCCGAGAAAATCGGAAATCCCCTGGGAAAGGGAGTTATTAATCCAGGCGGACGAAGTCGCGGGCAAAAGCTAGTATTGAATACAGATACATAAAAACATATAAAATTGCTGATTTCTAAATCAAATCAGTGCTCGTCAACTAAGTAGATCAAAGCAATAATTGTACCGTCAAACGATGGTATTAATAATTCTGTCTATAATTTCTTATAATTATGTAAGTAGGAACAGTGAGTATGGGAAAGAACATATTCACATGCATATTGGTAGGAACTTTATATACTGGGGCATAGTAATTAGATAATCGCGTATGGATTGTCCAATGCATACTTAATGGGTCCTTGCTTGAGTAGCCGCATTTGAATTTTCAATTTTGTTTTGTATTATATTAGTTCTTGTTAGTTCTATTTTATGCTCAGGCATAAATTTCAGCTAGTTATATAGTGAAAATAGGGTCATGACTAAAAGCTTATACCTTTATATGAGTTCAAGCTTCATCTGCAAAGAAAATCACCAAAATGGGTTCTGAGGTTTCATGTGAAAACTTAACAGATCGACATATTTACAACATTAGTATTGGATTGTTTAAAAATACACCACAAACTATTCAAAAAGATATAAGATTTCAAAAATAGCTTCCTAGTGCGCTTTACGTCAAAAAATAAAAAAAATTAGTTCATAGTTTTGCTTCCAAAATCCCGTCTCTTTTTAAATAAAGTTTATTATTTTAACCTTCTTATAAAGTATACATTTTCAAATATTTTTTATTAGTATTTCTTTTTGCCACGCTAATGATTATGGGCGGGAAAGTTTCCTGGAATATTATAATCATTTCAGCAAATCGATTTCGTAGAAATACGAAGCTTTTCAATGTATAAGTAAAAAAAACCTCATTGCCTCGATAATTGAATAAAAGATAAGCGTGTACTTTATCAGGAAAAATAAGTAATAATGTACTTACTTTCAATTGAAATAATTTGTGAATTATGTACAAGTAACTGAAACTTAATTAGGTAGAATAATTTGATATTGAGTTTTATTTCTTTTTTACTTGAAATCGGATGTAGAACAGACAACATGAAAATTGCTGTACAAAATATTAATTTAAATGTGTATGTACCAAAACAAACAGTAGAAATTCTATTAATAAGTAAAATAAATAAATAAAATAAATATCCTGGGACATCTTACACACGGCCATCTGATCCCAAGCTAAGCAGAGCTTGTGTTATGGTAATCAGACAACTGATATACATACTTATATAATTTTTAAATACATACATATTATAGATAAATAACACCCAGACAAAGAACAAACATTTATGCTCATCACACAAAGTTTGTCCTGGGTGGGAATCGAACCCACGACCTCTGGCTTAGCAGTCAGGGTCACTGACCACTAGACCAACAGGCCCGTCGTAAGTAATTAATAAGTATTGCTTTATTTGTAAAACACTGATGCAAGACTATAATACTACGCCTTGAGCAAGCGTGGTGATCACTACCGTCGTGGCCTTTGCCCTGCAGTGGGACAGTAATAGGCTGGTATTATTATGAATTGCAAGTAAAACAGAGGGATTAAAAATAGTCACTACAAATGTTCACGTAACTACTAATAAAGTTGAGTAAATTAGGTCGGGTAAACTTCTAGCGACAATATAATCAACTAGAGTTAAAAATCTTTGAAACTCTCATTAATACTAAATGACCTTGGCCCAAAGGTTGGCTTGTACCTTGGCCCAAGGGCCCAAGCAGTCCAAGGACTGGCCTTGACCAGAGACTATGCATTGCGATTCAACGTGACAATGCCGCCATCTTTGGGACCTTACCTGTAACAACGATGTGGGTAGAGTTGTTTTGTAATATTTTATTTTACTTTATTAATTCCATTGTTAAGGACAGTGGGCTTGGTATTTCTTTATGAACTGAACAACACATCGATTTAGTTGGAGGCCACTGAGCTGCACTGTTGGTATTTTATATAAGCAACAATGTAAGCGCAAACAAACTTTTAATTAGATCTAGGCTAATCAAGTCTAATAGAAAGTAGTGCGCTTAATTCCATACATTATTTAATACCCAGGCGATATGGTGATTGAACTAATCTATTTAACTGCATTAATTAATCAATGCATTTGTGCCCGTTGGTTGAATACAGAAGACTTTTAACAAAGGTTTGTGATGTTAGTTAAAACACTTTTCAAGCTTAAATAGGGGAAACTTGATTAAAGTATGGATAATATACATATATATTTATATAATGGAACTATTATGTGTGCTAATTTAATAAAGAAACACGTATGGTACTTGTCGCTTTTTCTTAGCTCTTTACTTAGCTAAGTTAAGATACATGCTTTAGGTGAAAAAGCCAAAACATGCAAATATGATTCGGGCTTTAAAAACTATTTATAAACTAGTCACTTTACATGCGCTTTTGGTTATTGCTCCTTCCCCGTAGAACGTAGCTTATTCCTCATGATACAGGCAATAATTCTTGCTACCTGACTGGTAGATTCTGAGATAGACTGTGAAGGAAGAAAAGAAGCCTTAAGTGGTTCTTGTTTTTTCTTGTGTTCAGCTTTATAATATCAAAGACTAGCTTTCGCCCGCGGCTTCGCTCGCGTTATAAAGAGACAAAAAGTTGCCTATGTTACTCTCCATCCCTTCAACTATCTCGACTTAAAAAATCACGTCAATTCGTGGCTCCGTTTTGCCGTGAAAGAAAGACATACAGACAGACAGACCGACACACTTTCCCATTTATATTATTAGTATGGATTTACACTGTAAACACTTCTAATTGGAGAAGAAAAAACTTTTTACAAAAAAATATTAACCGCCTTCAAAACTAAAAACATAAAAATAACTAAAATTTCGGAAGTTGGTGGCTTATCTTTTCTGCCCGTCTATTTATGTTGCCACCGACTTCCGAAATTTTAGTTATTTTTATGTTTTTAGTTTTGAAGGCGGTTAATATTTTTTTGTAAAAAGTTTTTTATTTTTTCCTTTTTAGTGTCGATTCCCAATGTCTAACTAAAGAATCCAGGCTGCCATGTCCATACCAAGTTTCACACCAATAGTTTCATCCAAGCGTAAAAAAGCATCAAACGTTTAACAACGCAGACAATATACAACGAAACTTCTTCTTCTGAATATGCTCCATTTAATAAATCATCGATTTAAAACGACAAATCATAACCAATTTCAGTTTTAAGTTCACTTCAGTGAAGCTGGAACACGAGGCTGCTACGAACCATTTAGGACATCCTTAAAGTGTATTTTGTCTGCACTATCGAATCTGCAGTATAATCAATCTCGGTGTAAATTACTCATCAATACAAAAAAAATAAGCCCAAACACTATGTAGCTGCTATCAACCATTAAGAAGTTCCTTAAACTGTACTGCACCTGCATCACGGAGCTTGCAGTGGCAGTCATAACCCATCTCGGTGTAAAGATCTTGTCATCACGAATAAAATAAGCCCAAAGACGATGAAGCTAAGATGTACCGTTAAGGAGTTCCCTTGATTCTCTGTCATCTCCATCATCAGATCTACCTTAAACCTCCATTGTATTGTAGTCTCATCAGATATACATATTAATATTAAGTTTTTACCCGATGCTCGCCTACAATTTTCTAGAGATGCCCTCAATTTCTCAGGGTTTCCACCATCAGATCCCGACCTGATGACAATGGGACCAAATGACAAACATACCCTTTCGATTAAAAAAAGAATTTCTGAAATCGGTCCAGGCATCTTCGAGAAATCGAGTAACAAACATAAAAAAAAATACAGTCGAATTGAGAACCTCCTCCTTTTTTTGAAGTCGGTTGAAAATAAAAATTACTGTTCTACCTTTTCACTTCTCATAATGTCAACTAAAACCACACAAAACATAAAAAATTCACCACACACAACAAAACCAAATTTTCAAAAAAAAAAAACTCAAAGAACTCAAAACGTTATTACCGCAAGAAAATCGTATCTAAAGCGCATTATTCCGCAAGGAAACGCTATCAATCCTGTTACAATGCAAGAAAGCCGTGTCACCGCATGCGGGTCACTGCCGCCCGGCTTAATTTTCCGCCTCTCCGACCACGGACGCAAGTCAGACTCAGTCTTGTTATATCCGTGCTTTCTTGCTTGGGGTGCGTTTAGATTTGGTGGCGTTAGGTCAGTGGGCAAAGTACGGGAATAAATATGTTCTAGTTTGATTTGAATGCACTGTGAGTTGGTGTATAAAAAAGTATTTTAAAAGTGTTTAGTATTTTAAAAGAAAATTATGAATGAGAAGTCATTTTTTTGGCAACAGTTATGATACATTATGATACACTTAAACTAAAACTCACATAAAAAGCAATGTTTCTAACCGTGTTTAAGAAACTAAAGTAGAAATGTGATGTAATAGTTTCCTAATCAACACGACCAAGGTTGGACAGAATATAATTACGAAATACAACCCTTACGTTTAACCAGATTTAAATATACATACACACAGAATAATACTGTAAGTACGGTAGGTGAACGATAAAACCGTAATGAGAAAATTGGGAGCTTTTATACCTGAATCAAATTCATATTTTTACTTTTCTGTGCTCCGTTTTTTAAGTTTTTAGCACCAGCAATATAAACTTCGCTGTATAAGAGACGAAAAGCTAGCATTTTAGTAGAAAATATTATTCGTTGAATAATCACGTTATTTCTCAACTAATTTCACTATACATAAAATATGTCCATTACATAAAACGACAGATAATGGTTCTGAATAAGTAATAAAATTAAACGGAAACATGTTGCTTTAGTAACATAGAGAATTCATTAGCATATGAAATGAAAACGAAAAAAACCTAATTATAGAACATTTCCCCTTAGAATATTACTTTCATTCGTAAATCAGACCCATTACAATTCAGGCCAATTCGTCGAATACTCAACATTCATAAGAAAACCGTATCAATAAATAAAATGCCTAATAAATAATTCGTGAGGTCATTAGCTTAAAATAAAAAGTCATGAATAAGAAATATTTTTTACATACGGGTATAATTTGCTACTCTAATTTGTAGAGAGCTAAGGCTGGGGTCACGGAGTGCGAATTTGAGATTGAGCGGCTAGACTATTGTATACCGCTCCTCGTTCTGCTGTCTTCTATGTCATTTTAATATAAATCTATGCATTGAAATTCACCGCTCACGCCGCCATAGAGATGGGTAACACTACGCTGCGCCGCGTAATTTCGCCAACTCAGTTCACTACGCCAGATGTATCAACATACTTTTTTAAAATGGGTTGACGCACAGCGCAGTTCTGTGAGATTCAAAACGTCCTGCGTATTACAAAAGTATGTTCAACCATTAAATTTTTGACAGACGGCGTCCGCTTCATTGTTCTATTCAATTGCGCCATGGCGTAATTTTGAATTAACGCAATGAATCGGCGCAATAAACTGCGAATGAGTTTCTACGTTGACTAAAACTGTATGGATAACTAAAAACGTTGCACAACGGCGGAGTTAATACCTTAGGCAATTTCTGCCCGTCTTTCTTAGGGTGATGCAGAAACAAAACTTTTACTGAAATTGGCTGCGTTACCTATCTTTTTACCTATCTTTACCCCGCCGGCGCACCATCCCGCCGCTTACGCTTTCCTCGTGTCCGCAGCCTAAATCAAGTTGCACGTAAATGTCGATATAGGCCTGGGTATTAATATCGACAAAGCTTTACATCGATACATTAACCGATGTCCATAACCGTAAACAAAGGTGTAAAATCGGCCGTAAAATGTTAGGTAGGTATGTTTATCTATAGGAAATGGTTAAATGTTGCTTTGTTAGGCCATTTAGTTCGGTTTACGAGTTAACTGTAGTTCCGACTGGCTGCCAGATTGTCAGTGTATTACCTTGGAGTACTACAAAATCTGGTTTATATTGCTGGCTAGGCTAGAACGGCAGTTTCGTGCCTAGGTAGATACCTAGGCATGAACTGTCAGTTTGTGTTTCCCCACGTGTTTATTGTGTAGAGGTTCGAACTATATTTTATAGATTTTATTACAGACCTCCTACCGTCGTAGTTTCATCGAGTTTAGTAGGTAATTTCGGAATCAACCAATTCCCCACTTCATTGCATTAAATAGCAGAAATATTCTGTTTGCACAACTGCATTTAATTCAATTTATTAGTTCCCTAACATTCTCAGAAAACAAGCCATCCAATTTGAAAGTCTAGTCTAATAAAATTGGAAGTTCCAAACTAGGTTGTTTCACATCACTAGTTAAGTTTTTGACGTGGTTATTTACGGTCACAATTACTCCAAGTACTAACGCTAATTATATGGTAATGGAGGTAAAGAAATTAGGTAACGAATATTTATAACCTAAAGCTGTATTATACGTTGGCTTAATTTTAACTTAAAAATCTTGTAGGAAATAATATAATTACTTCATATAGCTGATTATATTACTTCCATGGTAATGTGGAAAATATTCAGATTAACGGTAAGTTTCCATAATAACTGGCCATCGGGGCAACCCAATACTCTTCGGCGGATTGGGTTTATTAAAGCAATAACAAAATGGGGGAATAAAACACATTAACGTAGGTAATTTCGGTATTATCAAGAACTGAGGTAATTTCTATATTACCCCTGGTCCGATAACGTCCACACCAATTACCAAAGACATGAATATTATACTTTCAATTCATTTGTCCGACATAATATCGCGTTGCACTTACTCGGGAAAACATGAATTTTCGGCATTATTTATTTAGTGTGAGTGCGAGATGGGTGTATGGGCTAAGAGTGTGTGCGAAAGGGATGTCTAGAAGAATTTCTAATGAACGTAACATGAGTGCGAGTTGGGTGAGGGGTCAACGACCTTTTCTTTAGGGTGGATCCCCTCGGACTAGGCCGGGAAGCGGGACGGGCGGTATATTTTGATGCATTTTCTAATTGAAACGTTCATTTGGGTATTTTACTAGTGTAAGCAAAGTTTGTTCTCCATGTTTTTGTTGTAAAATACACCCTTTATAAGTACCTGGGTGATGTCTCAGTTAACGATTGTAAATATTTTGATAGATATGAGTGTATTTGAAGTATGAATGGCGCAGCGTTTGGGATTATTTGCAATGGGAATATTCAGATCTCTAATGGTTTTCTTTGATCTCACCAATGCTTACTATTTGTGCAAATATGTATGAAATCATTGAATAATAGCTTGCAGATGTTGCTCGTAAAAAACTTCAACATTTTATAGAAAACCTTTTTTGGAAATGTGATTTGATTTACGAGTTTTATAGGAGCATCTGAAATATTAAAAAGATATCAAATGGTTTTTGTGATTTATATATTTCAATATTTTCATTGGACATAAGCTCACGTGCTGACTTAATGGCTATAAAGAATTTCGTTCTTTAGGAATATGTTTTGAAAATCATACTAATGTTATTAGTTATAATTGTATTATAAAATTTAATAATAAAAAAAATTGGTTGATAGAACTGAGTTTTAATTTTTTGTAACTAAATTACAAAAATAATTGTATTTGGGTGAAACCCAAAAAAAAAGCAAACCAATTAATTGGACAGCAAACTTTATTTTCGTCCAGTATTTTAAATTTAAAAAAGGAATCCACGCCTACCCGCAGTGTCATTGTCATTACATACAAGTAGACCAAGAACAGGATCAACATAATAATAATACCAGCCTATTACTGTCCCACTGCAGAGCAAAGGCCTCATCTCATACAGAGGAGGTACGAGCGTTGATAACCACACTTGCTTAACCCTTTGACTGCCAGAAGCGCAGATCTACGGGAAAACAATAGATTTTAATTGTTTTATTAATTACGGTATACAAGAGGTTCAGGCGGGTTGTTAATTTCATATTAATTTAGGTAATTTCTTTTCGCGATGTAAGTGATGTCCAAGATAAACTTCAGAAAGTTCTCTAATTTGAAAAAGTTACATTGGTACATATAACCTCGTAAAAGGCGGGTGCCTTAAGCTGACTAAACCGCTGGACACACAGAAAACTATGGTATTAATAGAATTTGAAATAAAAACAGCTACTTTTAAATGATGTATCCACCTACGTTACACGTTAAAATACACTTAATTTGCGCCACCACATTTTTTACTACACAGTGTACACAAGTTACCGTGGCAAACATACGTTTGTTTATCCAATTGGTTCGTGTGCAGGCCCCTTTATGTGGCAGGTCTGAGTCCAGTCAAAACTGAGGTCCATTGGGGCGTGAAAAACGCATGCAATCGCCAGCGACACTGCGGGTAGGCGTGGATTCCTTTTTTAAATTTAAAATACTGGACGAAAATAAAGTTTGCTGTCCAATTAGTTGGTTTGCTTTTTTTTTTGTTTGAATGTTGTTTGGTAATGGAATGGAAATATAAGGGCTGGTTACACCGCAATTTGCTAATTGTAAGCTAATTTTAGTAATGAAATGTACATATGTACGACTATGAATATTTTAGGCCACACACCTATTTGAATCGTGCGAAAATTGAACCTATAACACGCAGCACAGCCAATTGTCCAACCACTGCGCCTTAAAGTACTGTTGCACGCCAAACAAGTCGGACTAAAGGCTAAAATTTATGCACAATGGCGTGGAGATTATTGCACGTGCTTTTTCTGTATGAGAGGTGACCTTTACCTTGCAGTGTGGTATTTAGGCTGTTATTATTTTACTATCTTTTGCCCGCGGCATCACTCGCGTGGAGGTCCAATAGCATCCTATCTCTCTTCTCAGGCTATGAACTATCTCGGTACCAAATTTCATTCAAATCGGAGTGGTAGTTTACGTGTGAAAGCGTAATCAAAAGAACTGTTACTTTTGCATTTATAATATTATTATGGTTTATCTAATAACTAACTTGTCGTCGATTGCTGTTCTGCCCCGGTGGGCCGTTGTGTTGTATTAAAACTACAATTGTGTTGTATTAAATCTAAATTGATGTATCGGTGTTGAATTTAATGAATATATTATTTAAACTGTGTCTTCAATAAATTGTAGCGAATGATTCATTGCAAATGAATGACTGTGCGTTAGCTACGCCGTAGCTGGCGCGGTGATGTCATCGCTACGCCACCTCTACGCTGTAGCAATCCGCTACGCATAGAGTGGATCTATTAAACTTGAACTACGTGATATGAATTTTAGATAATAAGTACCAACATTTACCCGCAACTTTGCTTGTGTAAAATTTTAGTATACTATAAAACACTTGGCTATAATATAATATGATTTCGATGAACAAACTATTTTTACGTCTACATAAAATTATGATTTGCAATATGTTGAATTGACTAAGAGATAACGCAGCTTAATAGAAAAATTATGATATTTTTATTGGGTTGCTTGTACTTTTGTACTTGCAAAAGTGACGCAGTAAAAATAAAATGTTCATTAATTGAAATTAGAGTATTGTAGTTGTAATGTCAAGCATCATAATACTAATAGTCCGGTCGAAATAAATATTGACCCTTGTATTAACTGACAAGCTGAAAATTTACTGACACGTAAGGGATACTAATGTAATAAAATCCTGAAAAGATTTTATTGAACACGTGTCTGCAAATAAAAATCAATCAAAGGTTTGAAACTCATGTCATGCGTACCCAAATTTGACTTCCACACAACCGAAGTCACAACAAAAGTAACAACCATTTCTAGAATGTTCTCCATACATTTATTGTGTTACTTTATCCGGGCTCACAGGATTTACCAGTGGGTGTTAGAGGTCAACCGCAAAATAGATGGCCCGCGAAACTAGGGCAGCAAATATTTTCAGATAGCAACCTGCGTAAAAAATGTTAGCCATAAACAATAAGGTTATAATGACGGCGATACTGCCTGTTTATGTGTGATAGTAAATGAAGACGTGAGGTTGGAGTAAGAAATTCTTGGAAGTAATTGGCCAATGTGCTTGTTCTTTAGGCGCACTTTACTATGCACATATGTACAATGGCGGACTTAATGCCTTAGGTATTTTCTACCAGGCTACCCATATCCATATCCTTTGTCCTTTCTCGGGTCCCCGACTTCCTTTAAAATTGTTTCAGTGGTTTAGGCGTGAAGAAGAGACAGACAGACAGAAAGACAGACAGACAGAGTTACTTTTGCATTTATGATATTAGTATTATACATACAACAGAATAACATATAGGCTGCATAACATCGCGCTATACCTACGAGAGCGGTGCAATAATTAAATACATAACACAGGTGCTACGCGGGGGATAGCTAGTAATAAATAATAATCTGAATTAATTATTTTTTTTGTAAAATCACGGAAAGTATGTTGGTTTGAGTAAGTTTTTACCTGAACGTGGTAAAACCAAATGCCTAAACCATTATTTTGGTTATAATTTTCGTAGGCTATGTAGAAATGCTTTGCCCTTTGATCAAACTATTGTTTTAGTATAGGCAATGATATTTTAAGTAAAAAAGTGTAGATAGGTTATTCGCAGTCAAAAAGTGGCACATTAAAAGTTCGCCAATTGGCAAACATGATACTGAGTATCGCGTTGACATTTGACGTTTATCTCTTTTTCACTCGCACTACTTCAATCATGTCATCCTACTTTGACGTGTAATGTATGTGTGCGTTAGTGTGCCGTTTTCGAAGATAGAATTTCGTTTGGGTAACCTATCTACGCCTTTTTTACTTAAAATATCATTGAGTATAGGTATTTTATCCACGGAATAATGTTATAGCCTGTCCATTGATATACAGGGTGTCCCACGGCTATGCCACATGGAGGGAAAGTACCTTAAATCTTGTAGATAGAACATTTTACTGAAAGAAGACATTATTTGAATTTTAAAAATAATTTGAATTGCATTCATAGATTTTTAAATAATTAAATGGTTGGGCCGGGAATCGAACTTGTTCCACGAGAAAAAGTAATCACCCTGTAGTTTAATCATACCGATCGAAAGGTTTCATTTATTTTTTGCTAAATAACATAGTGTCACAAATAAAAAGAAGACCGTTAATTTTAACATTTAATGTAAAATTTTGTTCTGAAAAATTAAATGCTTACATTGCCGTAAGAACATACAATTGACAATCATAACTACTTATTACTAATTAATCTACCCACTTGAGTAGTATGCATCATTCAAATAAATAAATATCTACCACAACAAAACCAAAAAATCGCCAGGGAACAAAATAATCAAAAGTTATCACTTTGTATTCAAGAAGAAGGGACTGGTTTTGAGCAATTGTAAAATTGACTAATTTTGTATTAAAAATGTTAAAATTCATGGTTTTTCTTTTATTTTTGACACTGTGTTATTTAGCAAAAAATAATCCTTGTGATGAAACCTTTTGATCGGTAGGATAAAACTACAGGATGATTAATTTTCTCGAGTAACAGGTTCGATTCCCGGTTCAACTATGTAATTATTTAAATATCTATGAATGCAGTTTAAAATGTTTTTAAAATTCAAATAATGTCTTCTTTCAGTAAAATGTTCTATCTACAATATTTAAGTTTCTTTCCCTTCATGTGGCATTGCCGTGGGACATCCTGTATAGAGAAATTGTCAAAAATCTAAATGAAAATGTCAAAGTATTATTAACAGAATTTTCTAGATTGTACCTTTTATCCCAGAATTTTCAGACTTTACCTAACTTTGAAGGCTCCACAAATAATCGTCAACGTGGTTTATTGTAGATAAATATATAAGGTTTATAACTGATAAATACTTCTGTATTATATATATATATATATATATATAAAAATAAATATCCTGGGACATCTTACACACTGCCATCTGATCCCAAGCAAGGCAGAGCTTGTGTTATGGTAATCAGACAACTGATATACATACTTATATAATTTTTAAATACATACATACCTATTATAGATAAATAACACCCAGACACAGAACAAACAATTATGCTCATCACACAAAGTTTGTCCTGGGTGGGAATCGAACCTACGACCTTTGGCTTAGCAGTCACGGTCACTGAACACTAGACCAACAGGCCCGCAACATATATCTTATAAATAAAATTCCAGTGTCACAATGTTAGTTACTGTACTCCTACAAAACGGCTTTACCGATTTTTACCATATATGCATATTCAGTAAGTCTGAGAATCGGCTAACATTTTTTTTTCATACCCCTAAGTGATAAGGGTTGTTCACCCTTAACATTTTTAACGCGGGTAAAACCGCGAGAGGCAGCTTGTATATTATATACTTAATACTGTCACTATAATACCTACACTAACTTAAACCGTGACAACTATAGTTTGCGAATTATCCATTAGTCTTAACCATCATACCTTCGATACTCCACCAATAGCGACCCAATTTTTTACCGCCGAAAAAAAAGATAATTTTGCCTATGACGTCACTACCCTATTCTGCCCTTTCAACCAAAAAGAGGTCTCATATATCCGAAAATGTAGTTCAACGACACTGAAGAGTCTGCTTCAAACTCGATATCGTTAAAGGGCGCTTCACACGAGCGAAGGCCGCGGCCAAGTAATTTTGTTAGATCAATTGCAAAACTTTGTGGCCATTTACACAACACGGCGGTCATAGTTGGGAATATTGGGCCGTAAGCACGAGTCCACGTGGTTAATATGTATAAAAGTTCTGTGTTATACATTTTAAGTCCAAACGTCTTCAGTTTGCTGTTGTGTTATAGTTATAAAATATATAATATATTATGTTATTAAATATGGAAGTATAACATTTTGTTTGTTGGGTATAAGAAATATGGTAGATTTCTTCAATCAATTGTAAAACATTGTGACTGTGTTTATAACACGGTGGTCAAAATTAGGAATGTTGCCATAAGCACGCGTCCACGTGGGCCTTAATATGTATAACAGTTTCGTGTGACATTTTAAGTCCAAACGTCTTCTACGCGTGTTGTGTTAAGATAAGTAATATTTTGAACTTATGTTGTAATAAGGAATTTACCGTGGTTTTCACATGATTTTTTAAGTACACTATTGCAGATATTGACACATTACCATAGGAAAGTTGGATTATTTCCACACGGACAAAATCAATGGCAAAAGCTAGTGTTAAAAAAACTATGTATTTTCTTCTGAACGTTTTAGTAAAAGTAACTAATTCTGATGATCTGTGTTTATTGCCAAGTTCCATTCAAGTTCAGTTAATAAATTTTATAAGATAAACTAACAGTAATCTGAACAAGCACTAAGGTTTATTATTATATTTTAATATACTTCGAAAATAGGTAGGTATAAAAAAATATAAAAACTAGGCAGCAACAAGAAAAACACAATTTACCATGCACGCTAACCCACACAACGCTGCCAACTAAGGTACTACTGAAACTTCAAAACACCTAATAAATAGCCAAGTTTATAATTCAGCAGCCAAGTCCAGCCTACCCACATCCTTACCGGACGCAAACAACGCACAAACACGGTGAAACTTGGCCAACATGTAATTTGCCATAAACTTTATTACCGTTATAAGTTTCCAAAATATGATTATCTCCCGTTCAACGTCATCAAGTCACCTTTTTGCTTGATAGGATTTTGGTAATGGCTTGCTGAAGACACGTGTTTGGAAATGTTGCAAAACATTGTTTCTGCAACATGTTTTAGTACCTGCTTCATATTCTTCTGACAAGTTCTGATTAAAATATCTGGCAGATAAATTCATATAAAATATGTGCCATTTTAGAATTTGTCTTGTAAATAAGGTTTATTTCAAGGTTGTGAAACAAGCTCTAGTGTTGAAAAGAGTTGGATAGAAAACAAAATTGCACAGAATTGTTTTTGTAAACAATATGGGGATTAGAGGGGGCCTCCCCAAATTGCGTTACACGAAATTCATGATTTTTGACCCTTCCTCAGGCCTTGTCACTGTTCACATTTATAGGGAGGACAGTATGGAACGCCTACTCTGATGTGACGGCACATAATTTGCAAATTTTACACTGCAAGAATTAAACAGTAGTCCCAAATTTTTATTATTAAATAACACATTTTATTGATCCTTTTTACCTCCTATTTTATGGATGCCTCCTAATGTTTAATGAAAAAAAAAACAATATGGTTGTCTGGCAACAATGTTCTAAAATTGTTATTAAATGTTGTTCAACTGTTCACAACTTTGTTTTCCAATGAATATGAAGTTTAACTCACATACTGACGTCACGCTTGTCGAGCATTTATTATGATTAACGTTGAGTGTTGAGAAAGATTTGTAAAGTTCGGAATTAATTTTGGTGGTTCTGGTGTTAAATTGTCTGACTTGTTGTTTGAAGTTGTTTGTTTATTCGGTTTACTGAAAGTTTCATATGAGAAAAGGGCTCAAAACTGACTTCTGATTACACACTTGTCTAAGATAGTAGTCAAGCACTTTGTGAAGGAGCTTGCAACTGACATACCTATTATCTGTGGTACAATTTGTGGTGCCGATGACGGTGTAATTACAATTGGTACATTACAGGCACATGTAACTTATTGTCTTTATATCTGAAATGGTAACGCATCGGCAAGATCTCTGGTATTGATGTCTATTGATGTGACCACTATACATCTGGTAGGCTGCTGTCAATTTGTTTGCCAAAGACATAAAAGCGTCTTTGTAAATCCTGACAAAACTGGCACTAAAAATGTTAATTAACAATAAAAGCTGTTATTCTGTAAATATTGACATAATATTATCATACATGTCATAACATAGACAACGTGAAAGTAAAATAAACCACCAAAACATGACAATATCGCTCCATTTACAACACAAAAGCGACATAAAAAGACAATCACGGTACCGTTAAAAGTTCGTTGCAAACGCCGAACAAATTGTACCACCCTCACGCCCGTGTGTATCATTATAACACCTCTGATCATGTTTTGTAAACAAAGTTGAAAGAGCTACATATTAAATAGCGGTACACTAAAAGCGTAGCCGTGTTCGCCAAATTGATTCAATTTGCAAATAATCCGCCAATATTGTTGGCGCCTATCGGATACACTGACGATCCGTTCGAAACGTTACCGGTAATTGATGCGTGAATCAGCGTAACTGAACGTTTTCTTGATTTGTATTGAGTGCGAATCGGTGATCATTGAGGTGATTTATTGTTCATTACAATGAAATATTCTATTGAGTTGAGAGTGATTCAGTGTCGTTCATTCGAAAAATTCTGGGAATAATCGCCGTGTTGGCTGATGCTTCAAATTGAGCAGCGAATCGCTTAGTGTTACGTCACACTTTTTCCCGTTTGGAGTTGGCATGCACGCTTTAAATAAACTTATTTTATTTCAATTGAATAATAAATCTCTTAAAAGCTTAAAAAATCTAGGTATTTGATTTGGAGTTTCCTTAATATTTTTCCTGTTATTTTTCATCTAATCTTCTTAATCTAGCGCAAACTAAATTGAATATGTATTTTCAATTGCGACCTCCAAATTTATGACTCAAGGCCTGCTGTAATTTACGAATCTTTTGAAAAGAAAACTAGCCGACTCACTTGTCGCTAAGCAAAAGTATCACAATTAATTCTAAATAACCTCAAGGCTGCTAACTTATTGAAAAAGTGATGAGTCAAACGGTTGCTTCGCTTGATATTATAATAAACGCGCTAAGACGGTAGGCCTGTGAATTTCGCATGACAAAAGACCTGTCAGTCATTCTATTTCAAGCAATATTTGCTGAGCCATTGTACACGTAAGTCTTAGCTTTGCTTGTGTGATCATTTGGCTTGTTCTTTGTTCGATAGTTAGTTATAACAATGTGCATTGTTGGATATAAGTTTAATTAAAATAACTGAGGAAGAGACACCGGGAGTGTTCAAAATGTTTTCCAGAGTTAAAACCAATAGTCTTTCGTCTACCATGAAAACACACAAAGAATGTAACAAAATACGAAAACTCAGGAAACAAAGAAAATGTGTTTGTATGTACAAACACGTGTGTTTATTCGCTGGAAGACTTTCGATTGTCACAATATAAAGACGTGTTCCGCAGAAAATCTTTATAAAAATGACAATCTGTTGGAAGCCGGCGAGCGCTCCGCATACAAAACTGGGCAAAACGCTATCGGAAAATACCGAAATATGATAGAAGTGCAGCACAATGCAGGACGTTGTCACTATTCCGAGTGTCTCCCTCGCTGGCCAAAGCCGATTATAATCGCGATAAAAACGCCAGAGAGTTCCCCCTTGGAGACCACCCCAGCCTTATCCGATCTGCTGTCAAAAGTCTTTCCAATTTATGTATTGCAGCCGACACCCCGCGGTATTATTTATTGCTACGTAGACTACGTACAAACTTTTCTTTTTACCCACGATCGCCACTCGAATCAAGATGTATGGGTTTCGATTCGATACGCTATCGCGCCGGAATAACGATGGATAGTTTTAAAATTTTCGGTAGCACAAAGAGCACTCACATTGGTACTTTTTGAGGGAAAACCGCTAAGCTTTTAGCGGTAACTCGGTATAACAAACAAACGAAAAGCGCTGTGTCATTTAGACGCGACAGGTCGCAATCAAAAAAACAATTTAGTTTTACGTGAAAACTAAAACGGTCCGTACATATAGGAGATAAATGAATAACACCAGTTTTTATTTCTGTTGAATGCGTTCATTGCTTTTGTATACAGCAAAGAGTGCCTCACACTCGACTGTATCGAGTATGGTGGCTTTTTAGCTGTCAGAGGTCCTGTTATAAATATTCATGATTATTGTCCCCTGCCCGGATGTTCAACAAAATTTTATAGCTAAAGGACAAATTACAGAAAATAGGTTTTAAAACTTGATTAAATGTAGTGTACTTAAATGATCATGAAACTTTTTTTTTCCTTTTTATGACTGCTAAATAGGAGTCTTTTAATAACTATCTGTCCGTCTGTTATAAGGGTATCTTTTGAACTTAAATTGAAAGACATTGAAAACTGCAGATAAATGGACAGTTATTTTATGGAGATACCCAATGCGTTTTTGCAGAAGTTTAAACATTTTACAGAACCTTACTTGCATTTGTCCGGTATTTTTCCTTTACATTTCATAAAGGAACTCCAGGAGCAGCCCTAACTATTCTAAACTTCTCACATTTTCATAGTTTTGTACATGCACATACCACTTAATAGCCAGAGATTATGAAACTACGCTGCAGAATAGATATTTATAACTAACATTATCAACTTTAGTATGCAGACGAAGTTCTTTGACTGAATTTAATTCTCCCGGGACAAAGTGGCGTTGACATCGCAAATAAACTGTACGAAACAACGAAATAAACTTTTAATTACTTAAACAGATTCTGTTTGATGCTGTATTATGAGTTATTGGAGATGTTTTTGTTTTGTGTGCTGTTCATTGATGTTCTTGGTTGTGGTGAGAGTTAACTGTCTTTAATGAACTATGTAATGGTTACGTAATGGTAAGTCGATGTCTTAGAAAGGTTTTCTGAAGAGTTGTCTTCGAAAGAATAGTAGCACTAGGTTTTAAACTTAATTACTAATATCTGTTTACTAGCTTTGAGAGTACTGTTTGCGTTGTCCACACTTTAATAGTCTCGTAAACTTAATATTTTATACTATCTTCATAATATAAACAATTTCATGCCTTTTTTCAAACCAGCTACAACGAAAAATAATCCAATTATTCTTCAAAACAAAAAGAAAACTCCCCGTCCACTTAAACGTAACTCCTAAACGTAAAAGCGATGTAAAACAAGTACTTACGGTACGAGAAATAAATATAAATTGGAAAAACGCATTTTATTAAGTGCTCCCTGTAGCGGCCATCATGGATCATAAGTACCCACCCACGGAGACAAGGGTGGCTGACATTATTATGAAGATTAATGACATACGTAAGAAGTACATAAAGAGATTTATATGGTGCGTTTGGTGTACAGCATGTGTTCGATTACGAATGGCTATATAAAGGTGAAATTTGTAATATGGCTGGCTGTTGCCACTATTGTGGGCGCGCAAGTGTGGTGGTTATGGAACAAATTTTATTTTATAATACAAATTTTATTGCCATCGAATGAATGGTATATAATAATGGTACTCACATTTTTGAGCGATTCCGGACCCATATTATACCAATTTATTGTAATATAAATGTAGATAAGAAATATAATAGTAGTTATTGTTTTGCTTACATTTGAGTTTTATAATGGTAAATTGAGAACTCTGAAATGTTAAATTTAGCTGAGTAATAAAACTAATCTTGAGCTATCTCAATTGATTGATTGATCGACAGCTCACATTGAGATCTCTTCGCCTAAATTCAGGATATAGTATCACTGCTCAGCTGCCTGCATGCTGTATTAATTTTACCCTACATTGTTTGCACAATTTAATTGTGATCTATCTCAAACATTCTAACCTTTCAAGTATTCCGACTAGGTCAGGAGGTCAACTGTCGTTTTATTTTCCATTATATTTTTTCATTCGTGTAAATGGAATGCTATCTATCAGGGCGTGGCTGACGGTAATTCCGCAAGATTGACACTGCGACAAAGTCTAGTCGTATCCGATTCTTGACCGTGACAGGTAAGCCAATTGGGACATTGAGGTTTATTTTCTGCTCTGTATTTTTTCTGCTAATTGTAATTGAAGACTTGCTTTTGTTTTCTATTTCTATTTTAGCTTCTTTCTACGAGTTTTATGTTCTCAGATGGGCACTCAAACGTTAAATAAACAATGCATTACAAAAAGCCGACGCGCGACGATCGTAAAATCTAGTCTAGCTAGCTAGATTGTACTACCATCGGCTTTTCATATTTTGCAATGCACGGGCTATGCCAAGGTAAACATGAAAATTCGCTGATCCCACTCGGATAGGTCATCCTACGACACGTATATGTGACAATTTTACATAAGGTGGTTTATTGGGCCCGCATTGGCTCGCAGTCGTTAAAATAAGCGCTCCTATGAGAACACAATCGCGAGAGGTGTATTACTACCCAATAACTGTGTTATGGATGTCTGATAAATTATTATTATTTAGCTACATCCTGTTAGACTCGAGGCCAACCCTAACATAGCTGCGAAAAAACTGGACAGTTGATATTGGGGTACTAAATGTACCTACATAAAGAAAAATACTACAAACTTCACTTTTATGAATATTTAGATCATTTTATTTATAATTCAGTTCATATAGCTACTCTGACTTCAAGGGTTGGTCGAAGTTTTGTTCCAAATACCCAAGTTATGCCCCATTTCCCAAGAGAGATCGGAGGGTTTTCCTGACTACCTGAACTTGTATTTGAAATATGAGAGACGATGCTGATAAATGATCCATCCTTGTCAATTCATATTGGATGTTAAAATGACATATGAGGGGTTTAGTCAGCTGACGTGATAGTTTTATTGTTTTGCCGTGCAGCAAGGTAACCCCTTGGCCGTTATAAACCCTTACATAACTAGATTTTAGGGATGTGCTCTTCAGAACAGTTGTAAAACACGGCACGAATAAAACCATAATGAGCTTGTTAGTAACAAAATATAATATTTAAAAGGTAATAAATATAGGAGAAGAGGATCATCTACTTGCTGGATTTTTTCTAAATAGTAAAAATCTTTTGAATTCGAACAAATTTTGGCCCTTAGGTGCCACTACAAGACTCTGTCTTATATGACTGATGGCTACGTACTCTTTTCTCTTACAAAGTTCTTTCTAAACACACTCATAACCTCTCTCAGTTATTCAAAAGCATTTCCATAAAGAACACCAAAGTGTATAAAAATAAAAAGGCTAAGTTTTAAACTTCACCCATCCACGTTGACCTAGAAACCGAATACTGAAAAATGTACGTTACATTTTATCAGCTGCTTACAACCGCAATGTAAACTGAAGTTCCTCTCAGTTAACTTTTACTTGCAATACTAATGTTTAAGCATTCAGAATACTGTTGACTTTGCAGTCAGCACACAAGGCGTACAATTGTGATTCAACAATTGTGGCGTCACATTTGCAACGTGACACATCTGGCGCCCCTTTTTCCAACAATGTTAGGTCGGCTTCCAGCCTAACCGGATCCAGCTGGATGCCAATGTTTTACGTGAAGCGACAGCCTATCAGACTTCCACAACTCAGTTACTGGGCTACACGATACCACTTGATTAGCCTGGTCAGACTTTCTGGGTCCTGACTACCACTACTACCAGTAACGACTGTCAAAGTTCTGTGAATGACAACCGGGACCAACGGGTTTACGTGCTTGACATATAATACATTTGTTGCACATACAATACATTTGTTGCAAAAAACTGTGGCGCAACAATTGTGGCGAGGTAAATGTACAACGCATGTGGCTCATGTGCGGCCTGCCTTACTGTGAGTTCAACCGTTTCACAAACTACTTATCTCTTTGCACCATTGATCTTTAGTCCAGTAGTTAAAGGTTTATACGCATCGTTTCGTACGCTATAAATAAACAGAGTAAATTATTGCCCGCTTCCGTGTTTTGGTATAGGAAAAATTGGCATATATCTTGCTTCTTATGGTGGTCGTTAGATTGAAGGGTTTAAGACTGAGGTGGCTGTAGGTTTCAAACAAGATTATTCTGTAGCATTTTAGTTACATTTTTTGCAGGCGTTACTGATATTTAAAAATAATGAGTATCTGGGCTAGAGTAGCGAAATACCTAAATAAAGCTTAGAAAATTTTATGAATGCAAAGTGATGGATGAGATGTGTAGGTGATTTTGTAGAGAAATTTCGAGTACAAAGTTACATGTGTTTGCCTTATTTTTATAACTAGCTCTACTCTCGCAGTTTTACGTTTTATGTTACGTCTTGCATTATATTGTGACTTTGTGAGCGTTAAACAGAATTATTGTTTATCTCACAAACCTTCACTATCATATTCAAAAAAATATTACAGGAATTGACCAATCTAATTTTTAGTTCCAGGTAGAAGTGTTTTAAAACTACTACTAAAAAAACTTTTGTTCAGCTCCTTTATCAAAAGTTCGAGGAGGTCTGGGGTGAGAACCAATCACAATGAGAAAAACGAATGTCATAGCGATTAGTTACACATCTTGACCCGAGATGTCGCTGCCAGTGCTTAATACAAGTAAAGCAGGAATTCACAACCAGGTTACGTTTATAACCATAACTCCAAACACGACTCATAAACTGCAAAATAACACACCCGTAATATGGTCATCACCACAAATCTGAGAAGCTTCGCAAAATATGTCGAATCAAATCCGGAGTCATAAAGGTAGGTGCTGTAAAACACAAATATTCCATCGCGAAGGGAAACTTCCAGGGAATTTGTTCGCAGAATGAAGTCGATCGGATAATATAGCTATTTATGGTATTTCGTTCGCCTTTTTTTCTCTATATCGGCAGATTTGCCGGCGCGATTCCGTCGTGGATGTCGGAAAAGTCGGTTTAGTCGCAATAAATTAGGGTTGTTGCGTTACTATCGTAATGTGGAGTGTCAACAACACGTGCCCTGGGGACTGCCAATATTTATTCTGTTGGATAGTACCTAACTATTTTGAGTTTATGGTAGACGGTGGCTGTTTTTTTAGGTTTTCGAAGTTAGGGTTGCATTTCACTAACGCACTCAAAATAACGTATTGTAATATGACATTATTGGGAAACTTCATATAATAGACGATTTCAGAGTCGAATAGTTTAAGGCTTAAGCTAGGTTCCAACTTACTCGCACTTCTACAATTTTACTTGCACCGTCATTACAAACATCACCAAAGCACAACCATCCCTTACCCGACAGTTTAAAATCAATCAACAAGCCTCCAGTCCCAAACTAATGGCCCGCACCATATCTGCATCGACATGTCCAAACAAATCGACGTACCACGGCAGTATTTGCGCGATTCTGTTGCGGTATAGGTCCGGGTAATGAATAGCCCAATTTTCCGCATTTTCTGCCATTAACAACATCCGGCCGCCACGGGTGACGCGGCCGCAAATAATGGACGCCCGTATAACCGTTCGTTTGTTTGATATGAGAGCCTTTTTATGAAATAGGGGGCTTTAGGCTGCGCCCACGTGGGCTTTTGTTTCCCATTTTTTATGGCGTGGAGTGCCTAGAGTGGAGGTTTTGTTGAGTACGAATTGGTTCGTGTCCGGAGCTGTTGAGTTTTTTTGGTGGTATTAATTTAGGCTTTTTGAGCATGCCGATGAAGTATTTTGAAGGTATAGGTGCTAAATTTAAATATTTTGTCTCTGTATTACGCTTTTACGGCTAAATTACTGAGCCGGTTTTGATGCTGTGTGATGTATCGCAGGCTAGTGTTGTACTACTATTGTCAAATCTTAGATTTCAGATGTGTACCTTTTTGAATTTTAATTCCTGTTATTTGTAAAGAACTGTCTCATACTAATAACACTAGACTTTAGTGCTGTATATGTAACCAAATTAAAAAATAGGACTATGGTCAGCATCGGGGTTGCATTTGGAGCGAATGATCTGCGTCCACCTCGTCTTTAACGACCGTGTAGAATTTGGAGAAAGACGAGGGCTTCACTTGATTCGTCTATTTTATTAATGTTCGACCGCGCGATCTTTCGCTTTCAGAGTTCTCAACTGTTCGAGTCATAGATCGCACATGCACCTACATGGCTCTTCACATTTGCCCAAATCATCACTTTTCCGACGCCTTGCACAAATTATATTGTATAGTACATAATCAGCTTTCATAAGTCAGCTGTACTAATTACTGCTCATTCACTTTACATTCACATTACATTATTGAGTTACGTGATAGTTATAACTATTCAATTCAGAAGTTCTTTGGCTATCAGTAACGTATTATTAAAACTTATCTACAATGTGTGTGCGACCCATTTGGCAGCGCACACACTACTATGATACATTTTTCCAAATTCTTGCTAAGTTTTAATTACCACAAAAGTATCAACCACTGGTATATTTACCGTATTTAGTTAGCTTTATAGTCTCTTAAACCTCACTTAATATCTGCAATAAAAGCTTAACCGCTAACTTGAATAAAATAGAGCACATTGTCTCTGGCACATAAAATGTACGGTTCTTAGGGCGGAGTTACACTGAGCTCGCTAAATCCCCCGTATGTACTAATAACTCGTAAAGTCGAATTAGTAGTGCGGAATTGTTATACTCCAGACTGTGTACTATCTGCTTTATATTGGTATTTGGTTGGTTGGAAGCCCTGAAAATAAAAATTAAAAAATGTGTTTTGTATCTGAGACTTGTAGCTACTACGAAAAGCAAATAGTATTTTATGTACTATGCAACTTAAGGTAAAATTATCTCAATCTCTTTTTTGCGGCTAAATAATTATAATAACACAGGAGATAACCTTTTGGTTTAGAATAACATCAGGTGCGTGTGGTTGCAGAATTTGACTGAGAATTCAATACAAGCTTTAAAAAATTGACCTTTATCTATGTAAATATAAATTATGCCATATAAAGGAATGCTACAAATAAATCCATAACAGTTACTTCTTCACACTTAATAAAAAATAATCGCAAACAAACAGAGAAACGACCTCACATCTATCCAGATAACATCATCCATCACATCACATAACATCCAACATCCTTACAATATCCTTTACTTTTATCTCTCGACCTTAAGCTGGCGAACCACCAATCATAGCGAGGCTAGGCTAACGATTTCCGATATAAACGGTAACCGTTAACGACAGCAGTTACCGCGCAAACGGGTCGCGATACACAAGCGACGCGGTATCGCCACGGTAATGAATTTCCTCTTTTCATTTAGTGTCGACTGGGCTTACCTTCGGCTCGTTTGGCGAAGCACTTTTACAGGATTTTGTTGTTAAAATCAGTGGAGGGCGGGCATAAAAGTAGATACGGGTGAATTAAACGGCTTTAGTTGATACGAGTGGCCTTGTTCTGTGTCTGTTGAGTTTTATTGAAGACAAATCTGTGGGTTATGGTTTTTTTAGTTGTGTCGTTATGTTGGTTGTGGACGATGTTGATAGGATGGCAACTTGTGGTTTATGCGAGTAAAAGTAATGTTCTAAATAATTGTATTAAAAAACACAGAAATTACTTTAATATTGTATTATGACAATACTATCGACGCAACCCAGCTTCACACGGGTTATGTTAAAAATTTTAATGTGCTTTTTTTTTATTTGAAAGTGCAACACTCTTTAGTCGTTCTCATGGATCACTCTGTTTATTGGTAAAATTTGTTTTAGTAGCTTCTGAGTATATTGGTAACAGAAACACAGACGATTTTGTTGTAAGAAATTAGTTCAATAGCAAAATAAAATCAAGGTTTAAAGTTCAACCGACTTATCATTTCATTTCTTTGCTAAATAACTCATTAACCTTTTCATAATAACTGAATAATAAATTTTACATAAAAAATAGGTTTAATAACTCATCAAAATCGTAATCTAAAGTGTGTCCCTGCCTTTATATTGTTTGTCAGGGCTTGCGTTTTAACGACTAATAAAGATTTTGATTGTCTCTTAGTGGGTTCCCTTATTCTATTGTCCCTAAGCACTCATTGATGGCTATGTGATTAAGACGTTATGGCAAAAGTTTCTTTGTTAAACCAGAAACGATAAAAAATTATCCAAGTTTTAGTGGAGGTAGATTGATATCTGTTTTTGGAGCCGAAGTTGTAACCATAGATCCTAGTATGGATACTAATGCTAGTAATGTTAAATTTGTGACAGTTTGTGTGTTTCACGCAAAAACTACTGAACGAATTTTGTTGAAACTTAGGATTAATATAGCTTAAAGCCTTCAGAATAACACAAAGGTTACGTAACATCACGCTTTTACCCACGGGCAAAGAGCAGTAACCAAAGAGGAAACCTGTAATAAAACCTGAGAAACCACGAAGGAGAGCAAATTTTTTTTTTAATTAGTTCTTTTAGAGACTACCTCTTACACACAAAAAATACAATAATATTACTGTAGACAAAAACACCGACATTGTTGAAATTTAATAAATAAATTGCGCGAAACATTTTTGTTTTGCAACCACTTGGTCATAAGCGACGTTATAAGTATGTAATAACAAAATTATGTATTACATACAACAACAACTTTTTAATAACACGCCAAATATTGACAACTGATTGGCGTTTAATTTTATAAACAGTGTTTAATATATTTTTAATTACCTTTCTTAATTAACTACCTATCTAAATGTAAGTACCTCATGATTGCGTACATAAAGTATAAATTAAACTGACTTCGGCCCGTGACTGCGTAGTGTGGGTGATCCTCATTAATTTTAATACCAAAAGAAAGTCCTAATCAAAGGTTTGTATAAAAAACTCTTCAGTTAATCATTTGACTTCAAGGGCTTGTTTCACATTATTCTAATGGTCGCTTCATACTTTTACGCGAATCGCGTACGTCACCGCGAAAGGTCTGCAATCAAGGACGCGAAAAATGTGCGAATCAGCCCCCCACTTCCGCAGAGCATTTAGAGTTCTGAATGAAATAATTGACATTCCATTTTTAAATAAATCTGGATTTCTATTGTAAAATGATAAAACCGGCCAATTACAGCTTTACTTGTTGAAGTAAACCTGTAATTATTAATGCTAAAACTTTACCCAGAATTACGACTACATGGTTTGATAGTTTAACATAAGTAGGAAAACAGAAACAAAAAAAGCAATGCCATAAAATGTGAATGAAACAATATTCAATGAAAATAAGGCACACACAAACATAGAACTTCCCCAACAAAAAATAAAACCAATGGGGTAATCTTTGTACCCATCAGTCGAAACAGCCCGCCGCGCCGCTTTGATTTTCCACAAGTCCGGCCACGGGTATTGATTCGCATTGATTTTGGGGGACCCTGGTCTTTCCGTTTTAATCGTGAGGGTTATGATTTTGTATGGGGGATGGTTTGCATGGCTATGAGGGAATTATAGAATAATAAGTGACAATGGGTATGTCAGCTAAAGGCAAGAATAAAAAAGTATATAATAATATATTAATTTATTATTATTTTATAATTATTTTATTTTGAATGATAGGGCTGGTGTTTCTCAAATGATTACTCTTAGAAGAAAATGAAACAAACATCTTCTGTATTTGATTCTTTCAAGTTCCATTTAATTCTTGCGTGAACCATGTATGTTCATGGTTAAGGTGTTTTCTTTATAAAAAAAGCACACAGACAAGTGCATGTGGTGAACCTGTCCAGACCGTGCAAGTATTTATCTAAAATAGTTAAGTACTTTGTACCCAATGTTCACAGTGAAAAACATCGTTGAACATAATTCTTTTGAAAAGTTATTTATTTCCAAGCCTTTTTCTTTACAATTTTTTTTTGTTACTAATATATTTATACAAATATTACATCTATAATATGTACAAAACAATTGCTCTAAATATTCATAACGGGTACTAAAATAAATGTCCACCATTTTGATTGGCTAGATGAGCAAACTGCATAGTGCTCATTTAATATTATTTCAATGTGGCCTAATAATGAAAACCACAGTAATTATGTTAACAACTATTTTGAATTGGAATGTTTTGGCTTAATTTAGAATAGTATCTACATGTATCCAACTATTTAGAAAACGTGCTGTGTTTGTTCAATTGTCATATTAAATGATACTAGCTTTAAACTGCGTATTTGTCTGCGAGTAATTTTATTGTACTGAGAAATAAAAACTAAACTTTCAATTTGACATTTATTTTTCAAACTTTTTACAAACAAAATAACAAACTTTATTTGATTAGTCTTGAATTCTATTAGTCTTTTCTTCCTCATTTCTTTTTTTTTCTGATTGTTTAACTTTATTAAAACAAATACTTTTTATGTAGTACTTGTTTTTAAAAATATACCTTTTTAAATAGGAGGCAAAAGTACACAATAAGGGTCCACGCAAACGGGCCACCGACCACGGCCACTAGTGGCCAGCGCCAGCCACTTAACATACTTTTTCATATATTTTGTAACGCGCCGCACACGTGTAGCCGGTAGCGGCCACTCGCTACAGCAGTGTCAGCGCAGCGCGGTAGAGCGCGACAGCTACCGGTGGCTGAAAAACATTACAACGGTAAAAATGTTTGTACCGGTCTTCATTCGTTACAGCCAGGTTATACATCTTGTTTAAACTGAATGTATAACCCAGTAACTGGGTTGCGGAGGTCTGCTAAGGCATGTAACATGTAGCATGAAAAACATAAGGATTCAGCTGGATCTAATTACAATGAAAACCGACCCTAACATAGTTCAAAAAAGGTTAAAAACAAGTACCGTCGTAAACAAAATAACTCAATGAAAATACGATCCCCCACTTTACATGCCCACTAAATATTGGAAGATAAATTTTTCAGTAAGTATTAAAGTCCATAACATTTTTATGAGATGTTCTTTTGACTAGGTCTATTTATGATAGCACTTTACCTTTTAATGTGGTCTGAATATAAATTGGATGGAGTGTGACGTTGACTTAGGTAGGCGCGAACGCTGATCGTACTGTTTTTCTGTTTTTAGAAATAGAGCAGAGTACCTATAAATTTTAGTTACGAGCACCTAGATGTTGCTTGCGGGTTCCCGTGTATATGCTTTGAAATGGACAGGTTTTCATTAAAACCTTTTACCTTAGGGCCTTAACACACTAGCGGTTTGCGAGCGGCTGTGGAGCGGGACGCTCGTGCAGCGAATGCGTGCGTATACGCCGCGGCTTCTCAGCGAGAACATCGCAAAAGCGGGGCAAATTCGCAACGTTTTTCCCGCGTGTTTATAGCAAATTAACGATGATTTAATACACTGTCGATCTTGTTGAGGGATCGCAGCGAAATCGCTTCACATGTGCGGCGTGTTCGCTGCCTGCCCGTAACGAACACATGAAGGACGCTCGCAATCCGCCAGTGTGATAAGGCTCTTAGTGGTTCTATTTCCAAAAAATCCATTCATAGTGAGACGTAGTCTGACAGTTGAAACAATTGCTAAGCAACTTTGAGTTAAAAAAACCATAAATTATTTTAAAATACATTTACGATGAAATTGTTTCAAATTACCGAGTTTCTCACACAAAAAATACGCTATTACTCCATCGTATACAAACGCTGCATGCAAATAATCCCTCCCCTCTAGAACGGGCGTCGTAAAGTATCATGATCGACTTAGTCCGCCTTAGTTGCAAATAAATCCTCTTTGCAATGAACACAGGCGTAATAAAACTATTTGCATAATAACTCATGTCGTAAAAGTACCGAGTGTTCCAGAAAAAGTCGTCGTTGCAAAATGATTTTTTCCTCCCGACTTCGCTTTTTAAACTTTTTAAAGTGTCGCCACCCTAGCGGTGTCTGTCGGTACATATTTTTATTTATTTTCTGTAGATGGCCGCTTTTTTGTTTACAAGAAAATGTTGCCAGTTAGCTTTAGTAATATTATGAAGAAGCTTTTACTTTTTAATGCTGTTACTTAAAAGATGTCGCGCTGGTCCAGTGGTTAAGGCACCTGCCTTTTACGTTTGAGATTGCGTGTTCGTTATTGGGTAAGTGGCAATATGTTATATCTACGGTTACTGCTGCGCTTCTGTGAGACATAGCGTGGTATTACGTAGCTTGTTTTTCTTATGAATGAGCTATATTATAGTAAAATTTTAACAAAATCCTTTCAGGGGTTTTTGTGTGAAAGAGTAGCAAACGTCCATCCATCCATCCTCACAAATGACCATAACTAATAATAAAAGTTGGATAAAAACAAAGGAGTAAATCTAGCAAACAAGCAAAAAACATTGCCCCAACTCAAAACTACATAAGTAACTAAATTCCTTATTCATTAATCAAAATAATCCTTAAAACAAGTTACGTCGTAATTAAAGTAATCGGAGCGCGGCCCTTTGTGATAACTTTCGAACAATTTCCACAAAATGAAATAGTCATTCCGAATCGTGGACGTTTTTTGCTCGTTGAATATAAGATGAAGGGTAGTAGAGGGAGCATTGTATCATCCGTATCTATAGAGATCTATATAATAGCTAGATAAAGTTAATTGTTCGTATCATAATACTCCTTTATTAAAATTTTCTTTCGCTGTGAAAGTTTGTGTTATCTTTTACCGTCTTCTCCCCTCGGTTATAAATGAAGTTATTGAATCATATTAAGTACTATTCTTTGGCTTAATGATTTTAATAGAAGAAACTTTTGAATTGTTACTTACAGAACTACCGCACCAAGAGGTGCGGTAGTTCTGTAAGTAACAATTTAGTAACAACTTTAAGGTAAAAATACCATTATTTATAGCCAGGCATAAAATCATTAAATGCTCTAATTAAATTAAAACATAAAAACATTTGAATCTAGAGAGCAAGTGTTTGGCTTTTGAATAAAGCATTCTCAGGTTGGACGCTTCTAATTTTGAATTTAAAATTTAAGGTTCTAAAAAGGGTTGGTTTTAAATTCCGCTCTCGGGCTATAAATCCATCATTCTAACGCTCTGTGTCGAAGTCGCCTGACTAATTGGATTGGACCAAAGCAGTTGCACTTTCCGTTTTTTACTGCCTAGTGGCCGGTAAAAACTGCATTTTTACTCTGAAAAGTTTCCCGACAAAGTTTTTGGCGATCAATCGTAAGTGGCCCTGTTTTATTAAGTAGCTTGGCTGTATAGTATAAAGTTTTATGCTGTAATTTTTTTTTGTTACCTAACTTCTTGGCCCTACGGGACATTGGCTTATATACAGAATCCGGTTTATTCTAGCAAACCCACTGCCAATACGGACAACCAACGGGTATTAGCCCACCAGACACAACAAAACTTTACACTCTATTTCTCATATTTTTAAACAATTATTAAAACACCGTCACTTCAACTCTAACCTATCATTAACAACAAAACAATAACTTCCAAAACGTAAAAAAAAAACTTTATCATAATCAAACGAAAAAAGAAAAATCACCAGCCTTCCTTGTTTTCAAAACAAAAAACAATTCTACACGCGATGCAGAAAAATAAGGGCGAAACTACATCAATCTTTGTCGGCCATCGGCGACTCATCGGCGAAAAAAAATCAAAAAGCTAACCGGTCGACGACCGAGGAATACAGATGCCTTTTTTAAGATTCCCGCCGAAAAGACGCGCTATTATCGACTCATCCTTACTAGGGAGGCGCAAATACTCGCAATAGTGCAGAGTCCTGGCGTCATCGCATGCTTCGAGTGGCATTTGAGTGTTGAATTCGTAAATATTGACTCGTTTTTGAGGGACGATAGTGAAACGGTTCTCTTAAATAGAGTCATTTGTATTGTAAGGGGAGGGTTGAGTTACATAGATGTAAGTGTGGCGTTTATTGACCACTTTGTGAGAGCAACGTGTGGGTTACCGATTGCTTTGTCAGCCAATGTGTCCCGAATACAAATTCGATTCTTACTGTTATGGCTTCGTTGTGGTCAAAGTGTAAAGGTTTAACTGTACTTTTACAATTATTGTCATCTTTTATTTTATTTGTACGGCCAAGAAACGAATGTTTTTGTGAGTTTTCTTAGGATGACTTGTGAACATTTTTCTCCTTTCTCTGATAAATTTTCCATCTCATATTTTAGTCTAGATGTGGTGTAGACGCTAACTAATCAACGTTGGCAACAAGATACGTATTTCTTAATCCAAAACAGAGCATTAATCATGTCGGCGCCACATCCAGTACTTGATGTGGGGAACTCCCAAGATACATCAAAAATTCTATCCGTCGGTTGTTTTCAGGTCTTTTTTATACTAACACTGATGTAATATATCAAGACAATTTACTTTCTGCTGTAAACAGAATTCTAACTAGAACATTATAATATTAATGAGGAAAGAGTTTTACATGTTTTTGGGAAGGACTCATTAGTCGAAACAACTTATTGTAGGTACGTCCTTACGTCATAAAATTAAGTCCTGTGCTAAATTTCCTTATTTTTCTGTTACGGAAAATTCAAAACTATTCAACAGATATTTTTAGCTAATGATAAAGTGTTTGATAAGCTTTAGATTTTTAACCTTTCAACGACCCAGCCACAGCCGGCTGTCGCGCTGCTATTGTATTAATAATAATATGTATATCATTTACTCTGAAATAAAATAATATATAATGTATTGTCTTTCTATTGTGTCTTGAATCACGTGGGTTCGAAGGTTTAATTCATGCATTTTATAGCAGAGCAAAGTATTGTAACAACAATACGCAATCATTAAAAAAAAATGAAAGATTTATTAAGAAATAAAACCTAACCTAGCCACTTGTTACCTTACTTTGTACAACCCGTGAAGATTTAGGACAGCGACAATAAATATCTAGAAACTACAAAAACGAGCAAGTAATAAAGCTTTGTTACAATTTTGCTTACAAAGAGAACAATAACCTAAACATTCTGATACCTACGAACGAACCAAAGAAGAAAATAAACTAATACACTCCATTCTTCCTTTGTTCCCAGGCTTTCTTTTCACTCAAAAAACATCTGTAGCTCTAAATCATGTCAAGCAATAATAAATCTAATGAATAGTGTATACTCGTCTCATTTTTGTATGTAGGTCAAATCGTAATTTATATCACTTTTTTCTCGTGTCGTTTGCATTAATACCCGAGGTCGACATCTGCGAATAATGGCGTCTCCAAGCCGTATTAGCCATATATTATTATCATTTTATTGAATTTATCAGACCACAAAATACTCCTGTGAAAAATAGACACTAATTGTGTATAATTGACCTTTTTCAGGACCATATTTTTAATAACAAAGTATGCAAAGAACTTCCAACAATTTCATAACATGAAAACATAACAAAAATTATATAATTACGTTGTCTCTCTTTACTTATTAAAACAATGGTATAGTAACGTAATATTACTCTGATAAAATTCCCCCAAACGACGTGAAAGCATCCCACATAATTAATTTTAATTGGAAATAGCGTCGACCGTCAAAAACCATATTCAAAACAAAAACTAAAATAATGTTTCATTACTAAATTACATTTATATTCCGTGGGCCACAATTTCGTAAAGGCCACTACCGGAAAAGATCATTTTGCAGAAAGCAATTAAACTTTAACTTCATTAATGAAAACACCTTATTTTCTTTCGTTCAAATAATAGGTCGGCCATATTGTTCGAGGCCAAGTCGGGCCCCCATTGTGTCTTGAACAATAAAAGGCATATTTCATTCTTCGGGGCAATTGTACGAGGGTCGCGTCACAGTTTTTTTTTTACTTTTAATTGGAGCACGTCACAAATATTAAGTGCCTGTGAAGCTATAAGTACTGCGAGAATTATAGAAAATACTTAGAAGTTAACGTTTATGACTGATATTTATATAAATACTTGCTTTTGCCCACGACTTTGTCCGCGTGGATTAATAGTTCCCGTTCCCGGGGGATTTCGGGGATGAAAACTATCCTATGTCCTTTCTCGGGTCCCGGACTATAACTGTACCAAACATTGAAATCGATTCAGTGGTTTTTTTTTTTTTTTTTTGTGAGTGGGAAATCATCCAATGACTGCTCCCGTCCTGGGTGCGGCGGGAGGGTGTGTCAGACTCTTACTGACTAAAACCCACTCATGTTCCTTCGATTGCCCTTTATGTTCCGAGGTCACGGTAACTATTATAAACATTCCGCAACCCCGGCAGGCGTTGGCCCTGTTGGGCCCCTTCCTGTGCTGACTCCTTCTCTTTGAGGCGCGCGTGGAACAAAACGCGCCGTCTACGCGGTCCTGGTCCTAGCCGGGCGGCGAGCTACCCATCGCTCGCCATCCGCAGAACCGCGCCTACGGTGGCCGGTAGTCGTCCTGCGACTCTCGACGTCTTCGCCTGGGTCTTAGTCCGGGGCGAGAGGCTCGTCGTTGCCTCTCGCGCGCCGCCGCTTCCTTCACTAGCATAACTGCTTCGCAGAAGGAGGCGACGGCATCCCATTCCGTCTCGCCCCGAAGCATGGCCTGAACCAGCGCCGGGCGCGAGAGGTCACCGCCGCCGATCGCCTCTACGAGGACACGTCGATGCTCCGCCCATGCGCGGCACACCTCAACTGTGTGCTCGACCGTGTCCTCCAGGCGAGTTCAGTGGTTTAGGCGTGAAGAAGAAACAGACAGACAGACAGAAAGACAGACAGACAGATAGACATACAGAGTTACTTTCGAATTTATTATATTAGTATGGATGTACATTTTTACTTGTCTATATCATTACTCATTTTTCATATCACGCTCTTATTGTCCAATACCTCCTTAAGGTGTTCATCGCGCCAATTTCACATTCAAAATTATCCGATATACCTACATAATCTGACCAGTTCCAATTATTACGCAAACTTTGCATTTCATAAAATGCGAAAGAAGAGCTTCAAACGGCCCAATGTAAAATAAATCTAGCGCGTAAAGTCCTAACATATCATTGTTTCTCTAAAACCTGGTATTTTTTCGCCTGTGACACTGATTCGGTTACTTTGAAAAAGGGGTGGTTCGCACCCTTTTTTCATTTAGAGTACCTAGTCATTGAGCTGAGAGAACCATCCGACTCGATTCTCTTTTTAGTGTGCGAGAACTTTCAACCGTCAATCTATGAAGCTTTTCACACGTGCAAATCTTTTTGAAATTTCATAACGGCCGAGGCAGAAATTTCTATTTAAACAAGTAAATTCGGTTACATTTAATTCCTGTTAAATTACCAAGTAACTGAAAAACAAGCGAGCCTTTTGGACAAATTCGCTAGACATAACAATTTATGACTTGGATCGACGATCTCGTTTCGTCTTCAACTTATTCTGACACGAAAAGTATCCATTAAAATTGAGTGTACCTACCTAATATCCTTTGCCAACAGTTCAACTTTCACTTTCGGTGTAACGTGTATATTCAAATATTTAAAGAAGTCAACTTTATTTACTTTTTCTAGAGCAAAAAAATCTTCGACGACACGTGACTTTAGCCGCACCGGGGAATATTTAAAACAAATGTATGTGGAGGCCCCCATACGTTTGTGTATTTTAAACGTCCCCCGCTGTTTTCCAGTCCCCCTGTTCCCATTACATTTTACAGCGCGCCGTTGTAAGACGAACAAGATCTTAGTTTTTCCATTATTTTTATTGCTTTTCAGCGTGTCTCCCTAATCACTTGAGTCTGTAATTAGAATCAGGGTTAACGGTTTAAACTAGCATCATTAACCGTTTAGTGAGCGGAAACTAAATTAGATTTAATAGTCATGTGCGTCTTTTGTTTTACAAGCTGAGCAATAATTATGGAGTTTACTTTGCTTCTTGTGTTAATTAATGGTAAATGTGCAAAGTTTTTGCCGGTTTTTCCTGCTAACAGTAATTATTACGCGTTTGTGCAAATGCTTTGTACGTTATTTATGATGGCGGGTTTGTTAATTATTATTATTTTATTGATCGCCTGTGTTGTCGCACTGTAGCGCAAAGCATTTTCTTTTATCTTACTTTTTCTATCCTGGTTCAGAGCCGACCAGTCTTGCCTGTAGTCAATATTCGTCTGGGTCTGGGTCTGCCGCGATATCGCTGAATATTTTGTGCTGATACTACACTTAGATTTTGTTTTGTCTCCAGTCAGTCGAGGTTTCTACCAACCTTTGTCCAGAATCTCCACTCAGGCTGCGGCTAACTTTGATTCATATCGAGATCAATCAGTCAACCTGGTTATTGAAATCTGTGGTCGAGATCGTCATCTATTGTGCGTGATTTATCATGCTAAAGAGTCGGAAAATAGATTTTTAACTAAAACCAACTATAACCAACATAACGAAGACAAACGACATAAAGTAAAAGAAAACACTATGAAACACAAATGTTATTTTATTTCATTGTAGACAGACCAGGTGCAACCACAGAATATTTACTCTAACAACAACATGGCACCAGACGTATTGCTTGTATGAATTCAAATATACCTGCAAGACTTGCTATCATATTTTGACGTCGAATAACTGCGCCTGTATTCTGGAGGGAGGCGTAAATGTCGGCCATGTTGGAAGTTATGGCCTTGTACACAGTGTGCGGTGTTGACTGTAGTGGTGTATTGTTACGGTGTCGTGATTTTGACAGCGATAGTTGCTATTCTGAAGTATAGGCCTTTGAGATTAACCTTTTCCGATTTATCGGATTTGAAATTAGCGTTCATTGTTTTATTATGCTGTTCAAAAAATATGTCTATTAAATAAGACATAGAATAGAAAGCAACTCATAAAATTTTCATGGAGATCCTAATTAATTAGCTGTGGAATGTATACGGAAATATTATGTTTTAAGCCTCTTAACAAATCATATTTCACCACAAAACAAACTAAAAATATGACTCCATATTTTATTAAGAAATACAGCATTCCTGATTTCCGTTTTTTCAGCAACGTAATTTATCTAAAAGCCGTAAAACTAGACGGTTGGAGGCAGACACGTCCGTCTCCGTATAAGTACCTTGGCAAAATGCCAAGGGTGAGGATATAGCCTACAGGTCATCGTCGTAACCACCGATCAAACTATAAATAGAATACCTACCTTAACGCCTGCCAATAACGCTCAATTTCCTTTGACATGATGTTCCTTTTTAAACTATTTGGAATCACATAAAGTCACCTCAGGCTATCGGCACATCTGGATTGAAATGGGGTTTGGGATTAGGCTTTATCATGGGGTAAATAAGGTACAGATTTGAGTGTGCTTTACCTGATATAGCTTCAAACTGGTAGTCTGCTGTGTTCTCATTTTTGACGCTATTATACGTAGATGGCGTTCGCATCAATTTTAGCACTCTTTACCCCATTGCGGTATTTCGTTTCACTTTGTTTATAATAAACAGTGATTTTTGTTGGGGCGAGGTCATTTGGTTATGTTTATGCTAACAATAATTCTGCTTACCGAATTCGTAACAAACACAAAAGTATTTGTTTGGGACTATTTAATATGTGAACGGTAGCGAAAATATTATGTATGGACTTAGTTAATGTAAATAGACTTGTGAATATTTTTAGAAATGTATTACCATTTCACAAGTACTTTCTACTGAGCAACAACATGATACATTCAGACAATAGTACTAGATTTCGAAAGGCTAGACAATTTTAGTCGTAGTAACCTGAAAAAAAAAAATTCATGTTTGTAAAACCGGTAACCGGTATTGCCCTACTAAACTAGATAAAGATCGCATTTTGGCGGCTCATAAAAGGCTCATAAAACTTTAAGCTCCAATTTGTAATATAAAATAAAAAAAAACAATTCCATCACATAGATGTAATTCTTCAAGTGTGTGTTTCCATTCAAAATAAGAACACCTAGCAGATTCAAAAACTCTCACCAAAAACAAAAGAGGAACCGCCCACGCAAAACCAACCAGTCTCTCACATTAAAAAAAAACTTTACCACCGTAATGACTTTACAAGACTTTCACGGCACATACAACTAGTTCCCGCTTAAAAACTCGCCCAGAATAGTTAAAAGTCTTTCGTAATTTCGCACCAAGCAACCAAGCCTTTGAGAACAACTCTTTGTAAGGCTAGCGGTAATTAGAACGAGACCGGGACCAAAGACTTTCGTTGCGAACGGTCTTTTCTTAAACCGGACACCCTCGATTTGCACCCTTTAAGTCTTATTGTTTGGGGTCAACGGACGGGGCGACAGTCGCGCTTGAAGCTGGAGTCAGCATAAAATGTTGTGGTTTGACGTCAAACTAGCTTTAAAGGTGGGTTTGTAAAGTTTTTCTTCTAAATTACTAGGATGCTAGAGGGCAGCACTGCACGGGAGTTTCAACGCTCGGCTCTGTGCTTACAGTTCAAAATCCAATAGTGTTAACGAAATTAGGTGTTAATTGAAAATAGGAACTAATATTTTGTGTGTGCCTATTGACATAATTTCTCCTATTTAGCTAGTCCGACGGAGCAGGAACGGCTTAGAAATAGAAGTATAAAATAAAATACCTAAGCAGATTTTACACCAAAAAGCCATTACGTCGAAAGTCCCCTCCAATAATGCTGACTTCATGAATTCTACATGTAATCGTCACACGAGCTCGCCTAAACTGCAAACGACTTTTCAATATTAAAATGTTTTACCTTCAAACAGTTTACCGGCCCTCATTGAATCTAAATTGTTATTAGAGGTTAATGGAAACAATCTAAAACTCTGGCGGGTCCTATCCAAATATGTCGAGAGTAGCTTACATAAAAACATTGTGTAAGTACACCTGCATGGTCATCATACACCGGTATTCTAGAAAATCGGGCTTATTTCGTCCAGACCATTCCACTTTATTGATATAGAATATTGGAAACACAGCGGCATCAGCGACACATTTGAATTCGAAATGTTTTCTGTTACATGATGTTGGGTGAATCAGTTTGAACTCTATTGCTTTTGTGTTAGGTTGAAATTCATGTGGGGTGTTTGTGGAAGGGCGGGAGAACAGAGGTCGATTTGTGAGGCTGGTCTGGTAGTTGGAACAGTGCCAACTGGTAGCCGTGGTGCACTGTGCCCGGTGCTTTCTCCGCAACGTTTTATCTATTCAGAATTGAAAGCGTTGATAATAAAATTGTCTGGACACGTTTACAACGCCTGCAGAACTTAACTACATAACGCTAATTGTTTTTCTAACTGTTTAGTTTGTTACTCTTTGTTGGTCGCTAATAAAGAAAACGGTGAATGGATTTGTTGGTCGATATAAACGAGTTTGAGTTTGTTCTTGAACTTTGTTGTAAGTAAATTTAGTTCGTATTGCTATTAGCTTTGTAACTAAAATAGCATATTTAAAGGTCAAGAGAAAAACTTATTTTCATGGTAAAGGTTGTGTTAATCAGCTTTTATACAATAACTAGGATTTGCCTGTGACTGCTTCGTTTAAATATATTCTTTATGCATAAAAAGTCTAAGTTGGATACAAAGGAGCCTATATCCTTCGCCGAAGACTATACTAACTCTATTTCATCTTGCATTGTAGATGTCTATAGGTAACAGCGACCTAGTATCAAATAGGTTGTCAGCATAAGGCTTACTATTCAAAGATGTAAAAAAAAATTAGTTCAGCAGTTTAGCCGTAACAGAGGGAGACAGACAGATTTATTGCTACATTTATAAAATAAGTACAGACTAGGTTTCGCCCGCAGCTTCGCCCGCGTGTATGTCGAAACTTACATCCCCTTTTTCACGCCTTTAGGGTTGGAATTTCTAAAAATCCTTTCTTAGTTCACAAAAAATACATCTTCTAAGTGTCATGTCTTTCGTACCAGCGATTTCGGCTGTGCTTTGATATATCAACAGTCAGCTAATCAGTCAGCTAACTATTTTATATTTAGATATAAAATAATTTTAAATATCAACAAAACTCACAAAAACCATCTACCTTATCGCTCTTAATTTTGAACTGAAACACAAAAGCGAGCGAACGTCATAGACGGGAAATGGCACATGAACAAAAAAAAAGAAAAAACTAAGTGATACAGCATTTTTCCTATTACGAAGCGCCACACACTGGCAGCTTTTATTAAAGGAGGGCCAACTCCTATTTGCAGCATAATCTAATCAGCTAAAAGGTTCTGGGAAAGCTCTGATTTATACTGTAATCAATCCAGATATTAGTAAACGGATGTGAACGCTTTTTACATTTATGAGCCTAATACGTCTCACTCGGCTTATTGGGAACATTAAGTTGCGAAAATAGTTCGGAAAGTATGATTTTTTCGGTAGTGTGTAACGTGAGTTTTGTAAGAAAGTAAAACAAGAAAAAAATTCGATGTTTTACGTGTACAGTAAAAAAATAATTTCGAAAAAGTACTTAGTCACTTGACGATCAGAGCGGCGAAATTAAGAATACCTATGTCGAATTACAGCCTTTTAATACTTAGCTTAGCTTTGGCTTACCTTTACTCTCGTCTTTATCTTGCGATCGCGTTTGGCATTGACGGGAAAAATTGCTTAGCCAAACCACCTGCTAAGAAATATTTTTTTATGTGTCTATCATACTATTGGGCCAATTTTAATAAGCATTATTTAGCGCGCGTTTTCTCTAAGCGCTCCTGCACACGATGCCGCCACCGCGCCGTCGCCGCGCCGACGCCGCACAACTACACTGTACATACGAGTCGCGCGAAGACCGCCACCGCGCCGCCGCCGCGCCGCCACCGCGCGCTGTCCTCGTCTCGCCACCGCGCATCTATTTGATTCATTCCATTACCGGCCGCATGTTCATACGCGGCCGGCAATGGAATGAATCAGGATAATGAAATAACTGGGAACGCGCGCGGTGGCGGCGCGGCGGCGGCGCGGTGGCGGTCTTCGCGCGACTCGTGTGTACAGTGTAGTTGTGCGGCGTCGGCGCGGCGACGGCGCGGTGGCGGCATCGTGTGCAGGAGCGCTTAACTGTCACTGACTGTTACTCACCAAAAAAAAAAGGTTTACTAACTAGTATTAATAATTTTGTGCACACTCCTAGTTTAAACTAGTTACATTACATTACTGAACATATCAAAAACATTTCTTTCATATACTATTCAGAAAAATGAACGGAGATTAATTATCATTAGCGTCAAAGAAAATCGTATAGTGTTTGACTTTCGTTTCCTTAATGTAAGTGAATTCTCCTAATGCAATTCTCTGTTCATATTCAAGAATATTATATTATTAAATTCAGTTTTAATCTTCTAGTTGCATTGCTTGATATTTTATTAAAGCGAACAGTATTCCAGAGCTATGGTTATATTTCAATGACCCGCATTGCACCTCTGAGAGTAACTGGGTCGGCTTTGAAAGTATGGAATAATTTGGGTCTTACTCGTGTTTCGAACTTGTTGAAATATTAAAGTTTTCTTCAAAATGTGAAAATGTTGCAAAGATAGTTTGAAATTTAACTTAAGAAATTTACTTTTGTGCAAGCTTTATTTGAAGAGCGTTAGAAGACAATTCTATACTGAATCATCTAGATAGATCGTCGGTTCTAAATGATTTTCTTAAAAGAGGGTCAGTTTTACACTGAGTTATTTTTATAAAGGAAAGACGCATTAGGAAATTATTTTTGATAATCCAATTTCAAACGACTTAAACTAAACTTTAAACGTAAATAACTTGTCGTGAAAATTGCGTTTTTTATTGTTATAAAAGTTAGATAGAATATTCTTGAAAAATGAATACACGAAAAAATTCAAAATCTAATTTCATTTCACTTATGTAACCCCCAGTACATGCAATATACAATACGTGAACAATGTCCCACAAAAACATAGCTTGCCAAAAGTATTTAATACTCGCCACAAAGCAATCCATCTGACGCCCACATTGTTTGACATAAATACCACTTTAGAATACCAAAAAAAAGGTTTAATATGAATGAGCTCATTACCACAGACCACAAATTGCACCTCACATAATTTGGTGGAATGCACGTTTGACCATTATTAATGCACCCCAGAGACTAGGGTGCGTACACTTATTACGTGTCCCGTATTTTAATTCGGACAAAACACGCAATACGTACAGGAATTTAATTTCCGTATTATAATTATTTTTGTGGTCAGCCTGACGGTGGGCTGTCCACGATATTGGATTTCGTACTATGTGTTGAATGATGAACATTAGTGCTCTGCATACGTAATTTTTATTTGTTATTAAAATTTGGATTACAGAACGCCGTAATGCGATTTCGGAATGTTAAAATGTAGTATACTGAGGATAATAATAATACCAGCCTGTCTAATTGCAGGGCAGAGGCCTCTTCTCATACAGAGAAAGCTCGAGCATTGATCATTCGGACTTATATTCAAATCAAGTCCTGGATTCTTCACTATGTTATCTTTCACCGAAGTCTGTGATGTCCAAGATAAACTTTAGAAAGTACATAAATGATTTGAAAAAGTCACATTGATACATGCCCGGATTCAAACTCAAAACTCTATTAGAGGATTACCTTAACCTCTAGGCCATCACGACATTTTACTGGTAATAAATATTGAAAAAAAAAAGAAATATCGTCATCGAATTTCTGCTTGTTAATGTTCTTGAAAAGCGAAAGCATAATATGTCAACGCACAGCCCAAAGCGCTAAACCTAGAGACATGAAACTTGGCCTTGTGAAGAGCAAGTACCCACAACGAAAGAATTTAAGAAATCCAATCGTAAAGGGGGTAGGGGATGGAAATTTCAACATCCACACATGTGAAAGCTAATTACTGACTAAAACTGTAACTGTTCTGAGTTAATTTCCTAACTCAAATAAAAATCACGTAAGCGAAATTAATTCTCAACGTAATTACTTTAAAACAACAGCCAAGTTTTAGTTACCAAATTAATACCTACGAAACTAAACTACCAGCAAAACAAATATTATTTTAAAGTATACAATGTCAAGGGAAAACAATCAATGTGTATCGAATCAATTTGCAGTGGAGTCCGGTCTGGGCACTGGGCACTGGGCACGGGTCGAGATAAACGGATTATGTCAGCCGCTGTCAACCCAACGGGTCACCCGCTGAGACAAAATAGATTAGACATGGAAAGAGTTTGTTTTGTTACACTGTTATACGGTAATAACGTTATTTGTTTATTATATACAAACTAGCTTCTGCCCGCGGCTTCGCTCGCGTTACAAAGAGACAAAAAGTAGCCTATGTTACTCTCCATCCCTTCAACTATCTCCACTTAAAAAATCACGTCAATCCGTCGCTCCGTTTTGCCGTGAAAGAAAGACAAACAGACAGACAGACAGACAGACACACTTTCCCATTTATAATATTAGTATGGATTTGATTATTTATTACACAGTTTATAGCTACTCACGGGACGACCCTGTTAGTCTAGTCATCTAGTGGTTAGAGATTCTGACTGCCAAGCTTTTCGAATTCTATCAGGACGAACTTTGTGTGATGAGCATGATTGTTTGTTCTATGTCTAGGTGTAATTTATCTATAATATATATGAATTATGTGATGGCCCAGTGGATAAGGCGCCCGCCCCTCGTGTAAGAGGTTGTAGGTTCGAATCCGGGCAAGTACCAATGTGACTTTTTCAATTCATATGTACTTTCTAAAGTTTATCTTGGATATCACTGACATCCCGTGCCTCGGAAAGCACGTAAAGCCGTTGGTCCCGGTTGACATTCGTAGAACTTTAACAGTCGTTACTGGTTAGCTAGAAACTATGACCAGTCTAACCAAGAGGTATAGTGTCGCCCAGTTACTGGGTTGTGGAGGTCAGGTAGGCAGTCGCTCCACGTAAAACACCGGTATCCAGCTGAATCCGGTTAGGCTGGCAGCCGACCCCAACACGATTGGGAAATGGCTAAGGAGATGATGATGATGATATATGAATTATATAACAAGTTCTGCTTAGCTTGGAATCAGATGGCCGTGTGTCTCATGATTTATTTATCCTTTATTGGTATAAAGTATAATAATATAGTTGCATAGCAGAAAGTCGAAGTATCACTGGCTGGCAAAACAAAGAACTTTTTTCTGTGTTTTAAGCAGAATGGTTACATTGCATACGGGACTTATTTACCGTATGTTGATAAAACCTGTTTATGCTAAGAGGCTAACTTCTACTATCTCATTGACTATTACAAAGTCACAGCATTTTATAAAACCTTGCTTACAGCTCTACATTGTCAATATGAGACGTGTAATGTTATTATGGTAACCAAGAGCTCATAAGAGCCGTTTTTTTTTCTGATCCTCATTCTTACTTTCGCTCTCAGTAACGTTAAATAAGATTATAGACGGACGTAACTTTTCAGCACGAGTGAGGCATACAACTGGTTGGTGTGCGTGCAAGTACGGATGCGTTATTTGCATTTTCGCGCGGTGCGTTATAGCGTCGAATTGTCGGACCTTATTTACATGTGTGAGTGTATTTGTGTACGACACATACTTAAGAATTATGTCGTTTTTTTAGGAGCGAGACCTAAGGATGGATTTTTTACATCGTCAGGTAAATTTACGTCGGCTATAAATATAGAAAAAACGTCAAACCACCGTATTTGTTCCAGCAGGTACCTGAAAATGCTCTCAACAAACACCTTCGATTCAAAATAACAGTCGCTTCAAAGTAACAATTTTTATTTAAAACCACCAACAGATTTTCCTTCCATAAATTACAGATCGGTTGCTTGAATACATTCACGAACCCGCAAAGTATTTTAGAGTATAAACAAAATTTTATTTGAAAACTTGATATATGCTGAACGTTAGAAATAGCTCCGCGTTGCATAAAATGCTGGGAAAATGCATTGTATTATGCTAAACTTGTCTAGAGGTGTTAAGAAGAATAAACTCAGGATCACTTTAATGCCCAAAGATTTTGAAGAAGAATGCTTGTCAGGCTAGTGCAGACTAAAGCGAATTCTTTCAATCTTCGTAATTTAATTTACGAAATGGAAATACTAGAGTAAAGGGGAGAACGGGGAGTTGGGATATTCTACAAGAGTTGCCAGGGTATTTATCAAGATTTCCGTTTATAAAAGAATTGTTAGGATTGGAGCACAATGTTGGAATTTTTAAGACGTACACCCCGTTTTCTTGGAAACTAAAGAGATATTGCGTTTGTTTATTTATATCGTTTAGTTCTGCTAAGCTCAGAGATGTTTTGAAAATGGAATCTTAGTAAATACTGGAATCTTTGTTGGGTACTAAACACAAATTAGAACTTGTTTGTTGTCTAATGAGAAATTGTTATATAAAAGCTTACTTAACATAAAGCTTCTTTACGAGCAATATAAAAATAGCAGTAATTTTTATTTTAGCATAATATTTTTAGTAATGAATATTTGTGTTTTGTAGACTTTAGTTACTTTGTAGACATTTTCTGTTTAAAATTTTCTTTGTAAGTTGAACATAGAAAGTAAGTATTTAATACGTTTATTTTGAACATCATTAATATTGCTGAAGGAATTTTAATGTAATATATTGTATTATTTATTAAATAAAAGTTACCTTACTATATATTCTCTGCATCAGAAGAGGCACTTTCTCTGCATTGGGATAATGATAGACTACATCCATACGTACCACCCCCACAAATTGACAAGACAATACCGAGTAAGTACTTATACTACAGAAACGCGAGCAATACTTGCACCTTAAAACAATACACAAAACCAAAATAATGTAACTGAAACAGTTAATAAAAGGACCACATTTACTTAGGACCACAAGATCTTAAAAAAACGACACCGAAGTCGTTTAATCCTACCCAGAACAAAGTATGCACGAGACAAAAGAATACAAAAAACCTGTGAAATACATTACGGAGCACGGTCTTAAGTTCAGTTCTCGGGTAGGCCGCAATAATGCAACGCCCATGGCGCTCCGCAGAGAGAATGGCGAGCTGCGCGCGGATTTGGCCGGGCTCCGGGGCGATGGGACCCGCACGGAGGAGCCTATGGAGGTGCTCCAGGCCCAGATCCAGACCCTGGTGCAGGGCATGGCAGACCTCCAGCGCCGGTTCACGGTGCTGGAAGGCATTGCCCTCCGGCCCCCGCTCGCGGCCAGTCGAGCGGTCCCGGCGGCGTCGGCGGCAGAGCCAGCGGCATCGTTTGCCGCTGTGGCTGCGGCACCAGTGGCGGGGACGTCGAGGCGTGCCACCGCGCCGGAGCCGGCAAAGGGCAAGGCGGCGAAGCCCAGAGTGGTGGGGGCACCCGCAGCGTGTGCAGCTGCACAGCGCTCCTCACCGCCTCCCCCTCCTCCTACGGATGCCGAGACTCCAACCGAACCCGGTTGGCGCGTCGCCGGGGAGGGAAAAAAGGCGGCCAAGGCGGCTAGGGCCGCCAAGAAGCGGCAGCGGCGGCAAGAGCGCCGCAAGGCCAAGAGCCTCGCGGCCAGGCTCCGCGCTCCTAAGTCTGCAGCGGTGGTAATCACCCTGCAGCCGGACGCGGAGAAGAAGGGGGTAACCTACGGGGCGGTATTGGCCAAGGCGAAAGCGGCGGTCAACCTGGCCGAGATCGGCGCGGCGGAGGGCGTGCGGCTGCGGGTCACGGCGACTGGAGCCCGCATGCTGGAGGTCCCAGGGGTGGCCAGCGGCCCCGTCGCCGATGCCTTGGCCGAGAAGCTGCGGGCGTCGCTCCAGGCGGAGGAGGTGCGAGTGTCCAGGCCTACAATGCGCATTGATATGCGCGTCACGGGCCTGGACGACTCCGTCACGAGCGAGGAGCTGGTGGCCGCCGTCACCAAGGCGGGGAGCTGTCCTGCTAGCGACGTGCGGGTGGGCGCCATCCGCTTCGACCGCTCCGGGTTGGGAGCGGTCATCGTGAGTTGCCCCGTACCGGCGGCAAAGGCAATTGCGGGGAAGGGCCACAAACTACTGGTGGGAGACTGGACCTCGGCGCAGGTCAAGCTGCTGGAGCCTAAGCCTTTGAGGTGCTTCAGGTGCCAGGTAGGACACCATGTCGGTGTCCGTTGCACCTCGGAGGTAGACCGCAGCGGCGACTGCTTCCGCTGCGGTCAGCCCGGTCACAAGGCCGGCTCGTGCACCGCCGCGCCGCACTGCTCCGCATGTGCGGCAGCTGGCAAGCCGGCCGATCACCGGGCTGGGGGCAGGGCTTGCGCCCCGCCCGCCAGGACCAGAGGAAAGGGAGGAAAGCCCTCTGCCGCCGCTCCCGCTGCTGCCGCCGCTCCCACTCCCGCTGCTGCCGAGGCCCCCGCCGCCCCCGCTGCTGCCGCGTCCGCCGCTGCCGCCGCGACTACCGAGGCCGCAATGGAGTGCCAGTAATGGCCCCATTGCGGCGGCGCGTTAGTGTTCGCGCGCCCCAAGGAGAGTCAGCCTGGGAAGGGGCCCAACGGGGCCAACGCCTGCCGGGGTTGCGGAATGCATATAATGGTTACCGTGACCCCGGAACATAAGGGGCAACCGAAGGAACATGAGTGGGTTTTAGTCAGTAAAAGTCTGACACGCCCTCCCGCCGCCCTATGGCGGGAGAAGTCATTTGATGATTTCCCACTCACCAAAAAAAAAAAAAAAAAAAAAAGGATATACAGTAAGGAAAGAAAAACTGGTTGCTACCCACAAATATTTTGGCAAACTTGTTTGTTTGAAAATTGTTTTCTTTAGGAATTTAATTTACCTACGAACATGATCTGTTAAATTTAGGCGTTGCCAAGTTGGTAGCAGTCATAAGGGTTGGTAGCAGTAATTAAAATCGGTGTTTTTAACATCAGATATGTGGGTAGGTTATGTATGTTTTTTTTTGGGAAGTTGGAAATCATCTAATGACTGCTCCCGTCCTGGGTGCGGCTGGAGGGCGTGTCAGACTTTTACTGACTAAAACTCACTCATGTTCCTTCGGTTGCCCTTTATGTTTCGGGGTCACGGTAACTATTATAAACAGCAACCAGGTTATGTTTTTTTTTTTTTTTTTATTACAATGGGCTTGCTCTTGGTCCCAGACTAGCCCGAGGGCATAGACGGAGCCTACGATGGAGCGAGCTTACCCAGTAGATGCCTATGCACTCTATTCTTAAATACTTCCGGGTTATATGAATTTGGAAACACAGACGCCGGCAGGGAATTCCATTCCTTTGCGGTGCGCATTATGAACGATTTTGAGAAGCGCTGCGTGCGGATGTGAGGAATATCAACCAAGAAAGGGTGGTATCCCGCCGTACGTCTGGATGTCCGGTGGTAAAATGGGGATGAGGGAATGAGCTCGTGTAGCTCATGAGCACACTCACCGAAGTGCAATCTGTAAAATACCGCCAGACAGGCAACTTTTCGCCGATGTGCTAGTGGTTGAAGTTGAGCCACCAGCTTCTTGTCGCCAATCAACCTTCTGGCCCTGCGATCCACCGAATCCAATGCGGCCAGTTGGTATTTGGCTGAGCCATCCCATAGGTGACTGCAATACTCCATACACGATCGGACTTGAGCTTTATGTATGGTTAAGGAACCTTTTATGTAAACGGTTGTGACTTTAAAACGGAGCAATTATGAATGTGTGACTTTTTCAATTCGTATTAAACCGCAAATCGTAATAAACCTTCGACCACGCGTGATTCGAGACACAATAGAAAGACAATAGCAGAGCGACAGCCGGCTGTCGCTTAGTCGACGAAAGGTTTAAGTTTGTCTTGAACTTGAATAACATCGGTGCAGGTTACAAATCCTGAAGCATTTGCAAAATGATTTTTTTCTAAATACCAAACATTCTTTCGGAAATGAAGCCATTTAAAGTTAGCATTTAGCAATGCACAAATTATATCATAACAATGCTGGCGAATTGCACTTTTTGCTTTCATTGCACACCAGTTAAAAAGGTAGGGAAAAAATTAAATTTTCAATTATTGCTGTAAAAGACGAAGCCTCGGATTTTTATAAACTGACACCAACATTCGTCATAAATTTCACGTGATAGTTCCAAAGTTAGCCGGACCGTGGCGTTGGTTGCGCAGGTGAAAAATTTCGACTACCTTTCAACCATGTTGGCTAAGTAAGTGGTGGTATGGGTTCAAATTTGATCAAGCACCACTGACTTTTTCGTTCACATAATTATATTTTCTAAAGTTTATATTGAACATCACAGACATCGGTAAAGAGTAACATAGTAAAAAAGCTGGGCTTATTGTAAATCTGAAATCTGAGCAATGCTCGTGCTTTCGCTGAATGAGAAAAAGCCTTATTATTATACTAGCTTTTGCCCGCGACTTCGCTCGCGTTAAAAAGAGACAAAAAGTAGCCTATGTTACTCTCCATCCCTTCAACTATCTCCACTTAAAAATCACGTCGATTCGTCGCTCCGTTTTGCCGTGAAAGAAAGACAAACATACAGACACACTTTCCCATTTATAATATTAGTCCAATATTAGTATGGATTTTCAACCATAACTTCAGGCATTCACAACGTCATTGTTTTATCAACGCCGAACAAACAAAAATAAACCCACTGGTATAAGTAAACAGATTATTAATTAAGTAATAAAAATTGTCATTAAAATTTTAATTCTTTTATTAAAACAGTGAGCGCGATTCGTTCAAAATCCTTCCGTAATCCGTTTACAATAATAAGAATTTCACACCACAAAAATATTTTTGCACCTATCATTTAAGTGGTAAAACCTTTTAATGTATAATATTCGTCGTATCTCGTTCATTCATGCCAATAACTGTTGAGATTACAATAAAATTCGAATTTCCTCTCGATATTTCTGGATTGGAAGGATATTTCCATTGTGTATGGGATAGTGACGATTATTTTCCTCCATGGGTTGCCGGCATAGAATTTCGGGTTGATTCGTTGCCTAGCAACCGGGAACTTTTTGCTTGATTAGTTCACGGAAATCACGTTTATTAAGTCCTGCGGGAGAAATAACATGTCCCAATTAATATATAGTTCTATAGCTGTTGACCGTATGTTGTGGTCGTGTCAAATCGTAGCTTATATTGATTTTGCATGGTATCATCGTCCTTAGTATATTATACAAGGTGTATTTTTGGTCTTGCTCAACCCGTTAGGAGATAATTCTACCCATGAAAACAAACAACTTTTGTTATGGAACCAACTCTGAAATCGCGAAAAAAATATCAGCTGTTTCTAAGAAAAGTTCAATGCCCTCGGGCTATAATGTATGAACCAGCTGATTTTTTTTTCGCGATTTCAGAGTTGGTTACATAATAAAAGTTGTTTGTTTTTATGAGTAGAATCATCTCCTAGCGGGTTGAGCAAGACCAAAAATACACCTTGTATTTCTATTGGCTGTTCCCCATGGCTTCACCAATGTCTTTGGTCACTGCTTCTATTGGTCGTAACGTAATGTTATAAATACTCTCTAGACTTTCTTAGTAAATCTAACTAAAGAATATTTTTTCAATTCCAACCCGCAATTCCTGAGATTTTCGAATTCATCAGTACAAACTTTTCTAGTTCAAATGTAGTATCATATAGATAACTAGCTTCTGCCGGCGACTTCGTCCGCGTGGAATAGTACCCGTTCCCGCGGGATTTCCGGTATGAAAACTATCCAATGTTCTTTCTCGGGTCCCAGACTATATCTGTACAGACAGACAGACAGACAGAGTTACTTTCGCATTTTAATATTAGTATATATAAACAAAACGTTTATAGATGGCTAAACCTGACAAAAAAGCAAACAATACAGAGTTTATATGAGTTAACAAGTCTATATTTTCCGCCTTCATTTCTTCATAAGTTAAACGAATAGCTGTATTTCGGAGATCCTTTTCATGAGTGAAATTTGCCTACACTCTGTATAACACCAAGTGTGGGTACCTTCGTTTAGTCCTTAATACGTGTGCCATTTGCCTAACAATGGCGACCCAATTTCAAGCGATTTGTACCTATAAGTGAAAAGAGAACATTTTTTATAAAATGTGGAGTAACATTCATGACTTTTTAAGCTTACTTGGTCATGCGAGACGTGTGACGAATTAATGGGTCTAGAAGACCGTAATTTTAAATTCTAGATATCTTTTATAGATTGATATCAATATAATCTAATACTTACTTTTTATTCAACTTTAGAAGATTTAGATAGTTAAATTTAACACTTTTGATGTGAAACATCTATAGCCGCACGTAAAACTAATTTCTGGCGTGGCGACGCATGCTGTGGCGACGCGTCGCCACGCTTTTGTTTCTTTTAAATCATAATTACTTTTACAAAATAATGCCGATGTTTCACATCTGCCAGGCGTCCCGTGACGGCTCACTTTTTTTGATGTGAAACATCTATAGCCGCACGTAAAACAAATTTCTGGCGTGGCGATGCATGCCGTGGCGACGCGTCGCCACGCTATCTGATTGTGTTTAAATACAGTCACAGTCTTGTGTACTGTGTGGCGATGATGTAATGTCGATGTTTCACATCTGCCAGGCGTCCCGTAACGGCTCACTTTTTTTTTTTAATAGTGGTCCCCCACGGTTTTTCCCGCGTTACGTTTGGTATTTGATTGTAGCTCCCCCCTTACCTAAAACATAGTGGCATTATGTAGCCTATGTGTCATTCTGATAAAAGCTATATTAATACAAAATTTTAACAATACCTCTTGGGTATTTTTTATGTAAAAGGGTAACAAATAACCACCCCCACAAAAAAAAAATACGTTTAGAATATAAGTACAATATACGCAAAATAAGAAAAACCTTAAATATTTTTCCTTCCTACTTTGAAATTATTTTTTATACAATGAATTATATTAGTACTAAGCCATTTGGTGCAAAAATTTCAATAAAATATTTTTATGTTAATCTATAAATGTAATTCGGATTCAAAGATATTTTAGCATGAGGAACAGAAAAATAATTCATCACAAAGTTTTAATATTTGAGATTCACGAAATATTTTGCCGTAATCTTATAAAAAAGGATGTTTTCAATAAAATTCGAAGATCGGTTAATCCGCGTAAGCCTTTAAGCTTTTCAGTAACCAATTAGGTGTTTGTAGAAAGGATTCTCTAGATTTTTAAGTTGGAAAGTGTTACAGATCAATAATATTGTTTATGTAATAAATAACACCCGGTTGTTTGCCCAAAATACTACTATTATCCATGTCAGTGTTTTACTCTTAAGGATTTGTCACACTGGATGCGTTCTGCGGCCTGCGGTCAGGTCAAAGTGTCAGACGTTGAGCTCCTTAAAGATTTTAGTTGAGCTAAACGATTACTGACAAATTCTTACACTGTCTTGACAGGTCCACTCAAATCTGTGTGCTTCTCTCATCTAGAGAGCACCTCAGACAAACCTCCATGGTCCTCGCACATTTTTGACCAATACGATTGTATGGACTTTAAAAGAGACTTTGACCTCTGAGTTTGTTTCGGATGTTTCTTCTCAGAGCAGTCCAGCTACGAAATACCGGCCCCATCGTTCGCTTAGTTAAAAAAAAAAACAATATTGACGTGTAAAAGTGTTATGTTTACTTATAACCTATTTACAAAATAAATATGATTTTTTTGATTTTTTACTGACTGCTAAGTCAGTCAGTCAGGTTGTCACCCAAAACAAACTTAGTGTTTGAGCGTGATTGTTTTGTTCTGTGACGGGGTATTATTTATAAATAATAAGTATGTAGAAGCATGGTAGGCCCATAACCTTTCTGTTGTCAGTATGAGTTTCTGTGTGTCATAACTTGTGCCATCAAGTGACCACCATATACTTTTTTTTGCAACTAAGTTGCGTAACCTGATATTCTAATGAAACATAGGCCTTAAGGAAAACTACAGCATTGGCATCATTCCATAATCAATAAATAAATATTAACAATCTTGGAAAGACAAATTTTTAACGCATTGCTTTATAAGCTTCATGGTCAATGAAAAAAGGAAAATAAAACTGAGTAAGCCTTTATCTTTCCGTGGAAGTTTTAACAAAAGTCCGTTGTCTAGAGTCTGCATACTTTTCCAACTCCCCTTTTTATAGTTCTATATTTTTCAATAGGAAAGCACTTTTTGTAGTCGTAATGCTTTGTTAGGAATTTGTAACTTTTTAAGTATTAATTAATAGCGCAAACTAGTAATTACAAAACTGAAAATATAATCTACAAAACTGAAAGTATTTCTACTAATATTATAAAGTTGAAGAGTTTTTTTGGTTTAAGTAGAAGTGACAAGTAAAATTGAAAAATCTTTTCGCTAGTTGTCGAAAGGGTTTTTGAAAGGAGGAGACAAAAAGTAGCCTATCTATGTATCCTAGTCGTTCTCCATTCCTTCAACCAACTCCACTTAAAAAATCACTTCAATTCGTCGCTCCGTTTTGCCGTGAAAGAGGATCAAACAAACACACACACTTTATCATTTGTAACATTATAGTATGGATAATATTTATAAAATAAAGCTATTTTATCCGCCAATTACATGTGACCTGTACCAACTTTCTTCACCAACAAATGTACATAAAAGCCACATATCCGTCCATATTACTGTAATGTAACACATATGTCTTGATCTACTGATTTTCCCGTTAATTGTGTTTTCCTTATTTACGTCACCTGTGTTTACCTACCTAATCTTATTATATACAGAGCGTTTTGGTAATGTTATTTATTGTTATATGAGGTTGTGTTACTTGTCGTTTGTTTTTGGGCTTAAATATTTTTTTATGTAGGTAATGGTTCAAATACTGAAACGATCATGTTATTTTAAACTAGTTTTTGACTAGCACCTTCGCTATGTAAGATCTTTAGTAAGATTATGCTTCGCTGCAGTGGGTCATAATGTGATATAATGAAGTCTATTTTATTTGTTGTGTAAACTCAAACAGCAGCATTTGATCCTCTCAATTTATTCATAAGGGCTTCCTTCGTTTTTCTTGGACCAATAATTAAAATAAGTCTGTTATTACTAATTTGCCTTCAAAAACCGCAATGATCAATGCTCGTACCCTCTCTATATTATCATCATATTAATTGTCAACTTTCCACCGCAAAACACCTGAAAAACATTGTTGCAGCAACAGAAACAAAACAGTCACGACCGAAACCTCAGAACGTGTCACAATTCTAAACGAATTTATACAAAATAACACGTGCTATTCAGATGAATCCGTGATAATTATGTTTGTTACTGAGACACGCATTATTTATTCAAATCGTGTTGGATCTACGCGCGTAAGAGATTTTAATGCTACTAATTAATTTCGTTAACTGGTTCGCGAACGTGCGTGATACGTATCGCGTGATTCCGTTTTGTCACGTCAACTTGTGGGGTACATTACATATGACTTATTGGAGAATTAGAGGGAGATGTGTATGTTTTAAGTGGTTTGTTAAAAACCGGGTGAGTCGGAGAAAGACTTGTAAGCAAAGCGGTCTTTCTTTTCCATGCAAATGATGTGCTTTTTGTGTAAGGTGAAAAGCCTAGATAAAGACCTGAACCTATCAATCTAAAAAACAGCACCATAAACATTGAGTGTGTGTAGTTTGTCATAGTTGGGAACAATGATGTTATAAGTAAAAAAGTGTAGATAGGTTACCCAAACGAAATTATATCTTCAAAAACGGCACACTAACGCACACATACATTACAACGTCAAAGTAGGATGACATGATTGAAATAGTGCGAGTGAAAAAGAGATAAACGTCAAATGTCAACGCGATACTCAGTATCATGTTTGTCAATTGGCAAACTCTTAATGTGCCACTTTTTGACTGCATATAACCTATCTACACTTTTTTACTTATAACATCATTGGTTGGGAATCGTTTCTACGACCACAGACTTAGCAGTCAAAGTCACGAATCTTTAGACTAATTACAGTCTTGTGAAAAAGTATAGTTACATATTTTCTAGTTCATAAGTACGGGGTAGCAACATGTTCTAAATATTCTCAAATCAAACATCCAACAATACTTTCTACGTAAATTCGATACTCGATTCGATTTCCTACAAATTAAACGATTGGTTTTCCAGAAAACAGGTTTACAGTGATACGTAGGCTGTTGTGTGAAAGCCTTTATAACCCAATTCCTATACTAATTCGGTGAACCCCAATGACCCAATTCGACACTACACGTGCGCCCTCTGTTCTTCCAAATGTATTAACATTTGTTTCTATCTTTTTTCAGGTAATATTTTTGTCTTCTATGGTGTTATATGGAGAGATGAGAAAGGGAAAAATGTTGTAAGTTTTTTGTGTGAAAATGGTTTAACAAATGAACCTTATGTTCCGCTTTCACGCTGTTATTATAGAAATAATTGATTTAGACATTTTTTAAATAGCTTTTAAATTTCCAACGATCAACCGACAGCCGGCTGTCGGGCTGCTATTGTCTTTCTGTTGTGTCTCAAATCACGTGTGTTTGAAGGATTAATGAGGGTAAACCTAAAGTGTAAGTGAAAAAGAACTCAATTTAACGCGAGCAAAGACGCAAACATGAAAAGCCCTTGTAGCCTGTGTGTAGGCCTAAAAAAAAATATTCTGTACACTCTTACTTTTTTTTCTTTCATACCATCTTCACTTTTATCCACAAAAAACAGCTGCTTATAACATACAAGTAGAAAAAAAAGCGCCACCGAATCCGAAGCAACAAAAACGAGCTCCATGATCAAAGCTCATAATCTTTCGTCAAAGAATAAATTAAACACAGAGGTGACAAACCGGTCAAATGGATAACACAGCCAAAGGGCGATCCACTGACGAGGCAAATTTAATGAAACGGAAAAGTGAATAAAAAGGTAAAAAAAAGGGCAGGAAAACCTCCTTGACCCTCGATAAGGGAAAATTGCTTAAGTTATTTTTCTTTAATTATTACAGACTTGAAGTTATTGAGTATCGCCAATTACAGTTGGTCTTTAATTACGTATCTGCAAACGATGAATGGAAATGGGAAGCAATTAGAAATTTCGTCGGTTATTTAATGTAGTGCCAGCTGTTTTGTAAATGGTGTTCTTAATGGTTTGTTAACTGTTTACTCGAGTTTAAAGTTTAAGTAATTAATCGTGCTGTACCATTCAAATGTTTATTTGTTTTTGAAATCACTTCGTTCGTGTAAATTTTCTTAATAATTTGGCAAAGGTCTCTTCTTTTGAGAAGGCAGCAGCGTCAAAGCAGATTGGCGAATTCAGACTTACATTATCAGGCTTTTTTTACATTTTACTTTACCGATATCAATAAATATTACATATTTAGAAGTATGTACACTATGAATTGAAAAAAATCTTATTTGTCCTTGCACAAAGTCCTGCTTTAACCACTAGGTCAAAACGATATTTAAAGTTGTTATGTTAAATAACTTAAAATAGATCACATACGTATCTTAGTAATGTCTTTACTTCATTATGTAAAAAAAAAACCAAAAACTTTACAAACAAAAACGCAAACTTCCAACCTTTATCAAATTTGACGTTAGATAAAACCTGAAAAACATCACGAAACACGCTAAAACAGCCAGGTATCAAAACTCATGATTCCCTAGAGTCATAGGTGCAAATCTTATTGCGTAACACCTTATCACTGGCGGCCCGCTTATCTTGACAAATGTTCCCGGCATTATACTCAGCCGCTACGAACAACAATAAGACATTTGTTTAGACAATGCGTTACAATTTTATTTGTGTCTTGGCACTAGATTTTGTTCGGGTGACGGTGGGAGATTTAGAGCTGGGAACACAAATAGGAGCATACGTTTGTGTTACGCCGTTTTTTGTTTTACTGCCTTTATAGTTGAGATTGTATACTCAAATTAAATGTGGAGAAAGATTGAATATTTTGCGTCGAGCTGTTTCACTTGTTGCAATTGAAAAGAAAGTTCCATCATAGATAATCTCTCCTTTTCGCAATTCAACCCTATAAAGAATTGAAATAGCTAGACTAGAAATCGACAAATCGCCTTAATCAAGCGTGGTTTTGAGCTAAAACATAAACCTTGCATTATGACGATAATAGACTGATATTATATATTTTTTGTCCATAAGTACCATAATAAACAATCGACACCAAATCTGACGGGAACAACATATTCACCTCAAAACTCAAAAACACCTACAAAAATATCCTAAAAAACTTTACGCACAAACAAAAGTCACGCAGTAACATATGTATTGTTCAGGCGGATTTAGAAAATACGAACGTAATATTATGCCTACGGGGCTCTTCTGTTATAGGCATAATCATTTTGATAGACGTTATTTTGTTTTTGTCTGTCAGGCACGCATATTGCGTTTTGTTTCTTCAGGAAAATGGAAGTCAGATCGATTCGACCTTGGATGTGATGGAAACTAAATTTTGCTTTCTTGTCGTCGGTGTAATACGCGTATTCGGCTATGTTTACGTTGGGAAATGATTATTTTATTTTTATAAACAAGGCTTTTTTGGCTTTCTCGGAGTTGGGTAATAATACCAGGTTAGCAAGATTATAGTTACACTTAGACGGAAAAACTTAAAAAGTAGATGATTGAAAAAGTAACATTTTAGACCCGGATTTGAACAACCCAATTCGTGTATCAGATGGTGAGCGACTTTTATTGCATGTTAATTTCATGGCTTTTAATTGCAGAAATAGCAGTTATTAGTGGTTGCAATAAACTAGTTATGACATTCATATTAAATGATTTGATCAACACAAATGTTTGGACTTTAAAAGAGACTTTGACCTGTGTTTGTTACGGATATTTCGTTTCAGAGTAGTCGGCTAGGAAAAACTGGCCCGTCGTTCGCTAATAACAATACAGACGTGTAAAAGTGTTTTTAAAACCAATTTACAAATAAATATAATTTTATTCGTATTACTACGCCTTGCGCAGACTGTGCTTTCTTGCGTCAGTGACACAGGCAGACAATTTACTACAAAGAAATGAACGCCTTGTCCTCATTGTTATGCAGTTGTGTGTTATAATGCACAATTTCTTACGTGTCTATTTTACTCACTGTCTATTGGTTAATTCAAGTTAGTTCTGTATATGGCATTACATCAAATGTAAAGCGCTCCAAGCTATAAGTTGCAATGAGCGTCTCAAAAAGTCCGGTATTCCGTGGCAAAAGAATGTTTAAGACAATCTACATAAGTATTTTTCGCTGAAAACCCAATTATCTAATTACTCGATTAACACCACCTAATCAACACCCGTGACCAATAAACACCTAATGAAGATTCTGCACCTTAATTGCCTAACTCCAAACGCATATAGGCGTAACAACTATATATTCATATTTATGCACAGATGATTGGCTCTTCATGATTATGCATTAACATAGACACTACATACAGACATACATACAAGCTGCAACATGTCATAATTTATGGGTGCTAACGTAGCGTGTGTTCCCTGATAGCACGGAATTACTGTGGCTCATTGATTGATGCAGACAAATATCTTCGGATTAATTAGTGGTGCTTAATATTGACTAATTAACTGGGTAAATAGTTTGTGTTGAATTTCATACTTCATAGATTTGTGGCGTGGAGCGTGTAAATTGGGGAACGCTTTTAAGAAGAATTTGGTATTCCTGCAAAGCCGAAAAAATACAAAAATTGTTACTGTGGAATAAAGCAACTACATTTAATATAAGAAAAAGATTTAAACACCAAAATATTTATTAATAGCTGTTTCACTCGGTTTCACCCGCATAATGACAGGTTTTTGGTCAACTGCTCCGCTCGTTTTGGTAATAGCATGATGTTATATAGCCTATGTTACTCAGGAATAATGTTGCATTCTAATGGTGAAAGAATTATCGAAATCCGTCCAGTAGTTTTTGAGTTTATTTGTATAATCATAAATACATACAAATCTACGGAATAAAGAAAACTAGAAATCTTTTCTTTTTATAATATTAGTATAGATAAAAGAGAAAAAAGAAAAGAGATAGATAAAGAAACCGAAACTGCTGTAGGTAAAAACGCACAATTTATTATACATATATATTAACTTCTTTACATGACGTACAGTCAGCTCCAAAAGTCGCTGAACATATTTCGATTTTCAAAATCACTGTACACTATATCCATACTAATATTATAAATGGGAAAGTGTGTCTGTCTGTCTGTCTGTCTGTCTGTCTGTCTATTTGTCTTTCTTTCACGGCAAAACGGAGCGACGGATTGACGTGATTTTTTAAATGGAGATAGTTGAAGGGATGGAGAGTAACATAGGCTACTTTTTGTCTCTAAAATTGCGAGAAATATAGAGTAAAACAACAATTCCATTTTCCCATATAAAAGTTGTCCATGTTCTGTTGGATGGCGTTGTCATAGTAACCGGCAAATCAAGTGTCAAAACAGTTACAACCATAGAGGTTACAACCCGTCAAACCTGACACAAATAAGTAATGTTTAATTGTTTTCAAAATACGAATGGAATCATTTTCATAAATCCAAATCATGCAAATAAAAGCCATTTAATACGGTTTGAAATAACAAAAAGGCGAGTAATATGCTGTAAAAAATAAAACTGTAACAGCTTTTCTTATTTCCAACGTACAAAAATAATATTAAGATAAAAAAAATATCTAGATTTAAAATATTTACTAGCCTTCGCCCGCGGCTTCGCCCGCGTGGATGTCGAACTTCTACCTACTATTTTAACCCTTTAGGGCTATTTTTTATATTCTTCACAAAGAATAAACCCTTCAAGTTTAATGTATTTAGTTAGTTATTGTTATATATTAACAAACACGTTGATATCAGGCAGTGAGTTTACTATTATATACATACTAGATGACCCGGTGAACTTCGTATCACTTAGCTATTAATGTAAACAAAATTTAATTAAACCATATCACCTTTATTCATAAAAGATTTGTATCGATTTCCCCCAACATTATCACAATCTAGATTCACGTGTATATGAGTGGCCTAATAGTTGTTTAGTAATCTGGCAATACTGTCATTGTCGCTGTCACCTAACTTTTGAAGAAAAGATCGTTGAAAGGAAATGTTATGAAATGGGCTTTTAGTTTAAAAAAAAAGTCCAGGATGGCCATACAAAAACAAAAAAAAATATTAAAAGCACCATTATTTAATCAATACATCAATACATATAATAAAATCATTATATAATAAAATCAATCCATACTAATATTATAAATGGGAAAGTGTGTCTGTCTGTCTGTCTGTCTGTATGTTTGTCTTTCTTTCACGGCAAAACGGAGCGACGAATTGACGTGATTTTTTAAGTGGAGATAGTTGAAGGGATGGAGAGTAACATAGGCTACTTTTTGTCTCTTTCTAACGCGAGCAAAGCCGCGGGCAAAAGCTAGTAATCTATAAATCGCTCAACAAAATAGGCGCCAGTATTGAATGAACATCATTAAAGTTCTAAATTAGCTGAACACCATTTTGCTATTTATAGATTATATAGTGTACAGTGATTTTGAAAGTCTAAATGTGTTCAGCGACTTTTGGAGCTGACTGTACATTGCATTAAGAACCGATCTCTTGAAATTCAGTCTCGAACGAAGTAGTCAGCCTAAAGAAACAGTCAACATTATTCAGAATAAGGTCCAAACTAAACAATTAGATTATGGTAATTTCTAAAATGTATTGCTATGAACAAAATCTATCTTTACAGTACGATTTTTAATTCGAGTCAGAAAAATGACAAGTGCAATGTCACTGATACCAAAAAGGGTGACCCGCTACAATAGTGATGTTCCACAATCGATAGACTTAAACATTTAGTCATGCTTTGTTTTATTAGGTACTAAAGCGTTTTTTTATTGTAAATATTGAATACGTATTGTCTTAAATAAAACAATTTTAGAAATATGGACCTTACCAAAAACAAATAATAAAACAGTGTTAAGTAATATTAAATTACCTACCGTGTATGTCTTCTATTTAATTACCGTAAATTACATGTAATATTTTTTTATAATTAAAGCCAATTTGATATTGAATATAAAAGTATTCTCGACTAAGATTTAATTGTAAAAAACTCGATTGTACCACATCACTATTTATTTGGGACTAAAAACCTGCAACACTGAAAATGACATTTTTTTGACTCGAATTAAAAATCGTACTATAGAAGGAACTAAACAGTCTATTCTATTAGTTTACTCGTGTAAGGGATCTGCCCACACAGGTATTCCTAGTACGAAAGATTTCAACAAAAACTCCTGTAATACAATAGCTGAAGTGTCCTTATTATGGCCCCCAGCTCTACGTATTTTGATGAAACTGATATATACTATTTCTATCACACAACACGCAATCGTCTTATAACAATAATTAAGTTTTTGTTTTGTCCATAAAAGGTTTTCTTCGTAAGAGGTCATGTTTTTCGTATCTAGTTTCAATTTGTTGTCCATAATGTTATATTTAAGGCTTTTGCTAAATAAACATGGATTCTACGGTCCATTAAGGTGACTGGTAATAAGAGACTGATATATTATTACATCTTTGTACTTTATTATTATGTATTTTAACGCACCTACCAAACGCGCATAAATATATCGCTCTTTGCGATATTTATCAGTTGTCTGAGCTACGATGCCACACTAAAATTTCAAATACCAGCTGTTCCTCACGGTTTCACCCGCGTTACGTTAGGTTTTTGGTTTCTGCCTCGCTCCCGTGGGACATAGCGTGATATTATATAGCTTATGTTACTCGGGGATAATGTAGCTTTCGAATGGTGAAAGAATGTTTAAAATCGGTCCAGTAGTTTTGGGCCTATTCATTACAATCAAACAAACAAATGTTTCCTCTTTATAATATTAGTGTAGATTGCAACAAGCCCTGTCGTGCATCACTAAGCCATGCAGTATTTGTTTACTTCATCATTTTTATAATTGTTCAGTTGAAATCGCGGTAACAGCGGCTGAACCGCTAGAAATGACCGCAACCGCGCGGTTTCCGCGATTCCAATAGCGATATAACGGGCGGTAAAGGAAAATATAGTTAAAATGCTTAAGAAATAATGTAAAAGGATCTGTGGCCGTTTCATTACATTAAAATAATAATTTAATATTAGTTTTATATTGATTAAAATAGGATCACCTTTTTTTTTCAATTCTGTATTAAAAATAACTGTCTCTTTTGGAAATCGAATCTATTTTTTTTAACATCACGAAGCACTGCAGCCTATCTACACTAATATCATAAAGAGGAAAACTTTGTAGGTATGTTTGTTTGTTTGATTGTAAAGAATAGGCTCAAAAACCACTGGACCAATTTTAAAAATTCTTTCACCATTAGAAAGCTACATTGTCCACGAGTAACATAGGCTATGAACATCACGCTATGTCCCACGGGAGCGAAGCAGTGACCAACAACCCAATGTAACGTGGGTGAAACCGCGAGGAACAGCTAGTCGCTTAGTAAATCGCCAACCGTGCTGTCACAAAACAGAATACAATTTTGTAAAATCTAACTCCGAAACTTTCGTTAACGATCGTTCTGGCAACAACATAATTACAACAATTTACAACAGAAATAATCCCAACTAGATATTAGTTCCGGAAAACAAAATTACACATTTAACATAATTTTAGATATTCACGATTTACTCTTTTAGGACAAAATATGTTGTTTTGTCCTCCACCAGGATTTACGAGGGTCGACCCACAACATAAAAACTACATTGTAAAATCAATCCAAACGTAATGGTACAAGGTTGAAATTTACTTCTGCTCAATACTGAAGTTATTGTCACAATTTCTAGCTTAGTTTCAGTTAAAATATTTGGTCAATACAGATACTGAAATGAATGAATATTGAAGGTGCCTGTTTTGAATAGGAAGGTTCTATAAATATCAGTTACAAAATGGGATTTTCTTGTACCTTCACACCCATCCACTTTTGTTTGGTCGTCGAAAATAAGCTTATTACGTAATTCTTTTAATATTTAATAATTGCCCGAGATTTTTCACAATAGAATTTATGGAAAGAGAAGTAGGTGTGGAATAATCTTTATTATATACAGATACAGGCTATTTTTAATTTACCCGCAACGCATAAAGAGGGGTATTACAAGTTTGACCGCTATATAAAAATAACACAATACAATAAATCTTGGGACAGCTCACGCTTTTGATGCGATCTTCTTTATTTAAAAGTAGGTTATGTAGCAAAATTCTTAGGCCCGTATTAATAGACGTCACTCAATTTTGAGACGATCTCAAGTCTCTTGCTGTCCTTGTCATTCTAAAGGGAAAAAATAAGGACAGCAATAGACTTAAGAGCGTCTCAGAATTGAGTGACGTCTATTAATACGGGCCTAAGACATGTTTCATCAGTTAGTTTAGCCGTTTCGAAGTTATCAAGTCTTCTGTTAACTGAAATCGCAATGTTATTTTGAAAATTGATCTTTCATTTCTCTTTTTTCCAATTTCTTCAAAAGCACAAATAACAGCTTACAAACAATATTAACGAATTATACTTCATTATATCAAGGCTAAGCAAGAAATCATTCTCCAAAAATGGTTTGAACGTGAAATAAATTGATGACTTCAATCAGTCGGAACATTGGATAACTTGATGAATTACTAGAATCTCGCGAGACTTTCACAAAAGGAAAATCTTCATGAAACTTGAAAAAATCATGATTTATTTTCTTCACATAAATTCCAATGGGAATCTTTTGTGCGGAATCGCCATTGTTACTTTATTAGGATAGTGAAGTATAGAAATTTTAAGAAAAAAAAACTAAAAGATTTAGGGGCAGACAATTTTTTACAGGTCTCAAAAATATACGAGTAAAATTAACATAAAATCAAAAAAATATATAGGTTGACTGGTAAAGACTTGTATGAATGAATGACCGTCGCGTCGTTGTATGTTTCATTAATTAAATTCGATTTGCGATCTCAACTTTGAACGGCACCATGCGGGGCTAATATAATATTTGTGTATCCTACAGGCATTGTTCCAGATCTGGTAGTTTGTATCTGCAGACCTAATGTAGTGCAACGATAAAAAAAACGTTTTTCAACGAGGAAGTTATAGACAATTGACTCCAACACATTTTTTCTAACAACTAAACAATAAATAAAATCCATCCCCTTTTCTTCTAAAAACACTAAGAGGACAGACTACCAACTGCAGTTATAAATAGAAGCCTAAAAGCCACAACGGCCCTTGCCCTTGAGACCTAAGTGGGGATTAAGTATCACTTTCCTCCAAATTATATATTTTTCACTCGTCGCCTCCCCGACAATGAGGCACTCTTATTGTTATAAATTACCTAATTAAGACGTAAAATGGAAATAGAAGGGAAACTAAGTACCTTACTACTTTCAAGGTTCCTTGTTTCTAAGCAAAATTTTCTTACGTTGGAAAAAATTTAGTTATTAATTTCGTTGTAATGGGATTTGATGAAAGTTTAATGATCCAATTTGTTTAATATTGTAACGGCATATCAGTGTGGCGAATCATATTTAGGAGTTTTATATTATTTGTGACGAAGATAAGCTGTTTGTTTGTAAGCCAATGAGTAGATATTATTTTATGAAAACATATTAAACAAAGTGAGTAATTTCTTTTCTTTCTTGTTTAAAAGAAAATCTTTTTGGGGTTACTAGACTTAATTCTTTTTTTTTTGTAAATGACGTAAAGAATACTATGGATTACTGCCGGTACAAATGGATTTTGAACAATGCTATCTATTCACTAAATGCACCAATAATATAATATCTAATCGGGTTTGCATTTTGGAATAATGAAACTTTATTTGCAGCATTTTCTACAAACTTATAAATACATATACCAAGAAACCACCATTCTCAATTGTAACAAGAATCGTTCGTTCTCAAAGCCGCCTTCTCGCAGTCACACCACCCACTCGAAGCCCCCACAAATTACTGGAACATGCACATTCTAACCAGCAAATGTCTGCAGAAAACACTTTGGCCACATATCACTTGAAAAGTGGCGGTATTCGTCGTATTGGCCGTATCTAGCACTGCTCGGCACTGGCCGCGCACCAATTCGCTGGAGCAAGGCCGACTTTGAATAATTTTGGTGTAACCATGTCGTCGGTGCCAGGCAGGGACGACCACCGCTTGGCAGTGTTGCCCCTTGTAATAAATCTACATGTTGGGCCCGAGATTGGCTGCAGACATGCTAGGGTTAATCTCGTATGTCACATGTGCAAGTTTATTATGTAAGCGGAATGGGGTTGGCGAAAAAATCTGGTAACACTGTCGTATTTGGTTTTGGCATGCCATGTGGCATTTATGGATTTTATTGTTATGTTTGCTTTTTTGCCATGTTGAATCATAATAAAACGATTTCTTTTGATGGACTAATTACTTGTGTAAGCCCTTGGGCTGTGACCCAAGATCCAATACGCTAAGAGTTACCTAACCTTTTACACAATTTCTTAAAATAAAATGGCCACCAGCTCTTACGGTCTGAGGTTTTCACCACCTAACAAAATACGTACGTTGAAAGTAGTTCTTTTTTCCAAAGATATAATGAAATTCTTCTAAATATTAAAAACATTTGCTGATATCATCTGCTCATTATTAAACGAGGCTGTTAAAATAGTAAGGAAGAGCAATGGCCAGCTATTACTTGCAGACGGAAACCAACATCCTTATGAGTCAAGAAAACGAGGATATGAAAGTCTATGTTAATGCATCCGGCAGCCTGACCATAAATTAAATAGATAAATTGATACCAAATCTAATAATTCACGTAATTACGAGTTTCTAAGATGTTGAAACTGTATCGCCATGGTTCACTTGTTTACTGGTCTGTGCGATAATTGTGATAATGTTTAAATTATACGCGAAATTAAATGGAAGTGAAACTAGATTGGAGCAAAAAACAGGTCACTAGTCTGCTGCAGAAGTCTCGCGCATTTTCGAAAAAAATTTTCACTCACTTATTTTCTGGGTTTGCCCAATATCTATGTATGGTGTAACCTTTGTATATTATAAAAAATCGCTTCTATTATATTCCGCAGCAATGTAAATTCAGCCAAAGCCTATGTAAACGTCTGGAATATTAAACAATAAATTCTTTTATTAAAATCTCTACACATAGGTATTATCCATCCCAGGGCCTCTATTCAAACACAAATAAAAATCCTAAATTAATCCCGAAATCGCTTTATCCGCATCATTTACGTATTGTAAGGGTCTTCGGTCATTAAAACGGTTGGGTATGCATGTAAGGGTCGGTGCACACGATGCCGAATCATGAATACAATTACACGGGCCGACCGTTCAGCTCGGATTAAATTCTCTCGACCGATGAATCTCAAATTCTCGACCTTCGGGTGTACAGTCCAATTTAATGATAATAAACTGTTCTATTAGTTTGGATTGCTTGTTCTATTTGTAATAATAGTATCCTTGGTAATTACGTAACTATATAGAAATTACCTAGTAATAGTAATTAAGTATCCTCGTCGTAAAATAGTTAGACTGTTTCAGTTAGCTTTAAAAACGCTCGGTATATGTTTAAAAGACTATTTTAAGAGAAAAAAAAATAACATCTATGTAGTTTAATAATGACAATTTTAGAAAGTAGTATTACAATACAAATATATACAGATCTCAAGAAATTAAACAATACTTATCAATGGCAGTCATAAGAGTTATTTGATGCTGAGGATAGAATTCGATATAGACATATGTTTCAACTTTTATTGAACGTGGTACCCTTTGTAACAGCTATTCTTTGTGCCAGAAATATATTACCAGTTAGCTGAAACCGATACTATCGTGTTGTTGGGTTTAAGATGTTAAATCTATAATAATAAGGTGATCTATAGAAAGAAGAATTATGTAAGAAGATTGTAGTGGTGTTTGTATAATAATGCTTTGTCTGGGATAAAATGCGCCAGCTTTTATCGTAGGGAAATCCTCATGGACTGTCCACCTTCTGGTCAAGCCAGGAGAAGTGTGCTGGCCTCTTACTGGCTAAAACCACCACGGTGTTCCACGACTAACCTATAGGTGGAGTACGGGACTCACTCGCGCTTTCACTGCGCCCCTGCCTGAGATTGCCACTTAATCTGATCTTCGGGTAAACCTAGACAGTTGCTGCCAGTCGCGCATCGCAGATAATTACTGCATCTAATTGGAAGGCACATTACACTTACTTTAAAACGAGGTCTTATAACACGTTTACTCCGCGGACAATGACAGAAATATTGCTTACTTGAAGCACTTGCTTTTAGGCAAAGTTAAATAAACTTTACTTCACATATTTACTTAAAAATCCTTAAATTCCCTAAAGACCGTTCTGGAAAATCAACCCCAATAAGTATGATAAACGCTTCGTACAGTTGAACCACAAATCAGAAAAAAGTAAATGACTGTAAAACGTTTTTAACGATAGCAATCGGTTCGAAATGGGCAGTACTTTGCGGCTTTGAGGCCACATTAGCCAAGTTATATTTATTTATGGTTATATTCTCTGCCAAGAGTTCACCGCTGTAATGAATACTTGGCATGCTGGCGTTGGTGATTATTAAATAATACGAATAATAATGCCGGGCTATTAATGTCTTACTGCAAGGCGTGCATTGATCACCACACTTGATTAAGGCAGTTACAAATTTTTCCCGATGTCAGTAAACATCTCCTGGCGGAATCTGTTCTCTATCGGATTTTAGTTGATCTGGATCTAGTAGAATACCTTTGTTTTATATGTAGAGACTACCTATCAGGCCTCCACAACTCATTAACTGGTTTAAGCGGAAAATATATTTTTGTTATTCCTCCTCTGTTCTTATAATTTGATTAATTTCGTTGTGGGATCCAAAACAGTTGAAGCATTTCACTGGGACTCGTCGAGCTTAATTGTGCGACGCTTTTCTGGTGGGCTCCACTGTTGATTCTGGCTTTCAGAAGTTGGGGAACGGTGTGGTGGAATTGTCCCAAAAAAACCTTTAACTGGATATCACGATATGCAGTAATTGGACTAATTGTCAGACCTTTTGGCTCCTGACTACCTATAACGTTGCTTGTCGTATAGCATGACTGTATGTTCTGAATTTTATGCGATAACAGATTAAGACTGAGATTAATCTGTTAACGTTTCTAAAAGCTAACCGATTTGCCTGATTATATAATATCACTTTGGCTTTGGATACAGAGTAAATTATTATTCCAAGAAACTACTACTAAATACTATGCATTTCTACGTAAAGCTACCAAGTAACTAACCGCAGATTGTTTCTGCGAATGTCTTTTAATGGGGAGCAAGTTACACCCCTAAGGTTTCCGATTTCCTTTTGGATGTACCGAACCCGGTCCAATTTATGACCCCTTCTAGAAATCAAACCAATATTCTACTTCATTACGTTTATTAGCAGCCCATGTTACCTCTTTTCTTGGTTAAGAAGATTTGTTATAAAACAATTTCAATTTTAATACATATTAATTTGAATTGTATGACAGGAATGATTCTATGTACTACATACAATTACATTCCAAGTAAAGAGAGGTTCATAGCATATAGCTCTCCGCATGTGGCATACTGAACCTTACATACCATGTCACGTGTACACTATGACGTTTCCCGATGTGCTAATTGCAGTATTATGTAATGGTGCGACTTTACTAGGCGTATTAGGCAATATATTCGGATAACTTAGGTTCGTATTACCTAAGTTACCCGAATATATTGCCTGTACTCTAAACTTATTAGAATAATGTTTATATTGTTTTGCATCGAACACGGAACCATAACTATACTACGGTGCGACTTCAGTGTATTAGACAATTTTTTTTTATGGCAAAGTGAATTTAATTTATTTATTATTAAAACTCAAATACACAATATTCACAAACTAAAACTAAATTAAAAACACTAGAATTAAAATAAAATGGCCTCAAAAAACTCCTCCGCATCGCTACCAACCGGTAAAGTACCCAAGAGGCTGGCAGCATTGCCACGTTAGATAGCAATGCTAAGCCTCTGGCCAAAATAAAAGCTAGCCTTTGGGTCACGAGAAGAGTCAACTAGTCTAAAAAAATAACAAGAATTAAAAAAATATATTATAAAAAAAAAAAAAAATTGCGTGTTCGATGCAACGTAATAATGAACTTTATTCTAACAGATTACCCAAGCAATGCAAATAGTTCACTAAATACGCCAAGTGAATTCGCACCATTATATATACATATTTTATTTACACACAATATGTTTTTTTTTAAATCGCCAATTATTGTGATTGGACACAATTTGGTATTGAAATCTAGCTAGTACTGCTCACTGATTTATTGCTTTTTTTACCCACAATATTCAAAAACTGACAAAAATATTAAATAACAGTAAAAAATACAATTGTCCTAAAATAGTCGCTACAATCATTTTCTCGTTCAGCTAAGTCGCATGTGACTAGCTAGCTGCCATTGTGCCTTTGTTCTTTGCAAATCAAACATGGCCACTGTAGACGAGTAGGGTTGAACGACAGTTGTGTAAGTTTTCGCATCTTTGGTAATAGGAGGTCTCAAGTTAACATGGTTTTTTTTTTGGTGAGTGGGAAATCATCCAATGACTGCTCCCGTCCTGGGTGCGGCGGGAGGGCGTGTCAGACTCTTACTGACTAAAACCCACTCATGTTCCTTCGATTGCCCTTTATGTTCCAGGGTCACGGTAACTATTATAAACATTCCGCAACCTTATAAACATTCCGCAACCAAGTTAACATGGTGGTGTTAATAAAACTAAACCAATAAACCAACACGCTTGAACCCTGAGAAAGTACAAGAAGACTCTTTTTACACTGGGACTCACGTGAAAAAAAGCTAGTCATTAACACATTATAAATTTTCTGTAAACATGATCTGTATATTGAACATTGTATACCAAAGTGTTGTGTTAAAATGCGGGTAAATAAACAAGAGGTCCGTACATAATATAGCGTATATATTTCTTTCAAAACAGTTTCCACACAGGTCCGCTGTGGCTAAATTCGAGTACGACTGTGGGCAACCATTGTACCTTTGTTCTTCGAAAATCAAACATGGCCGCCATTGTTGCCTACCCATGGTTAGGGTTGAAAAGTTTTGTAAAGAGAAAATGTTATATTGTTTCATATTTTTATAAGGTATCTCAATTGAAAAAGTGGGTGGAGTGGAACGTTTTATTTTCCCTAAAAAATTACGTCATTATTTAATGATTTTCCCTTCCACGTGACTGTTACACGTGCCTTGTAAATTATTTTTTTAATATCCGCATTTACTAGAAACAGACCTTTTTATTTATGGTGTATTTCATTGAGACCTTTAATTAAATGCGCCATTAAAATCCTTTGTATAAAGTAAAAAAAGAAATAAAAAATGGGTCCATTGTTGAAGTGTGTTTGCCAGCCCTAGCACTAGCGGTTCTTAAAGCGAAACTTTAGCATTTCGGGTATGCCTCTTTGTGTTTTTCGTACTCAACGCGGGCATAAAATTACTCAGTAATTAACGCGGAAGTGTGCATTCCGTGGATAACCGCCTAACAAAGTATGTGTACATTTTTGTTCGTGAATTTATTATTACGATATACTTGCAAGCATTTTGAGTACCATGACTTTCAAGTTTTGTCTAAAAGTGAATGGTTTAGGGAGGAAACCATGGAGGAAACTGATATAATATTCTTTCCTACAGGTGGAAGGAAGGGGGTTGTCACGGTTATTAATATTATTATGGAGATAATGCGATTGCCATATCGCCTTTGCACCACCCTAGGTTGACTGGCAGAGAATGTCTAAGACATTAACTTCGCCATTGTGCATTTGTGCATGAAACCACGAAATAAATTGAATCCAATGATTATTACCAAAACATTAACATAATTATCCAAGCCACAAGTAACATAATTACTTACTAACATCAAAACAATTCTTTCCACGGTATCTCAATCCAATTAGAGACGTTACCGCTACGTTCAGTTGTCCAAAGAAATTGGCTAGAGTGGTGCAATCTCAGCTGAGATCGCACCGGGCTCATTTACACCGCTGTACTAATTCAGTAAGGATAGGTACGCAATTTTTCGCCCGTTAGACCGCCTCCCCCCCCTTCCTTGCACCCTATTTACCCCCTCTAAGGCACCCCAACGAACGTGATTTGAAAACAAATACGTACATTCGCAGAATACAACATTTGTTGGTGCTAACTTGCCCGTTGTTCCGTCTTGAATACTACGGACAACGTTATTTCCAATGGAATCTTGTTACGTTATAATAAATGTGTTGGTTCAGTACTGTAACGGATAGTGCGTTTATTATTATTCGGGGTTTAAATATAACCGGCTTTGTGGAACGTCGCCTCTGTTAGTCATATCTTTGTGACGTTCTCTTTCTAAGTCTGATTATTTCTTTCCTGCCAGACCTTTGGTTTACTTCTTTGTTAACTTCTGCCCACCGCTTTTTCACATCAAAGTTGATAGTGATATGTTATCCTAAGTAAATCCTAATTATTCTACAACTATATTAAGGCGTTAAAAGAAGACGAAGATGACGATTATATCTTAAAATACCAGGGAACTGTATATGGCCATGTTCAAGAATAAATACCAACTTATTTCTGCTCTACTTCTAGGTAAAGACTTCTTCTCAAAAAGAGAAGACCTGAGCATTGATCACCACACTTGCTGAAGAGGGATTGGCGATTTCAAACATACCTTTATTAAATGAAGTCTAAGTACTCTCAAGAGGTTGTCCTTCTGCTCATGCCTTCTTTGTAAGAGAAGATGTATTTACCTTGGAGTTTGTTAATAATAGGCTGGTATTATTATTTATTTATAATAGTATTATTGTTCAAGGACTGTATAGCACGTTCTGAAGTACTTTGTTATTCGCTCGCTTACTTTGTCACGATGTAATATTAATAAAGTTTTGAAGCTGAGGTCGGAGTTTGTATTTCTTTTTAGCAACTAAAACAGGAACTTTAGCTGGTCGCTTTATTATTTCAAGTTTTTTTGGAATTGAAAGCAGACTGTGGTTTAATTGAATTTTTCTTTTCTTGCCCTTCTTTTTTGGATAGGAAAACGCTGACAAAAAACTTAAATTAGATTTTTCACGAAATTAGAAAAGTGTTAGTAACTATAGTCCAGCCAAATGCTATCAAGTATTTTTAACAACAAATATTTAAAACAAATGACGGTATGCAATCACTTGTTGCATAATAAAACTAATATATTAAAACAATAATTAATGAATTGAACACATGAATTTCCTTGACAGGTTGTCTTATAAAATATAATAAAAGACCTTAAAGCTTATGAAGCACACCATACAACACTTTGCTTTACTGCTGCCCACACTACTGCGAAACTTGAAAACTGTTCATTATTAAATGTTCTTCATTGTATTCAGCCCAAGTATAGTTGAAAGAAAACCACATCTGGCATAAGCTGATCATGATAAAATGAAAGAGTACTTCACTTACGAAGCCTATCTTCATTTAGAACAGAAATCGATCCAAGGTTACCCCTAGATATAGACATATGCAAAGCAGTAGGTACTATCAAATCACTCTGGCCCGAACATAAAGCCTCCTACTTTATGGCCTCGACCAGTTTATATCACGTACTCTCACACAAAATCAAGCACATCGCATCCCGTTAATCCAATTACTAAGCAAGTTACTCGGCGTTTTCGTCATTTTCCTACCAAGACCCCATTTCATATCTGTATGGAGTAATTATTATTACTATGGCCATTGTTTCGGTAGTAACAGTAAACAAGGGACCAAGTGAAATATGCGTTTACTGCCCACCTTCCCTGATAATATCGAACCACATTGGAATATCTACTTCATCGTCTGTGGCATAAGGTTCCTAACCGCTTGTCCTGTCACCCCTGTTTCATATCTCTTGGCCGCGTATGTCAACCTAATTTGAACTCTAATTTGAGAGTGATAAGGTCGTGGTGTGCGGCTGTCTGATTCAAGATGTTAAGATCCCCTACTAAGATTCCGTGTCAAATCTTCATCTCGAAGACATCTAGTAAGGGAATAGATGACATATCCAATTTAGATGTCTGGTGGAAACTTATTAATGGAGATTGAACTTAATTATATTATAATTAGAAAGTCTATATCTGCGTGGCATTTGTACTTTGGTCTGCGATATAAATATTCATTTTCTTTTTAATCTTTATTAAAGGTTTGATTGCTTTGATACGACTTTAATACAGGATTAAATTATTGCTTAGTATTCCTAACAGAGTATAAAATAGTTATTATTGTTAGAAAAACTATATCTGTTTGCAGATATATAATATTAAAATTACTCTGCAGTAAATTTAATATATTACCAAGTAATATTTGAAATTAATGTTACAGCTAGTACGTAAACAAATCCTAATTATGTTGACAAGTTAATTTGGCATGCTTTTAATTTAGGCAAAGTATATTGTAAAATTTTTAAATTGTAGCCTAATAGTTTTGTGTGCTGTGTTCGCAAAATAATAATTATTATACTTACTATCCCCTACGCGTTCACCCATAAATACTACTTTGGTTTTTAAAGTTTCCCAATTTCTTACACAATTTTCTTAAAAGAACAATGAGCGGTTTCGTCCCAAGTGCTGTAACATTTTTCTACCTATATCGTTTGAAAGATCTCAATCAGTGTTATGTTTTTTTGTATGGGCGTAACTCTGTATCTCGTGCAGGGAAACTGTTATAGTGGTTTAATTTATTTGATAAAAATATTGAATAAAACATAATTAATTAGTATTTCAATGACAAAAGGTCTAAAACAAGTGGAAAAAACCACACTGTCGACCGTGCGCCTACTCTAACCCAACACCCCCTCTCCCACCGTTGCAGCTTCCTATACTAAAAGAAGAAGACCTTTTATTAATTTCATAAGGCAGTTACCAAATAAAACTCGCCCGGTCTTATTTGAGTGAACACTTAAGAAATGGCATGTACACAATCGAAATATGCATAGGAGCTATTCCTAACCTTGTGCGGTACAATATAAATATTTAAGAAGGTATTCTGTTGAGGGGGCGGATAAAATCGCGGCATGTATCGGGTAGGATTTATTATTCGTATATTTTGATAAAAAATAGAGCAGAAACGGTGAGAGATGCAATTGCTTATTATTATTGCTCATGTTTAACAGTACCTACGTACTTGTGCTGACATAATAAGTATCATTTGGTACCTTGGCTGGGCTAGACATCAGCCAAGCTTAATGTTACCCGCGACCTTTTTGGATGATATTATCATAGGTAATAACCACTATTAAAAGTACCAGTAAACAATTTGCATATGTTTAAGTCATACTCTTACATAAGGTTATTATTTCTTTGTTATTTATGTATTTGAAAATATAAATAACAATGGAAATAATACAATTATCAAAATTGTATTATTTTCTTTGTTATTTATACATTATCAACTGTGCGTTTATTAATAACTGTCAAAAAATAACTATTACTGAGTGTGATTAATGTACAATTATTATAAATGTAATAATTATGTTTACATGTACCACAAAATGTAATAAAGTATGATTAAAGCATTATTTAAAACAAAAACCTTTTTTCACTTGAAGCCCAATAACTTCTGACCTGCATGTAATTACTACAAAAACTTGGTATATTAATCATAAAAAAGCTTAAATGATTATGTTTATACTAGTCGCAACTTGTTACAAGGGTTGGGACGCATCTCATACAATAATGCCCATTGTCCTTTGTTTCTGTGAGATCCTTATACAAAATTTTATTGATTCCGGCTCAAGTTATGGCGTGACGAAGAAAAACAGGGATACATTTTTATATATGAATACCCATGCATTATCCGTTCTAATTAGACCTCACTTTAGAAACGCTATCTACAATTCTACACCAGCATTAAATCGTAGTGATGTACACCTAATTTATTCCATCTATATTGGCTTGAAAACTAATAAAACAACACCCTTAGCCTGATCAAAAATTTACACTCTCCTACTGTAGCAAATTGTGAGAACAAATAGTGGGGGTCCCGTACTCAAGATGTATAGTTAGGGGTCAGTAAAATAACGAACTGCCGAAACCCAATACTAGGTTGAAGATTTATTAGTTCTAATTCAAAATACAAGGAAGGAAACCATTTGTCAGGGGTTTCTTACGGCGTAATTGTATGGAGATACTTGAAATATTTGGTAGTTAATGGACAATGTAAATAGTAAAGCATTCTAATGTTAATGGCCAATGCAGATAGAGTAGTTTAACTATTTTTTGTTTTTACGTCATTGTATGGCAAATATACTGGCGGTCACTACCGCTTGGACTGAAACCGGTTTGCACCAACAATATCAGATCCATATTATTCAGTTCTAATATAGTAGTATTTCAGTTCAGTAATCACTTACTTAACAAAAATTCAAAAGTTCCTAGCTATATTATGTTATATGCTCAGTTTTTGGAATTGCTCTATATTTGATCTCTAAGCCCAAGTAATGTTTTTTATCTACATTCTAGAGACAAAAGTTTTTTTATGTCTCATATGTGCCTTCATATAAATACGATGAACAGTTTTTAAAATTCAACAGACTTGGCATATAGTCCAGGTAAAAAATATTTTAATTAAACATTAGATGTTCTGCACCTTTGTAGAAGAGAAGAGGATTAAAACTTCTATTTAGGTTGAATTAGTTTCTTCAAAATAAAAATGCATGCTGTTCTAAGCTGGTGTTGTGTATGCAGGTGTATTTAAGCCACAACAAATTAAAAAGGACACACTAATTGTCGCTAGCAAAAAGAAGAAAAAAAGAAAAATATAAGTCACTTCAACTTTGAAATTTTCAATTATAATATTATTAGGTGCAACATTTAGGGAAATATAAAATTGATATATATTGTTGTAGATGTTGCTTGGTACAAAGGTACGATTCATGTATTACTAATAAGATGTTTAGGTTACAGCAACAGTGGTCCTCCACTATTGTCCCTGACTGTACAAACCAAAGCAAAACAGTGAAATAAAACCCAGAATCTCAACACATCTAACTACTTAAACAAAACAAGATCCCGCATAACATCCAAACATCCACTGAACAGCCAAACATCTACTAAATTCGGCGAATGTTTAACGCGTGATAAACCAACAGTAAATTAAAGTTTGTAGTAAGTTTGCTAGAAGTGCCACAACTGTCTGCTAACTTTGTGCGCTGACAGGACAGGTAAAGCGACCGGCATTAAGATTATATCAAAGAGCATTTGTGGAAACAAACATGTTTGCTCTCTGGCCAATGAGGTGGGAGTAGGAACACTGGATGTGGCTTGAGCGTGGTTTGAAGTAAAATTGCCTCTAAAAAAACAGATTTTCTGTGAAAGAACGTGACCGGTCAAGTGATGACTCATTTCTGTCGCAAAACACAGTTGCTGTCTTTTGCTTTGAGACACATTAGGCAAACTATCAATATCTCTGGCATGGCAACGCACCTGCAAGATCTCTGTATTGTATTGCCATTAGTTGGGTTGCCATCCATTTGGAATGTTTTCTTTTTGTAATAAATAAATCATTTTTCTAACTTTATAATGACGACAATTTAATTTACTGGATAAACTACTTACATTAAGTAAAATAATTTTGTAAAAGGCATCTTCATTAAAATTATTTATTAGCACAGGCGTAAATTATTTTTGATCGCTTTTAAAAATTTGAACTGTATGTAAAATAAGAAAAAAATCTATTGGGAATAATACTAACAATGCCATATTTTTGTTTCAGGTACGTTACTTCGTTTTAAAACAACAATAGAAGACTTGTAAGTTTGATTTTAATGAACCTTAATGAGGCACCACTCAACTACACAAAAGATTTTTTTAGTAAAAGCAATTTAATTTCTTTGGAAAGAAATGTACCCACTTACTAAAAAACATAGTAACGATTTTTAGTTAACGAAAAAAGTGGATTCTATTTGGGACATTATCACGTTAATAAGTAAAACAGGTTATCGACTGTTCGACTTTAATGCTACGAGCCGTAGCAGTGCTACGAGTCTACGTGCTACGACACCTGCTACGAATGCTACGTGCTACAATGTTTAAATGGAACTAGTCATTTAAGGATAAGATATTTTCATATGAATCGCTTAAGTCTTTCGAGTATTCATAGAAACATAATGAAAAATTATATTTATTTTGCAAATCGGTTAAACATGACACTTTTTAATTTGAAATTATTTTTTGGACAGAATTTCTTAACTAACTACTCTGAGATGGAACATCAGAAACAAACTCACAGGCCTCTTAAATATAAATAATATGATAGGTACATTGCAATGCCTTACTTTGACACAAAATCGATGTAGTTTAACAAAACACCTCAAAATCTCCTGTTTAAAAAATCTTGATAAGCTGCAACATTGACTAGAAATTAAGATACACATCAAACAAAGAGCATCCAACGGAGACACACAGCAAATATCCCGACAAACACCAGGGGTGTCACTCTCAAGTATGTCTGTGATCACTCACACTTTCACAAATTAACGACTGTCTGCAATTAGAGGCACACTCGAAAATGTCTCGAGCTTTAATATTTTAAGGAGCTCATTTAACGAGATTTAATATTGTCGTTGTCACCCTAAATTTGATTTGAGCACGTTTCTTTAATTATTTGATCAATGTTGCCTGTTATAATGTGTTGTGTAGAATGTTAACAAATGTTAACGTTTTGTTCGCAAAGTAAGCAAAACTTGGCGCAATGCAAATATTGTTTAGTTTGCCAGTAGTTTTATTTAACAGTGGCTCTTTACGTATTCAAGAGTTTGTATGACTTTATGGTACTCATTTTTTAACGTATAGGTCTACCGAAACGGTTAGGAGTACTGTGTATTTCTGTATAATTATCTTGAGGTGCCTTCTCGTAATAGTACTAGGGTGGTATTATTATTATTACATGCAAGATGCCATGTCATATGTAAGCCATCGTTGGTTAACGGATAATAATTTCTAAGACGTCTTTGTATCAATACTAGTATTGAAAAATATATCTGAGAAATATTGCAAAAATAGACATGTTCTCACGAGAACAAAAGCCCCTCAAACAAAAGATAAAAAAGAAATTGCACACCGATACTTGAGCGAATTTTGAATTGTGATTTCAATAAATCTTGTACATAAACTGGCTGTTACCAACGGCTTCGCTTGCGTGGATGTGTAATAAAAAGGGTTTTTCATACAAACTCTCACCTCGTTCCACCAAAAGCCTTTCTTACTTTTTAAATGTATAAGCTCCTTGTCCTAGCAATTTGTATTATGTGATGGTACGCTAACCGGTGTTCCTTTTTAAAAATATACACTCTCTATTTATAGACTATTAAAAATACTGTCCAGAGTTATGTTTATTATTATTTATTTAATAATCGTTGTAAAAGTGTCTTGCAAAACCGTCTAGACGGTTTGGCTGGGTGACTAACATGACGTAATAAGCTTAAATTAACATCAAAAATGTATACTGTAAGTTCAGATTCAGACAACAATGGCCGCCTATTAGTCACACTACAATATTTCAAGATTTATTTTATTCCATTCAGCTTTCTGATTTAAAATCTTTAAACAATACACTAAGCTTTCCGTACATACATCATTTTGATAAAACCAGATTACCATGGCTTTCAAATAAAACATCCCGGATCTGAGTTTTTATTTATTCGTTTATTTAATAAAATACGGAATCATCGTTCCGTTCATTGTTTCAGCAATGTAAATAACTTTGTACACAAAGTAACGAGGGAAACAAAATGGCTGATCAAAATGTACTTTGTTTATTTTTTTTATACGTTATTTATGTCTAGTACCTATCTGAACGGAATCAAATATCTATGCCTCACAGAACCTCAACAGATATTAAAATAAATATGGGTATTTACTTGTGCTAAAAGTAATACGATTTATTTAGAAATACAATTTTCTCTTTTTTTATACTATGAAATATTTTCAAGTTATGAAAAAATAGCATAGCCACCAGGTAGCTTAATTATTATTAATTGAATTTGGGTAAAAAATTAGTTATTTTAAAGTATGTTAAGGCAATTAACAGTCCGCCAATTATATTCATATGTACTTAAACCAAATATTTACACGACCCGCAGATTCAGTTTTAAATATTGTGAATGCCACTATTAGTATAAATACCGACACTGACTTTTTTTATTTCAAAGATAATTGTGAACATTTTTAACAATCAATTTTTATGCTGGTTGTTGACCGTTTAAAATTTCTTTCTTCTGGAGCCAATCCTGAATATAAGATCAGATCATGTTTCGCAAAAAAAATGCATTGTTATTGCAACTGAACTATCACGCAAAATTTCAGCTCGATCAGATATCAAGAAATCATAGAAAAATGATTTGCATAGTTTGAACCGGACTGAACTTACATACACACAAACATAGCAAGATAAATAAAAGCTAAAACTACCAACATAATATAATCTTTAAAGTTTCCACTGCTCTGAGTGCCACAAGCTCCATTTCATATTTTAATCTATGCAGTATTTTAGTTTTAAAACTCGCATTTGCGTTCGCGGCATAATTCTCATTTAATATCACCACAACTATAGCCATTACAATTTAATCGCGCCCCGAAGAAGCATACTTTGAACATGTTGGGAACAACAATCTTGTTCCAACTTGTTCGAGCTTACGAACAGTATTAAATTGAGACAAAGTACACTCATCAAAAAATATCACCGACCGAACAACACAACTTTATTTGGTACCAGATAGGCGCCATCTTTTTTTTACTTTTTTTCCAGGCGCAAGGAAATCGTTTAAGTTAACTCGTTTACTCATGAAACTTGTCTTGTGGTGCGGATTACCGAGATAAAACTTAGTTCGGGTGCTTCTATTAAAATGGTTTCTAAAAGTATTTTAATAATTCGCTGACTGTACTTTATCTGTTCGCTCGAGTTTGATTGAGTCTTTAGGCGTTTGTGCATTTTGATTTTAAAGCAATGATTGTGTCGTTTGGGTATGTCAATTTAGTACTTTTATTGAATAAAAGCCAGGATTAAATCCCTTCGTAATTAAATTTTAGTACGTTTAACGTTTACGCTCCATGTTAACTTATACCAATTTTGAAGACTTCAAAATTAATGAACCGATTTTAATTAAACTTTGTAACGTATAATGTAACATACATGGTTAAAGAGTTAGTAGACAACATTTTTTAATTAGGAATTCCAAAGCTAATATGGGTGGCTTGTTTGTCGCAGCGATTGAACGCTTTGCTGCTGTGCTGCGTGTTTTGGGATCGATTTCCGTGCGAGACTAATATTTTAGGGCCGTGACTTACAGGGATGAATCTGAGTATGATTATTTATGTGGGCTCTATATATACACACACCCACCATTAGACTTTTTATACGTTTGTAATCGCACCCATACAAGAGGAAGAAGAAAATTTCACGTGTTGTAGAGTTCCAGTATAATGAATACCAAATTCTGTTTTCATTTTAATTACAATTCATTTTCATATAAAACCCGAAGCCAACATCAAAGTATTACAAATCAAACTCCACAGCAAAGTTATAAATAAGCAGGAAAGTAATAAACACATAACAAAATTCATATACGTGGTGCGTTTCCTAATATACCGGCACGCGATACCGAAGACCTTGTGATTTATATTCAGAGGCAATTCGGTTTGCCTTTTATGCCTGTTATCATGTGCTGAATGTTCTGGAATACTCGTGTAAGAAGGCTACGCATGGAACAATAAGACCTCTTGTTGAGAACGACGGACTACTGACTGATTTTCATATCTGACGACCGATGCAGAGTTTAATAGGTTAGTGTGTTTGTTACGCGACGGACACGTTTCCGTTGCAAGCTTGCAAGGAAACTTGGGAAACAATGCATTGGACCGTCATTCGTTGACAAAAACGGTCGTCAACAAGCCTTACTGGCGTCATTGTTGGTGTAATGTGTGTGGGCTGCTACGCAATTGCTGAGAATGGATGAAGACAAATATTTTTTCTGCAAGCGTTCACGCCAAGCTACGTACAAAATGTATGGCAAGCACGTTACCTGCGGAAAAGCCGTACGACTTTGGTAACGTGTGCGGAAAAACAAACGGACAAATTTTGTCTTGGCTGGTTCCATGCTAGGATTCTTTTGACTTTACTATTTGAGCCACTCCAGCCAGCATAATAGCACCGAAGTATACAAATTACAATATATTTTGTGTAAGTACATCGTAAGGTGTGTGGCTGCCCTTTAAGAACAGAAATAGTAAAAAGTTTACAAGGCGAAAGAAATCACCACTTCCTTCTTTTTACCAACCACAGTCTTTATATCCAACTGCGGCAAAGTTACATAGTTTTGTTTTTTTTTTTATAATTTGTGATCTGCTTAGCTCATATAGGGGTCAGCTGCCAGTCTAACCGAATGCATCTCTGTGCAAGTATCTATTCTGTATAGTGATTGAATATCTGTCCACTACCACCCAGTAACTGGGGAACAAGATACTCCTTTGTAAGACTGGTTGTCAGACTGTCAGCCTTTTTTCGTTTGAAGAGCTCTTTTTAAAGGAGGTCAAATACTACCACAATATTTTCTACAACAAATCAGAATTGTTGGTATTGTTGAATGAAGGTGACTACTAGAGGTTACCGCTGTATACCAGGTGAGCTTTCAGCAGTCAACCAATGATATAAAAAACACAACTAAAAAAAATTATTACCTTTGTTAATTAAGAAATCTTTTCTATGTCAGCTCCAATATTTTTTTTGTTTTTCAAGAATTTTCATTCGAACTATTCTTGTAAACAGGATGACTTTTAATTTCTATTCAAGCGCATCTTTTAAAGGGTGAACGTAGTCCTATATCAAATGTGGGCAGGGGTGATTCGGGTCAGAATGATAAAATAATAATTATTAAACATCATCTTAACGTTAAATTAAGATAACTTGTTATAACCCACACACTAAACAGTAATTAATAATTCGGTTAAAACATTACTGTACTATTTGGCAACTAAGTACATTACTGCAGCGGAAAAACAAGCATTTGTCTATATTATTTCATTGTTAAAATCCCTTTTAAAGTTTCGTCGATTCTCCCCTGTTTGGCATACAGGGGTTAATAGACGAAACTTTAAACCTGTGAACTTCGTTTCGTTTTACTAGATACAAAAAACTTTTACTGTGTGACTAACTTTGAAATGTAAAAAAAAATTAATTCACAAAAAGAATTTTGTCAATCAAAACGTGTAGAAACATTTTGATCGATAAAAAATAAATACTTTTTATTTTTCTGGTAATTCAGTCATAACAGCTCTATGTTTAAAGTGCCATTCCATTATACATGAGGTTGTTGATTCTTAAAAGGCTTTTTAAATATTAACATTCCTACGTAGACATCGCTGACAGTAGTACCACAGGTGGTACAGCGAAAACATCGAGACTTATAATTAATGTAACTCCGACATCGGTAATCGGCCTTGAGCAAGCGTTATGATCAATGTTCGAGCATTCTCTGTATGAGAAGAGGGCTTTATCCAATAGCGGCATAGTAATAGTCAAACGGTTACTAGTATTCTCATCGTAATGTTACATAAAGCAAGATGCTTCGATTTATTTTATTAGAAGCATATAAGGACGTATAGCTGGAATAATTTATATCTCAACATAGAGGGAGCACATCAATATATATAATAAAAAATCCCCCTAACACATGATCCCAAAATCTCACGCGGAAATAATCGTTCGATATTCAAAACGAAGGGCTTCGCTTTTCGCGCAATTAACCGCTGAGTTTAGTCCCTCTGCTTCCGGCGGGGTACTTCCGTTTCGCCCCCTTGTTGATGACTCGCAGTATATTGATTAATGAAAAAATGTATTCTAGAATATTTGGTACGCGCGAGTCATTAGAGTGACAAGTTTTGAAAATCGAAGTTTCGGGAAAGAAAGAGAGGCAGATTTCGGTCACAGACACTGTAACTCTATAATAATGGGAAAGAAGTTTCCTTGATGATTAAAGATGATGGTTTTTGAAATAAAAAATAAACAGACAAGTGCAAGTCCAATCTAGACAGTAAAATTTGAAAAAATATCTCGATGGTTCAGTGGTACTCTCATATATCAATGCAGCGTTTTAAATTCATAAAAAAATCATGTCAGGTCTTCGATTGTCACTCAAAGGTCTTTTACGGTGGTTAATAATGCTGCGCTTAAATAAATATCGAAATATACTTAACAACAAAGCATGCTTTTACCTACCAAAATATTCCAACAAACGACAATTTATTCTCTCAATAAAAAGGGGAGATTTGGAACTTCAAAGCATACAGCATTACAACGAAAACCAAATTAAATAGAAAAAAAACAGGTGGCAGCAGGCACACAAATTACACACTCCACCTCCACCACACTATGCAAAAATAAGAGAGGGAAAAAAAACTTTTTTTTTAATTTCTTGAAAAAATACCCAGGCGTTTCATGCGGAATTGTATTGTTTTCCAACACCCTGGATACCGGGGCAACTGCGGAAAACGATAATGAGGGAGCACTTTTTCCGTATACCCTCTCTTTCGCGAGAAATGAGGTCGAATTACGAATTGTGTGCTCACTCATAAAAAAAAATTACTTCGACCACGATTGTGCCTGCCGCGGCAAATTAACGATACAGGTATTTTTTAACAATGGAATGTGTATTACCTATAGGATTTTTGGCTTTGAGTTCAAGTTTAAATAGGATTCGTATCAAACTAATCTTAACATTTATCCACGATTTTGTCCAATACTTATGAAGTTGCAGAATTAAAAATGAGGCCTTTACTGTCCGTTTTAAGGTTACTTACTACAAAAATATCATCAAAATTACTTTCCGGGTAAAACAGATAAACAGACCGACAAACGACAAAGATACATACTATTGTAGTTATTTTCGCATTTACAATATTAGTATGAATTGCCATTATTGTGACCCCCATTAAGATAAAAATGACCTCCATTAAGTTAAAAAAATAATTGCAGCAGAACTTTTTGAGCTTTAAGCAATCTCCCAACAGTTATTTAAATTCGATTTCCTGTTGGGCTAAATGTTATTAAGTTTTTCCATTACGGAATTGCTCTAGAGCCACCCAGAGTTTGGAACTACGTTGCATCCGGTTTGCCTAACATTCGATCTAACAATCCTAAAAACCCAAGAAATCTCTTTTTTTTTACTTCGCCAGAATCAGTTCAATCCTAGAAGTTTAACGAAGTATCCAATGGTGATCTCAATTGAATTTAAGACCTCCAACCAGTGCTTACAAACTGCTTATAGACTAAATCAAGCAATCTCCAAAAAATACTTTATTTAAAGTCCTAATTTTTACCCCTAAATCCAACCACATTGTTGTTGTACCGATTCCAAGCACATAAACTAAACATTGATCACCATGCTTGTTCAAGCGTATTGGAAATTTCAGACTTGTAAGGACACAGTAGAACTTGCTCGGGCTAGGCGCCTTAATAATCGCGCCATCACGGCACATTATATATTGTTTGTCCATTTCAAACCTGAAACCTTTACATTACTCGTGAATAAAGTCCCCAGCAAATAATAAGCGGCCAAAATAATCACCTGAACACTGTCCCAAGTGGCCTGATCCCAAGCGTTTTGTACCTTCCGATAGAAAAAAAGGATCCATCGGCAGACGCGCTTTATGGTCCCATAAAAAAATTATGACGGTCCCTGCAAACGCCAAATTGAATATGAAATCAGCACGATGAACTTTCAGTCAAAATTTAATGAAGTGAAGTAGGCACGTGTTCTGAACTGGCGTCCATTTTGTACGCCTTTTTGTTTGAATGCTACTCTGAAAATATTTGAAAACGAGGAAATGTTTAAGAGATACGCAACAGTTATATTCGTGTATTATTTATTTTAAAAAGAGGATAATAATTAAACATCTTGTAATGGTCCAGCGATTTAGGTGCCCATCTCTCGTGCATCATGCCTATCTCTGTTGCTTGCTGGATCGATGTCGTAATTTCCCAGATCTATTTCTTAATATTATCTTAGTAAATACTTACTAAGACAATCTTGAACATGACTGCTATCGATGAAGAAAAACAACCCAAAAATCCTTGCTCGGGCCTTCTTTTTATGAGAAGAAGCATGTCTCCTGCAGTGCAACAGTAACCTAATGATATTTATATTTACTTCGCCTTTGAAATAGAGAATTGAAATCCAAACTGTAAATAACATTTAGACGTGACATTGAGGTCATTTTTTCATTTTGTTTTCTGCATCAAGACTTACAACAGCAACGCTCCTATATAATATATATCATTGCAACGTATACCCGAAAAGTTGCAAAAATCAAAAGATTTTACAAAAAAAACACAGTCCAACTTGCAAGAAGCATTAAATTCATTTAACTAAATACCTCGTCGCTTCACAAACTAAGGCCAAGTTTAATGAATCTTAATATCTGTGAAGGATATATTTCAAGATGTTAGAGTTTTCGTACTTAATGTACCGTCATAAGATGAACGGTGCGATTATAACGCAAAGATTGCGAGATACTCTTTATTTATGATCGTTTAACCCTTCAGAAGTAATGTGAGGTTTTATGTATTTTTCAACGCTTCTCTGTTTAATTTTTTTGTTAGTTTTGTATGTGAACCCCTAGTCAAGTGTTAGAAGTATTTTTTTCAGACAACCAAACGCCTAAAAATTTGGACAATACATTTAAGAATTTATGCTATTCTACCATCAATAAATCTAGAACGCCTATTATAGCAGTGCTGTTTAACTGGTTTTGATAATACGAATTATAACTGGATAGATTTTGACAACAGCTTTTTTTGTCTACCTGTAATATATTAAGATCATCTCTATGTATCTGCATAAATTGGTGATGAATCTAGTCACCATTCTAATCATTAGCAGCCCGTGCTAGTCTACTGCTAGACATAGAGCTCCCCCGACTGACGAAGACTATAAGTTGTTTAACCGCCACGTCAAAACATTGCTCTAAACGCTAAGCTATTTAAAAAACGTATAGAATTTTGTTATTGGATCGTGACCGGGCGTGCTGGACACGTTTTTGGAAAATGTCAAAATGTTAACATAAGGCCACTACCTATAGGAGCAAAGTAACCAAAGATGCAACCGCGGAGGACAGCTAGTATCCCGTAATATAATAGTGGGTACAAGTTATCCTTTTCCCCTGTCAATAGCTTTTTATTTGTTTTGGTGAATGGGAAATCATCAAATAGCGGGAGGGCGTGCCAGATTTTTACTGACTAAAAACCTACTCATATTTCTTCGGTTGCCCTGTACGTTCCAGGGCCACCGTAGCTGTTCCGCAACCCCACTGTTAATAGCTGGCCCTTGATATAAGTCCTTAGCTTTTCCACTCACCCACCATTCTGACCTTAGCCTATTTCAACCTTTGATTCTGATTGGCTTATAGAACAATGGTCCTTTTCAAAGTTCGTTATCGAAAATTCAGACGATTAGACAAAATAAGTAGACGATTTAAATTTAAATTATCGCTAAAATGTTTTCACTTAATTAATTCAGTTAATTAAGTCCCTCCGGTGTTTAGCTATGAAAAATAATTGCGAAATATTTCATTTTCATTTTAACTGTGTGCATTTTAAATTCGTTTTTTGCAAAGTTATATTTTTTGCTTCAGTTCCGTGTTTGCGTTTTATAGGAGAGATATTTAAGGTAAGCATAAATTGATGATTTTGCTTTTGAAATTAAGTTAGGCTTTTGTTACGCAATAACTTAAAAATAATTTCATTGATTTCCTTCACTTTTTTTTTACATTTCTAACTACTATTTCAAAATTTGCTACTATGTCAACTTTCCAAGTCGCGGATGAAACCGCGATGTTAGCTAGCTCTTATAATTTTCTGCTAAATTATCAAAACAAGTAAACTACATCAGCTTAGTGGAAAGATCCATAATTATTTGTTGCTATGCCGCAATAAAAATACACATTCTGTAAAAAAATCACCTTTCTGTCTATTACGGTTCATGAGATATAGCACGCTGATAGAAAAGTGAACGGACGGAAGAACGAATAGCGAAGGCTTAGCAATAGAACTTTTGGGTACGGAACCTTAAAAATATATAACGTGCGTTATGTTTCCAACATCAAAAACAACATTATATTACCAAACCCTCTCATAAACGTCATACCAAAAAATGATTTTACGTTCTAATCCCACTTAGGTTTTATGATCTTTATCAGCACATAACTATATACCAAACACATAAAACGTACCGAAAACCCTAAACACTATGTCAGTTCATTTTACTCAGCACATAAGCGTATATACTTGTAGAACATTCAATCATTTTGTGTGAACACAGTGATTATCTCTCCATGCATTAACATAGTACCCAGGGCATCATTGCAGGGTTAATTCTACTTCGAGGGAATCTGCTGAAATGTATGTAATAAAGCCAGCTTACGACCCAACACTGGGGTATGAAGCACAATTCCAAAATAATATGAAATTATTATCATTTCGCCTTTAGTTCACAACGCTTGTGCCAATCTGAACACAAGTGCCACGTCAAAATACGCTTATTAAACATACTCGGGTCACGGGTTTTAAAAAAGAACTGAAAGTGCTCTTTAGGTACTAGTAATATAATTTTAGCTTGACAAAAATGAATAATTTTGGTCGTTGAAAATGATGAGAGTTGTATGCATTCATTTTTGGTATATTTTAACAATCTAATGATTGATGTGGTGATGATTCGTCACCAATGACTGTCTTTGACAATTGATAAGTTTGACAATTCATAAGTACCTATAAATGGTCTAAGTGAAACGAATGCTTTGAATTTTTTTGAATTTTGAATTTTAAATGTGTCTTTTTGAATTGATATGTCTTTTCTAAAGTTTATCTTGGACGTCACAGCTATTAGTAAAAGACATCATCTGAAGACATCATGAACTTATAATGAATGTTGTTCAAAATTACAAATTCGTCTTGACAAAGCGTGATGATGCGATCTCTATATGAGTAATAGGCTGATTTTATTAGGAATTCGAAATAATATTCAGTTGTTTAGGTCAGCGTAGACTAAGAACTAGAAATCACATATGAATTGGCAAAGTTACATTGACACTTGCCTGGAATCTATAGTAACCTTGTCCTCAACTACTGGTCAATCACGACTCTCGTGACTGGGTCATCGTGACTCTCAAAATGAAAATTTGCAGGCATAATTTACATATTGTTCAAGTGCAGATCTGTACTCATACAGAAAGACCTATACTCATACAATGAAGTCAGGAGCTTTGATCACCACATTCATTCCACGTCTCCCGACTCATACAAGGCTAAAACTATTTAAAACAGTAACACGAAATACCAACAAAACCCAACATAACTCCGTCACACAGCTTTTCCTTAATCGGATTAGAAAGACTTGCTCCAAGCTCACATCAATTGTTGAATGAAAAGGTAACATGTACTTAACTTTGATAGATATAAAACGGCTATCGCAGCAATTCAAACAGAATGCAGTCAGACGTATAGTGTCGACGCCGCGTCGCCGTCTGCACGAGAGCACGTCATCGCAACACTCATACTTTTGTTGCCTGCTACTTGACCTACATCCTCTCTACATGTCTCCTGTAACAGGAAGCGCACCCCTCCCCACACTACATCCACAAAACTTCACACAAATATAGACCTTACCAAACTAACGACACGATCCAAACTCCTCCATCACACAACCAACTCAAAGGCGACTCCCCACGCAATTTAACACTTTGTTTTTCCTTCAAACACGGCAGAATATTCAATGTCGGCGGAAAATGAGTTGGCTGTTGCTATTTAGCGATTTGCCACTCAACAGCTCAAGTAATAAGTTTCAGATTCAAACGGCAAGGAGGTGCGTTCTAATGAATTTTTTATCCCGTTTCGGCCTACACTAGCTGCAATAATACATGTAATCCGAGCCTTACTGGCATCGCGATCGGTATATTCACAAACAAAATATTTTAAACATTCATAAAAGGGTTATGGCCATCCCTATTTTTTTATTTGAGAAATAGGGATGAAAGCGAAAACTCGTAACAAATATTGTTTTGGAACATAGCAGCTATATCTACTTATTTACGTTCATACTAACATATTATGTGATCCCTTATTACTTGTTGCTTTAAACAAGAAAAGAAAAAAGAGGTCAAACAAGGATCAGTATTCAAACATTTTTATCAAGCAAGTTTTTCTTTGGTAAACACATAACTTACCATCTTTAATTTAACCAGTTCCTTTAATAAATAATATTATTTCCAACGTGATTTGCCTTCCAAAGCAAATCTTTAAAGGGTACATAAAAATCGTTTTGTACCTGTTTCCGGCCCTGTTCTTTTTATTCGTAATCAAAACTTTACGGCAATTTTATACGTATCGAAAAGGGTCCATATCAAATAAAATTCGGGGCTAAAGGCTGGCAACTTCTGTGCGAATTTGTTGTGCGTTGAATCAGTTAATGTTGCCAAGTTTTAATTGGTTTAATAATTCGCGTTTTCTGATCTCTGCGTAGGTATAAAGTTTTAACTTTTTCAATTACCGTTAGTGAAGTTTCCTATGCTATGATTGACGCTAACTCCAGCTTAGCCGATGTTTCTATTAATTAACATTTATCATTTACATTTTAATTCGAGTGTTCGGATTCTGTGGGGTGTGTCATTAAATATAATTGACGGGCTTATGGCTAGATTTAGAAAAGTTGGAATATTGGCTTTTAAAACTGGATTTGCGATCCAGCCATTTTTATCGTGGATGAAAGGTAACATGCAAACTCCAATGGTACATACCGTAATATTATTATTTTCCTAGACGGTACCCACAAACCAATCGGTTACAGAAATGTTCACGGTAATAGTAAAAATCATTTAACTGCAATATTATCTTTTCTTTATTCTTTATTGCACACAAAAAAACATAACATAATAAACTTATAGCAAACAAAAGACTTATGTACAATGATTTTTTTATGTTTCTGTTTCCATTTAATTACACCAACTGGCACAAAAAGCTTTACAATTCTACTTACATAACACTTAAATACAATATCTTAAAATAAATCTTTACTACGAGTTGTACTAAGTTAAGTATTATATAATTTATTTGTATAAAAGACATATAGAATTATATCAACACCTTAAATTAACTCCCGTATAAAATACATTCACACAAGAAACACCCAGAAAACATGTAAACAACACAAATCCTCAGTGAAATAGAGGAAAAACATACAAAAGTAAAAATAGTTGCTCCCCGACGTTGGCACTAAGGCGTATAATCCCCTTCTTATACCCAATTTATATGAAAAACGACATCGAAAGAAACAAAGGTTGTTCTGACCTAAGAAATTTCAACCATCAGCTACAAACTGCTCGATATAATAGACTTGTGTTATGTGTTTGTTATTTGATTTAATGTGTGTGAGTGTGTGTTTTGTGACTTAAGGAGTTATGTCGTTTGTGTCTTTGTTTAGAATGCGAGGTTTTTTTACTTATTTATTATAAAAAGAACTATTACAGATTACAACTGGATTTTCGACAAGGCATATATTATGCAGAGTTTATATATAAAGTATTTTTGGATTATTCTATATTTTTCATGTTGTTTACGATTGTGTAATTGAAAACTTACTTAATCCTTCGAACACACATGATTTGAGACACAATAGAAATAAATAGTAGCCTGACGCCTGGTTGTCGGTTGGTAGTCAAGAGCTTTTTCACTAAAAATGTATTAGAAATTTTATCTATGCGAAGCATGCGGTCACAACCATATTAACTACCTTTACTGTTTTTAATACAAATATAACTTCTATACTATTACAGATTAAAACTTGGACAAAATATTTAGTTGAATTTATAAATAAACTATATTTGTTTTTTTTTTGCATATTGTTTATGAATTAAATATTAATTTAATTATTCGTCGTAACTTTTTCATGATAACAATGTATTAGAAACTTCATCAATGCGGAGCATGCGTTTAGAGGTTTTTACGGTGAATTAAGGAAATAAGCTTTCATAACCATATAAACTATCGGTAGAAAATACGGTTATTCAGTTCGTCACAGGAATCAAAGTCGAGGCACGTAACAGCCAATCGCTCAGCTGCTGAGCCAACCGTCCCTACAGCTTAATCCTAGACAATCAAGATGTGCTCAAACATCTTAAAATGATTAAACTTTTCGAAGATTTGCCGACCCCATGATCAATAAGTCAAGGGACGAAGGAGAAGGTTTTAATATGAAGGTTTTATTATTCAAACATGTTAATCAACGGTGTTAAATTAGTACCAAGTTATTTATTTGTGGCAGTGCAAATTTTTTATTTCTCATACATAGAGCACGATCACTTTGAAGGTAGTTGGCGATTTTAATCTTGTATTTACATCAGTATATATTGTTTAAAGTCGGCAGCACACCTCTAAGGCTCTAAAGTCCTTACTCATACTTACTGTATAGATAATACAAGAGTTAATGTAACAGCTACATTATTTACCAGTCTATCTTAACTCGAACACTCGAATAACCTAACAAAATAATACTACTCCGTATAACAAAAATAATCCCATATTCCAAACAAAAAGCGATAAAATATCCACCCTATTATACCAGTTTGGTCACTACTCGTTAGCCGGCACACATGTTAGAGATTTATCAAGCAACTTTGCTAGTGTGGCCCTTTGTTGGTCTAAATTAAACCGTAATTAGTCAGGGCTGGCGCGCTAGTGATTTATACCGGTTTTTACGGAAAACCGGCAAACTAATGTTATCATCCACGCAACGGACCTTGTAATAACTGAGGCCAACGTTGGCCCAACGTTTGCCGTGATTTGTTGGCTGTTAGTTGTCCGTGTGCGTTTTGATTTAGGTCCTGTGTTGTTGTTGTTTTGTTAGCGCTAGAGAAAAATTGTTTTCCAATATTGAGGATTTTGGGAATTACTGAGTGTGTTTTTTGAAACGGTTGGAGTTGAAAATTATTTAGGTCGATGTTGATAAACGTTTCGTACTTAATTTTTAGTTAAGTTTACCTAACACGTATTAAAAATATATATTCAAACCGAACTTGATACACGAAACTTTCAAACCAACCGCACCTCGATCCCTCATAAAAAAAAAAACAAATATAATACATTAGGGCTGCCCCCGACGTAATTTGACTAAACGTCAACAGGCTATTACCCCCAATGACCGATCGGAGTCGACAGCGTTCAATATGAACCGTTCATTGAACGATTCATTCGCGAAATCAAACTGACATAATATAATATCATCATCAACCGAAAGACGTCCACTGCTGGACATAGGCCTACCCCAAAGATTTCCACATGCATCGGTCCTGCACCACCCACATCTAACGGGATCTGGTGACCTTGTCAAGATCATCGGTCTATCTTGCGGGAGGCCTGCCCACACTGCGTTTAATAACATTAAAAAAATATTTAATACCAATTGACACACGATGCTTTCAAATCAACCGCACCTCGATCCCTCATTGAAAAAAAAACCAAACAAATATATACATTAGGGTTGCCCCCGACGTAATTTGACTAAACGTCAACAGGCTATTACCCCCAATGACCGATCGGAGTCGACAGCGTTCAATATGAACCGTTCATTGAACGATTCATTCGCGAAATTAAACTGTCAGCTGACTCTTGGTTGTTTGTTTGTTATTAACTAATGCACACAAGGGAATTGTTTAACCTTTTATAGAACATTGATTTCGGTTGACAGATGTGTTGGTTTGGGTGGTTTTTGTGATATGTTATTTTCTGGAGTGATAAAATTTAGTGTTTTTTTTTTGGATAAAAATTTTTGGATAAAAATATTCATTGCTAAGTATTTTTGGATATTGGTGTAAAAAAACGGGGATGTGTGAAACAACGTCAAAAAAATTCAAAGCTATTTTTATTATACTTCAGTGACGAAAAAAAATCAAATGGCTCGCTTGATAGTAAACAATCACCGTAGCCTATAGATACATGCCACAACAGGAGAAATCAGGCATTAACTGTCTGTATATCTATTCACTCCTTTTATAAATAACGCTATGTCTTCGGTATCGGTATTTGTATTATTCCACTAGTAGAAGTTGCAATTTGAATTTTTCAAACACAAAATAAGGTCATAGAAATATGTAAGGCAGGTAAAAAATAAATATTAATATAAATTTATATATGAAGTTGTGTAAAGTGACTTTAAAACACAGTTCATTCGATCGTTATAATGTAATCGTAGACGCGGCGTAGTGTCTCGTAGACGTTCGTAGCACGGCGCGGCGTAGACGTTTCGTAGAACCCGTCGTAGCATTCATGTTGATCATATTTTATTTATTCAAAAGAGCTACTTTTAGCTTTTGCACTAGTTGAAACTTTATTTAGTGCTTTTACACTTTCTTGTTTCACATATTTTGTATTATTCTGTAAATATTTAATTTTTAAATAACTTTTTGTAATGCTGGAATACAAGATGCCTGTTACAGCTGTCGTAGCTTTTATTAAGTCTATACCAAGTACTTTTTGCCATCGGAAACATTATTTAACTTTAACGTGTCTATATTTTGGTAAGTGGCTACATAAAAAAAATGGTATTCTGTACTGTCCGTGCGTTAGACCGTCAAAGACTACTGAACACATTTTTCGCAAGATCAAATTAATAAAAACATACTAAGGCAAAAAGCATCAAAGTTCTGGAGTGAGAGCTTGTGACGTCATTTCTCAGTCAAAATTGCACCTAAGTGACGACACATGATGCGAAACGCGCTCAATCGGCATCATTTTTCGTGAACGAAAAACAAAAAGATAAAATAAGTATCAAAATTTCTTAATAATGTAACTGATGGACTACATAGTTTTTTAGCCATATAGCCAAAAAATGTCAAAAACATACAAATACGTACAAAATCAATTTCCCTAAAATCCAGCCATTTACAAACCCTGGAAGGGTTAGTAAATAATTTAGTCTAAAACAACACAAACTAATTACGGGCAAACAAACACAAATTAATCTACATTTGCAATTTCTATACAATATGCAATAAATCATATATTATAATATACAACCAAAAGGTTCTAAGTGAAAATTAAAATTTCCTCCATTAATACTGTTCAGGTCATTAGGGGCACGTGAGCAGACTAGTATACAGGGTGTTTATTAAGCGATACAATCTCCGGTGTGCTATGAATATTCAGCGAGCGTATCGTCCTGCCCTAGTGTGTGGACTTTTTTAAATGTGGAACGTTTCGCGTGTGTGTTTTGTTTTTTTTTCGTAGAATATTCTGGGGAGTTAAGTGTGTTTGTTTTTGTTGTAATTGGATCACCCTGTAATGTGATTGGTTTGAAATATTTATTGCGGGGTAGGTGAAATGGTGTAATGTGTTTAGCAAAGTTTTGTATTTTGTTTATTTTAAGTCTATGTTTTGTATGTGTGCAGAGGGTCATTCCAATTTATTTATGAACGTGAGCGTCCGGCTAGCAATCACCGTTTGTTATAGAAAGTTGAACAAAATGCCTTTGAATGAAAAGAACATTGAAGGATTTTGTATTTTAAAGGCGCTAAAATGCCGTCATGAAAATCTAGCCGACAGGACTGAGTAGTGACCAAGCTACAGAGTAAAAAAAAAAACGAAAATTCATCGTCAAAAATAGTACTGATAGGGTCCAATATTTTACTCATCGATACTTAATAACATTTGCATGTAGAAACGTCAATAAACTCAGCTCAGCAGTGTTCATATAAACTCCGCTTCACCAAACCAAATGCAGTAAAACATTAATATATAGGTGACACAAACTATAATTATGCATCGTTATTTCTGCACAAAACAACCAAACTAAAGTAATTAACCAACTTGTATGTTTCTTGAAAACGTCTGCACTTTGTCATACACACTGCTGCAGAATATGGTACAGTCATAAGCATAAATATGTTACAATCTATACTTACTTATTTTGTGATGCAAAAGTTACTCTGTCTACCGTGACCCCGGAACATAAAAGGCAACAGAAGGAACATGTTGATGTGGTATTAGTCAGTAAAAGTCTAACACGCCCTCCCACCGCACCCAGGACGGGAGCAGTCATTTGATGATTTCCCACCCCCCAAAAAAAGTTACTCTGTCTGACTGTTTGTTACGTTTTCCCGCCTAAACTACTGAACCAATTAAAATGAAATTTGGTACAGAGATGGTCCATTATCTGGAAGAGGACATAGGATAGTTTTTATCCCAGAAATAACACGGGAACGGCAACCGCGCGGGTAAAACTGCGCGCTACAGTTAGTATTGTATAATAAAAAAAGTGATTTAAAGCAGAAATGTTCTTTACAGATCTATTTATTTAAACTTCATGCACAAGTGTACAGGCTCGGACTTAATGCCTGAAAAGAATTGGATTGAATTGCCTTTTTGACTGTTTTTTTTTTCAAAGTTTCCTTGTGGCTAGCAATTTATGGCATTACATTATTATTATTAATAGAGATAACCACACGACGAGTCCCACATCTGCGTCACTGTACGAGACATACTGCTGTCGCGTGTCTTTCATGCTGACTGTACCTATTAGAAGAGTGGTATCTGTGCAGCGTCATAGTGAAGCTAACTTGTAATGACTGGACATTATATTGTTCGTTGAAGTCTTATTTTGTAAAATACAGTTCATGTATGTAGTGAGCCAGGAATTGGTTCTATTAGAGTGGGGTCTGCATTGTGTCTTAATGAAAGACATTTGCTGTTACAGGACATCTGCTGTCTTTGTTTTACAATCTTTAAGCAATTGTAGAATTGTAGAACCATCCTTGTATTATTATTTTTTTAATGTCAGTGGCTTATGCTACTCCTGGCTAATGCTCGGTACACATGACCACGACTCATTGCTACGATTAGACGGCGCAATTTGTTTGTGAACGTAATTTATAATATAGTGTATCATCTACTATGTCGTGATGACCTTGTGGAAAAGACCGCCCGCCTCTCATGGAGGAGTGTGGATGTAAATCGGGGCAAGTACCAATGTGACTTTTTCAATTTGTATGTACTTTCTAGAGTTACTCTTGGAAGGCACTGACATTCCGTACCTCAGAAAGCACGTTAGGCCCGGTTGTTCTTCATAGAACTTTGACAGTCGCTACAATACATAGTCAGAAGCTAGAAAGTCTGACCAATCCTGTCGTATAACGTCGTCTTGTAACTGGGTTGTGGAGATCTAATACGCAGTCGCTTCACGTAAAACACTGGTATCCAGCTGAATCCAGCTAGGCTAGAAGCCGAATCCAAGATAGTTGGTAAAAAGCTAGGGAGGTGAAGAGTGTATCATGTACTACTATAAAATATGATCTAAACTAAAAGATCCAATAGGTACTTCTAAGAGAAAATTGCTTTGAAATTTTTGTAAGGGTATAGCTTAGATACATTGCATTCATATGACTGTATAATGTCAGTAATATTGTCTGTATATTACAGTTGGCCTGTAGTTCACCAAGGACTTGTCCTACATAATTGCATTGCGTTGAAATTATGACGACTAGGTATGACAGATATTATGTGCATCTGTAACTAGGAAATTACAATAGAAATTGAACAATAGAAACATCCGTTTAGAATAACACTCCATTCGGAATAACATTTTAAAAAATAACGTTTGTTATTCAATTCCCTCTGTCAAAGTTACGCAGATTGTATAAAATGTTTGGTGCAAAAAATTCTAGTAATATCTGCAATACTAACTCTGTAAAGGTGACTACTAGCTTCCCAATAGATTTTTGAAAATCCTAATGCCTATTTTATCAATAGGGGATGAAAGTATGAATATTCACGCGGGGAAACTGTCTGCGAAAGCTAGTTGGTTATATTTTAAACATCTTATCCTTCCTGCCGGAGTTGCGGAATGTTTATAATGGTTACCGTAACCCCGGAACATAAGGGGCAACCGAAGGAACATGAGTGGGTTTTAGTCAGTAAAAGTCTGACACGCCCTCCCACCGTCTTTACGGCGGGAGAAGTCATTTGATGATTTCCCACTCACCAAAAAAAAAAAACATCTTATCCTTTTTTTCCACATAAAGTGCTCCATTTTAACGCAATGTAAAACTACTGTGATCAAGGGTGGGGTTAACTGACTGTCTGATTGTTGATATAAAACGCACAGCTCAAACCGTTAGTCATAGAGACATAAAACTTAGATGATGTGTTCTTTGCGACAAGAAGGTAAAATAGTGGATGGAATTTCGACATTCCCGCGGGGTAAGCCGGGGACGAAAGCTACTTATTGATACTTATTATACCTGTAAATATTTTTTTTGTTTTCTTTGTATATTGTTAGGTTATATATTTTATATGAGAATCAAATTTATCTCGACATTTTATCGAATTGTGTACTTGTGTAAAAGTGAACTTGCCTATACTTTGACTTTGACCATATTGTAATTCTAAGATTTTAATTATCGATAAAACTCAAGATTGAAAGTCGCCAATTGTAGTTTACATGAATAAACTGATGAACTTTTTAAACAAGTAATAATAATAAATGTTTAAGCAGACGTTTTAATTTAAAACAAGTTTTACTATCTATGAGTGATTAATAGTTGTTTTTATGTTCGTAGTGGAGTAAAACAAAGCGATTTTCATTAGTTTCGCCTTGTTTTAAAGCAAAAGTTTTCTTATTATTGATGGCAACTGTTGTTTTCAACCGAGTTTAAATGAAGAAGGTTTTCAATTTGACTTTGTATTATTTTACGTTAAATTTTACCAGCCACGACGTTAATTATTACAGTCGCAAATTAAAATGATACCTATGTTCTTCATTCAGATTAAAACTTGCTCAATACCAAATCTTATCAATAAATCAGTTTACTGGTTTCGGTGCGAAAGTGCAAAGAAAAAGACAGAGACGCCTAAATAATATTACTGTGATATCATTCGTGTAAATTGAAAATTAATCAGATTTGAGGACTAAATAAAAGGTTTTATAGAAAGTCTGTCTTACTTTCATCTTTATCGGTTAACGGTGTCAAATATCATATTATTATAATTAATGGATACATACTAAGTAAATGTCGTGATGGCCTAGTGGTTAAGGCGCCCGCCTCTCATGCAAGAGGTTGTGGGTTCGAATCATGGCAAGTACCGATGTGGCTTTTCCAATTCATATGTACTCTCTAAAGATTATCTTAGACATTGCAGACATCCGTGGAGGGAAAACATCGTGTGAAAACCTAGACTTATAGTGAAAATAAGTCCACCTGGACTTACAGTGAATAGGTATAAGTCCGAAATCGCCAATTCGCCTTGAGCAAGCGTGGTGATTAATGCTCGTACCTTCTCTATATGAGAAGAGACCTTTGCCCTGCAGTGGGACAGTAACAGGCTGGTATTATTTATTATTATTATACATACTAAATTGCAAAATGAAAAGCAACCTGACATACCCTAGGGTTCAAGCGTACTCCAAACCATCAAAATCGATTCAGTGGTTTAACTGTTCAAACGTAACAGACGGACAGACTAATATCGCATTTCAAATATTAGTACACTCTTCATTTGATTGCACAAGAAGTACTGAAAAATGCTCTATTCCTTTAACAACAAAGTTGTTTTCAAATATATTTTTACACCAATGCAAAAAAAGCAACTACTAAATGTAGTATTTACCATAACACTTAAGACAACAAAAAGGGTTGTAAAGTTGACTGTGCGGTCAGTAAATAACCGATAGGCACTGTTATCAGTAAAAGGCAGCGACAGGCAGCCTTTTAAAATATGACCCTCTAGCCCTGGGCGGGTAGAAATGACCCCAGTTTATGTACTGTAAAGATAAACACATTCATTGTTCATGAAAACGTGAAATATGTGAAAATAACTTTTGTTATATTTTTGGGTTTCTTTGTAACATTCTGTAGTTAAGGTGTTTGATGTTTGCTGGCAGAAATTAGTACTATGTGGTACCATTTTCTGTCTTTGTATCCGCTTGAGTGCTACAAGTGACTTTTGTCCCTTTTTAGTTTTGACGCCCGAATGCTACAAGGGACTTTTGTCCCTTTTTTCGTTCCATTGCGTTACCGGGCGATACGACATCATAATTATATTTGTTTCTTTCTATCACACGGTGTTTAATAACTTTTTCTCTTTTCTACTCGATTCTTAATATATTTCTTCATGCAAAAAATATGACAATAGTCCCACAATGGTTCATTCGGATTTAAAAAATAATGTCAAAGTCAGTCGTTGGCTCTTGCGCGTTACGCGGAAGATTATCGTACTTATTTTATTATAATTTCGGTTGTGTGTAAGTATTATTGTGTTATTTACGGTGTTATTAGACAATTAGAATATAGTCTTTGTGTGTGCAACCAAATTTTAACCTGAGGGTAACTATATTTCTATTTCTGTGCGGTTTTCAGTGTACTTGTAACAGTGCTACAATTTTGTCAGAATGTTATCGTAATTTATTAAATTAGGAGACCAGTTCTGTGTAAAAAATAATAACTATCGCGTTCAATGTTTACTCGATAATAGTTTTCAGCCAAAAAATATACAAAATGTGCTAAATTTAAGTAAAGATTACATTTTTCGGTCCGCAAAACAAAAAATGTAAACAAACAAAATGGCCGCCACCCATACTGTAAGTATTTGTTTATTTTGCCGATTTTTGATATTTATTTATTTTTATTTTTTTTCGATAGCTATTGAATAACAAGTGTGATACATCATTGGAAAGGGCATTTGTTGTAGAAAATAGTTACGTATCTTTTACTTTTCTTACTCAAACTTCACTAAACAAAAAAACGCCAGAAATCTTGAAATTTTTTACGTAAGTGGGAATTCCTTCAAACAATTCCATATTTTTCTGTATTCGATAAACCAATCAACATTATATTTACACATATGTTAAAATAAGAACTTGTCTTTCAGACTGTAACAATATTTTTATTTTACGTGAAAGGGTATAGTTGTAGTAAATTATTTAATTTTGGTGAAAAATTATTTACCGTCAGCAAATGTTTCGTCCTAGTCATACGCCTGTAAATAATTATTTTTTTACTATGAAGTATGTTTTTTTTATTTATTCGCATGTAGATAGAACCCTTTCACCATTAAAAGTCATAAAATATATATGTTACCGCTTTACTTTTAAAAATAATCTTTTTTAAAGTTCAAATAATGCTTTTTAACTAAAGTCATTGTTTACAGCTTAAAATAAAAACATTTGAAACTCAATGTTAACAAACACCTGATACCACTCGAAAGAGTCATTCATTAGCTTCAATAAAAACAACACTTGAGGTGACGTAAGTTACCGACGCGTCATAAAAAAATAAACATCTGTGCGCTCGGCCATCTGGCGCGGCAGCGCGCCATTTTTTTTCGATCGGGTAGCACCCGAGTCATAAATAAGAAATTGGCGAAAGCATTCAAGCGGGTATTTAGAATAATGATGTCCTTCTCGTATGCGTACGCGCAGCTGCACTGCAGACCTTGGAGGGTGGCGATAACCAATCAGGTGCCGAGCTAACGCGAGCCATATATCGCTTTGAAATCAGGCATTTTCGATTTCCAACCTACAGCCATAACTCAAAGCGTGTATTTTTGTAAACTACAAAACACATTGAACATCTGATGGTATGCCACAGTGCAGGTAGGTAAGATAAGATCGGTAACCGTGGTTATTTCAATCCTAGATAGGCACCCATAATGCCTATATCAAACCACGAACAGTAGAGATCTAAGCCTAGTATGTCTTTATTATTTATTGTTTAACCTTTAAAACCAAAGGTTCCCAATCTTTAGTCTATAGACGTTTATGTTAAAATTTTAAACTTCTATTTCCGAAATGAGACAAAGAATATCGGACAGACGGACAAGCACAAAGTGATTCAAAAAGAATTTCGTCTTTATTTGGACGGACGGAACCCTAAACACATTTTATTCTGCATCTCCCGGGACTTACCTGGCTGAGATAAAAATGGCCACCATTTTCCGTGACATAAGCCTCCTGTGTCCGCCACATGGTCGCTCAATATGTGTCTGAACTGACATACTGATAAATAATGACGTTAGTTCGTTTGTCACAATAGTGATATATAAAAATGGATCCAAAATGCTAATACTTCACAAGTAATTTTTAGTATTGCGGTACTGTATTCTTTACAATTACAATTTGCAATTGGGTTGTATAAAAGCAATCATTAGTAATGATTAAAATTCCATACACTGTAAGGCGGATTGTCCACCGCCGCCGTCACCGTCACCTCAACGAGATCCAGATGACGGGCAGCCAAGTTTAGCATGAGATGACGTGACGTGCGGTGGACTCGCGGTCGGTAAATGTGTATATCGAAACTTCGGTGCCGTCATCTCGTTCTCGTAGACGTGACAGTGACGGCAGCAGTGGACAAACGGCTTAACTCTAAGATTAGGTTGTAAAGATCTGTCAAAACAGTTGAAGACAAAAACGATGACGTTTACAAAAAAGTGTTAATAACGATATTGTGACGATCAATATAAAGAAAGAAATAAAAAAAACCTAAAAAGATAGGGTGAAAGAGTCCCAAAACCAATAAACTAAATCGAACACCATATGGAAGGAACAGTTCCACTAAAGCCGGTACTTTTCCTGATAACGTTGGGAGAGTGTACCGACTCGGTAATTGAATCTGCATCCGCAAGTATACCCGCTCCTTTAATTTGAGTAAGTGTTGCGGTACCGTCCGCAAACACCGCAATGAACCGCATCTAACCGGTTATAACTTGATGTAACTGGTGTAGGGAAGTTTGAAGTGGTTTTTGGAAATAAAATTAGGCTTCAGAGTAATATTGACTGGCGAAGATGAATAAGCAGATTATTGCTCACGCCATTTGGAAAGAATGAGGAGAAATCACCAAACCATTAAGTTATGAGCGAAGATTTGGCGCGCACACCACATGAATATCAAAACATTCAGGATAAAGGCCTATTTCAAAACAAAAGTCCGTTTATCATGCATCACTTCAAACGACATATTCGTCGAAAATCACCAATACAACAAAACGGCTACTAAACATCGACAGACAAAAATAAGACACTTGACTTTCCTCAATCGGACGTCTTATTTTGCTGACCGTAAATAAATTTCGGAGGCACCGCACGTTTCTTCGGACCGTACTTCAGATAGATTATGCTCCCTTTGTCGTAAATTTTACGACTTCAAAAATTAGTCGTCGTGAGCTGACTAGACTGGCCTGAACACGTAATACCAAATTGTTTTACGTTGGTTTTGTGGCCGCACGGGATAATTTTGCTGGTGTCCTGACGATTTTCGATTACAGCGTTTCTGTGTGTCGTGAATTTTGTGGTTCTTGAAAATATGTGACGAAAGTTTTTCGGAGATTTTAGGACGGATATTCTATGTGCACAGTTTTGATTTAGGTATCGGAAAAACGTCTATATATTTTGTCGTTTCAAAACATTTAATATTTCCAATATGGAGAAATCATAATATCAATATTTTATTCTTAAAAAATGCTACCTTAGAACTAGAGATGTTGGTGCCGTATTATGCCAATGGTATTAAACCGTATTATACGAAAAATACCGTATAATACGGTTTATCACCATTTCCTACGGTATTTTATGTATAAAACGATTTAATATATATTTTTTTAAAAATCATTAAATTAATTACTGAATACGGTAGAAATGCTCAGAAATAAAACATAAAAGGGTATTTTTAATTTGAATCATTTTTAAACAGTCAGATTCAACATTATTACCACGAAACTAACACGGAGCGAATACAGCGTGGTGGAACATGTCTTGTCACGCGGTAAACCGTACCTACTCAAGGGGTATCTTTAAATACTTAACAAATATAGTAATAAAAAAATACGGAAATCTAATGTTTGAGAATATCTGTAAATTTTCATTACTAAGTAATCATTTAATTAGAATTAGTCATTCTAAAAAATAGAATACAATTGACACTTACAATATATTTCATTTGTTACGCAAAGATTCTTCGTATTATTGCAGGATCTTAAAAATTTAATCAAAGTATAAAATGCCTAAAATACCAATAATACCGTAAGATATAATAAAATACCGGTATAATACGTACCCTATTGGTATTATATGGTATTTTTACAACACTACTTAGAATAAATTATTTAAAAAAATAACTCACAGCCGCTACTAAATTACCCATACTTCCACAATGTAAGAACTGAACGGACCATAGGCTAATCAGCATATTTACAGTACATATAGTTTATAAATTCTTATTTATGACCAATTTTTGCTGTTGCTTAATAATGCAGCAGTAAATTAAGGCTTTAATATAACGCGAAGCCGACGCGGCGGACTGCTCGCTTAGCTTCAGTTCGCTTTTACGTGGTACAAGTTATAGGCGGAGCGGATGAAAAAAAATGCGTTATCTTCTTTTTTTAGTACCCAAAAATCTGATATAACGCGGGATATCAGATTTTTGGTTACTTAAAAAATAAGATAAAAAGTTTTCCATGTCCGTCCCCTGGTCCTAAGCTACCTCCCCACTAATTTTCAGCCAAATCGGTTCTGTCGTACTTAAGTTACAAAATGTGTAACTAACACGACTTTCTTTTATATCAATAGATTATCAGCCGTCTGTGTCCCACTGAGGGCAAAGGCCTCACCTCCCTCCTTCCTCTTATTTCTTCCCTATCTAGTGCGGTTTCAGGTTCGATCTATCGAGGTCGTCCAGCCATCATTGCTTAGGCCTGTCGCGTTGCTGTTTACTGCTGTTTGGGATCCACTATTTACAATAGCTGTCCTAAAAGTAATTTTCGTTCAAAAAAATCACTAAAGCATAACGACGAGGTCAAAAAGTAGAAATAAAAATAATTACTGCACAAAACTAACTATTAAGTTCCAAAAACTCATGCAAAATTTAATTCAGAATAATTTTATCCATTATTTTTATTATTTGTTACTCTATTTTAATAACAGATAAAATGTGAGAGTCATTACAAGTTTAATAGCACCTTCGCACAACGCTCCCTATTTTAAAACTGAACTATTACTCCATTGCGGGTCTTATTCTCATAATTACTTGTTGTTATTACTTTTACGGCGCAATTTTCCATTTATAAAGGTTTATTATAGCCCTTAATTACCCATATGATATTAGTATAGCTAATGAAATGTGAGCAGAAAGTTCATTAATTCATAATTTTGAGGTTTATAACAGGGATGCACACAATGTAATGTTTGGAAATAATAACTATTTGTTTTTTCAATTAAAATAATAATGTGTAAAGCGAGCTTCAAGAAGTACATGAAAAAGGTTTGGTTGTAATTTTTGTTTGTTGTATCTATGATCAATTGATCACTATTATACCTTACAGAATAGTTAATTATTTACCAACTTGCATCACAATATAATATCAAATCCGTACTAATATTATAAATGTGAAAGTAACTCTGTCTATCTGTCTGTGTGTCTCTTCTTCACGTCTAAACCACTGAACCGATTTGAATGATATTTGGTACAGAAATATTCTGGGACCCGAGAGAGGACATAGGATAGTTTTCATCCCGGAAATTCCCCGGGAACGGCAGCTATTAATCCACGCGGACGAAGTCGCAGGCAAAAGCTAATATTGCATAAGTTTCTGGCTTCTAACAACCAATAAAAAGGGTCGCAACCAATGCACCATTAATAATATTTTAGTCAAATCTTGTACGTTTTTGTGATTACTGTTACTAGAGTACTGTTTTTTTTTTTTGTATTTTTTATATTTTTATAACGATTGTAAAAGATCTCAATCTAATTTCACCGATAAAAAAAACTTCTAAGGTTTGTTGAGGTTTGCCCTCATTGCTAAGATAGGTAGACTGCATGTCATTGAACTGTGACATTTACCAACTCGCTCGCCGCTTGTACAACAGGCCACAAGTACCAGTAACATCGCTACGTGATTTATCGTCCGCTACACCAAGCTAACTTATTACCAACGTTTATGTTGAGCGAATATGTACAAGATCATGTATTATTTTGTGTATATATGTACCAAATAACTTAAGATACATAGGTACATATGTGGCCGCCATTACTTTTATCATGACCTTGTTTACAGTACTTTTGGTCGAAGATTCGATATTAATATGAGATTATTATTCATGGGAATTTTCTGTAATAAATATTTCTAATTTTCTGTTCATTGGAAAGTAGATTCCACTGTAACTTTATTATGTTATCAGATAGTAAATAACCTGACGGTCTACGGTAGGAGGTCAAAGTCGCCTATAGAGATTTTTTCAATACCAGGGGCCATCCCAAGGATAAAGATGTTCCGAGGTTGCGGAATGTTTATAATACTTACCGTGACCCCGGAACATAAAGACTTTTACTGACTTTTAGTGGGTTTAAACCCACTAAAAGTCAGTAAAAGTCTGACACGCCCTCCCGCCGCGCCCAGGACGTGAGAAGTCATTTGATGATTTCCCACTCCCCAAAAAATAAAATAAAAAAGGGATAAAGATGATAATTATGTCTCATGTTCCTGTTATTAAAGCCTAGTCAGCCTTCAAACCTGAACACAGTTAGTTTGGGATGTATATGGGCATGGTGGTCAGTACTTACCCGTACTAACTGATTCACAAAAACTTTAACTACTACTTAGAGAATTTAGAAAGACTACTAAGAAATTATCAATAAAATAAATAATTATTAATGCTATCTCTTCACCACCCTAGGTTGACTGGTAGAAAATGCCTGCGGCATTAAGTCCGCCTATGTACCGTTGTGTATAAAGTATTAATAAATAATAAATAAATTAACTAAAAGAAGGAAAAAAACGGCAAAAAAATAAATGTGTAAGCATTCGATGTACACACGTTACGCTATTGCAAGATCCCTTATAATCGTAATAAACTCCGAAAGCTAACCTTACCATATCTCACCATATAACCATATTTTTATTCATAAAAAAAACATTTCCGAACCTCGCTACAGCCATAAGCCACTATTAAAGGAAGGCCAGGAAATAATATACAGAAAAATCCTGATTACTCTGAGAAGGAAAAGGTACAAAGGAGAATGGGGGTGTTGGGACCCGAAAACTTATTAGAACTAATAAAAATAATTTATAAATAAAGTTTTGAAGTTCATATTACGTAAAAAATAGTTGTCAAGTCGCAGCTAGCTGTCCGTCAATAAATTATAAACTTTGACTATTTTCTTTGAAGATATATCTTGGGACAACTCGCACACGGTCATCTGCACCTAAACTAAGCAGAACTTGTACTATGGTAACCAGACAACTGATAAACAAACTTATATAATTTATAAATACATACATATTAAAGATAAATTACACCCAGACACAGAACAAACAATCATGTGCATCACACAGTTTGTCCTGGGTGGGAATCGAACCCACGACCTCCTTAGCAGTCAGGGCCACTAACCACTAGACCAACAGGCCCGTTATATATGTCTGTTACTATGTTTGTATATAATTCGACATTTAAAAAGGCGTATACGTTTTTATGAGTTGCCATTGGTTTTCGGGTACCTGCTTCTGTACACATTTACTCATTCTCCTTTTAGAATCTCAAATAAAAGAGATAAAGGTCAGCATACACTGCTCGGTTTCAATTTGTGTGCACGACGTCAAAGATTAAAGACCCATTCTGCGATTCCTTTCATCATAGTTTCTGAGGTTTGTAGAAAAAACATTATATTGAATAAGTCAAACCTTTACGTACGTTTTTAGGGATTCATAAAGTTGCAAACGAAACCCTCTTGCTGAAATTAATAAACGTATTTTTAGGGGTTTTTCTAAGCATTATTTATATCACTGTTCCACAGCTGTTATATGACATGAGCAAGATAGAGATGCTACTAAGGAACAGACTTCTCTTACCTATTTTCATTTAAACTTTCATCCCTTTACTACGCAATTTTTTCGTAAAAATATCTAGAACTACTACTCCGAAACTAATAAAAAATCTTCTGTGTTAAACAGTCCATTTATCAATGAAAAGTATAGACTACATAACATCACGCTAAGACTCAAATAAGTTGAGCAGTACCGGAAACAAATCCGCAATCCGGGGACAGATAATAATAAAGACAAAGTTAAAGTTAAAAATAAAAGCCAGTCTGAGTAAAAATCCATATTCACTATGCTCTTGCTAGATTTTAATATTGTATGGTGGTACGGAAGCCTCTCGCACTTGACCGGTTTCTGTATTGTGGTTTGTATATTCAGTTTTGTCAGGTCCAAAGATGGAGGTCATTTGAACTATAGTCATTTTATTTCTTGTTCTACCATAATATGAATGAATTATACCTTTTCTATGTTATAAAATGTTTGACTACTTAGTTTTTTGTTAGCTTTAGGTAAATTAAAAATTATTTCGGAATCTCTAATGGCAAAAAGTAACCTTCAAGGAAACTCACGTGTATACCTGTCTGCTTCCTGCACACTACCGTCTTCATCTCCTAAACTATTGTGGCGACATCTATCACCTAAAATACAAAATCAAATGCAAGTTCGACTCTCACTTGGCAAATTAACTGCCGAGCTATCTGCTATTAATGAGAAGACATATTCAACCCTTCTAATAAACTTTTTTTTTTCAGGTAACCATCACAAAATCATTTTAATCTATCTGCAACAGATTATGCTACCGAAACGGGTGCAAGAGTAAGTTTTAGATTCATTTAACGATATAATTTATTTATACTTCATACACCATGAAGGGCAGATTTTAGACCTTCACTATTTTGTTCCAGTCATCACAGACAATAACAACAAAAACTTTAACAAAATTCAAGTAGTTAATTGCCATCAGTACATATGCTTGATCCTACGCGCCGCAGACAACCAGCTAGTATTTAAATAAATTATTATCAGCTAGTTATTTATTACAACACATCACAACATAATACAACACAACCACACAATACAACACTACAACACAAAACACAAAACACACAACTTACAACTAAAGCTTATTCTGAACTCAAAAGCTTTCCGAATAAGCGTTACTATAAGCAGTTATCCATAAAATCCCGGATGTATGTACCGGCAGTTTGACGGGAACCACCCCTAAATAATGGGTGGAATTTCGCACTATAGACCAGAACATAAACTATTAAAGAGATGCTATAGTACGATTTTATGTCCCGCTTTTGCATATTGAACGGAACGAAAGCACTTCAGTCTGGCAAATAACCGTTTCTTTGAGTTAATTTATGTATCTATAGTGGCAGTCATCATTGCCAAGGTTAAATATTAATATTTCACTAACCGAATCGAAAGTTGCTGAATAATAATTTTACACGTTTTCATTGTCTCTCCAATTTAATAGTTACGAGTTCTTAAGCGATTCACTAATAAAAACGCTTCTAAGAATAAAAACACAAATGAATGATAATAAGCATTTATTGCATAACATAATCTAAATATTATTATTAACAATCGAAGCAAATAAACATTTATAGTAATAATCAAAGTAAAAATACATAAAGGGTGAAAAGACATCATGACGCAAACATTTTATATGAAATTCTTGAACCTCTGAATATACGAAACACACCTACACTATAAGCAGAACCACTATCATTACCATTTTCAATGCTTATGTCGTAAACTAAATCCATGAAAACAATATTCATTAAAGTTTGCGGCACGATATCACTCCCACCTCGTATACTATCAACGATGTCTACAAATAATTAGATTAAAACATTATAAACAAACGTAAACTGATCAAAAATCCATCTATTACCAAGTGTTTTAATCCTTCTTATTTATTTTACTTATTCCTCGGTCTCTGCAGCTTCGGCAGGTTCGTTTTCAGCCGGTGGAACACTCTCAGGCTCTGCAGTTTCAGCAGGGGCTTCTTCAACGGGTGGTGCTGCTTCACCTGCGGCTGGCGTTTCGTCCACTTCTGGCGTCGCAACTTCCTCTGGTGCTTCAACCTTGATAGGTGCTTCTCCTTCAGCTGGTGCTTCGGATTCACCGGGTGTTGCGCCCTCAGCTGGCTCTTCGCCTTCACCAAGTGCTTCATCTTTAACAGTTGCCTCTCCTTCAGCGGGCTCCTCGCCTCCAGCAACCTGTTCACCCTCAGCGGCTGCCTCTCCCTCTTCTTCACCAGCCACTGCTTCTCCTTCAACCGGTGCTTCCTCTTCAGCAAGGCCCTTTATCTTCTTAGAACTTGTACCACCCAATTTACTCTTCCTTGATAACCTTGACTTAACTTCTTTGGCCGGTGGTGGTGGCGCCTCTTCCTCTTCTGAAACTGCACCAGGAGCAGCAGCAGCTGGTTCTTCTTCTTTCTTTTGTGCTTTATCTTTTTCTTTACCCTTTTTTGCTTTTCGCTCCAAAGGCAAATAAAGTTTGTATTCTTGAGGCAGCTCTTCTTCAGTATATAATCTTTCACTAAAGTAAATTCGCCTTACTCTTGCATTAGCATGTACTTGAACTCTTAAAGTTTCTAATAATTGTGATCCGTACGCCCTCCTCGTGAAATCAGCAAGATTGAATTGGATCTGATTCCAACCACCCGATAATGCGATAGGCATAGTTGTGCAAAATGGTTTGATTTTCGTTGTAGATTGGAAATTAGAAATTCTGAATCGCCTTCTCATATGTCTGTCATCAAGCACAGTTATCTCGAAAGTGAAATAACGCTTCAAGTTTTTTATGATCATCACAAGAAAGGGTAGTTTTATGCCTAACACTTGGTCGTTTTTTGGGCATGATATAAAAGTAGTTGCAACGTTTGTGCTCACGATTTCGAGGACTATAGAATTTACTTCATTGTCAGTGAGCCGTTTTATGTGTCCATTTTTTACTTCCATATCCCATATCGCCAAAGGGTTGGCTCCACAACTGTAAAATATGGTGAGCAATCCATTTTGGTATGAATTTCTGAACATCGTTTATTGATCAGAGTTAAAATATACGATCTAAAGACTTTTGCAGTTATTGTTTGCAAATAGTTTATACATTTTTTTACACATTGACGTTTGTCTTTATGACATACATTGACAGGCTTCTAAGTTAATGGTTTATTTATTCAACAAAGATTTTTAAAAGGAGTTATTGCACCCATTTCAACAAGAAGTATTCATGCTCTACCAGTATTTTCACTGAGTGATCACTTGAAGATTTACAAGGCAATTCTACTTACATTTTGGAACGTCGGCAGACCAATTTGTTTCAATCTGGCTAAAATAGGTTCAATGGCAAATCTTAAATCATTATACCTAGTAAACCTTTTAATCGTAGAATAAAAAGCCGAATTAAAATGTAGAATTAAAATGTAGTCCGTAAAAGTAAATAGAATTGCCGTTCTGGTCGATAAATCTGTGTAGGATGTACGTGGTAAATATAAAACTGATTTTAATCAAATTAAACCAGAATGAATTTATTAATATTCACAAAATCTATAAATCAAATTAATCTTATAAAAACAAAACGTACTCTAGGTATTTAGTACATGTGTACTTAAAGATTGAATAAAATGTTAATAAATAGAATTTAAAGAACATAAATTAAATTGTCTTCATAAACATTATAAATTAAATTAATCTTATAAAAAAAACGCCAGTGTAATACAACTGTTTTTTAATTTAGTTGTTATTAAAGCTAACAATAAATTTTCTAAGACATCAGTTTAACTATCTTGCTATCACAAATTGTAAGTTATAAGATAAATTAAAAGGTCATATATGAGGAGGAGGCTCAAATATTAAGATTTGACTGAGATAATGTAATTCTTGACTTAGACCTTGTCCAGAAAGGGCGAATTCGCCGCGAAACGTTTCGCGCGAAATCATTCGCGCGTTGGCGAGATACTAGACACCAATACATCGCGCCCACAAGCATCGAGCGAATTCAAAATACGCGTGTAAATCGCGTGCCCTACGCCAGACTCTGGACTCGCGCTTGCTTTGCGCGTAACGCGCGCGTGTCGAGATACTAGGTACGCCTTGTTGCATCCAGATAACGCGCGAATTTCAGACCGAATGTACCTGTGAATCCCGCCAAAATTTTGCGCGCGTAGGTATGCTCTTTCTGGGCGCAAAATATATACTGCATATATACTGACTATCTCGTGCGGTTTCACCCTGGTTTTTGGTTACTTCTCTGCTCCCGTATGTCGTAGCGTGATGTTAAATGAGCAACACAAAAATATTGTTTCAAATCGGACCAGTAGTTTCTGACATTAGCGCGTTTAACCAAACAAACAAGCAATCTCTTCAGCTATTTTTATTATTTAGTTATATTTTAATTATTTAGTAAAGAGACCTTGTTTGGCCTAGTGACTATCTAAATAATGACGAACAATAATATAAACACATCAAAGAGCCAATTCTCCTAACTAAAGATTAAAGTTAAGTTGTAATATATGATCTCAGAGTCAGTCGTTCTTAAAAACTTATCTAGATGTGAGTACACAGAGACTCGCTAAACTTTCATTGCTAGTAAAGTCTGTTGAATTCATTTAAAATTTTTGACAGATTTTCTATACAATGACAGACGTCAAATTGGATCCAATGAAAAAAATAGAAAAATCGTGGTATAAAGTTAAGTGAAATTCGCTTAAATGTGTTGAACGAATTCAACCGTTCCTAAATGTTAATAAACAATTTGCCTTTTAAAGGCTATTCTCTTAAGTTTTATATAATCTGCATTTTTAACAACCAACTAGATTTTAACCTTTTTTTAACAATTTTCTCAAATCAAGTTTCTATTTTAATAGGCTTCAATGCTGAATGTCAAATTTCTAAACAGTATTTGGTTCTGCCAAAAATGTGTTCTTAATAATAGTTTTTAGTTAAACAACGCAAAAAATCTAAAGTCTAAATAAACATTGGCTAAAATTAACCATAAAAATATAAGTATGTAATATCATTATTACCACACATGTGCATATTGACAAGCACTACGAGGATTAACTAGTCTTAATCTGCTACTTCAACGGTAGCGGCCTCTTCAACGTCCTGTGCAGCAGTTGTCGTATGCTCTGCAGCAACTTCAGGCTCTGGTACTATAGTGACGTGTTGCGTTTGAGTTGCTACTTCTACTGAACTTTCTTTCACTGGTGCCACATCTGCATCAGCTGCACCATCTTCTGTTTGTGGTTGATCTGTTGGAACATCCTGAGTTTCATTAGGAGCTTCCTCGGCAGAAGCAGCTGGTACTTCTTCGGCAGCAGCCGTAGCTTCTTCAGCAGCAGCCGGTACATCTTCGTCCGGAGCAGCCGGAGCTTCTTTGGCTTCAGCTTCTTCTGTACCTGCACTTTCTTCTGGTGCAGCACCCTCTTCACCTACTTTAGGCTCTCCTTGATCAGGCTCTGCTGTTCCATCAGCTGGAGCTTCTGCTGCTGCATCGGCTTGTTCAGGCGCGGCTTCCGTAGATACTTCAGCTTTAGATGCACTTTTAACAGCTTCTTTAGATTTTGATGCAATGGCCTGCGCAGAAGTCTTGGGCAATTTTGATGCCGAAATTGATTTAGTTTCCTTTTCAGGCGGTGGTGGTTCCCCTTGGACTGTATCTTTAGCACTTGATGCTTTATGTTTTATCGGGATAAACAGTTTATATTCTGCGGGCAGTTCATTTTCTGCAAGGATTCTGTCTGCAAAATATATACGCCTTATTCGTATATTAGCATTTATTTTAAATTTTTGCACTTCCACGAATTGTTTTTGGTACGCTCGTCTAGTAAAATCTGCTAAATTAAACTGGATTTGATTCCAGCCTTCAGAAAGAGCAATCGGCATCACGGTGCACAATGGTAAGATCTGTGTGCTGCTCTGGAAGTTCGAAACACGAAATCTTCTTCTAGTTCCAGTATCATCTAATATAGTAACTTCGAAAGAAAAATACTTCTTTAAATTTTTCACAACCATGACCAGAAAAGGCATCGTTATTCCTAATACTGTTTTGCCTTTAGGACATATCATGTACGTTGTACTTACATTACTTCCTCCTATTTCTAAAACGGTAGACTTTATATCTTCGTCTAAAAATTTATTTATGTACCCATCTTGGGTGTACGTGTCCCATATTTTTAGAGGTTTAGCACCGCAGCTAAAAAATATAGTGAGCAAGCCACGTTGGTAAGCTTCCCGATACATTTCCAAAAATTGTTTTGTTTATCGTATTTTAATTATGATCAAAATCTCCCACACGTTACATCTGTCATTTGAATATATTGTCATAGCAACAGCATAGAACATGTGAAGGAAAATAAGTTTTATTAAGCAAAATAGTCGAATGACCAATAATGCGGAAAAAAGAAAGAAAAAAGTTTCATTCTATAAACTTGTCATCACGAAATATTCCAATTACCGAAACACCGAAACAAATATTTTTATTTCCTATCGATGAATACTTTGAAATAGAATTTGTCTTTTAGGTACTATTAAATCAAATGCGTGTTTGTCACAAACAACGTTGAAAAATAGTTACATTAGTTTGTTGTTCGCAACATGCAACGTTGCTTTCAACACTGCAACACCGAAAAATGTTGCTAAAATAATATTGTGTAACTTTGATTATCAGTTTATAAGGTGTTCTTTAAAGAATTGTTAGGCCAAGACACGTTATAAGTTCCTTTTGCTTAACCATTCCAAAAATGCTAATTGCAAATGAGTTTTTTGAAAAAGAATAGCAATTTTAAACACCAAATTTCTTAGAATAATATTGCATATCCGACATGGGAAGACTGTTGAAACAAAACATTTAAATATAATGTTTATTATTAAGAACTTTATATACACAGTAATGCAATAAATATATCTTTATCTTCTATCTATTCTCTTTCTCTTTCTTACCGGTGCAGTTTGACAGTTGTGTGACAGTAACAGTAATATAATTTAGCTGAAGCGCTTACTAAGCAACATTTATCTATATAGCCTTAGAATATAGACAACTCATCACTGAAAAGTACACTTTAAAATACAAGAGTCAAAGTCCAGTTTTGCTTGAATATATTTATATTTGTTTAGTCTGGTGTTATCTGAGTTGTGGGAGACATTTAGCATTGTTATGAAAAGGTGAAAGACCAAATTCAAAGTGTAAAGTACTTTGGGAGCGGCGCCGGCGGAAATTAGCGTTTTTGCCAACCCTAGGTACGTCGGCACCCTTTATCATGATTCGTCTTTATACGATTATTTATTGTGGACGCCCCAAAGCGCTGTCATATTTTTTGAAGAGCGATTTAGGTATCATAGCCTAGTAACTAGGGCCTAGTTGACCTGGTTGTAAGTGACCCTGACTGCTAAGCCGGTGGTCGTGGATATCTTTGTGTGACTGGCAAATCTTTGTGTGATATGCATGATAGTTATTTCCGTGTCTTGGTGTTATTTATTTACATATAACACGTTTGTGAAATTATAGTTCAGGCTTTGTCTAGTTTGGAATTAGAAGGCTGTGTCCAAATTGCCCCAAGGTTCATTCATTTATCTGAGTGTATTTCCAAAAATATATAGGTCATACAGGCATTAGCTCCGTCCGAAAATCGAACCTCAACACTCAGACAAGCGCATAGGTACTGCACAAACAGTGTCAATCAATAGTAATAATCATATAAAAAAAACAAAAGCCCAACTGCAATATGTCGGTGGCTTGTTTCCGTTTCATGTAATTGCCACCACCTTCCGAAATTGCAGTCGGGTTTGTTGATTATTTAATTATATTATTATTTATATTATTTCTCCTTTTTTCAAATCAATATACCCTATGTCACTCCTACAGTTAAGACAAATTCAATGACACCTTATATGTCGAAATCCGTTAAACGGTTTAGGCTGTAGAGCGTGCCATAGAATGAGACATACATACATACGCTCGAAAAGCATAACCCTTCTTTCGGCAGTCGGGTAGAAACTGGGGCAACAGGAAAGGGTAACGACCATTTTGTAAAGCTACTGTTTCGTAACTCTCCTATTTTGTAACGCTCCTGTTTTGTAATACTACAGATAATAGGGGTGTCTCTCATGCACTAAGTACAGTCACTCTCGCTGTGATGAGTTTTTAGGGAATGTTAAAATACATATTTGTGTGAAATGAAATTAGTAATTTAAAATGTTTGTAGTGCATATTTATTGAGTATTTAAAACATAATTGTTTCTTTAAACTAAGCAAAGGCCAACAATATACGTTAGAGCAGTACAAAATAGGTAAACTTTGTTAGTTTCTTATCGTGATGACTGGTATACAAAAATAAAAAATCTAGTCGTTAAAATGTTAAGTCGAACGAATAAAATTCAAAATCAACAAATGCAATACAAATATTTGGTAGGAGAGCCAAAACATTTTAATTTGACTGTACTTTAAGCGCGCTAGATACGAAATATCTACATACACATCCAATGTATATACATGTAGCTTTACAAAACGGAACAGTCACCAAATAGTCGCGACTCAAAGTAATATTCATAACAAATAAAATATTTATATTTCCCACGAAAATAACCCTCAATTGTAGCAAATAGGTAACACTTTGCTGCGGGCGCCGATTAGCAATTTGTCGCCACTTATACATTAAACCAATCTTATCACCCGATACATATTCAATCAATGATGGAAAGTACCATATCAGCTTGAAATACTTCACCCACTTTATTGCTGACTGCAGGGTTTAATACGGTATTTTGACATAACAACCGTTCTATTATGGTAACACTGCAGAGCAAAAGCCTCTTTTCATTATAGAGAAGGCACGAGCATTGATCATCACGCTTGCTATACTTATCCATGAACTTGAGATAGAGATAGTGTTGTGATGACCGGAATATTAATACCGCATCTTATAGACCACAGACGACGTAATAAAGAAAATCATCAATGATCATAAAGGGTTAATTTTGCGTGGCAGTAATACGTCACTTGACATTAATGACAGCTGTCACATTTGACAGAGTCAGAGTAAAAAAGTTTTATATTGCCAATAATCACAAGTTATTGGCAATTTCCGAGTTGACTAATATTGATGTCCTTGGTATAATATTATGAATTGAAAAAGTCCGGTTGGGTTTTCCTCGGCTTCGAACCCACAATCTCATGTATGAGAGGTGCGATATTTTATTTTGACACCGTTTATCTAAAACATGTGTGAAAACTACTTGACCGTCTCCTTGTTTTAATGGTTGTAACGGGAAATCCTGAGCAAAATTATAGTCCTATTGCCGATTTTCAGATAGAGCAAAGCTTTATTGAATTATTTCATTAAGAATTCCTCAGCAGCGCCTGGATTTTTCAAGTTGGTTTGTGTGACAAACCATGCTTTTGAAAGCATGTAAAGCCATTGATTCTGAGTCGTGTCTCTCTGTGGACATGTCAGACTCGTTCCATCAGACAATGAGATTGAGGGACACCTGAGTGCACCTGTGTTTACACATACACTTGTACAATATAAATATCTCCGGCGAGGCTAGACTTTTCAACATTGACGTGGCCGAAATTTGGTTAGAAAATATATTATTTAAGCACTAGCGACCCGTCCCAGCTTCGCACGGGTGTTACAAATCTTTAAAAATCCCGGCTTTTCTCTACAATAATAAGCATATATTATACATATAAACCTTCCTTAAGAATCACTCTATCTATTAAAAAAAACCGCATCAAAATCCGTTGCGTAGTTTTAAAGATCTATGTATACATAAGGACAGACAGAGGATAGCGACTTTGTTTTATACTATGTAGTGATGATCGTGACCTTTTGTTTTGTCTAATATTGACCAAAAGAGGTTTGTAACATTCAATGTTGCTGGTGTTACAAACAAAAAAATAATGAAGCTTCAAATAGTTAGGTCAAGACAAACTTTAATTGCACGTACTTTGGCTTGGATATTCTCTCTCTATATATTAATTTGAATGAATAATATTGCTTGGAAGACGTACTTGATAAGTAATGTTTATTTATCTCCGCCCTAGTTACAGTCACGACTAAGTTACAACTAAAATAAAAAGAACATGTTATTAAAGTCCCTGACATTCAACATCAGACAGATAGAACGTCACAATAAATGAAGCGTTCAGGCACAAACACAAAAACTTGTAACATATACGAAGAAATAAAAGTTTTAAAAGAAAGCTCGCTCTCTGTGATTTATCTAGCCATTTGTCATCCTCGACACTAAGAAAATATGTCACGCAAAGCCACAAGTAACGCACACAGCCACACTGTGTAACGAATATAACATTTTTGTCGTCTCTAAATCACATGACTTTTCCACTATGCCGGCTGCCCTTAGAGACAGGCGTGCACACTAGCAAAAAACACGAGTAGCGTGAACAAAAGAAAAATGAAAAAGTGCCTTTCGACTGTCATGATAAGGAGTGCATGGGCGTGTTCCCGTTGTTATTGTGACTACACTGATGCTACACGGCTTTGCTGCTTTTTGCCCCCGGATAACGCATTTGGAATTCTGTGCTTTATGTTAGGGGAACCCAGTTAAGATAATCATAGCAGTTTTTTCGAAATTAATGGCGTAGAAAACGTGAAGCCGATAGCGCTAACGGATGTCGGAGAGAAATAAATGAATTAAATTTGTTTATGTATTTTCTTTGTGAGAAAACGATTTAATGTGGATCAGGACATGATAGATGATATTCTAATCGATATTTAACGTTCGTGTTGTAATTCGATGCTCGATTCAGCTCCAATGAGGCCGAGGAAGCCTATCTGTATATTATATTATATTATATTATTACAGAAAATAGTTTAATAGTTAGCTTTAGTTTAGCCTGATTATATGTTAGCATAATCATAGTACATTTCGTAAATGTGTGTATGTATACGAATATCAAATTGTAATATTTGGAAAACTAACTACTTTGCAGCAAATTTTTATATTTGCTTTTTCGTAATTCTGTGCACGTATAAGAATAACTTAATCTAATACTTGAAAAAATAACTACTTCGCAGCAACAGCTTTACAGGGAAACGTGAAATAGAGCATACTTCTAAAGAATAACCGAAAAACACAAAGCTGAATTCTAAATTAAAATATCGAAAACTGCAAAAAAGGAAATAGAAACAAAAAAAGCAACGATTCAGATGTGCCTGGTATATTTACAGAGCTCATTGCGCGGCGCAACGGAGCGTGGTCTGCATAATGTATCGAACGGTGCGCGATTCCGGCAAAGCTTTGTCTGCGTTATTTACAACCGACCCGTGTATTCACGCGGAAATTGGATTTGTAAAATAAGACACTGTATAAATAATCTTTATCTAAAACATATCTCAACGGAGCCGTTCGCCGCCCAAGTTTCGCACCGTGAGCTCTGATTCCCTGCGAGCGTTTGTCAGATTAGGGAGCGAAAATATCTGTGACGCTAATAGAGAGAATAAACGCTACTTTATGTGCGAACTTGCTCTATGCTAAATTTCACCCCGTACGAAAATATGGTGCGATTTTTTGCCGACAGTACCGTTACTTCAAGTTAGTCTCTCGTTTGGAAATAATCGCCGTCGCTTCAATGCCCTGGTAGGGACAATGTATCGAAATTAATATCCGGGGACGAAGCGGGCGAACAATTTGTCCACCCGGAATGCGGATAATTAAACCGGCCTGCAGCCATTTCCTGGCTTACATGAAGCTGAAAATATATGACGTCGTCTACTCGGAATGTAGTTTGTCTGAAAAGAGAACAGATGTCAGGCAAAAAATAAGAAACAAGAGCGTTTCAGAGCTACATAATCGTTATATTATTCGGTTTTGTGGCAATTCAAACCATTTTATTTTACTGGCAACACTTAAATAAAACACATAATGGCGGATAAATTACGCTGTGTGACATCTGATATCCGCATTTAAAATTAAAATAATGGACCTGGTAACATTATTTACCTTTATTTTCAAAAAAATATCACACCCAATGTCAGTTAAAGCCGTTAATTTAAATGAAAGTACGTAGTTAACTTTCATGGTGATAGCTGTAAACGTTACTTCTATACATCCTCTAGTTAATAGCGAATCTAGGCGTTTTGGTAAATTAGACTTTCCAGTATAATCTATAGCAATCACTTTCCATTACCTCTCTATAATATGTAATATAAAACCTAAAAGACAGACCAGTCGCCCAGGGATACCTTGAAGGCGATTTGTAAAGATTGGCGCGTTAAAGGAAAAATACTGGCTACAGTAACCTTTATTTCACTTTGTCGGAATAGCCCAGTGGTTTATAAGGCTCCCGCCTCTCTTATATGAGGTTGTGAATTCAAGGACTAGTGTGACTTTAACATTCAAGAAATTTTTATTTCTTATCTAAAGTACGTAAAGCCGTTGGTCTCAATTTTTATTCGTAGATCTTTTACAGTCATTACGGATATTCAGAGCTAGAAAGTTTGACAATCAGTAAAACCAAGAAATATCGCGTGAACTATAAACTGGGCTATGCGGACCTCCGTTGGGAAGTAGCTGAAAGCCGACTCTAAGATTAGTTGAGAGAATGCTAACGAGATTGCTAGTAATCTTTGTTTCAAACGGCACATTTATCACGATTCCTAATTTAAAACGGCAAACATAATACTTAGCTCTTTGCAAGAGAAAAGAGCGCATCACATACATTTTCCGCGCAGCCATTTTAATTCTTGTCGTCCGGAATCGTATCGTAAATCCGGAACGTCGATTAGGCCACTGTTTGTCCGAGCCAAGGCAAATAAATAGCAATAAACATCTTGACTGTACGATGCTACAGGGTACATGTTACAGGGTACGGGGTACATGATACAGGCTACATGGTACAGGGTACAATAATGCGATGTAAGCCGTGATTTGCGATCGCTAATAGGCTTAATTTTTTGTTAGTGAAACACTTTTGCTGGCGATGGTAACTGATGATCGATCGGCGCTTTGCCTTCTTTTGTTTTCTTGACTGTTGTTGGTTTTAGATTACGTGCAGTGAGATGGGATTTCTTTGTCTGTTATTAACTGTACTCTGCGGTTTCTCTTGTGCTAAAGCTTTAGTCACTGTTATGTAGCTATGTTCCATTTTGAAGTATAGGTTCTCACAAGCTCTTAAATGCGAAATATTTTAGAATATTTATGAGCTCCTTGGAACTTATCCGAATCTTTGGTTACCATTACCATTCTCATTGGTCGTAGTGCGACGTTGAATGGCGGCCTATATCCTTCCTCGCTAAATATTCTGATTTACAAACGCAAAACAATTGTTTTTATTCGAATTAAGAGTACCTTAGAATAACACGTTCAACCAAACAAACACTTTCTTGATAATAAAAATGTCTGTGTCGTAAATCAAAAAGGTTATAAAACGTTGTGTCTACAGATAGAAATAAAGGTCCTTTATTAATATTCATAAGTATGTGCAAAGTACTCATTTTATAATCCGCCATAAAATTAAACGAGAATGTCTGTTTGTCATGACTTTACTTCCCATTAAAAATATGACAATAACTTAAAGGGCAGTTTTCATATTTCCTACAATAAATTTGGTTCACGTAGGTACCTATCAGATATTTTATGCAGTGTAAATAAAGATTCTGCCAAGAGGTCGTGCCAAGACTTGCCAGGCAGGCTCTATCGTGTGCCAATGCAAGATATAAACAAAGTACCTCAAAAATATTGCCAAGTTTTAAATTACATTTCAGAATTAAATAGCTTTGCATTATTTTTTCTTTTTCTTTTCCTATTCGCATACGTCGTTAGTGTAAAAATGACAATTTTCAGGGACAAAATGTTTATTTCTTCTACCTGCAGCAATAATAGCCTCTCCCTATGTCTATGTTAAAAAAATACATAGGGTCGAGATAATAATAAATTTCTTGAGAAAACGCACACACGACCGTCCGATCCCATAGTAGACTGGTAGAGCGTGTACTATGATGATATGAAGAAATGCCTCATTATTGTTTTGATTTTGTATCGTGGTTGCGTTTACAAACATATTCACAAACCAGATTCAGTTTAAATACCTGTAGGCCATACTAATTTCCCGTGCGATAATCAGACCAACAACACATAGTACAACCAAGTCTCCATCAAAGGTACTAATTTGTCACCATAAATTAATCCTTTTCTACCCATAGAAAAGAAAACCACTGACCTACCCTTAATCTGAGAGCGTCCATCATTTGCCAGTGTAAAACAAATTTGTTAGGCGCGTCGCACTGTAAAAAGTTAATGATATGTGAAGAACCCTAGGAAATCCTTCGGTTAATTGTTAGTAAATTAAATGGCTTGTGTTGGGGTCGACTATGAAATGAGGTAGGACAAATTTTGATGGGAACCTCTTCGTACATACGTAGGTAGACGTAAATAGAATTTTATCGTGGGTTGTGATACTGAGTTATTAATTTCGGATTAGGAAACATTTAATTTCGAAGGTAAATGAATTGGAAAGGCTGGTTTATTTGTATCCTAATTTGAAATGAATAAAATATAACCTTCATTGAATAAATAAATATTTAGGATCAGACACGGTCGCCTGATCCCAGACTAAACAGATCTTGTACTATGGTAACTAGACTGCTAATAATACATAATTTTAAGATTTATAAAACCATACTAGATACAAATTACACTCAGACTTTTAATTACAATTTATATAATTGATATTTTATGCAATTAAAATATACATAACCAAAACTGCCAGAATTAATTTACTTCAAATCCCGAAAATGTCATCATACATATTTTGGTGATATCATCTCAAACAGCACCTAAATTCCGATCACTGTATCACACATTTTTTGTTACTAAGCAGTCAATATCCGCTAGATGACCAGTACAACCGCTAAATTATTCTCTTCAATTCCGTTCTAGAAAATAAACACAAATAACTTGTAATGAAATACCTTTTACACTAAGAAGCATCTTTACAATCCCCATAAGGGCAAGCTCACTACCACCGCCACTTAAAATTGCAGTAAGCAGGCTTCCAATAAACTTAAGTGTGAATATAAAAGCGACGTAATAGTCCCTGGTAGTGTTTACAGCCACCACTTACTATATCTAATGGGCCATGTGCACTTTATTGTCGAAAATTGCATTTTCCCGGCGAAAACCCACACCTATTTTGTCTTTAGTGCTTGGCTTCGTGACGGTAGGTAAAAACGTAGCCCCCTGATACCCATTGTGCGTTGTTAGTTAGAAAGGGGGGGTTAAGGTGACTTTATGTACAATGCGCTCCATTGAACGTAGTGTAGGTAAGAATGTTTTGATCAATAAATAATTGTATTTGATGTAATCTACACTAATATTATAAAGAGGAAAAATTTATATGTTTGTTTGATTGTAATGAATAGGCTCAAAAACTACTGGACCGATTTTAAAAATTCTTTCACCATTCGAGAGCTACGTCCACGAGTAACCTAGGCTATATAATATCACGATATGTCCCACGGGAGCGAAGCAGTAACCAAAAACCAAATGTAACGTGGGTGAAACCGCGAGGAACAGCTAGTATTTGATAAAACAAGGGCTAAAGAGACTCTAGGCTAATATCTAGATAGAGTCTTAGTTAGTTTTGGTGAAAAAACTTCATAAATATACGTAACTAGCTGCCTTTCGCAGTTACACCCGCGTCTTTATTTTAACAAATGTGGAAGAATAGCTGAAAAAAAATAAGTTTCAGTATATTTAGTAGAGAAAATTAAACAAATTGTAAGACTAATTTTAACGCCAACTTCAGCAGCGTTCAGGTTTAAAAAAATATGTCACGTAAATGCTAAATTACTGACACAAATATCAACCTATACCGTTACCATATCGTGATATAGATTCAAATCTATTTAGTCATGATAAATTACACATTCTTAATTTTATTTTAGAACGTAACTACATGGTATAAACGAGATACCATAATTGTCCCATCAATCGACCACCCACTAAAATCAGCGGGATGGCTTTCTAAAAGCCTGTTATTGAATAATAAAAGAGGTTTTTCATTCGCTCTAACGGTGATTAAGATATACAATCGGGGTTCGCAAAATGGAAATCTATCGGATTGCTTTAAGCCATCCCTTAGTTCGCATCGCACTTATCTCAGGATTATCCCTAGTAATGACCGTCTCATGTATTTTACTTAGACCTAACGTACCGATGAATGGGCTGGGTCACAAGCAAGATTAGAGGTGACGATACTAATTATTTTATCATTTCTCTACCTTTTTTAATCACAGATTGAGAAAATTCACGAAGCTTTTAATAATTTACTCAGAAATTGAGGGAAAGAAAACAATTTTTCATTTAGGCGGCCATGATGCTTTTTAAGGAAATAAGAGCACCCGGAAATTTGTTTAATGCCCATTGGGTATCAAATTAAAGCAATCTTGAATGAAAAATAAAAATTGTTGGAATAAGTAAGTATATGAACAAAAAGTCAAACAATGAAATAATTACATGGTGTTTATTTTTAAACATGGAGGTCAATTTAATCGTGTACCAAAGCGTTACATTTTATAAAACTAAAAGATATTAAATAACAATTTAAATTTATTTTTGCTTTGATTTGAAATGTTTACATTTGCACACAAAAGTACCGAGTTGTACATACACACATCCTACTATGCTACATCGTTTTTAAAAATAATATGTAGATATCAGAAATTATAAATGAAAATAAATATAAAAAAGATGTTAAAAATTACTCAATGTAAGTCTTACAATCATTATTCCAAAAAAACGTGACGAAGCTGCGAACATAAAAAATAATAAGTTCCCGGTAGGAACATATAAAAAACCACTCCATTTCGAAACGAACACGAAGATTACTAGATAAAAGAAATTCCATATATGGCGGACACGGAAGCGAATATAATGATGTCTGAAGCAAAAAAGGCCGTCGGGTGTCCTCGTAAAAAGTCGTCTGTACGAAATTCCGTTACGCTTTATCAACACTAATGGCTTGCAAATAGCTCCACCAATCGTCTTACACTCTTATATCATTCGCAGTTCATCCACTGCATTATTCAGTATTTTGCTTTTTAATATTCAGACGACATATTTGAGTCTCCTTTCAATTTTTTCCCGTGCCTCTCTCGTGTACCGGTGTGCGCGGAATTTTGAAAGCTACTTATTGATGTTCCTTGCTTAATCCCAACATATCACGCCGAAGACGGGTGCCACCATTTATTTTTTTTATCGATACCGTTGTGGGCCCCTCTTGTTCTCCCGTCCCACTCATTTTTTATAACCTATAGACGTTGGATTTATCGTGGTTGATTTTCACCGATATCGATGAAGTCTCTATCGAGGCGGCGCTAGTAATTTATACGGGGAAGGAATGGATTCATAGCCGGACGGATTAAAAAGAAAATGAAAGCAAAATATATGGGTCTGTCGATCGAGCGCTGAAATAGCGAGCTGCAGGTTGGTTTAATTATCGTCATTCCTGCAGCGGGGCCGACAAATTGTTTTTGTCGGCGTACGTCGTGCGATATTTCATTATTATAACCACGGTATCGAGGTGGTGTATGATACGACATAATGACACGCATTTACAGTACTATAGCCAAACAAATAATTTTGCCCTGGTGATTGTAACATTAAATTAATTGAAGTAACTCTAATTATTTCGTAGATGCGTGAAAAATGCATTAGTATGCTGGTTTTATGTGGATGGTCGGTTATAACATCCACCGTTATAATAAAATTACCAAAGCTTCAACATCAAAGAACTTTTTCAATACTCGATCCACTCGACAACTGTATTGGCTATCGAGAAGCCCATAGAACTCCTCAAAACTGTAATATCATCGAAACTTATAAGAGTGAACCACTCAACTTTGCGGTCAGCCGACGCAGCGATGATGGCCCATAGACAATCGTTGCGCTGGGGTATAGACAATGATGAGCTATAGACAATCGCTGCAGTTAATATATACAGTTGCTGGTCGTGATAGTGCAACGCAAGCGAGTTGTAAGCTCCACTCTATTGTCGATGGTTATAGTCTCTAGATGTGTCAGATTTTTTACGACTTTTTATGGGAATTTCCTTTTAAAAAACTGTCTAAAAATAACAGTGTAATTTGATATTTGTGTTGTACGTTCAATACCATTTTAGGAGCAAATACTATTTGTAACAATATAAATAATAATATACTTAGAGAACACGTAACCCTTTGTTCGGTTAAAAACGATAATTTAACTTCAATTGTGAGATTCGACATATCAATTTATTAATTTAAATTATACAACACATATTGTTTTCGACCACACATTCCAAATACGAATCAAACACGTCCATCCACCTCCGAAACGAACACAGTATAAAATACCTCCGTCCACAAAATTCCTCTAACGCCCACCAATAACTTACAAATATGCCAACAAAGGGGGCACTTCCAGCATCCATTGGCCATTTATAAATCAGTGCTGGGTCCATTCCGGCGGATTGCCTGCAGTAACGGTTGCACTTATTGCCGATTCTCCTCTCAGCCCCGACCCTTGAACACTTGGTCCTGTGACCATCCCTCCCCTGCCTCCCCTATCTACCCCTGGCTCATCGTTAACATGGCTACTTCATTTGTTTGAATTTACAGAAGGACAGTGAACTACCTTAGTAATAAAGCACCTTGTAAATGTTTGAAGTGGTATGAAAACAAAAGATGTTTTCGCTTTAAGGTTGTTTATCCGTTTATCAATGTGTACGCTGAGGAAAGTTTCCAGCGATAACTTAACCGCATTTTAGTTGTGTTTTTCTGTGAAAGTGATGGAGTATTAAAATTAAGCAAAGTAAGTAGGTACTTGGATTAAATTACACATACCTTTCGTCGACCAAGCGACAGCCGGCTGTGGCGCTGCTATTGTCAAGGTTTAATCTTTACCAAAGTGTTTCCTCCTTTCCGGTTAGTACGTACTCTAGATCTTTTAAACTACGACACTAATTTTAATGCGGTTTTTACCAATTGATTTTGATGTTAAAGGAAAGTTGACAAAAATGTGAAACACCTGTGTAAATCTAGGGCGTGTCGCTAGTAACAGATATGCGAAGAGACAGTAAGTTTTTGATGATTATTCTTAAATTACAAGTTATTTCTATAAAAACGGAATAATCTTTTAAAATAAGGCTTCTTCTACACTGTTCTGCTGCGCCTTATAGCGTTCATATCTGTCTCAATTATTATCTTACCACCGAAAAATACATAACACAAAAAGCAATAAAGATATTAAGTGAAAAAAAACGAAAATGAAAAATATATGTTTATGATAAGCTCCTAAATACAAAATTGTCGTAATTTATTTCATTTCATGTCGCACCGATTGGAAAACATGGTAACCGATTGGGAAAAAAGTTAAGGAAAATGACAACACAATTGTATTGAAATTGAATCTATTTTTGTTACAAACGAAAAAATATCAAAGAAAAAAGTCTTTTGTAGGTTCTACTTAGTATACTTTGATGTTCCCTATTAATTTGTGCCGAAATGAGCATCTTTCCCCCGCCTGCCGCCCACTTACCCAATTAAACACCTACTAGGGTAACCGATATAATTTTTTCCCGTGTAATTGGCCAATTTTTCCATTCTAGCTGTTGCCACTCAAGTAATATGACCAATTACCCGAAGCCACCCATTTCACGCTATTTATTTTAGATGACGGTTAATTTTAGGAAAATTCTTACTAAATTGTTTAGTTGATCGATAAGTAATTATAGAGTGGGTAGGTTTTAAGGTAAATTGGCCGTGATGCCTAACGTTAGGTAGTTTAGCTACGTTAAAACTGTCTTATACGAAGTCTTTTGAAGATTTATTTATTTAATTATGGACAACCAATAGCTGTCACATTATTTCTTACATCTAAACACTAAATACATTTTTTTTTGGTGAGTGGGAAATCATCCAATGACTGCTCCCGTCCTGGGTGCGACGGGAGGGCGTGTCAGACTCTTACTGACTAAAACCCACTCATGTTCCTTCGATTGCCCTTTATGTTCCAGGGTCACGGTAACCACTATAAACATTCCGTAACCCCGGCAGGCAACACTAAATACATGGAAACTAAATACAAGTTAAATGTACAGCACTTTAAGGTGTCACAGTATGCACGAATATAATTGTAGTGACACAAGAAAAGACAGAACATAATTGAAAATAATAGAGAAAGAATAATAAAATAAAAATAAAATAATATAAGTAGTTATAGATATCACAGACAAAATCGAATATCTTGTCTGTGACATCCACAACCCAACCAAAGATTATGAAAATTCAGTTCTCTTAAAAATCTCTAACACACTTTTTTTTTAATACAGGCAAATGTACCTTTGAAGATATCCACCTTCTCACTAATACTATTATAAGTTTTTGCGAGTCGAGACATGGCAGAAAATTGTTTAAGATGGCACTAAAAAGCCTGTCCCATTTTAGATCAACAAAGACATCAAACAACAAAAACCAAAAGAAAAAAAAACCATTAAAACTCAGGCGACGTAACTATCGAATTAGTCTTCAACGTTTTGGCACCGACTCTAACTGAGACAAATAGCCTAACAGTTTTTATTCGCAGCCAGAAATCCGTCGGACTCAGGCGTAGAACTAATTACATTATCATTAGATTCGGCACACTGGGCCGTTCAGTTATGGCAACCCTTTTGCCCGGGATGAAATATTCGGGCACACTGTGCACCGTGATAGCTCCGCCTCGTTTTGTTAGGGTTGATCGTATTGAAATTGCGGGAGTTATTACAGGGTTAGAGATTAATAAACGAGATTGGATTTAGTGGATGAAGTTTTGAGAATCAGAATTTCAAATTTTGAAAGCTGTAATACTTAATTGTGGGACACGTGTAATGCGAATTGGTGACGTAGGCAACTATGAAAATGCGGTAGTGCAAAATATACGTAAATGTATACTTACACACCGATTCCTGTACCAGTCAAATATTTGTATGAACTACCTAGTATTTGTTTGATATCTGGTCGTTTGTGTATGTGAGTTTAGGTATATGCTTCTACTCGCATATCTAACCACGATACAAATATCTAACCACGATACAAGTAAATTTCCTAGTACGGGGCGTTTTTAAAAAAGCAAAAAAGGATATAATTCAAAGAGTTAATTTATTCTTTAATGCTCTGAGATGACCTTTTCTCTCTAATGCTTTTACAATTAACATACATTCTAGTACAATCAATATAGTAGTAGTAAGTTATTGTACTACTACTGGGTAAAAACGTTTTCTCGTACAGATCAGGTTCGAGTATCAACACCCTTTCTCATGGCGGAATGATTTCAGTTTTACATGAATTATAATTCCTGGTGAAGACTAACTTCAAGATCCAAGACTAACTTCTTACAAAAAATAAAAATGTAATACAAAGTAAAATAATACTTAACGAAAACTACTACCTAACACGTAATTTAGAACAGTTTACTTCTAAATTACATACCAAGTTGAATTGTATTCATTGAACTCAGATCAATATGCATCGACTTTTTTCATTACAACAAGATTAGAACGTAGCTACCTACTATTTCGTAGCAGTAACGTGGTCTTGCTCAATCGTACGTGTCTCGAATTACAATACGAGAAACAATTTCCTTCAATATAATTTAGAATCAAATCTGGTGTGCTTTTTACTCGTAAATACAAAATTACATTGTACCCAGACGCATAAAATAAGAATGTTGGGAAAATATTGTCTAAGTTTTGGCGACCCTACTAGCACTGAAACGAATTGTGATTCTATTTACAGTATTCACTTGTTTCTCCCAGTTTTATAGATGTAAATAACAATTTGTTTAAACTACACAATTGGTTGTATGTTCCAGGGTTTATAGGTTTTTATTTTCTTATTCCGAAGCACACAGCTGTTTGCGCATAAATATTGGGCTGAGTTCGTTATATTTTCATAATCAAATTCTACCCCAGGGTGTAACTAGACATTCTAGAAAGTCGATTTACTAACACAGATATTGTTTTTACTAAAATTTCATCACGTCGGACTATCAACACGATTTAGACGATCACTTTTCTTCTACTTATTCAATTCTGTGGAATGTTGCACAAAGTTTGCACAAAATCGAGGGAACAAATTAACTTTTTATTTCAATTGTTTGTAGCGAACGAGATTGTGCAGTCTGGACGCGCATGTAAACTCAACATCGACGGGTAGACGCAGCAATTTCCTTGCCAAATCGAGTGTGAACGAGAAACCACCAGTTTAAACCGGTTTCCCTGCATTTTTTTCTAATACATGGACGGGTTGTTTACAACTGCCAAGGGAGAAAAACATTAAAAATACACGAGAGCGCGTGTTTTGGTTTTAGCTTGAATATTTTTGTGTTCCAATTTTTGCCTATTCGGTTTTATTTTGCAAGCAAATACTGCACTTTATTTTATGTGAAAGCACTAACACAATCGTCCATATTGTACAATGCGAGAGTATTGTCAAGTTAGGTACGAATTAAGTTTTATGGCGTAAAATAAATAAAATGCTATAAAAATATTTGCAAACATAAAAGTTATTTCATGAAAATTCGGGACGCGGAAAAAGTACAAAATCTTTAAAATAAAATCGAGCCTAAATTCACTCAAAATAAAAAGCGGGGTGAGACGCCCAAATCCCCGCACATGACCGGAGGTTAAAAGACAAGTGGGTTGAAGACACGATAACGCCAGCGGCGGGGGGGTTGAAAATCTAATTTGCAAATGCATTTCCTGCCTTTCAAGCTGCAGTGACTGGTTCCCGCTTTACATTTTTAAACAGAGCAGACAGATTCGAACGTTTTGACTGTTTTCGGGTTGATAAAACATTGTATTGAGGGATCTTTTGGACCGACACCGCTTTGGGGGGTTTCAAATTATAGAGATGTAAATTATGCTGTTTTGGTAGCTTTTTACATTTACAAATATTGTTTGCTTTGATATTTGTTATAGGATTTATAGTTTTAAAAATGAACTACCGAGTTATAAAAACTTTTAAATCCTTTTTTTTTTGTTGGTTTATAGGTATATTGAAAAATGAAATCGGATACCACTATTATAAAATAAATATAAGATACATATTTATTAATTAAAAACCAATGAAATATTCACAGTATCTACATTCCACAAAACCGAAATACACAAACATTAATAAGCAAATGTTTTAGTTAAGCTACATAACTGTCACCTTCGCACATACTTCAATCTACGTTATCAAAATAAAGACAGGAACATCGCTAACCCATCTTGCTATCGAACTGATATTGTCGCGACGATATCACACGGAGTTTGTATTGAATTTGAAGGTACGGGGAAGACTACCGTCATAAATCTTACCCGTGGAGATGACTAATCCATCATCAAGAAAATCCACACACCCATAATCGTAACAAGAAAAACTGATCAGTCCATCAGGACCGATCGATACCACAGACAACTCTATGGGCCCACCGCCCGCGGTCCGCTTAATAACGCCGATTGGCGGAATTTCGCCAGTGTTCACGGTCCACTGCTGACGGAAATTACGTTGCGTAGAAAACCCCAACCTTTTAGCTGGCATGTATTGTGTGAGTATCGATGCCGTCGCTTTTTCAAAAATTTGATTGAAACGAAACGTGTAGGTTGTTTGCTCAGATTTGCGGTTATGGAATGTTTTTCTCGACGTCAGTTTATGGATTTTTATTGAAATTATCAAAGGAATTTGTTAAGGTTTGTAATTTGAAATGAATTTATCATAATGTGTCTAAAGACATTAGGTACCTACGCAATTTCAATACATTGTTGGTTTAAAAAAATGTTGTGCAACCAGATCTATAATAGAATTATTCCGCTAGGTCACATATTCTGTAAACTATTACAACGGGCTCTAACTGCTTTCTATTAAGAAACGCGTCGAAACCTAGTCACCACTAAAAAAGGGAGTTACGGAATTTTTGATCTGGCTGCGCATTTTTTGTTCTGGGAATAAAATACCAACTTTTAAACTTTCGCGTTTCATTATAACAACATAATATTATCCAAACGTGAGCAGACACCCTGCCTTCATGCCGTACATCAAGGGTGTGACTGACAAGATTGGATCCGTCCTTAGGAAATTATCCATCCCTACAGTCTACACACCTGAGGCCAAAGTTCTCAATAAGGTAGGCACGGCGAAGGATGTACTGCCGCTGCAAAGCCCAGGTGTCTACAAGATCAATTGCAGCTGTGGTAGTTCCTACATTGGGCAAACGAAGCGGACCATTGCTGAGAGGCTCAAGGAACATATCTTCGCAGTCAAGAACCGGCAGAGCAACAAATCAGCAATAGCAGAACACCTGCTCCAGTCTGGTACTAATCACTGGATCGAATTCCACCGACCGCAAATTCTCTCCACTGTTCGCCACTATTATACAAGACTTGTGCGTGAAGCGGTTGAAATAAAGAAATATCCAAACAATTTCAATCGGGAGGACGGCTTTAAATTGTCATCGGCGTGGAATCCAGTGATTCGTATAACACAACCTCGTTTTTCTGCAAAGTCGGTTAACTCATCTGTGGATACGGTCAGCGTAGTGTGTAGACGGCCTAATATGGTGGAAAATAAAAATATGGGGGTAGATGAAGATTCATCGCCCGAATGCAGGGAGCTGTGACATCGCATCCTCAGTCTGCTTGCGACCACGACCTGTGCAACCAGGTCGAAACGTCAAGCTTTCCACGGTATTTAAATAAATATTATTCGCGTTAATACCCGATTTAATAATATTAAAAATACCAGCCTCCCTAGACAAGTGGCATTGTAGAATAGATAGCGAAAACGAATAGATTGTCAAATGTATGGAGATGTCAAATTGTTTAGCGAAAGCTTATGTCAATTCCGCTATCTATTCTACATTCCCTCTGATGTCCTTTCTTTCTTTCTTTTGTAGTCAAATCCACCTTTAAACTATCGTTTCTTTCTGGATGAAACTAAAATAAATTAATAAATATCCAAGGTATAATTACTCAACAAATAATCCTCACCAACACTAACCACGTCAATCCATCAATCAATTACCGTCAACCAGAACTAGTCTACTCTACGAAATGTCAACCAAGTATCAACCAACAATTAACTTTTCAATTACCGTTCGCGACAAAAGTATAAGTTGCAAGATCAGATCTGTATGGTCGTTGCACACATCAGAAAGGCAACTTCTGACAGACCCCACCCGCAACGAACAACTTTTACATTAGAGATGAAGTTTCCCCAAGTTATTCTCACTACTCGCTGAGTGTTCACGCAATGAACAAATCTTGCGAAAGAACTAAACGCAGCTGCTATTCTGAAGTGTTTTAGTTAAATGTTTTAATACGGCATTGTATTTTTTTTAAATCCGTCTTTTGTTTTTTGATATGTAAATAATTGCTTCAGTTACTACTTAAGACTCGGGTCTAAATCAGTTAAAGAATAAGTCAGAAAAAAGAACTCATAAATTTGTGCTAACGTAATACCTACTTAGTTTAGAAAATTTTAAGTAAGTAGTATTGTATGATTTATTTTCATAATGGACTTTTTCTATTTATTTTCAACACAGAAAGTGTCTTTAATTTAAAATCTTTGCAGACTAATGCTATATATACTTTTCGTTTTTTAGTTATTAAATGTTTTTAGATTTTAAAATACCCTCAAGAACGTCCTTGCACGGTATGTCTTGTCTTTAGAATGTTATCTAAAAGTAACTCTTTAAGATCATTAATTTTCAAAATTAAAGCTCAGTTTTCTAAATGTTCTCAACTGACTAAATTGAGGTTTGCATTTTATGTAGCCGTACCAAAATAAATTAAGTATTTTGAATAATTTCCATGATTTTTAGCTTTCAATGCGTTCGTTCTCTTATCTGCATTGTTATTCTGAACAAGATACATCCAGTTGGAAAGTCATGTCGCAAGTCACTTCGCAAGTCTCCCTCACTTTGTTTCTGTCACTTGAAAAACGTCAAAATACTTTGAGCAATTCTTTTCATTCCGTCATCAATCGTTGGCGCTAGTGTCGAGCCATTGATTTTAAGAATACGAAACTGTAATCTTATCGGTAATCTCTCCGAGAATTCAGAAGTGTTTTTGCGAAATGTACGTTCAGGATAGCATTTCAAACCTTTATTTTGAGTCACATTGTAATTGACACTTTAAGTACATGAAATAACATGTATATTTGCAGTTATTCTGTAGCCGTAAATATCATTCTTAGACATTTGATTGACATTTCTATTCCTGTAAATGCCATCTTGTTTTAAAGGTGACATTATTTCGTTCGAGCTTTTTTCCAAATTCCTTTATAATTATTTCATAAATTCTTCCTTTTAGAACAAGTAGTAGGCGGTTGGTGGAATTAGTTGTGAATAAAATATTAGTTCAGTGTCTACTGGGAAACTAAGTAACTTAATAATTTGTTTTGTTCAAGACGATTCAATTTAAGCAGCGGCATTTTTTATGTACAGTTGCTAACCCAATTTACTTTTTAAAAAGTTTTAGGAACTTGCATATATCTCGCGCTGACCGTATCTAAATATATGCCCAAGTTTCGTATCATAACAGCTATGAGAGAATGGTTGGATGGTCTTATTAGTAATTAAGACCTCGACATCTATTATACCATTGTGAATTTCTGATAAATCCTGCATCGCACAATCGAAGTATGGCGAAGCATTAGGATATAATTATACAATTCCGACAAAAATCTACGGACTGTAGCTCACCAGACTAATCACGTATTGGGCAAAAGAGTATTAACTCTCTTTCCAAGATGAGGTACTTTCTACACTGCTCCTCATCTCTTTGAGCAGAAGACACCGACGAGATTCTCACATCTTCAAAGAATAAAGCCTGCTTAGCCTGAACCTTCAGCTTTGTTTGAAGTACAGCATTTTAAATGAATAATTGAAGTAATTCGACAAATTATTTACCAGTAATAAGAAATGAAAAAACTGTTTTAATTACAAAACTTAAAAAGAGATTCATTATGTAGGTAGTTAATTATTTTTAACGACTGTCCAATTACGATCCGTCATCGCAATCGCGGTTCATTGTGGATGCGGGACGAAAGAATATTATTGAGATGAATTTAAAATTTCTACCGTAAAATGAGATTAACACAGATTTATTGATATTCGTTATTTTCGTCTGTTAATTTCGAAAAAAGAACTTGTTTTTCGGAAAAATTAAGGAAATGTATTGCTTGTATTTTTTCGAGTAGTTTCTAAGTGATCTATTTCAACATAGTTGAGAAAAGGCTAGGGAGATGATGATGATTTCTAAGTTATCTATGTCCCTCCTTCGTACTTCGAACGCCTATAGAAACATTAATTAATTAGGCACTAGTATCGGGAGCACGTACCAGAAAATAAATACATTAACACTAAGCATATGAAGCCAAAGCAAATATTTACGCATCGGATTTAAGGACCAAACTGTTTATGGAAGTGATTTTCTTTACTAAGCGTAAGTAGAACCTTTGTTTGAAATAATGCCCATGACTTCAATTGCATTCTGTATTGTAGTGCTTATCACATTAAGTTAGAAATAATACATATAACACTAACACTTATTCCAAATTAGGCTGCATATTGATGGATACGAAACTTTTATCATAATAAAAGGGCCGGTGCCAAAAACTCAGATTGCCAATAACCTTAAAACAACGTGAGGTAGGGTTTTTTGCCTCTTTTTCTGTAATATTTTTGCAAGTTAGCGTCGATATTGGCTTGAAGTTTTCGACTTATCTAGATATTTGATTCGATTTGAAAGTTGTTACTTATAGTATTTTTTGGTCGCTTTGTGGAATTTCGACAAATAAAAAATATTCAAATATTACTGTAAAGTTTCACCGAAATTATCTTGTAGTTTTTAAGTGAAAAAGTCAAACATCCATCCATCCATACATACTTATAAATTTACTAAATTTTTTATAGGATAATACATAAAAGTTCGAACTTCTTTTTAGCAACAACTCAAGTAATACGTAGAGAACTATTTTATAACACAAAAAATATAATTTATGTGTTCAATATAATTCTCAAGTAGATGTTTTCGAGTCTTGGACTTTTAACTCTTTTCTCTTAGCCGAGCATTGAAATTCCAACAGTTCTCTAATAGAAATATTATTATAATAATGTCGTTACATGATAGTAGGCCTGCTGACATTCACTTTAACATTCATTTGAGTAAATTACTACGAATTAAGTCCTAATCTTGATTTCGTTTTGACTTTTTTACTTTTCCATGAAAATAATTGATATTGTTTTATTTCCATTATACCTTGTAAATCGGCATTTTGAAATTTCTTTTACTAGTAATAGAATTGAATCCAAAACTTTATTTAAAACTAGCTTCTGCCCACGGCTTCGCTCGCGCTCCATCCCTTCAACTATCTCCACTTAAAAAATCATGTCAATCCGTCGCTCCGTTTTGCCGTGAAAGAAAGACAAACAGACAGACCGACAGACACACTTTCCCATTTATAATATTAGTATGGATATCTATGTGATCAAAGACAACTTATACCATTTCAAAATATAGTGAATCAATGTGCGAGCAGGCGAGCTATATTAGTTAGTACCATTGTTCTGAGACAGAAACACGCCTTCGGCTAGCGCTGAAAACCAGCGCCGTGGACTTGTGCCTGTTTATGGGCCCGGCATTATGCTGAGCGCTAGCCCTTTCGTGCAAGTGAGTGTGTAATATTTTATTTAAGTTTCGTACAATGTAAACTTGCGAAGCACGAATAAACTGTTTTTCTTTCTTTACCATATTTTACAAAAGGTGTTAGCAAAATCATTAACTTTACATACTAATAATGAATTTGTTTGCTTGTTCCAGGTAAGACACAGCTTGGCATTTCCTCAGCACGTAAGTTAATCCGGCACGATAATGGGGACAATGGGAACATTGTCGTTTGTCTAGACTACACTGTGTAGTCGTAAAATAAAAGCGAACGAGTCTACTACAGGAGCTAAGTAGTCGACTATATTTCCTAGGGATTAAGATACATAATCGTACGTGCGCTGATGTTGTATGCTAATGTTTTCCTAGTAGAACTGCGGTGAAATATTTCAGTAGATATATATACTTTTTTAATAGTGCAACTTCACATGGCGTACTTGGCATATTTGCGTTACTTGGATAATATACACTGTAACCTATAATTATTAAGATTATATTGCGTTGCATCGAATACGCAAATGAGCAAATACACCAAGCTAAATTGCACCATTCGTTTGGACGTCGTAAAGCCGTCGGTCGATCCTAGTTGTCATTCATAGTTAGGACAGTCAGAAGTCTGATAATAAGTCTAACCAAGGGGTATCATGCTACCCAGCAACTGGGTTGTGGAGGTCTTTAGGAAATTGCTCCAATTTTTTTCTTCTATGTGAAAACAATGTTGGTAAAAAGTTGTGCAAAATAATTCAATAGGCGAGATGACAAAAAAAAAGTAATTAGTCCGTCAGTTAGATAATCAAAAAATTTGGGACACGTATTTTTTCTTTTTTCTCGTAAACAGAAATGACGACAATACAGTGCGTTGAAGTTTCGTGAAACGCCACGCCTTTGTATAATTTTTACTCAGAAGTGACGTCACAAGCCCCCTCTCCGGAACTTTAATGCTCTTTATCTTTGTATTTTGTTATTAATTTGATCAAGCAAAAAATATGTGGTCAGTATTTTTGGACTGTCTAACAGACGGACTAAACAGAATGTCATTCTTTTGATGTAGTCAACATCCCTATTGCATGACAGCTAAGAATTAATCTACTTCTCATTCAGGGTCATAACACGAAGCACCATTTTTCTTTCCAGTGCCTTTTATAAAATCGACGCTATCTATTAAAGCCCTACAAATCGCTCAATACTTACTACTTCTTTGTGTAGCTACCCTAGTAGCAGCATTAAAGACCTTCCACTTTCATCTCACAAATACACAGACACATAATAATTCGAGGTCATTATAGCCCTCATGTTCCGAAATCCGTTTTATCGATACAATAAAACATCCTTAGCGGTGAGGCGAGCACTCGACTTATATTAATGTACTAGGAATCGATACGGAGCCCTCTCATCTCGATTCTCGATGGACCCTTGAATTCGTCAACAAGTTTCGAAGGTTGGCTACACGCGTGCGGCCATCGGTGCAAGTTATTTGTGGATCTTGTGTACTTGGCTTTATAAGTGTTTGCTTTGTTTTGATATAATAAGAGGGCACTTCGATATTGGTGATCAGTCGTCTTGTATTAATAACTTTGTTACACATGTAACATTTCACAAAGAGCCGATAAACACAGATAGTGTTACTGTGTTTTTGTTTATAATTTCCTTCAGTTATTAATCATTACACATTACATTACAGTATTGCTAAATGGCAATTTGCATGTTTACATCTCCAAGACAATTATGAAAATAGGCGTTGGTTTTACTTTGCTTTTTTACTTATCATCAGTGGGCAGAATAGATTTTTGGAAAGAATGTATAAAACCTATTAAAAAAATTATCTCGAAAAGTAGCCAGAGCCTTAGTTCTCTGCTGTCATTTTTATATCTTTGACAGTCGTTACGGGGGTTTGTTCCCGTTGTCCCCGTACTCCGTGTCCCCGTCCTACGGGGACAGCGGTACTTCAATTAAATATTTGAAAATAGTTCCCGTTGTCCCCGTACGCTGTCCCGGTAGATTAATATAAAGGATTTAGACCTTGTTTTCAAGTAAGATTTTTGATTTAATGAAACCCACAGAATTACAGGACGTTATTTTTCAATTAAAGATTGAAAACCTAAGAGAACAAAAGTACTAGGCGAGCAGTAACGTGAAGTAGTCATATGCGAAAATTTAAAATATGTGGTGGAGCACGTTTTCCATTTATCGCTTCACGCCTAGTACTTTTGATTGAATTAAGTAGTCAAGTGTGAAAATTAAAAATTACTGTGATATTGAAGTTTAGTTTAGTTTACACATTAGCCGAATGTACGTTACGGGGACAACGGGAAATAAATTTAATCACGTCCCGCTGTCCCCGTGACGGGGATATGGCACACGGAGACAACGGGAACAAACCGTTACGGGTAGTCAGAAGCCAGACTGCTAGACCAAGGAGTACTGTGTTAACCACTAATAGGGTTATCGATAACTGATAGACAGTCGCTCCAAAAAAAATATTAAAAGAATTGTACTGAACTGAGAGGAATTAAATCTTCGTTTTTCTCTCTCTGCTATTTTTCAAACTGCATATAACTTGCCAGAACACTTACACTCAAAAACATAGCCAGATAACCATCGCGTGTCAACCACTTTCGTAATGCCATTTGCAACGCTGTCATTGATCAGGGGGACTTTCAATAACCGTAATAGCATCCGTGCTTGCTCCTTATCGGTCAAGATTATATTTTATACGGTCCCAGTGGCCCCCCTAATGTGGTTTGATATATTACTTTATTTGTCAAATATCAATAACGTCGGATCTGGGCCCACTTTGCGGGACGATCCTGCTGAATATGAAATGTGTGACTTTGGACGACTTAGGCTGTGTTTGGACTTATGTGTATTGTGTTTATGTTTAGTGGCCAGGTTTTATGTGTTTGCGTGGAGCAAAATAGGAAAGTAATACTAACAATATGCTTGTGGCTGTTGATTTATCTGTCAAGTGCCTAGTTGGTAGTGAAGCTGACCAAAATATTTACGCCTTATGCATTCTTTACCTGATCGTACGAATAATCAAATATACAGAGTGGATTATACCGCTTTTTTAGTTATTGGAGCCAACTCTGGGCTAAACTAATTATAACAGAAATTTGGATGATGATGAATTTTGCGTGGTTAGGTATAACTTTAGACAATCAATGTCCCTAAAATTAAACACACAATATAACCGCTTAAAATAGAAGAGGCTGACTGCACACTGCAATTGAGTGCTTATTTTCAAATACAATAGAACTAGAAATTACATTCTGCGGGCCTGAATTTAATAATCGCTTTACAGCCAGTTGGTAACAAAATTGGATCAGGTGACATTTATAAAATTTATTCACAGAATCGCCATTATGAAGCTTAGTTGAAACGTTATCTATTCCAAAGTTATGAGGAGAAACTAGAACTGTTATCTTAACTCTTGGCTTATTATGACTAAGTTATAATAAGTCAAGTTATTTAGTTTGACGTCTTAATGTATAGAAACAGCAGTTCTAAAGATGATTGCTATTTATTTTTGCAAGTTTCAAAGTCTGTGGTCAATTCTATCTGTTAAAGTTTTATTAGTCTTCAGTCTTAAATCATCTTTCAATTTGCTTTAAATATTTACTCAAAATGTAGATAATATTTTAGATTAAAATTTAAGTACATATTGATTATTATTTAGCGCTCTCCTCTCTATACAAAACGTGATACTTTTGCTACTGAAGTATATTTTGTGAGAAATGGTAAAATCATCATCATCTTCTTCCTAGCCTTTTCTCAATTATATCGGGGTCAGCTTCCAGCCTGACCGGATTCATCTGGTTACCAGCGTTTTACGTGAAGCGACTGCCTATCAGACCTTCACAACCCAGTAACTGGACGACTGGACACCTTGATTAGACTGGCCAGACTTTCTGGCTTCTGACTTCCCGTAAAGACTGTCAAAGTTCTATAAATGATCACCGGGACCAACGGCTTGACTTGCTTTCCGAGGCACATGATGTCAGTGACGTACAAGATAAACTGTAGTAAGTACAAATAGTATAAACTACATCACAATAAACGCATAAAACTTGTAAGGTTACCTAACCATAACCGCAATCATAGTCACTTATACCTTATACACAGGTAACGAGTGTATTGTAACAAAACCAAACAAGTCAATCCCAAAATGCTGTCTAATTCTTCGCACCCTTACAGCACGCCGTACCCTTAGCACAAATTTAGCTGTTCCCCTAACTCAGTACCGGTGCTCAGTCCTAGGGCTGTATTCAACTGACTCGCATTCGATTGACGGATTAGCACATAATATTTCGCTATGACCTACGAAACCAAAGACTCATGAATCCACGGGGCACAGATACTGATTTGTACTCCTGAATAGACAACAAGTATAATTAAACAAAAAAAATAACCCCAAAATGCTATCGAATTCTTCGTACCCATACAGCACGCCGTACCCCTAGCACAAATTTAGTTGTATCCCTAACTCAGTACCGGTCCTCAGTTCTTTCTCAGGACTGTATTCAACTGGCTCGCACTTTGCTTTCTTTCTTCTTTAACTTTCACACACGTTTGACGAATTAGCACATAATATTACGCTATGACCTACGGAACCAAAAACTCATGAAACCCCGGAGGACAGTGTACTTCTGAATAGACAACAAGTGCTATTTAACTTTTGAACACATGTGATTCGAGACACAATAGAAAGACAATCGCAGCACGACAGCCTGCTGTCGGTTGGTCGTTGAAAGATTAAACAAAAAAAAATTAACCCCCAAATGCTGTCCAATTCTTCGTACCCATACAGCACGCCGTACCCCAACCACAAATTTAGCTGTTCCCCTAACTCAGTACCGGTGCTCAGTCCTCAGGGCTGTATTCAACTGTCTCGCACTCGATTGACGGATTAGCACATACTTAATATTTCGCTATGACCTACGGAACCAAAAACTCATGAAACCCCGGAGGACAGATATAGAATTGTACTCCTGAAAAAGTAACAGGTGTAACCTTTCAACGATCAACTATGTTGTTGCTGTCTTTCTATTGTGTCTCGAATCACGTGTGTTTGAAGGTTTAAACAAAAAAATTGACCCAAATATGCTGTCCAATTCTCCGTACCCATACAGCACGCCGTACCCCAACCACAAAAGCTGTTCCCCTAACTCAGTACCTGTGCTCAGTCCTCAGGGCTGTATTCAACTGGCTCGCACTCGATTGACAGATTAGCATCGTAATTGCGACGTTGCGTGATGTTATCAATATAATTGAATGCAGGACAGCGGTGTCCCGCTTTTAGTTGTAGGGTTGTACCGGGTTAGATTTTTTTTTATTATTTGTTTAGTAATCAATAATGTGCGTGTCTTTATATATTTTTGTATTTAGTTGAAGTGTTATGTGTGTACCATTTAATGAAGAAGTATTTTTTTCAGTATCGTTGAAATGAACTCTGGTTGTGCCACAATTCAAATTCTCAGAAATAAAAATATTGACAAAAGACGCCGAAAAAATATTAGATTTATTGTATCATTTCTCAGTAAAATATTATTGCCCAAGGAATAGTATTTTCCCGTTAGCGTTGTAACTTATCAAGAATCAATGGCTGTATCCAACATAACAATTACGTATAGTATATTTCTGAATACCACCAACCTTCACACAACTTGTAAGAAATTGTTCTGACAAAAAAATAAATTGCTTATTTTTTCCTGTAACAATTCATCCGTACGCTTTTCCGCATTCTAACGACTAACTTTTGCAACTAAATTATTATGTTTCTAATACACTGTTATGGTTTTGTTTCAAACTTTCTCATGCTTACTAACCCAGTGTAATTGTGTTATTATCCACAAACATCTGTTTTCCTAATTAACGCGACGCGACGCAACACGACGCGACGTAATGCGATGCGATGCTATACGCGACAAATGTCCTAAGTCCTACGTGATTTTGGTCATTACTACTCGAATCATGGAGAAGTACAGTACAATTTTGCTTGAAAGTTCGTGGTGTCGCATCTGGTCGCACTCAAAATAAGTGCGCGTTACATCGCGTCTCGCCGCCGGCTGTCATATAGGCCGCATGTAGGGTATACCGTTGAGTTGATCGCGTTCGTCGCGTTTGCAGCGTCGCACACCGCGATACCGCGTAAACGCAACAAGAATTATATAAAATCGTTCAATAAAATACACAGATTTATTCTACCTACTTCTTCCCATGTACACAAATACACACAAGACAATTATTAAAAACCCAACCCAAAATATAACCATACGCAAAAATAAAACGATAATTTAATACCATAACATTATTCCAATATTTTCCGTACCCGCCAAAAATGATTAATGAGTTTATTTAAAACGGAGCAACCCTACGTAAGGTGGGCCACTTCGGGCCCTGTAATGCGCGATGCCATTGATTCATTATGGCATTACACATGACGCGACCAATGACAGAACTGTGGTATTAATTGCTCAATTCACGGGATGAGCAAATAGCTAATAACGTATTTGTGTTAGATCGATCACAACTGGATCGCTAATGACGGGGTGTGTTTGAAATTTTGCTGTGAGTTTTGAGTTGGTGAATGTTGTTTTTAAATATTAGAGTTTGTGGTCTGACTTGTTGGGTAAGATTATTGTAGTATTGTTTATGTACTATTACTGATTTACTTATAGAGGAGACACTTTTATAGACAACTAGCTTCTGCCCGCGACTTCGCCCGCGTGGATTTTTCCTGAATTTTCTTTGATATAAACCTCACGGAGCCCGAGACTTTTCCAACGAATGCAAAACCGTGGAAATCGGGTCGTGCGTTCTGGAGTTATAGCGTCAGGAAGGAAAACCCGACTTATTTTTATATAGTAGATATATAGTATATTACTATAGTAGATTACAATTTATATATTATGTAAATTTTATACTTGTGTTTTTATTTATGTTTTACACAGATTAATCTGACTGTTAGTTGGAACAGGTCATCTCTTAGCTGCCACAGTTATTTTAAATTGATTTAAATTGTTACTATCACAATATTTCACCCTAGACCTATTTCAACATGCATGACTTTACATTTGAAGTTTATTTGAATAAATAATTTGAGGCTTGAATTTGCAATAGCGATTTCATAGCTTTCTCAACATTTCTAGCTATCTAGGTTTATAAGGATCAGATAGCCGCGTCTATTTATTATTATTTATTTAAACAATTTAAAAGGTAACGTCCAAAAAATTGCAGAACACCAAATGTTGAAGAATGTGAATGGTACATGTTGAACGAACACATAATTAATATATGATGTACGGAAATGCAAACCTATTCGGTCGGTATTATAAAACTAGACGGTCTACCCAGCTAATTATACGCAGACACTAATACCATTGGACATGATGTTAAGAGAATTTTCACCTGACGCATACTAGACATAGGTTGCAGCATTTGCATAATTTCCTATGTGACATTAATTTAGCCAGACCCAATACCGTGGCGTCACCTGCGCCCGACAAAATGTTATTACGTACCCTTGTTGAAACCTACGTGTATAGAAACGTATACAAACATGTACTGAAATTTCAAATGCATGAAAGTAAATACTGGTTAGGTAAAGCTTAGTAAAGGTGGCAGTTCTAGTTTATTAACAGAATTTTCATTGGACACTTAGATAAACGTGACAAACAAGCATTTACTTTTATGGTGACCGATACTTAAACAAATAAAAGCTTTACAAAGACTTTTTTATATTTTTGCGATAACTTTACTGTCTTAAAAAAATATTAACTGTGTCTCACCTCATTGATGTTTTAATTAAAAAGAATTATGTTTCTTTTTTATAAAAGCTTTTTCAATAAATGTCAATGTAGTAAGAGCGGTCACACAATACCCGATTTAAAACTTAAATTAAAAATATGTACACTAAAAACTAAAGACAAAACAAATGCAACTTAATTAAACAATACCCCACAACATAGCCACAGACATTTCAAGCAAAAATTCTCGACCACAACGATTCTATTTTTACTTATAGACAATCCGTATTGTCTCCGCCCTCTAATTACGAACAACCACTTCCAATAATTATGCAATACTCTAAGCACTCAGAACTGCTTAAAACAAGAAAAGCCTGAGCTCCGAACGGTTGCAACTTGTAAAAATAATCCAATCTTCGACCGTGGTGTCATTCCGAACTAACAAACTAGAAATTTTCAAGTCGATATTCCCGACCTGATTCTCGACGCTGCGGGTAAAACGACTAGAGGAAAATGTTCAGACTTGTTACTCTTCAGTCGTAGTCTTGTTGTAGAAACTTGGTAGACTGTCGCGACCATGCGACCATGCCACCGTGACACTTACGACCGGGTTTTTTCTTACACACTTTTTTAGTTTTGTAACTGCACTTGAGTATTTTGTGGTGACTTCGGTTTTTATTCGACTGTTTGTGTGTGTACGGGTAATAGACTCTTCGGGTCATATCTATACTTATATTATAAAGCTGTAGAGTTTGTTTGGCTAAACGGTCTAAAATCAGGAAGTACTGGTTTAAATTGAAAATTACTTTTGGTGTTTACATCGCTGCGAACCACGGGAGCGGCGTAAAATGCGGATGAAACCGTGAGGGACAGCTACTTTAAGAAGTTAGTTTAATGCCAAGGGCAGGTTTTTATGAGAAAGAGACCTTTTAGTGGGAATGCTAGTCTGTTATTATTATAACGTACACTTTTTTTAAACCCATGACATCACAAGTATCAAAATTTTGGAAACCGCTAGGCGAGTCGAGTTTTTCTGTTTTAAATCGTAGAAACACAATATAAATTCCTTCTGTTTTGAATGTTCGTTTATAAACACATAAACACACATACATAAACAACTAGATTTGAAGCACGACCAATAGTCTATTTGCCCCTAACTGGAACCAAACTAGTACCTAGCTTCAAAAACCTCGTTTTTATTTCGTTGGTTAAAGGCAAAAACGGGCATCTCAGATGGTACATTCGCTCATTATTCAGCAAATCGTCTCATTATTTCTGTGCCGCTTAATCCTTGGCTTACATTTCGCTTTTTAATTGTACCTCCATGTCTGACCCTCATCGAGGTCGCTTGTTTTTCAGAATTTGCCGTCTCGTTAAACCTCAGCTTGAGTTAGTAAAGATGGTGCAAGTTATAAGAGGTTGCGATAGATATGTATGTGACAAAATAACGAAATATACATATATCTTGGGACGGTTTCTGTCTTAGTTTTAGGTTTCACATTGCAGTCTCATCCTATTTTATATGTTTAAAAAATCTGGATGTTTAGGTATATTTTGTATTTGTGGGCCGATTTTGCAAAGGCGTTTGACCTCATCCAAATAGTCTTAGTCAGTATGTGAAATTGTAATTGGTATAAGTATTTTTTTATTTATTATTTTCTTATTTACACTTTTGCACTAAAGTAGGAAGACAGACTTAATGCATTAAGCATTTTTTACCAAACAATTAAGGACGGTGAAGAGCATTGTGAAGCGATAACATAGAAGACATGAAAACACAAATACTTAATTAAATAACTAACCTAATAGGTACTCTTGGTAGCATTTGATATTAAATATGTAGATTAATGGAAGCCGAAAGGTACGCAAATGTATAAAAAGATACGTCTATAGCTAACAAAGCGAATTTGTCCAAAAATATACTTTCAACCCATAAACACAGCTTTGAAAACAAACACTAATTACCGGGCACAAAAATAAAACTTCGACTCATTAGGAACCCGATTTTTCACCATCAGGAACAGACTGGGCTGATTAAGTGGGTCTCTTACAATTTGCACCATCACGGTGCGTCTGTTATCACGATTGCGCATCCGTGGCCACGACCCTTTAGCTACATAATATTGTGATTAATTAAATCCAGAGGAGGCGTATATTGCGAAGATGGACACAGTAATTTGTTATTCTGCTTCTAACATAATTTTTTGTGGGATAATATTTGCATAACTCGCGAAATCGCCAATTCGTCTTGAGGAAACGAGGTGATGATGCTCGTGCCTTTTCTGTATGAGAAGCTTGCTCTGCAGCGGCACAGTATCAGGCTGGTTTAAAATTATCAAATTGCACAGTAGTCATTGGCCCTTGTTGTGGCTTCATAGGTGTGTTGTCATCCCTTGGATTAAGCTAAAATGTATCATGTGCCTGTATTTATACCAGCACCCTTTAAACCGGTACACCAATTACAAATGCTGCTTCACGGTAAGGTAGTAAAATTTTTCAGATGAGATCCTTCACCAAGAAAATGGCTGATACTAAACTTTCTATAAGACACATTCAATATTTCCCAAATATTCCCATCGTCTCCAAACGTGCCTACATTAAAATATCTAGTTACATAACAATGAAATGCGGACGGCCAGCGTAATCCACATTACGGTCAAAACGTCCGTCTGTGTGACAGACCATAATCCCGCATTCAATTGTGGACGTGTGCCTCTACTGCCTACCCGGCGATATTACGCGTGTGACGAGGGGGGGGGGGGCTTCTAACCCGCACCTGATCAACGTCTTACTTTTAAGTGGTTTCGATTTCGTGCGGGTTGGTTTTGCGGTCTGTCTATGGTATACCTACATACAAAAATTTATGAAATTTTCAATTAGTGTTCCATTTCATTAATAGGTTGTTTATTTGTAGATGTGTGCCCTACTGCCTACCCAGCGTTATTACACGTGGGGGGAGGGGTCTCTAACCCGCACCTGATCAACGTCTTACTTTTAAGTGGTTTCCATTTCGTGTGGGTTTGTTTTAGGTATGGTGTCTATGTTATAGCTACATTAAAAAAAATATGAAATGTCTAATCAGTGTTGTTTATTTGTGGACGTGTGCCTCTACTGCCTACCCGGCGTTATTACGCGTGGGGGGGGGGTCACTAACCCGCACCTGATCAATGTCTTACTTTTAAGTGGTTTCGATTTCGTGTACCTTTTCGTACAGGTTGGTTTTGGAGTATGGTGTCTATGTGAAGGCCATATCCATTTTTTTTTATTTCATAAATAGTCGTTAGTAAAGATATTTCTGGTAGTTTGAGACAGAGATATAAAGTTTAAAAAAGTTTCATATGAATCGGAAATCAATATATTTGTTTAAATGATACACTTGACTAGTATAGTCTTTACAAAGCAAATCTTAAAACGATATAGATGTATTTCGTTAACACGTTGGGTAAGCAATATTACTATTGGTGCAACTTCACTTGGGGTATTTGGCAAAATAATTGCGTTACTTAGATAATACAAACTATACGCTAAACTTATTAGGATAAGGTACATATTGTGTTGCGCCATTAGACTGGAAGCCGACCAACATAGTTGTAAAAGACTAGGAAGATGATGACTAAGTTAAACGATTCTCAGGAGTTACAGAACTAGTCTAAAGAACTATATTTATTTTCCCCGTGTAGAAAAGAATAAAAAAACTATACATCAATGTCTAACCCTATCAAAAAACACGAAAACCAAGAAAAAAATGAGTGAAACAATGTGATTTGAGCTGCAATAAATATCAAAGTTTTATTAGAAAACCTTCAGCAAGTGTCGAGAGTTGTACCAACAATAGGAGTAACTTTTCACTATTAACTTAGGATGGCAAACAGAAACTTACAACAAGTTCTAAGAAATCAAGATTATACGGGCTTTGAATTGTTACTTTCTAATAATTACTCTTCTGTTTTCTATAGCGTGAAATACGTGGAACTACTCACAAATAAATTAAATATTATAAAGAAATATTACCTGGAAAGTCGTAGTAGAGGAAAATTACATAAATTAATTAAATATTGGAAATGGAGAAAAATAAAAGCCAACTGTGAATCAGGCTTGCACGCCTAAGATTTCGCTATTACAGGTTTTTATGATATCTATATACATAAAAGAAAGTCGTGTTAGTTACACATTTTATAACTCAAGAACGGCAGAACCGATTTGGCTTAAAATTGATGGGGAGGTAGCTTAGGACCAGGGGATGGACATAGAATACTTTTTATCTTCTTTTTTTAGTAACCAAAAATCTGATATAACGCGGGTGAAACCGCGGGGAACAGCTAGTTAGTAAATAAAAATAACTTAGTAGTTTCGGAAATAAAAGGGAAAAATGAACAGATAGGTGCACGAGTGGCTGGATTTTCATCCAAATGCACGAAATACTTTGATTAAAAAAAAACCCTTACAAAATACTTTTTACTTGAGTTAGTGACCATGTTTCGATTTTGTAATTGTTATTTAGTTGTAACAAGCTGATTATGAGTTTGGTCTGGCTGACTAGCCACTCAATGTAACCATGTACAAGTCTGAGAACCTGGTCTACGGTCTAGTAGTCGACCGCAAATGTGCGACTTACCCTACTAGATTTTAATTTATTTTTACTCTCACAGTTTGTAATTTTATTGATGCATAAATCTGTCCAATCAAAATCGGCGACGAGCCCTGTATTCCCGTACATAAATAAAAAAAAGTACAAGAAAAACAAAATCAATCACAATTTCTCCCACGCCAATTCTAACGCCTCACCAAATGCAACACGGTACGAATGTGGTTCGAACTCACTTACCAACATTTTGCGTAAAGCAATAAGAAAGCAGAAATCAAAGTTTCCAAAGCTAATATATATTGAATCGTAGTTGGATGGGCAATGCAGTCCGCGTGCTATCCCTCGAGAGAAACTTTCTCCAATGTATTACTTTGTGACGCTACGTAGTTCTACTGCTAGTTGCCAACAAATGCTGCTTACGGCGCGTGAATTGGATATTGCGGTACCCGTTTGATCAAACTTCATTCGGAAACTGTATAATAATAGCCTTTGTCGATCTCAACAGTGCGTTTGACATCCCTATTGTGCGAAGACGGCAAAATTCTGAAGATGAGTCCTTACAATGTACAGGACATGTTTTGTCGAAGTAGCATGTAGCGACTCGGTAACTGCGAATTGCTGAATCGTATTTTTGAGTAAGGTATAGAGCGCGAGCGGACGGCTCGCCAGTCGCCTACTGAACACCGCCCTGCCTCGACACTTACCTCGACACCTGACACGTGTATTAACTATAGTTAGTGTTAACAAACTATTGTGGAATTGAAATATAAAGACATATAATTTAGTAAATCATCCTTTTCTTTATTCATCATACCGGACCATAGAACACGCACAACACTGGTGACCTTTCGACGTTTTCAAAAAAATCGTGTTCATGTAATCTGAGTAGGCGGCTCAGAAAGGTCGAGGCAGGGAGCAGACAACCGCGCAGTGCAAAGTATAACGTAACGTGTTAAAGTGAGGTTATATAGCAACGTGTGCGCATAAGTTTTCGAAATGAGCCTGCCAATGGTACCCGGTGCTTCGGGAGCAGCTCCAGCAACAGCGGCAGAGGTAGCAATGGTTTCCATACGGGAGAGAATTCCAGATTTTTGGAAAGACATACCGAGCTCGTGGTTTGCCAAGTTTGAGGCAATAATGGCACCGCAGAAACAAGGCGATGCTCAGAAGTTCGAGTTGGTGCTAGCAAAATTACCCAGAGACGTCATACTGGAGGTAACAGACCTGATTGATACACCGCCGGAGACAGGGAAATTCGAAGCGATAAAGAGACGATTGGTTTCAATTTACGAAGATAGTGCCGATAAACAATTTCATCGATTAATGCATGAAATGGACCTGGGGACGCAAAAACCATCACAGTTATTACGGAAAATGGCAACTTTGGCGAAGAATTGCAATCTGACAGAAGACCCACTGAGAAGGCTGTGGGTAAACAAGCTACCATCAAATGTACGCGCATTGCTGGCAACGGGCGAGGATACCAAGTTAGAAGAAATGGCCAAAAAAGCGGATATAATACTGGAAACTTTAGGAAACGGCGAGATCGCGGCCATAACGCCAAGAGCCGGACCGAGCACGGACGACAGTGTAGGCAATCATCTGAAGGAGTTATCGATAGAGTTAAAGGAATTGCGTGGAGAAATTAATGAGATCAGGAAACGTAATAGAAGCCCCACAAGATCTTCAAGAAATAACCAGTGGCAACAACGTTTTAGATCCAAGAGTCGGACGCGGCGCACACCAGAATCTCCGGACTGGCTATGTAGACACCATTACCGCTATAGAAACAACGCGCGGTCGTGTGAATCACCGTGTAATTGGGACAAGAAGCAACAGAAATCGGGAAACTAGATGCGGTGCAGTCAGCATCGGTGGAAGATTGCGCCGCGGGGAACCACCGGCTTTGTGTGAAAGACTTTAAAACAGGAACTGTGTATCTCGTGGACACGGGCGCTAACGTGTCAGTCATACCTGTAAGTAAAGTGAAAGTGAAACCTAAACGTGAGTGTACTTATAAGCTATTCGCAGCAAATAATTCAGAAATTAAGACCTATGGTGTAATTACTATAGAATTAAATCTAGGTTTACGTAGAAGTTATAAATGGTCATTTATAGTCTGTGATGTTAAACAGCCAATTATAGGGGCGGATTTTTTAAAGGCACACCAATTAATTGTAGACTTACATAATAAAAGGTTGATTGACGGTCTCACTAATTTGAGTAGAGAAGCAAACTTAGTAAAATGTTCCGAATTTTCAATATCAAGTATACAACATGATAATCCGTACAAAGATTTGCTTGAAGAGTATTCAGACATAACAAAACCGGTTTCGTACAGAGAATCCCCTAGTCATAGTACGTATCATCATATAGAGACTACGGGCCCACCTGTGTTTACCCGGGCCAGGCCTTTGCCCCCTCATAGATATAAAATGGTACAAGATGAGTTTAGGCTAATGCAGGAGATAGGTATTTGCAGACCATCGAAGAGTCCGTGGGCGAGTGCACTACACGTGGTGCCCAAGAAGGACGGACAAATTAGACCCTGTGGCGACTATCGTGCACTCAACGCGATCACGAAGCCGGACAGGTATCCAATCCCAAGACTACAGGACTTCACTTATGGGCTGTCAGGTAAGAAAATATTCGCGCGGTTAGATATTAATAGAGCCTATCATAATATTCGCGTGGCACCGCAAGACATAGAAAAAACGGCTATCATTACCCCGTTCGGACTTTTTGAATTTCCTAGGATGTCATTTGGCTTACGTAATGCAGCGCAAACATTTCAAAGATTTATGAATAATACAGTTTTACAGGGCTTAGAATATTTAGACGGAGAACAGAACGGGCACTGTTCGTATTTATTTTGTTATATTGATGACGTCATTTTTGCAAGTACCAATGACAAATTGCTCCGCAAACATCTACGACTCGTTTTTAGTAGGTTTGAACAATTCGGGATAACAATTAATTTATCGAAATGTTGTTTTGGGAAGCCCGAAATAGAATTCTTAGGTTATAACGTCAGCTCAGAAGGAATCAAACCATTGCAAGAGAAAATAGAGGCTATACAAAACTATCCGCGGCCGGAAACCATCGAACAATTGAGGCGATTTCTTGGAATGGTCAATTTTTATAGGTTACATTTAAAACAAGCGGCTGGATGTCAGGCCGAGCTAAATAAATTTTTGCACGGGGCCAAAAAGAAGGATAGGTCTAAGATAACTTGGGACGAAAAGGCTACGGCGGCTTTTGAACAGTGTAAGGCAAGCCTACAAAGCGCCGTTACACTGTCATATCCGGAAACTAAAGGTAGATTGTCTCTAATGTGTGACGCATCCAACACATGCGTAGGAGCAGTGCTACAGCAAGAAGTCGCCGGACAAACGAAGCCTTTAGGTTATTTCTCTAAGAGACTATCAGAAGCCCAGCAAAAATACAGCACCTATGATAGAGAATTATTGGCAGTATATTTAGCTATTGTACATTTTAGAAACATGATTGAGGGTCGCGAGATCACTATTTTTACGGACCATAAACCATTAACATACGCTTTTTCTAAAATAGGTACCGATAAAGAAACACCTAGGCGCACAAGGCAGTTATTGTATATTAGCGAATTCACGAGCGACATACAATACGTCAACGGAAACGATAACGCAGTTGCTGACGCGCTATCGCGTGTAGAGTCCGTTGTTTGTCCAACGGCTATCGACTTCGACGAAGTCGCACGGGCACAGGAAGCAGACGGTCAAATGGCGCGCATGTTAACAGAATCACCTAGCAACATTGTGATAAAACAAATTCATTCACCGTTGTGTAATAAAGCAATATATTGCAACATTTCAGATAAACAGGTAAGACCATATATTCCACAAAAATTCCGTAAATTAGTTTTCGATACGGTACACAACATTAGTCACCCCGGAATTAGGGCCACACGTAAAATGATAACGCAACGTTTCTTTTGGCCAGAAATGAACAAAGATGTCAACAGATGGGCTAAGTCTTGCATTCATTGTCAAAAAGTAAAAATTCAGCGACACACGGTTTCCAAATTAGGTAGCTTCCCCATAACAGAACGATTCGAACATATACACGTAGACATCGTTGGACCCTTACCTACGTCACAAGAAGGTTACCGTTATTGCGTCACCATGATAGACAGGTTTACTAGATGGCCCGAAGCGATTCCAGTTACAGATATTACCGCGGACACAATAGCTAAAGCGATATACGAAGGTTGGATATGCAGGTTTGGGTGCCCTTTGACACTAACAAGCGACCAGGGAAGACAGTTTGAGAGCGAAGTTTTTAAGAGCTTATTAAATTTATTAGGTATAAAGAAAACCCGTACAACCGCGTATCACCCGCAGGCGAACGGCATGGTTGAAAGGATGCACCGTTCACTCAAGGTTGCAATTAAGGCTAGATTAAAGGATAATAGGTCATGGGTCGACGAATTACCGACAGTATTGTTGGGACTTCGCGCGGTTTGCAAAGGTGACGAAAGCGTAAGTTCAGCGGAATTAGTATTAGGGCAAACATTACGTTTACCGGGCGATTTTTACTGCGAAATCAAGAAAACAAGAGTAGACAATTTACCTACGTTCGTAACCAAACTTAAAAACACAATTACTAGTATGCGACCTAAGTCAAGAGAAATTAGCGATTCACGAAAAATATTTATTCACAAGGATTTACACACATGTTCACACGTTTTTATAAGAAATGATATGGTAAAGAGTCCTTTAACCCCAGCATATAACGGCCCGTATAGAGTAATTAGTAGAGATAAAAAAACTTTTAACATACAAATCGGTGATCGTCAATCAACCATTACCATAGACAGATTAAAACCCGCGTATACTATTAATGATGAAAATCCCCCAAAAAATAATTGTACTGAAAACGAACACAAATTAGATACAGAATTAAGTGAACAAGAATCGCTACCGCCTATGACTAAAACCACCCGCTGTGGTCGAGTGATTAAGCAACCGGTGCGATTTTTGCTCACATGACAAAATAATGTAATTATATTGGAATGATGTTAGGAAACTTTGTACATTTCACTGCGGTTATTTTTTTTCTTAACGTTGTAGTATACTAAATAGAGTTTGAAATGGGCAACCAGCAAAACAGAGAATACATAGCCACCGCGCAGGCTCAAGTAGTAGCAGGACAGCAGTTAGAAAGCAAACTGAACTACTTCGGAATAGTACTTATTATTATCGCCGTAATATTGGGCATACTATTATGTTACGCCATCAAGAGAGGTTGCGTAGGCCACGCGAGAGATTGGCTAAGAAGGGAAGTGCCTTTGATACTATCAGGGACAACGTTGCCAGGACAATTCGGCACGGTGGCTAGCCCAGCACCGGCCGCAACCGCCACGGGATTTGTCTAGTAAGCGGAGCGAAGTGAAATGTGCAAAAGCAATTCGGTAAAAATAAGTGAGTTTATAGAGTTTGTTACGTGTAATCGGTGTTTCTAAACTTGTGTTATGTGTATTTATTTTGTGAATGGCGTTATCATAACTGTACGCTGCCGACCTTACGGGTGTTAATTATTGATTGCAGAGCGCAGGTTATGATAACTACCCTTAATTTTTATATAAATATATATATATATATATTTTTCTTATTTATACAATTTAAAGTCGGCTTGGAGCAAAAGCAATGATGAGACCGCAAATATTTTAGAGTTTAAGATATGTATGAGCCAATGTGGGCGATAAATGTGTAACAATAGGCAGCATACTGTGGGAATGCTGATAAGTATAGAATGTTATTGTAAACAACATTGTAACATTGTAAGCGTAGAGACGTGAGAGTATCGTTAATAGTGATGTAACATAGCATAGCTACGATAATGGTATAATTTTGAAAGAAACAATTGTTTTAATTTTTTTTTTTGAAAAAAATTTGGAAAAAGGGGGGGTGTGATGTAGCGACTCGGTAACTGCGAATTGCTGAATCGTATTTTTGAGTAAGGTATAGAGCGCGAGCGGACGGCTCGCCAGCACGATAGTGTTGTGCGTGTTCTATGGTCCGGTATGATGAATAAAGAAAAGGATGATTTACTAAATTATATGTCTTTATATTTCAATTCCACAATAGTTTGTTAACACTAACTATAGTTAATACACGTGTCAGGTGTCGAGGTAAGTGTCGAGGCAGGGCGGTGTTCAGTAGGCGACTGGCGAGCCGTCCGCTCGCGTTCTATACCTTACTCAAAAATACGATTCAGCAATTCGCAGTTACCGAGTCGCTACATCACACCCCCCCTTTTTCCAAATTTTTTTCAAAAAAAAAAATTAAAACAATTGTTTCTTTCAAAATTATACCATTATCGTAGCTATGCTATGTTACATCACTATTAACGATACTCTCACGTCTCTACGCTTACAATGTTACAATGTTGTTTACAATAACATTCTATACTTATCAGCATTCCCACAGTATGCTGCCTATTGTTACACATTTATCGCCCACATTGGCTCATACATATCTTAAACTCTAAAATATTTGCGGTCTCATCATTGCTTTTGCTCCAAGCCGACTTTAAATTGTATAAATAAGAAAAAAAATATATATATATATATTTATATAAAAATTAAGGGTAGTTATCATAACCTGCGCTCTGCAATCAATAATTAACACCCGTAAGGTCGGCAGCGTACAGTTATGATAACGCCATTCACAAAATAAATACACATAACACAAGTTTAGAAACACCGATTACACGTAACAAACTCTATAAACTCACTTATTTTTACCGAATTGCTTTTGCACATTTCACTTCGCTCCGCTTACTAGACAAATCCCGTGGCGGTTGCGGCCGGTGCTGGGCTAGCCACCGTGCCGAATTGTCCTGGCAACGTTGTCCCTGATAGTATCAAAGGCACTTCCCTTCTTAGCCAATCTCTCGCGTGGCCTACGCAACCTCTCTTGATGGCGTAACATAATAGTATGCCCAATATTACGGCGATAATAATAAGTACTATTCCGAAGTAGTTCAGTTTGCTTTCTAACTGCTGTCCTGCTACTACTTGAGCCTGCGCGGTGGCTATGTATTCTCTGTTTTGCTGGTTGCCCATTTCAAACTCTATTTAGTATACTACAACGTTAAGAAAAAAATAACCGCAGTGAAATGTACAAAGTTTCCTAACATCATTCCAATATAATTACATTATTTTGTCATGTGAGCAAAAATCGCACCGGTTGCTTAATCACTCGACCACAGCGGGTGGTTTTAGTCATAGGCGGTAGCGATTCTTGTTCACTTAATTCTGTATCTAATTTGTGTTCGTTTTCAGTACAATTATTTTTTGGGGGATTTTCATCATTAATAGTATACGCGGGTTTTAATCTGTCTATGGTAATGGTTGATTGACGATCACCGATTTGTATGTTAAAAGTTTTTTTATCTCTACTAATTACTCTATACGGGCCGTTATATGCTGGGGTTAAAGGACTCTTTACCATATCATTTCTTATAAAAACGTGTGAACATGTGTGTAAATCCTTGTGAATAAATATTTTTCGTGAATCGCTAATTTCTCTTGACTTAGGTCGCATACTAGTAATTGTGTTTTTAAGTTTGGTTACGAACGTAGGTAAATTGTCTACTCTTGTTTTCTTGATTTCGCAGTAAAAATCGCCCGGTAAACGTAATGTTTGCCCTAATACTAATTCCGCTGAACTTACGCTTTCGTCACCTTTGCAAACCGCGCGAAGTCCCAACAATACTGTCGGTAATTCGTCGACCCATGACCTATTATCCTTTAATCTAGCCTTAATTGCAACCTTGAGTGAACGGTGCATCCTTTCAACCATGCCGTTCGCCTGCGGGTGATACGCGGTTGTACGGGTTTTCTTTATACCTAATAAATTTAATATCGGCGAGTTTTCAGTATAAAAGTTTTACGTCGCCTCTTTAGTTTTCTTTTGTGATTACGGATTGGTAAGCGAAAAACTTAGAACAAGCCAAATGTGTATAAATACTGCCTAATTTTACGCAAGTTCAGATCACATAATCTTCTCCTACTAATCTCTCATTAACGAACAAACTCAAAAACTCCGTACCTAAACTTATCTACTTTATCTAAATGGAGCGATAATCTACTAGGTCTACGTATAGCCAGACTAATAGCCCTTAATATCTATGCTTTCAAATCTAGAAATTGCCCACATATAAGCAGGTCTCGGATTAAGCTAGATTTTCTTCACCAGTAATCCAGTCGATTCATTCATTCCATTAACTGGACATAAGCTTTCAGGCAATGAATTGAGCCTAGACCGCTAACAACCCGTTAATCTGACGTTTGTTAGACAATAAAGATCCCTGTAATGTCTTGTAAGGAAGGTCTGACGGCGTATTTTCCGAGAAAACGTAATTCTAGGAAATGATACTCGCTCTTCTGAATAGGTCTTTTAATAATTCCTGAAAGTTTTTCCTAATTTAAGCGTATTTTGCGTTTAATAACTTTAAACCTAAAATTGGGCTCATTTGCGATAGCTAAATCAAAACTTCAAGATAGTTTATAATGAATCTGTAATAAGACAGGCTTATAATGCTCGACAATTTGTATTATCCTTGTTAAACTTTGAGCTCAACTGATTTGAGGTATTGAGACAATTGAGCCTTTAGAGAAATATTTCTAACCCCATTATACAACCGACATCAACCAATCTCCCAATAATTCCACTAAAATTGTTCACACAAATCCAGGCACGAAGAGCGTCTATAATCTTAGTTCCACCATCCTTCACAGCCGATACCTATATAGGATCATAACAAACCATTTAACAAAGGCCCCTGATAATTCAAATCATCTTTAGCTTGTATCGGCGTTTTGAACACAAAGCCTCCAGGTGTAGTTGAGGTGGGAGGGTGGAGGGATCATCTTACTGTAGCCGCTCGTATCTTGTATCGTTCGTGGGAGCTTCGGAGCGTTTGAGATAAGGTAACAATGCAGCGTTCACTTCAGAACCATTTATTCGATAGTGTTACCTGTGTACAAAGGTTCTAGGTTTACACAGGATGTTGCAAATGTAGCGTAATGTAATGGTACGGCTTTCGAATGGCGCCTTAGAAATGAAACGCGCAACTTAATCCTTCGCTGTCTGCGATAAGAGGGTAGGTGGTATATTTATTGCTTTAGTAACACTTTACTGGATGTCCTAATTGTGATTAGGTAAAAACCTGGATGTTTGGTCTTGTTTCTTGGTATAACATGTACTGAAATGAACTAAATTAGTTGCTTCGGAAAGCAAGTTCGTTTATATCATTGTCAACTTTTCAACGACCAACGGACAGCCGGCTGTCGGGCTGCTATTGCCTTTCTATTGTGTCTCAAATCACGTGTGTTTGAAGGATTGAGATTAAAGCTTATTCCAAGCCATATTAAAGTCATATTCGTGGTCAAACTAGCACTTTCGTATCTATTGTATGAGTAAGTATTGTATAGATTTTTCGGTTACATGTACAGACCTCAACATGCACACCTTAAGCACATTAAAACTTATTTTCTCTTTAACCATTCGTGTGTCTAGGACGTGGATCCACGCAAGAAACAATGCTTTTCTAATTGTGTCTGTAATTAGAGCATTCAATGGATTTATCAAGTCAAGTCTATACATTTTCTCTTGGCAAAGCGTAGGCTCAGATAGGCATGTAGCTTTCCGTTCCCAGATCAATTAAAACACGATTAACTCAACGAGGAAAGTCACACAATAAATTACATTACTGACAAATAAATTGACTACAAATATTAAGCATATACCTCATAAGTATTCATGAGAACATTTTTAATTTGACATAGTAGCGTCTTCCCATAACACGGGTGCGTGATTAGTACCAATAACTAATAAAAAACAATTTTCTATTTCTTAATGAGTTTTAAAACGTCATATACGATATTAATGATAGTCATATAAGCGTTAATAGGCTCATTCATAACGTTAGCTGTTGAATTCTGACAAGTTATTACTCTGTTACAAATTCATATGGCTAGAGCCTTAGTCACGGTCATTAGGGCTAGCTAGGACTGAATAAAATTACTTTCGAACGTACGTCATGAATTTTTGTGAAGGCGACAATTTAAATGATTTATTTTTTAATGAGCTTCGGTGTTTTTAACTCATGCATGAGGTTATAGGCCAAAATAATCAAACTTGAGACCACGTATACGTAGTGGATAATATTCTCTATTTAAGAAAAATTGATGCTAAAGGCCATTCTTGTTGGATGTTTTGTAACAGCTTCTGTAATGCGAATACCGATAATGATGTATAAAACAAATTAATGCTCTGTTCAATAATTATACTTCAATAGACACTTATGATTTTGATATTCAAAAGATTATTTGAAATAACAAAATACGTTCTTATTTTTTTTTATCGATATTACACACTAGGAATTTATAAATAATATATAGTATATAATCACATACACAACCACTAGGTTCAAAACATATACCTGTAGATTATACAAATATTTGTGCCATGCGGGAATCGAACTACCGACACACAGTAGGCAACCATTCAACCACTGGCATAAACGATTCTTTCTGTCAATCGCACATAGACTCATTACAAGACTGTTGATTGATCAAAAATCGGCGTGTGCAAGCCTTATCAGACGTTACTGAGTAGTGGTAAAGGGGCATAAATCTCAATCATAATTTGTGTCCCGTCAAGCGTAGGCCAGCGAGGCCCAATGATTGATGGGGTACCCGCGCGCTCATTCCGAATTCAAACGAACCAACCGGCGGCCGCCACGTTGCAAAATGGCCGACACGTAACTTAATTGATTAAAAATCTATGGGACTAGTTGATTTCCGGTTTATGTGTCATTTGATACAGATACTAACCTACTGGCTAACACTACATATTCGTACAAACTTCAATTCCAATTTAATACTTGTTCACGATCACTTTGCCAATGTCAAGTACCAATAAAACATGCTGGGTGTGATTGGTTAGTGTCTGTGTGAATGATTCAGTGAGCAAACAATTTCTTGCTTGTTCTGCGTTCATGCGACTCTATACTTTAAACGTATGAGTTGTACAGTATAAAGTTCCGAGTCCGAGTCGACTAAACGGGAATTTTATCTGGTGGTATACTATCTAATGGTTATTGTCGGAATTTTGACTTAAAGTCAAGTTAAAGTTTGATTGGGTGATATGGAGTTCCTTAGTTTTAATACACATGTGGTGGGATAGATGTCACCACTTTACCCTTCCAAATGAGCCAATACATTGAATTGCTTTCAGAGAACTTTACACAAAAAAGAAATTGCTTCGAATTTAAAGTTTCTGATGCAGTTATGTATGTAAATGTTATATGTATATTATGTTAATGCCATATCATAGATCTCCGCTATGACTTCTCTGTGTTCCTGTGTACTTTCTAGATCCTAGTGCATACATACAGCATGTCTTATTGAGACCACACGGAGTGGAGGGCGATCAGTGTCCCATAGACCACTGTCTATGGGACACTGATCGCCCTCCACTCAAAGAACATTAGTTAGTTAAACTGTGACATATTACAACTTTAACGCAAAAACTATGAAATGTGATGAAATTGTGATTATGGGCATTTTTTAACCGACTTCAAAAAGGAGGAGGTTCTCAATTCGTCTGTATTTTTTTATTAAGAGCATTGGTATCATAAACCAAATCCAAATCACAATACAAACCCCATTCAGTCACATTATTGTCCTAAGCCTACATTTGTCTCAGAACTTTATCCTATTACCGTCGAAGAAGGGTCTGGCCAATTTCACCAACGAATTCAACCATCAATTTGCCTAAGAAAACTCCATAATATATTAACGGACCCTTCCTGCATCAAATAGTTCGGCTTTATAATATTTGTGGCACGTTCAGACGATCCCAACGCGGGGCGACCTTAATTTATTAATAGATTGTTTATAGCCACGCCAGGGCCCTACCGCCTAATAAATAGATCACCCTTAAAATAATAATGCTCTTTCGTTACACCCTGTACTGTTACATAAATTTTATGAGATTAAAAGGGTGAATTGGTGACGCCTTTGTTTATGAGCTGTTGAAATTTTTGTTAGTTCTACACGGTGTCAGTTTATTGGGTGTTCTTCGATTTTATAGCTTAGTGTACAAGGTTTAAGAGTTAAGTGTGCGGGCAAACAATGAGCTGCTTATGCGCAAGCGGGGTCGTTAAAATTGCTTACGGAATGGCTTTTAGTGTTGAAGACACGCTGAGACAAGACATTGCAAACACCGGACCACCCAGCTTTGTTAAAATGACAACTCAAATATTTTTATTTTAGTTTATCTTCAAGTAACTGCTTACTAATATTTTTATGAATTTAATTTTGAACTAACATCGGAGTTTATTTAAACCAAAGGTTTTAAATATTTATTACAATGTGTGACCTTAATTTGCGTTGATCTTTATTCAACACAGTTTTATACTTAGTTAAGAAAACGGCCAATTTTACGGTTTCTTGGAAAAAATCATATTCTAGATCAATGGATAGTATCCTACAAGTTATGAATTTATTTGCGAAGGTCAAAATATTCAGCATAATCGGCTGGATCTTTTCATTGCTTTGATAATATACAGTCTGAACATTTCCAATAGATTTACGCCTACATTCGAAAGGTTCACCCCTAAATGGATCCCAATCAGTAAACAATCCGTTAAGATAGACATCCTGCATGAACTCTCACGTAAACCTGTGAACGGTTGGAGCATTTCAGCTGATAGCTACCGATACCTTGCACAAATCCCGAGCGATTCCGATTTATCCCGAATAGACCCGAACTGTAGAAACCGCATCGAGATCCGATCTCCTGAAGCATGGTAGTTTTGCAGTGGGATTAGCAAGAAGCACTTGTTTTAACTGAAACTGAGAACAACACAGATAAACCGTATTGGCTATCGTGATCTAGTATTTAATACCCCTTCATTAATAGATATTATAACGGTTACTATATATCTATGATATTCTTTTGTCTATGATATTAATTTATTTCTAGTAGACCAAGATGAGTTATAGAATCAGTCATTACTTTGCTATCTATTACAATTAATCGTGCAAATATAATAAACACTTTTGATTACGCCAGAATCTTAATGAAACCTATGGAAGAAAGATGCCACCTTTCTTGCTCTTCTGCAAAAATGTACACGCGCACAAGATTCACATTCCATTCCATTGGCATCCAATTCTTTTACTGAACACGGTTTTCGCCCATCCACGGAGCGTCTTCAGATGTTGACTGGTCGACCGCTCGGACTTGAAGGTATCCGAATTGGACCTACTTATGCAATAGGGAACCCTATCATTGTGTCGATTGGTTCCCTATTGCATAAGTAGGTCCAATAAAACTATGCAAATACTATATTAACTTTGCAGTTAATTCCGTTACTCTATTACAAGGCACTTTAGAATGTGCCATGCTACCATGCAAAAGCAAAGTCTACGAGCTCAGTTATAACTAACTATAGATACACTGGACTCTGTTCCCATGGGTCCCATGTTATACTTTTAAAAGTATGAGGAGCAAAGTGAAAAGTTCTTCATCCTTTATTTAGAAAGGGTGGAACTTCTAACCATAGGATCGGAATGGTGGACTACTGCCCGACTTTTGTTGTCCGGATTTTGAATATGTTTTTTTTATATTATTTAGGTCCATTTGTCTCAAAGACATGAGAGCCCCAGCGTTACCTAAATTCCACGTAACAACAACAACAACAAAATATTATTAATGTAGCGTCGAACTCTCATTGCACGATTTAGGTATGATGTCAGTTGTAGTTCACGTGTTGGGCGAAAGGCGGCACCACATACAGTCTATTACCGTCCTAGATAAAAGTGCTACAGAACACAAGCACCTTCAAATCAAGCCAGTTCTTTAAATTATCGTGTTCAAACAAACTTTTCATCTTTATAATATTAATATTATCACTTGCAACAAGAAACGCTTGATTACAAGTCCTTGCAGGGCTGTAATAACATCCTGTGATCATCTGTCTCCCACAGCTTGCGCTAAAAAACCATTCATTATGCACTCTGTAATTTTCTTCATCGCTGTGGAAAATGGTTTCATGACCAAAAGAAAAACTAGACCGAGGTAAGGCGTCAATGTTACAAAGACGCTTGGTAAAGAATATTGTGTGAATCACCTTTATTTAAAATCAAATAGTCCGGTTCTGTGAAATAGAGTATAAGTAGCGTAAGTTTAAGTTATTGTTAAGTTTTTTGATGAAAGCGTTATAAACAAGAGGATCTGACAAAGGAACCTACGAATCAAATTATATAGTAGTTTCGCAAATTGCAAACAGCATTTTGAAATGATGTTATTAATACACAAAATCATCATTCGAACATTAGATAGTAAAGCCCAAATATAGCTCTCGAAATATTTTTTCGGTAAAATATTCTGATCTCCTATGCTCGGCAGACACTCTAGCTACCAAATCACCATCGGGCAGTCAATGTATGATAAACAACAGCATTTCTTTAAAGTAATTACTTAAAGTTTAAGTTAAGTTTTGATCTTCATTTAGATTACTCGCACTAAAATATACTGCCAAAACGAATTAGTTCTCAAATCTTCCTTCATCCTGAATCCTATCCATTAAATCTAATCAATATATAGTTAGTGTATAAATTAGATCAATTCGTCATTACACCCACTTTGATATATTGCATTAGTTAACTCGAAGCGCTGTTTCTACTTGTACGTAATCTCGTTTGCTCACACAGAGTAACCGTATTCCTTTACTAATATTGTTATACCGTTGTACACCATTATGCAAATGTTTCTGTGAATATTTCACTGGTAAATATACACACAGATAACTCAGATATTTGTTTCAAAGACCATTAATTCCAACCGTCACTAGTCTAAAACTAATAGTTCTAAATTCAATTTTTAAATTCACGTTTCCATGATTTCAAGTACAAAAACCAATTCAATTCGACCACACCGTCCACTGAAAAGTGGAAATAGTTTAAATCGCATATTGATTCAATATCTTGCTAGTACAGGAGCCAGTGTGCTACCATTACTGCCCCAAGCGTCAGACGTACGAATAAATATTCATGGGAATAATTCGACAGATTCCCTTAACGATGGAACGTCAAAAAGCGAGCGGAGCCGAACACAGCCGAGCAGAGCCGAACAGCGACGGAGCTATCCGATTATTGTATCGCTGAAATGTTTTTACACGATGTCGTTAAAGTTGCATTGACACGTAGTGGCGTTTTGTTTTGATATCAAAGGCTTTTGCTTTGTAATCAGGCTTTTTTGTTCGAGTCTTTAATGGAAGTTTGTGTTTGCCTATATAGCAAAAAGCTAGTGTACTTGTCCCGAAACAGTCTAATTTTAAAGAATTTCTCAGAAACAATATTCATTTTAAAATAAAACTTACTAAAGTTTAAAGAACAGAATTTGTTCCTGTAACCTATTTGCGATTGCAATATCAGGGGTATTTCACGTTTCACTCACACCTTTTCTGAAGAATGTCATGCTAGTACTTAGTTTATAGTTCCTCATAATCTTCCAGTAACAAAATTCATAACCTTTTTAAAAATAAACCAACATTGATATAAAAATTGTAAATAAAAAACGAAGCGTCGCCATTTTCATAAGAAACGGGGCTCGAACACTTGTAATCAAAGTGGTAGTGTCGTTCCATCTGCCGAGACATTAATCACCCTTTCCACATTTATTGCGATTTTCGTACGAATAAAACGTCGCGAAAAAAACGCAAGGCATTACGCACAGCTTTTTCGGAGGGAGAGGGAAAATTCGCTGATTGCCCTCGTGAAAAATTACACATCATCGTATGCGTCTAAAAGCCTCGGCATATGCATAATGTGATGTCGCATATTAGGCTTCTGTGCTTAAAACAAATTGCGACATTTGAGAGTGTATTCCTAGCCTTATTTTGTTTTTTTATAGGCGTCAGGCAATTGTTTTGTCGCCTAGAGGCAAGCAGTTTTCTTTTCATTTCACCATATCTGCCTTATAAGCTTTTGTAGAGTTGGCAAAGAAAACATTTCAGTATACCTTGTATTACTTTGGTGTCTTATCTTTATTACATCGTCTGCTTTCAGTGTTCTGAATTAGCTTACTTTATAAGTGTATTACTTACGTTAAATTTATACCATAATGAACTCTAATGTATTGACGTCGTAGGTGTATCTATGTAAGTTGACACCGCAAACTCTATAAATAACTCTATCCGAACTCGTGAAGTTTATTCGAGTTTAATGTGATAAGTCTTATGAAACTCGATACTTATAAGTTAGGTACTTTAAGCTTTTAGTTACTACATAAGTGAATTATAGTTATTTTTCACACAACTTCGTAAACAGCTTTGTTTTTGCTTTCTACTTCTAGATAAGTGATTTAGGATTTGAACTTTGGAACTTAAGTGACATTGAAACACATTGTAATATAATATCAATTAATAAACTATAGTAGTAAAGAAGTTTCAAATTATATTTTTACTTTACAAATTAACATATTATTATTGAATAGTCCGCTGACTTTTCGAGAAGAAACAAGTGGCCATAACATATAGAATGTCACCATCAAAATACCATTACACATGACATATACTGCGAGAAAAAGAGAGAAAAAAAATGGTTACGTCAACACAAAGCAAACGATATAACCTCATATTAATTTCCCAATTTCCCGAACTTCAACACACCACAAAAATACAAAACAAAAGAAAGCCGCCAGAAAAACCCAGCGAAAACGCTAACAAATATACATGGCAAGTACATAACGTGGCCGTATATACTTGATCCAGCAGTAAATGGCGCATAACTAGGCATTAGACAAATTGGCACCGCGCCCAGCCCCATGCCAGTGTAGCCATGGCTTTACAGTATGCTGACTTATTATATTTATGCTACGGTTGTATGCGGTATCATTATGTGTGGTTTCCGACTGCCGAAAGTAGACCAATGTAGTCAAAAGACATGGCTGTTTTTCAATAGATTTATTTAATTAACCTTGATATTTGTTTCAAGTGTCGTGAAGGCCTTGTGGTTAAGGCGTCCACTTCATGCAAGATGGTGATGGTTATGGTTGTGGGTTCGAATCCTGGCAAGTACCACTCTAACTTTGGCAATTCAAATGTACCTTTAAAAGCTTATCTTGGACATCACAGACATCGCTGAAGGAAAACATCATGAGGAAACATGGACTTAATTTGATTCCAGACTTATATTTACTTGAATAGAAGTCCGAAATTGCCAATCCGACCTGAGCAAGCGTGGTGATCAATGCTCGTGCCTTCTCTGTATAAGAAGAAGGCCTTTATCCTGAAGTGGAACAGTAATAGGCTGGTATTATTATTATTATAATTTATTTGGTAACATTTTTGAGGTTTTCCAACTACTTGGACGTCACTGATTCTAATGGAACTTTAAACAAACATAAAATTCTCACGACGATACATTATTTTGATAATTTCAGTGGTGTCATCAGTATTCTGGCTTAATATATCATTTATGCTACGGCTGAATGCGGTATCATTATGTATAGTTTCCGTCCGCCGAAAGTAGACCGCCCGTTGTCAAAAGACGGAAGGAAGGCTGGACGAACTGGTGGCTATGTTTTTGAAGGTTTTTTAGCTTGACTTGAAAGTTTGATTCAAATCTTACTACAGCTTTGCATACACGTTTAGTTCCTGTGACAATACAATACTTTTAAAATTTCAAATGGTCTGATATTTGAATTTGTAATCTTTACCCGTTATTAGTAACTGAAACTTTGGAATTATCGGCCTACGTAATTTTTTTTTAATAAATAAACCGTTGGTATGAAAATTATTATAACCTATTTGTTATTATGCATGAGTTTTTTATTGAAACGAGATTTAAAAAAGTTAAATGTCTCAATTAATCAACTTGACAACTCAATACGCAATAATTTCAGTAATTAATAACATTAAAGTGATATCGTATGAAAGCACGCATTAATTTTTCATAACACTCAATTTAAACAAAGTAATTACTATAACCATCAAATTACCGGCATTCCATTATCCAATTTCCCAACATGGCCTTCCATACCTGCTGATTAAGACTTAATAATTCGTAATTAATTACTCAAAAGCATCGAAACGGATCATTAAACTACATTAAATAACTCGAAACGTTAACTGGGTCACACTAATAAACTTACCATAATATCGTGATCGTTTACGCAATTAGCGACTGTATATTAATGAAGTTAAAGGTTATATTTGGTTGTGGAGTTGCGACAAAGGCTTTGTACGCGCGCGTTGCACTATGCAGTCCCAAAAGCGGGGCTGAAGTCGTTAATCTTCATGCAAATTTCGTACCGAGCGTCCCTAATGGTCCCGTATTTACTATTTACATGTCTTATTCTTCACGATGAGTTACAGAGTTTGGTACGTGGTGCAAATTGCTTGGAATCTCGGCGATGTAGGTGTTGGTACCCTTCACTTAGATTTAAGCGGGAACGTGAATCCTGGCTGAATTTCGAAGAACACCTCTGGGAGGCGCCGTTTTAATTTAAGTCTTACTCATGGCTGATTAAAAGATATTTGTTAAGGATCTTTTTGGGATGAGGTATCGATTTTAAATCTTAGTTTGGTCCGTTTAACATACTAGGAATATTTTACCACGGCCTCTGGTGGGCGTTTAGGACTGGTTTCATATGTTGACATTATTGGAAAAATCAAACTATTGCTGAGCAAATAAGACAAAGATTTCGTAAAAGTCCTGGCGACCACTGGAATATTATGGCATGTAAGATAAAGATGCTATTGAATTATTCCAATTATTAATGTATCCCAATTAAAAAAAGTGACAGATTACAATCTCAACCATGCATTGGTTGCAAAGAATAATATCAGAAGTGGGATTAAGATACCCTATTAATTTTGCATGTAAGCGTTGTAGTCGCGTGCGCGTATATGCTACGTTTGGCAAAAAACAGGCCAAATATAACAATAACATTTGACTGTTACAATAAGCGTTAGAAATAACAGTTATTTCTTCTACATTTAAATAATAATAGTTATTTGTACAAGCGCCAGGCGTTGTGCCAACTCCATTTAGCGTACGTCTCTGGTATAACAATATTATCGTGTTATTTCAACCATTATGTCGTCCTGATAATGCCCTCATTAGTTATTTGTGTTTTGCACTAGCTAATACGGAACGTGTTATTTTGGCTGCCCGATAATACACGTATTTGTTAGGTTACGGGTAGAAATATCGCATATATTTCTTTATGAAACAAAAAGGTATGAAAACCTGTTTATGCAAAAGTAAAATAACAATGTTAGACTATTACTATCCAGTATTATACTCAGGCTAATATTAATTACTAGCTTTGGTCGCTTGGCTCACTTTAATGTAGATATTGTCAATCCCTCGAGAACAGTACCTACTCGGAAACAGAACAGCCCAGGGTGAAATGGTATCCTTCTCTGTAAACATTACTTATATGCAAAAATTTCAAGTAGATAAAAAGTAAAAATGTGAGATAGTATCATAAAAAAACAGAACTCACATTTAATTTATTAGTTGATTTAGGTAGGACTTTAACATTAAACCTAAATATCCAGGTTTCATACCTATGTACTTAGAAAGAAACATTGTGATGAATATGACTTTTCTAATTTATATACTTTGGTAAAAGAGATAAAAAACCTAGCAAAGTTACTGCCATAGATATCTTTTTGTAATAGCAAAAACTTTTAAGCAGAATGCAAGCCAAAACGATCATTGCTTTTTACTTTTCGACTAAACCGCACAAGACAATATGAATGCAACCCATTCAGAACGCGGAACTCTTTTCAGAGGTCTCACAAACAAATAAACAACATTTTTTCTTCTTACGTTATTAGTATGACACTCGCGCAGCCATATTGCTTTGGGAAACACACAAATACCGCGTGTAGCGGCCTTATTCTGACGTGACACGACGTGACGAAGCATGAACGCGTGACATTCCCCTCTTTTTCTAAAACAAAGGACGCGACTCTCCGAGCGCATCCCATCTCCTAATTACAATACAAAGGCTCAAAAAACCGTGACGCTTTTCTGCATCGTGCTATTTTGTATGACGCATATACACGTCACACTTTTTCGTAGGACGTATATACACGTCGCGCTTTTTAGTGTGACGTAAAAATACGTGCTTTTTAAAGATAACACAAAAATACGTTATAACCAAATAAATTACTCAAACGCAAAGCTTATTCGGCGTACGTGATCAGTTAATTAGATCACACGGATATGAAAGCTGGTCTAAAAATCATGAAAATACTGTTTTTAGAAGCGTGTAGAACGTGGTTGTTATTGAATTAGTTGCGCTCGGTGCAATGCAGTCTTTTGACTCGCAAAGGACAGAGTGGCTGCATTGAACGAATTTAGTGTTTTCCTCTCTACGTAAATCAGTTTTTGAATTGTAACAAAAGGATTTGAAGTTAGCGGGGATTTATTTTTGTTGCTTTTTTTAGAGAAGATTCCTGGCGTTGTAAGTAAATTTGATAATGGGTTTTACGTGTATTTACTTACCAACGAGTTGATCTGTTTAATGTTTTGGTGATAACTTATATTCATCAATATAAATAAAATAAATAAAAATCATTTATTTAGGAACAAAAACAATACAGTCATGAAAAAGTTAAAAACGATGATAACTGCAAAAGTTAATAACTGTGGCGCAGCCATCAACGGCCGACTCCGATAGAGAGGGTAGCTCGCTCCAAAAATAAATGGTAACATTTTAAACTATAGTTTAAGTATTATAATAAAATGAGAAAAGAAACAGTAGAACATACAAATTACGGGAGTTGTTTCAAATTATCACAACCTGCATCATTTTACTACTTGATAAAGACTTGAGACTTGAGTAGAGTAATATGGGAACTCGAGCTGTTTACCCACTGGACCGTCACAAGAGTGCCAAGCATAAGGAATCAAAAAAATATCTAAGTATATCTACTCCTTTTTTAAGGAAAAAAAGCGAGGAGAGCTAAAATATAAAATATACAATAATGTGTTTTAATACCAATTCATAACAATCATAGTACCCTATTTATCCAATTAACTTAATTTAAACACTCATGATTGACAGACAATCTCACCCAGACATTTATTAGACAATCACTTAAAGCATTTGACAACAGGAATTTGAAATCATTAAACATCCCTTTGAATTATGAATAAGCAGATCGTGTAGTTATGTCTGGATTCTATAATTTATCTAATAATATAAAATTAATTAACTGGACACCAACATCTTCGATTAAAGACTGAAGATCTGTTTTAAGCTCTATTCATACTTGTGTTATATTATCTATACTAATATTATAAACGCGGAAGTAACTCTGTCTGTCTATCTCATTTTCACGCCAAAACTACTGAACCACCATAGTTCATAGTGCGACGATATCGCTAACCATGCATTTATTTAGGACACCTTGCTATGCTATAATATACTGTACAAATGTATGATGTGCGATGTTGTTGTGCTATAAACTATAAGCAATATGCTATTAAATAGCGTAGTTTGTAATGGGCTTTACTGGGATCAAAATAAAGTAGCCATATCACCAAGAAGGAGTCGATATCCAGTCTAACTGGATACAGCTGAATACCTGTAACCTAACTTGCCCAATGATATTATAAGACTAAAGAAAGTTTTATTAAGCTTTCAACCTAGGAAGAAAAGAAAAACAAAAGATTGATGATGATGTTTGTATCTTATCAAATTATTTTGTGTATTCTGTTGAAAAATGTCCCGCAACATTTAAAACAGTACTTAACTAGCTTTGGCGGTAACTAGACAACTACGTGTGCATCGCCCAACATAACACCTTTGTCCATAAATATCTGATTTGCTGGCTGCTGCTATAGTTTTTGTAAGTAATTGAAAAGTTCTCTTATTGTGTACCTACTACGTCAATAAAATTTTATGAACTGACTTTAAAAGATCCTTTATAGAATTTAATAAAATTTACACCACAATTGTGACATATTAAGTCCCTATGGTGCATTAACCATGCATCTACCAACTCATGTAGAACAATTGATTACAAAAAGCAATAAATTATTAAAAAAAAAGTCTATTTCAACTTTACACGGCTATTCAAACCATCCCCCAATGACCTTATTAGGGTGTAATAACCCCATTGTGCCCCAAAGCCGACAAGTGCGACAGATGCGAGAATTAAAAACACTGGCCTTTGAATTTATTTACATCACGACATTCGACTATTAATCCAGTACGAGGGCATAATCTGCTAATGCTCACTTTATTTGATCGCCCACTAATGCAATGTGCAAGCGAAAATCTTCCTTAACACACTGCACTTAAAACCATAGTTGGTTGCTCTGAAAAACAGCTGATTTCATACAGAGTTATGATCCAAAAATTTGATTCTTATTACCAAGGAGTAAGGTATGACTTAGAATACACGGTAGTCATACTTTTAATGAATATTTTTAACTAAATTACAGGGGAGGTTGGGGAACATTGTATGGGCGTAATTGTAATTTTTGAAGTAACTGCCATAAATGTCCGGTTTGTTAATGTTTATTTCAAATGTAGCACCACAATGATGGTCGTTAGGTATTCGTTCATTTTAATTATGTTATTCTTGATTACTTTTATCCCTACAAACATTTATCATTTTCCTTTTTTACCGAATTGATTTGAAGAGAAAACATAATGCTTTTATTATTATTTTGGTCAAAATTACAGGATACATAATTGTTACAAAAAAAAAACATACAGTTTGACACGTTCACGTTTTTCACGTAGATAATCTACACTACTAATATTATAACAGGTTAGTTCGTTTTTAGAGAGCGATCTCCAGAATTATTGATCCAATTCTAAAAATGATTGCCCTGAGTACAAAAGCGAGCATTCATTTATGGACAAGGAAGGCAGGTACTACATAATTGAATTTATTTTGCAAGAAATAGATAATAGTTTAATTTTTGCTTTAAAAGAGGACACTTCTTATTAATATGCGAGTAGACAACGTCACGGGCAAAACCTAATTCTTTAATTAAATATACAATACAATTTCGTTCCAAAACTTGATACTCCTACTCATTAATACTTCAGCTTTTATAAGAAACCATAATAAAGAAATATGTTCATCAACATTTTCTTCATTACGCTTTACAAAGGGGAAGCGCGGCAAATTCCTTGCATATCGGGTTACCCGGCACTTAAGGAGAGCCAAGCCCGGCTCGTATAAGTGACGTCGCGCTAAAAGGCTCGGTTCTACTACTTATAACTTCCGCAATTTTTTTTTAAATAAATTTATTTTATACACTGTTGTTTTAATGGAACAACGGTTTTTGGGTTCGCGTTGCTTTCCTTAGTTGTAGCACATAGTGAAATGGTCATGTGCATGTTGTTTTGTATGCGACTTCGTACGTATATAAGTGAAAGTCAGTTAGATATAAAAGTCCCCTAAGTCTAGTTTCAAGGTCTAAGCGAATCTATATACAGAATTTAATCGAAATTAACTAATTTCGATCTTTAGTGTTTTAGTCTTTGTTAATTGTATCAGACACACAGGCATTATAACAGATGTTTGTCTATACGGCCAAGATTAAAACACGTTTTCAAGAAACCTTCAAGCTAATATTAACATTTCCTATAAATAGAGATTAAAACATTTCTCTCTGTAATGTGAAATAATCACCAATCAATAACTTAAGACCCTTCAGGTGCTAATCCAAATTAATTAACGCAACAATATTAAGCATAACAAATTGAGCCAACTACGTATAAGTTGATAAACTATCGGATTAAAAGCTATGTTAATTTAAAAACAAGAAAAATATGAGGTAAATAACTATGTACAGACCCTAGTAAAGTTTAATATCTATCAAATAAACTTTATTTAATAGATATTCAACTTTATCTTAATAGCATTAAGTACAAAGTTGATTGGTAAATTTTTACATTTTAGGTAGCTCGGTGTGTCTCTGCCTAACCATAGACATTTAAATATTATAACCAAGTAATTATTTTTCTACGTTAACTTTGCACCACTACTAAAATAACTATAGTCACTTTAAAAATCCGCAATTAAAAGAATATCATGATGTAAAGCTGCTGTTCTGTCCTAATAATAGATCATTAAAATCAAAATAAAAATTCCTCTCCAATCAAAAACGCAATTCCCAATAAGGAGTAAAAAAATCATCCTAAATACGCGACCACTTCATTTGGCATCAACCCAACAGATTATTATTTTTTCCCAAATATTCAGCGATAAAGTCACTACGACGCAGAGGGGCCGATTATTTTCAATCGGAGTTTTTACATAGAGGGAAATATTCCCGTTCAATCTCTCCCTCTTGCTCTGTCTTGTTTCCCTCAGCTGTAGGATACCGCATTGCAACCGATGTTATGAGAAATATTTGGATTGGTTTACAGGACAAAAAATGTGGTCGCCATATTTCCAACGAGATGGGATTGCACGCCGACAGGTCATTTTAAAGTAGATAGAAATTTATTCGCACTTTCTTATCTCTGTATTATACCAGTACAAATAAGAAGAAATGTTTTCTATTTCAAAAATAAGGCGCAAAATAATGTAATTTTTCTTTTGTTGCAGGTATTACATCGCTCCGCAAAAGATTTCGCTAAAGGGTTTCAAGACTAAAATCTTAATTTCGTTTTCGCATTTGCATAACTCCCAAAGATCTTCGCAAATAGACAAGTAATTACAAGTGAAAGAGTTGTCTGTAAAGAATAAACCTAATTAGCCGTTGTATTTACGAATTTAAAGATGATTGTACAGTTTTTCTCTCTTTAAAGTCACGTTTGCGAGTCATTTATTTACAAAGTTGGAGTTATTTTTCATTGTTTAATTAATGTACGGCAAGAGTTTTGTGTTATCTTATTCGCCAGTTGGTTTTTGTTTATTTTTTCGCAACTCCTTAATTTTTTCGCTTGGCAATTTTTTCCGTCGCTAACGATGGAGAATTCGGAATTGCAAATGCCGTTAATTGCCCGATGGAAGTTAGCTCTCGCACTTAGAGGAACGCGGCGCGACTGATTGTTGAAATATTTAACGCTCCCAAAAGCCAAATAATTCAACGAAATGCTTTTGCTGTCAAATAATCACGCCCTTATTGTCGGACTAATCTGAATTTCTTATTATGTTTGTAAATCTTTTGACTTTAATTAAAGAACGAGGTACGTGTTTCGGAGTCATTGTTTCGATGACATAAGAGTATGAATTATTCCTTATTGGTGGGCAAAATTGTAAATTGAATAAACAACCGCTTTGGAGGGCTTGGAGTAAATCTAAATAATGTCAACTTTCGCTAAGATGCATACCGAAGTCTTTAGTAGGTACTATTTGTTTTGAATTATTGACAAATCGGTGCCTGCTTTTACTTTCGAACTGAAATCAATATGATTGAGTTGTTGAGAAGTAAATAAATGGCTACCTACGCTTTACTTTTAACATACACTCAATCATTAATATGTTTTATTTGTTATTGTATTTGTTTATAAAATAAAATTCTAGTCTAAAGGTAAAGCTTTATCTCAGGATACATTAAACATGAAATAACTACGGGTATCAAAGAAAATTCTCTTTAGAATATAAAGTAATATTAGCAGTAGATAAAAGATTCCTCCTTCATGCGGAAACATAACTTTATTAGAATCAGAAGATATATTCTCTTCCTATTGGAACTCAATCCCATTATCCTTTCCTCAAACAGAAAACATTTCTATAAATCTGGATATTAAAACCGTCAAAAGAAACAGAATTAGGGTGGAAATACATTTAAAAGTTTTGCATTAATTATTTAAAACAGCTAGTATTTAGTTAAACCCGTCAGACGTTGTCATGTCCTGTTAACACAAAATCTTTAAAAAAAAACGGTATGTCCAAAAATTTCATAAACAAATACAGCCAAATGAATTCAGACTTTCTCGAGTTTTACACTTAGCAACACTAAACGATTAATTTTTATCGTATATGTAGGTATAAATTGCTTAGCCTGGTTTTTTTTCACGTAACAAAAATATACACATGTAACAAAGCACCCAAACATCGCTCAAGAACAAACCAAATGAAGCATTTTTCCTAAATTCTTCAGTGGACCAAACAATTTTGTCCACGAAAAATGTGAAACGACCCAGATCGGTTACACGATTAGCCATTCACTCGGTCATAAATTATATTGTTTTTATATTTATAACTTTCTTTTCACGCTAAATGTTTTTAATATTTTTTAAAAGCTTGTGTCGTCCTTAAAGCGTTATCTCGAACCCTCATCACCCGCGTACCACTTACTTGGGGAAGTCGGGGCTAAAAGAGTAAGGCATGATAATGTACCAAAGTAGAGGATATAGGTAACAAAACTCGAGTGGAATGGGAATGTAACCATTTAAGAAATGAATTTGAAAAGCTTGCTAAGGCAATATAGACTTCTTTCTATTGGTTCCGATCGCTTTGCTGAATTAATTTCAGTTATTTTTGTTGATTGAATTGTTTGCGTTTGGCTGTAACTTTCACTTTGTTTCACGAAACATAGATAAGTACTTACTTAAATGAAGATAAAATTTAAGCACTAAAAGTCGCCTATAAATCTCAGAAACGGACAAAATCTCTTTGATTTAAACGGAATAAAAAACACACTCCACCCTCAGAACTTTACAATTAAACTAAAGCGACTTAGTTGAAATATCTGCAAATAATCACCAAAGAATAAATTAAAAAGACAATAACTCGCAGACACGACTAATCTCCGAATAAGTGCACTTACATTTGAAAATTAACGGTCTCCCGTCGATGGTATTCTTACAATCATCGCCCTAAACCGGTTTAATCCAGTTTGATTTATATCTCGGCGGCCATGACGGATTCGCAGACTGATTACTTCCTATGCATTAGCACTGATGAATGTATTTGCATTAGAAATCCTTGGATTAGTTACAGATCAGCTTGAATGTTTGATACAGATGTTGTAGACGGAAACTATCGAGGGGAAGCTTGTTTACAATTGTTTCATTACTCAGTCCGTTAATGCTGGAATTCTTTCAATGAATAATTAAATTGTTCCTTCTTACGTCTATTTTATTTGAATCTAACATTCTATGATAGAATCATTTCATCTTCAAACTAACAGTTTTCTCCTCACTATCATCCATCAAAATCGTTTTTCGTAACAAGCTCTCAAACTGACAATAATTCACGCTATGACGAATGTTCCGCCAATGATTTGCAGTTTGAGCCAACATTTGGCCACAATATCGCCAGACTTTCAAGTAACTTTCTATAATATTCAAAGCAAACTGTGACGTCATCGAAAACAACAATGGCAGACGACAGATGGCGACCCAGTATTGGCTAACTTAATCAATTGTTATTGGCTATTGACACATATAAACCAATCAAGTGGAATGGATCGAGTGTCAGTAGTCTAGTGGTTTCTGATAATGACATTCAATTTTGTAATCGGTGGGTCCCCCTTGCGATAGATAGGGATACTAAAGACCCCTTATGGTCGTGAAAAGTGTATTTAGTAATTAAAAGTGGTGTCTTTTTTATTCGAACTTTCATTCAAGAAATACCAATAACTTATAAAATACCATTTCAAATGTTGAAATACACATTTGTTTTACACAACGTATTTTTTACGTATTTAAAATCATAATAAACAATCAAAGTAATAAAATTGTAAATGGAAAATTCCATCCCAAAAGCAATATCATATTTTTAGGCACATGGGTACTCTGATCATATTTAGATAAAAAAATGTTAATCTAATAAAGCTGAAACACTTTTCTTTAATCATATTTTGCAAACTCACTGAGCATAAAAAAACTTTTACTTGTAAAATATAGTAAAATTTTCACCAAGATATTGGGAGCACGCTATTTAGACAACCAGGCTTTTGACTAACTGTAACTTATTTCGCGAATAACAATATTTTTTTTATTAAAAAAAAAAGTAAATTTTTCCATTAATGTTATTTTAAATTACACAAACAATATTGTTTCTGTGAAAATATTAATTATATTCGCATAGAACAGTAATAAAAACCGTTACACGAAAAAGATAACCACTTGAATGTTTCATTAAAATTTTACCTTCTAAATTAAAAAAAAAAAAGGTTGCATAATTAAAAGCAATCAACTCCCATTCCATCCCCCAAAATGCCGAACAACGTGGCAATACTAAATACAATACAAAGAACAGATAAATACATACATAAGCAACTAGATTCGTTTGCAATACAACCCGCCTCCAGATTTGTAAGTAAAATTCGGAGTCAACCGACTAAAATAAATTGCTTGCAAAAACATGAGGCGGGAAAAAGTACTGTTATAGAATCAGGAGTCGTAATTAATGCAGCCTTAGTAAAGAATGGCCTAAAGGACTTTGCACATAAGGCACGGCATCGTATCGTATACGTTTCGTATGCCGCACGGTATTTGGGAGCTTTTGCACTCGACGAGCTATTGTTGACGTGTTGGTCTATTAGACCCAGACCGTTTCTCCACCGCGGCCGTCGCTACCTCGTCAATAACGAGATGATGCGTGACGGCGCCGATGTGGCGATACATACATTTACTATAGCCACGAGTCCACCATACGTCACGTCACCTCATACTAAACATAGCTTGCCTTCATCTCGTTCTCGTTGACGTAACGGTGACGGCGGCTGAGGACAAACGGCCTTAGTGACCCTCGTGAACAGGCACCACTCGGGGACAGACCTGTACCAGCCGGGTATTGCAGAAGTCGCAACAGTCCCCGTGATTCTCGGCGTAGGTGGGAGAGGGTACGCTGGCGTGGTTTTAGTGAGTAAGATCCTGACAGACCCCCAGGGTAATAGACATCAATGAGGACTTCCCATCGCGGATAAAAAAGTGGTTATCCTGACAGTTAAGCCGAAGGTTGCGAATCCAATACCCACTCGGGACAAATCTTTGTGTGATGAGCATGATTTTTTATTTATTCTGTGTTTGGGTGTAAATTATGTAACGTATGCATGCGTTGGTAACGCTCGTATAGCGTGAGGCATACGAAACGATCCTCCACGGCACGTGTGCTTAGTCTCTTACATTTCTCTTGTGACGGTAGTAGGTAAACTCAGCGATCCCAGCGTCTATTTTTAATGAACATTAAATCGTTTTCATTGATTCCTTTCTTTCTTTTTTATCTTCCACTCCATTGCTTCTAGCAATTGTGGAAATGTGATGAATTTTTCAAATGTATGGTACAAAATTCTTTACTTTATTTACCTACTCACACATTTAAACAGATGATTCATTTTAAATGACTTTGGCTTAAATAAACCACGGTATGAGCACATTATCAGAATAATGACAATCGAATGGCCCAATACTAAAATCTAAATACAGATTTGAAACCAAATTCGGATTCATACCATATAAATTATTTGCTGCAACTAATACACCTCGAATCTCATTTCGCTTAATGGAGATCTCGGGGGTCGAAATTGTTCCAGTTAAATTAGTAATAACACTACCATATGAGCATTTCGCTGGAAACAATCCTGAGCCACGTGAAATAATAGTCTTAGTAATAACATCTAACTACGGCCGGAATAAAGCTGCCGGTATATACCGCTATATAATATATAGGTCATACTGTAAAACTTGTCTGGAAATGAAACGAAAATAGCAGCGTCTAATCATCGCCGTAGGATGTTTTGAGAGCTAACTAAAGTAAATTGGACACGGTCCAGAAAAAAGACGAGAACTTTGCTTAAATTAAAAAAATGCAATGTTGGGGACAAAATTGTTGCTTAGGAATATTATCTATTTTTGTTTTAACTTAACTTCTTTGGTACCAAGAACAATAAGCAGACTACTGAAATAAATGCAGCTAAAACAATATTGTCTATGAAATAGTATGCCATCTCAATTTGACAGTCGACACAGAATACTAGCATGCAGAGCCATACGCAGTGCAAAACACAGGGATGTCCCGGCTAAAATAAAAATGGCTGCACGCGACAAAACAATTAAATAATTACTCAAAATCGAGTATGACATAACATATAGTAGTAGTTAGATAATCGGTACCTTATTATGATTTTGGAAAAATAAGGTACTAAAAGTAATGATTTTATAATAGGGTATATGGTAACACCTCCAACACCACCACCATATTAAACAACCCATGATAACGAATAATTAAAAAAAGAACTTGACTATATATTCGTTCAAAACCTATTTTAATCATAAGTTTGGAATGTATGTACTTTTATACTATTTTAGTTTAGTGTATAGATTGTGGGTTTACTCGGTATGACAGAACTAAACTCGAAATTGATAGCTCAAAACAATACCAAAACCGGCAAGACTGACTTTTCCGACCGCAGCAGATTGCAGAATCGCGTGCAGTGATTGCCAAGCCGCAGTGATGCGCCAATTAATACCGAATCAATAATACCGATTATTCGGGACCAGTTGATTATACCACCGCTGACCAGGCTACATGTTGGTAATCCAATTCGCTACCACTCGCCGACCACTCTACTTAGATCCAACGACCCTAATTTATATACACTCTGTATATGGATAGTTTCAATGGGCTCTGGAAGAAAATTGCTTTAAATCGTTGAGATGGGTCAATTTACATTGATGAATTTTCGTTCAATTGAAATAAAATTCTTTAGATATGTGGTTTCCCTTTAATTTAACAACAATCCTTGTTAGAGAGGTACGTCTTATGTTATAAAAACATAGAGCGTTACAATAATATAATAAATAATTATTCAAATGTTACTTCTTACTGATCTGGAAACTTTCTGAGTTACTCAGTAAATTATCTATTTGATTAATCTTACTTTTCTAAGTACCGGCTCTTATGAATGCCTTCCTTCAGAAACGTACTTACATTTCATATTCCGAGTGTTATTTACAAGTTTCTCCTGATGAAATATGACAAGAATATCTCTACCAGCACTCGACGTAGAAAAAAACATTAATTTCGACACATCGGTAAACCCGGGTTTGCGTCTCGCAATATCCATCAACCGTCTATTTGCATAGAGGGTGATAAATCTAGGAAAGAAATCTTATATGGAGACGATATTGGCGTAGGAGCCGGCGATGTATCATCGCGGATTCATTTGTTGACTTATTGCCCTATATTCCAAGAACGAGTAGGAATACTCCGATTTGATAACTGGGACCGCGGTTCAAGTGCCTTCTTGTTTTTTTTTTTTATTTTGCATTACATTTTCGCGATAGATGCTATGAGATTTAAAATTATATTTGTTTCAACATGCAGTATGGAATGCAAGGCATTGGTACTACTTGTGGCATCATAATTTGGTAGTGTGGGGTTGCAATATAGGGTTTGAGACTTTGAGTATTGGTGTTTGCAAGCAAATTGTATTATATTTTCGCCTTAAATAATGTTGTAAACATACACGGTACATAATTACCAAATCAAATCTAATTTACATTTGTTTGTTTTTTCATTCATTACTAAATCAAATCTTATTTAAATTTTTTTCTTTGTTACGTTCTTTTCTTCATTCATTTCTATTTGATTCCTCCTTATTGGTACATACGCTAATAAATATTCCTGCAGAGAAACTAAATAGATTAGAGGTAACTCTAACTGTCTTCTAACTTTATGTTCTGAAGCTACTATTAGCAATACTACCGAAATGGTTGAATTACCTTACTTGTACAACTTGGTACTGCATTTGAGATAACATACATTTGGAATAATGCAATTTATGATTCAAATCTATATTAGAATGAACCATTATTCAATTGATGGTCAATTTGTGAGTGTACACGTGAATATTTTGGGGTTTTCTTCTACTTTTGGACTTAAAAACTAACCTAACCCAACACTCCGTACCATTTTAAAATCTTAAGTCAAAAAGTAGTCGAAACATCTAAAATAAGCACGTGAGTTGTAACTCACTCACTCACTAACATCGATTTGACTCTCAACTATTATAGAAGTATGTTTGAAGTGTTCTTCACGATTGTTTAATAATAAATTTCTTCAGTTTCAGGTGAGTCTAGCCTCTAGTCGAGGGACTCTTAAGGTACACTTGTATCACTATAGGAATGATTGTTGTATTAATTAATTTCCGAAGTTATTTTCAGTTCTCAATTGGCTGATAAATATTATATTCAATGCGTGTAAGTAAGGTATGTTGGATTTCATTGGAAACTGTCCCAAAAGTCAATACAAACACGGTTCATTTTACTTTAGACGATGCTTTGGGAACTAAAGAATTTGAAAATGGCCAATGTATTGGTATTTCAAAATGAAATCCAACTGTTGATAGCCTTAATTGAAACGATTCAGACGAAACGAGCTTAGCTCATTCCAAAATGCAAAGATTCATCGAAATTAAATTCACTTTTATTTCATTTCTGTCTTTTTATTTGCAGTTGTTATTTAATTTTTTTTAAATAAAGACGCATTCACATTCGCACAGTCTCCTAAAACTTTGGATTTGTTTAAATTATATTTTATTTTTGCCTTTAATGTTTCACATTACATGTTATTGACTGTCTTCATTACTTTCTCACTGTTAGCTCGTTTCTCTCTATCTGCTTTATGTTTGTATGTCATCGTAGTAGTTCTGTCATTGTCTGCGGTGTTTTAGTTGTTTTTACCCTTTTTGTTACATTTTATATGAAATGCAGTTGTTTGCATCTAAGTGTTACAGTAGTTTTTAGGTATTTAGATATAAATGTGTAATAAAGTAGTTTTTATATTAACAATATTTAGTACTTAAACTTGCTAATTTGAAGATGGTAAGACACACTTAAACATACAACACAACTGCATAGACGTGCTTCATTCGTTCATTGCTATTCCCGCATCCCGAACACTTCTTCTTTAATCACTCTTGCACTAAATCATAAAGTTCAAAGAATAAATTATAAGACTCTTGAATAATTGTCGAATCGTGACTCTAGAAGATTTAATTACGCGACAAAACCGAAGCTTCATGGAACTACTAAAAATTTCATAAGTTCCTGAGCTTGCAGACCTCAAAATATTGATCGTGGCTCTCTCTCATTCATGCTAACGTGTGACAAAGCCCGCTTTGGCTCACTGCTGGGTAAGCCACGCACACATACACACAATAGTCCAACACATACGTGCTATTAAAACCATTTCAGCAGGCGTCAGCTGACTGGGGGAGTCGGGGGGAAGTGGGGCGTTATGAACAACGCATGCGCTGTGGCGAGTAAAGCGGCTGCAGCGCTTTATTTCCGAGCCAAGTGTTAGAGTAACAAGCTGCGGTTAAAGCTAGCCGCGCTTGCTGGAGTTAAATCGACACCCATTCAGAAAACAAACTGCGTATCACGGCCGTTACGTCGTTTGACGTAATTAGTTCCATGGAATCCGCATGCTGTCTTCCCGTACGAACACTTACATGTCGAGTTTGAAATGACAGGCGATGTCGGCTTATTATAAACAGCTGTTCCTCATATTCCTCCTTGGAATTATGAGATAAGTGACACAAGTAGACGTTAATGTTTCACAATTTTAATAAATAAAAACAGTAACCCAATATTGAATTGAAAATTTTCGTAGAAACTTTCATAACACACAGTCGCTGTAGTCCCCCTATTTTCCACAGAACTTTTGGTCGTATCTTAAACCAGAGAAACATAAACAAAAATGCAATTAACAAACCGATTGCCGCCGAAACACGCGAACCTATAAATGAGGTGCAGCGCCAGTAAAATATTTCGTAAAATACAGTCGTACGCAAAAATTTCGATGCAAAACGTATTTCACCGTTCCCAATTCCATCTGATTTTTAATTCGCCGCGCATATTCTCGTCACGTTCGGTAGCAATAAACAATTATTAATGCGTTGTTCCGGGCACATGTTCACAGTTTTCGAGTGTGGCGGACTTTTTAAGTGTTCGTTAATTTCGAGTGGACTGGAAAAGTCCAGTCTCGGAATGAGGCAATCCCTTTAACGGTTCAACCACTTTCGTTTCTATCGAAAAATCGGGTCCGCACATGATAAATTTGGCAGACTGTATCTAGATAAAACGCGGCCATTTTCGCTCGATTTACTACGGGGTTTTGGTTAAAAAGGCTAAAATAATTTGAGCGTTTGTTAGACTTGGATTTATTGGAGCCACTAAGGTTTCTAAATGTTTGATTTATCGTCTTTTAAGATGCTTTTGTACCCTCAACCTAAAAAATAGAGGATCTGACAAAGTGAGCAAATCAAATGTGAAGAATGCGGCCTTTATTCTTTTTACTTCGTCGGAATGTCTATCGTAATGATGGGTACTCGTTTCAATTTGTATCATTCTCCAATTAATTATTGGAATTATATTCAAGGATACTTAAGTGGTATTTGATTAAGGGAAAGTCCTTCAGAAATGCGTCCCTCAATACAAAAGTTATCCAAATCTTTTCCTTGACTTAACTCGAGGCCTATTTTCCCTATTGTGTTCTCCACAAATTAAAAGTTCTCCACTGAAGTTGTCGAAACTGATTTTATCTTCAGATTTCATTATTCTGGTATCGGTGTGTTTAAAAATGGTAGATTAATAAATATTTTTTGTCGTTAGCGGTGTTGTAAAAATGTCAATCGGCATTAGGGAGAATAAGGGCGGAAAGCACTGAGTCGATGATCCGTGATAGGGTTTAAACATTCGTTTAATTAAAAAGGCCAGGGTTTAATTGGAAAAGTATACATTTACATAGTCTTTTGTTTGTTCCCGTTGTGATTTATATTTGGTGGCGTCTGGATCAGTGAGTAGGAACGGGGATGGCGCGACTTTTTTACTCCATTACACGGGATTTTATTTTGACTTGTTGGTTTTTTGTTACGCAAAGATAATAGAATGTGTTATTGGAATAATTTGAATAAACAAAGGATTGAGGGAATATTGGTATTTTTGTTGTGTCATTTTTGAGACCTATTCGCAACTTTTATTGCTCATTGATCCCATTCTGAATGGTTGTTTTAATTTAAATTGCTTTAGATGCATTTTATTATAACGATGTTTCAATAGAAAGTTATTTAAAAAATAATTATGATATCGTACAAAGGGTTATCACACACCATCTTATTCTACTATTGCAGGAACCTTCATTTAAAGCCGCGAATAGGTCCTTTTCTTTCGTATTTTCTACTTCGCATTTTTAAACTCGACTTTCTACGCTCATTCATATGACAGTCTCCTTCAAAACCTTCATCCGTAGCAATAAAGTCAAAAATCTACTGATATCAGTTTGTGTCATCCACACTCCTTTCCGATCGTAACACCCCATATTTTATCTCTAAGTTCCGACTCCCATATTCTTTATTTTCTTTGTCAAAATTTTCTACTGTGTGTTCTTAACATTTTTCATGTTACACATCAGTGCGTTGTTACCCTATGATCAGGATAATGTTTTGCTTACTATGAAAACTGTTTTTGGTAAACGTTGTCAACGAAATACCGAGAAATCAGGTTTGCTGCTGCATAAAAAATATACTTGTTTCGATATATTGACCAAACTTTAGTATACATAGCTTAACCTCAAATAACTTAAATTGTCACTTAGTACCTACATATAGATTTAGTATGTAGTTTATGAAAATATAAATTGCTATAACTGAAATTAAATCATTTATTATGCAAGTTGGATAAAACAAACTCAAGGATCATAGACAAACTGTCAAAAATGTAATCAATGTTTTTCAAAGGTATAGACAAAATCTACACAGAACCTCCCTTCCACGTGTTAAAACTACGCAGCTGACACTTTTCTGGGTCAACTTAAACATAAAAAAACAAAAACACTCCTGCTCCATACATATAAATAATCAAATTACGTTGCTATATTACAGTGACCTACCGGACCCTTGAAATAGATGCTCCGAGGAAGGCTAGTCGTAAACTACACAGAAGGCTTATGGAAAAATTTACCGTACTTACGTAACATAGTGTGGCCGACATTTCTACCGGCCTATTGGTGGACTGTACTTTCGCTTGGTATTTTTATAGTGATTATTTTAGACTGTGGCCTGAGTCAAATCCAAAGTCTTAAAAAGAAAAAGAAAAATGTTTATAAATATGTATAAAGCTAATAAAAAACGGGCAAGTATTAGTCGCACTTGCAGATGAAGTTTCGTAGTCATTTATTGTTATAACAATAATAGAAACACACAATATTTCACCTGTCTACCTATTACGGTACGATATACGGCCCGCTAACAGACTAACGAAGGGACAGACAGCGGACGCCTATAATAGGGCTTCGTTTACGATTTTAGGGGACGATACTTTGGAAAAATCGTAATACTGCGAGCGTATTATGCAACTTTTAAAATGTACTATGCAAGCATTGCAAAAGGCAATAAAAGCTCTGATTTTGTGATTACTGCCACAAACAGATTATAAAACGAAAGGATGCCGCAAAGGATACCACAAAAAGTAATTGTTCAAGTGAAAAACAAAAACCATTGTACATTACTGCTAAATCTATCCTTAGCTGTAATTATAGGGGGAATAAAAGCAGGGCCAAGATAAGGAAAACCCTTGTGGGACAATCTGAAAAAGTTGTAATGATGCCGCTTGTATCGGCTTCACGGAAAAAAATGTCGGCGATGTCCATTAGCGGTACAAATTGCGATATTTTCTATATATAAGACTAGCCTAGCGAGATGGTCTCGCGTTCGTATAGGTTTTGCTGTAAACTTTAAGTAAACAACTATTGATGTAATTTTCTTTAACATCTTTGACTTAGTACTTTTCTAAATAAAAGGAATATCGTGCAGACAAACACGTAAGTCTTTAGTGATCTTATAAGGGTACTGTTTCAGTTGGACGTACAATCGAACAAATAAAATCATGACCCACCATAAGCTTATTTTCCTACAGACATTCAAATACAATTAGGTCGATAATCGCGTAAACATGTATTAAAAATGTCACACATCTAGTCTTATTATTTTTACAGCTTCATACGATTTGTCGTCGAAATGGGTCATGATTCAATTTTGTCGATAGTACATTACCCTAAAATCATGCAAAAATATTGTTGAGAGACCTAAGTCGAGGTCTTATCGTATCGAACATGCATAAGATTGCATGTTCGATACCAAACTAGTACCAATCTGGACAATTTGTATTTTTCTAAGTATGTCTTGGATCTTGCTGAATTCGGTGACAAAAATATCGTATGGAAAGCTTGGCACTTATATTCGACTTATTTGTGACTTCGCTGTTTGAAAATAGGCACATTTTACGGCTCTCATCAATCTTCCAAGATATAACTAGACTAGACTAAGAATAACTCAGTATTTTTTCGTCTAGCAAAAATCACTAAAAGATTATGCTAAAATAAGACGCCTTTGATCGTTGTTCATCCGTTAAGCCGATTAAATCTCAATAATGCTATATTATACTTACAACATTTGCCTACGTCTTATTAAATTAATATAAGTTTTATATGAAAAAATCCGTGACCTTTAAAATAAAGAATACCTAAAGCGTACCTTCCAACATCAGTCGATACATGACCCTGAACCAACCACTATGCATGCAAACCGAACGGGGCCTAAAAGTAATAAATAAGACTTCAACCGCGCCGTATTTCAGAAGTCGCTTCCGACAGCGACAAAATATCTGCAAGTCTAATGCGGCAAGTTGCAGTGGAGAGGCCATGCATTACAAATGCAGGCGTACAAGTCGCAGACGCATGCCATTATCGCCCGTCTGGTTTATGCTAGGCTAAAATTTTACCTTTGTGCATAAATAAGGACATAATGATAACATGATTGGGTAACGTGTGAGTTGATGTGGTCCTTGGTTTTTAAAACAGACTAAATTAGTGAAAAATTGTATACGTTATGATACAAGTGATGTAATCTTAACTATGGACGACGACTGAAAAAATGGTGTGAACATTTGTTAATTCTAATTCAGAACACTGACGCCGCGCCTGTTCATCTCAGTGGTTATAATGTGTGAAGGTACTTAAAAACACTGAAATAAAAGGCACTTTGATAGCTCTTTATTACTTTGCGCAAATATTATCTTCCTAAATCATGCTAAAAAATATGTTTAGCAAAGTTAGTCATTCGGCCACTGAATTAAAACTAAATCTCTAAACCTATTTGACCTGTAAAGCCGAAAGATAGAGATAGTTTACTAGCGACCCACCCCAGCTTCCCATGGGTGTAACAAGTCTTTGAAAATCCCGGATTTTTTCTACTATAATATGCATATGTTTATAATACTACACACATATAATATAGTACCCATGAACATTCCTCTTGAATTACTCTATCTGTTAAGAAAACTGCATAATAATCCGTTGCGCAGTTCTAAAGATCTAAGCATACATAGGGACAGACAACGAATAGCGACTTAGTTTTTTACTATGTAGCAATACAAAACCTAGTAACCTAATAAAGTCAAAGTCAAAACATTTATTTCCATTAGGCCAAAAAGGCACTTTGAAACGTCATACTTATAAACAAAAGTGAATCTACCGCCCATTCGGAAATGTTGTTACGTATGGAGAAGAATGGGCAAGAAACTCCATACTTACTCTTTTCAAATAATGTTGTTACAATATTATTAATTGTACATTGTTAAATGTGAAGAGAAGAATGTATATAATCTCAAAACCATTTCCGTCAAAAGAGTATATAAACATAATAAAAATTAAAATTAATTAGGAAATGGAAGCTAATCGAGTTCACGAACATTTAGTGCAAATAAATTACCTTCCTCAAAAAATGAAAAATAATGTGTGATCCAGCGCTTCCAACTATTAGAAAAAAGAATTGTGTCTAATTTATAATTGTAAAAGTAAAAGTAGTTAATCATTATCAGTTTTAATTAGCCACCAGTTTGGTTTTGTCTACTATATAATAGTAATAATATTCTCCACAGCCAAGCTATTCTGGCCCATAAGCACAACAAAACAACGAAAAAAATTACAGCAATTTACTACACGAGTAGAACTGATGAACATAATAAAGGCAATATTAATGTCTGCGTTCACTATTAATCCTAATCTCATAAGCACATAGTTATGGGCGTCATAAAAACAGAAATAAAGCACTTTACTTATATCTAGTTTGATCCATGTCTGCGTCTAGACGCCTATAATGTATTGACCAATTAAATGCGTCTAAGATGTTATAAGACATTAATGGAATAACGTGTTTAAGTTCGATATGTATCGCTAATGACCTAGTATCATTACCAATATTTTGTTGAAGGATATTGAGAGCGACTTTTATTAAGACGATACCTATTCATCTCCCTAGACATAAAATAATAGCTACGCTAAAAGTGCATAAGTGTGTGTGCACACATAGATGCATTTCATTTTCCCCATCTTCTTAGTCCGTTGTGACTATAATCCATCAGGATCGTGGAGAAATCAGGCTAAGTCTTTACGTGATCACACCGACGTCCATACTCCAGGCTACTAGCTCCAGACTCTCTTAAAGGAAACGCACAATAAATTAAAAAAAATAGTGCGTAAAGAGGCCTTTGCCCTCCAGTAGGACAATAGACTAGTATTATTAGAAGTGACTTTTAACACTAATAACACTTGAAACACGTAATTACTTAAAAAAATATAAATTTCTTGAAGTTAAGCTTCCACTTAATCAATTAAAACAATAAAGTCGTTCTGGACAATAAACCGTACCAAAGAACTCTCGAAGTTTGTGGCTTTGTACAAAGAAACCTTTAAAAAACTATTAAATTGTTTCAATGAAAATGATTGAAGACGCTATTATGTTTCGTCTAGAAAATATTCTTTTATAATAGCCCAATTACATTTGTTATAGCGTGATTACGAAGTTTCAAGCAGATTTAAGCTAGACATATTGTAAATGGTTTTGCTTGAAATGTAATGCGAAACACTTGCAATTTAGACTACACCTGAACGCTCTTATGAACATGTGTACGGGTCGAAGTCCAAGGCAAAGAGAATTTCGTGTAATATCATGTTTGTGGAGTGAACTTTATGTATTAAACCGTCAAATACACGTGATTTCAGCGCGACAGCCTTCTGTCGCTTAGTCGTTGAAAGGTTAAACCATATTAAAAAGTCAGCTAACAAAATATATGAGCAAATTTTGCCTATCATTAATTTAATATTTAGTTACCATAAAAAATTATGATGAAATTATCCTATTTTCGATTATTTTTTAAGCTCAAAATTCTCTGTGCAAGATTGTATGCTGCCGTCATTGATTCAGCTGCAAAATAAAGTTTTGCATGACGTTACTAATGTTGGAATAATTTTTTTAGGCAAGAAATATCTACAAGATACATCACCATAACAACAAACATAATCCTTACCATGACAAACTTCTGGATGCGGATTTCGTTCAGATAACGGTCAGACGCTGTCATATATACATGAGAGTTGAAATCCACAGTTTCAACCTACCCCCAAGCTATAGCTGCGCCTTTTTTATCGCCAAACTTCAACCTGAACTCAATAATTTTCCCCAAATATTTCCTCTTCTAAACTTCACGAGCAGTTACAAAACCGCCCGCAGCGCACTTTGTCCGGACACCGGCCACAAGTCGGACAAGGCACAACCCGGACAAGGCACGGCCCAGACAAGGCACTAGGCACCATGAGGCACTAGGAAATACGTGCATGCCTCCGGCGTTCTAACGCTTTGAGTGAAAACCCATGTATGGCAAACTACTGTGATGCATAAATATGGCAGTCGAGTGATATAAAATGGAAGGATATTGGATATAGTGTGACGTGTTTGTTGGTGCAGAAATAATATTTCAGTTTGCTGTACGTAGAATAATATTGCCAATTTGAGCGAGGATCTGTATCACAAATCTTGTATTTTTAAGTACGTTAGTTCTTAGCTTACTTACAATTTTATTTAAAGGCCAGCCAGTTTTGTTTTGTTTTTCCTTAATCGAGAAGTAAGATTTTTAACAATTTTATGAGCTCAGTATTTTCTTAAAAAACCCTAACCAGTTTGGAAACTTCTCAGATATTTCCCGGATTGTTCACTTAGCACCAATAACTATCAACATTGATTGTCGCATAGATGAGAATTTGATTACTAGAATCGACCTTGACGAAAAGGTATTAACCTCAAATCCAACGATGCGCTATAAACCAGAATAATTTACGGCATAACAGTGCTTAAGGTTTCACGTTCACCAATTAAAATCCAGTATACTAAACCATGATATTATTATCATACCTAACCATTACTTTAAAACATAAATTCTATCAATAAATATCGGCATAACAAGCCACAGACGGAAAATAAACGATGGAACACAAAGTAATAATGGTGAAACTTCCCCGTCTAACTATGTAAATCAATTAGTCGGTTCGAAGGTCTTCAAAATAATTGGATCAAATGAAAGCTCTCATTTCAATAAACAATCCATAGACATCACGAGTTAGGGTTGTCACTCATTTAACTTGATTCGATCTAGAATTTTCGACTGAAGTTCCTTCACGATTGCTTTCAGTTATCGGTAATGAATTGCTTTGAACCCGACCCTGTCCTTTGGAGGTTTCGAGAATAAATTACTGGCTTTTTTCAGGTTAGTCTTATCATTTTCAAGTCCATCTTGATTATTGCGCACTGAAAGAGACACGGTTGGTAAACCCTGCAAGGTAAAATAATGATCTCACCAAGTGTGACGCAGAACCAGCATGTATGTAAAACTCTAAAGGAGACTAGATCTTCCCTCAGGAGAAGGTAAGAGTCTATGATGAGATGATGACGATACCTGATATGGAATACATTGTAACGGTGGCAATTTTGGCAGACCTGTAACCTTATTTAACCTTTGTACGACCAAGCGACAGCCGGCGGTCGCGCTGATATTGTCTTTCTATTGTGTCTCGAAACACATGTGTTCGAAGGTTTAAAAGTGATTCCAGTCCCCACAATGGTGAAAATCAAAAGAACTTCGCCAATGCATTGCACGCAACGCTTGTCAATTTATAACCAATCATGTCCAACTGATGGTAACCCTACTTGTTTTATAAAGTCAAGATGTAATTTATGAAACAATATTAATAAAGGTCTTTTTCCAGGCTTTTTAACATACCAATGAGATCATAACTTGTTAATCAGCGAATTCGAACGACCAACAAAATACGATTTTGATCGCTGATCGTCAATTTCCAATCGTCATTGGTACAAGATTCTACATCAAGTTAATTTTCTCAGTTCCCATTCCGCAAAATCCCATAACCATTACCACACTACCATAATGCCCCCATATCCTAATATCGGTTATTCATCATTTCCACAACGGCTTCCGAATGCCCTCTTTAGCCATGGGAAACCACAGCTGCGTACATTAAAATATCTTGAGCTAAAAACGTTTCTTTTGTACGCCTATGTCTAACCCGCGGCGTTCTTTGCTTTATTTCTCTGATAGTTTAAGTGCCCTGTCATTTCGAAATGTACGGTTTGGGGATATGAGTTGTCGGGATTTTTTATTTTATTTGGGGGGAATTAATTTTAGTGTTTTCAATTCTTGGCAATTGTCACAAATGTCTAGTATTTACCAACGGTATGTTGATATTAATTTTACGTACGCCGTTAGAATTGTAAAAGTACGGGCAACTCGCACATGAAAAACAAAAATGTGAGCGTGCTGGCCAGTTATTTAAATTATACCAGCTTTTCAGCCCGCGGTTTAAACCTTACTCAGTATCACAAGAATTTGTTTAGAATTAGAGCTCCTTCCATTGATCTAAAATCATGAGATTTATATATTTATAGCAGAAACAAAAAATTGTATTTATTCGATCATATAAAAACACTGGAGCTCTGCTGAAGCTGGCTAGGCAGAAAGCCGACCCCAACATAACTACTTGGTAAAAGTCTAGGGAGCTGATGCTTTTTTTTTCATACTGTAAATTTGAACCAACAATAAAAGCAGATTAGGATTACTTTCACCCTTCAAAGCTTAGCCTATATGACTAACATTCTTTTCCAGCATACAGAAAGCAATATTCGAGTTTGGGGTTCGCGGACGAGTTACAAAGACAATGCCTTGCCAACGAAGATTGATACCAGTCGGGGGTCGTCCATCAAGTGATAGTGCTAGGATACAGTGACTGTACAAACCAACCGCTCTTTCATTAGTAAACAAAAAACTTGTCACAAAAGATTGTTAATGACTTTTGGGAAATTAGAAATATATGTTTGGTGGCGGAATAACATTTTTTTGCTTTTTTATGACGTTGTCCTATATTTAGATTTGCTCCTGTATTGTAGGTGTTGACTAACATAAACTCTCTCGTAACTCAAATTGGTTTAGCGGTTTTTGAGTTTTGCACTTAGCAAACATATTCCTGTATCCTTTTTATTTTCATAGGTTTCTGTTTATTACAAAGTTTCTCAGATTTCAATAAATATTTTAAAAATTGTTCAGTCATTTGAACATATTTTTTTTTGAACAGAACTGCGAATTAGAGTCTATAATAAAATAAATAATGTATTTGTCTCGTATAAAATATAAAGACACTTTATCAATATACATCCACATTAACCGCGCGTTGAATAAAATATACTCTACCAATGACATACCCAAAAGGATACATGGTGATATGACCATATTACATTGACCTCGATGTATAACGACTGAAGCGTCAACAGAGGTCCTATAAAACTGGGCAGTACATAATGTCCGTTATGGCCAAAGTTAAAATAACATAAAAATATTATAGAGGTCACACATGCTGCCCTTCAGACGTCCATAATATTCTGCGGTCAGAGGCATAAATTCTCTTATGTAAAGCGAGGCCTATTTAATACTAAGATGCTCTAAGAGGCATTTAACTCTAAAGTATAAAAAATGCATTTAGCAGTTTTTGCATCACATTCACATCACACAGTTTCAAGCCCTAAATCTCAGAAATTATTAAACCGTTTTTAATTTACCTTGATAAGTATAAAATGAGTGAGATACTAAGATTTTTTAACCGACTTCAAAAAAGGAGGAGGTTCTCAATTCGTCTGTATGTTCTTTTTTTTTTTTTTTTTTTTTTGTATGTTTGTTACGCGATATCTCCGTCAATTGTTAACGGATTTTGATGGTTCTTTTTTTGTTTGATAGGTCATGATTCAGGAGTGGTCCCATATAAATTTTGTGGCGATCGGTTCAGTGCTTCTCGATAAATTCACCAAGAACCAAAAAACTTGAGATATGCACACATCGTCTATGTATATTACATAGACGAAGTGTGCGTTTTCTTCAAGTACTGTAATACACAGTCAGACATAGGGAGTCGACACTAAAAAGTAAAAAATAAAAAACTTTTTCCAAAAAAAAGAACCGCCTTCAAAAACTAAAAACCCAAAAATAACTAAAATTTCGGAAGTCGGTGGCTTCTCTTCTAACAGTTAATTTGTGTTGCCACCGACTTCCGAAATTTTAGTTATTTTTGGGTTTTTAGTTTTTGAAGGCGGTTCTTTTTTTTGGAAAAAGTTTTTTTTAAAAGGAGTGAACAAGTTTTAAGTATAGGTTTTTAAAAAAATGTTTAAGGGGTATAATAAACCGACTCACAAGTTTTGAAAAAAACTTCGGGTAGGCAGTCTTTCACAAATTAGTAAAAAATTTGGTTTTGTAATTTGTGGTTAGCAAATGTATTCTATTCTAAATTTTTAAAAGAATCTACACTAGCGACAATACTCGACAAATAAACTCTATTCATTATTTATACTTAGGCAAGTTAACTCTTAAATTATTCGTAAAACAGCAGTTTTATAGTATTTCAAATTCGCCCAATAAACAGCCTAATATATTTTGAAAAGGCAAAAAGTTTCTTCGTTGCCCTTAGAAAAGAGAACAGGAAGATCGTGGATGAGTTTACAAACAAACTCACAAACAACTGCTCCCGGAACCAGTAGTCCATACAAATATTAGTCGAAATCGATTCCAGTCTAGTTTCGCAGTACAGTAATCAATCGGTGAACCACTGCACCCAGCCATCCCCCCTAGACAAGTGGCATTGTAGAATAGATAGCGAAAACGAATAGATTGTCAAATGTATGGAGATGTCAAATTGTTTAGCGAAAGCTTATGTCAATTCCATACATTTGACAATCTATTCGTTTTCACTATCTACTCTACATTACCATTTGTCTAGGCCCTCATGCAGTAAAACGATCGACAAGGATCTAACCTCAATTCAAGATATTTTTTAAAAAGGTAATAATACATCACGTTAGTATGTATGTCTATTGTAAAGCAGGCAGAGCCTGTACTATGGTAACCAACCATAGTACAGGCTCTGCCTGCTTTATTTATATATCTTCTGTACCCAGTTTCTCTGCCTCTGTTCAATAAATGTACATAGTTTATAATATGTTCGTACTCATAATATTCTGAGTCGTTTTATTCAAAATGTACTGAATAATGACGTCTAGAAATATAAATTCTCAACTCGCTTTTGAGAAACTTCATTCAAGAAAGAAATAAGTTTCACACTCCGAAATTATATTTGAGAAACTAATTTAGCCGCGAATAGGATTATTAAATGACTACTTGAAGCAAATTCAAGTGTGAACCCAGTACCTGAAAGATTGAAATATAAAGTGTTTAAAATACCTTTGTTTTAACTGCATTCGATTTTATTTTTAAGGTATTTTTGTGACGTATGTAGGATGTTGAATGATTGTACAACATCTATTTTTATGTTGTAAAAAAATTACCAGCGAATTACTGATGCTTGAATTCAAATTAAATGGTTGTGGTTTACATCACTTCTAGGACATCCCATGTCAAATATTCATACATCAGTAAGGTCTTGTTATCCCTATCTATACCCATTATACTTGTGATTTCGTATAATTAATGTAACCTAGCAAAAGCCAATAAAACCAAAGATGAAAGAGCTAAATAGCTGCATTAGCAGATGAAGGATGTCTGAATCCAAGTGTATTGTATTTGTGTCTTTCGAAAGTTATCTCAGGCAGCCTAGACTACATTACGAATAATTTTGTCGAACACACCCATCTTCCTGCTTTTACAATCAAGTAAATCATTCAGCATAAACATTTCTTTACCAAAACTGCAAAACGTGGTAACCTACTATTATGAAACAATACAAAAAAGCACAAACCGACCCAGTGTCGAGATCAAACACCCAGATACGACGCCTTTCAATCAACCCCCGAACGCAAACCTAACATTAAAAACACTACCTAGAATTTTGAAGTTTCACGAAGTCCTATCTATCTGACACCCTCATTGATCGTGAAATAAAAAGGCAGTGTTCACAAGGGGCGGAGAGACGCATTAGGCTGCGTTCAGACGGCAGACTGCGTCGCCCGCGGGTTGTGCCGTAATCAACGGAGCTTTGTACCAAGAGATGGGAATTACAGATACGCAACGGCCCTAGGCAGTGCGGGCCCGTTGTGATTGTGGCGGGCGAGTGCCACGCTCTTTATATTTATGTCCTGCTGGTGCATGCGAATAAAAGTTATTGAGATAGCATAGTGGGTAGCATGCAATTGGTTGTTATTGTTGCGTCTGGGTGTCGTTTTTATTTGTGCAAGCTGCGGTGGTATGAATGTATGAAAATTTTATTCTTTCTATACCACGTTCGAGCCAGTCCAAATATTATTTCAGACCAAACTCAGCTAAAACTGACACGAAAATCCACTGTTAAGTTTCCAGTTAAGTGGTCTCATAACTGTGCCAGTCGAGCGACTATCCCTTGCAAACGAGGCTCCTCACATATGTTTGAACACATTTTGTTCACACGCCTTTGCCGCCCACGTCAACGGAAAGGCTTTTGTTCTTTCCATTAGGCCCGAGTATGGCCCGAATGCTAACTGTGTCTGAACACACCCTTGTCGAAAACTTGCTGATGGACGCTTCGAGAAAAAATCACTATAAGTCGAACAAGCGAACATGACGTTATATAAAGCTTGTGTTGAAAGTCAGTGTGATTGGACGGTTTTTGTCGATTTTTTATGAACGTTTGATTGAAAGTTTGTGGAGCTTCTTGTCAATTCTTCTTCGTACTGAACTACATACAGGACATGGTCATAAGATTTTTTTTTCGTAAATGATTTATTTACTTTTATTCCAAACTTTATGCACATAATTATAAAAAAAGCAATGCACAACGGCAGACTTAAATTAAAGCCACGATACTATTATCTGACAACAGGGCAATGGCGTATGTTCGTGCAACTTTCGCACAGCGCATTCGTGCCAAGTTTCTTGACTAAGCTTCTTTTTTACCACAATCAGTGATGTCAAAGATAAACCAAGAAATTCTTTTTAAAAATGCCGTTGACACTTGTCAGAGCCGCTATCGATTCTGCAACCATACAAAGAAGGTCTTAACCACTGAGCTGCAACAGCAAAAAACCTTTTATACAACATCTAAATCTCACCTGCACGAAAAAACTAATAGCTACACTCAAAAAACAAATATTGAGTATACATTCAATACACGTCGCGCCAAGTCTGATAAGTCGAACGACAATTTTAGTTATTTATAGGATACATTGACACTTATTGGTATTGTCAAGTAAGAGGCATGTTTACGGAGCCAGTGATGGATGGCGTGGCATCAGAGCCGAATCAATCTTCGTTCGTCGGGAACGTTATCAAACAGTTAAGTCGAAAGCCATACAATGTTTGGAGAGGACATTAAAAGTTATTTTGTTATGTTGTCGTATTAAAAGGTTATTTTGGACTGGATTGTTATTATTAAATAGAGAAATAACATTATTACGTAACAACTAGCACTTGAGACATATCGTAATTTTTTTTTTTAATAAGTCCATTATTTTCAGAAATATTGCGAAAGTCAACATAACAAATTAAAGAACGATGAACACAGAACCTCGTTGTCGTTTTTTCGACAAGGTTTTGTAACAAAGAAAATAAATTCACTATGTGTTACTGTTTCACATAGTATCCCTTTTTTATCAAAATAATTTAAGAGGGGTTGCAACATTGTGCCTTAGGCATTATTTTCGATTGTGTCACCCACCCCTGCATACAAATAATTAACAAGTTGCACATATGACGTCAATAATATTCCCTTGTCCCTATAAATAGGAAAAATAATCAGCATCTTTTTCCAACTATGTTTGCATCGGCTTCCAGATGATGGTAACTAGTAATTAGGCTGTGCTATTGCCTATCAGATTTACACAACCCGGTTACTGGGTTAAGCAGGCTGCTCATCTATCATACATTTACATCTCATGTAGAAGATAATAGAAGCTAATAGCCCTCTCAATTTCGACAATGTAGCTAAATTTTCCCAAAAGGGGCAACACACAACCTCTGGTTAATTTAATTAATTACGTCAAACTAATCTAATAACCTAAATGTGTTACATTACATTAATAACAGTTCAATGTACTACATCGAGAACATTATGCTGGGAAGAGATTTAAAATTAATCTTCATTAAATATCCTAAATAATGAGCTAAAATTAAAAATGGGTCAAAATTTGCCTTGAGTTAGGTGGTTTGAACAGAACTAACAATAACAATAAATCTGTTCCATCAATGAAATCCATGAATCCTTGAATAACATCACGCTACTACCTACGGGAGCCAAAGCAAAGACGTGAGTGAAACTACGGGATACATTACCAACTTTTAATCCAATTATCAACTTCTAAAACACGATAAAAGCAATGAGCGGACACTTTAAAAGAAAAAATATCGCCGTTTAAGCTTTTAAGCACATAGGCAAATCACATGCATACACTTCCCGCAAAATGAACAACAACTCACCATGAACTAGCCACAGATAGCGATCTATGGAGTATCCATATCCCTGTTGCGTCCCGAAGCCCAACTAAACGCCCCTAAAAAGTTATTTCATCGCCCATTGTACCAATATAACTAGACATAAAAGCTGAAACCACGAAAAAGCCGTTGTACCGAAAAGCCCCGCGTAGGGCGGCCAACATTTTCCACCCGGAAGTTCGCTGGGCGGACTCGAACAGCGGATTTATGGCGCCACATCCGCTTCCGCCCCCCGCGACATACACATTATATCGATTTTCGATTCATTCATATTTTTTTTGTTAGTGCGACTGTCCGATGTTTTTCGACTGACCATTGTATACGTGCTTAAGTATTGTTGTTATGATATAGCTACTGAAATAGTACTGTGGAACAAATTATTATGTCAGTAAACCTGTTTTATGGTAAAATAAAAGTTAAGTTTTGTATATATTTCGGCATAAACAGATAATACAGTTAGGCCGTTAGAATGTCATTCGTTTAACTTTTTATGTACCCATTATAATGTTGTCAATGCCACCAGGGTTTGCAGCTACAAGATTGTGAATTCCTATTGACCGAGAAACCACACCTTAATGTGTATGGGAGCCTTACTTATTTCTGTTTTGAATGGTATAAATACTACCTATTTCCTATTTTTTACTTGTGTACCATCATCGATACTCAGCTTCAAAACACTCTAACTTATCAACATTTTCTACCACACGTATTTTGATAAAACCTTAAGAATACACACATGAAAATACACAACACATAGCTAATGCTATATTTAGTAAAAGTAGGTACTTTACGTTAACCCCATAACGGGCTGTTTTCCCCCATAACCCCGAGAATCGATACGCACGCTTAATTTTGCTTCAGATATTCGTTCGCGTCTTACGTAATACGTAAATTGTAAAAAATCTTAAAGAAATTGAACGGTTTGTGCCTCGAGCTAAAGCGTTGACAGGTTGAGAATATCTCTAGATTTTTTTGTTGAAGTCTGGAGTGTGCCAATTTTGCGTAAGAGATTGGATAGAAAAAAAAATACTTTAATCATATTTCGACTACTAGAATTGTATAAACGCTCTTTGACCTTCAGTGCCTCAGTGAGTTTGATATTTTTCCTTGGATAACAAAATTGCCAATAAAGCAAGCAGGTATATAAACCGTTTTTTCAGCCCTCGAACATGCTAATCTGCGAGGTATTTAAAAATATTAGTCTAAAGAAGTCGGTTATCAAGAATAGCCTTCGAAAGACTATTTCTATCATAGCTCATAGGCCAAGTTTATATTCCAAACACGCGAAGTACTCCTAAACATATCCATACGTGAAGTAACAAACACACGTACCCTTAAAATCCAGCTTACACAAAATTAAGGCAAACGTATTAATTAACAATTAAAAAACACCACAAAAGCCCAGTCCTACAAAACGACCACATTAAGAATAATAAATGCAGTTTATTCGTAATTATTCGGGTTTATTCCAGTTTATTCCAGCTAATAAAATAACAGTCCAAATATCGGTCGAGGGGTTCTGTCTACCCTCTATTTCCCCAGGTAGTGTTTAGGAGTAAATTGTGGCAATATTTTCAATAGTAATCGTTGGTTCGCACCTGAGGTAGCTCTTCAGTTTAAGGTCGATTTTATTTGTTTTACCGAATGAGATACTTAAAAATATATTGTGGGGTTACCGATAATGTATTTTGTTTTATGAACTGGTTTTTTTTTTTTTTGTATGACGGCTCCTTTTGCTTCATAAATTACGTCAGTCATATTAAATGTATAGACTTCCTGCCTTTTATACTACACTTCCTAGAGTTACTACGCGCTTCCTTTGTGTTGTAATTAACTAGTCAACTAGATTGACGACAAAAATGAATGATGGTATGCTCCAGATACCACCACTAAATTCATTTTAAGACCCCTGTCCTTACAAATCTTGCAAAATTTTATATTTATAAAATTATGGTTTTTGATCTTCAGTCTATTTGACTTGGTCTTTGACTGGCCTATGAATTATCTCCTATATAATGTAAAAATAATTATCCAGAATTACTGATTCATCATTGCAGACCTAAGGCACTGTGACTTAAAAATCGTGGCAGTTGGATCCGTTAAATTGTAAACAACTACTATGAAGGGATTTTGGACACCTCTATCGAGTTAAAAAATAAACAATTAAGAGGTGTATGGAAATCCATAATTTTCACGTGACGAGGTTGTTCAGAATAAGTTGCCATGCCCCTGAAAAATAAATGTAATTTATAGTCTGTCATGTGGGTGTGAGCTCAAGTGCCGGCCGTTTACAGTTCCGGCCGCGGTCGCAATACATTCGATTTTCTATTTTTAGCTCACCTAGTTTCTTGTTAAACGTTTTGTGTTGAGCAGGTGTTTAAATAAAATTCATTTTTAACCGACTTCTAAAAAAAGGAGGAGGTTCTCAATTCGAATGTTTGTATGTTTTTTTTTTTTATGTTTGTTCGCGCATATCTCCGTCGTTTGCCAACCGATTTGAACAATTCTTCTTTTGTTTGAAAGGGTAGACTTCCCAAATGGTCCCATTGTCATCAGGTCCAGGATCTGATGATGGTATCATGCCGAAATCGAGGGAACTCCTCAATTTTTATAGAAAAACGTAATTTTTTTTGAAAGTTACTCTAAAACGTAGTTGGGACTCTAACTAAAAAGTAAAAAATAAAAAACTTTTTCAAAAAAAAAAGATAACCGACTTCAAAAACGAAAAGCTCAATAATAACTATTTCGGAAGTCGGTGGCAAGGCAACACAATTCGACCGGCAGAAGAGAAGCCACCGACTTCCGAAATAGTTATTTTTGAGCTTTTCGTTTTTGAAGTCGGTTATCTTTTTTTTTGAAAAAGTTTTTTAAAATAAGATCTAAAAGTGAAGTTAGTATGAGCTCTCGATTTAGGGTATAAGGTCAACATTGCATGACCTTGTAGAGACGAGAGTACTGTTGTAGAAAGATGTAAAGGGCATGGAAACATCACAGGTTTTGCTAAAGCATTCTCAATCTTAGGAACGAGGTTATAAAACTGATGTGGATATATAATCTAGCAGCGCCCGGTTCGTATAATTCTGGAGTGATGTGCTACTTTACGAGGACATCACACAAGGTCCATAGTATTGGTACCTATCGGCAAATAGATCAATCACGAAAATACACAAAACAACAACAAAAATAAAATGCACTTCAACCCTCCACTGCAAGATCACTTTAAACACAGTCACTTAAAAAGCGTTCTCGCATTCATCTGCTTTCAGCTTTATATCGCGATGCGATCGGTCGCATTGACCCAAATGAGCAGGCATTTGGCGACACGCCCGCCGCCGCATGTTGCCCCGAACCGCGCGAGGGTTATGCGATACTTTCGAATGGAGTGCCATCCATAGACGGGTATGATAGCTGTTTTGATAGCAATTGGAGTTGCGGTGGAGCAATGGTAGGTAATATGGGGAAATCGTTGTGAACTTTTTGCTTTTAATATTCCTGGATGTTTCAGGGTAACGATGTTAGTTTTTTGTAATATCGTTTCGAGAGAAATGTCGTTGCAAAGGTCATTGAAAGTAACAGTAGTGTGTTCAATTAGTTACTATTGACGTAACTTGTGACTCTTTTTAATCGACTTATAAAATAGAAGCGTAGTTTAGTAGAAGTTGAGAATTCCAACCACAAAATCGGTTTCTAGCACAAAACAGTGTTGCTGTGTTCCACTTTTAAGGGTATGGCTACCGGTGCAATAACAGGCATCACAGATATTATCAGCTTTGTCTTTTGGAGGGCAACGAGACCTCTGATATTAAAGATGTATATAAACGGTGTCAATGTAACCACAGGAGGACCAACAGCTTGTCCGTCATCTAATGAAAATAAACAAAGGACTAAGTTTCGTAAAACTGAGTTGAAAATATATACCACTAGCTGCCCCTGCGGTTTCACCCGCATTTTTCGTTACTGCTCCGCTCCCGTGGGTCGTAGCGTGATGGTATATAGCCTATAGCATTCCTCGATAAATGGGCTATCTAACACTGAAAGAATTTTTCAAATCGGACCAGTAGTTCCAGAGATTACCCCCTACATCTAAACTTACAAACCTACAAACTAATATTAGTATAGATATATTAACATTATTTCAAGAATACAATACTTCAAAATACCACAACAAACCCTTTAATTCTCCATGTCCAATATAAGAAAAATAAATGGGGCATACTTTTTTACGAGATAGCCTGGGCTGAACCTAAAACTATAAATTTCTTATAATGCTCTCAACGGTTTATGTTGTACGAGAAGTTTATAACTTGCTATATTTTAAAACTAGCTTTTGCCCGCGACTTCGCTCGCGTTAAAAAGAGACAAAAGTAGCCTATGTTACTCTCCATCCCTTCAACTATCTCCACATAAAAAATCACGTCAATCCGTCGCTCCGTTTTGCCGTGAAAGAAAGACAAACAGACAGACAGACAGACAGACACACTTTCCCATTTATAATATTAGTATGGATTTCCACACAATGAAAATTACCTAGGAGCATTTTGCGTTTTAGTAATTTTATATTATCTCCGGAACTATATGACCAATTGACATACTGTAAATGGCAAATTTTATCTGTATGATATCCTTGTGATACTGAAATAATTTATTGTCATAAGAATTAATATTTTGTTGCTCAAATAATCAACCAAACGTAAGTATGCCGAAAAATCATTTTATTAATGCAATAAAAAAAAGAAGTATAAAAGATAAAATATAAAAGATAGAGATATGGTATCGCGGACTTTTTTGTAGAAATAATAAAGACAAACCAAGTTGCCATACATTGTTTTTAATTTTAAGCAACTGTTTAGGCAGCGCACGCAAATAATTCTGTTTTATGAGGTATTTTTTTCTGACTTGGTAGACAAAAGTTGCGATAGCTCGGTTAATATACATGTTATAAACATAATTTATAGCCTATGGCACTCAGGAATAATGTAGCTTTCTGCCAGTGAAAATTTTTTTGAAATTGTTTCATTAGTTCCAGAGATTACCCCAAACATACAAACTTACAAACTTACAAATTTTACCTCTTTATAATATTAGTAAGTATAGAAGTATAGATTAGGTTTACACCTACACATGTTAAGGGAAGAAAAATAAAATCACCTGGATAAATCTGTTTATAGAATAGTGTTTATACTTTGCGAAAATTAAGAATCTTTTTAATTAGACCCAGATGTGACACATACTAAAGACTACAAGTTTTTTAAACAATCAATGCTTTCTCGTTAGACATTATAAAACAAAGTCCGCCCATCTGTACGATTGCGATAAACATAAAAACACATAAATAATAAATAACAGTGATTCAAGAGGGAGGTTGAGGTGTGTAATATTATAACTAGTGGTGATAAACCTAAAAAATTTGAAAAACTTCAACACTGCGTAGCTGGACCGTATTGCTAGTTAAATTAAACAATATTATAACCTAGTAATACGTGTGTAAGTATAGATATTTTAAATACACATGAGAAAGCAATAGTATTACCAAGTATGGAAGCCACACGTTTACATTCGAACTTAAAGGGCACACTAACACACTTTAGTGAAACATATATGGCAGTGACATTATCGGGAACCGTCATAGAGTGTGCACGTGGCTTATTTAAGATGTCCACATGATATAGTTTCTTTTTACTTACATAAGATAACATATATAAGTTTTATAAAACATGAGTATAAAATGAAAGCTTTATGAATAACCTTTAAACGACCAAGCGACACCTGGCTGTCGCGCTGCTATTGTCTCTCTATTGTGTCTCGAGTCACGTGTATTCGAAGGTTTAATATGAAGTGGCTATGTGGTTTACCATTTATAACCCGCAAAATTAGTAACACTAGACAAACAATTTAAAAAATAACAATTGAACATTTTTCAAAAAGGAAACTAAAAACGACAAAACTTACATAGTGTATTTGTAAGTTTTGAAATTCAACGTATTGTAAAATCAAATAAGTGTAGTAAGAATTATTAGAAAACATTGAATCTGTTAAAAAATACACCAAGGGAATTATTTCTGAAATTATGCATCTAAAGTACGTCCTAATCTTGTGAGGTCTGTCGGTTTCTCTAAGCTCTTCATTTAGTCAGCTTTTGCATTTTACATTGCAGAGACTGACAGAGTGACAGTGTAATATTTATAATACTAGTGTTACAATTCAAAGGCACCATTGTATATGAGGTAGTTTTTATAATAAAATAATGAAGATAAAAAGTAGATGTGATTATATTATAAAAAATATCGTAGCCGAGTTTCGTAGCAGCTCTCGCGTAGCGCTACGTCGTAGCTGAAATGTAGACATTTTGTAGCAGCGAGCGCCAACAAGATGTCATAGAAAAAGCATCACAAATGTTTTTCGGAATGCAAGCGTAATCTTTAAGTAGAATGAAGCGAAGATGCTGTTTTTGTCTGTCTGTTTTCTCAACTTCTTCTTAACAGGCTTGAGAGACAGTTTCCACTATCATTTACATTATTTCTTTTAGTTTATATTTGTAGTTGTCGCATATTATTATGTAGCAGTAAAGCTGAGTATTTCAAAGATTCATAACTCCTGTACGGAGCCAAGGCAGATTGATAGTTCTGTATACATAAAACTCTTATTTTATACAAAAAAATACGTCACAGATTGCGGACACAGACCTGTACATTGTCCATCTATTATTCAATACAAGTATGAAAATTTTATGAGAACACCAGCAGTACAACATTAATTACCTACTACGTAACGACATCCAAAGGAATACATAATTAAATTCATTAAATCACTAGCAGGCACCGAATGCGTAATGAAAAACACTGGACCATTGGAACGGCGATCACGTCACATAAATCGAACTATTTTTATTGGCAACGAGCAAGCGTTGGCAAAAAACGGGTATGCCGACTATTTGATTGCTGAAGTATGTCCATATTTTTTGCCAGCGCCAGCGTTTTATGTTTTGCAGCGCCATCTGACGGGCGGCGTATAAGTCGCGCCCAGATGTCGCCCGAACGAGCCCGAACTAATAAATGAGCTGCCCCTGCGGGAAATTAAAAATAGTTTGGCGCAAATCAACTGAGGGTTGAATATTGAACTATAACTCCGTCCATTCCCATTGTTTTTATGATCGAACTCGCATCGTAAGGGAACAAGTTTTCAATTAAATTCCTTACGTTGCGTCCGCACATACTGTGGATTATTAAATTTCTATCTAAATGTGATTTTACCCTGAAAGGGAGTGATCGCCCAAATTGACATAAAATTACATGATTTGAATAGCAAATGAGATAATATCGATTGGTTGTTACTTACTTGTTTACATAAATAACAGTGCGGCGGTTCAGTTGATAGACATGTTTATTTATTTAATTGGAGAGAATTACAAATGAGAGTATTATTAATTGATTGAACATTTTTATGTGTAAGAGAAATGACCTTTATCTTAAAAAGGTCGAATGTCGAGTTATGGTAACAGTTGGTTTATTGATTAACCTATTGACGACCAAGCGAAAGCCGCCTGTCGCGCTGCTATTGTCTTTCTATTGTGTCTCGAATCACGTGTGTTCGAAGGTTCAATGAAGGATATTATACACGTAATAAGGCTGATTTCTAAGTAGAAAATATTTTATATCCTATATTATAATTTTTAAAAATTACCTACTATAATTAACAAATGCTTCCTCCTCCTAACTCACTTATTTTGCTGTGCCCGACAGGGTCCATGTGATCTAATTTTAAATTTTGAGTATTGAGTACAACCAGATTGTTACGATAGTTTCCTCTCTCTCTCTCTCTCTAGCAAAGTCGGTGTGCAATTTGTTATAGGTATTTTATTTTTTTACCTTTATCTAAATAAATAAAAGGTTTAACTTCCAAAAACCACCTCATGTTTCTAACTACAGTAGTTTCGCCTGTTTTTTGATTACTACCAAAAAAAACTTATTTTCATTCACCTAAATTCCTTGGCTTTTCTTATTTGGGTTCAGTACTCTTGCGCCACTTCTTGCATTATTTTTAGTTTTCTGCACAAACGACTTAATAATCTAATGAAAAATACTTACTCGTATACTAACAACAGCCTTATTTTCAACTAAATCGATACTCACAACTACATTCCATCGCTCCACACACATTTCATTTCGACTGTACGGGTACAGTCGCGGCGAACAGCAACTTTGTTCCATTATTGGTACTTCCAATCAACTTTCGTCGCTTTTACCTGAATAAGTTGCAAACAAGAGTTGGTTCAGAAAACTTACGTTACCGTACAAAACCGAATACTTTTGTCGCTATATTTTGCAAAAATATTACAAACTGAATGTATGTGAACATAAACGAAAAGTTGCACAACTTGAAACTTGAATTTTCAGCGCTCGTACTGATTTACTGGGCTTATTCTGTACTGTATTTCTTCGGGTTTTCATAAACGCAAAGTGGGTGTGGTGCCCATTTTATGGCCATTTTTATATCTAGTGCCAGAGCCAAACAATTGAGACTTTAGTGCTAGTCTTTGGCAATCAGTTAGCTTTACTGTTTCCAAGTTCGTGCAAAGGTTTCCAATTTCTATGAAACGAATAACTTAGACGAAAATCGAATAGCAATTCGGTAGCTGTTCGACTTTTATTGAATTATTCGAAAAGTTTGAAGTACTATCATTATTACTACGTTCTCATAAATCTTTTCAGTTTTTTAAAGGACTATTACTTGACCAAATTCAGGCACCTGGTAACTAATAACTGGGTTATACATGTCTGATATAAAATGGGTTAATAGTCACTGGCAATGTGGAGGGAAACTGGCCACGTAGTGGAAGCCCAATACATTGGACTGATCCGACCCGTACCACCCTCAACACCACAGTTGACAATGCTCTACACTCGATGCCGATTAGCACAGATGACGTCGAGGTGACCTTCAGAAGCTTCTATGAAGTGGTCACGTCCCACAGCACTGAGAAAACCGATGGCAATACGACAAGGATATAAAATCGCTCTAAGTAAACACTGTAATTTTTGGTTAGATTTGACTGTTAACCCTAACTTAGTGAAAAAAATTATAAGACTGTTTAATTCACTAATACCACGCGGACGAAGTCGCGGGCAAAAGCTAGTTATATATATGTATTAAAGCATATAATACATCATTTTTCACGCAGACCTAACTCTTTTCAAACTAGTTTAAACAGTTAAACCTTAGTTCAGTTCAAAGTTATGGATGATAAACCGCACTTACCTAAACTGAGAGATACCGCGCCAGTTTCAAACGATTTCGAAACTCGTTGCAAAAATATCTCGCTTAACAACAAGCAATAGAAGCACTTACAGACTCATTTCAAAGGCCATATTGTTAGAGCAAACGGCTATATAATTTTAGCCTTTTAAATAAACTGTCCAGGAAGTTTAAACGGAAATATTCTTTTCGTTGACATTATCGAGTTCAACTTCCCAGCTATCAGACTTCACAATCAAAATATGAATATTTATTCGATGCCGAAATTAACTCGATCGGCATTCGTTCGTTCATTTTCGTTCATTCGATGCTTATTGCCACAGAGATCAATAGAATGGAAATTATTGGAAAAAAATATTTCGTTTTTAATTGGTATTTTAAATTAACTTTTTGAATCTTTCGTTCTTTAGATTGTTATTACGATATTCCTGTTGTATGGTTTTCTATTTTTTTTTGGTGTGATATGGCTGTTTCATTAAAAATACAAGGCCTTTGAATATCCTGACATAAAGTTTAATAGGTAGGTTATCTTTAAAAATCCAATATGCCTCAACCATAACGGAACTCATAACATGTTCCGTTAATATTTTCGTGTAGGATACACGAATTTGATACAGAAGTTAAACATTATTTAGCACTTTTATGACCGACATTTAGAAGTTGAGTAAACCGCTTCGTAAAGCTTCTATGTGTTGTTAAGATTATCCTTTATATACACTCATATTATATGGCTAAGAATATCCGTATAATATTATAGAGTATAACTTATACTATTTGTATAAACACGAATGACCCTCTTTCTCTATGCTCGCATGATTTACGTATTTATATAATACAACTGAACTATAAGAGAACTTTTCTGATTTATAGTATAAACCGCATCAAAGTTAATTGGATTGTTTTAAAGGCCTAAGCGACTAAATAGACAGCTTAGCAACTTGAAGACTTACAAAAGCCACTTTATTTTAAAATGTAAATATAAAGAGAAATACAAAACAGACAGTAAAAGACTCTCCGCTATAAATAAATAAATAAATATGCTGGAACAACTCACACACGGTCATCTGATCCCAAGCTAAGTTCTGCTTAGAGCTTGTGTTATGGTAACCAGACAACTGATATACATACTTATATAATTTATAAATACATACATGTTACAGATAAATTACACCCAGACACAGAACAAACAATCATGCTCATCACACAAAGTTTGTTCTGGGTGGGAATCGAACCCACGACCTTCGGCTTAGCAGTCAGAGGCTACTAACCACTACACCAACAGGCCCGTCAAAAAATATATATAAATAAAGCAGCAAAAAATCATTGCCTGCATCATGTCACTGTTTTCCTCATCTCATAAAGGTGATAGTGTGATGAATTGATGATATACATATAGCCTACGTGTTGACCCGCTCTTTTGGAATATTCATGCAAAATCAGAAAGAAATCTATGCAGTACTTTTTTAGTTTATCACGAACCAACATACAGACAAACAGATAGACATTCCAAAAACTAGAAATATTTTTGGCTTTGGCATCGCTTGTAGAACATGAATCAAGTATTTATTTTGACATCCAATGTACAGTTTTACTTCAAACGAAGTCAAACAAAAAGTCAAATTATCTATACTAATATTATAAAGAGGAAAACTTTGTATGTTTGATTGTAATGAATAGGCTCAAAAACTACTGGACCGATTTTAAAAATTCTTTTACTATTTGAAAGCTGCATTGTCAACGAGTAACATAGGCTATATAACATCATGCTAAGCCCCACGGGAGCGAAGCAATAACTAAAAACCTAATGTAACGTAGGTGAAACCGCGAGGAACAGCTAGTTATATTATAATTATGTACTACATAAATAATAAATTATTCTCTTAACATGAAAAACGCAACAACTAATCAAATCTACACAAGCCGACGATTATCAATCTTAATCTTAAGCTTGAAACACGTCTACAATACATAACCCGCCTATGTAATCCACAACACCTTGCATCGTATATACGCAAAGCTTTAGCCGGATAATATTTATTTACACAAATAAATCGAGTCGTCAAGGAACCCGCGTCTACGGAGATCGTGTGCAGGAAATTAAAATCAGAAGCAGGTGCGAATAATGAGATTCTCATTACTTACACCCCGCTCGCCTGTACAAGTTTTCTTGCTAAATTAACGCTATAATCTAGGATATCTTGGTGGAAATCTGAGAGTAAAAATTTGCGGTTTTTGTGGAATAGAATGAATGAATGATTTATTTTTGTAAATAGGTAAAAAATTACACTTTTACACGTCATTTTTTTTTCTTATTTTAATCGAACGATGGGGCCGGTGTTTCCTAGCTGGACTACTCTGAGAAGAAACAACCGAAACAAACTCAGAGGTCAATGTCTCTTTTAAAGTCCATACAATATTGTATTGGTCAAATTATGCGAGGACCATGAAGGTAATAACTGAAGTGATCTCTTGATGAGAGAAGCACACAGATTTGAGTGGACCTGTCCAAACAGTGCAAGCATTTGTCAAAAGTCGTTTAGCTCAACTAAAACGTAAGGAGCCTAACGTCTTGACGAACAATACCAAAGTAGGGACATTCGGGTAGGCCGCATTAGATACTCAAACCGTCAGTAGTTGTAAAACATACTAGTAACCTAACAGCCCACATAGTCCTCACACTCACAATAAATATAGTGTAAAAAAATATATAATATACTTATAAAAGTACACAAATGTCAGATTCAATAATTAACATGTCAAATAGGGAAAAAAAATATGGTATACAAAATAATATACTTATAAAAGTACACACCAATGTCAAATAATGATAATATCAATGTCAATGAAGGAAATTATGTAAACATAAATGTCAATATAGGCCCATGATTATCATTGAAGCAGCTCAATTCCAAGCATTAGAGTCCTCAATATACTCTTTAACAGAATAGAAAGCATTTCGGCATAATTTACGTTTTACTAATAATTTAAATTTGGTAATACTAAGTTCTTGAATCTGGATTGGAAGTTTATTATAAAAGTTTATTATGTGGAAGTTTCGAGTTGGAGATTTTTTTTATTGGTTAGCTTTTTGATACTTGTCTGGTGTGAAGCTACGCTCGTTTAAATTGAACTGTTTTGTGAGAATACCAATATTTGGCCGACTGTGAGGAATTTCTCAGGGTTGGTTTCAAAGGAAATAACAAAATCAATTATATAATTATCAACTATAATATTGTATAAATGAGTATTTATAAAATACTAGCTTTTGCCCGCGACTTCGTCCGCGTGTTTAATAGTTCCCGTTCCCGGGGGATTTCCAGGATGAAAACTATCCAATGTCCTTTCTCGGGTCCCAGACTATATTTGTACCAAATTTCATTCAAATCGGTTCAGTGGTTTAGGCGTGAAGAAGAGACAGACAGACAGACAGAGTTACTTTCGCATTTATAATATTAGTACGGATGTTGTCAATATTCTAGGATCAGTTTTACTGATGGACAATATGATTGCCGCAGTAGCTGAGCTATCGGCTGCTATACAGGTAGTTGCGCGCTCGGTTCCTTCGCGTAGCAAATTGGTATTTATTCAAGACATTAAAAAACAATCACATCATAACCAAACACTTACAATTTAAATCCATTTCAGTATGATTAAAATACTAATGCGACAATCTCAAACGCTTAATATGCGCGTACCTGCTTCATTTCTCACAATAAATGTCACGTGAGTCGGTGCGCTCAAATCGCTCTGAGCGCTCGCTTCACTCAGAGAGAGCGCTTGCTACGCTAGTTTCGCTCACAGCGCTCGATGCGCTAGTGTTAATTGTCGCCTGACATGCAGAAATGCATTGGGTACGTGCATTAGTACATAATATCGTAGCAATATATTTAGCTTACCTTGTATGACGGCTTTAGGTGACGTCTTTGCGTTATTAAGGCCGTATAATGTACTTAAAAGGGGTTTGACCTGTACCTACGTAATAAAAGGCGGGCGATCGAGTTCATTCATTTGTGCAATTGCAATTAAAGACTGAATGATATATAGACTAAGGATGATTTGACAATGAAATCTTCTAATGATGCTCTCATGACGAATGCCTGTTTCACATATCTAATTTCTTCCGAAATTTGATTCTCTAGCTTCGTCAAAATATTCAAACACTAGTGTTTAATATGTCAAAATGAATTGACAGCACTGTTAGCGCAGTGGTTGAGCACTTGTTTGCTGCTCTGCGTGACACGGTTTCGGTTTCCGTACGAGACAAGTGTGTGTAAGAGCTACAGGTATTTGTTCTAGGTTTGTTTGATTGTGAATGTGACTTTTAAAGTTTTTAATTTACTGGTGCATTTACAGGAAAAATTGGATAGGGCAATTTAAAAACACATCGTTAATCCATTCAAACTTTTAAAAACATCGCAGTTAACACGGTGACTTTGCAAAAAGCCCGTGTGCCAAACCCACACACGTAAGCGTGTCTCCACATAACACGATTAGTCGCGCGGCACTTATGTAAGAGAAGCGTCTCCCGTCACCTTCGCGTTTTCTAACTACGTTACTTTAATCTATCGTGTTAGGCCGACTTATGCTGTTAGGTCTTATAACTGGTTTGCATAGATTGCTACCTGAACGTCAGCTGAAATATGGTGGGGTAAGAAAAATATTCACGAGTTTTTCAACAAAGATATCGCTTGTAGATTTGTGAGTTAATATCCTTGATCCAGTAGAGAATGTCGTGATGGTCCAATGGTAAGGGCACCCGCCTCCTATGTGTGTTCGAAACCGGGCAAGTATTTATGTGACTTATTCAATTCAGAAATATGTACTTTCTAAAGTTAATAAAGAATTATTGCCTAGCAAAAATATCAATCTACATTACCAGCAAAAAACATAGACTAATACCTCGCTACGTCCCACGGGAGCGAAGCAGTACACAAAGACTTAACAAAAACTTACTATTTAAAACGAAGCGTAATAGAGACATGAATTGTGTATCTATATACAGTAAAATTATTTGTTTTCAAGAGGTAATCGCTGGTAGTACTGGTCAGATAACACAAAACCTTTTACAGACAAAAATGACCACTTTTACAGTACATAGCAGTCATTACTGCGACTTCTAAAATGTCAATACATTTAACATATATGTATCAGACCTCATGAACAAAGTTACGGTCAAAAGCCAGAACTAAATTCTAGTAACTCGAAGCTATGAAAAGGGATCTCTGAGTCGATAATGACATGAAATTTCCAACTAAACTTGAAGTTAGTTGACAGTAATCCTATATAATACAGCTACATATACATACCTACAAGTAATTTCACCAGAAATCCTGTACCGTAACATCAAACTGCAAAGCCTTACTTAACCCGCCTTGAACTAACCTATCTAACATGCTACATTACCATAAGCGGTGTGCTATCGTAAAAATATGCAAACGCCAGAATTAGACATTAAATATTCGTCTCCGACTGTACCTAGAAGATAGTGGGCCATAGTGAAGGCTTGCGTTTACACTACTGTAAAATATTACGGGCTCAAGTCTTGTCTCATGGATTATGCAATACTGCACGTTAATAAAGCAAGATAACAGGTGAGAGCGACACGGTCCTAAGTGCGCTTTTGTTGTACCAGCATATGGGGTTATAGTACTTTGTCGAATTTAAATTTTGAGGTGCGAGTGCGGAAGATTTTAGTGCACGTCTGTTAAGCCTAAGTGATACATTTACGTGCACCTGCAAGTGTTGCGTACTTGAGCTATGTTTTTTGGTTCAAGTTCGTTGTATATTATTTGAAGGTGATCCTTTCACAACCATACCTATTAAAACAATCCACCATATAAACTAAATGATATTTTTACAATGTCAAGTTGGGATAGATATTAAATATTTTTTATTGTTTTGCTATGACATTCATGGTGTTATAAAATTTATTTTCTGTACTTCCAATTTGAAAATGGAACTACTAACTGAAACTAATAATGTGGTTCGAAAAACAAACTTAAATAGTTCTTTATTAAAACACTCTACCACTAAATCTTACTCACTGCACAAAGATTAATAGATTAATAGCACAGATGTGTCTTCTTCTTTAATAAAACTACATAGAAGTTAAGTTCACCAGAAGCATCACTTTTCCCAACTAATTAATTTTGTCCTACCTGTATAAAATCTATACAGTCTCGCAGAGCAACAATCATTGAACAAAACAAAGCCTGGAACTGCTACAGCCGATACAGACAAAATGAGTCTAGGAACGAATTAAAGGAGGTATTCCGTATACGTTAGAAAGATTCGATAGATAAAGACTGTATTTAGAATCGTTAGTAAGTTGATAGGAATTGGATGGTCGTATTAGGTATCGATGGGAGTTTTGGTAGATATGATTAGACGAGCTTTCATATTGCGACGAAATGGAAATTAGTGTAAAAAGTAACAGAGGTCATTATATGCAAAAGAAAGAGTAAGTTTAAAATATAACTGATGAAAAAAAAACGTTCCTTCATTAAACACATTCATATACCACGCATAAGCAATAAGCATAAAAAAGTTTTTGTTCCGTGAGACATTCTGACTCGCAACTGCACTAACCAACCTGCCAACTTGTTTGGTTTGTACTCTATCTTATCACTATTAATATCACGTGTTAACTTTCAAAGTTTTCGTCTTTAGATACATTTCACAACTGTTCAAAAAACAAAACAACTCTTCTTAATAATATTACATTTAAAACAGAACAGCAAAATCTACAACTGAATCCTATTTAAAAATCTCGCCGCTACACTTGCAAACGTAACGAAACGTCCACTTAAACTATTCCCATAATAGGTCCGCAGGCCAGCCCAGTGGCCGGAACAAAATAAGTAAGTACACAAGATTAATTGTCCCTAGCGGACGCCAGCGGAAGCGCATCCACCGTGCCGCCATTTTCTGCAGATAACACCGGTGTACACTGTCGAAATGTAGTGCCTGTCGATGCGGCTAACGTCTTTGTGCAACTTGCCTTATTTAGGGTCCGGTTTTGTGATTTAGTACGGACTATGTTCTATTTTGTTTATGCCTTTTTAGGTGCAATTTTGTAATGGGATACAGTTAATGTTCATTATCGTCGTTATTAAATCACTAAAGAATATTGTCACACACTTAATAGACGCAGCTAAAGTAACCTCAAGATCATTATACTATTCAGAAATATAGGTATGAGAGAGTCGCTTCGCTAGCCTAACTAAGTTATCAAAGTGTCCACTCATAGCCGGCAACCGCATGACCATAATCGCTTCGATCTCAATCAATCCAAAGTCTAACAAAATGCACCGTCATTCTTTGCATCTAACTTGTCCCTCAAAGTAGTAAGTTTATCTCTATCCGAACTTAGTCCACATATCACACCCGGGCTTAGAGGGGATCAGTGCTAATCAGAATCCCCGCTTCGAAGGCTTATTCGTCGCCTTAGTATAAGCAGTGTAAAAAGATCGCTAAAACAAGATAAAGCTTGGTGACAACTTGTGTAACTCGACAACCCTGCTTGTGAAGGCTCTGCGAATGACAGACACCCCCCGCAACCCTCCTCACACCCCCTTTGCCTCGCAAACCACTTTGCACCGTCCGATACTATCTTTTACAATGCATTTTCCTTAGAATATAAATTTATTCGCATCCCATTGAGATATCGAGAAGTCTTCGAGTTTAAAATCCGTCCGATTTCAAAGTTTATCCTTTGAAGTCTTGGATGAAATTATTTTCATTGAGAAACTTGTGGGAGTTGGAGTAGCCTGTGAACTTGAAAATTTTTTGATGTCTTACTTTATGTTTGTGTGAAATCATTGAGATGGAACGAGAAGGTATTTTGCACGTGTCTGCTACGTGGGCCTCAATCTCAGTTTTGTTTCTCTTTCATTCTTAACTTTCTTAGAGTTTATTTTAATCTTGTATTTCGTAAACGGATTACAAAGAAAAGTGAAGGGTTTTAGAGGTTTTAAGATAAATATATATACATATATATAGACGCCAGAAAGCTTCTGAGTTAGCCAAACATACATGCTTGGTAATTTAATAAATTCTACACATTTGTGGCGCTGGCAACAATCCTTGCAGACAGAGCTTCCACAAAATGAAAGTCATCAGTCAGCACTAATTACACATACTTAGTGCAATACCTGTAGAAGCTGTGCTTGTTTGTATATTTTTGTTCATTTGTTGACTTAACAATTTAAAGCAAATAATTTACATTTCTTATTTCTGCTCAATAGCTGTCGTAGATCCTGACCGCCTTCATAAATCAAAATTATAATCAACAAGATTTATATACATTCGTATTACCACACAAAAACTTTTTCAGAATCAGAATCAGAATCATTTATTTGTGAAGCATAGGTGAAGAACATATATATATTAATCATACATGTCAAGGTCTTAAATAGATAAGTGTTGCACCATGCTTTGTCATTGTTGACATACAAATTATTGAAGTCACATCAAAGTTAACAAAATGTTCTACCAATTTTATACAAATGCAATAGAATAATCAATTTAATAATATCCACTACAAAAAAGAAAAAGAAAACACACACGAGAAGATCATAACAAAAGAGCATGCGAGAAATTCGTCTTTTCGTCCGATACTTACTTTTTTTTCAGCGTTTTTTACTTACTTAATATTGGATGGTGGCGTGACCTTTTATAACTGATGAAATGATGTTTTTATATATTAACTAAATATGATTATAAACCACTAAATGTATAAATCTCTTCTGTATTTGTGTTCTGTTAAATGCGTTTAACGAATGTTGTTCGTTGTTCCAAACAAACATTTCCCCTAACAGAATTACTGAAGCCTGAAGTTGAAATTGGCACATTGCTGAAAAGACTTTTATTTTGAATCCTGCTTCAAACAAAAACTTTTGAAGTCGACTGTAGTTTTAACGCAATTCGGTTACAAAAGAAGAAGTTTTGCGAGGATTACTAAAATTTTCTGATAAGTCTTTGCATAGCTATGATTTTAATAAGCTAAAAGTCAATTAAATTTTTATTTATCTTTGTTTAAAACTAATAGTTAAATTAACATAGAGAGAGGAAGATGAGAACAAAAGATGATAGCAGTGTATGTTACTGCTATCATCTTTTGTTCTCATCTTCCTAGCCTTTTCTAAACTATGTGAGGGTCGGCTTCTAGTCTACCAGAGTACCAGCGTTTTAACGTGGAGCGGCTGCTTGACAACCCAGATACTGGGTTACACGATACCCCTTAAACCACGCAACTGCACCACCATTTCTTGTCCTTTTCACAAAATATAACATTTCATCGAATAAGAAAGAGACAAATGGAACTTCCCAGCTCCCATGCTCCATATAATTATTCATGAAGACTCCGACAGCGTATGCTTTTTTATATATTTTTCAACACTCGTCCCAGTGAATAGGTTAATCAAGTCATGCTCGCATTCGCATTGTATGCTCTTTGTGGGATTTGTTCATTTCTGGAACCAGTTTGTCTGTTTTTCATAATCATTTTCTAGTATTTTGTCACTACTTTTGTATGCGGGAAATTATGGGAGCCATTATGTATGAAATGTTGTGAATAACTAGCTTTTGCCTGCCAACTTCGTTAGTGTAAATGTCGTATAGATGCAAAAAAACAAGCTAATTATAAATTAGCATATGTCCTTTTTTGTTACTTCTTTTCAGTTTTCATTTAAATCGGTTCAGTTTAATAAACATACAGACTTTATTCTCACATTAATAATAACCATAACCATGGTAAATAGCGTTTATTTATAACAAACATTCGCTGAACGCGAGTCTGGTATCAAACAAGTTTTATTGATGTTTTTTATGTCATATAGTCAGTTTTCTCCATGAGCTTACTATCCAGTAATAATAATCAAAGTAGGCAGACATATAGATGCATGAATTAGATGAATGAAGGCATTACATACCTTCTTAGCCTTACGTTCATTCTATTTATAACGTCTGTAGATCTAACATTTCATATCGCTGTAGCAGTAAGCACAAAGATAATCGCGCCCAACATTCTAAATCTCATAATCTCTAGATCACACAAAAGGGATTCTTTCTTTGAAGAAGCCACCGTAATCCCTTAAGTACGAAAATATAAAAAAATATATAAATCATGGTCCAGCTTCCTTTCTGTCTCCTGCGTTTAATCTCCGTCACAGTTTGCAGGAATATCGTAAATCATCTCGCTATCGAATACTGTTATAAAATATTGAAAATGTTCAGTTTTGAGTCATTTATCTTTAGTGTTTCGTACATCGTGTACATCGCTTAATGGACTTGAGAGCCAAATATTTGTTGAGTTCAAATTGATGAATGGGACGTTGTGAGTAAGGTTTAAGTTGGACGTGGTGAGTGGCGATGTTCGGTTTAAGTTTTGGGTTTTTTGGTACAAATGTATTGATTATAGATATAATTGAAAAGTATAAAAGTTACTTATTAAATTAATTATTATTTCAGTAACAAAAAATCCGACCAAGTGCAATATTTAAAATACAGTCAAACAAGAACAAACTTAGCATATTTTGAATTTTAAATGTTAGTTTGTATTCAATATATAGAAAAACATATAGATTTATAGACATAGATAAATCATTACAATAGATTTTTAATAGATTTTAGTTACTTAACTTTAAGTTTTTTACCTAGATAAGACTCGTTAGAAATTATGTTTATACCTTCAGTAGGTGTCCATATTTAAAATTCATTAATTACATAACTCGTCTATAAGCCACAGGATACATATAACAAATTTTAACTAATATAATAGCAAAATAGCAAAATATCCGTCTTCCTGACACAATACTCTCAATAACGCATTAGATAATTGAACAGCGCCGTGCAACTCTCACCACTAAAAGTAACACCCACAAAGAAAAACCTCCAACACACACACCCGCAAACTATCGCAAAACTAATCAGTTCCCAACGCAAACCTACGAGTACATTCCTAATGAGACTTGCTCGCAAAACCTATCTATCTGTCCCAACGTCGAAACTTACGATCTCGTACCTAGGAGCTAGGTGTGTAAGATTAATCGCCGGAGCCTCTCAGAATGGTACGGAAACGCATCTATAACTGTCCACGGACGTCCATTCACCATTCTACGGTACCTTGGTCCAGTAAATATGTATTCAGTTTGTGTGCCAACCAACCACTTAGGGGTAGTGTTACCGAACGCGTTTGCACGATGGCCCTATGAAACAGCTTTTGACATGTTTAAAGTTGTGTAAAATTGAAATAAGAGAATAGTATTAGATATTTTGTGAGGCTTTCGTGGAGTAATTGGTTTGGAAAGTTTACAATATGAAGCCTGAAATTTTAGTAAACAAATTATAAACTGTTTTTGATTAGAACGATAGTTTTAATAAATCTGAAACCACTAAAAATTGTTTTACAATCTAGACTCAACCATACCTATAAAATAAGCTAAAATATTTTTTGTTTGTTCAAAACTTATAAATATTCATAGGCTATATAAAATCGCGCTACAACCTACGAATGCGCAACCATAGATGCTGTTATAACAAAATGGGCCAGCTAGTGTATTATAAAACCAGATTTTATTTTAAACCATTTAACCACACCTACTAATACTAAATTTGTAATCAAATTATTAATTTCTAACAACATCCATTCACACACAGAACAAAGTGAACTCAAAAGACAATAAAGACAAACGCCGCCTGCAGACAAAAATAAGATGGCACTTACGAACTTGGAACACAGTCAACTCCGAGATCGTCTTGAACACCGATTAACGAACCCCATTAGATCATCTCAGGGTGATTATTATTTAAATGCGGTTCACGTTGGCAACTTCTTGAATCACCTGCAACCCTCCGACATTTGTAAGCACTCCAGAACCTTTCCCCCTCTTTCTTCTTCGAAACGATGAATAAAAGTGATCGTTTCTCCTGGAAGAGCCTGTTTTTTTTTTGCTGTTTTGAAATTGCATTATTGAGAAAGTTGTTCGCGGAATATTAATTTCTTTTAAGTGATCTGACCATTATTAAATTGTAGTTGAGACATAATAATATCTTGTGTTGAATAACAATGTTTGAATACATACAGTCTTTTATGTATTATACTAATATTGTTCAACTTACCAAGAAGATGTGTAATTTGTTAAGTGTACATATCTCATCCTAAAATGTATTTCCTTAAAACTAACACAATATAATAATGCTGAAGAAATTGTAGGTGTTATTGTGTTCTTTTTACATATGGTAGCTTGATTTATGGGGAATATATTAAAATAATGGGAGAGCGAAACAATAACGAAGAACAAGATAGACAAACAGAGGGGAAGATCTAGTACTAATATACAGTATAGTAAAATTTTATTACTCTGGGCCGTATACACCTTAACATGAAAATAATAGTTTCAAGATTCAATAAATATTTACATCGAGAAAATATTCTACGTTGCGACTTCCAGTTTCTTGATAGTTGCGGGGAAGGCGGGTCAGAATGGCACGGTGGTAGTGCACAGGAAATTAAATCAGCGCCACCTTACTTATATAATCGTGTGCTACTAGAAATTTTGCCACTTTAAGAAAATGCGGGTCAAGTATGACTTGAATTTGTTATACGGCTACGCTGAATCGAACATTTTAGTGCTTCTACAGAGCTTAAGGAATTGTATTTAGGGTAAATAGGTTTCGTGGCACGTGTGACTTGACTATTTGTCTGTCTCGTTCTTGCATTGATAGTTTGACAGTTGTGTGACAGTGACAGAAATGATGCTTAATCAAAAGACGTGTTCTTCTTTTTTTCTGCTTGCATTTCAAAACACTGAGACATTGGCAGAACTATTCTCGTGTCTATCTTACCAATGTAGTTTGGCAGTTTGCGAAGGCGACAGCAATAGGGCTCAGCTAAAGCACTTGATAAATAACATTTATTAGTCTCCGTTATTGTGAGGATACAAATGACAAGTTTTCTTTAACAACTTCAAAACCTAAACGTTTTAGACGGTAGGTTACGTCATGAAAATAAAAACGGAATATAAAAGCAATATTCCAAAACAAAATTTTGATTAACTTTACCTTTTCAACATGAAGACACTAAAATGGAAGCCTCCTAAGGATGCTCATTAAATCCCTACAAGTAAGTCTTATTTACGCACAAATGAATAATTTCCAATCCCTAATTTTATCAAAATTCCTCTTTAGAAGACGCTCTGAACTGGAAGACCTTCGAATGTATATTTTAAGATTAATTTATCCTCAACGATCGCTCCTTTTGTGTGTTCATGGGGACGGGTGGTCCGTTTTTCCCTTACCTCCTCTTATTTGATAGCAGAACAAACTGAGCAACAATGGGCTGTTGGTTTATTTTGGAGTATCATATAAGAGAGAATGTAGCTCAGTCACGTATACCTCCTTGTATTACTACACAATGTAAATATAAGAAATGTATTGTTGTACAAGTGGACAGAAGAAAGAGCTATATCTATACTTGTATGTAGCTGTAGAGGGTTTGTTCGTTTGAACGGAATTCTCCGAAGTAATTCTAGCAATGCTATTTTGAACGTTCATTTCACAAAATCACTTTAGAATCCGCGGTGACATTAAAGTTTAGCGTATTCTTAAAATTAATGAGTTCGATACTAATGTCTGCATGTGATGACGGAAGTGAGGAGAATTACTCCGGTTTTTCAAAGTCGCTAGTATTCTCAAAACTCATTTCACTTCGATTGACTTTGATTTTATCTTGAGAATACTAAAACAATCGCAAACGTGATGAGAAACTAAGTGAGCACGGCTTGTGCTGTGCCAGATTTTCCAGATAACTTTTGAGGTGAATTTATATTGTTTAGAAAAGCACTGCTGGAAAAATATTGTTGGATATCGACCGAGAAAGGCCGTGGGCTATAAGATAGCGTGACGATCCTTGAGACCTTAGCAGTGATCAAAAACATGCTTGAAACACAAACAGATAGCTAGTTGTATATAAAACTTAATGTCTGTAAGTATAATATTACTACTACTACTGCTACTACTATTACTGTGTATAGCAGTTATCTGGTTACCATAACACAAGCTCTGCTTAGCTTGGAATCAGATGGCCGTGTGTGAGTTGTCCAAAGATATTTATTTATTTACTGTTTCATATGGTTTGGCCTTAAAAACGACTCTTTCCAATGAATGCGCAAACACAGCATTTAAGAAAAAGCAATCTAAATCAACTAAAAACTAAACTAAAAATTACCGTACGACTTTACGGTAATTTTAACAAAACTCTCAAATAAACTCCGTACTTAAATAAATAGCACAGGACCCGAAACCTCTCAATTTTAATTAAACAAAGAATAGCAACACTAACCTAGGAGTAATACACTCAAATAGAACATAAACTAAGCTTTAGTTAACTTGAATAATTGCCGCTGTTGTCCGAACTTGAGCCAACTTAAGCCGCCTAGTGTGTCTACAGGTTCACTCAGGTATTACACTGACATACGGACGGACAGACCAACTAGATTTGAACGAATTATCTCGCCTGACCAATGGCTTTGCGTTTGTCTTGTAATTTGGAATAGCGTAGGTTCATTCACTGAATAATACTAAATACTTGACAACTATTTGATCTTTGGAGCTGAGAGGTGGTAGGTATATAGTTTGGACATATATGTAGTAGATGTTACTATGGAACGGTTTGACTTTGAATTTATACACACACTGACGAAGTCACGGGCTTGTAAAGTGAAGATACAGCCATCTTCTCAGTCTAAGTTAAGGAAATAAAAATATTAATAATTTAATTGTAATAAAAAATGTAATAAACCGATATAATTTTAATGATTGACCGTTGATTCTTTATTTTCTACATTTTGGGCAAGGCAAATAATCATTGCTTTAACTAAGCAATATTCCTGCCACACACCTATCAAACTACGGCAGGTAGAAACGGAAAATAACTAAACAAAAGAACATTCGAATCAACGTATATTTATTTCGGCATTCATTTCTGTAAACTTAATCTAATAAGGTCTTAAAATATTTCGAGGCAATCTGCCTACAGCAGCTGGACAAAGACCTTTCTAAGAGTACGCATTTTAGTTGATTCTCGGCAAAACTCAACCAGATATTTCGAATACTTACACTATTAATCTAGTATTCTAGAAAAATCTCAACACTCCTCAAAATCCTTTAACGAGAAGTTATTGAATACTGTAACGGTAATAAAAATAACTCTCTACCTTTACAGAATGTCAGTAATTCTTAAGTACCCAATTAAGAAAATTTAAACATAACTACTCTAACACGTAATTAAATACGTCACGCCAATCCCGGCCAAGAATAACTACTGTCATCTAACTACACATTAACTACTATCAACTACATACATTATTGCTATTGTCATTGACACATTCCGTACCAGAAACACATAATCAAATAAACGTCTACCTAGCAATTTACCTAATCACTTGATGACTCAGATACAATGATATACATAATTATAATGTATATGTTTAGAAGATAATGTATACGTATGTATATACATTGGTCTTTTGACGTTCGTATAGATTTAAGACCTCATTGGTAATCAGACTAAGTGATGTTGTATAGTTTTGACCACTGAAAAATAATGATCGTAGAAACCTAATATTATTTCCACCCATTAAGAACTGTTTTCTACGTCTTTTCCAGAGGGGTAGGAACAAAATACAAGCAATTTTTTACTACATCCCTTTAATTTTTTGTAAGCCATTTAGTCTGTAAAATGTAAGTAAACAATCCAGTTTATATAACGATAATTTTACTAATAATATAAATTAAGGGATAAGAAAACCAAGTAACAGACATAATTTTGCACGCAAAGAAAGAATATAAAAATGTACTTAGGATGTTCACACGCACGCGTAAGTACTGAATACTTATTTAGTATCACAAGGAACACTTTGAAGTTCTTATGAGTACAAAAAAGTTAGCTGGTTAGGTGGTCTCTGCTCAAAATAGGAAATCCTTTGTCTTGATGTACGGTCGCGGTCTGAAAGTTTTTACCACCATAAGGATCAAAATTGCATGCACACATTCAGGCCACAAGTTCTAAATGTCTATTTCATGATAATTTGATTGATCATAGTTTTTTTTTTCTAATGATATGACAATCAATCGCTTTAGGTGATGCAATGATGGACTTACTACTAAAAAGGTTTGATATACTTACAGAAAATCTACTTTGAAAAACAAATATTTTTTTATAAGAATATTAAGAAATAATAAATAAAAGTTTTAAAAAATCTTTATTTAATATCTGGTATAACATCACTCCGCAGCTATGACTAATTTAGTTTTTTGAATAAGAATATGAAGAAATAATAAAAATAACACTGAACAAAATCTTTATTAAATACTAATTGTCCCCGGCGGTTTTACCCGCATAGTTCCCGTTCTCTCTGTACCAAATTTCTTGCAGTTTTGGCACGAAAGTGAGACAGACAGATAGTTACTTTTGCAATTATAATAGTAGTATGGACTAGTCCGGATCCACAGCTACGACTAATTTGTTTTTTTTTAAATAAGAATATAAGGAATTAATAAATCAAATCTTAAAAAACTTTATTGAATTACTCCGCAGTTACGACAAGTGCATAGATGCAACAAGACACGTGCATAGATCAGTATTTCTTGTATCATTTTCTAGTATCACTCGAGCACAGCGTGATCTATGAGGATTTCTTTCATTTTGTCAGTTCCAGCGCTAAACCAAAACCTCTCATATTTTTTTATTGAGTTTAAATCAGCAGACCGAGCAGGCCATTGAATGAGACGAATAATTTCACTGTGCAGAATGAACCAAGCCATAGTAGCACAAGCTGGGTGTATCCGTGCATTATCTTGAACGTAATTAATGTGAGGGAATCTTGTTGCAAGATAAACTACGTAGTAGGCAGCATCACTTCTTCCTGAATCATTTCCATGATCTATTATTTGGTCTTCTTCGCCGTGACGTCTTATTCAATCCTCACAGTAAATCACAATAGTTATAATGAATTTTCGTAATAAGGCACTAATGATATAAACCTATGTCCATTTTCAAAGATTGTCCCTTGCTCCAGGGTTAAACTTGCCATTTTATTTCGATATGAATAAAAATATTTCGTAAAATTTTACTCTTGTCTAAACGACGTTCAAACGATGTTTTTTGACAAATGTCAATTCAACAAATTAAGAAAAGAGTTTCATCATCACATACGGCGAGATAAATAGGCGTCACTAAGCACTGACTTTGGCACTATACCTGTCACTGTTACACAACTGCCAAACGTCAAGTGCACGATAGAGACGAAACATGGCTAAGCCTAAGCCGTTGCTTAGTAACGTATAAGTTATTCCTCGTTGTGTCATTTTGCATAATAACTTCTAAAAGGTAGCAAGTAACATGATATGGCATTTTAGATGTTAATGAAAAAAGTGTGATATAGAATGTACTTTCAAAATTGGTGAACCTTTTCAGACCGCGACCGTATTAAAAGGAAGCTGTAACTTCATCGATACATACATCGTTTGAAAATGTTTTATTACTTTCATTGATGTAAACTTGTGTAATAAATTGGTGCAATTTGTTTATTTATTGTTTATCAGAAATAATCTTTTAAAGTTCGGGTACGGTTAAAATCAAGTAAGTAAATATAAAAGTGAATATCCAACTTATGTTTTAAATGTATGAGGATATATATGTAAACGGATGTTTGTTACTCATTCACGTAAACTCTACTTTGGTGAAATTTTAGAGTATTGCAGCCTCATTATATTAGCTTAAAAATAAAAATAACAGCCTATAGTTATATAGGCTCAAGCAATGACCTACTTGAGCTGAGCGCTAACCGTGGAGAACGAGACTTATTACTTACTTAGTTACGAGACAATTTTTGTTGTCTTAAACAAAACCAAAAATGGACACTAAATATAACACAGTTTCCATGACCGAAGCTTTTCAAAGGAAAATGCAGTGTGTGTCCTACAAGTCTCAGGTTAATAGCTGACAGTCTAAACTGAATTAGCCCAGTCCGGAACAGCCCCAACTTTCAGCACCCAGCACTATCAAGTTCCATGAAAGACTCGCCAGTGTTCGTGGAAAAGCTCTAACTCCTAGTTGAGTTGGCTAAATTTGAGGTTGTTGTTTTGGGAGTCTTTCTATTAGGCAGAACCTTGTTACGCCCAAATTTATTTGCCATAACACACTTTATTTAGCATAACTTTTGTTTGCAAAATGTTTAAGTGTTCGAATTTATAAAAGAATACTTTTAATAGAGCAAAGTTTTATTTGTCATAACATTGCTATATTTAATATAACGTATTGTTTGCATCACGCAAGGAAATCAAAATATAAAAACATTTTAAAGCACTAAAACAATTCCTACATCTCTACGCTTATTGATTCGTGATTACAACACACACTTGACTGGTATATATTTACAGAATTTTATTAAACCAGCCAACAACACAACACCGCAGATTTTTTCCTCTGTCAACGACCGCAAATAATTTACACGGCAACATTTCAATGATAAAACGAAGATTTTTCGTGGCATTTTCCGGTAAAAATAGAAGGTGATAACATACGGGCGTTGTTAGTCGTTACCATGGCAGGCTCGGCCATTAAACCTAACGAGCCAAGCTCGAGAGGACCAAATGTCCTGCCTGCCGACAATGACCAGTAGAGATGTGGCGCTAGTCGATAGTATCGAATAGCTAGTAATCGGTTGGGATTTATGTCGAATATTGATGGTACGAGGTACTATAGTCCACACGTGCTAATAAAATACCTAGTCATTCCTAACAACAACGACGAGTAAATATGTAAGACTGCTAGTCGATACTATCGAATAGCGTAATCGTTTGGGTTGACTTATGTCGAATATTTATGGTACGAGGAGGTAAAATAGCAAAGTTACTATATACTATTCCTATATACCTTGCGTGGCTACCCGTGACGACACTTTAGGCCCTGCCAGAATACCAGCGCTGCGTCTTTCTGACGCAGCTACATGCTGAGGTAGGTGCCTTTTCTGGCCTCGCACAGGCTTATTTTGTAAGCTTGTTTGTTTTTTGTTATTGTTTTAATTGTGTGTCTGTGTCCAGAATAAATGTGTTTTCTTTCTTTCTTTCTTTCAAAGTCCACACGTGTTATAAATAGTCAGTTATTCCTGCTGATAATAAGGAGTAGAGATGTGAGACTGCTAGTCGATAGTATCGAATAACGTAATCGATTGAGTTGACTTATGTCGAATATTGATAGTACTTGAACGTAAAATAATACGTCCAGCCCACACGTGTAAAGAAAATTGTGTGTTATCAAAACAATAAACACTGATCGGTTATTGTCAATGTCACGCAGACAGACAACGATGACTCATAAATGGTGAATGCTTAGGAAGGGGAGTTATACGACAAATTTGCAGTACTTAAAAATGATGAGTATTTCATATCTCTTTGAATCTGATCAGAACCCCTGCATATAAAGGAAACTCCAAAAATATCATTACACGACAATCGCATGCCTTTGCTCAGATTTGTTATATCAGCAGCTAGCACATTTTTACACACTATTTTAGTAATAAACAACATTGCACATTAAACACGTAAACTGCCAAATTCTTCGGTTCCAAGTATGTCACCAGCTTTTGGCATCAAATGATGTCCATACGGTTTCTCCGAATAATCGTCAGTTTATTCGATATTGGGATGGAGTGGGAACTCGGTGTCCCATTCCTGGTAACGACATTTACCTTACAATATGTAAGTGACGCATGTTCGGTAGTTGTTAGCCGAAGCCTTTTCACTTGTGTAATTCATCGTGTCTCCACTTCAGTTGAAAAAACGATACAATACTGTCTGTAAGCATTGTTTGGTGACCGAGTGTATAAGGTTTCTTTTCTTTAAGAGGTATAAAAGCACTGGAGATTCTTTACAAACTCACACATTTTATGACAAATATCCTATAATTAAATTATGTACGCAAGACTGAAACCCAGGAGATAGGAAATCTTGGCTACTTTTTATTGTGTGACTTTCAAAGCTATTTAGTTATAATAGCCCGATTGTCAAAATAAAAATGTTCCATAAACCTAGGACATGATATACATGTTATAGCCACTCGAGTGGCGTGTATGCGTTCAACCGTGATCTTATATTGACAAATCAATACCTATTTCCCACCACTAAAAGAAATACACCACACCACAGAAGTTTCACAATATTAAAACCAAACCACGATTTATATCGTGAGCCACTTGTGGTGCCGACTGTAACAGCGGTCGTCCGCTAATGATGACGGATACCAACATCATGAGCCCTGCGGTTTTTATATCCCTTAGAGAAATGTACCAGTTTCAACATTATTTCTACAATATTCTTGTTCTACAAGCTTCAAGAGGATTGTTATAAGTTTTATTTAACTGAAGTTCTAGTTTTTAGAGTAAAAACGGTTAACGTTGCCGGAAGGAATATTTTCTTATTGAAACTAATACAATTTTTCCAATGTTTCTTTGCTGTCTCCAGTACTCGCACTTGGCCGGATTTTTGTACTTCGTAGTACAAAAATCCGGCCAAGTGCGAGTCGGACTCGCTCATGAAGGGTTCCGTAGCAGCAAGTAACATAATATAAAGTTCTTGTAGTTCGTTGTTAATTTTTATATTTGAGTTGATTGAATGAAAGGTAAATTACGATATACGGTTTATGACGTATTAAAAAAAAACTATTTACTAGATCTCGTTCAAACCAATTTTCGGTGGAAGTTTACATGGTAATGTACATCTTTTTTTTTTTTTGATTTATCATACTCTTATTTTGGAAGTTACATGGGGGGGGGCAACATTTTACCACTTTGAAAGTGTCTCTCGCGGAAACTATTCAGTTTAGAGAAAAATGATATTAGAAACCTCAATATCATTTTTGAAGACCTATCCATAGATATCCCACACATATGGTTATGATGAAAAAAAATTTTTGAGTTTAAGTTCTATGTATGGGGACCCCCAAAATTTTTTATTTATTTTCTATTTTTGTATCAGAATCTTAATTCGGTTCACAGAATACATCCACTCAGCAAGTTTCAACAGTATAGCTCTTATAGTTTCGGAAAAAAATGGCTGTGACATACGGATGGAAGGGTTCCGTTTTGGCCATTTGGCTACGGAACCCTAAAAATGAAACTGTTCTAATCTCGTGTGAACAAAATTTACACATTTACTCTTAAGGTGCGTTTAGATTAAGTAAAATGTTATACAACCTGTGTTTTATAACAAGTCCACGTTTGTAACATTGTTTTTCAACATTGCATCATATAACAATATTGCACACATTTTTTACCACTTTTATTATCACTTTCAGTTTTCACATTACTAAAACATGTTTTATACTTAACAATGTATTATAACATGTTATGATATATGGTTAGGTTAGGTTAGGGTACGCATCTTTGCACATTATTTAAAAACCTATTTACACGTAAAGGAATAGATGTATTAAGCAAACGAAGGAGGATGAAATTAGGTATATAATTATGGTATATGTGCAAAAAGAAAAATAACCAAAAAATGGCAGTCCAACACTAGTAAATATACCTACATATATTTCTGACTAACTCATTTATTAGTTTACGTGGACCTCATTTATAATTAAACTGACTTTGATCTGGAAAAGTAATTAGGCTATCTTCTCTGAAATGTGTGTGTCTCTAATAACCGAATCAGCAGCGTGTGTAGTAGAATTGGACCATGAAATAGTTTATTAGTATACACTAATGCGAAGTTGATTAAGAAAATGATATACAGCCAGCAAAATAAATTAGTATGCAGGACCATCAGATATAAGCAACTAGCTTTTGCCCGCGACTTCGTCCTCGGGGCTAGTTCCCGTTCCCGGGGGATTTCCGGGATGAAAACTATCCTATGTCCTTTCTCGGGTCCCAGACTATATCTGTACCAAATTTCATTCAAATCGGTTCAGTGGTTTAGGCGTGAAGAAGAGACAGACAAAGTTACTTTCGTATTTATAATATTAGTGAGGATTTAACGTTTTCTGGGACACCACATGGAATGTACGTATGTTTTCAAATAAATGGTTGAAAATCTATATAAAATGGTAAATTGACTGAGTGATTATTGATATATCAACGCACAGCCCAAACCACTAGTCCTGGAGACATGAAACTTTGCGGGTATGTTCTATGTGAATAGTAGGAAACCAAGAGGATTTTTTTGAAATTTGACTCCTTAAGGGCAAAATAGTAAAAATAATGGGCAAAGTCGCGACTGAAAGCTAGCTATTTACAAAATATTGTATTCTACTTCCATTTAAACTTTATAAAAAGAACTATTCAGCCGTTAACTTAAATAATATCTGATAGCCCTGCATACTTATATACTTTACCGACTGTACATAGATATAATGCATGATCGCAGTGTGTGATATACATGAAGATGTACACAAGAAACTGGAGTTGTTTACAGCCATTCCCCCAATGTAAACATTTAGCAGTTTACGACACCCATGGGGAAAGAGGGGTTTATTCATAGTCCCAAATTTAGAGTAACCTCACTTAGAGTAAGCACTTCATGCATAATTTTTTATCTAATTTAATCATTTTCTTCCAACAAAATCTATCTTATGAAAAAGACAAAGAGTTTTTCACTTGATTGATAACAGTTTCGTGAATAAAAAGATATTATTTATCACTTTTATCTTTTGTTTTCTGTCTGATTAATTGTCTCGTTCTTCGTTTTTCATATCGCTTTTCTCTCGATGACAGTTTTATTTTTGTTTTAGAATTGAAATGTTTGTAAGTTCATCTTGAAGTTGGCTTATTTGTTAGCGTTGAATAAATATTTTTATTGCAATCCTTTTTTAGACTGATAAATAAAGTCACAGTGATACTTAAGTTGGTCTTTATTATTTGACGATGTAAAATATTTACAGACAAGTTTTAAAAACTCAAAATGACTAGACAATGGTGCCGATTCTCTTGTGCACAAACTAACGTAAATTTAAGTTAAGTGCATCTTTTTCTTTCCATTTCTTATAGAAAAGGACAGAAGATACATTTTAGTTTAATCCTGTCAATTTAGACAGCGCCTGATGAAAATTGACGTATATTTAGACGCCATGTTTTTAAATTGCGTCTAAATTATCTATGGAGTGTCTAAATTTGACAGGACTTAACTAATATTTGATCTTCTGTCTTTTTCTTAATTAAAAGGAAAGAGAAAGATGCACTTATCTTAAATTTACGTTAGTTTGTGCACAAGAGAATCGGCACCATTTTCTAAATATAGCCAAATGTTACACAATACATTTTAATGTTTCCTTCAAGACTTTCTGAAGCTAACAATCGCGCAAGATAAGAAGATAAGACGATTTTCAGCCAATACAAGAAAAAGCCACAATGCCAGCCAGGTGGGCGAAACACATCGGATATCATAGTCGTAAAACGTTATCTTGCTCGTTATGCGAGAAAACGCTAAGTGTGACTTTCATTCAGGGCAGAATTCAGTATTCCTTTTTTATATAAATATCGTGAAAAAAAGCAGTTTTTGTTTTGTGACAAAATACCAAAAAGTCACTTAATTTTAAGACTCTGTTAAATCTGTTGCTGTCCTTACTTTAGAGTAACCAAGACAGCAACAGTTTGACAGCGTCAACGTAAGTTACGTTTGAGTATTCGGCCATTAGTTTACATGGCTACAAAACGTCATTTAGGCGATTCTGTCGTAATTTGGCTGAAATATCTGCCGTGCTTATGATAATCACAGTAAGTCACATTTTTGGCAGAATTGAGTTGAGTATATATTCGGAATGTCGAGATCGAGATCTACATTTCTGTATATTTGAAATTTGAAAATGTCGAATAGAACGCCAAATAAGCTTTAGCATAATTACAGTAAGACACATTTGGCGGCAATCTTACTTATTGTAATTGCAGTATGGGCACATACGGTTGATTTTTTCAGAAAGTTAAAACCATTTCCTAGGTAATGCTGCAGTAAGTGGCACTTGCTATCATTACATTAAGTTGAAAAGTAAACATTAATATACTAATCCATAACATATTTACAGTAACAGCATATTATCATATTAATGCTTAAGAGATTCGCAACGTATGTTTCTATTATTTTATCATAAGTACAGTAAGTGGAACTTACTGTGGATATGTGTGTAGTCAGCGAATTAAAGTATATACTATTATGCGCGGACATAATAACAGCAAGATTCATTACTGTAATTATGTTTAGGAATATTTCAATTTATGCGTAGACTTGCCTTGACCAAATAAGGTAAATGCGTTACTTACTGCAAAAATTCTAAGGCGTTTAGGATTCGGCCGGGTAGTGCGGGGAGGGTCAAGTACGTAAATTTGCAGTCGCGGTCACCATGCAACCACAGAGTCTGCTGACGACGTGCGACAGAGACTAAATTTGGCGCCAAAATCACTTAATAAAAGTATACGTTGTTTCATTTCTTTATAATATGTTTGGCACTTATTTAACATTACTTTAAAGACAGAAAAGATGTAATCTTATCACGTCAGACCTAATATCCTTAATTTCTTCGTAAACCCCAACTTATGTAAATTTAAGTCGATATAAATTATAACACAATGTATGTTCTCAAAATGCGTGTCAGTGGTTGCGGCCCAGAATTTGATTACGTGAATTTTTAATGAAACGCTTTTGACTCAATCTTTATTTCTTATACACAGAGTTATAATCATTTAAATCATCAAAACAGCCCTCAAAGTACATAACTCGATTAAATGACTTTTTCATGAAATAGGCAATCAATCGAGTTATGTAACTAATGGCCTATAACAGTCGCAAATCATTATATATAATCTCGGGACCCAGGGACAGCCGGACTTTTGGAAGGCGTACGAGGGTCGAAGCCAACTCGCAGAGGCCCCTTGAGCAAAACTTTTGGTTTGAGAAATGGGACACGAACCGACGATTATACCTATATGCACTATGTAAGTGCACCTAAGGACAACCCCCGGTTGGTGTAGGACTATAGCATAACATGGCAACTAAAAAAAATTGGACTATGGATTTGCGTTCTTTAGTGAATAGGGTACCAGATACCATGACTATGGCCCCTGCCTAACCAGTGGTTGCAAACACGGTAAGAATGGCAGGGGGTGACTTGCACACTCAATAAATGGGCCCCCGAAAACGGCCGCTACGACATAGTGACGTAGCGACAAGGGGGGCAACATATATCGAGGTGCTTGAGGAGTGGAGATGTATTCCACGGCTATCAGCATCTTACTGGAATACTTCCTTCCTCCAAGCACGTTTGCTCTTGCGAGTCTCAACTCAAACCAGCTAATTAAAGCAAGAGTGAGGTGGGAGCCTTGTTCCTCGTCGTTGCTCACTCTAAGTCGGTCAATGAAGGCAAGCCATACTGGTGCCGATTCCCTTGGTCACAAACTATTCTAATTTTAAGTTAAATGCATCTTTCTCTTTTCATTTCTTAAAGAAAAGGACAGAAGGTACAATTTAGTTTAATCCTGTCAAATTAGACAGCGCCGGAAGAAAATTGACGTATATTTAGACGCCATGTTTTCAAAATGCGTCTAAATTATCTATGGAGTGTCTAAATTTGACAGGACTTAACTAATATTTTATCTTCTGTCCTTTTCTTAATTAAATAGAAAGAGAAAGATGCACTAATTTAAATTTACTTTAGTTAGTGAACAAGAGAATCGGCACCATTATTAGGAATTCCAAAATAAAACTGCCTTTTTTTAAACAATGTGTTATGGTTTTTATTTGAATGAAGAAAAAGTTTTAATAAATTCGTGTTTGTAGACACGAGCTGTGTAATTTTACATTAACTATGATTTAATAATAAGTCTTTTGTTTCATTTATGTACTAAATTTATTGAGGAAAGTCATTAATGTTGGCTTTGGTGCTTTATGGCTGATGCTATAATTTTACATATTACTCCAAGCTATAATTACAGTAAGTGATTAAGATATATTAGGAAAATTGTGTAATTTTTGTTATTCTATTTAAACTTTACCTCGTTTTGTAATCATTGTTGCAGTAAGTACTTTAAAGTAAAGATTGTTACAGTAAGTCGCACACTTACTGTACCAATACTAAAAAAAACATTATTTTTAATTGTTCATTCCTTAACATAAATATTTTTTCACATTTTCCAATTAAAAATAATATCAATAAATAAAAATACAAATATACAAATTGTTAAGCAATCCTATGTTTATCTTAAACATTTGAGAAAACTTAAGTTTAATTTATATTTTAGGAGAAACGTCAAAAATAAAAATAAAAACTTTAACCGCCTTTTTCTCAAAAGTGTCTCCAAGGTACTTACTGTATATATCACAAGCACGGCAGATATGCTCCGTCCTTATCTTACTGTCGTAGTTTGACAAATGTGTGACGGTGACAGTTATATTGTTTATGGTGCGACTCCACTTGTCGTATTTAGCAAACTATTTGCGTTACTTGAGTAAGTAATACAAATTATACTCTAACAATATTAGATTAAAGTTGATATTGCGTCGCATCGAACACGCAAATATTTGGCTAAATACGCCCAATGAAGTCGCACTATTAGCTAAAGCACTTCCAAAGATTGTTTATTTCTCTTGGTCTAAGTGTCTTTGTGTTAGGGTACATTTTGTAGTTAATATTTTCATTAACACTTTGTAACTCACTACTGAGATGATTGTAATTCCATTCCTAGTAAGCTTAAATCCCAAGAAAATTTCGATTCCGTGACTTTGTTTGCATCCGCGATATCCGACATTTGAAAGATAATCTTGCTATAAATTGGAATGAAACCCAAAAAACTTTTGATTGGTAATATCTACACTCAAATATGATTGCGCACACAAATATCGACTTACCATATATTCCCCATTTACGAAGATAGCCTATTACCAGCAAACAAATAAGCAAAAACCTTCTTACATTGTGGTATACGGAACCCTAAATATAATGTGTTTGGTAAAGTTGTGCGGGGGTCATAAAACCTTGGCTTCTATGAATAAGAGTTGTAAAGATGATGTTACACGCTATGACGCGTGTTCGGCGATAAAAACTTTAACTTTTACCATGGGACATGGCCGCTCGAAGTTTCTTCTCCTATTGTGTTGCCTGATGTAGTTTAAAAAAGGTTTTTATGTTTATCCATTTTTATGTCATATTTTTCCTATGACATGCGCGTTTACAGGCATATAACTTTTATCAACAATCAGCTAGACCTTCATCATCAATACTTCATTGGTAAAATGAACCGAGATAGATACATCAATCTTTCAAAGGAGCAATCCTGTCAACGCATTATAGTTATTAGCCGAGTTTGCTAATCTTTAAACGAAATTATAATGATGTTAAAATCTCGTATTGAACTACATACTTAAGATAAAATACTCCAGTAAGTCCAGTCGCCACGTCATTTTACTTTTCTACCAGGAAACCAGCGTAGACCATCACTCCACCTAACTTTTGGGTGTATGTGAGCTACTTTAATTCTCTGCTGGATCACCTCGCTCCAGATGCGATCCCTTAATTAAATATGTCGCCCTTTAATAGTTTTAAATGTTTGACAGAAAACTGGCTAACCATAAACCAAAACCCTTTTCTTGTTTTGTGCACAAAATTTAATTGATCTTATTACTTTTTAATCTAAGACTAGGCTACTATTTCTTATAGGCACGAGGCCGCCGAAAAAGTCACTTTAACCAAAAAAAAAAACACAAGAATCTCTATCAAAAATGTGCAAGCATAACCATCTTAACCTTTCGACAACCAAGCGACAGCCGGCTGTCGCGCTGCTATTGTCTTTCTTTTAAGTCTCGAATCACGTGTGTTCGAAGGTATAAACTCTCTTACTTTTCTATCTACGTTCCATCATAAAACGCCTCCGTCCACTAATTAACACGGTGTCTCATAAGTCACAACTTCACAGCACTACCTGAAGGCAGCGCACATTTAATTTCCGCACATAAACGTAGTATGCCAGCTCGGAAAGGAAACCGAAACTATCTCGAATCTAATTTAAGACATCTCTAGTACGCATACTTGCACCTCTAACGAAATTAGCTCGGCACAGAAAAATGTGCTATATCCCAAGCTCAAAGCGAATACGTTTTCAACAAATAAAATACGTTTCGGTAAGTTTACTCTGAAATGTTCTTTGTGACCATGTTGATGTAATTTTCGCTTTTTATCACGGTTTTTCGGACTTCTGTTCAATATTTTCGGTGGAAGTTTAGATTACAGTTGTAGTTTAATTTTAAAGTCAGTTTTATCCATTATGCATAACAAGCTTTTAGTACCATTTTATATTTTTGATTGTAAACAAACCAGCCATTTTGTCGAAAAACGATATTGCGTAATTTTACAAAAAGTGTTTATTTTTGTGTATCCACAAAAATGAACACTATCTTACAACAAAGTCCACAATAAACTACAATAAAGCTGCAAGAAAATAACAATCCGAGATAGCTAATAATGCCTTAAGGAAAAATAAAAAGGATATAATTCACTACAAAGGAACCATCGCATGCTGCCTTATCTTTCATTATCTTATCTAATGAAAAAGGAAAACCATTACGTTTTTCTTTCAGTTATCGTCGCATTAAAGTTTAACAAGGCCTCTTCGACCTTTCATTATTTTAAAACTAATTAAAAAGTCCCGTTTTGGCCCAAGGCGGTGACGGGACGCGTGAAGACTCTTCGAATATATCGGCCAAGGACGCCATTTTGTTGCTGACAGGGCCCACAAATAAAAAAGTTTAGATGCCCCTTGTTAGTCGGCTTAAACCTAAATACTCCGAAAGTTAGGGTAGGTAGTCAAAAGAGACATATTTAGATGGAGACTAACGATGTCAGACATTCGTAAACTCATACATTTAAAAGGGTATATTTTTACAGATTTTCCGATCCTTCGGAAAACGACAGAGGGGGAGACATCGCAAACGATTGTGGAGGCTAATATCCCATGATCGACACTCCCACTCAGTCGTGAATGGCGTATATGGAAAAAATGTTCACCCCAATGCCATATACTGGCACCCAATTTATTTTTTTGCCATTTCAGTTGACACGACACGCTTCTATACGGCGAACTAAGTAAACAACAGCTGAGGTTTCTCTGGAGCGGGTATTTTCCAAAACTCTCATTTTACCCACTTCTGTTCTGGAATCACCAATTGTTTTCACAATTTTGCTCAACTAAAATGTAGTCGGTTTCCGCTGGAAACACGACTATTACATGAATTTACATTCACAAAGTTCCATAAAAATTTGCATATAAACTATCCACAGGAATAACACGGAAAAAACTCTTTTGTATTAAAAAAATTAGAATTAAAACAAACACGAGCAGCGAATAGGCGGAGAAATGATACGCGAGCCAACGCGGGCGTGTTGAAACTCTGTACAGAATAAATGTTTTAATTCCCACAGCTATATGCGCTTTAATTACCATTGTCGTATAGCTATTTATGTGTCATCTACTAGCTATTGCACAGGACTTGACCTGTGTTGTTGCATATTTATAGCTTTTTCTTGCGTTTAAATGTCGGTTAAACTAAGTGTAGGTATACAACATCTTACATTAAAAACAGCCTATTTTCTGTACGTAACATATTATGCGATTTGATTATCTTATTTATCAGTGCTTGTTCTAGTACCTCGCCAAGAGAAATCATGACCCCCAGACACAAATCCAAAAAAAAATCAACTAACAAGATACTGTTATTTATTTATATCTACAAATAAACCCATTTTAATAGCACAAGAAAGTAGTGGTTCTAAGTTTATCTTGGTAAGGTCGTAATAATTATTCTTGAGAGGTAACTAAACAGTTTATTGCCTAGAAAGTGTCGGATGTTCTAGAAGCCACATCGCGGTTACCTCGCGCGCCTTAATGACGTGATAAGAGTTTATAGTGCCCGTTAATTGGAAGTGAAATATGTGAAAAGGATTTATTTGTCTGTGTGTATACACAACAACCTAGCCTTTTCTTAATATGTTTGGGTCTGACCGAATTCAGCTGGATACTAGTGTTTCATGTGAAGTGAATGCCTATCAGACCTGCACACAGTTACTCCTCGGTTAGACTGGTCGGATTTTCTGGCTCTGACTACTAGTGACGGCTTTCAAAGTTACGAATGACAACCGGGAACGGCTTTACGTGCTTTCCGAGGCACGGGATGTCAGCCTTGACAAAAGTAATACCAGCTTACACCTAAGGTATATTAAGTAGGTCTACTTCTTTGTACTTCTTAACCCTTTTCCCTCCCTCCCTCCCTCCAGTTTACTCAAGGTCTTCTTTCGTCTAAGCTTCTCCACATTCCAAGGCTTTCCAATGAAAGATCATTGAGTCCCACGAGACATATCTTTAGTCTATAAGTCCTACCACTTTAGAATTGTGAGTCGCTTCAGAGAATCCTCGATTTCACTCTGTTCTTTGATGTAGTATGGAGTACGTATACTTGTACCAGAAAACGATTAGTTCCCACACCCTACGAACTGAAAGCAATCTATTAGTGTTTTTTAACGTTTTTCCATTTGATTGACGTTGTGCTGAACCCTCTCGAACCTATCTGGTATAAAAAGTCGCTTCCGAGTAATCGTCGATTTTATCGCAGTGAAGGGACAAGAATGTCTACTGCTATCAATTCCGAATAAGTATCAAATCCGCATAGACTTATTGGAGAGTTTAACTACACACATCAAAAGTGTCTAGGGATATTTCAATTAAACCTAAATTACTAAAATTCTATAAATTTTTTGTTAAAACATGTACACATTAAAATAAACCTTGTTTAATAGACTATTTAATCTGATAATAAACTTTTAGAAACAGTTAAATTTAAAAAAAACTTAGAAGAAGAGGAAAAACTCAAACAAAATTTCAATCTTAACTTTATTTTTGAAACATCAAAACTCAAACAAAACAACAATTTTTTTTATAAAAATTCTTGAAAACCTAAATTAATATTACGTGGATCCACCTAAGACTCTCTTGACACATCTGCAGCGGTTCTGCATACTCAAAACAAGGGTGTCAATATCCTGTTGTGGAATACTGTCCCATAATTGCCGTTTCTGAAGCCATGAAGACCAGTCAGAGCGTTATATTCAGGCTTTGGTCATGTCATCGTGTCACGGAGGAAGTGGTGGAACGGCACCGAGGACCTCAACGCATTACAACACATGTACAGGACCGATTCATAGTAAATGCTGCACAAAGTCAACTAAATGCAGCGGCGATGCAATTGGTTCAACTACAGAGAGAGTTTGGTTTGCTGGTAAGCGGTCAAACTTTGAGAAGGCGACTGCATGAAGTCAATCTACGTGCTCGTAGGCCATTTTGGGTATCAGCACTAAGGAGAGGTAATCGAGGAAGAAGATTACAATGGGCTATTGCACACGAAAACTGGAACCATTCTCAATGGTCACTTGTGCTTTTCACTGATGAATCTAGGTTTGGATTTCATCCTGATTCGCGAAGAGTACGCGTTTGGAGAAAACCTGGACGTTGGAATCGACTGCAGCACCCACAACAAGTTCATGCATATTAAGGTGGCACGATTATGGTTTGGGCAGGAATTCGTCTCGGCGGTAGAACGGACCTCGTTTGGATACAAGGCAATATGACTGCTCGAAAATACCGAGATGAGGTGCTAGAGCCTGTAATCTTGCCCCACAGACAGCAAATGGGACAAAATTTCCAGCTAATGCACGACAATGCCCGTCCACATACGGCGCGTATCGTTACAAGTTGGTTACAACAGCATGTTATCCAAGCTTTAGACCGGCCTGCACAATCCCCTGACTTAAATCCTATTGAGCATGCCAGGAATATGCTTCAGAGAAGAGATCGTAGGAATTTCCCTGTTGATATTGTGCATCAAAACCAGCTTTTCTTGCATCTTAGCAGGATTTGGGACAGTACTCCACAACAGGATATTGACACCCTTGTTTTGAGTATGCAGAACCGCTCCAGATGTGTCAGGAGAGTCTTAGGGGGATCCACGAATTATTAATTTTAAGTTTTCAACAATTTTTATAAAAAAAAATTGTTTTGTTGTTTAGGTTTTGAAATTTCAAAAATTAAGTTAAATTGAAATTTTGTTGAGTTTTTCCTCTTCTTCTAAGTTTTTTTTAATTTAACTTTATCTAAAAGTTTATTATCAGATTAGCTAGGCAATTAAACAAGGTTTATTTTAAAGTGTAGGTGTCTTAACAAAAAGTTAATAGAATTTTAGTTATTTAGGTTTAATTAAAATATCCCTAGACACTTTTGATGTGTGTACTTTTAAATCGATAAAAAATAATTTGTTAAATGATAAAACATGACGATCTCATTAAAACTGTTTTAACAAGACATAAACGGTCAATAAGTCTTTAAAACAAAAACACGTCGTGCATTAAATCGAGGCTAATGATATTAATTTATTTAATAAAGGCAAAAATCACTCACCCATTTCAGTGAATGTATTTGTCAGTTTCACGCCAATTATTCGATTAGCGTTCGCAATTAAAATCGGCTAATTTGGATACTGGAAATGTGCGAATGCCATCACTATTTTATCGCACTTGCTGTGCAAGCGTTTGACTTGTTTGTTATCTTATTCAGTGGAAGTTTTATATGTTTTTAGTAGTAAACGTCTGCGTTTTTACGAATACTGTTTCACGCATAACTGCACTCTTGCTGCTAGTTACTTTGTAGGGGACGGATGATCACACGCCTCAACTGTTTAAATAAGTAGTGCTCTTTTAAAAAATCTTCGTCGGTTAATTTTAAATTATGTGAGTTGATGAAAACTGTCAGTCTTTGTCATCGTAAGATTGACACTTCAGTCTTACTTGTAAATTCACCTGTCTTTACCATTCAGAATGATACGATTATTTTATATTTCATAACTAATAAAAACTCAAAACTTTGTGAGAACGTGTGCTAATGATTGCATGTTTTGTTACCCTTTGGCTCAAAATCTACTGGTTACATTTCAATGTAATCTTACCTAACATAATAATAACAAAAATTTGGGTAAAGCCGCGAGTGGCAGCTGATAAAGGTAACACAAAGGTTACAAATACTAGTTCGTATCACGTCACCCAGTATATGACGTCATTCAGAAATATTTTCCATCTTGAAAATATGTTTCACACTATACTACAAAGCTCACCAAATAATAGGACGACTGTGACAAAGCTGAAGTGTCAATACAGACGTGTTCTTCAGTGGAGACCGCGAATCGTTAAATGAAGTGAAGGACGCCCTCGACCTAGCTAGATCGACAATATTCGCATGGTGGAGGTCGATGGACGATAGTGGCCCAGGATCGTACACAGTGGCGATTAATTGAACAGAACAATGACCATTAGTGGACTGATCCACACTGGACTTGAAAACACCCTTTATATACCACCGATTAAACACCCCCTAAACAAAAAACAACAACACCTCTTAAAGGCGTGACTTTGAAAAAAAGCAACCAAGGTTATCTCATCTCATGAATGTTTTCTTCGAAACATCTTACCTCCTTCGAAACAAAGGGTGCTTTATCACAAAGAGATAAAGTGGAAAATCGTTTACAAATTCCAAATAGGAATCAGATGTCAAAAGACTAAGTTCGGATCGCGACAAAAGGAGTTTAATGAGGGCCACACCCATTATTTCAGACCTCATTTAGACTGGAGTTTAAGCCTTTGGGTCGAATTAGAGGCATCTTCATGAAGTGTGCCATGAATTTTAATGTGTCTTTCAAAGAGATTATTAGTAGCTAACAAGTACAACATTGTAATCGATTTTTGGTGAGAATGAGATTTAAACTCAAGTTTAGAAATCTAATGGAGAGCTCGACATCACAAACGAGCTTACTAATTCTAGTTCTTTTACGTAATCAAGACTGAAATTCTAACCTATATTATCTTATTAATATATGTATTACAAATGAGATGATTTTTTTTAGATGGTTACTTGTATATAAAAAATAAAGAACCATCCAAATCTGTTCATAATTGGCAGAAATATCGGTTAATTAAATGACGAATTGAGAACCTCCTCCCTTTTTGAAGTCGGTTAAAAATGGAGCCTGCTTTGCTACCCATTTTGTATACTTTTCTAATCCGTTATAAAACTTAACACAGCAAAAACAAATTAAATAACTTTACACCGTCAATCAAAATGGACGTCAACCTCCTCATTCAAGAAAACAGGAAAATTAAAAAATAAATTATAACCTGTAAGACTGTTAACACCAACCATTGCTAATGGAGACGCAAAATGTCTTTAGATCCCCAACTTTATAACACCAAAACTAATAAGATAATAAATACCTACTTATCTTACCTTAACTTGCTTGCTTTTAACGTAATTGGATTAAGATAACCGTGGATACGTTGTTCCAAGGTTCCCAACAAGGTTAAAGGAGGCCTGTGTATTGATTAAAATACGATAATTTTAGCGTTTACTACCTTCTGTATTGAATTCGTACCTCCCTTCTTTCTTTTACAAAACGTTACCGCATACTAGAAATTGCTCTTGTATCATAGATACGTCTACAAAGATATAAATTTAAATACATAAACAACCAGACTGGAAAGAAATACATGTAGCTCATAATCATTTGTTTCTTGTGGGAATCAAACCCGGGGAACAGCAGCCAATTACTCACAACTCTCAATCCTCGTTACCTACGTGTTGGTAAATGAGACTGCTGTACATAGGGTCCTGGATTCAATTCCCACGTCAGGCAAAATTGTTTTAAAGTATGTAGTTTGTAACTTTTAGAAGTGAATGATGTGACCAGCCCCGTGCCTTAAAAAAGACGGGTTGCACTCCGGGAGTGCCGGCAGAAGTGAAAACTTGATTATAGCTGTCTACTATCCATCCGTCCTACGCTTTTTCGATCAGGTCACGTGTCCTGACGCGAGTTTAAGATTTTATACCCATTACAGAAAAAGTGCTCAACGCCGCTAAAGAAGTTTTCACTTCAACAAGCTAGTTGATCCTGCACCTTATCTCTGCTCGGTCGTGTTGTATTGACGTCTCGTAAGACAATAAGAGCATGGGAAGAGGAAACCTGAGTTTTGCACACTTACAACTATAAACTCTCCTGCGCACTAGACTAATCTCCATTTAGATTGCCTTCCATTCGTAACCGTAAAAATATGATTGATAAATCTTTTGCTGAACGAGAACTGTCGCCACAATATCAATAAAAATAATTTTCTTCGACTTATTTGTTTTAAAATTAAGATACGAGTATGTATTTTTCTAGGACCTTATTTATGGTAGTAGTTAGGTACTAAGTTGTATAATTTTCAGCTTTTGTGTTCTCTTTATCTACTTTTCGTTATAATTATTTCTTATTTCTTTCGGCTGCCTCACTTATGAAACCTTTACCATCCTCCGTGTAATGTTCACTAATTAAGAGAAATAATGAACTAATAAAGTTATTTTTCTTGTTTCAGGAGTCGATGACACGCACAAGTTTCTGGGAAACGATACACACACAGATTACTTCAGATTATTATTAAGAGATGGAAATTATCTCCTAGTCGGCGGCAGGTGAGTCCCCGTCATTATAACCATAAATATTGATGCCAAAACTTTCAGCTCTTACAAGTATTACAAATTCAAATTATGACTTGAGAAAAAAGCTCTAGTCGTTTAAATATACAACGTCACGCCCCGAAATTATAACGCAAATGATGAAGGACAAACTGTTTGTATTTGTAGCATTTTTGTAGAAATTGTATAACATAATGAAAACATAATTCACCTAAATCGCCTTAATTACACTTCGAAGAACTGCGCGTTATACCGAATTGAAACTCGAAATAAATTCGTCCGCCTAAAGTACCACTGATTAATATGAAACACGTGTAAAAACATCGCTGCGAGCTACTTGCGTAGTAACACCTATTTCGTTTTAAAGGCTCCAAGTTATACATTCAGATGAGATACTTAGTTATTTGTTTTTCCCAACTCCACTCCAATTCGTTGCAAAGTTCGGGTACCCTCAACCGCACCGACTGGAGCGGTAAGAACGTGCTGTATCTACCCGCAACCGCAGAGCTAACTCAGATGCACCTGACGCCGTCCTTTTCTCACTCACATAGATGTAGATAACGCCGTCTCGTTTGCATTTATAAAGATTTTTGGCTTGTGTTTGGATGGAGGCAAGACGACTTAAAAACACCCGCTCGGCGCCCGCCCGCCTACAGTCGCCATTTTATTACGATTTTGTGAGGAGCGGCTGTCGATGAGTTGGTTATTTAAAATGTATTAAGCACTTGATATTGAAGTGCGTTTAAATATATCCTTCTGATCTTCAAGAAGGGATAATCTTCACTGTCGACAGCTGAAATGTTACGTTCTCCTATGTTCAAAAAAAGAAGATCTCTGTCGTTTTTGTGCGTTCATTTATTTTTGAAAAATCTGTTGGACATGAAAGCAATTTTGTGAAGAACATTTTCCGTAAACATTAATCTCCTCATTGCTTGATGAATTAACTTCAAAAACTCTTGAACATATTCCAACGCTCTAGATAAAAGTTTATGTTAATTAAGACGCAGCGAAATTGTATAAGATATAAAGCGAAAGCTTTTTATACATATAAAAGTTCTAAAACTTGAGATCTCATTTTTAAAATAAAACATAAGCTTGTTTCCTACTACGATACGTGCTTTTATGCAGACAAGTCGGTCAAAATAAGTCTCGCAGTGAATTTTGACACAAAATAAGTTAAAAACGGCAATAGTTTTGTCATTTTATCGACATGGTACCCTCACTAAAGCCCAGGCAGAGCCGCGCGACACATCTGCCTTCCGCCGTGGCCACAAGCCACTGTTTACATTCCACCGAATATAATTCTTTGTTTTTATGTAAATACTGTTCCGTGCCTCCCACTTCTGTAAACCCTTTGTTAAATAAATAACAACAATTGTAGCCTGTAATTTTCTCCAGTAATCGTAGGGGTGAGGAAGAATGCTCTTTAGTTTCGAAAAAAAGGACGCCTCGTGTTAAGAACTGGGAAAAATCTTTACATTCCCATTTAGTGAGGAAAGTAGTCGGGTTTACAAAAGCAAATGTAATAAATGGTAAACATTCCGTTTTGTTTAACATTTTGTTTTGTGATTTCATTCTGCAATTGTAGCGTCTCATTTCAATTGTTTCTGATGTTCGCGCAAAATGGATGATTAATGATGTTTACAACTGAAATGGAACGTGTTTTTACAATAAATTTGTAGAACCTAATAGGCCAATATAAAACAAATTAAAGGATATATACATCAACAAGTAAGTCGTGTCACAGTGAAAAGGTGAAAATAATGAATTCCATTTAACAAGGTCGGGTGGTCCGCGATTATTGTATAAAACAAACGTCTGGCGTCCCAGAATAAGTCCATAAAGACAGTAGATATGTAGCAAATTGGACAATATTTTCCACAACGAACGACGTCTGTGTCCGTATAATTTGAAATATTCATCCGTTCCAGCAAAGTTTGCATTTCTTTCCAAATCAGATTTACATGACAATGGTCACGTCGACGCCCGATGAAATTCTCATTGCTGGAACTTGGCTGTGTGAGATTTATTAAAGGGAGCAAAAAGGTTTGTAATAAAACCGGTGTCGAGACGGTTCCTGACAGGACCGGCCGGATCAACCGCAGATCACTTTTGTTTACCGGTAATCATTATTTTATCTGTGCATGATCGTGTCAGACGTCGATGTCGGCTTATAATTCTTTGAATGGGAAAGGTTGGCACGAATGTGCGGAATTAACTTTTGGAAATTCGTTTTTTTTTTTATTAGGCACAGACGCCAGCTCATTACACTTTAATAATTTTTTAACTTTATTGCCAAATTATTAGGTTCAACGTTAATTGATGTGCTGGCGTCTGTATAAATTTCAAATATTTATTCTACTTTTTAGGTTTCATTCGTTTTAAATGAATTCGTTAAACTTGAGGTAGTAATTAAAAAATAAACAATTAATGCGAAAAATAACTTGAATCGAATAATACTTACTACCACCTACCTCGGGCACAGCTAGTCAGTCTTCTAGATACATATAACAAAGTCGATCTTGTACATTGAATATTGAAAAAAAAAGAATACTTGATACATTTATTACAACAAATTACAAAGCCAAAAACATCGTTTTTTTATATTTTTACAGATGAATGAAATCTACGCGGATGAAGTCGCGGGTAGCAGCTTGTGTTGATAAAAATACACTCAAAATGCACATAATTACTATGTTCATAATATTATAATACACTGGAGTACTCTAGTCGAGCCCAATAAGAATAAATATTCTGTGAGTGTCATCTGTCGTTGAAGTATTAATTTCATTATAAAGTCAAATAGTATTTATAAATAAGAATCAGTCTACGATTATACGGCAGACATTGAATTAAATAAGTCATTTTATAAATAATGTTAAGCTAGGTCATTTATCTTGACCTAAGTACAAGAAGTATTTATTAATTTATCGTCTAAGAATACTAATGCAAATCAATAAAGATGTATACTTAACTGCTTTTTAATGACAAGGAACGTTTAACTGTATTTATGTGTGCAATAAAAAAATGGAATAATCCGAGAAAATTTTCAATGACCCGACAATTGAACCCAGTACTCCAAACTCGGCAGTTAATAACCGGCCATTATTATATATTATATTACACGACTTTTAAAAAACGCTCCAAAAAGTAACACGGATAATTGGGTTCCACAAATAGCCCCAGGACAGCTGAGCAGGTAAAATCGAAGGCCCAGGGAAAGCTTTATTTAAAGTTTGAAAATTTTTGCCTAATTTTCCATTTTTAACCAAGCAAAAACCTGGCCGAGCACACACAAGACCTTATTTCCGCCCGCAGCCGATTTAATCTCCATTGGCCTAATGAAATTCAAATACTATGTATGATAATATCTGCAGAACATACTCTTTTGTATAACACATACCGTTATGACTCGACGTACGGGCACATAAGGGCGAATCTACTTATATATGTTACCAAATGTAGATGAACCTAACTGAGCCCAAATTGGCCGAATTGAAATGCTTTTACACAGCACTGGGTTTTGATTGGAACTGAATGGTTTATGTGGTTTTGCTACGGTTAATTTTATAGAATTACTAGCTTTTGCCCACGACTTCGTCCGTGTGGAATAATAGTTTCCGTTCCCGGGGGATTTCCGGGATAAAAACTATCCTATGTCCTTTCTCAGGTCCCAGACTATATCAGTACCAAATTTCATTCAAATCGGTTCAGTGGTTTAGGCGTGAAGAAGAGACAAACAGACAGACAGAGTTACTTTCGCATTTATAATATTAGTATGAATAGTACGGAAATTGTGTATTCTTTATTTTTTTGTTGAAATAATAAAGAAAGGATATTTTTTAATGAGTATAAATATTGTGACTTGTGCCCAAGATGTTACTTGCTTTGGATAGTCCTCGAAACCTCCTCACAATGCATTCCGTGTCCAAAAGAAGTCAGAAGCAGAAGGCGGCCACCTTCTGTTTCTGACTCCTGACCCAACTGTTGAGTGACAGTTATATACGTATTGGACAAAACTATTCGTTATCAAACCATGCGAATTGATAGTCGTGTCAGTATCAATAACAATATTGTTGAGACCATACCACACAATCTGGGGCCCTAGTCTGCTATTACAATCGTGTCTCAATTATTGATTTTTGACGTGTAACATCAAACTTTTGACACTTTTCCCATACAAAAACTGTCAAAGTTGTCAAATATCCGGCCGATGACTGGTCATTAAGACACGATTGTAATAGCAGACTAGGCCCCCTGGTAACTTCAAGAGCAAGTTGATAATCTTGATAAAGTAGTCTTGATTATTTCCACGATCTTTAACAAAAAATCCAAAGTCCTCCAAGCTCAATAGACCTCATTTAGATCGTTTTCATCTATGTAATTTTCCATTCATATATTCTCCTTTAAAATCATGCTACCCTTTCATTAAATGGCCCTTATTACGCACTTAAACATCCCATGTTAAGCGGAAAAGGCTTGGAGATATTACGTTTATCTCAACTGTCGAAAACCCTTTCGTATCCAGACAAAGTTACACTATAATGTAGTGCAGGTCTGCAGTCCATAGTGCTTCGGTCGTCCCGTTCACACCCGTACCCTTAATTTTATAAGGTCGCTTACCGTCCGGAAACGTTATTCGGCGCGCGTCCCATGTAATGGTATTCCCCTGTAGTGTGATCCTCTTTTGTGCGGCCTTTTAACGAAATTAACGTTGTTTCGACCTGCTCATATGTACACCATGTTATCAAAGCAGCACGTTTACATAAACCCGTTCAGATTTTGGCGGGAGCCAATCCCAAGATTGCGCGTCGATTTTTATGATGAGGGTCGGGAAGAAATTGATTTGAATTGAGCCTAGCGTTCAGTTAGTTTCATGTTTTATTTGAATTACTGTTTGCAAATATCTGGCCGTTATTGTATTTTATTCCGATCCCATTTTTGAAAGAGCACAATAGCTATTTTTTCTATACAAAAAATAGTTTTATTTCTGTGACAGTTACTGGCCGCATAGTAAATAAAGAGATACCAAACTATTTTTCCTTTTTCCGCCATAGGAAAAAAAGCGTCATTATGCGCAGTTTCAAGTTCACTTCACCATTCTTCGTGTACCCATCGTAATATAAAAGTACGTGTGTATCATTATGTAGGTGAGTTTTCTCTCAGCATATTATACGGAGGACGTTAGCAGGGGCTCGCAAACACCGGCAAATGGCCACTTGTGGGCTTATCACACGCACACCCACTTTTACATAATGGCCGTCAAAATGATACTTGCTGATTTCGTTTTTACGTCGTCACCTAAAAGCATAAAGTGTAGCTGTAGTATGTTTGTGTACCTGTACAGGTGGTGTAGGTATTCGTATCTGAGTAATTTTGAGAAGTAAACGTGAGTATTTTTTGTAAATACTCGTATGATTTCGTTTGTAGATTTTGTAGATTTGTATGTAAGTTTTGATTACATTAATAATGCTTAAGTGTACAATTTACTCCGTGCGCTTTACTTTACCTGTTTTTAAACCGAAACAAAATAAATATCTATTCCGTAGCGTTTAGTTATAAAATGTGTCGCTTTACACCGGCTCACCACTACCCCACGGCGATATTTCACATCCGACAAACTAAAATACGAACACAAAATTCGGCGATCGTAAAAATCCGCAGCAAAATAACAATTTCAAAATATTTCCTAACCTATTCCGAAAATACAATTTTCATTTCGTAGTTTCTAGTCAATTGGCGAGTAACTCTTTTTATGTGCTGTATTCATAGCATAATAAACTCGAACGCAGTCAATTTTCGCGCAGCATTTTTGTATCACGTAATAACATCGGGGCAGAATAAAAGGCTGAATAAATAAATCTGCTCCTAATTAATCATATTCATACGGGCCCCAGTCGAAAAATCAATTTTGAATATGAAAACATTTTGGCGGACAAAAAGCCGTAACGTGGAGTTTTTAAACGTAATATATCTTCAACGCTCCGTTCTTATCGTGTTTGTGCAAAGTTTTAGGTACCTTACTTCGTTAGGTACGGTTTATAAAGTCAGTTTACCTTTGCGAACACTAATTAAATAGAAAAACGGGCTTAAAGTATTTCTAGATTCGGGATAAACCTTTTACCCCTTTCGGGTCGTTTTAAATTTTCTGTTTATAAAAAGGTCGTTAGTACTTTGTTGAATCTAGGTGTCTTTTGTTTAATTAATAAAAGGTTTGTAGATTATGGAAAATTTAAACGAAGTTTTAGTTATGATCTACATCACAATTTTATATAAATTAAAACTTATTTCGTAAAAAGTGTGGATTTTTTTAATGTATACGATATAATATTTTGACTGGTCTGTTGATCTAGTGATTAGTGGTCCTGACTCCTAAGCCGGAGGTCTTGGTTTCGATTCTTATTCAAGACAAATCATTTTGCTATGAGCACGATTGTTGTTCTGGTATCAGTAGACAGGTTACCATAGTACAGACTCGACCTAGTTTGGGATCAGATGACCATGTGTGAGTTGCTCCAAGTTACTTATTTAAAATTCAATGTATATTAACACACAAGTGTAATCAGAGTCAAATAAATCCTCCTATTTTAAAAAAAAACATCATGCTATTAATTAAAACAAAACACACAAAAAACAAGTCAAACTTCCATCACTAATAAAACCCAACAATCTAAAACATCCTATTAGGAAAAGTGGTCGAAAAAACAAAACGTCAGAAGTGGAGCGTTCGTGGCAAAAAACGAATGAAGGTAATCATCGCATCAATCACGAAGGCACCAGGCCCTGGAGTGGTCCCTGAGGGCCCGGGCCCACAGCTCAGCACTGATTGTGACGTATTTATAACTGCTCCGGAGCTGACGGAATGACGGAAGGAACTGGTTGAAAAGTTTAATAAGACTTTCGAATTGTTGAGTTTCGTCTGTAGGGAATCTGTGCTAATATTGTAAAGCTGATTTTTTAGGAACTTCTGGTTTGAAATAAAAATTATTCTGGTGGTGGATACTGGATAGCCTGTTTATCGACGATGAAGGCTTTTGGCTATATATCATTACGCTATGACTTAAGGAAGCCGAGCGGTCACTAAAGACGTAGGTTAATCTGCGAAAAAAATATGAATATTGAAAAAATTATACATACATAATATGAAGAGTAATGAAAGTGTTTGCGAAGCTACAACATAAAAATATACGTTTTATTGAAAAATATAGTAAATAGCCCTTTATGATATATTGGAAACTTGAAAGGACTACGTACAAAAATAGGTTTCTATTTCTGTATGCAGTTTATTCAAGTGCTGTTTGTTCAAAAAAAATTCGAAAGATATTTCTTTTTAGTAACTAAATTCGTACAAATCTCAATATTTTTTTCTCTGATACCTATCGATACTTAATAAGATTAAATGGCCTGAATATAACCTTCCTAAAACCCAAGTTTCACCCATCTTTCTTACTTTGAAACCGCAAACGATTCCTTTAGAAGTTGTATGAAATATAACTTACAGTCAAAACAGTACATCTGCAACATTTCCAAATTAGTATCTATTGTATAAACAATGTAAAGGGAGAAAGTACCCTTCTCGGGGTACGCATACACTAGGGTACAACGAACCCTTCAATTAGAATTAGCGAAATGAGAGGGCGTATGGAAACTCCTACTTAGAGCACAAAATAACATAAGTCAATAGCATTTCCTGCCATTTGTGTATCGCAAGCCGTCAGGGACGTATGACGTCATACACTTGAGAATAATAAAATGACTGAAATAATTCCCGACTTCCTATTGCTATTGCTAACATACGACCGATAAAGTTGATAATGTTGGAAGTTATAGGGGCTGGAAAACCGTTTTCTCCATCTGTATTAGCAATATATGGTCGTGAAACCCTTGAGTATTGAAGGCTTCGAGTGATATTAATTTACACACATTGATACCGGTGGAAGCCTTTGGAAGTCCTGAAGGTATTACAGGAGCTGTTTACTGTGTTAAATGCTCTTCATTTAGTAATCTATTCCTCTAAAGAAATGTTTTGATAGTAAAAGATATCTCGTCTAAGGCCGTGGGCAGAATATGACCTTTGTACTAATAACACAAAATTATAAATAAACTTCGCATGTTGTTGCAAAGGTCATCCAACACCTACCATGTTTAGATTAAAGCACTTCCTAAAAGTAGACACTGCTCTGCTAGTAAATGTTCAAGAATTTAAATTGCGAACACATCCAAAATAGATGGTGATGTATACGGCTTACGGCAGTGTATTTTTTATAACACCTGAACTCACCCAAATGTAGGAAAGAGAACTTATATGGTATATGATAGGTTCTTTGCATTTTGGATGCGTTTTTAAATCTGTAAGCTCATATACTCAAAGAAACAAACGGGCAGGAATCCAGTAGACTAATGAAAACCATGAAAATATTTTGTCTGACCGCGAATAGAACTCATGGCAATACGTCTTGTAGTTTCAGTTCTTTATGTCATTTATTCAGATTCGTAGCTATAGAAATGTATGTCATAATCAACATTAAACTAAACTATACGCCGCTTGGAAATCAATAAAAAGAAAACTTCGTATTTCAATAATAAAAATACTCAGAACATTTTTCTTGCCCGCCTAATACGCCATTAATGAACCTCACAAAACTTATACCGGCTCGAGAAAATCAATAAGAAAACTTCTAAACACAAGTGTTTTATATACAAACGAGTAAATAAACCAACCTTATTATTACGGCCATACGTTTCCCGGCCGTTCTTTTGATTAAACAATACAAGAGTTAGGGGCAATTTGAGGCAGTTCGAGGAAAGTTACCCAAGAGAACCTATTTGTTGTGGCCTAAACAAATAAAGTAGTTTGGGGGGAAACAGATCAGTTAACTTCTTAAGTGTGTAAGGACGGCACCTTGCGCGTTTGGATTTGTTACAAATTGCCCAAGCCACTGTTTGCTTCGCCCTTCAGGATTTGCAAGAAGAGTACAGTTTCTTCTGCCCTTGTCTTATTATTTTGGTCTTGGAAAATTAATATTGTATTGTATTAATTTAGCTATGTTGCTTATTAATCTTTGGAACCTTAACAATCTAATGCGAATGTAACTCTATATGATACGCTTTCATTGATAATAATAGATTTTAATGGAAGTTTTTTTTTTATTACATATGGGCTTGCTCTTGGTCCCAGACTAGCCCGAGGGCATAGACGGGGCCTACGATGGAGCATGGATGGAGTAGGTACAAAATAACCTTGAACCCCAAATCTATGTCAGATTTATATGACTTTGTATGCCCATGCAAAGACCAGTCGGTTCAAATTCTGGCTTCTCTCATCAAAACTGTCTCACTTATTCACTTAAGTACATGGTTGGTGTGGTGATGTGACCAATATTATTGAACGGATTTCAAAGGAGAGTGACCACTGAGTTTGTTTTGGAACCTTCTTAAAGAGGCAACTAGATAACACCAGCTCCATCTTTCGCTATTTCGCTATAATCAAGAAAACAATGACATACAAAAGCATTATAATAAACCTATTTAGAAAATAAATAGTATTAAGAAAACGAGGGCAAAAGTTACTTGTAGCGTAGATGTAAAATTATAATTATTCTGAATATTATTTGCAGTACTGTTCCAGTTAATTTGTAACATTGGTTTTACTTAGACTTTGACAGAAGACCACTTAGGAATTAAATAATTAAAACTTGTCTCTCTGGAGTTGTTTTAATTTGAGACAAGCTTTGAAGGATCTTGTTCCATCTTTATTTTGTTACCACTGCAGACTGTTTCTACTAATACTTTTACTAAATTGTTTTATTTAACTTAACTCTGTATATTTGTTTTTTGGGTCAAATCTCACAACAGCCTTTTCAACTACTTCTACTGGGTTTTCGTGACAATTTGCAATATTAAAATTCCAACTCGATAAATTACTCTCTGTCTTCCTTTTTCCTGGTATTTTTCCATCCATTTACCCTTCCTACTATGTTATAATCGGCTTCCAGAATAGCAGAGTTTTAAGCATAGTGACTACTTATTGAATTTCTGAATCCCATTTACTGGGTACTAGTATACTAATTGCTTAGACGAATGTCACAGACCCACGTATGAGAACCAGGACCAACGGCTTTTCGAGGCACAGGATGTCAGCGATGTCCTTGATAAACTGAGAAGGATACATAGAAAAAGTCACTTTTGTATTTCAAACCCCAAGCGGGCGGATTACGGACGTTTTAACCACTAGGCCATCTCGCCTCTTAACTCAATTTATAGTTCACATAATACATACGTCAGAATCAATCATCTGGGTATAATTTTACCTAATAATCAGAATATCAGATCATTGGCTGCGCGTGACGCTCCAACGAAATTAGGGAATATCGTTCTCACCTCAATCATTCGATAATCCGGTAACTGATTGACGTGTTTATCGTTAAATATTAAGCGCTTGAAGCGATTGAGTGAGCGCTTGAGCGGTGAACTGTCGAATTAGTTGGTACTAAGTTGGATATGATTCTGTAATCGTGTTCTAGTTTCTTGGTTACAAGTCGAAATCTAGGTCGAAGTTTAACTTAGCTTAATTGTACGGCTTTGGATATTTTAACGTCGTTTTGCTTTCGGTTAACGTGGATATATAAAAAGTCGGTCAAAATATAGCCGTTGTCCTTTCTTTTGGTTTCCGGTTACTCTGTATCGGTCCAATGGTATTTTGTAAGCGTAAAAAATAGACAAAGACATTCTCACATTCTGAAAAATGAAATATCCAATAGCCCCGGATTCAAGCACAGCAGAGGCCAATCTGCATTAAATGTGCTTTATTTAATGCTCGTGACTTCTCTGTTACAAAGTTTCCGAGTACATTTTAATATCATTTCACAATAGTCAACTATTTTATTTAGATAAAGTAATTAGGGTTCACTTGTATGAGGCGTCATTACATCACAAATAATCTAAATAAACTTCTGTAGCTACAGCACACACTATTTTAACAAAACAGTGACAAATGAATGTGCGACAATATTTCCAAGGGATCACTTGCGCAAATATCATAACCCTTTCGTGACTCCCGCGCAAAAATGTCAATTATCATTTCGTGTATTCCAGTGAAAGATGAAACCCAATCCTTCCCATTTACACTCGCCATAAATCACGGTGGTGTCAGAACGAGACAACAATAGAGCCGGCGCGGTCGGCGTTTTGAGCTCTTTTAATTAAAATGTTAAGAATTTGTATTCTGCATGCGGGCCGTTGATACCCAACCTACACAGACCCCTCCTTCACAGCCAAACTCAAGGAACGCAAAGAAATCCTAGAGGCCAACTACACTGGTCTTACCGATGTTGAAAAGAACACCTTTGTGTAAAAAGGTAATAACTCACACAAAGAATATGAAAGTAAAATCGTTGCCGAAAATACATAACATTTTTAATTCGTTTACATAAATAAACATTTCCATGTTGTGTGTTTGGTTGTTTTGTATTCATTTCAGTTCGTTAGGTAAGCGACCTAACGAATATCATATCTAATATATATTGTTTTGTTTTTACCTTTTCCAAACTGGAAATAAAATACTATGGGAACGAGTGTGTATTTTTCGTAAGTTATTCTATTATGTGTCGTGATGGCCTAGTGGTTAAGGCGCCCGCCTCTCATACAAGAGGTTGTGGGTTCGAATCCGGGCAAGTACCAATGTGACTTTTTCAATTCATATGTACTTTCTAAAGATTATCTTTAGACATCACAGACATCGGTGAAGGAAAACATCGTGAGGAAACCTGGACTTGTAGTTAATATAAGTCCGAAATCGCCAACCCGCCCTGAGCAAGCGTGGTGATCAATGCTCGTGCCTTCTCTGTATGAGAAGAGGCCTTTGCCCTGCAGTGGGACAGTAATAGGCTGGTATTGTTGTATTCTATTTTAATTTGGGTATTTGTTCAGCACTCTACAAGCATGTACTTACTTTTTATTTCTGGCAAAAGAAACATCACAAATACTAATTGAACTCTAAACTAACCAACTCCAATAATTCGAGATAAACTGTCACACAACTGTCAAACTACGATGGCAAACATGATACGAAGAACTGCTAAGCCAAAATATGTGCTAAGTACCTATTACTTTTCACTACCTTAGTAATTCTTATTCGTATACTTAACTTTTTCACACATCATAACACAAAGCAAAGAATTCCCAAACAAAATATTCATGCAATAGCAGAACATTCACAATATGCGCGGCGTCCAAACGTCATGGATTCGATGAAATAAACGATGGATTTTGTTGAGAAACAATTGCAATAAATCGTGCAACATGTGAAGCGCAATTTCTCGGCGGCCGATGGTGAAAACTTTCGCAATATTGACGGCTCCCGCCGATCTGACGGCAACGCGCTGCATCTAAAACAGGGAAAACAGATTAAAACGTAAAAACCGTGGTAAAAACTATTCGTTATGACAAAGATTTTCGACGTATAAAAAAAAACAAAACTTTCATCGATCCATGAGGAGAACCAGACAATGTCAAAAAAAAAAGATGCAGCAAAAATAGACGTTGGCTCTGAACAAAGTCAAAGCACATTCGAAAAATAAATGCCACGAGAAATGAGACGGCACATGCCAAAATACAGAAAAGAAAACGCACACGCTGTTATCCTTGCCAAAAACATAAAATAAAGGCTCTGTTCAAAGAAAAATCTGCACGATATGTCAAGTCTATTTGCTAGGAATCGGCGGTAAGACGGCGGCGTAGCGTTCACATCGACCAATCCGTGTGAGTGCTCAGTTGACAGGCGAATGCTAATGATGTACAACTTGCGCGACTCGATTTAACTTTAGTGCCTTGAAATGGAACGTTTGATGGTACGCGGTTATTTTTATGTATTTTTTGCGACTCGGTATGCTGAATTTCGACGAAATTATTCCCACAAAAGTCATTAGTTGGATGGTTCACGAAAATGAAACTCGTAGAGCTTTACATTGTACTGAAGTAAGTTGATAGTCATGAATCCCGTCAAATATGTGTGGGTTGTGATAAAAATAGTTGTGGTAAAAGTTATAATTAAATTAACTTAAGAATAAATTGTTCTTGAACTTTCGATTCTTGAATTTTCGAAGTACAAATTGTTGTTTCTATAAATAGAGCAGCGGTTAGACGCCGTTAGCACAAGTACGTACATAGTCAATATGTCGCGCACGTTCACCAATGTCCTATTGATATTGTTCTAAACGGAACTCGTAAAGTTTTCCAATATCGGCACCGTGTCGAGTGCATGCAAACAAATTGCATCTGTCGACGTCCCAATTCGTCGCTTCGGGATGAAATTTGCAATTTTTGACATCACCCCTTTTGAAAAGCCGTGCGTTGCACAAAGTCTTTGTAGGTTTTATTGAACAGTCGGCTTTAGTGGCACACATCACTGCTCGGTTTTGACCATTCCGACTAATTCTGATAAAACTAGTTCATTAAAATTAATAAGAATGTCCAAAAAAAGTATGGCATTACTTTAAACTGAAATAACGCCATCAACTTGTTCACAATAGAATTTCTTTCTTTTCCTTTACCGGTTAGCGGTAAGCGGTTTTCCGAGCCAAAGAGATACGCTTTTCATACCATCTCCCCATCGTTTAACAACTAATTACGAAGATATCCTGCCAAAGGATATCCCTGCTTTACAAAGTAAAATGAACGCCACCTGTAGTTTTTCACTGATGAAGGGTGAAGAAATGTAGTATAGGGGATGTTTATTTGTGTACACGAGATAAAGTCACTTTGCTACACTATCTATAATTTATTCGACGACGACAGTTGCCCTGTCTCCCCGACATCCCCTCCTGTACCGAGCCTAGTTAGAAGACATTTTATGGACCCTTAGTAATCCCCTGACGTGGACTGACTCACATGCCTTGAAGATTCTGGTAACGGGGAGAAAACAAATAAATATTGAATACTAGGAGGATTGAATTATTTATTCGTCATTTCTTTAGAAACGGTGAATGTTGAAGCGAAAATTGAATTGCTTAGTATGAAAGATAATATTATGTGAGTTACGTTTATTTTCATTATTCATGTCTATCCGTGAACTCAAGGAATCCTATTACAAATCCTTGTGAAAATAACAGAGCGAAACAAAATAACAAACCAAAGACTAGGCGTGTACGTATTCACTAGCTGGCAACGTGAATCAGTTTCCACTTATTCAATCAAATTCTCGCGTTTGAAAAATACTTTTTGGCAAAGCGCACAATCGAATAACAAGCGCCATGAACAAACTCGTTTTCCTTTTTTATTGAGTACAACCTACCCAATGTAACTTATTTTCTCGCAAATATCGATACCAATTTTTGTGAACTATGTACTTGTTTTTCTCACTGAGAATTTAAATATTATTTCGAGGGAGCATTGAACACATATGAAATAATGTGATAACGAGTCGTGAGTCTATATGGCGATAAATCACATTAAACGCTTCACAAAATGTGGATGTGACGTATCTCGTGACGTCCTCCAAAAACAGTCATTCAAATTAAACCAATAATATTGTTTAATATGTAAATCTCGCTTTAAAAGCGCCACCATGTTTGACGTTTTCATTTCGATTCGATCATTGGCTGTGTGTCCGTCATGTATATTGATGAGTATAACTCTGATTGGCTGAGCATCCGCTTTTGTTCTACGAAATCAATTTATATCCTCACCAACCGAGATATTTACTTTAATCCGAATAAAGAAAATTCTCCGAGATTAATTTATTTGTGTAAGAATAAGAGACAAAAAATAAATAATCACGAAGACACGAAAATAATTGTAAGTTCAGACCATCAATCAGTGAGTCGGCCCGGATTGGACAGAACACAAAAACATGCCCGAGTGACCGAACAATAGATGACGCTGACGATCCGTCGCACACAGCCCAAGATGGCCGCCGCCTTTTGGCGGGAACCACTGAAGCGAATAATTGACAAAGGATACAGTCTTTGTGTGCTTGGGCCAACTCGCCTGTCAGCCAAAATATTATCATGAATATTCATGTCAAAAAAAGATCTTTGACAAAACAAAAAACATGAAATAATATTATTCGGAGAAACGATCAAGTGGAAATAGTCCAGTTACTTCGCAATCCACTCACTTACAAATAATTGTCTTATTCACATGTACATCGCTGTAACCGGATTAGCCATTAGTTGTTGTTAGTGCATGGATCACTTGATTGCATCATGTCACTTCGTTACCCAACAAAAAGCGGTTTGTTCATAAAATACGGGCAGGGTCTGGCCACAAATTGGCTCCCCCAACATTGGTGAATTACAGGCATTTCCCTTATTTAAGAATAAGTGCCGTAGGACCCTCGACAATAGACTACAAAGAACATTATTCGCATGCAAGACGTCGAACGTGAATGCCTTATTTACAACATAATGGAAGTGAAAAATTTCATTTCGAACCATTTCAGTAGTTCTATTGGAATTTTGTATGAGGACAAAACAGACAAACGGCATGCTTTAAAATCCTCCATGATATAAATAAAATATAAATTTTCGACTGAATTTTATTCACATTAACAAGCAAAATAGCGCTATTAACAAAAGTGTGACATTACTGCGTAATAAATAGCAATCAAATTAAGTGTTCATAGGAAGTGCGTTCATTACGTTAATTGATAGTTAATTAAATTCGTAAAAGTGAGAAACAAGCTTTTCTGGCAACCTTAATCTTGCATGAAACGAACCCATACCTATACATATTTATGTCGGCGTATAAAATATTACGTACCCTTAGTTTATTGAGAATGGTGCTTGCTTTTGAACAAATAGAATATGAAATACGAATATTTTACTGTACCGTAAACAATTTTTACAATTTCGTTTCAATAAAGCTGACATAGTTTCGAGATCGGAAAGTCATAAGTAGGTACTCCAATACGTTGTCGTTCGACGAAAACAAAGAAGAACCATAAAAACTTCATGGGATTGCCATTTAAAGAGTGTATTGTAATATCGATAAAGTTAGAGTTACAATCTGGCAACGGGCCGGCCTCCACTTTGTCTGTTAAATCTCAAAAACATTATGTAAGGCACACCGGCTATTCGTTGCGCTGTAATTGGCAAAGTTTACCTCATAATTTCTTTATGAAATTTTCGTGCCAAATATCTTAATTAAGGGTTGAAGGACTTTCGCAATTATGCCAGACAGAACGCAGGTATGCTCAGCAAGTTTAATGAATTGGCCAACTTGTGTCACTATTCATATTAAATTGTGTACACTCGTAATGTCAGTTTGACATTAGTTTTCGAAACTGCGGTAAAGCCGCGGTGTTACAATGGTTAACTGAGTCTAATCACGCGCAGGTAAACAGAAAGCGGTGCTAAACACCGCTTTCTAGAACGAAAAATATTTGCGATTAATTGTCAAAGTAGACTTCTGTGATTGGTTAACTGAACAAGTACAGCAACTTACGCTAACTGATAATTTATCACTTTAACTTAGTGTTGAAATCTAAATAAATAAAGATAAGCTACTATCTACTCCGTGTAATATTTAATTTCTGTGATCGTGTTGCCCTGTGGTCGCTTTACCCTTCACTTTGAATAAGATTTTTAAATTCGAATCTGGACCAATGTGACTTTTTTAATTTATATGCACTCTCACAAGTTAATCTCAAGCATCACTGTTATCGTTGAAGTAGAAAATCGTGAGGTAACTGGACTTAATATAAGACTGGAAACTGATGAACCAATGAATCAATCCACCTTAAGCAAACGTGGTGACCAATGTTCGTATCTTGTTCTTTCAAAAGGAGACCGTTTGAGTAACCATAATGTAAGACCATAACAGGTTGGAAGTTAGTAAAGTTCAAACTGATTTAGTTAGAGTTCTACTTGCGTACCTTTTTTTATCATACATCAAATCCAGGCACAAACGATTCACAATAGTGTGTTGCTGCGTCACCCCACATTGTGTAATATTTCGCTTTGTAAGCTTACGAGTAAATCTGTCATGGTGAACTTTGGTCTGCCACTAACAGTGACATCCACTTTATTTACTATATAGCACACAATACACACAGCTGTCAATAACCGATTCTTTGCTATAATAACCGTTTCTAGAATATTGCAGACGTAGACTGATATCTACTTTAATTTATTGTGTTACTCTGCTAATCAAATGTTTCCGCAAAACAATCCGAATACAAAAAGATAAATGGTTTACCAACCTTTTCTGATTTCGTCAAAGGCAAAATCAATACATTCATTTTACTTAGACTTGGACAATTTCTATATTCCCAACTGAAACTCCTGAAAGCCAGAATCGACAGTGGTGCTCATTGTACTGCAATGAAGCTCGACAAGTCAAAGAAAACGCGAATTATGTTGGATCTATCAACGAAATCAGAATTATTAGTAAAAAAATATGATTTTCACTTTTATTTCTACCAGGCGACAGGACAGGATTAGGCCAAAAGGCACGAAGGGACGATGACAACTGAGAGATCCCAGATTACCTAGAACCACGGATCATCGATATTTTAGAAAAATACAGGCACTAATAAACTGTCAAAAAGTCTACATGAGTTTTAGATATCACGAATACACTCTGCCGAGGTATATAAAATAGCCCACATCTTTATACAAAACCCATCCCACCTCGTCGTAAAACTTCATTAAAATATGTTCATTACGTTTACTATAATCACGTTAAAAACCCACACACACACACATTCACATTAATAATAAGTGTGGATAGGCTTAAGTTCGCGTGTAACGTTTCACAAACCTTTTCAGTAGATCGACTAAGCCGCACGAGGCCGCGACAAATTGTCACCGCAGCAACTACCCGCAAAATAAACGTCGCGGCAATAGGAACCATTCCGACTAACTTCACCTGAAATCCTCAACTCCAAGTGCGATTAAAACCACGAACAAACATTCAGCTAACAACTATGAGTTGAGTTTCCACCTTAAAATGAACTGCGAGGTTTGTTCAAACTAGAACATGCGAAAGGTCCTAAACCTATGGCCGGAGTTCCATGTTATCTGGATATGTTTGTCGGCTTGCTGGAAGAGGCGCAAGTAATTGGCCACAATAGCAAGCCAAGTAACTATTTTTAGCGTCTGTTTTTATATAGGTACTTGTACGCAACGCTTATTAGTTCGCTTAGAAATAACATAAGCAACGTCTGTGTAATTTTGTAACTTTGAGTGTTCTTTTAGTTTTGAGCAAAGCTCTAATAATGCTCCCGAAATCTAATAAATATTTAGAATACTTATGTCAAACTTATTCAATACGCCAAAGAAAGCATAACTGTTATATGAAAAGTATATTACATTCCTGTACATAAAAAAAGGGATACTTAGTACATTTTTATACTGTACGCAGCGTTAAATATCCAAAATAGTAACCATTACGTGGGCTAGTTCATTTTTCCCGATTTTTTTTTTCTACTGCAAAGCCAAAACATAATTTCAAAGTATACAACTTTTTTCCATATATATATAGAATCTACATTATAAAAATATATCTGATAAGATTTATTACTGTCTGAAAATAGTTGTGGAAAAGTTGTAATAGTTACCGTGGCACCGGAACATAAAGGGCAACTAAAGGAACCTGAGTAGGTTTTAGTCAGTAAAAGTCTGACACGTAGGACGGGAGATTGGGGTGATTTCCCACTCTCCAAAAAAAAAGAAAAGAAACTGTCTGAAAATACTGTCTAGTATCTTCGTACTAATTTATATAATTGTGAAAGATACTGTTACTGTCTGTTAGTCTGTCAATTATGCCTTCACGGCTAAACTCCTACTTTTTTAATCTGTGACCTCGCATGAATTCTGGATAGGTGATCCCCAATTCACACAAACGAGACCTTTAAGAAGATATATAATATTAATTCAATAACTTTTATAAGTATCATTTGTTTCAGAAACGTGGTGTACAACCTGAGTCTGACCGACCTGACGGAGCAGCGCCGCCTGGTCTGGTACTCGCCAGAGAATGACGTCAAGATGTGCGTCGTCAAAGGGAAGGACGAGGTGAGATATTGTACACTTTACTTCGTCTTCGCAGCCCTTCATTTCTCCATCTACATTAATTGAGAAATCTGAGAAACGTCAAGATCTAGAGACGATTTTACGTAAAGTGAGTTCCAAGTACTTCATCAGAAATCGTCCTGAGAGCCCTTTCCACGAAGCGAATCCAGCTGACGATTACTGTAGAAAGAAAATATTTTTATAATTGAAGTCGTTACTACGGCTAAGTAATTGTTACTACGGCGTAGGCGGTTGCTACGCACCTTCGTAGCGCTACGATAAATCGTAGCAAACTTATGATGACAGAATCCAATAATTTTAAAAAACTATTTCAAAAATTGAAAATCAATTTCTCTAGTATTCTAATAACCACATTCGGATATACGATTTTAAATAAAGAACAATGAAACTGCGCCCGCAGCTCAATATCAATGTTACCTGCCGCCATCTTGAAGCGAATAATTGAATTTTGAACGAGTCGGTCGCGTATGAAACGAGGCCTTATTCCGCTAAACGTCTCTCTACCGAATACCGGCAAATTAAAAAGCCAATCGAGTGGAAATTCTCGCTAGACTCGCACGGAAGATGTTCCAGGAGGTCGTATAACTTTATTTTAGTTCGAGTTAATGAGCGACCTCATTTCGGGATTACGGAATATGAATGTGAGCGCAGAGCCCGGGTATATGGTGGCAATAACCCTATAATATATGTAGAAATTTGTATTAACTTACTCTGCTGTCATTCGAAGGATCCGGGAGGATCGTCGCGGGAATGTCTTGCACTGCGGATTTGCGATGCACTAGGAGTCGGAGTTAATTAATTACGCTTTTAGTTTACTTATTTTTTTTATTGTTTAACAATTACTATATCTTTGGAAGAGAGCACGAAAAGGTGCAGAGAAATATGAAAGGCTAAGTAAGCACCCAGCAATGTTACTCTTCTGATTAATAAAAAAAACTTTAAGGAAACAAATGACTGGGATTTAGAAATGCCTGGAATGTCTTGAAGACGTTCTTTGTTACTAATAGCCTTATTGTCCTTCCAACATTATTTATATATCAATCTTTATTCTTTCAAGCATTTCCAATATTGGTATTAAAACCAGGCGTCCGTCACTCGCTCAAGGCCACGCGTTTTATGCCTACCGCTTCGCGTATCGTCGACGATACAACGAACACCGGGCTGTCGCGCGCCCGGCTGAGTGCTCGCGCGTCACGGGTACAGCGCTGACTATCAAAATGCCGAAACCACGTAATTATTGCCTGATTATTGTGCAATTCCCTTGTTTCCCAATTCTCTTGTTTCCCTTTTGATTATTTATTAAAATTATTCACGCGGTATTGGATATTTTTGACACTAAAATATATTAATCGGGAATTCAAGGAACGAAAAATATGCATCAGTCAATTTATCAAACTAAAAAATATTCGATCAATAAATAAAATAATAATTGTTTTTCTAAAACATTCGTTTTATTACCATTGTCATCATACGTATAACCCTAGCAGATTTGCTGGACGACACGCACACACGTTAGTCGCGCGGCGGGCAAAAGAATCTCAACTCTCTTAGTGCGTACTTATGGTACATTTCTCCTTGCTGCAAACAACTGGTATTATTATTATGATTTTGTAGGCTATTATAGCGTAGGTATTTTGGTTTTTGTATTGGAGTGAAGTATCTGTTACGTAGTAACTATTTATTAATCTGTGTTAAAACTCAAATATATTAAAATTAAAGTCAGCCTATAGATATGTTATAGGCAATGTGTATAATCCGGCATTGTATAGAATGCCTAGGCATTATATATATTGCCTAAAACGTTCAGGCAATGTATATAATACGATTCATTTCATAGATTGCCTAGGTATTGTATAAAATGCCCAAAGCGCATCAGGCAATGTGTATAATGAACGACCACTCTCGTGAGGAGACGCGCGTGTTTCTATTATTTCATTATGACATTTCTATTATTACTTTTAATAATTAAATGGTAAATAATATTTCTCTCACTTTACTACACATTTTTAATACTTACCTACATATGAAACCTTTTTAGAAGATTTTAATTTATATTATTTAGAGTAATGTTTGTGTTAAATTAAAGTTGGGTAAAATGGTATAAATCAAACTTTACCCTAGTATTTTTTTAATATGTTCAAAATTCAAAGCATTTATTTAACTTAGACCATTTATAGGCACTTATGAATAGTCAAAGAGTCGGTCGGTCAGTCAGAAAAGTGACGCTAATTGCCTGTTCCAAAACGTAGATCTCTATGAAGAAGAACAGGCAAGAAACTCCACGGACACTCTTTTAAAAAAAAACCATGTTTTACAAAATCTTGGTGACATTGATTTTCGTGCTTCTATATGTGAAAACAATGCAAGTAAATAACAAAATTAATAATTGAATCCTTACAAATTAATATAAAAAAGTAATAAAAAAGTCACGGCAGTTAAGAGATGACCGATCTCAACTGACAGCGCCCGTTTACGAGCATGACGCATGCCATCAGCACCATTTAGCTCAACCATTTTGAAGGGAACCAAATGATCCAACGCACTCGCCACCATCAGCGAGCCTTTTAAGCGAGCATGACAATTCTCCCAACTACCATGTCCATTTGTGTCAGTATTAGTATGTTATTACTTTGATAACGTAGCGCATAAATTTTGTGTCGATTACTGAACATGTGAAGATATTTAAGAAAATAGAATATAGAACACATGTCCTATCGCTGTCTGTTAATGGAAGTTGAAATTAAGATTAGCTCTCAAAAGATCAGTCCCTATCTAACTAAATCATAGAGAAGAAAAATCGATTAAATACATTGCCTGTGCTTCAACTGGCATTCTATACAATGCCTAGGTATTTTATACATTTCCTAGGTAAAGTGTAAAATAGTTTAAACATTGAACATCATTTCATACATTGCCTGAACGACCCCGGCATTCTATACATTTCCTAGGTATTGTATAGAATGCCTGCATTGTACACATTGCCTATAACAGATACACAAAATACAATTGTTTCAAGCTAACTTTTACCTCACATTTACATTACTTTTTCCACACTACAACCCCTTTATTCTTAAACACACAACAGCACAATATTTACGATGTTTTCCAACCAAATTAGCATAAACTGCAATAAATAGGAGGCCATTAAAAATAACAGTAAACTATTCAAGTGATCGTGTTTGTTTTACGATCGTGTATAGTGTTCCGTAGGGAAAATTAAAAGGCTGTTAACTAAAATTACCTTTTTACAAAGCTGTTATTATTGGGGAACATTTTTATGGTCTTGTATAGGTATTGCGTACAACCCTTTTATAATGCAGAAATAGAAACAGTTTTATAGTTTTAAAAGTTTATTGTAGTCAGGTTTAAATGAACGATGGAAGAGGAGGGCTTTGCTCAGGCGTGGGATAGAACAGGCTGACAAAAAAATTACTTTAGAAAGTCAGTCACAAGAAGAAAAATGAAGCTAGTTGCCCAGAACCTGGGACGATAATAGGGATGACGACAGCATTAAAAAAATGGCATTCTGTTTAGTCCGTCTGATAGATTGGCCGAAAATACGGGGCACGTATTTTTTGCTTGATCAAATTAATAAAAAAATACAAAGATAAAGAGCAACTAAGTTCCGGAGTGGGGGCTTTTGACGTCACCGTGATACAAAAATTGTATCTTATTGCGACATCACGCGCAACTTCAACGCACTGTATCGTCGTCATTCTTCGTTTACGAGAAAAAAGAAAAAATACGTGTCCAAAATTTTTTGATATTCTTTCTGACGGACTAATTACTTTTTTTTCGTCTCGCCTATTGAAGTCAATTCTGGTCACTTGTTTTGGCGGGCTCTAAATTATTAATTATCTTGAGCCGACTTCTGCACTTAGATATAAAACTAATAACGTATTTTCTTATAAGTGAAATTGGATCCTAATCGTCCAAATAACCAAGAGATTTTCCCCTATAAAGAATGTAATAAAAGGTCCAGTATTAGTGTTCTGTCAGTTTTCTTTAACAATATGTTACAGATGAGGATACTTTTCATATAATTTGTATTACAAAAAAAGTACACAATTCACTAAACACCATACCAAAACCTGCATCTCCATACAATGATCCCACAAACCATTAACCCACCAAACTAATATCTTACAAACAAAACAACAAGGCAAATTCACTTGAATTTCTCTAGGAAAGCGTATAAGAAGAAGTTTTTAAACGTTTATGCATCCATTAGCGGCTTGCTGTAATGAGTTTCGATTAATGTAACTGCCACCATTTGGTCGCAGCACTCGTTTTAATAAGTTTTTGCTACTAATTGGAAACTATAATTTATTTCTTTTGGTAAGACGTGTTTTCGTACGCGAGGTGTCGGTAAATTGTGAATACTTTGTGTTCTTCTTCTTGTTCTTTTTAACCCTCGCCCCAAAAACCCCTCTTTTTGGTTTGGGGTTTAAAAGAGCTAGAAACTATCTGTTACTAGTTTGACCGCTATGTGTGTCTCTGTTTTGTCGTGTTTGTTTGTCTGTCTATCTATCTGTCAGTGGCACCGTAGTACTTATACGGGTGAACCATTTGAATGCGGTTTTTTATTTCTTCTAACTCGCATAACTCAAAATATTTCCAATCGTTATCATATTATTGCCCTGGAACCACAAAATTACTGAGCTAGTTTGTCTATTATTTGTCACGTACGGATTACATAATCTTCCAAATTGTTCCACTCATTATCTCAAGCAGTAGATAAATACTTTAGTATTACTTACGATTCCAATTGAACATGATATCTATTCTTTTAATGATATTACGAAATAAGGTTATTATCTTTTTTCTATCCTATTTTTCTCTTTTAGGCTTGGAAACTCTAAAAATCCTCACTTGGTGAATCTTTATCTTTATGATAAAAATAACAAAACTAAACTTAATCAACCAAAAAGTTACTTCTAACTTTCTGACAGAAATAATGACTTTTTTAATCTTATACCGTACACAGTAATAACTATTATGAAACTTTAAAGGCTAAAGTTAACGACCTTCACCGCTTGAGGGCGTTACGGTCGACAGAAGGCTAATTAAGCCACGGTTTAAAAATATATGCTGTGTCCAAAGTAGGTCATTCCTGCCCGGAAAAATAATGTTTCAAAGTTGTTGAGCAATATTAATAATGTAAGGGAAAAGTGTACGTTTTAACGACGAAGTAATGAGTTTACTACGTATGTACCTTATTTGTTTACTATTTGGTGGACTGGTCAGAATAAGTTCTGACCAGTCCATAGCATTGTATTGTTCTCCTTAACAGAATAAGTTCTGTTAAGGAGAACAATACAATGCTTTGGGCATTTTTGTTATATGTGAGAGAAGATACATATAAGTAGAATTTTGCCGATGCGATGGTTCCAATAGCACCACACACTAATGTTAAAGTTTTGACGGGCCTGTTGGTTTAGTGGTTAGTGACCCTGACTGCTATACCGGAGGTCGTGGGATCGATTCCCACCCAGGATAAACTTTGTGTGATGAGCATGATTGTTTGTTCTGTGTCTGGGTGTAATTTATCTATAATATGTATGTATTTACAAATTATATAAGTATGTATATCAGTTGTCTGGTTACCATAACACAAGCTCTGCTTAGCTTGGGATCAGATAAACGTGTGTGAATTGTCCGAAGATAAAAAAAAAATGTCGTACACATTATAGGCTTCGCCCGCGTGGATGTCAAAACCGTCATCCTCTATTTTAACCCTTTTGGGTTTGAATATCCAAAAACCCTTTCTTAGTAGATACTTACTCTTCACAAAGAACATACCATACAATTTAAGTTTCATGTCACTACAGCCAGTGGGCTGTGTTAGCCAGTCAGTTAGTTTACCATTTGTTAGTTAACCATAGATTAAATATGATAGCATATCTTCGAAATGATATACAGTGCTACCCATTTCTTGTGGTTTTGCCTGCGAAGTTTTACTGAAACTCATATTCCCTGCTAAAACTTTCAAGAATCACATTAGTTCGCCTCTTAATGTGAACACAGACTTGGCCGCACCGCACGCGCCGCAGTCCCCGCAGTCATCGCAAAAAAAAACAGACCTCTAAGGTCTGTTTTTTTTTAATGTAGCTACGGGCAAGAGCGTGTAAGCCCATGGATATATAAACTTACCAACATATTTATATTTCACCTAGCTAACATCATATATATATTTTGATTTGCCTAGCTAGCACCGCCTCCGGCGCTCGCTATCCTTCGAATGAGTCCTCGAATTTTCGAATTTTTACACAAACTTCTCATCCCTTATTTTACTTATGATTAAATTTTCAAACATCCTTTCTTAGTTCTTAGCTATAGAAAGAACTAGTGTATAAAAGGCAACCTTTCCGAGAAGTTAGGGAAGGAATCTTAATTTTTTTGATCATAGCGTAACTAATTTTTTCTTTTAATTTTACAATGAACAATATTTAAAAGCCCACTGACCACAATTTTAAAAATAAATATTTAAAAAAAGAACGCCAAAGTTAGCTGACCACAAACAAAGGTGCATTCTTTTTGCGTCCCCGAAGTTCGTCGCTCAGTTGATTGCTCTGAGCTCACAGGACGTCGCAAATTCATGCTTCAATTGCAAGCAAGCCTTCGAGCTGGCCCGTCTACTTGCACGCCATTTTACTTGGTCCCGAACTGCAGCCGACGTGAGCCGACTGCCATTGGTTCCTAAACAGATTTGTTGAATTCCGTCTTCGAGAGCATTCTAGGAGCATTGTGAATTAGATTATGTAGGTGCAAAGTGGAATATATCAATTGGAAGGCACGTTGGGTTTACTAAGTTTCTTGGCCAAAGAGCACATTATTGGTGAGATAAGACAAATAGTAAATATTAAAGTGATCTTATCTTAGTTAAGATTCATCTTAACAGAAAAAAATCAATATTCCCTAATGTTAAGTTTTATAAAAAAACTATGTGAAGGGGTTAAAAACTTGATAGATAACGCACGCGTGTATGCCAGGTACTTTAAATGACTTTGTTTAAAAAAATTAACAGTTTTTTTTTTGTTATGGATACTTTAATGAGTTACAATATAGGTATTGGTCACTAATAACCAGTCACTTGAAAAAGAAAAATCGGCACCTAAACATTCTGTAACAATATTATATCGTTCTGTAAACATCAATACCCGATATACCAACAGGCCATCACTCTTGACGTAATTACATCCAACCCGTATTTACAATTAGCTCTAATCCTAAAACAAACAGAGCGTGTTTTATCCTAGATTTATCCGAAATGGGCTTGCGTTTAGTATTCGGCCTGTAGTGCTCTGAATTAGAAAGTAACTGGTCAAGTGGGGGTGTGCGCATCGAAATAGGAACTGTTACAAAGCTCGAGCCCTCGCTACTGTAACGCACATAATGGAGCGGCAGGGTTGCTACATAATTGTTTTTATATACTAATATAGCTTATGCCCGCGGCTTCGCTCGCGTGAAAATCGATATTTTCACGTAAGGGTGAAATTTATCAAAATCCTTTCTTAGGCCGTATACATAAAGAAAGCTGGAAACTTATAAGCGCTTGCCGGCGCTTGTCAGCGCTGGTAATCCGAGCAGGAAAATATACGAACACGCGCCGATAAACACTGAACGGTGCCGAGAAGCTTCAACACGCGCTTGTCAGCGCTGGGCGTTGCCATAACAACTGCAAGCAAATCATTCCGACATTTTGCTTAGTCTGCTTCAACCTGCTTCCTTTGTGTAGAGCGGACCAGCGTTGACAAGCGCCAGTAAGCACTTATAAGTTTCCAGCTTTCTTTCTGTATACGGCCTTAGCGGATGCCGACGTCATAACATCTACCTGCATGCCAAATTTTAGCCCGATCCGTCCAGTGGTTTGGACTGTATGTTGATAGATCACTATATCAGTCAGTCACTTTCACCTTCCTCTCGTCAACTACTAAAACCACATATTGTGTCCTTTTATAACACGACTACCACAACTTTATCAGTTAGGCGTACGCGTGTCAACCCTAGAAAGTATTGCGGGATGCGTTGCGTGGGATGGGCCGTAACGTAATGGTCGCAGCTGACGCCGAGTGCCGACAACGAGCTCAATCGAGGCTTCCAGAAACTTCGAGTAGGTTCGAACGTGTTCTACGTAAGAACATCAGGTTTCATACTAAGCTCATTAGGGAACTGTACTTCGATTTGTTGTTTTTGTGTTTTTCTATAATTTTCTTTTGTGAGGATGTTTTTAGGGTGTGTGTCGTATGTTTAGCATGCCCTTCAATTACGGATTTGTCAGTGGACTTCGGTATCTTATTTATATGAGACTAGTTTCGCGTGGATGTCGAACTTCCAATCAGTATTTTAACCCCTTTACTGCTTACTCTTCAAAGAACGAAGAACACACCCTTAAAGATTCATGTCCCTAGGTATAGGATATGTTAACGCATTAACGCACAGATGAAACCGATGGTGGTTTAGTCTGTGCGTTGATATATCAACATTCAGTCAGTTAACATGTTCTGTATATAGATAATAATTTAGTTAATATGATGAGTTATCTGAAATCGGCGATCCACCCATCAATAAAATTGCAGTGATCATTGCTCATGTCTTCTGTATGACTAGAGGCCTTTTCCTGCAGCTGGTATTTTTTATTACGAAAACTAGCTTCTGCCCGCGGCTTCGCTCGCGTTAGAAAGAGACAAAAAGTAGCCTATGTTACTCTCCATCCCTTCAACTATCTCCACTTAAAAAATCACGTCAATCCGTCGCGTATCTATGGTCGCGCCGTTTTGCCGTGAAAGAAAGACAAACAGACAGACAGACAGACACACTTTCCCATTTATAATATTAGTATGGATTTTATTATGAAAATATTGTTTAACATATTTTTTAATTACTTAATATACACTGGCAGAGTGTGGCCTAAAATAAAAGATATAACATTTTAAAAACCACTAAAACTCAGAACTCTCACACCATAATTACGTCTCTCGCTTGAATAATCAAGCATAACAGTAATTGATGCAAGTCAATATCTTAAGCTAGACTAAGCTAACATAATATCTATTGTTCTCTAATGCAGTTTGAGCTGACTTAGATCTCTATTCAGATTAGTTACTGTTGACGCTTCCAGTGTCAGCCGTTTAGGTATCCATCTATTGACTAAGTATGCGAAGATAGAATGGAATACTACCACCTTATTATTTACTTGTCAATGGCGAAAATATACACAGGTTGGTTGACAAGCCTTTTGAGCTTGTGGTGAGTGGTCCTGACTCTGAGTCGGAAGTCGTTATTCTGATCCCTACCCAGGAAAAACCTTTGTATGATGACCATGATTTTTTGTTCTGTGTCTGGGTGTAATTTACTTATACCTACTACTAGTATTAAACTAAAGATTAATTTTATTTGTAAAAAAAATGTTTGTGTTGGATTGTCCATTTCAGACTATGTAACATTACGCTGCAACCTGCGGGAGCGGAGCAGAAACCAAAAACTTTTTACTTATATCTTAGCAGATGATAATAGGCGAGATGACAAAAAAAAAGTAATTAGTAAGTCAGTTAGATAATCAAAAAATTTGCTACACGTATTTTTTCTTTTTTTTCGTAAACAGAAAATGACGACAATACAGTGCGTTGAAGTTTCGTGAAACGTCACACCTTTGTATAATTTTTACTGAGGAGTGACGTCACAAGCCCCCTCTCCGGAACTTTGATGCTCTTTATCTTTGTATTTTGTTATTAATTTGATCAAGCAAAAAATATGTGTCCAGTATTTTTGGACTGTCTAACAGACGGACTAAATAGAATGTCATTCTTTTGATGTAGTCAGCATCCCTATTCCATACACTTCACATTTACTCTTTAAGAACTTTAGTACTTATTATGTGCTCAAGCGACATCCAGAGAGCGCTTTAAATCCCACTGTCCTTTTATCTCTATCTCCATAAAATATGACCAAGTAAAATACTGTTGGAACACTAGGTCACTAAGAAACTTTTAAGATACCATAAAACTATTAAAATAAAACGGGAACTGTAAGATTTATTACCAGTGAATTACCGTTCTTTAAAATAATAATTTCAATGATAAAAACTTAATTTTACTGAAAGATTTTTAGTTTATTTTTGAACTGTCATGCTTTAGTACCTACTTATGCGCTGTTCACGTTTTCATTCTATTTTTACCTGTGATATTTTAAAAATGGAAATCTATTTTTCGTTTGTTTTAACACACGCTATTTTGAACTTTAAAAGTAAGTAGTCTAGCTCACAATTTCGTCCGTCTTTACATATTTTTTTTTTTGGGAGGGAGTGTCAGAGTTTTACTGACTAAAACCCACTCATGTTCCTTCGGTTGCCCTCAATGTTCCGGGGTCATGGTAACTATTATAAACATTCCCAATGACTCCTTGGCTATGCCTACAATTTGCCAAATCATGTCTCCCTACTAACAATTCCACGCAGTATGTATATGTATAGGCTCTAGTTATACAAAACGACCGGTATGTCTGTCTGTCAGTGTGCTCGGATCCCATTGCAAGGGAATAGGATTACGGAGCGTGCATCTGGTAGCTCATGGAAATGCAAATGCAATCATATTACCGAACTATATCGCCGATATACCTGTCCGGACGTGGATTTACTTGGACTTCATTTTACTGGCGACATGTTGGTAGGATTAATTCTGTGATATGTTGGTTTCGAATTTTAGGAGATTTTTGGAGGCTAGGACAAATTTGGTTGTAGTAGCTATGAATTAAATGACATACTTTTTATGACCTCTCAAAACGTAATTCCTACATAGTGACATCACGTAGATTGTACTTGAATTATTATCACATAACATTTTTGCCACACATCATCATCAATTAAGCATTACCAAATATCTTGCCATTTCTCCCTGGGTTAGCTAATAAAAATTCTTCTTTCACAGGAGAGCTGCCAAAACTATATCCGAGTGCTGGTCTCCCTGGGTCCTGGGAGGCTGCTGGTCTGCGGCACGAACAGCTTCAGACCCTTCTGCCGGGAGTACAGCGTGCAGCGAGACTCCTACCACATGGAGCGGGAGAAGTCGGGTCAAGCTGTTTGTCCGTACGACCCGGAGCATAACTCTACTGCTGTTTATGCTGGTGAGTGAGAAGGAATATTTGGTTTTGAAGATCTCGAGTAAAGAGACTTACTACCTATACATAATGACGAGCTTATACACATTTTATTTTTATCAGCACTTTTAGGACAAGATAATAAAGGTATGACAACCTAATTGTAGGTACCCTAGAGTATATAATGTAAAGTCCTGAACTTTCGGAAGTTTTCGAAAACTTCTATTGAAAATTCTGATAACAATTTAGTAACTAATGCCGAATTAAGAGTCCACCATTGGCGAATGTCTTTTCTTTGGTAACGATATTTTATATAGACCTGATTATCGTAAATATTTTAACCCTTCCATATCAAAAGAATTCGGCAATTCGACAAGTGCCGTTTTAAAATAAAAATACTTTTTTTAATTCAACATACCATAGGATTCGAAAGTCATGATAATAAAACTTCATTTATTGTGACACTCTCACTTCATTTATTGCCACACTATTATTGTAAATAGTGTGGCAACCCTGGCTGCCAATTAGCGCGACACGGGAATATTTAAATTCGGAACAATTTTTTTGTCTGTGACAGACAATGTTGTGGTTATGGCTAGACTGGCCAGTACAATACCGTTAACGAGATATTGCCAATACTGTGTCGATCGCTATGGCAAGTTTACATAAAAATTAAGGCAAAGCCTTTTTTTTATTAGTATAGTAGATCTATAAAACATACTACTGATTTTAACAAGCTGCTAGGGTAAAATAGAAAAAAAAACAATAACTCTCGTCTCAATCCTCCAAGGGTAGCATCTCTCCGTCAATATTATGGCAACACAGACTTGTGCAGACAGGCAATCAATCATACAACAAAGAAAATCTTTTTTTTTTATTTGGTTTAAAGCAAAAGCTCTAGGGTAGCGCTCTAAAATTCTTACATTCAAATTCTTAACATCAATATATTGTAATTAAATACATATGATGTTAGTGTCGCCTACATGTATTTTGCCAATGTTTTTTGATATTGTTGTGCCCGATGCCAAACAAAAAATTGCAAATAATTTAAATTTCACGGGCAACTATTCAGCTGTAACCCTAACCCTCCAAAGGTAATCTCTCTGCTTCATCATAACGGTAACACTTACCATTAATTAACACCATTTACCATTAACATCTAGTATATTTGGCAATACACCCACAATGATCCCATCAACACGATTCAGTACATAATCCAATTTACAAATGCACATCGCGCAATACACACATGACTTATCTTACGATATATCTCACACTATGTAAACACGGCACCGGTCTATGCCAGTTAATGGAATACAACGCTGGTCGTGTTACTCTTAGACACCAATTAGGCATTGTGTATTTACTGAAACTATAATAATTATATACATGCTTGTAACTTGCTGTAATATCATCATCATCAGCGGATAGACGTCCACTGCTGGACAAAAGCCTCCCCCAAAGATTTCCACATGCATCGGTCCTGCGCCACCCGCATCCAACGGGATCCGGCGATTTTGAAGAGATCATTGGTCCATCTTGCTGTAATATAAAATAATAAAATTTAATCATTAAAGTATACTTTAATGTAATAAATGTAAAAGTTACTCGGTCTGATGCTCTTTCATAGCTTGATATAGCTGTGTATATCTTAATGATACCATAAGCTGCTGACAATGAGTTTTCTTGTTATTTGGTTTTCAAGGACATGGCAATATTGAATATCGAAGTTCCAACTTTTTTTACGCATACAATTTTTAAAAGTTACTAAATTTTAATACTATTACAACACGCCCTCATAATCTCAATGTTTTACATACTATCATAAACTTATTTTTTTCTATAGAATACATAAATGATGATGTTGCTTTATCGTATGCCTGTTAAACTACACAACTTTAGAAGATCACGACCCCAGCACCTAAGAAAATATTGCCGATAAAATACAAATGAAAAACTACTCACAGATAAAACGTATCTCACCCTTCGAGTATCGATAAACCTCAGGTGTGTATCATTAGGAGTCCCGCAGTTCCTGAGGGTGTCACCTTGGCGTATCGATCTCACACTCGCACAAAAGTTCCCCACTTCAACAGAAGAACCCCAAAAACAGTCCTCGAAGTAAGCAGGATCTTCGCGACGTAACATAACCTTGTTATCAGACTAAGAATACTTTTAACATTCGCCGGAACCCTTTCCTGTAACCGGGTCACATATGCTAAGGGACTCCATGGTCCTACCATTGTCAGGAAATTAGGAAAAGGAAAAATCTTTTTCATAACGATTGAACCCACTTTCACAGTCTGATGGCGTACAATGGCCACTCATTGTTGCATTCAAAAGAGGATCGTTCAATGGGACTACGAGTGGATTATGACGTGACTGTTATACATATTATTTGTGTATCTAAGTGGGTATGTATATTGCCCTGTGTCCCGTACGAGGTGGGGAGAGTTTTCAACTAGCATGGATTTTTAATAAATATACATTCAAAGTTATAAAGAGCGACAAACAGACACATACACTATCCAAAACATCGTTCTAACTATATTTACAAAAAAAAATTGTCATTCTTTAACTTAAAACTATGTCACAATATTACACAACAATTGAACTAGTAAATCAATATTTAAAGCAAACATAAACCTCAAAATGTTTAGAACAAACCCTTCAATACTAAACTCGTCGAATATTAAAACCGCCCACGAACTCTTAACAATAGGTCGTATTCTAAGACGCTGTCACTTACCGACTTTATAGGGAAAGAAGCCGAAAATAGGAAACAATACGCGGTATATTATCGTTTACAATAATACGTAACTTACGTCCGAATGGATCTGTTCGTTATTACCCATGCGTATACGCGGTTTTGTAAAGCTTTTAATATAATACGGTCGTTATTGAGCATTGTTCACGTTAGTTAAGTCGGAATCGGAGCGATCCTTTGTTATTCTGGAAATTTTTAAAAAATGGTAATGCTTATTTACTTAATTAGATACACCGATTATAGCCATACAAAGAACATAAGTTTAAAGATCTGACATGATGAAACCTTTTTCTTTTTAGTATGTCAGGGACGATATATGTCTTTTGTAATATATTGTAAAGATATACAAAGTATAAGGCTAAAGTATGATCATATTACTCATAATTACTCCTTCAATAAAAAGTAAATGGTGGAATATATTATACCTGTATTAAATAAAAGCGAACCAATATATCCAATGGAGTATTATTTCATCGGATGTTTAAGTACACAAGTTTATGTACACATACATTTATTAGTACTAGTTTCATGTATTCCACTGTTCTCCTACATCCAAATGAATATATGGCAAGCTTCCTACATAATTTGGAGTTGAAACCGGAACCCGTTGGTAACAAAGCCCTCAGGTGCATGAAAGCTAATATTGCAAGCAAACTATGAATTTATCCATTGGAATAGTGCATAAATATCTTGTAGGCTTAGCAGACCAGAATCCATAATATATGTACCTATATATCTGTACGTACGGTCTGCCTACTGAAAATTACATTAGTAGGTCACTGGAATTGTGCTAGGATTATCTTTGTGTTATCCTGTCCTACTAATTTAATAATTGTGAAAGTTTGTGTGGTTTTATGTTTTTTACCCTTTCAAGCAAAAAATGCTGGACGAATTTTCTTAAAATTTGACGGTAATGCAGCTTATATATAAGTAATAATAATAGTAATTATATTATTAGGATACGGCACGCATTGTGAGGAGGTTCCTCACTCTGGAACCCTAACCATCGTTAGCTTGGGTTTCAATACCTAGCGACGGTGGAGCACTATTTTTATACATATTTTTATAAAAAAATGTTTTTTATTATGAAATTTCTTTTTTTAAAAAAATATGTAAAACAATATGTATAATAAAGAATGCTGAGAAAATAGTAATTATATAAGTATGTTTATCAGTTGTCTGGTTACCATAGTACAAGCTCTGCTTAGTTTGGGATCAGATGACCGTGTGTGAGTTGTCCAAGGATATATCAGAATGACACATAGGCAAAGAAATTAGTGGTCGATGCCTTAAAATTAATTTTCGTTTGCCTCTATTAAACTTATCGATACAAAGTAAAACCAAAAGAAACCAAAATATACAAATAGCAATAGTAATAAACCATTTTTACGAAATGGGTTTTTTCAAGACACAGTGTTTTAAAATACGCCAACACATTAACGAAAAAACATATAACTAGAATTTCCAGCATTTTCCAGCAACCTCGAAAGTTGAATTAAAGGGTTTATTAAAAAAAGCACACACACTCAGCAATGCCTTTTAAAAAACGCAATCATGGCTGAGTACCACAAATACCTGTATTAGCCGACTTTACCCAAGCGCTCCATGTTTCAACAGTTGTAAGTACGTTCAAATTGTACCTACTCTATTGTGTTTCAGACAAACACGTTGAAAGGGACAGAGATTATCCTGAACAAACAATTCGACGTTTTTTACAAAAGCTTTGTAAAATATATATTTGCTAAGCGATGTAACTGAGGTATAGCTGAGAGGTACTTTGAAATTAATTAGTGGTTCTTTATCTTATACAGGGTTATTGGTAAAACACCGACATCCTCTCAGGACTATGTTACTATTATCATAAACAACAACTTCTGTTCTATGATTTTTTACAAAACTTTATACATTTACCAAAAACAAATCTTCAAGATTTCGTTGTCCTATCTAACACATTTCAACTCTGTATTGTGCCGTAACAACATACCTACGCTTGCCGCGCGCTGTCCTCGTTTGCTACGCAGACTTCGTCACATTTAGAGTGTTCAATTTAAATATTTTTAATTTTGTATGAAAATGTAATGAACTAAAATATGATAATTTATAAAATGTCGTAGAACAAAAGTTGTTTATTATGATGTTAGTAACATAGTCCTGAGAGGATGTCGGTGTTTTACCAATAACCCTGTATATAAAATTCTCGTGTCGCAATGTTAGTTACCTTACTCCTCCGAAACGACTTTACCGATTTTTACCAAATTTTATATGCATATTCGGTAGATCTGAGAATCGGCTACTATCTATTTTTTATACCCCTAAGTGATAAGGGTTGTTCACCCTTAACATTTGTAACGCGGGTGAGTCCGCTGGAGGCAGCTAGTTATATCTATAACTATATTAAATTGTAAACTGAACTGACTGAATTATTGTTGAAATATCAACGAACAGCTAAATCCTGGTTCTAAAAATGACACTTGGAGGGTATGTTCTTTGTAAAGAGTATACCTATAATAACCAAAGATTTCTGGAAAATCCAACCCTAAAAAGTAAAATAAGGAATAAAAGTTTCAAGTTTCAACAAAACTAGTATCATATTATATTATTTGATACTCACATATTTTATGAACACTTTACTGGGTTACTCTGTATTTTATGCCGAAGTGGTGAATAACTAGCTATATATTTAGTTGGCGATTTAGACGATTGCATCTGTCAAGGAGCCGATTCTAGCAGTGGAGGACTCCATATATGCAGTTAAGAAGTGTTTACTTATATATAAATAAATATATATACATAATCAGATTTGATACAATTTTAAAAGAAAGGTTCAGAGATAGTCCATAGCCTAAGGAAGAATTTAACTACATACACTGTGCATATTCAGTGCACGCATTGATTTCTACCCGTCATATTATATTCTTTCCTATGCTACTAATAATATGTTTGAAAATAAAATCCAGTACATGACAGACAATGCCGATACATGCAAAATAATAATACAAGAATAATCTTCCTATTATTTGCTCACTGCAGGGCAAAGCCCTGTTCTCATACATGATATGTATGAAAAGTTTTTTTTTACCAGTGTACGATTTTAATTGGAAAACTTGTAGTTGTTAGACAGACAGAATTTACCTCTTGACGAATGCAGGAGACTAAATCACTACACAATAATAAATTTAGATTTTTCAAATTCGGCTTCGGTGAGTGTGCTCATGAGCTACACGAGCTTATTCCCTCATATCCATTTTACCACCGGATATCCAGACGTACGGGATACCCCCCTTTCTTGGTAGATATTCCTCATATCCGCACGCAGCGCTTCTTAAAATCGTTTATAATGCGCACCGCAAAAGAATGGAATTCCCTGCCAGCGTCTGTGTTTCCAAATTCATATAACCCGGAAGTATTCAAGAAACGATTGCATAGGCATCTATTGGATAAGCTCGCTCCATATATATAATACCATACATTGGTCACAACCAATGTATGGTATTTATGTAATAATGGTATTCTTTTTATTGGATTAGGCAATAGTAAACGCATTAGATGTTTACATCCCCTGATGGGTACATCAAAATCAAATTAATATCAATTGCAACGCCTGCATAAGATCTGCTTTCGTCAAATCCAATAAGCAGTCTTGTTACCCTTGGACATTGACACAAAATCTTCGTAGTTGCCATGACAACGACACAAATCCCCCTGCACAAACAGTTTCCTATGGTGCTGAACCATCAATTACCGTCACCCTGTCCCTTTGTGCAATTTTCTTTGCATTAAAACATCCCCTTGCAAATTCACACCCATTTATTACTCGCAACAAAACTATCGTCGCCACTTGCGTTATCTATGGTAACTCTGTGGTGTTGCTACAGCTTTATTTTATGGAGAACAGGGAATGTTTTTTGTTTATCTACGTTTACATGAGGGACTGTTGGGCTTATCTTTAAGCCATAATACGTAATTGTACCTCCTTATGTAACGAGAACGGTTTTTAAAACATAGTTCAACAGGAGTATTTAGTGAGTAAAACCAGGCAAGTGATAGATGCACTCGCTCACAAAGATTTCCTTTTTATAGGCAAGTTTTCTGTTCTTGTAGGTTTTCCAGTAGATTATAAGTATGAAAAAGAACCTTAATCGCAAAATTTCATACATTACTAGCTGCCTCCCACGGTTTCACTTGCGTTAAAAATGTTAAGGGTGAACAACCCTTATCACTTAGGGGTATGAAAAATAGATAGTATAAGATTCTCAGACCTACTGAATATGCATATAAAATTTGGTAAAAATCGGCAAAGCCGTTTCGGAGGAATAAGGTAACTAACATTATGACACGAGAATTTTATATATAAGATAAAACTATAAAAATACTTATTATAAGTATTTATTTCGTGTAAGTATTCCAATGTTATTCCCTTGTTATACAAACCATACAATGACGCTTAAATTCAGTGACCTCAACAATTTAACGCAATATCTGTCGTTATGTGGCCGTAATGTTTCAAATGCTTTAGGAAAGGAATACGAGGTGTCATATTATGCTCCCTTAAAATTAAAAGCTGACACCCACTCTATGTCCGGTTATTTAAAACATGTTAAACATCACTTCAAAATTCATGTGAGTAATTAAAACCCGTGTTCACGGTTTGTCGTTGGACACAACGAAAAAAAGAGTAAAACGTTAACATTAATTGAATTTAACAAAAGCACAGTTGCCAGTTTGTTATATTATTTCTCATATATAAAACTGGGGCTAACTTTTGCACATTTACGTTGCCAACTTTTTTAAATTGTCCTCGTGTTATGTTCAGCAATTCACTCATTCACGCCAACGTTACCTTTTTATATGTACACACATTTTGGTCAAGCACACATACACACACATGTCTCTTTGTCGCATGCGACAAATGTGTTAACGAAACTTTTGTGTAACATGTGGGCGAAAGAATTTTTACATTGGTGTGTGTGTCACAGTGACCACTTACGTCCGCATCACACACACACTGGCGCGCTTTATATTTTTTCGTGCACACACACACGTTGGGCGTGGATGCATGCACATTACGTGGTGCGGACACGGGACGGTTAGTTATCTCCTATTGATCTGGTCCAATTAAGTGCACCGACGCCCTGGGGAGCAGTGGCCGGTACATCGGCAGCTGGTCTTACGTCCACGTAATATATATACCTACGTATTGGTAGCTTCCGTGTCGTAATTTTGCTGATGCTGTAGGTGAGTACCTACAATTCCCGGCGACCGTGTCCGTTCGGCAATAGCGGTGAACTTAACCTATTGTGCTAAATACTCATTGTCTTTGTGCTGATGCTGCGGCAAATATTGAACGGTATTGTTTTGATTGAAGAATGAAGGGCGTGATTTGTAAAATATTTGTTTAAAATTGTTTGAGTCATTCTGTTTGGTAATATGTATGGATTGTCAGGTGTTTGCATACACAATGACGTCACACCAAGCGCGCCAAAATGGTGGGCGTTTAAAATGCTCGTGCCAATTTTAAGTTCTTTTTAAATTACTTTCCGGGTGTTAAATATTTTTATATATTTTAGCGATAAAATTATAAAAGTTGCATACATATTTTACGAAATTGCCGTGAAACTTTGTAGTAAATATGATTTTTATGCTTTTAGCAATAAATACACACTCAATATATGTATAATAAAAAGAACTCCCGTTTCATAACGTTGGCCAGTTATCCTACACAAAACATGCAGGTATCTTATCTCAAATTCCACGAACATTTTCAATGGAGGGCTATGTCTAAGCTTCCGTCCAGAATTCCTCTGCTTCTAAAGCTTTAGGTATGGTTATCATATGAAAATGCTACATTCCTTAATTTGGAAATATAACCAACCAAATATTACTTAGAGAATATAACGCTGGAGTTTTCATTTTTTTCAGACCAATACAAAAGTAGTATCAAAGCGTCGTAGAATCAAGCTCGTTCTTCTCCATGGAAATCAAATGTTTGGAACGGACAACTAGCTTCAATTTTCTGACTGACTGCGTTTATTTGACTTAAATAATTTTGAGTTTAAGTTCTTGTAAAAGTGAGCAATTAATAATTATATGTTTCGGTTTCCCTTTCGGTCATTATAGTCTATGTTAGTAAATGTATTAGGTGTTAAAACAAAAAAAAAAACAGGAATAACAAAGCGAACAAGCCTCAAACAGTTTAAACCTCCAACATTAAGTAGGCCCTATAAATTAGAACAACAAACGATCCTACTGCAGACAATGTCCAACTAACCACACCGCAGTGTCTACCTAGTCTTAAATACCTACAGGTACTGCCTATCCCAGTTCTGGCCCTTATCGCATTTTACGACACCCACGGGAAATGGGGTTGGCCCATTCGTAACGGAGACAGCACACTGTTATCTAGCTAATCAAATTAGTGCTTGCTGTATTATAGCGCGAGAGTTGAGGTACGTTGCTGTGTATACCTCAATGACGTTGGTCAGTAGTTGAACGAAATTAGATTCGGGTTGGGAGGTTTTTTTTGTTTCTAGGATAAACCACGCGTCGGTTTGTGGGTGGTTGTGATATTTAGGCATGATATATATGTCGTGTGCCTGAGTTACTTAACCGCCCAAGCACTTTTAACACAAAGCAACACTTGATTGGTCTCTGGGATTGTAGATGTAATAAATAAATCATAGAGTAAAATAACGATATCCAACCAGTAGACCATCCCAATAACCAATATTCCAACTCAGGACCAATGTTTATCTACAAACGTTGCATTTACCGCTATGTGTGACTTAGCCTTTACCTTAACTTGGTAGTATTTGAGAAGGCTATCTTTGAGTGTGATATGTAGAAAAATTAATTCTCCAATAAAAACGTCAATAATAAATTTCTTTCTTCGCCTTTCAAAGGACCGGGCGGGACTCCAGGGTCCCGAGAAATGCAAATGAACAAAAATTTCTTGTTTTAGTTTAGTCCAAAAAAGACTTGTTTTTTTATTAATAACAAGCACGTTACCAACCGTCTTACCAACCTGTATCTTTCACTGTTTTTGACAGGTTCTATAAACTAACTAAACCAAATACGTACAATAGTGGTACAGGCAGTAAATGAAGCACAAGCATACCAATCTCTCCGGCAATTCGCACAGACACATTTGGGCAATTAACGGTCGCACGCATCTCATATTCGAGTCACGTAAGCCGATGCCATGTAACGCACTCAGCTACTTACCATTGCATTATGGGATTTACCAATGAGGTTTACCCTTGGGAATAGTATGACGTAGCTATAATTATAATTAATATAGTGTGGTGCTTGATAAATAATAAGAATTGACTTTCATATGAAAAAAAAAGGAAAAAAAAGAGGCTGTTTTGTTTATTTTCAACAGTAGTACCTCCGCCAAGACGACGCGCAAATGTAAAGTTATGGCGTTTACTAGTCCAGTCATTTAAGGTTTTATCTAGGGAAAAAATTCAAATGAGCAAAATTTTTGTATACAACTTTATAAAGGCGTTGTAAAGAAGATGTGAATTTTTCTGCGAGATTGGGGTATAAAATGGACCATACACCTACACCTTGGCTCGAAATTTGATTTGATTACTGAACATGCCAACATTTTACATGAGCTTGTTTTTATGGTACTATATTCTACCGAAAATAACGTCCATACATTCTTCTTTAACCCTACAAATTAATGTCTGATGACAAATCAAATTTGATCATGAAATCAGTACAAATTGTATACTATTTTTCTCTACATTTTCAGATGGCGAGCTGTATTCAGGGACAGTCGCAGACTTTAGCGGTATGGAGCCGATCATCTATCGAGAACCATTACAAACGGAGCCGTACGATTCAATGACTCTAAACGGTAAGCACAAATTAAAAAGGGATAAATAAAACCCAAAATACGCCATAAAAGCTCAGGTAATAAATCAATTAACAGCTCCTAAATGTCAGATTACATTCAAATAGAAGCATTACCTATAACAATACATAACGATAACATAACACACGCTTTGTTAACATTGTGTATTTACATATCTACGGGCGATTGACTCTCAATGTGACTGTCAAACAGACATCCGCCATTATAATTGAATTCAGAAGCGCGGGAACTCCTTGTCACTCACGTGACGTTTGACGTGTCAACAATCGCTAAATCCGATTAGATCGTATTAGAAATTATCGACTGAGCAACGATAGGGTTACATCACTCCGCATAATTGGGTGAAAATTCGCTTTATGATCCCTCAACTTTAGTGATGCAATTTAATAGTGATGTATTTCTTATTCACAGCTCCGGACTTCGTGAATTCTTTGGTTCACGGTAACTTCGTGTATTTCTTCTTCAGGGAAACTGCTGTTGAATACATTAATTGTGGGAAGGTAAGATAGTTTTTCTTCATTTATACCAACTTTCTTAAGGTAACCAATTGGTTCGCTATTAACATCCATCTTTGTGAGCCGTTATTTTTTAAGCAGCATGGTAGGTATTATGATAGCCCATATTCTCACCCGTTATAACCTCTAGTAATTTCATTAAGGCTCTTTTATTGATTAAACCATTCATTCCGGCACGGAATGTTAGGCACTCGTGTGTTTCGTCGTTGCACCAGTAATTCACTCCCAGCGTGACACGGTACGTATCACCGTTCTCACGCCGTGACACGTCTACAATTCATTGCTCACATGCGGTTTTACTATATCTGTTGCAGGTGTAAGTTAGATTGAATGTACAATAACTACAATTGAATTAAATAAGCTCTTTACTATTTTTAACACCTACTGAATAACTTTATATTCGTACGTTACGAATACTCACTTTCCAGACCTGAAAATTGCAGCTAGTACCTCAATAAACTTTCCTTTTATTTACACTTTTGTTTCGGGTTCGAAATATTTAGAATTAGGTTTAATAAATAGTACAAATATGTATCATCTTCCTAACCAGCCCAACTCGTAACCGAGGGAGATAGCAAGCTTGTACTTTATGTAGGCACACTTACTGTTCAAATTACAATGTGTGCCAAGATAAACTAACGGAATATTGCTTAGTCAAAGTTAGTGCCAAGTAACGATCAACTATCTCAGCTTAAGTGTTGCTCCTCTTCACTTAGCTGTCAATATATTTATTTAACCTTCCGACGACCAAGCGACAGCCGGTTGCCGGGCTGCTATTGTCTTTCCATTGTGTCTCAAATCACGTGTGTTCAAAGGTTTAATAAGCTAATTTTTCTCTTCATCTAGTCGGTGTTCTCCCGTGTAGCCCGAGTGTGCCGTGATGACCGCGGCGGACCGCACCGCTTCAAACAGCGCTGGACCTCGTTTCTTAAGTCCAGGCTCAACTGCTCCGTCGCTGGAGACTTCCCTTTCTACTTCAATGAAATTCGTAAGTTAATTATCACATACAACTGCATTTGCATCATTAGCAAAACAGCTGAAACTTGAGACTCTATTATTAACGTCTGAAAATGATTAATAAGACTTTTAAAGAATTTTAACAATCTCAGTTTTTTTATCCATACTGTTCCTCGTTTTGACATGCACACAATTGCAAAATTGTAATCAGATGATATAACTACAACTGCAAAAGTGGATGCCAAGGATGGAAATTACAACAAACCTAATACAAAACATGCAATTTCTATTTACAGAATCAACGACAGAGCTAATAGAAGGAGTGTACGGAGGTCTGAACGCACAGTTGATCTACGGAACGTTCACGACCCCACCCAACAGTATATCGGGCAGCGCCGTCTGCGCATTCAGTATGCAAGACATCGCTGACACCTTTGAAGGAACCTTCAAGGAGCAGAACGCCATCAATTCCAATTGGTTGCCGGTTAATAGTGCTAAAGTAAGTTCTAAATAAATCATCTTTTATAAAACTTCTAATATTCCAATGGAGATTATTTAGATTTAATAACCGCTTTTACCTCGTTTCAAAAAAATTAAAAATTTTACAAGACGAAGGTTCATTGCATTTGTGAGGCAGAGATAGCGCAGGATAGAGAAGTTTGCAAAGAAAAAATGAAAGCCTTTGCCAGGGGGACACAACATAGGCTGATAAAAATAAAGTCCATTTGAAATAATCTTACATTCCATTTTACATTCCATTAATATTCATGTATCATAGGTTCCAGAGCCTCGTCCGGGGACGTGTAACAACGACTCGAGACAGCTACCTGACCAGACGCTGAACTTCATCAAGACTCACGCGCTGATGGACGAATCTGTGCCAGCTTTCTTTGGAGAACCCATTGTTATACGAACTAGTTTCCAGTAAGTTTGATAAAACTATAGTTCACACATATGTTGTGGTGCGGTTATAGAGAGCTAAAATTTGTAATTTCTTTTCTAGCTATCGATTCACACAGATCGCAGTAGATCCACAAGTGAAGACTCCTGGAGGAAAAGCGTATGATGTGTTATTCATTGGCACAGGTGAGTTACAACGTTGATCCTGATGAAAACGACCTTATGATATTCAAAAGACCTTATGGATTTTCTTGATATGTTGGTTGAGCTAGAAGAAGCAACTAATATCATCTAACCTTCAACAGACAATGGTAAAATCATCAAAGCCATCAACGCGGTGTCTTACGACTCGAACAAGCGCGCAGTGCCTGTGGTCATCGAAGAGTTGCAGGCGTTTGCAGCGGGTTCACCAGTGAGAGCACTGCGAGTAGCGAGGGCTGGCCGTGATGCAGCCAGACTGATCGCTGTGTCAGACCGACAGGTCCTCAGTCTGAGGCTGCATCGCTGTTCCAGTGATAAGATCAGTTCTTGCTCGTAAGTATTTATTTGATATTTTTGACGTGTAATTAAAGACATCCTTTTTTATAAAATATAGTTTATTTGTATAAGAAATACGTCAGGTTCCTCATTAAGAAGCCTGGACCTAATCAATTCAATTCTCAACAAAACAACGAAAACTCAACCATTCTAAAATCGTTCAGATCTAATTTGGTATTGTTCCCTAGAGAACTTCCTAAATGTAATTTGATATTAACCAAGTTATAAGATGAGCTTAATATAGCTATAATTTGTTTCAGCGAATGTGTGGCGTTACAAGACCCGTACTGTGCGTGGGATAAACAAGCCGGTCGGTGTCGCGCCTTCTCTCACGGAGTCAGTCGATGGCTCGACGAGAACTCCTTCTACCAAAGCGTCAGTACTGGCAGCCATACTGCCTGCCCTCACAGTAAGTACTAAAATAGTGTAGCTATACTAATATTAAGTAGGTACCGCAGTAGTAAGAAAAAATAGCATTAGATTAGATAAAGCATAAATAATAATAAAGTTCGATTGTAAAAGGAAACAGATTTAAAAATAGAGGGCAACTTAATAAAAATCATTGTCTTCCTAGGTAAAGACGCTGGTGCAGTCGGTGGTCTCAGTTCGGGTCTATACGATGACGCCAGAGGAGAGACAAAGGGAGAAGTCATCAACATCGTACAAGACAAAGACGGCAAAGGAGGAGGTGGAGGTAACGAAGGTACTTTTATTATCATGTTTCACTATTTGAAGAACGCCCCATTTCATCACATTCTGAAACATAACCAGTCCTATTAACAAGAACCGAATAACAATATAATGATTTTGTTTCTAGGTCCTGAGGTTTTAGCAGCCGATCCTCCACCGGCTGCTTACTCTGTAGAAACCTTAGCATTAGCAGTAGCTGCAGGTGCTTTAGCTGCATTAGGAGCTGGCTTTGCAGCCGGCTACATCTGCGGCAGAAGATGCAAGAAGGATGACGACGACAATATGCCTTATCCTGATACTGAGTATGAGTATTTTGAACAGAGGCAGAATATTAATAGGTTTGTATTTTGTTTAGAGTTAGAATGAAATGTGTTCGTGACTAACATCAATCGCTTCATGTTAATTAATATCATTCATAACAAATCATATAACAAATCACTCATTCTTAACAAATAACAAAATATTAGTGTTCTGTACTGTAGGATTTAAACATGAACTTTACAAATACTTATTGATATTGTCTTTACAGGATCCAAGCTGAACCTAAGCTCCTTCAGCAAGTAGAAGAGGTGACGTACGCCGAGCCGGTGCTGGCTCCTCAGCCGAAGCCCGCCTCCCCCCGCGCCACGCTCCGCAAGCACCCCCCCTACCACCCCCACCATGAGACGCTGTTCCAGTTCCAACCCGACGCCTACCGTCGTGACAACTTCGGAACTCTTCGCTCACATCAGGTCAATGTCAGTTATTCTCTTTTTTATTCTCTTGCATGGCTTGCTGTGATCGTTTTTACAGGTATGGGTAAAGTTAGCTGGGTTCAACACATAGGAAAGGATTTACTTTTCAACAGAGTTGATATTTATAGATGCTGTGGTAAACTGCATTCAATGATACTGGATTACCGTTTTGACGTCACTTCTCTATACCTGTACGAGGACTCAGCGATTTGCATGACTTTCAGATATACTGAAATAATACTTCTGTCTCTTTGCGCATTGATCTTTTTCTTACTCGTATTTTGATATTAGTTACTAACTACAAGTAGAACAATCCAAAGTTGAAAACTAAAGTAAGTTTTTAATTAAACTAACTATTATCGCCTTGCTCAATCATCAATTCATCTGTCACGCATGTTTCTTCATGATTCATGGTCTCATCACCTTCATCTTACCTATACGTTCCATAAAGTCACAAATCTTAAGCATACTAATCAAACCTCATTTCATTTCCATTGCCTAACCATCTGAGGTAATAAATATTCGTGAGATAGAAAAAATAATTATGTCATCTACATACACATGTATTATGCAAAGAATAGTTTGGATAAAAATTCCATTAGTATCTTAATTTCATGTAACTGATATTGATTAAATAATTAATCGTAAACTTTGCATATTTTAATAAAGTCAATGTTTGTAAAGTAGTGTTTTACTAAAATCTCACGAACATTTCTACCTGAAAATAACCAACCATTAATTCCACTAACTCACGCACGCTTATTCACCTAGGCATGTCAGTTAACACAGGAATATTCGGACCGCAGGGCGATGGGTACCGGCGGGGCAACGACAATGGCTTCTCGACCACGCGCTCAGTGAAGAAGGTGTACCTCTGAGAAACAAGCGGGGCGGACTCGCGCGACCAAATGCATCATCATAAACATAATACGCACCATCACCATACATTGGGTGAGTTGAATGTTCTTTACTTTTTTCTTTAAATTAAAATAGAGAGAAATGTAGTTTGAATTATTACTTACCAGTTGATTACCAGCTAGTATGAGTAGCTTTTTATGAAGAAGATCGTCTTGAGAATCACTACCACCATTTCTGGAGAAAATAATAACTGTTTAATGCATGTAAGAATAATATTATTTTATCTTTAAATATTGCTGTGTGATCTAGATCATTTTATGAAACATCTTTTTAACAACATGTGTGCAATGAATAAATATAATAAATAAATAAAAATAAATGTGTTGTTCTGCACCGGTTGACACGAGGCCCTGTTATAGCAGATTCCGTAAGCTCGTTTGCTATCCAATGATGTAAAAATGCCTGTAGCGCTTGACTTGGTCTAAGACATGTGGGACGTGTTGCAGTGTCGCAGCGCAGCAGCGGCTCGGGCTCTGCGTCGGCGAGTGGCGGCGGGTCGTCGTCGTCGCCGTCGCCGCCGTCGTCGTCCCCGTCGCCGTCGGGCGAGCGGCCGCCCACGCCGCCGCCGCCCGCGCCGCAGCCGTGCGCCTACATCTACCGCAACTAGCGCGCCGCCCCGCCCCCCGCGCGCCACCCGCGCACCCCTCACGTCTCCAACGAACGTGATTGAGACATTCCAAAATTAAACGACAGTGTTATTCGAACATTCGACTGAGTGACGTTCCATCGAACGTGTTTTGTTATTGCCGACGATTATGACCCTGTAGTGAGTTACTGTGGATACGACGTCGATTTTGCCTGTATTATACGTTGGAGCTGTTGAGCGTTCGGACACGCACTTTCGGATTGGCTGAATTCTAAATGATTTGTAACTTGGTAGAATAGATATATACATGTTTAAATGTGGATTGTTATAACAAATGCGATTACAAAACATTCTTCCATGAAAATAAATATATACGTACTGGTGATTATCCACAATCTAAATTGATCGTATCTATGGTCAGAGGATGTGAGACAAAAAATATGTATTTTTTTTAAAAGACGGAACAATATTATCGATTGATGTATGTAAGATGAATAATGTAACAAATTGTAGATTGTTTAGAATATACATAGTTTACAAGTAATGTAGGTGGAAATATAAGTTTTTGTTGGAGACATGTTAACAAATAGTTAATTTGAACTGTGATTGTCATTGCAGTTTTTTCAGTAATGTTCTATCAGCATTGTTGTCATCAAAATGGAAGAGTTGCAATGGAGTCACACGCGCTTTTTTACATAAACTACTATTTTTAGCATTACGTCGTTAAATATAAGGAGGGTTCTCTTATTCTAAAGTTTTAGCGTTACTATAACTCGACAACATTAATGTCAAGACCACGAATCACTCCTCAAAAGATTTTTGTTCAACACAAATATAATATCACCAACATTTAGATAAACTGTGGTAATGTGTAATGTTGCCGAGCTATACTTAGTTTAAACGATGATTATAACATTATAGTTGAAACAATGACATTATGAACCAGATAAATATGATATAAATTATATTTACCATGTATAAAAATGATATGTAAAGTTCTGATACTTATTCATTCATTAAAAAGTGCTTCTTATGGGTGTATTTAGATTACTAGGAGATCGTTTTGATAATTATTGGATAATGTTATAGATTTAGCTATTATGTATACATAGAGACATATTATAATAGTTAAGGCGGCACTGTGATGCCACATTGCCAATTTAGATTGTTGGTGCGCCATTGTATAGTTACAACGTGTAACTGTGATCATTGTGTACATACATTCTGTGACTCGACGTCTCCTTTTGTCTACTGTCGTTTCTATAAATTAACTTTCCAGAAATGTGGGCCAAAACGTTTGTAAAAATCCTTTTTCGAAAGACGTTCCTGTTGCTAATTTTATAATCGCGAGGGGCTAGAATACTCTCGTTGAGTAATCGCTTTATCAATTCCTTTGTAATCTAGCTAGCAGTTACTTTTCACCCCGAGATTGTATAGTGTTCAGAGACTCATCTTCGCTCATTGTTGACAATTGAATGTGTGTAAAGAAAATGTCAATTCTATTTGTAATGACTTAGTGCCTAAGTGTGTGTGGCAGGATTGTAATTTGTACATTACAATGATTCAGTTTTTATTTCGGACTGATGTTAGTGCGGACATTAGCGCGCCTTTAGAGTAGCGATTACAGTAGACAAGATGTAATAAAACACGATGTACTACTTCAGAACTCTGATGAGATCTCCCAACTGCACAAAAGATAAAAACAACGGTAATTTCATCTCCCAAATTCACATAAAAACTTTAATGTTCGCACTGGAGATTTAACACTTGTCAGAGTTATTTGGCAGTAAACAGAATATAATTTTTATACGCCTTATTAATAAAAAAGGCATTCTCGACATTGCCTTCGTAATACTCATATTTGATTTCATTTTTATATAATACCAAAGATGCCATGATTTTAATGTAAATTATTTATTTATAGTAGGTAGTACTTGCTAAAACATTTATTACTTAATCAACTCGTTATTTTACCTACTTATATGAATATAACTGCCAATTTGTATACTTATTTTATAATTAACCAAAGCAACGCACAGTTAATTTTTTATTTAATGTAATTATGTAGAATGATGCTTTGACATGGCAGAATTGTTCGGAAATTGTATATGTGCAGACCGCGAAAATGGCAAACATTATGTAATATTTAATCTTTAAGCTTGCAGTCCTTAGTCATGTAGTATCTAAAGAATATTTATCATGTTACAGATTTAATGTTAATACGTCATAAGAGTTGATTGTATTTATAGTCCGTTCGTTATAAAGAGACCCTCTGGCGACGCGCTTTGTACGAAGTCGTCGAGTCATACGTGGGGTTGCCACTTAACCTAAAACCATTAACTCGAGGTTGCCATTTTCACAGTTTGTAATGCGAAAATTAATTAACATACGTAAGTGAGGCTAGTACTTGTAAATAGCAAGTTCTGTAATGTAATTAGTTTTTGTCGAGTAAATAAATTAAGCGTTAGATTATAAGCGCAAGAAAATTTTGAAAGCGAATTGTTAAGAATTGTTTTTTGTATAACTTAAAAAATAATATTGATGAAATGTACAATAACCATTTCTACGTTTAAATTACTGAACCACCTTTTATACTCGTAAAGTTAATGTAGATAATCATAAACATGCCTAGAAGTTTCTTGTACTAAGCGTAAAATATTGATTTATAATATATTGAGAATTACATAGATCGTATTGTAATGTAGATTATAATAGACCGCTTAATTTTGTTTGAAACTCGAAGCCTTAGTGTTAGAAATTGAAGACTTTTATTGAAATAAAGAACTAAGTAACAGATTGGATTTAATAAAAATGATCCACAACATTTATTAAAGAAATATAATGTTAAGGTATAGCTCGTTACGTCACATTACTCTCAAACTATCCATCACATAACTACTCTACGTTACTATAACATGTAAATATGGAGATTGAGTTCTAAAGACAGGTGCGTAAGTGCCACTTTTCACTGAGACCGGCGGGGTTATTACCTATGAAACAGCAATGAGCAAAATTTGCGCAGTGATCGCGCGATCACCGCGCGATCGTCAAAAAAAATCGTATTATGTATGAACCGATTGCTAATCGCTCGCTGATTGTTCTAATGCACTTATTGCTACGATGACGATAAAGGAGCAATCGCTGGAACTAATTAAATATCACCTTTAATAAAAAAAACTTAACTTTGCTCTTAAAAACCATACTATATACGAAACCACCAAACGAAAAATGCATATTTTAGTTAACTGATTGCTCCACAGAGGCAGCACTATCGCTAGTTTGCTATTTGACGTGACGTATTTTGAATTTGACGTTTGAGCAGCAAATTTTGCTAAATTATCGCGATCGCTCGGCTATTGCAAGATACGTAATCCCAGTGCCGGTATAGAGTTCGCGACACGCTATTCGTTAAGAATTTACAGAACGTTAAAGTATACCTTAATAATAATTATATTCACTTTTAATGACTATTGCCTTAGAGCAAAATTAGATATATACCTCGATACTCAGTGAACTGTAGGCCTCTACAGATAAGAAAGTACGTTTGGTTTCGCTGCGTGTGCAATATTTTTCTACTTGAAAAGTTTTCTCGAAATTCTTATTTCAAAATTTTTACATTTAGAATTGTTAACAGCAACGCATTTTGTGTTTCTACGTAAAGATTTTCTTTATCACAAAATGTTAAGAAAATATTAGGTAGGTTTAGAAATAAGGAAATTGAGAATGTCGCTAATATTGATACAGCATTTAGAGCCGTTTACTATTTTTTTTTTGAGAAACCGTCGGCTCCCAAAACAAATTTCCCATGGAGCATTTTGTGATAAAGAGACGCGGGACGGTATATCATGAAGTAACTGGGAAGTGCCTAACTATATTACCTATTCGCACCTGTAGTTTAACGGACCCCGTTAATTCCCATGAACCGACCATTATCTCATTACAAGATTTATAAAAGTTACTTTAAATTTAATCTATGTTTCGTCAACTATGCAAATATGACCGGACGCAGAATGTAGATTAAAATTAAATGAAACTGAATATTCCATGCTAAGTGATAGAGTTTCTAATAGTGTGCCTTTAGTATCGCATAGTTACCGCCCTTTAGAAACTCGAAGAAGAATATTGGAATAGGTCTATCAATTTATTTTTGAACCTCATTAACTGTCATTACTTCGTACAATTTTACTAGTAGTCATAACGTATACCTACGTCATCATTTACCGATAAATTCACTTATTACATTACCTGTTATTCCAATTCACTATGTCTATACCTGATGATAGTTTGGTAATCTATGATAAACCTATGATTATAAATTACCTTTTCATTCTCATAAAGTCATACAAATTTTGTACTATCTTATGATTTGCTCTTTTCTCCAGCGTCATGAAAGATGTAGGCTCTGTTTTAAGTCTATCTAATCTATGTTTTCTGAACCATTGTTGAAGGAGTTGAGACGTCCGATAGACTTAAAGCAGAGACTAAATTTAGTTTCTTTTAAGGCATAGGTTTAAGTAGGGGTTTTATAAATAATAATGCAAACGCAATTGCAGTGATAGTACTGTTACACATTATTCGCTGCCCGTATTTATAGAGTGCAATTTTTTTATAACTAGAGACAAATAGATTGTAAAACATTGATTTGCAAAATATGAAATAGGAAGCTCGTACGAAGCAAGGTTTTATATTTTACTCTTCATTGTTTGAAATGTTATGATCATTTTCTCATTAAAATATTATTAATATTATGCTAAATATTTTAGCAAAGGATAAAATGTATTCCTTTTCTTTAGTAAATAAAATATTGAAACTCGAATGTTCTGTTTTATTAATGTCCCATGCAGCTTGCATTTACATCACGCTTGCTAATATCATAGATGCGACTGTCGCGCTGTCTGTCGAGCTGTGTACCGATTTTGATGAAATTTGGACGGAGTAAGTCCAGCTTACTCCGTCCAAAGGAAAAACCTAGGGAAAGATATTATAAGGTACTTTTTAACCGACAGCAAAAAAGGAGGTGGTCCATGTTCGGTCTTATTTTTTTTTTTATCTGTGACTTTCCAGTGTAAATACTCACGCAGAATCGGATACAGCTTTAAACCAGAGTTATACATGAAGCAACTGCCTTCTGACCTACAAAACTCAGCTAATAAACGACACAATACCACATGGATAAACTGGTCAGACTTTCTGGTTTCTAACTACCCCTAACGACTGTCAAAAAGTTAGGTATACTTGCCCGGATTTCAACCCACAACCTCTTAAAAGACGGGCGCCTTAACCTCTGGGCTATCAGAACATTTTCTGGCATAATAAGTATGAAATCTTAAATGTCAGGCATTACGAAGCGTTATTTAAAACTTGAACTATTATTCCGATTCGAAAAACAATATGACCGCAGAATACTGCATTTATAAGTCTTAAAGTATTTAATCATTACGCACTCGGCTCCATGCTCCGTTACCAAAACCCAATACTCATACATGATACTCAATTCAATGGTACCCTTATGTATATTTTTAAAATTATTCTTATAATAAGTGAGTAATTTTCAACCATAGCCTGAAGACGTGACGCACGACATCTACTGGCCACACTACACACGTCAATACTCAAAGGTTAATAATAAGCTTAACTTTGTTAAGGGAGGCACTGGTGTAATTACACAAGTGCCTATAACACCAGTGCATAAGGAATATGCAACTACGCACGTTGTAACAAAAATCAGCCAGTGAAAAAAACGACAGCGGGTAGGACACCAGTGAATAAAGTGAAGCGACTGCCTATTAGACCTCCATCCCGTCATTTGATGGCTATTATAAACATTCCACAACCAAGATTCAACCCCTAAATGTGATTACTAGGGTTTGAAAGTTTGTATGAACTTTTTTAGTTTTGAATCATACTTAAAAATTAGTAAAAACCGTCTTCAATAAAGTCAATCACGTATTTCAAGGTTTTTCATAACACATCCCCTAGGGTGAATATATGTAAGGGTTGACATTGAGAATTTGAAATTTTCAATCTATTTTAGTTCCAATGTTTTATTCGTGTTTTTTAGATTGACGAAGGGTTAAAGATGAGGATGAAGTTTTGTATGGAATGTCCTTAATATTCGAATTAAAAATTACTTACTATCTAGACTAATTCGGAAGCTAACATAACGGTGTTTGTATTACTTACGGTGTTTTAGTGAAACTTCGACAGGGATAATAAAGGTGTTGCTTCGTACAATAAATAAAATGAAGTACACCTATTGGCGAGTGGACTGTATTGAACGAGGAGTCGGTTGGATTGAAACGCGCAGCAAGGCTGTGATAGAATTTTAATAAACTTACAAGTCACGTTCTAGTTTTCACAACGACAGAAAGCAGACTACATATTTTTGTGACATAATTCAAGTCAAAATTAATACATCTAATTTCAAATAGAAAAGAAACAATAATTATAAAAAACAGGTTTTAAATACAAAAAGGTTGCTTATCAGTCAGTGGCCAACATACCAGACCCCCAGTGGAACACTAAGAGTTGGTGACCACTGACTGAAGTGCGGCCTCCATTAAAATAAGTTTTCGGGCCGGTCGGCGCAGTGTACCGGCTCTAGTGCGGACGTCTGCCACGCGGACTGCTCCGTCGGGCCCTAAGTAGACCTTCTCTATCCTTCCCAGGGGCCATAGACCGCGGGGCAGGTTAGAGTCGGCGATCAGCACCACATCACCCTCGCCAAAATTACGAGCGTTCCTGTCGGATCCTCTGGGTTGTAGCGTTGGTAAATATTCTCGCAGCCATCGTGCCCAGAAGTGGTCGGCTAGCCGCAGAGTTTTGCGCCAATTGCATCTTCGCATTAGATCAGAGTCCGTTAATGTTGCGGTCCATGGAACAGTCGACGACGTACCCAAAATAAAATGAAATGGCGTGATTGCCTCTGGTGATTCTGGAGAAGAAGATACATAGGTCAACGGTCTGGAATTGACGATCGCTTCTGCTTCAAGGAGTAATGTTAGTAGTACGTCTTCTTTTACCGGCTGGTTGGCGAGGCAAGATCGAAAGGCCGATTTTACAGTGCGCACAAGTCGTTCCCAGGCACCGCCCATGAATGGTGAGGCGGGTGGTATGAAGCGCCAATCTATTTTTTGATTTGTGGCGTATTCTTTGACAGGTTCGTCTTGTAAGCAGCGGAGCTCGCGAGAGGCGCCAACAAAATTTGTTCCATTGTCGCTAAATATGGTAGTAGGACATCCTCGGCGAGCGATGAAACGCCTTAAGCTCATAATGGCTGCATCAGATGATAATGAGTTGACAAGTTCAAGGTGAAGTGCTCTTGTGACCAAGCATGTGTATAGAGCGACGTATCTCTTTTCTTGACGGCGATATATCGTGACCATTATTGGTCCAAAATAATCGAGTCCGACGTGTGTGAAGGGTCTTTTGTGATGGTCGAGTCTTTGTATGGGTAAATCACCAACCGGAGGTTGTGTGGGTTGGCTTTTCCATCTTCTGCATATTAAACAGGCATGTGTTACACTGCGAATACTGCTCCGTGCTCTAAGTATCCAATACTTTTGTCTCAACTCGTTTAGCACTAGCTCGTCGAAGTGATGTGCAGCTTTTATGTGTTCGTGAAAAATTAGCAGTCGTACGATATGGTGACGGCCATCGAGAATGATTGGAGTCTTCGAGCTTTCTATATCTCCTGGGGCAAGCTTAGTTCGTGTGTTAAGTACTAGTATGCCATCTTTGTCGAGTATCGGCGAGAGCTTAGCGATTCGGCTGTTCTTGGGCACTGGCTTTGCGGATTGTAAAGCTTCGAGTTCTTCAGGAAAACTGTCTCTCTGAGCTCGTTGTACCACCATCTTCTCAGCTTGAACGATGTCTGCTGCGTGCAGTTGGCGAGGAGATGTAGTGCCGTCTAAATTAAATTTAGAATTTAGAGGTACAGGTCGAGACAATTTAAGCCGGAAGAGTCGTGCGCCCTGAAAAACTCGGGCAGTTGCGCGAATTAAACGCAGCCAAGAGCTAAAACGCGACGGATCGGGAACCAAATTTGATGAAGAAGCGACGAGGAGCAGAACCACCAAATCAGATTTTAACTCTGGGTCTGGTGAAATCTCCTTCACGTCGGCAGCGGACTCGCTTGGCCAAGTGCTAGGCGATTCGATAAGAAAGGGTGGACCGCTGAACCATCGATGAGATGAGGTGAAAATATTATTTTTTGGTTTTGTTGCGTCGTCCGCAACGTTGAGAGAGGTAGGGATCCACCTCCAATTGGACGGATTTGTGGTTTCCAGTATCTCTCCCAACCTATGTGCAACGAAAGGCTTGTAAGTGCGGGCGTCGCTACGAATCCACTTTAGGACGGTGGTTGAATCTGTCCAAAATATGGTTTCGGAAGGACGTAGACGATGTGCTTTTAAAATTGTTTGTGCGAGACGAGTAGCTATCAGCGCGGCTTGTAGTTCAAGGCGAGGAATTGAAAGCGGTTTCAGAGGTGACACGCGTGCCTTGCTTCCGATGAGAGCTGTGGATACAGCGCCATCGTTATGGTTGAACCGCCAGTAAGCGACACAGGCGTATGCTTGTTCACCACCGTCGGCTACTACATGAAGTTGTATATCAGAGACATCTGACCTACCTATGTACCAACGAGGAATTTTGATATGTGTAGCGGCTCGTAACTGTGTGTACCAGTTAATATATTCACTCTTGTAAACGTCTGGTAGCTGCTCGTCCCAAGAAATACCGGCACGCCAAAGTTTTTGTATTATAATGCGACCCCAGATAACGACGGGTGTAAGCAAGCCGAGAGGATCGTAAACTTTCATAACAGTTGATAGTAAATTGCGTTTAGTTAATTTATTTTCCGTTATCTGAGTAATATCGCGGAAACCTAAAAAATCTTGACGTGGGTTCCATCTGACACCTAAGACCCCAACCTCACTACTGGGTGGCAGGTAGACGTCAGAAGTCGCGTCGCTTCGGAGAGCCTTAGGGACAAGAGACAGTGCGTCGGGATGATTTGAAGTCCACGCACGCATCTCGAAGCCGCCGGCTTTGTGGACCGCGACGATATCTGCAGCCAGTTGTGCTGCTTCCTCGACGTTGTAAATATAATAGAATCTTCGGCTCTTCAACTCGACAATGGTCATTATGAAGTCGCCTTGCCTTGGAAGGAAAATTTACCTTTCATTCCGGACAGTTACCCACAAGCACTGTCGCGCTTCAAGGCCCTCGAACGTCAAATGTCAAAAGACCCAACATTTGCCGTCGCGTTTCAACAATTTATTTGTGATATTATTAATAAAGGCTACGCGGAAGAATGCAGTCCGGAAACTTATCATCGAAAACTTGCCGCAAATACTTCATGTCTTAATGCAGACGGATCTATTCGTTGGTATTTGCCTATATTTGGCGTTTTACACCCACAGAAGAAGAAACTGAGAGCTGTCCACGATGCTGCCGCTACAACAAAAGGCGTGAGTCTTAATAGCCTTCTTTTACAGGGACCCGACTTATTGTCTCCCCTCCTTGGCATATTGTTCCGCTTTAGAGAAGGCAAAGTGGCTTTAAACGGAGACATCAAGGAGATGTTTCCACAAGTTAAAATTTCTCCACGAGATAGGGACGCTCAACGTTTTCTTTGGCGCGAAAAGGACGGCAGACTAAAAGAATATCGAATGTCTTCTATGATATTTGGCGCAGTTTCAAGTCCATTCATCGCACTTTATATTAAAAACAAAAACGCTAAATTGCACGAAACTGACTACCCTGCAGCTTGTAAGGCAATCATAGAAGACCACTACATGGACGACCATTTAGGTAGCTACTCCAACGTCGAGGAAGCAGCACAACTGGCTGCAGATATCGTCGCGGTCCACAAAGCCGGCGGCTTCGAGATGCGTGCGTGGACTTCAAATCATCCCGACGCACTGTCTCTTGTCCCTAAGGCTCTCCGAAGCGACGCGACTTCTGACGTCTACCTGCCACCCAGTAGTGAGGTTGGGGTCTTAGGTGTCAGATGGAACCCACGTCAAGATTTTTTAGGTTTCCGCGATATTACTCAGATAACGGAAAATAAATTAACTAAACGCAATTTACTATCAACTGTTATGAAAGTTTACGATCCTCTCGGCTTGCTTACACCCGTCGTTATCTGGGGTCTTGGGATCCGACCGACTCCTCGTTCAATACAGTCCACTCGCTGGACTGTATTGGACGAGGAGTCGGTTGGATTGAAACGCGCAGCAAGGCTTAAATACAATTTTAATAAACTTACAAATCACGTTCTAGTTTTCACAACGACAGAAAGCAGACTACACATTTTTATGACATAATTCAAAGTCAAAATTAATACATTTAATTTCAAATAGAAAAGAAACAATGATTATAAAAGACAGGTTTTATATACAAAAAGGTTGCTTATCAGTCAGTGGCCAACATACCAGACCCCCAGTGGAACACTAAGAGTTGGTGACCACTGACTGAAGTGCGGCCTCCATTAGAATAAGTTTTCGGGCCGGTCGGCGCAGTGTACCGGCTCTAGTGCGGACGTCTGCCACGCGGACTGCTCCGTCGGGCCCTAAGTAGACCTTCTCTATCCTTCCCAGGGGCCATAGACCGCGGGGCAGGTTAGAGTCGGCGATCAGCACCACATCACCCTCGCCAAAATTACGAGCGTTCCTGTCGGATCCTCTGGGTTGTAGCGTTGGTAAATATTCTCGCAGCCATCGTGCCCAGAAGTGGTCGGCTAGCCGCAGAGTTTTGCGCCAATTGCATCTTCGCATTAGATCAGAGTCCGTTAATGTTGCGGTCCATGGAACAGTCGACGACGTACCCAAAATAAAATGAAATGGCGTGATTGCCTCTGGTGATTCTGGAGAAGAAGATACATAGGTCAACGGTCTGGAATTGACGATCGCTTCTGCTTCAAGGAGTAATGTTAGTAGTACGTCTTCTTTTACCGGCTGGTTGGCGAGGCAAGATCGAAGGGCCGATTTTACAGTGCGCACAAGTCGTTCCCAGGCACCGCCCATGAATGGTGAGGCGGGTGGTATGAAGCGCCAATCTATTTTTTGATTTGTGGCGTATTCTTTGACAGGTTCGTCTTGTAAGCAGCGGAGCTCGCGAGAGGCGCCAACAAAATTTGTTCCATTGTCGCTAAATATGGTAGTAGGACATCCTCGGCGAGCGATGAAACGCCTCAAGCTCATAATGGCTGCATCAGATGATAATGAGTTGACAAGTTCAAGGTGAAGTGCTCTTGTGACCAAGCATGTGTATAGAGCGACGTATCTCTTTTCTTGACGGCGATATATCGTGACCATTATTGGTCCAAAATAATCGAGTCCGACGTGTGTGAAGGGTCTTTTGTGATGGTCGAGTCTTTGTATGGGTAAATCGCCAGTCGGAGGCTGCGTGGGTTGGCTTTTCCATCTTCTGCATATTAAACAGGCATGTGTTACACTGCGAATACTGCTCCGTGCTCTAAGTATCCAATACTTTTGTCTCAACTCGTTCAACACTAGCTCGTTGAAGTGATGTGCAGCTTTTATGTGTTCGAATACGCAGCAAAGGCTTTAATAAATTTTTAATATACTTACAAATCACGTTCTAGTTTTCACAACGACAGAAAGCAGACTACATATTTTTGTGACATAATTCAAGTCAAAATTAATACATCTAATTTCAAATAGAAAAGAAACAATAATTATAAAAAACAGGTTTTAAATACAAAAAGGTTGCTTATCAGTCAGTGGCCAACAACACCTATACAAGAAAAAATACTTTGACTGAATAACTGCCTGACTGACGGTTTAAGGAACAGCATAAACCGCTGATCGTAGAGACCCAAAATTGTTCTTTGTATGTTGAAGCCAGCATCCGATAAAAATGGATTTTCCGAAATTGTGCGGGTGCCGTAAGGGAGTATAAAAAGAGAACGACGTGATTCCCTCCCTGGTCCAATCTACTTACTTAAAATTTTGCATAAAAATTATTTACCAGGATGGAAAACTTAAAACTACTTATTTGAATATAACCTTATTGGATCTCCTTTGATTTTGCTGGCCTTCTTTTATCGAAAAAATTAAAAACGCCATTTAGGTTTCTTTTTTATTTCTTATTTTTCTCAACAAATAATGGCCGCAACCTGTTTTTTGGATATAACGGCCAATTTGAATGTTTGTACCTATAGTAAAACTCTTTAGTGAGTTCATTATACTTACTTTTATTGTTATAAAAATGACAATAAGCGTGTTTGTTACTATTAAACGTGAAACAATGAATGAATATTCCTTGCCTCTCAACGGTTAAAACGATTTCATTTCTTACTTTAATCGAACGATGGGGCCGGTGTTTCCTAGCTGGACTACTCTGAGAAGAAACAACCGAAAACATTAAAAACTGTTAACCTTTCGACGATCAAGCGACAGCGCAAATGTGGCATTATTTTCGAACTAATTTTATTGCCATTAAAAAGTTCTATAGTGTGTAAACTATAAAAGTTAGACACATGTTGTGGCGGACTTTAACATAACGTTTTTTAGAAGAACAATTCACTAGCACATTTTTTTGTGAAACGTGACTATTACACAGCGCATTAAATGGAAGCTCAGAAAAGGAATATTTTGTTCCCGTTTTTGTTACACTGTTCATTGCTGGTCTGCTCCTATTGACCTTAGATTATTAACCTATAGATTGAGCCACCGCGTGGCCGCACATGAGACAGCACTATAAAATTTCAATGTTGTCATTACGTAAAATTTTCCCGAAATATGACCAAAACCGTGAGGTGTTCCGTTGCAACAACTACTTATTACATTCATGTACTGAGTTGCGTATCATAATCCTTATTAAGAGTGCAAAATTATTTATATCGTAAGTATTATTTAAGTTACGAGTCCAGGTTTTCTCACGATGTTTTCCTTCACTGATGTCTGTGATGTCCAACTATAAAAATTATATAAAATTCCTTTTAAAAGGGAGAGGATACCTTACAGGGCATAAAAGAACTTTAATCATCTGATTAATTTTATTTATTTAACTAGTTGCAATTTTATTATCAAGTTATGGGAAAAATAGAGCTGACGTATGGTAACACTTTGAAAAACAAGTAATAGGTTATGTAGATAAAAATATAAACGATATCGCTAGAAATGTCCTTAATTTTGATCGAAAGCCATGTAATTACATACACACAAATGTATTTATTCAATCAATGCACAATAACTTGTAATATTTGCATCCTTACGAGTGAAAAGTAACATTCTTATCTTGCTTTCTTTCTGTGCGGCTTTTGCAGCCTAAAATAGTGCATCCTCCCATTTTATAGCACAGAAAAAGCACTAAACACTTAACTACTGGAGTCAATTTCTCAAATATACATTAAAACTATTGGTTTAATTACCGAAATTGTTATAAAATTGTAAAAACTAATACGAGCCGACCATTTCAATGACAGTGACATCCCTTTGTTTGGCTAACTTTTCAATGTTCGCCAAGCGAAAACCGGCCACGCCGAACGAGACAGAGCATGTTATGCTTTGTCTCAATTTTCTTACGAAATTCGTATATATGCTTCTCACTTTCACACTTCTTTACAACCTCATGGCTACATCTATAGGTTAATAATCTAAGCTATTGACCATAGCGTGATGTTTATATAGCTATAGCCTTTCCCCATAAATGGGCTATCTAACACAAAAATATTTTTTCAAAGCGTAGCGACCCTGACAAACAAACGAACAAAACCTTCGCAACGGGAAAAAATAATACTTTTCTAACAACTTTACCAACCTTCTTATAAAACCTTTTTGAATATGTAGCAATAAGACCAGGTCACCTGTTTGCATTTAAAAAAAATGATGAAGCGTTCCACACCCACAATGTTACTCTTTTACATTTTTAAGCATTTTGTAGCATAAATTTGACGTTGACAGTAGACTGACACTGACTAGACGTCAAATTAAATTTATTTGACACTATCAGTCACACTCGCTCTACTCTACCATGTGAATTGTTGTTATTATATTCGATTATTTATTTCTCTAAAAACTTTAAATAGAATCCAAAAAATATGGAATCTAACATTTTAAAACACTTCTCTGTTAATTATAAACAAATACTTATAGATGAAGTTGCTTTGGAAGGGCTGGAAGGCATAGGAGTCGATTTGCTATGGAGAAGACTACAGCACCGAATATCTTCGGAGGTTACAGAGAAAATGAAAGCCCGTTATTGGCTATATGTAGTGAATTGTGGTAAAATTTCTTTCTATCAATTACCAGAACCGTTACCCTATGTAGAAATACTTGACAGATTCGAAATAGTTGATGCAGCAACTGGGCACTTGAAAGAACCCGTAAGTTTTATTTCTATTATGTTTTTATTACCATAATTAAGACGACGCGGTGGCCGAAAGCTGGCTGCTGTACTACAGCCCTATTTGTTTAACTCATTGAATGCTCTAATTAAAGCCACAATAACAAAAGCATTGTGTCTCGCATGGATCCACACCCTAGACACATGAAAGGTTAAATTCCCTATCTCCTATTCCCTGTCTACATGTGGCATTACCATGTCACAATAAATTCTGAATGCTTGTAACATCACTCTAGTATATTTCATAGTACATTTAGTACATTTCTAATGTAAGACAGTTTTTTAAAGAGACTAATATTTAATGATGTTGTGTATTCTTTAACACCTAAAGACGGGAATACACTTACGTGTTGTGGTGTGTGGTGACGCGCCAGAAGCATTAGTATGGTTAGAGACATACTTGTATGCCGTGTAGTGTCCTGTAAAATGTATGAAAATGTATGGTCCTGGCGCGCCACGACATGATACGCCACGTAAGTTTATTTGCGCCTTAATACTCATACCCACTAAACACTATATTTCAATTTTTACCAGCACTTCTAAATGCAGCAATTCTTTCAGGATGACTTCCTAGATGGTCCTTATGAGTACCATCCTGTGGAAGGTGAACATGGATCTTGCAAGTACTATAATTCCAGAAAATTAATACCCATAGCGGAACTAAAGACAAAATCATATCAGTCTGTGATGGCTGAATATGGAGATACGTTAGTCTTGGTAGCTGACAAGGAAGAACGGTGGCATGCGTTGGCTCAGCATATGCCTACAAATTATTTGGCACAGATGACCACTGTACATTATTGTTTACTGGAGCTGATAGGCCGGTCTAGGAGTAATGTTAGTAATTTTATTTTAATTGTTATTTAATAATGTAATACATGTTTGAAGTATGACTTGAGAGATTATTAGAAAAATACATATTATTATATTTAGGGCTTATTTAGATGATAGGCTTTTTTGGACTCCAAATAGAATAAAAAAGCAAACACAAGCACAAAATATAAATGCTTTCATCATTTTAATTATAATTGACTATAAGTAAATATGTAAGGTATTCAGACATGTGTAAGGTAGGCAGACTCTATGTCTAAGGTCTTATTATCTGTATGAGTCTTAAGAGAAAAAAACATAGTTTCTATGTTCTTATATTTATGTTGTCCAAGTCTAATAATTTTAGTGTAAGTTTTTAGAAATCAGTCATAATAGCATTAATGAATCAACAGTTTCCCATTAATGTAAATGCTATGATAAATTACTATTACACTTCCAAACTAATTTTCAGGGTCAATCAACAATAGGTTTAACAAATATGAACAAAATAATCAAGGATCCAAAGACTTTGTTCTACAATAGGAAATATTTACGGGGCCTTGACCTCATAAGAACCTGCAATGTGACTGAAGTTATCGCAGGTAAAGGGGTAAAAGCCCTACTAGTGAGGTTAAAGAGATTCTACCAACCCACTGTACTGACAATGCCAAAATCAGGCGTCCTACATAATGTCATAGAATATTTGCTGAAACAACCAGACTACAGTGAGAAAACAGAGGTAATAGTGAAGAAAGGATTAATTTCTCAGAAACAGAACAGAAGGTTGCAGAAGACTGTCAATATTTTTAATTTTGTAAGTATTGTAGTTGTAGTGTTAAAAATTTGGTTTTAGGGCATTGGGTGTTGATTGAAGGGATTAGATTGGTTTTATTCTATCTATTTAAGAGCAACTCCTAAGGTTTAGGCTCCACTTCCCAGGTAAGGCAATTATAGGTTTTATATATTTGTATTTCCTCAGTGGCCTCAGGAACCTGGAGACCCTTAAAGTCATCTCCTATTGTATGAGACTTTTAACATAACTAGAAAATTGTGGTATAATCACAGATTACTTCGTAACAGATACATCACTCCGATACAAAAACGAAAATACCTACGCTATTATAGCCGACAAAATCATAACAATACTATCAGCTATTTGCAGCAAGGAGAAATGTACCATAAGTATGCATAAGAGAGATGAGATTGCTTTGCTCGCCGCGCGACCACCGTGCGAGCGCGTCATCTAGCGAATGTGCTAGGGTTGGATGATATAATAATTATTAATGATGATAATCGTAATAAAACGAATATTTTATAAAAAACTATTATTTTTCTTCATTTGTTGATCATATAATATGTTTTAGTTTAATAAATAATTGATCCAATAAAATTTTACTTCCCTGAATTTCCGATTATTAAATTTTAGTGTCGAAAATATCCGAAACCGCGTAAATAATTTAAATAAATAATCAAAAGGGAAACACCGAAACTGCACAATAATTACGCAATAATTAGGTACGTGGTTTCGGCATTTTAATAGTCAGCGCCGTAACCGTGACGCGCGAGCACTCTGGGAGGCGCGCTACACCCCGCGCTGTCTGTTGTACCGCCGGCGGTACGCGTGGCGGTAGGCATATAACGCTTGGCCTTGAGCGGGTGACGGACGCCTGTTATAGTACCCCACGTTTTGATAGTTACATGTTACATTGCGTGTCATACCTTTAAAGAATAACCTGAAAAAGTCTTTGATGGATTAGGTTACATATTTGATAATATCTGTATTGTTTATACCTCACAACAATTTTACAGGAAGAAAGAACAGTAACAACAGAAGACAAAGCTAAGAAGAGCAAAACTGCTTTGAAAAGGAAATTCATCTACCTATCATCCAAAGCTGATGAGTCCTCAGAATCTGACGAGGAGTCACATGAACCTCCTCTCAAATGCCAGTACAAAGTCGGTGTGAGCCTGATGCGTCAGGCTTATGAACGGTTCCTGGATGCTGGGCTTGTAGGTCTCACTCAAGTACAGTTGGCACAATTGTTGGGCGTCGAGTTCTATACGAGCAGAGGAATCTGCAGAATCTTCAAATTAAGGAATATTGTCAGGGAGTACCTTGAGGACAAAGGAAAACAGAGGACCGCTAGGTAATTATTTCTGTGTTTTTAATTGACCAACCAATTCAGACAGATGCAGAATTCCAGATGCGACAGAAAGGTCTACTTGCAGTCAAATTGACCAACAGCAATGAAATGAAATAAAATTATTTTTTCCAGGTTTATCGCCGTAGCTGCCAAAGGGGAAATGGATGTCAAATACGAAGAAGAGAAAAAGAAATTCTTAGAGTACTTACAACAATACCAAACTCCTGCCGAAACTATAGAGGTAGAGCATACTACAACTTCAGACGATGAAAGACCACTGAAGAGAATTAAACTAGAAGCTGGTGTCACAGAAAATAATGATCCTAAAATAAGTAATAATTCTGACTTAAACATGGAAACGGACATCGAAAATGTAGTGACAGAAGTGAAAGTACTAGAAGGCTGTGACACAGGGAAAACACTCGGAAGCTTCAAGAAAAACGCGACCTTGAGACAGCTCTCGTTCGCAAATGGCGTTTTCAAAGTCCTTAAAGATAAACATTGTGTTTGTGGATATATAACACTCAGCAATCTGGCTTCCAAAGAAATTAACGAGCCACCCATGGACACTAAAGCACTGAAATCGTTCATACAAAAACTGGTCACTGATGGTCATATTAAAATTTATAAAGTCAAATGGCCAGGCATCCAGAAGTACTCAGTTTTAATTTGCGCTCCTCATGTCAAACCTACAGATACGCTAGTAAAAGCTAAATACAAAGAAATTTGTATGAGAGCGGTCACTAACAAACGGGTAGCCATCAAAAAAGATAACTTGGAGAATAGTTGTCCATCTCTCTCACAATTTTCATATCCTCGATATATGAAAATCCAGAAACTACACGAGTTTCTCATGCGATTTGCTTATTTCGAACACGTGAAACCTGAATCGCATTCTTTATCAGAAGGGTTTGTTAGTATTGTAGATTTTATCCAAGAAGTAACAATAGAATTTGTTATCAACAATATGGGCAGTATGGGCATGACAGAAGTCAACCAGTTGATAAATGAAAGCCAGCTCCAAATAAAGCTAAAAGACGCTCCGACGCATATTTATAAAGCATTGATGAGATCAAACACACTACAAAATGCGATCAGGTTAAATCTCAAAGTGCTAGGGATGTTGGGTCTTATACAGTTGGTTCGCCAAGAGATACAGACAACGACTAGCACCGGCGTCGCCACTTACACGAGTTTCTTATTCTTTGTAAATCGACGAGCTTCAATTTTAGACACCACAGGTATATGGCCCAGAACAACAGATGAGAAGGTTAAAGAAAAATGTTATTATTTTGAGAAATTTGAAGATGTGACCAATTATTGGACTGATGTATATACGATTAGCACTAATACTGTGATTGAGTTAGCTAAGCGAGACAGGAAGCAACTCAAACCGCCGCAGCGCTCAGAAGACGAAGTGTACTCGTACGACACCGGAGCTCGGTATGGTGACGGGAATGGACCCTGTGGGTTCGACTCGTGCTTCTACATGGAACTTCCACGACTTTGGCAAACATACTACATGAGACCCGTTAAGAGTCACATGATGACGAAGAAGAAGCCGACCATTAAACTGCCCAAATTGAAAACTAGTAAAAAAGCTAAACCTCCTCCCAAAAAGGTGGTCGAAAGAAGACAATCGAATGAAAAGTTAACTCGAAGAAGAAACGACTCTACAATAAGATGGTCGAAAGCCGAAGACATGATAATAACTATGTGCAAAGCGGCTATTACGATCCTGAGCCCCAGCTCGCAACCTGGCAGTCTCATCGTCAGGAACATTGTTGCTAAAGATATACTTTCTATAAATGATCCGAGAAAGACAAAAGGTGTTTGCCACAGTCGTGCGTGTACACTTGAAACAAACTTAACATTGATACATGAAAAGCAATGTATTATAAACGAGCTGAGGAGAAGGCGGAACCTAATCCAAAAATATGATGGGCTCTTGAAAAAACTACGTCTTCGATACTCAACTAATATGTCGAAATTTATCAACAAAGCTCGGGTACCAATGATGGAATTGGTTTGGGCTATATCTCAAGTCATGAAATCTAAATCGTATATTCAAAAAGTTCCATGTGTCGCTTTGAACCTAGAAGATTTTCACGAACATTTTACAATAGTTACATCGACTGCCAATAAGTTATGTAACTTGTTCAAAACTCCCGAAAATGCCGTTTTGAAGGAAGCTATTGTGCAGACTATAATGCAAACATCAGATTCTGAAATCAGTACTGAAATGGGCAAGAAAATATACAAGGCTTTCAAAGAATACCCGGAGAGCGACTTGCGAACTGCTGTGGAACAACTGCGAAAATGCGGCGCCATTGCGGCTAAAGAGAAAATATTTAACAATCAAATGCGTAAACTTGATTTGGAAGACATTTGTCAGTCATCGTATAAAATATCCGCGTTTTATCAACGTAAATGGGTGAATCGCCTAAACTCTGAATTCGCCGACAATTTGATCACTATATTGGACTCAGAACAGACAGAGAATGACGTTAAAGGCTCTGCGGAAATCAACTGCATGTACTGTGAGATGCACGCGTACGATGTTATAGACATAGTGTCGGCGACAGCGCCCGCCATCACGGACCCAGCCGGCGCGCCCATCATGCCGGAAGAAATTAACGTACTCACAATAGACACTAAATACAAATTGAAAACGGGAACATTAAGGTGGAAAAATAAATCGGATTTTACCAAACTCACTGAATTGTACCACAATTTGGATATCGAGCTTGGTATGAAATATTTATCAAGGTAATTACTATATTCATTCATATCTTTAATACCTTTACCGATACTTTCAGCAACGATTAAAAAATAACTGTAATATAAAGCATTTTCACCCCAATTAGAATACTTTCATAAATGCCATTCTATTTTGAATTTTGTCCCAGTGTGATATATGGCACGTAATTTAAAAATGCGACCAAGTGTTTATTTTCTCGCTATTTTCAGTTTTACGTCACTGGACGCTAAAGAAATAAAGCCAAACGTGGTAAAGAGAGATCCGATACTCTCACATTTGAACAAGAAAGGTGAAGCAGGAGCAAGCTTTAAGGAGTTACAGGTAATTATTTCATAATTTTTTAAATCTGTTTAACATATAAAATATCTTCGGCGGAGGAAATTTTAAGACAGGGTTCCTTAATAGCGACCGCGTAATATTAATATTTTTATTAAATAAATAACAAATATTTATAAATTACTTTTTCCCTGCAGGAACTTTCCGGATTGAATGACAAAGAGCTTGTGGAAAAATTGGTGCACCTCGAATCGCAGAACATTGTAAAAAGGGTTGGATACTACGAAAACATTATCATACTTACTAAATACATAACCCCCTGGTCGGTTAGGATAGGCGACAAATACATCGCAATGACACCATGGTTGACTTTCACTGGAAAAATAAGATTCGACATACTCTTAAAATGGTGTAGCGTCGTCATGAATGTTATATTCGATAAACCCGGTTCTTCAATAATATATATAGCGGATAAATGTGAATATTTAACCTACAGAGCTGTACAAGATCTTTGCATGTTTTTGGAGAAATGCGAATGCGTTACGCTCAATGCTGTGAAGAACAAACCAATAGATTTGTTTTCTGACGATGATTCTGAAATGGAAATTGCCGAATTCAATCCATATGAGTCCCCAGAAAATATAATAGCACTCCCTGTAAAAAATTGTCTGACAAAATACAGTTATATAAAGAAACATATATTAGATTCATTGACAGAATCTAGATGCTCTAATGAAGACGGCACATAAAAGTCGTTTTCTTTTATTTAAGTAGAACTTATATGACTAATCTAGCTTTAAATAAAGAAAGTTAAATTAATTACTGACGTTTTTTTTTGCCAATGTTGAAAAAAGTACGTTGAAAAAATAGTTTTTTTGTAATAGTCATAAGAAAAAAGAAACCCCAATAAAATAGTAGCCTATGAGAATACTTACTGTCTGTAAAAAAATATTAAGTGTAGTTATTCTTGGCATCTTCTAGGGTTCCGTATCCATAAGGTGGTCCTTTTGGATACGAAACCCAGAAGGATGGTTCCTTCTGTCAGCAGGCTGCGCTGTATCTCATGAACCGTAACAGGTGAAGAATTGATCTTCTATAGAATTACACATTCTGTGAAAGTTCAGTTGTTGAAATATAGTTAAAAACTAAAAGGTTAACATTTAATTTATTACTTTATTTCTTTCCTAAAAAAAAAGGAAACATTTACAACGAATGGCTAGTACCTATTCGTTTTATTTCATTTTGCACACACCGGATAAAGTATGTTTCTGATTACGTTGTCAACTATTTCAGCGTAAAATTGTATTGAAACTTGAATGTAAATAAACTATAGGTAAGATAGGTAGTAGCAAAAAAGGCACTTTCTGTCAGTGAAATAAAGTATCAGTACTTCACGAGTACCTTTAAAATTCGCGGTCAATCTTATTCAATGGTTTCCTGTTTCATTGATAAGTTTATATACTATAGTGATACTACTATTGCCCGCTAGATGGCATGAGCAGTCATATATAAACAAAACAATCATAACAGGATAAAAGCTCAATTATTACATTATTATTTGGGATTGATCTCCTGGGTCAACTTTAAATCAACATTAATTACTTGCTCAATCTTTCAATTTTGCAATGGACCGACTAAAACAAAACTCTGTGTTAGGCTAGTTTTACACATGTAAAAATAGACTTTGTGTATCCCTAATTTTTAAATAATAAAATCCCCCTGTTTTTTTTAAACAACGATAATAAACGAGTTTTTAGTATAAACGAAATAAAATACGAAAACGATAAAATAAGTTCTGACAAGGTATAATAATATCTAATTTAAATTTATAAAAATAGCGTAAGATTTATATGATTGAAACATTATTATTCTCAATGTTTTGCAATTTAAAATTATTAATGTTATTCAAAATTAATTAAAGATCGTTTAAAAGATAGTCCTTATTATTTTAGTTGCTGACAAGCTGGTCTGTCGATCGATTGTCATTTATTAGCTTGTCTATGGAATATTTTTTTTTTCTTGTTGCAATTTATTTCAAAGGGAGTGAGAGTGAGTGAAGTTCAGTGAAGTGAAGTGAAGTAGGGCAATCCAAAATTCGCCATTTTTGCTTTTAGTGAAGGGAGATTTTTTATTTGTCAGGCTGGAGGACAAGGAATATTCAGTAAAAAGTGTGTCATTAGATTTAATTTCTCGTAGCGAAGACTTTATTTGAACAGAATCTTAGTATAATAGTGTGGTTTTATTTATTACTAACGTTTGTATGTAGTGCTACTTCCACATCGTAAAATTTGCTCGTTGGTGTGTCGCTTTAGCTAATTCAATGGCTATGATATCGAAGTTTTAATATATCGTGTCGCTTAGACGTTTTCCTCACGGGATAATATCGAGAAAGAGAGGCGACGCCTTTAGAAATGAGCAGGCCTCAAGGCGGACGCATTCAAGTCCCTGATGACCTTAGAGAGATCTTATTGGAGTTCACCATAAGTTATCTGCTGGAGCAACCGGGAGACGTGATCAACTACGCGGTCGAGTTCTTCACAAGATTACAAAACAACAGGACGACCACCGTAGTGAGGGCCCCCACTGCAGCCGCCGGCACTCCTGATGAGTCCATAATATCAGACGAAGAAGGTACTAGTCCTAATCATTACTAGACAAGTTAGTCAATAACAGTGTTACCGGTTGACTGCAATGAATGAGGTGGGTTTAGTAGGGCTATGCCAGTAGTTGCTAGGAAGCCAACGTCCCTGTTAGAATGATAGTGCCCATGTGTGTAAGTCCCTTACCACAGTAACTTCATATCATGCTCCATATTATCAGTGGCCAAGTAATTTGATTACTTATATTGCATTTGTGATATGAATTGATTGAGATACTGATACATAGTATTCATATCAAGCCATGTGGACAAGGATGACATAAAATAATAATCTGGAGCTTTCTTAAATGACATTCATAACATCATAACTTAACTGCAAACCCAGAATGTAAATTTTCTAGTAAAGACTTATTAATTTTTAATTAGTTTGCTGTGCTACTGTTTGTGGTGTTACAGTGACCTAATTAACTGTTGTGTTGAGAAATACACATTAATATTTGGTTAATTACATAAAAAAGTAACCATTTTCATTATTCACTACATGCTGTTTATTTATCAGTCTCATTTAGTCCCATTGTTGATGTCTTGCTCATTGGTAGCTTTTGCCGAGTATGTCTCTCAGTATTTAGTATAATTTTAGTGAAATTTTATACTAGCAGACACTTGCACTATACTAAAATGAATACTATAATCTAAATTTACAATTTTTAAATAGAACTTTAATAAAAAAAAAGAATTATAAATACTCCCATATAGCCAACATCTGTAATGATTTAATTTTTGGCATACTGCCATTACAGTTTCAATGGTATATAATTTTATTTATGGAGAATATAATTTTTAACTGTTGCCAAGTGATAAATTACAAGGGAAGACAAAATAATGTTCAGTTATACAATTATCTTTAATGTTTATTGTTATAATCAGAAAGTATTACCTAATATTATTTACATTCCTTATTTGGAGTTAAAACAAATTTACACAAAACACCATAAACACAGATCTAGAGATCAACAAGATATAAAAGTGTCAAATGATAAGCAAACAGCTATAATAATAAAGTTCATTCATTGTGAAAAAGTACTGAAAGAGAAGACTTGAAACTTCGGAGAATGCTACAACAAATGCAGGATTTTACTTGAAAATTGTTTGAAGAGGCATAAATTTACTGTGTTTACTATACGCTCGTCCTATTTGTGTGTTTGTTTTTAACGCTTTGAAGTTGTGTGATGATGAGATTGGCTTATTTTTCCAAGTCCGCCGCTGAGTTTAACGTCGTGAACCGAACCACGATATACACGCGTGTTACGTAAAATTAGCTGAGCCTATGTAATGACAGGTAGCACAGTATCACAACAAAATTGTTCAGGTGCTAACCAGACCTTGAGTTTTGTTTGTGTTAGAGATTTTCTCTCACATTGTTAGGATCATTATGCTCAACAACGTAACCTACTTGAATAAAAACTACGGAATTAAGATATACATCAATTCAATGGCTCTTTTCGTAAGAGTTTTTTTTTTAATCGGCTTCTCTATAACTAAAGATAACAAAATGGGTCAATTCTCTTATAAAATAAATTAATGAGTAAGCACCTGTTGATTAATATGATGTGATGTCATGGTCTTTATAATTAGCCAAAATATTTGATGTGCTTACCATGGCTTACTAGATTATTTAATCCATGAATTTTTACTCAGTTACATTAGAGAATGAGATCATTTTCACACCATTTTTGAACTAAAAAAAATATACATTGCAAACTGAAATCAAAAGTTTGTGATAGTCACATTAATTATGAAATGGATTAACTGTGTAGAATACAACAATGGTTCACATCCTGGATTGTTTAACGGTACACAATGTTATCTGTAGAGTAGACAGTGTCAGAACATTCATTACCTTCAATGATAACTGTGAAAGAAGCGTGTAAAAAATATAATTACTCTACAGTTCAAAGTTATTAACATTTTTAATCATTCGATTAATTATATGGCGCGCTGATAACAATTATAATTTTTAACATAATAGAATTGATCTCCTTAAAATAGTAGATCTTTCTGGTGTTCTGATAATATATTTCAATTAAACAGGCGTAGTATGAACGTTAATCGGCGAAATAATTCAATAGTATACTCTCGAGGCTATGTTACCGCTCCCGTGTTCTGCCTAAAGTCGTCGTAAGTGTCTTGGCGTGTTATTAATAATGCAGTTTGTTACATGGCCGGCCCTGCAGCACATACTAAACACTTACACTTCACTTTCTCTGAACAAACCATACTCATTGTTTACTATACGTACGTAATAGGTAAAGGTACACATAATTTGTTAATCAACCTCATGTACCTGTTACTAACCTTTTCTTTTGCGTGTTACTACACCCGACTACGCCGTAGTAAGTGCACGCAAGACAAATGCAAGAAATTAAAACTCTACATAACAATAATAAAATAATGTAGAAATAATGTACTGTAGGTGCAGTTTGTAGCTTCGCTCTTCTGAGAATAAGTATTACGAAATGGTATTAACAAGTCGGTTTTCCGCTATTCTGTAACAATGATGAGCATAATTATCGCTAGGCGTTTAGCCTTCGAATATCTAGAATGAGCGCTAAATAATAGCTTACACAAATCTTTCGTTTAATGCTGCCTAAAGAACTTGCGAGACGAAGCTCCTAATCAGGACATGAATATTTCGCCTTCAGGGTTACTAAATTCACTATCAGGAAATCAATTTATTGGATTTTAAATCAGGAAAGCATTCCAAACCTTCACAAAGTCTAATAGTACAAAGTACGTGCTTAGAATTAAGAAGTCACGGAAAATACATGTGTAGTGAACCATTTGGGAAGATGCCCGTGATTCGGCAAGCAACTAGTAAACGATGTTTGTGATTTAAATAACATTACATACAACTAAACTACACATGTGTCGACCGAATTATCTGTCTTACAACCATGTTTGCGTCATTTTAAGTACAAATATGTTTCTAAAGTAAACCTCTTGGATACGAAACATATTATGAAGAGAACAGATGCAACTAAAACATGTCAGGTCGCATCCATCCGGAACATACTGAGGCCTTCAACACATGTGCAAAATACGTTGGCTACACGTATTTGGTAACACAATGAAGTCTCTTGGTACCTACTAAACTTATATTAGATATTGACTAAGTAGCAATCATACGAGTGCCCACTTCGCTGTTGGAAAACTCAAATTACCAATGAGGTTATTTGTGAAGGCAGTAATTACGTATCACATGATAATTACAGGCCCTTCAGCTATACGATACGATAACAATTGAGTGTTTTGTTTGAATTTAAAATCATTTTAATGGTGTGAATTACCCTGCACAAAGCCTGTTAAAACGTCTAAGAACGCAGTTAATTGTATAAACAATACTTTAACAGTTTATTTTTTATTAATGCAGTTACCAGTAACCAAAGGTATATATAAAAGGAAATTAATCTAAATATTATTTAGCAATAACAATTGCTTTATTGAATACTAAAATGTGTACGACGTGCGCAACAGAGCCGCCAGTGGCGCGCTTCAACACTCGACGCAAGTCTGTGTTCGCCGAGACCTACGACCCCGAAGAAGATGATTCGGACGAGGGAGCCACGACCGTGTTTCCGAAGTCGGACGCCCAGCGCCAGCGCCTGGCCGAGGCAGTTCGCGGCATCTTGCTGTTCCGCTCCCTCGACGCTCAGCAAATGCAGCAGGTCAGTTGAAACTTCCTAATAACTTGTACGGACACTCCAACGTCCACTAGAAACTAATTTCAATTAAATCGGCCCGCCTCGTGTACAAAGCAACTAAATCACTTAAATGAGGGCTGTGTTTCATACCGTATGTTTGCTTAATTAAATGTCAGAGTTCTCTGGCTTTTCTGCTCTATCTTGGGTTTGGGTTTTTACTTCACGTCAGCTTTTTACTGTTAGCAGTCAGTGGCGTGAAACAGTCGTTAATAATCTTTAAACCAAGATTCCTAGTTACTTTTCATTTGCGATAGCTGTGCGTTACAAACCGAACTAAAACGCTTCTTGTAGACCTAGTGCCTGCCCTGATTATATAAAAAAAATGTATAAAGTACCTATCAAATAAACAAAAACAACTTGTTTAGACTTAGTAGGTAGTTGTGGTTTTTGTAATGTCAATTTATGGTGTGTAAATCATGTATTTACATTTACATCATTGTCATGGTATACTGGTGTATACCATGATAATTATGTTTTTACGTAAGTGGTGACATTTCCCTTCTCGTTCAGCACTAATAATCTTCTATCGTCACGTTGTTAACACTGCAAAAAAAGTATCCAAGAATAGCTTAAATCTTGAGCCCGTACACTAGGAAGTTTTCTCGCAGTTTGTCTACACAATATATCTTAACGAAAAATTCCACTTCGTACACCATATTCCTATAATAAACAGAGTGAGTCTGTCGACACATGACGTGGTTTGCGTAGGTGCTGGACGCGATGTTCGAGAAGCGCACGGAGGCCGGCGAGTACCTGATCAGGCAGGGAGACGATGGAGACAACTTCTACGTCATCGAGAACGGCATGTTCGACGTGCTCGTCACCGGCGATGATCGCATTGAGAAGGTACGTGGACTATGTCCAACATGTTGCCGAAATACTAGAAATATGTCGAAAATTTTGTAGCTTCCATACTTGTTGAAAAGTAGTAACTATAAATTGCGCGGTCATGGCCATATACCCAGCGCGCCCCGCGCGAGTTTTGCCAGTTTGGAGCTTCAGAACTCCACTTTTGACTGCAGTTTTGTTTGTATTTGATCTTAAATACACTAAAAAGTCGTCCAAAGCCGGTCACCTTCACGCCCATATTACAGCATAGGTTATTGGCCTCGACTTCCACATTTCTCAAAGCCGTCGTCAAGCCCAACATAAAAGTTCAGCATGATACATACTTCACGGGCCTGCTAATGACTACACTTACCCGGTATTTGGCACGAATTATTTGGGCCCGAATTAAACGCTTTTAACGGTTTTTGTGTTTCCATCTCTTTGATTATTATAATTTGGTTTTAATTTCATACTAATTCGTAAAAAGTTGAAAATATACAAGTTTTGGGTTGTACAAACCAAACATAGCTGTTGTAATTGACTAGCCACTTTGATCCGTTTAGTGGATTCGTAATTTCTTCCTAATCAATGTTAATTTGGCAATATAAATTTATCAAAACATCGTGTTGTACTTACTTCAAAAGATACAAACTGTGTGTCGGATACCTTCAAACGTTAGATAAAATAAATGCCAAGATTTTTTCGTTAAATGAAAATATCATTCAACATTCCTTCACTAGCGTAGCGGATCGTTTTAGTTTTTCCACTATGTGTCAAATCTTTCGTTTGAATACTTTTTAATAAAATTGCAATAGCAGACTCTTGTAGAGTTATTGAATAAGTGGCTTGGGGACATGAACAAGTTATTTATTGCCAGTCCCCTGTGTTGAATGATAACATTGGTGACTAAGTTAGTATGTATCATATATGTGTATCTGTCAGAAATAAGCTTATTCATTACTTATGAAACACTTTTTTCTAACCTTTTTAATTTAATTATACATATAAAACAGCCACCTTGAAAAACTACAAAGGTTAATCTTTAGTACAACCCAGTCGTAATACGTGTACTGTTCACTATTTAGTAAACGGTTTTTATCTCCGAAAGTGTACATCAGATCTTTTACTTTTTTTATGGGACCATCTAGATAGTTTAAACTTAGTACTCAATAGACGTAAATATCATAAAAACTTCCTCTTTCTTTTAATGCGGTTAAAATTGTGTATTTTTGTAGAAGCAAAACTTTAGCATCCAAAGAAACTCGTACAATAGTATGACTCAAAAGGAAAATCCAGCTTCATTTTTAAAAGTGGACATCTGTGTTGTTGGAACTTTCAAAGATATCTTACATAAAAAGTTTACAGGTCAAGTCTCAGGATAGAATGACGACTATTGTGATGTCATATTTTGAACCTAAATAGTCCGTAGCCTAGTCTGTACTTGTAGGCAGTTTCTCCGCCGACATAGGACTGTAGGACCGTTTCAATAGAACCGACTTTTTGGGCGTGTGCATGGCACTTTTGCCAGTAGTACGTTCTATTTTTCTCCTTTATCAAACCAGTCACTTGGGCAAGCAGCGTTAACCTTCGTTTGATCACCAGGTGGTGCACACATACGAAGGCTCCGGCTCGTTCGGCGAGTTGGCGCTCATGTACAACATGCCTCGCGCGGCGTCGGTGCGCGCAAAGACCGCTGGCCAACTGTGGGCCATGGACCGCCACACCTTCCGCCGCATCCTGCTCAAGAGCGCGTTCAAGAAACGCAAGCTCTACGAGGATCTGCTGGAGAAGGTGCCCATGCTGAAGGCACTGCAGGTATGGTGGACTTGATGTCTGTTTCTCCTTTATTCTAGCGGCAGTAGCTCAGCCTGGTGCTGGATTGTTGTGAGGCCACTGATTTCGCCAGTAAAGGAACAGTGCCGGTGTAAGAGTTGGGCGCAGTTGGGCTAGTGAGAGTCAAAATGGCTGGTGTACCATAACGAATTAAATTGTACCAATTACCAAACAAATGTACCTAAAGCATACTATTTTGTACCTAGCTCTAAAAAATCTGTACCTCTATCGTAACGAAATTATTCACAAATTAATGTACACCCGCCATATTGACATCAAGATGGCGGGTGTTTTATAATATTTTATTATTAAACCATTACTCATAAAACGTAATAACACTAAATTAATGTACCTAAAAAGTACCTCGAGTAAATAGAAACACACACTTGGTCAGTGAGATAGTTCCTGAGATATAAATATAAATATCCTGGGACATCTTACACACGGCTATCTGATCCCAAGCTAAGCAGAGCTTGTGTTATGGTAATCAGACAACTGATATACATACTTATATATTTTTAAATACATACATATTATAGATAAATAACACCCAGACACAGAACAAACACTCATCACACAAAGTTTGTCCTGGGTGGGAATCGAACCCACGACCTCTGGCTTAGGTGTCAGGGTCACTGATCACTAGACCAACCGGCCCGTCCAGTTCCTGAAATATAAAACAAACATATTTTGATTACTTATGTTTATTATTATCATTTATTCATTCATTAATGATTTATAATTTAACTATCCCTAAAATACATTTAAAAGAATGTACTTTGATCAATAATTATAACCCTTAGCAGGTATCGTAGTTCAAATTTGACCCAGAAGCAACATTTTCTGTTATTATTCTTTTAATGTATATGCTACTACTTCGCGCTTCTGCGTATTCTAAGTTTAAATAAATAAAAACAAATAAAAGTGCGGCACTAGCTGCGGCGAGGGGCAGAAGATCAGCGCTGCAACTATCTTAGGAGCGGAGGTAAGTAGCCGGCTGGGTCACGTTAGACCCAAGTAACTTTTTTCACTAAATATATTATGAAACTTTTTTTGGTTTAGTGAATATTTGTACTACAATGGGGGGCTATTATCTTAAAATGAGGATTGATAACATTTTGGAGCAAATACATAAGCAGCCGGAAAGCCAATCCCAGCTTGAAAAACCAGTTGCATCTACCTCTTCTGCAGTTTCAATTTCAAATCTGAAAAGGGTCAGATGCTACCTACCTATGCGATTGGAAAAATGACCAATAACATTCTCTAAAATGCTCTAAATGCTTACATATTATTTGTTAGACACATTCCGTCCAAAATGTTTATGTCAAAAAGTATAAAGTCTAAAATTTGTTATCTTGTTAGTTCGAAAAAAAAAAACAAGTTTTTTATTTTTTTGTTATTATAAAGATATGAGAAGTGCCATAAATATCTTTTAGTTAAAGTTTTTGTTACATTTCTATTTTTTTTTTTAATATTTTGAGTTCACACTAATAAAAAAGTGCCACAAAATTAGGTTAGTTACGTGTAAAACATGATATTTTTTTTGTATTCTAAAATTAAACCAAGTTTATTTTGTAAAAAAATGTTTTTATATTTCATAACTAACCATATTTTATACAGATATTATAAAAACTACGTTCTACAACTGATTTTTTCGTATGGGTAAAATACGATACCGGTAGTGTTGCCAAAAAAGGCGATACCAGCTAAGGGTTAATAACGCGGCAAAGTTATTGGGTACCTCTTTATTTTCGTCCATATATAATGCGATTAGTGGGAGGTGAATTCCTTAGTCAATTAGTTTTGGTTATAAAACTATAAAGATCATCAAAACATTTCCATTCAGTAATTATCACGACAATGAGCTCGATAATGACCAAAGTCTGTAATATCGCCGCCGGACTGCAAAAACTCTATTAATCCAAAAATTTTGTATTTAGCATTATTTAATGTTATTTCCAGGGTAAACTTTTATAAAATCGAAATTTATTGACCGAATTTCATTTCACCTAAAACTTTTGTTTCGTTTTTGTTCACTTTATTGAAGTCACGACTGCCACTGTATCAGTTGACCTATTATCAATTCTATTTTTTTTGTTACTCCGGCGTTTCATTTGGTCGAAAGACTTTTAACCGAAGTTACACTTAGGCGAAATAACATTTCTTCGAAGTATTATGTTTCCGAACATTCATTACTTATAGGTACCAATGTTTAATTATTACTATTTTAATTTACGAGTAATTTAGCACGTAATGAAACAGTTGATTATGAACAAAAGTGGTGTTTACTGGTCCAAGTATGAAGCATGCAAACAAAGATACTATGAATTACACTCTAGGTAAGGCAAACAAGACTGCATAAAGTCGGTATTGAAGCGGTTTGTTTCTGTCACAAAATTTAGAAGAACAACATTTGACTTTTTAGTGTAATATTAAAAATATAACATGGTGTACAAAGTTGTATTGCAGTGGTGAAAAGATGGCAAATAAATAAGTTCAAAAGATGCTTCGGCCGATAGTAGTATTATCGGTTTGAATGAAATTTAGTACCGATATAGTCTGGGACTCGAGAAAGGACTCAGGATAGTTTTCATCCCGGAAATCCTTCGGGAACGGGAGCTATTAATCCACGTGGACTAAGCCGCGGGCAAAAGCTAGTTGTTACTGGGATGGACCATACCAGATTGTGACCAAGATCAACGACGTCACCTACTGGATACGGAAGAGTACGAGGACTGCGCCTAAAACTGTTCATGTAGATCGGCTGGCACGATACTACGGGAATGATGATGCTCGGGATGAGCATGTCATAGGAGGGGGCAGTGTTACGTAGAGAGGCAATGGTGACGCAATGCCGATTGTTCCGGGCACATTCGGTAAAGTTCCACAATGTTCTAGAACGTTCGATGGCGTTCCGAGGGGTCATTCAAGAAACTTATAGATCATCGTCATCATTCGCGATGTTACTGGAATGTTCCCGAATGTACCTGTGAGCCTCGGGTTGTCGAACTTTCTAGAAAATGTGATTGGACGATATAAGTAGCGGACGGTCGGCACGCGACACAGTTCAGTTTTGGTAACGAAACCGCGAAAATCGCCGCGAAGCGGAACTACGACTGCGATACTAAGTGTGTTTTGTGTAGTTGAAGTGTTAGTGTGTGTTTGTGTTGGTGAATTTTAATGAAGTAATCGTGTTTTTTCGAGTAAAACTGTAATTTTTATTTATTCCGAACCCCAGCTTGTAACAATAATAATAATTGAATAGTTTTTTTTATACACGAGACATGGTTGTTTTATTTCTTAGGAACTATCGCACTGATCAAGTGTGTGTTTCTATTTACTTGAGGTACTTTTAAGGTACATTAATTTAGTGTTATTACATTTTATGAGTAATGGTTTATTAATATAATATTATAAAACACCCGCCATCTTGATGTCAATATGGCGGGTGTACATTAATTTGTGAATAATTTCGTTACGATAGAGGTACAGATTTTTTAGAGCTAGGTACAAAATAGTATGCTTTAGGTACATTTGTTTGGTAATTGGTACAATTTAATTCGTTATGGTACACCAGCCATTTTGACTCTCATGTTGGGCTACCGTCCTGGCGCCCGACTGAGCAGAGCCCTTTAAAGCCGCAATTATATTATGCTGACGCCGCGTGTCGCAACGCGTGGGTAAGCTATCGGTTACATACATTTAGTACACGACACAGCGACACGCGGGACGGGACTAATGTAATCAATCCAGTACTAAATGTATGTAACCGATAGCTTACCCACGCGTTGCGACACGCGGCGTCAGCATAATATAATTGCGGCTTATATTTTTTAATGTAGGCTAATAGAAGTTGAGAGGTAATGCCAAAACCGCCACTGAAGGAAGCAACAGGATCACAATAACCTAGACTCGACGGGTGTGCACAATTAGTGTGCACGGATTTGCACATTTCTTGGTACAAATTCGTAAGCATATTTTGTAAATAGTCTCCATAATTTGATCGTGCTGATTCCGATGTGTGAATATACTTTATGATCGAGTAATAGCTGGAAGCTATTAGGGTTTCTGTTTTCTCATAACATGAACTGGCTGGAACTCTGAAAGTTGTGTATTCGATACAATGAAACATCGTTTTCCACGAAATTTTGAGTGTATGTACTAGGTTCATCACGTATTAACTTATTCGAGAAAAAAAATTACTTATGGTAAGACTTGACAAACCAACGCCGTTTCTAGATCATTTACCTATACATAAACGTTTATTAATTACTAGCTTCTGCCCGCGGCTTCGCTCGCGTTAGAAAGAGACAAAAAGTAGCCTATGTTACTCTCCATCCCTTCAACTATCTCCACTTAAAAAATCACGTCAATCCATCGCTCCGTTTTGCCGTGAAAGAAAGACAAACAGACAGACAGACAGACACACTTTCCCATTTATAATATTAGTATGGATAAATACGAATAAATATTTTCAAATGTAGGTGCAGTAAGTTACTAGTTATCTCATAACAACTTTCTCAAGGACAAGTGTGTGTAATTAGATCGAAAATGTCTGTTCCGCGATTAGCTCTTGAAATCACGATAGGAAATATTTATCAGTAAGTAGCGGATAGCACAAGTACTAAAGAACGTTATACAAACATTTCAAGAGAATCCATTCAATATTGCTTGAGGAATCTTTTTCTAGAGAAACACCATTCATATCATAAACAATCGGACTTTAAACCAAGTTTTTCGCAAACTAAAAAAGGTTGCGTGGGAAGTTATCATTACGTTTACCGCTTTGTCCAAACTGTCTATACGAGTATGTCTGGCATTAAGAAATGTTTCTCGCATTCGCAGCTGACACACATCTACTTACAAACTAGAATTCCTTGAGAAATAAGAACTTATGAACTACACAGCATTCATCTAATCACTAATCTTTCCCACAGAGCTTTAAAACTAACATTAATCTATTACAACAATGGTAGAGGAGAGATTATAAATTATATTTCCATTCTAATGCCATATTAATATCTACAATTTAATGCGCCAACGATGTCATTAGTAACAATCAAATTATTTAAAGCTATACAAGTTTTTGTACTCTTTTTAAGTATTAGTTGTACGTGACACGCATTTTTATGTAGGCGGTAAAATGAATAATTTTTAATTAAGTAAAATTAATCTAGGAGATTTTTTGTCATGTACATTGAGCAATTTATTAAAATTTATGTTAATTAGTGCAAAAAGCTTCATATAAAGTTTGTGTGTACTATTTGGCAAAAGGAGATTTGTATTACAAAACCTCCTTTTGCGGTAAAGTATAACTCAGGAAGTCTTCCAGATTTCGTCAAAAACTTTGGGAAGCTTATAAATTTACTGTTATTGTTCTCTTTTGCCTGCCTTACGTCTGTTTACGAGTGGTTTCTTCCTAGTAGAAAATATGATATACCAAGACTTAAATTAATGAATGAATTTTACAGAACAAAAGAAGTATTATTAGCATAAGTTTCTGAACTTATTAAATGGCAAGCATTACGAAATCGTTGGTCGAACTGTGTTCTTTATAGTTATCGTTATGGATGTTCAAAACCATAGACACAACGACACAGAGTTCTGAAACATTAGAAATATTGAAACGTGAGTGTCACCGCCCCTTCGGCGCGTTTACACGCGAACGGATCCGTTGCCCAGCGTCCCGAAAATATTGCCTGACCACGCTCGAACTCGACTTAACAATCAATATGTTACCTAGTCTACACCTTCCTTTATAGGATTTTTTTAACCGCACCAAGTTTAAAAAATTTAAATAGAATAAAGAATTCTGGATGTGTTGCTACCCTTTAGCAATAATCAATAGAGTATGTTGATTGTTATTTCAACTGTCATACGATATGTTAGGTACTTCAGTATGATGCCTAACCTGTAGGATTCTCATAATGGGATCTATTTGGCACATAAAAAAATTGACAGTAAAACCCATATACTTGTGTGTTTAGAGAGTAGGTAGGTCATACAAATATTTTATTCCTGATGCGGGATTACGAGACTCAATACAGAAGGACGTCCCGACATTGCGCCATTCCTGTCGCCAAAATATTAGGTTTACATACATACCTATATGGCTAGTAATACTGCCGGCGATTAATTTATCTTATGAGTTCGATAGATATACGCCAAATTGACATGGACGTAGGTTGGGGCGTAATAAATGCTCCGTTAATAGCAATATTCATTAATACCACATGTTTCCTCACATTCAATGATATTTATTTATTCTTTTTCATGTAAGTACTGGATCATTGTTCGTATGGCCCTTTTCAAAAGTCGTCTCAATAGTTTAGTGATTAAATCAAATTGTAGTGCAGTTTTTTTCTTACAAATATCTCTATACAAAAAGTTTCGGCAAAATTGGGTACAGGACTGTTCATTATGAAAATTTTCTTCGGACACGTGTATGAAAGTTTGCTACCGATCATAGGCTCTCTACCCCTTCAATGAATGGTCTCAAGGGGATAAAGCCGCAAACACTACGGATAGAAAACGGATTAGTGGTCATGAAAAATAAAACGATATAGCGCTCCATGGGAAATCTTTTTTAATCTTCCACTCTGTCCGTTTCCCATTTAGATGGACAAGCACCTTAATTGCTTTTAGATAGTAGCTTAACAAGTTGTTACTACTTACTATATTATTTCTTCATTCAGATATCAGAACGATTACATGCGAAGAAACTCGTTGTGTTTCCGCTCCAAAACGTTACAATTTTGTCATATTTGATGCGCGTCGTACCTGTGTATATTTTCCTAGAATTATTTAGAAGCATATTTAATAGAGTTAAACGCAATAAACCTTGCCGCCGTAGGGGAGGATAACTTGATGCAAATTATACAATTTATGCGTCAACCCACGGCGTAAACAACTTTTTACACTAGTTTTAAAACGTTTTTTGCGTTTTCTGAGTAGTTTTATGTAGAAGTAAATACTACTTAACTATTTTATGCTGTGCTATGCTATTTTAAAGATTATGTACCCATTTCTTGACACGATTTATGACTCGCGCTAGCACCAGCACGATTGTAAATCATATTTATTGTTAAGTATACCTAATATTATCATAACAATAAACTAATGTCGTTATAAAGTACTTTACACGCGCTATTTTATTGAGTGATTATGGTTTCGTGTACAATTAAAGAAAACGCTTTGTCTTTCATAGATTTATACAGCGGTGACGTCAAACCTTATTGATTTAAACCGCGGAACGTTTTCACGAATATTTAAGTACACTTGTGACGTTTTTATTATCAGGATTATTATAATAATAAATACGATACCAATGTCAATTGTAAAGTGTAAGAAGCAATCGAATGATAAGGCGAGATATTGTAAGCGTCGCGCGTCGCATGATATGTGCGTACGTAACACGATAACTCTTATCAGTTAATACTGATTTAAGCTAAGATTAGGCTGTGATAAAAGGCGCTCAACGTACAGCACGGTCTTAGGACGCTCTCACTCGCTAATAGAAGGCCCTTAGTGTTGTGTGAGCTGAATGCTAAGCGAGTAGTACCGCCCGAAGGCTGGTACAGAAACTAGGTCGGTTTGAAGATTTTAATAGTGCGTAAGTTGTCGCATGTTGCCAACCGGCGGCGGCGTAGGACACACGCTTCACGCTCATAGAGCCAGATCGAATTCTTCGAGTCGCACACACATGCAGGTCGAATGCATAAACGTAGATGTAGACTAGAGAAGTAGCTACAGGCAGCATTGCATTATGTCCCTGCTCGACGGTGAACAGTGAACGAGGCGGGCTGAGACTCCGCCGACACTTAATTGGCACGAGATGACCAATTGATAAGAACTTTAATAACGTCAGTGTACAATAGAAGGTTTACCGTCACTCTGTAGCGTATATTGGCACATCAACAACTGTTTAATGAAATACATTAATGTACGTTTACATTTCAAACCTCTGCTTTTCTGACTACACGGACTAACAAAAATTTTTAATATACCTAAATTGCAAACTTTTTCATTGCAGTAGAAGCATTCTCACATTTCGCAGTGAGGTATTTGCAATTATTTTCTTCCTGACTCTGGTTTCCGATTCAAACTCATAGCCGTGTTACATATTTGGTCATTATTATCATCTCCATCCCGTGTCCTTATATCTGTAAAGTATAATATCGGTCTTACAATCTAGCTCGCCTATACAGCGCGGCGCTTTAATGGCGACATTAATTTGACACACGTATACATTTCCACAGTACAAATTTATTACGCAAATTTAATTCCATTAAACCTTTTTATTTACTTATTAATTTGAAATTTTTGCGAATATTTAAAAATAGCACTTTGGAGCAACCTGTATTTAAAATCAGTAGCGCAGCGGTCAATTACCGGGGTCACGGATTATAACATTTCATCAATGAAATTAAAATGAATAAGCAATACAATTAGGATGAAACAAACGCAAAGAGTAGGCAACTGAAGGAAAGAGAGAGATCCCTTTGTCGGCGATATGCGCAGGCGGCGCGCGGGGCGGTGCGCGCCCTCCCTTCCACCCGCCCGAATCCTTTTTTTGTCGTCTAGTCTCTAGTGCTAGCCGGCCGGTCCTCTGTCCTTGACACATTTCTTCATACTCGTGCGCATAATTACGTTGTGTTATGTTTTTGTGAATGTTTCCGCGAAAAAGACGCTTAAAAATTGTTTCATTTAATTTTTGTGTAATTAGGATAATAATTAGATTATGATATTGCGATAAAGACGCTTTGTTTCGTTTTAGTTAGTTTTTCGATCTGTAGGTACATCTTTTGCGACAAGGACGCTTTTATTTGTGTTATTAAGTGCTTGTGTAAACCTGTGATCGTGATGGCTAATACACACCCGAACTACACGGCAGCTGAATATGCGGACATGATCCTAATTTACGGAGAATGCCATCAAAATGCCGCCCTTGCGATAAGGACATATCGCGAGAGATATGGCAATACAAGACTATGCCCTACTAATCCTCGCACTATTGTAGGAGCTCTTCAGCGTATCCGCGAAAATCGGCCAGTGGATCCTAGGATTCAACGGCCCGATCGACCGCCTACACGACAAAACCCACTCCGGTTAACTGAAAATGTACTACAACATTTCCGAGAACAGCCCAAAACTAGCCTCCGCCAGAGCGGTAGACATTTTCAAGTCCATCACAGAACAGTCCATAGGATATTAAAGTGAAAAGTGCATACATTGTTAAGTCGTGATAAACAAATAAGAGTGAATTATTGTCAGTGGTTGTTAAGTAAAATTGAAGAAGACAGTGACTTTCTTTCCAATATTTGTTGGACTGACGAAAGTACTTTCACCAGAAACGGCATTTGGAACCAGCACAACATGCACCATTGGGCACCGAAAAACCGAAACCCGCGCGTTTGGCGAGAGTCAGCTCATCAGTACAGATTTTCGGTAAATGTTTGGGCAGCTATTCATGGTGACAACATCATCGGACCCGTCTTCATTGATGGCACCTTGACCGGAGAAAGGTTTGTTGACATACTAAATGATACGGTGTCAGAATACACAAACAATCTTGACGTTCGCCGATACCAAAGAATGTGGTACCAATTGGATGGCGCGCCGGCACATTCTGTATCAGCAGCCAGGCAGTGGCTAAATGATACGTTTGGTACACAATGGATTGGGAGATTTGGACCTCGTAGGTGGCCAGCACGATCGCCAGACCTCACCCCACTTGATTTTTTTCTTTGGGGGACCATCAAAGACGATGTGTACGCAGAGAACGTGGAATCGGTGGAACAATTACGCATACGAATAATAAACGCGTTTGAGAAATTGAGGCAAATGTCTCTAAGTGACAATTTATTATCCAATGTGCGGGATAACATGAAACGTCGTTTAGCCCTTTGTATCCGTCAACAAGGGGGACTTATTGAAAACAAAAAAATTTAAAATAATGACAATTAAATTAGTGATTGTGATTAGTGATGATAGTGAGAATAATCAATAATAATAAGCAAGGGAGGAATGATAAGTGATAGCCTAAGCAGCTCCATTGTAGGTAAGGTTACGCTGTACTTGTGTCGCTCGGTTTCTTTGATATTATGCCGCCAAAGGATCGGCGGCGGACCGATCACGAGTACAAAGCACGTTGAGCGGTTGCCAGACCGCAAAGCGACGCGTTGCCGCTTCGAGTAAACGTAAACAATCGAGTAAGCTAGGTAAGTAATTTCATGAATGAATTTTTGCACAGAGTGATCCTAAATTTCATCACTTTTTTATTATTAAGTTTGTGTGAAAAAATTTTTTTTTCTGTTTTCGTATTATCTTATCCTGTGTTATTTTAAATGATTAATGACCACTAGCACTACCTGTGGGTTAAATTAATGTCACCATTAAAGCGCCGCGCTGTATATCATAAAACTCATTATATCCAGTAACGTAGACGGCGCAATTCCTGATTATTCTCGCTTATTGTACGCGTCACAGGTCTTTGACATGCTCCACCACTGTTTGTGTTTACATACTCATTAACACTGAAGAACAGTCTAAAATTATTCTCTTGGCTCACCGCATCACATAAACAAACATCACGAGTCTATTCCCCGATAGGGTAGGCAAGTGTATATTACAATCAACCGCAAAAAAAACCGTGAAAAACTGGTTACTCTAATCTGTCTAATTGTGTAATTGGATTAAAATTTAAGTATATTTGATTTATTTTTGAATGATTACCCAGATTACTGGTCACTGTCGGCCTTGTTATTGCTCGGCAACAGTTAGTCCTTGAGATACGCAAGTTTGGTTAGTTTCCTGATCGTCGTAAACTCACACCCAACATTAATCTTGACTGCTTTTGTTTGGTGTATGATCACAAAACCGTAAACAGAATACTCCAGATTTGATCCCGGGGTCAGGGCAATGTATAATTTGGTGTTTTCGTTAATAGTTTTTCGTTTCGTTTTAGCAGAAAATCCTGATTAATGACTATCTCGTTTAATTTTTACGGGAAACATACTCGTATAATATGTCGATATGGCAGAAACCTTTACCCTTTGCCCACCCCTCGGAGAAGTACAAGTGTGATGTTATAAATAGGAACTAGTGAAAAGCATTGTGTAAGCTGTTTAATAAGCCGAGAGATACCCGGCCTTAAATAGTTTTCTTCCCATGCGTTTCTCTAAGATTAGGTTCAAGTGGGTGAGCAGTGGTTAAAATAGACTGTTGTAACGATTTTCTAAACAGTTTTTTGACTACATACATTCTTTTAGAAATGATGCAATTGTTAGCTGCAAATTAGTTAGTTTGTGGGCTTTAATTAATGCTATTTATCTAAGAAATCGTCAAACGGGATCCTGATAGGGCTAGGCATAGATGAGCTAGATAACTCATTTAGTGGTCCATATAATGTCATGATCAAGCCAACGACCATCGAGCTATACGGCCTTGGTTCGGCTTACCTAAAAAAAGAACTGCCTAAACCTTAAACCCCCAAATGAATTTAATTTCGGAATGCGGCGGCATTGGTTACATCTCGACAGACCAAAAAAGAACCTCCCTCCTGGTTATAGATAAGGTCGGTCGGTTTAACCAGGTTGGTCAAAAAAAAAAGGGAAGCCGCTGAGCAGTGAGTGGTACCCCCAAAAGGTAGTAAAGTCGAATTCATTTCTTTTAAAACTATGATGAATATTGAAGTAGGGATATCATCTTCCTGACTCCAAATAATATCATTATCACTGCGCTCAAAGAAGAATCAAAACTAGATTGTTCAGATTCGTAGAACACACAATCTTTGCAAACTCCGGACTAACGGAAAAGGGTCAGTTTACCGCCGGCAGGTAATTAGCTAACAAGCTGTCACTAATGCCCGACTGTAGCCGCAAGGAGAGGGGAGGCAGCGGCGCATCGCCACACACATGTGGACGCAATAGTTCCCTGTAGGGTACAAACGTGACAGAGGGCACCACTTCACGAAATGGGGTGTTTGTCGTACAGGGCAAATGGGTGACGCTCGTTTCTAAGGGACACTGATGGGATGGGACTTTGCTTCTGTAACGATTTACAAGTTTTAACTATAAGGTCTAAATAAAAAAGTTATATAGTACTTTCTTTGACCTAGTTAATAGACCTGGGGGCCTAGTCTGCTATTACATTCGTGTCTCAATGACCAGTCATCGGCCGGATATTTGACAACTTTGACAGTTTTTGTATGGGAAATGTGTCAAAAGTCATTCATTGAGACACGATTGTAATAGCAGACTAGGGCCCCTGGTGACAGTAACCATATTTACAATATTGAATAACATAACACAGTAATTATCCATACTAAAATTATAAATGGGAAAGTGTGTCTGTCTGTCTGTATGTTTGTCTTTCTTTCACGGCAAAACGGAGCGACGAATTGACGTGATTTTTTAAGTGGAGATAGTTGAAGAGATGGAGAGTAACATAGGCTACTTTTTGTCCCTTTCTAACGCGAGCGAAGCCGCGGGCAAAAGCTAGTAAAGTATATTTTTTACCTTAACCGATCGATAAAATACGAGCAAAAGTAGGTGAAAGAAAAAAGTTTAAAATCAAATTAGCATTCGTATCCAAACAAACTAATTTTAGAACATCTAATTCTGCTAAACGTATGAACACCCACTCAATTTTGTTTCCCCGTGTCACAATCATGCATCTTTAAAATGCGCGCCGGCAGTGAATTCCACGTACCGTACCGTGTACCTTTTCGAGGCAGTTCTCAAATTAGATTTTTCGTGCTGATAACATAATTCCCGATTTGCCGGAAATTGCTTCAGAGGAACTTTGCTCAATAAATGTTCAGGTTTTGCTCCCATCACATTTCGTTTCAAATAGTGTACAGCAAGTCATCTCCGTTTCTATCGCTTTAGGGAAACACTCATAAATCACATTTGCATAAAAATACACATGCAAATTTGCTACTAAATACCTTATGTTTGGGCAACATAAAAAATGATCCAATTGTTTTTCCAAGTAATTTAGGCTATAAAAGATAGCGCATGCCACTGCCTCTGCCGCCAAAGGCGATTCTCGTTCGTGTGTATGTAGATAATTGTTGTCTGACAAGCGAGGCGAGAGATAACAGCCGCCGCCGGACGCCGATGTTACTATCGAATTTATTCACCTTCCGGACGATGACGTCACCGCTTTATCTTAAACTCACACGTCACACTAAAACTCGGGCGGCGCTTACGGAATGCACACGTAGTAGTGGGATATAAAATTGGACTTCAGTTGACGTCGCATCAGTGTTAATTATAGTGATCATAGATGTTGTTAGGTATTAGTTAGGTACTTTCTTATTAAAATTTAACTTGAATTGAAGTTAGAATCTTCTTAATGGAAAGAGAAAGATGCACTTAACTTAAATTTACGTTAGTTTGTGAATAAGACAATCGGCACCATTGTGTACGAAGCGACCACATTGCATGCTACATCTATACGCAACTTATAATCGCTTGCATTGAGAATGAAGTAAGTTTCTTGGTAATACACACATTTTAACAAGTCTGTTTTCTCTAAAAACAGAAAATGAAAACCAGGTTTTTGTATACACGTTCAATTAGGTCGCCGCCCAACGGGAACTTGTTTAGAAAGTTTCCCGGATATTATTTATTTACAATAATTTACCAGACACATACTCTCTATATTTCATTAGGTTTGAACTGAGAAACAAACCCACACATTCATTATAAAAATGTAAAATGGCGTCAGGGCGTGAAACATGAGTACTTAAATTACCAAGTAAATATGCCGATTATAAATGTCGTCAGAAATGACAAAATGTACTTCAGATATTTACAAGTTTGAATTTGAGTAATCAGTCTTGGAGGTCATTAGGACGTGGGTCCCAGTCCCAAACAAGTAACCTTTGAAAAAAAAAAGCCTTAAAGAGAGAGTTGGTAGAATGACCGACTAAATCATGACATAAGTTGGCACTTAGATAACCTTTTTAAAACACCGTCATCGTTAAAGCAAACAACATTTGTTTTAAACCAACTTACCAGAAAAGGCTAACCTTGCTATTAATATTAAGGCAAGCCAAAAAGTTTTTCCGTAATTAAGAAAAAACCAGAAAGTCTTTTAGACACTTCTCTATCATGTTCTCGAATAACTTTTGTATATTTTCATAGTTTTTGTTTACTAATAGACTAGTTAGATAGAATAGTTTTTTCTTCTCAATGGACCTCTCTTTGAAAGGCTGATTTCCGCATTTAGTTCTTTAATCTAGAGTTCAACATCATAATACGTTCAGCTTGTACGAAGAGCACACCACTAGATACCAGTACAGATATAAAACATGTGCATTGTCCGCAGGCGTACGAGCGCGCCAACCTCGCGGACGCTCTGTTACCGCGCACGCTTGTCGACGGCGAGCTGATCATCCGCCAGGGCGACACCGCTGACGGCATGTACTTCGTGGAGGACGGCGCCATCAGCATCCGCATCACCCGCGACGACGGCAACGAGCATGAGATCAAGCGTCTTGGTGAGTCACTGTGTTACTAAAACATTTTGAATTGATATCAGTCACTTTTACAGTCGTGATGGGATGGCCTAATGGTTAAAACCTCTTATGCAACCGAACCTAGCTTTTTTAATTCATGTGTTCTTTACAAGTTTATCTAGGACATCTCTTACATCCCGTGCCTCGGAAAGCACGCAAAGCCGTCCCGGTTGTCATTCGTAGACCCGGACACGGACGCCTACGGGGTGTCCGGACGCAGAAAATTTGCGATCAGTCCAACTAAGGGGTATAGTGTTACCCAGTGTAGATGGTGTTGGAGGTCTGATAAGTAGTCGCTCAATGTATAACTTTGGTATTCGTCTGGATTCGGATTGACTGGAAGCTATCATAATTGGACAAAGTCTAGGGAGGTGATGATTTGTCAGTTTTCCCGTCCTTTACTTTATGGACCTTCGAGCCTAATTTTTAAGGTGTACTGTGAGCATATCTAACGGAAGAGACGCTTTCTGCCTATCGTCGGTCACGTAAAATGATAATGAAAGGAACAACTGATACGCGTTAGTGCGTCGAGCGTATGTACTGACAGTGATACGTTCAGCATCGTCCGTTTGAAGTCCACCCATCCTTAGTAGTAAATCTCTTAGCTATAGATTATTACTCTCTATCATTGTCTTAGAGCTGTTATGGATGCCAATATAAAGCAAAACAGATGAAACGTTTCACTTTTGTGTCTTGGTTGCAAAGAACAATGTCTTACTAGCGTAAATCAAGACGTAATGACCTTTTGTGTGCCATCAAATAAACATCTTAAACGCATTAAATCTTCGCTTCAACCTTGGAAGTGATTACGACCCGTTTACGATGGTTATCATCATACTGCTAACCGATTTTGACCCTTTATTTTGAGGCTGGTGAAAAATCCGGCTTGCTGTAAGTCACTTAAACTCACATTATAAATCCATAGTATGGCATTTAGTTCGAAAGACAATAAATTGCAACTTTACAATATAAAGGAAAGGTTCACATCACCATACGTAGACATAGGCCTGTTTATTGAGCACCTAATATGCAAGACAGCCGGAGCATGTAACAACGTCATCTATAAGAGCGTTGAGTAATCAATAACCTATTAGTTTGCCTTACTTCGCTCATACGGCCTGCTCCGATGTCGGGCGAATGATCGATTGTTTCTGAAAACAACGCCTTATGTGAATTTTTACTTTAATATTTAGTACGTAAACTACCTACCTAATAATTTATTTGTTGTGTATTTTTGACACAGGCTAATTAAATTATAACAAGCAAAGTCGCGCTGATTTTGTTGACAGATGCGTTGGATATTTTAATAGTCAACAACATAGGTAATTTATGTTTTCTTCTATTGGGATAATTTAAGGGAAAGATATCTATGTTTTACAAAGCACTTTAAAATTAATAAACTATTTGATAAGACAAGAAACGTAACCTTGACAACTAGTAACGATACCAAATTTTCTATTATAAACTGTTGATAGCACCTGTTTAACGCCTTCATACAGTTTGTCGTATCAATTGTTTTAAAACTCTTCTATGTCGACACCTGAAGAAACCGATAATCATGCAACGCTGATTCTATCTTTCAGCCGATTACAAGGCTGTTAGCGAACTCGTAATGACAATCTATGTATATGTAATGGTAAACTAAACTGACCGCTAGGGTGATATATCAACGCACAGCTCAAACCGCTAATCATAAGGACATGCAACTTGGAGGGGTCCACTCATCATCATCATCAGTATCAGTAGTATTACATAACCCTAACATCTGTTTAGTTACATAAAAGTTATTTTTTGTCAACAGAGGCTGGTGGGTACTTTGGTGAGCTGGCTCTCGTGACCCACAAGCCGCGCGCTGCTTCTGCTTACGCCGTCGGACCCACCAGGGTGGCATGTAAGTATCATTACAATTTTCATGTCAATAGAAGATAAATTGATCAGCACTAACTACTGATGTTAAAGTTTGAGTTGACGCTGCGCGAGTATTTGCTACGCAGTTTATTTTGATTTTATTATAAACTCCTTTTTTATGGGTCCAGTCAGCACTCAGCAGTAACATAAGGGTCAGATAATACAGGCCACTGTTTGTACTTGTGGTGCAAGTGCGCCTAAGGGTACATGCTATAGTTGGGGTTGTGACCATTATACCAAGGTTTAAGGTTAGACCCCTAAAGCGGATTTTCCATTAGTACACAAAGACCGGGTAATGACCATAATCCCGCCGGTCATGGCGTCACCGCCCGTTTGAGTCTCGTTACACTTAAAAATAACTAGCGCAATAAACTTAATCGTGTGGTAGTCTGTATGAGATAAAAATAAAGTAAACATTTTTTGCCCTGGCAATAATTAAAACAGTGCAGCCAACCGAACAAAACGAGCAACATTGTACAGGTGTTTATTGTCGGGCCAGTAAATTGTTAGTATTAGCATCTTATTCCTGCGTCGGCCTCATTTGCATGTCGCCGGGTGACAGCCTCGCTGCAGCATTCATCACCATACATTAACTTCGTTTTCCTCTTATTGTCAAGTCCTGTATTGATGGCACAATGTCTAATACATTTTAGGCCTGTACCAATACACAGTAGTAGTAAAAGAATATTCAATAAACTGTAGCCTTGCCACATCTGCCTGTTTATTTGGATGAGCTTATAGTTGACGGGTTTTAATGCGATTTCAGTCTATAATCTTTTATCGTTTTTGAAGATTAGAATTGCGCGGTAATGACAATCTTAGTTTAATAAGCGGTTCGGTTGTTTAATGAAAATAGAATTATACTATCCTTGAAAAGTAGTTCTACTGTCTATGTAAAAAGGTTGTCCAATAGCAAACATGCTTTTTCCGCGTTATTTACTGATGTACACAAAAACATGCACATACATAGTGTACCTTGGCTTTTTTGTAAGCGACGGTCATGCTTATAAAGTATCCTCGTTTGTTTTATTATTGTCAGTAGACGACGATATAATATTACAATAAAAAACATCACCTGGCTACGTGCCAATTTTACAACTACAAAAAGTACACACCATTGAGTATTTGAAATTCTTACAATGTGACATAATGACAAAGTAATCTATAGATAGCGGTGTGCGGTTAAAGTCACAGTTTTATCTGCGAAGCTGTCGTTATTTAGTAATTAAATGCTATCAATTAATAACTTGTTATCACGAAGTACTAATCAATATACAAGTTCTGTTTCTACCATTTCAAACACCTTGTGTAACCTTCATTTGATAATTAGATGTTTGTGCATAGCCGATGTTTGTATTCACTTAATTAGTGCTTAAAAACGATAAAGCACTAATTGAGAAACCCATCTAAACAATGTTATTCTTACTTTAACTAGATGTAAAGGTATTTGAAAGATCAGTATCTGAATCCGTGTATGTATATTATAAACTAGTTTACGGCATTCGAAATATTGAATATATTGAAACCTACTGGACCTAGTTTGGTTTCTCTATCTACATATAGGTTTAATACATTGGAAACATTGATTGGTTGTGAACAACGTATAAGCATTAATAGTACCACTTACAACCGCCTTTTTAATACATCAAGCTCTGAGTCTGCACCACCATAGAGTTCAGTAACAATATGAAGTAGAAAGGAGGTATAAAACCAACATGAAAGAAAGCTAACATTAGCTATATATGTTCCAGTCCTGGACGTGGAAACGTTCGAGCGCCTGTTGGGGCCGTGCATGGAGATCATGAAGCGCAACATCGACGACTACGAGGAGCAGCTCGTGAAGCTGTTCGGCGACAAGAGCAACCTCACCGACGTGCGATGAACGGCCGCTCGCACGCACTACGCGCCCGCACTTGTTTCCCTTCCACACACCGTAATCTACTCCTATATACATTTTTATCGCTTTATGTGAGGTTATGCTGACGTGCACTCTGACGTCCTACAAATTATAGCAAAATTACAATGTCATGTCAACGTTTTAGTTTTTATCTAATATTATTACTACCTAAATTGAATGTGATCTTTAAGAACAAATAGTATTTAATTGGGGATACCAAATAGTTAATTTAGAATGGATTCCTATTCTCAATATATGTTATGCCAATACATGACAATGATATCTTATTAATGTTAAAATATCGTTATTAAGGCTCACTAGGTAGCTCCTATGTATTTATTAAACAGCATAACCTCATAGAAATCCAGTCGGTTTGTGCTCGTAAAGCGTATGCTTACTAAATAGCTTATTGTAACATATTGGTGCCGATTCTCTTGTGCACAAACTATCGTAAATTTAAGTTAAGTGCATCTTTCTCTTTCCTTTTAATTAAGAAAAGGACAGAAGATCAAATATTAGTTAAGTCCTGTCAAATTTAGACACTCCATAGATAATTTAGACGCAATTTAAAAACATGGCGTCTAAATATACGTCAATTTTCATCGGGCGCTGTCTAATTTGACAGGATTAAACTAAAATGTATCTTCTGTCCTTTTCTTTAAGAAATGGAAAGAGAAAGATGCACTTAACTTAAATTTACGATAGTTTGTGCACAAGAGAATCGGCACCATTTTGTGCTTAACCAACTAAAATGTTGTAGTACAAGTACACAGATTTGATTTCATTTGAAGTAGTGCCATGTTGTTTATTTAATGTAAATTTAATTGTAGTTGATAAATAAAACAGATTACGCGTTGAATGGAAGGTGAAACGATGACTACAAAACGAGCGCTTAATAATATTGCATTGATACAAAAATACGCTTATTTTAGATAGAGAAATGCCTTAGTAGCTAAGTAAATTTATAAGGTACACCAAGGAGGTGGCGTCGAGGCGAGTGCGTAGAAAACAAAATGTTAACGAGACATCATGCTGAGTTTATGTGCCATAACTTGTAACAAATGCAGTGACGAATGACGACAGCGCGGCCCGACGGCTCGCCAAATCTGTTCAATTGTATCAACTAACTGATTGAAGTTTCTTTTAATTTCGTGTCACAATTCTTTTGCTTTTTATCATGCAGATATTATTATTTAATGAAAGCGTGTCATAATTTTGTTTTCTACGAATGTCGTCACCATACACGAACAAGTCAACAGCTGACGATAACAATAAAAGAATTTATGACTCGAGGGTAAAAGGCATTAGTGTTAAACTTTAACATAAATATGTTAACGTAGTGAGTGGTTACAATGCAATACTATTCGGCACTCGACCACGTCTTATCTTGGGATATTCTCAATCGCTATCGCCATTTCTATTAACTTAAGATATTTCCACTGACACAGGCTTTTCTGAATTATAACAAAATTATATACCTATTAGGTAAATTATATACTTAGTTGTATTCTTTTTTTGTGATTAGATTAAATCTATCACTATCTTTTTTATTTATTTTTTAGCTTGGTTAATGGTTTTTCGTCGATATATGTATATGGAGATTGTAATGCATTATTGTAATCATTTATTGTACGCCAAATTATATTATGTAATAGTGTACGTGTATGTATGTTTCATTTGAAAAGTCTAAGGACATTCAGACTGTATGAAATACAAATACATACATACAGAAATATAATATATATCATTTATTTTAGTTTGCAGAGTATTTTTATGACTATTGTTTGATAGTAATTTTGTTAAGCAAAAGGAATTGTTTATGTTGTCTTTTAATTAATTTAAATCTTCTTTTATGTTGTAGAGAGTTCCTATTGTTTTGTTTGCTCTTTAACAATTTTACATTATAATAGATCTGAGGTGTTTATCTTTGTAATACTTTTATAGCGAACACAAAGCTCCAATGAACAAATAGTAGAGGCCCATCGTTGTTGTTTTATATGTCCCTGTAAGAGATCGGTGTATAAATTGTAATGATTTGATTGAGTGGACACATGTTAGGTAGAGGTAGCGTGGCACACGCACTCGTCCGACCCTCAGGTACAAGTCTCCAGTATTATTTGAATTAGAACACCCTACCACCTTTATTTGTGAATCCAGCCAAAGTAGGTGAGTGCGTAATATCATGTGTAGCGCTAAATATTTAAGTATATATTTACTATGTAGTAGTTAGTTTTTGTCATTTCTTATTGTAATTTAAATATTAGTAGATTAGGAAATTTTAATGGAATATAGTCAAATCCTGAGGGGTGAGGTGTATCGTTTTGACGCCATGTACAAAAGTGTACAAATTGATTTCAGTTGCCATAGAAGATTTTATTTTATTGAATGAGTATAATATGTTATTTTATTGTGGAATATAAATGTGCCGCTTTCTAATTTCACTGGTTAACTAAGTGCAGACACGGGTTAGTGTTAGCACGTTCATTCTTGTCGGCCTTCGCTTCGCTGCTTGTTGTTACCAATAGCGTTCGTTATGTATCTAACTACTGGTTTGAGTTTGACGTAGCTAATACATTCCCTCTACTGGTTGACATTGTATTTATTTATTTTATTTCTGAGAATATTGTTGTCCGCCCATCGATTTTTTATAGTTAAATTCTCACTCGAAGTGCCTATTTCGTACAACAACATCAATCAGGAAACAATTTTCTTAGGTCACTCTCACTAACAATTATAATATTATTAATCTCGTGTTTTAACTTACTTAAACTGCCTTTTTCTATGTGAAATTGTGAAACGTGTTGTGAGATATGTGTATTTAGTGCATCGGACATTAAACAGACATACAGTAGTTTCGGTTTTATGATGTGAAACCACTATTTGTACTATATTGACACCACAATGCTCAAAATATTTACCGTTCAAGGCGCGTTCGTGTCTTGTAGGAAAATAGACAAAATAATGAAACTTTAAAAATCTCGTACGTTAAATATTTTGACTTACTATGTAGCCTAGGACATGATTTTTGAAAATGGAATTAGATTCTGCGGAATCCAGATTTTTATCGCAGAGCACTGGTTAGTTTGGGGAGTGTGATGTTCGGTTTTCCTATGATTGTGTACATGGTCAGGTATTGTGTATAACGTTGTGTTTGTTACATTGTACAGGTGAGGTGCGTCCCGTGTCGTCACCGCTATGTCTGTGTGTCCCCGTGTAATGAACCCAGTAGTTTATATTATCGTGCAATAATAACTAATAACTGTCATTTATCTATGTCGTTTACATCAATATCATGTGTTAAATTTTGTCTGTGTGGAATTTATTTATAGAATTTAATAAAATATAAATAGGATAAGAAATATATCGCTCTTAATACTGGTGTTTAAGAATATTCAGCATCGGCAATGTAGTAAATGCTAAACAAATTACACTTGTATAATTATTCAGTTTTTTATTGAAAATTAATCGACACGCAACATCGTTAATGTTAACATAGAAGCACAAATGTCTAGAATGCGTGATCGCGATCGATGGGAGGTTTTCATTCTGTTGTCTTCCATGGGACCCACAGAGCTGCTACTCAAACATCCCACACATCATTCGGAGCGCTATAATATGCATTCTCTGGCATACTGATGTAAAATTGAAATTCAATACGCTTAACCGTAGCGTAATTTTTTATAAATTATACTAGTCATTGGTGTCTAATGTAGATTTGTAACCTGACTGCACGTTGGAATGGAACATTCTCCATGTCTTCTCACAGTAGGTGTAAGTCGTCATCCCTGTTCCATACGAAGTGAAAGCATATCAGCGCGGTGGTCCGTCGCACCTATGTTACTATGCACCACATGTGTACATCCGGTAGCCAGTTGAGAACTAGTACCGCTTTTCCCACGTCATGAGCTTACCCTGTACATTCATAAAAATTATGTATCGTAAAATGTTAGAAAACTGAATTATATTTGTTTGTAGATCTAAATGTTGTTTATTTTATATCTCTCATCCGTTTTATCCTGTAATTTAAATAATAAGAGAACACATCAGTACATCACAATACAAAACTGAAACAATTTATTGATACTGTAAAGACATAGACTCAGCTACATTTTGGAGAGAAATGTTTGGCACCTTTGAATTTACTGAACTTAAAAAACGCCTTATAACATTACAATAAAAGAGACAAAACATAAATTTAATAAATCAAAGTCAAAATAAAAACATGTAAGTAGCTTTTCACGAAAAAGATGGTTTTTCGTGAAAAGCGGAAATAAGGTACACGCTATTATAAATGTTATCGTGTTACACAATGTTCTCTAACGTTATATAACTGCTGTGTGGGAGTACCTTAAGAAAATTTCAATTCCACGGACTACCTTGAACATTCACCTGAGAAGCAATAAAAGTACTATTTGAAAAAAATAACTTTATTAAAAAACGAATCATAAAAAAATACTATTTGCAGTGTTTATAAACTAAATCAACAAGATCACCCTTTTTCAGACCTGTTAAAGCAGGTAAACCAGGAATTTCCTTGTATTTCAATATATCTTTCAACTGTGCTACTGTATAATCTTTTACTTTGTGATTGTCAAGTCTACTTTGCAGTAGTTGTTCATCAATATTGTCAACAACTTTTGCCCTTTTACTCTCTGGGCCACCTTCTCTTGATGATGCAGATTTTTTAACAGCAGTTGCTCCAAAAGGACCAAATAGTTCCATAAATAAGTCATCTTGGATATCTTCAAAAGCCTTACTGTCCGGTTTTGTAGTATCAATGAATGGTTCAACATCTTCATCTTCTAAAGCAATTGCTTCTATGGCATTATACTGCGCTTGTAGTTTTGGATTTTCAAACATATCCGGTTTGTATTCAAACCTTAGCTTATTCAAGATGTCTTTCAAAACTGTTTTATTTGCCGTTGGAATTTCCATATCTTCATCTTCTTCAAAAACAGGAAGGTTCCGAACATTCTCAACAAAAGGTACACAGATAATGTCAAATCCAATTTCTACATTGAGTCCAAGAGGTTTAGTGGTTGGGTAAAGGGCTACAATAATAGGCCTAGCATTGACCCTTGTGCACAACACACATATTGCAACTTTATGCAACTCTACACAAGCCTGGTGTAATGCCTTAAATGCTACAAAGGATCCTTCTATTATGCTTTCATTAGGAAACAAGAAATAGCATGATTTATAATACCATTTTTCTTTGCACATAACACTGGCTGGTTTAAATCCAAGAAGTTTTAACATTGGAGGCCCAAATGGGTTATTGAGAGTCTTCCTTTCATCAGCTGTAAATTCAATTTTTTCCTCACCAAATGTGACATAGTGGAGTTCCTCAGATTTAAGTAAGGGAACAGGCTTTGATTCTTGCTCATCAATATCCATTTCGTCACCATTTGCTACTTTGACTTTCATTGTCTTATTAACACTGGTGAGAATTTTATTGGTATTTCTATGTAAATCAACAGTTTTCTGTGATGTTTGTCCATAACCCTTCAATAGGTTGTATATTCCTACTCCGATTGATAAACCCTCACCAATTTCAAAACTTAATCTAGCAACAGCTAAGTGGCGATGTGACTGCTGATGCATCAGTTGTTCTACTTCCTTGTGATCCCAAACAGGTTTTGGCAAAGCAGCCTCTTCTCCTTTATTTGCTTCAATTAAGAACTTTGTATAGAATCCATTTATCTCATAATCACTTTCAGAAATATTTATAAGCTTTATTTCAATGTTAGAATCCACTAGGTCAACAACTCTTTTTAGAGCTGGTTTTTCATCTGATTGTAGGGGAGCTACATCATATCGAGATAACATAATGATAGTTCTAGTGGAGAGCTGCTTTTTACAACTTGCAAATGCTTTATTGCAATACCAGAGAACATCTGATAGTGTCAAATCTTTTGCTTGGTTTAAAGAAGTAACATCAATGCTTTGGAGTTTCTTATAATCATTTAAGCTTGGCAATGATAATGGGAAAACTTCTTCAACAGTTTTGATACCGAACACTGAAGTGTTGGAGCCTTCGGTACCGTACAAACACACTCCGATAAGTTGAGAACTTGATGTTCGTAAATACTGTCGTATCATTCGACATGTAGCCGCATGAGCCACTTGCGGCGAGTTCAGCTTTCCAGGGTTGTGGGCGTTGATGCATATTATAGTGGCGGGAATACCTTTCCATGAAGAGAATCCTTCTGTTTCTTCGTCTGAGCTCATTCTGGCGTATTTATTACCACTAAACAAATTTTATTTATTAACCTTATAAATAGCACAGGTTTATGATTTCTCACTTGCAGTATCTTAGATTTTAAAATTTTTAATTTTCGAAAGAAAAGAATACTAGAACAACAACAAGTAACGACAAGTTCCCATTAAATGACAGCCACAGAACATATATACCCTAACGGGATGACAGCATAGCATTGACAGCCGAATTTTGTTGCCAAAAAAATATTGGCTGACATTAGAGAATTAGTGTTGCATGGGATGCCCAATACGATGCGATATATCGAAATATCGATACAGCGCTATACGATATATCGATATTTAATGCGATATTTTACCCATACGATATGCCTCGATATATCGTATTCCAAAAAAATATCGCATTAACGTATCATATCAAACTGAACGTCTGTTTTCTTTAGCCGGATCCACACTTTTAGATATTCGTAACAGAATAAATCCACAGCGATTGTCAAAATTATTGCTTTTGCGTAGTGTAAGTGCCAATAAGTGGCAACTGTGATTGTTAAAAATGAATACACACCACCATTTTGCACCATTCATAAATATTTTAAATAATTTTCTTTTATAACATACAATACATTGTAAAAATGAAAGTAAGGTATGTCTTTCTTTAAAGTTAATGATATATTTAGGGTTATAATAATGTTTTACCAACGAAATAACCTACCTAATCAATATACCCAAGCGATACGGTTACGATGCGATATATCGATACAAAGGGATACGATAATATCGCGTATCGATACAAACGCATGCGATATGGTTACGATGCGATATATCGATACAACAGACTTTTTTGGGCATCCCGTTGCATGTAACAAATTTTGTTTCGGCATGAAGGATCTACTAATAGACATGGCAAAATGATGATATGAAAGACTGATATATTAAAAATTACCTAAAACATCGTCGCGGCGACGTTCTCCTATAATCTACTAAGATCAATAAAAGATATCATACTGATATTTAAAATAAAAGTGAATGTTTGTATTGTGTGGATAGATGTACGTGTGGAGGATGTTTGTTACTTTGTTATTCTTTCACACACAGAGACTACTGAACGGACTTTGATAAATCAGAATAAAGGTGAACGCAGACTTGGCCGCACCGTACGCGCCGCAGTCATCGCATTTTCTTTGTTGTCGTTTCAGGGTCTGCGGCAACTGCGACGCGGGTAGGTGTGCGAGGTGGCATAGAACTTCATATAAAGAATTCGAATGCGAAGACTGCGGTGCGGCCAAGTCTGCGTTCACCTTAACCCGTAGGCTATATAATATCTCGCTGTAGACTATGGGAGCAGAGCAAATCATCAAAACCCTAACAGACGCAGGTATGTAACACCACAAGGGGGGCTAGTCCTTCATATAATTATTCATACAATTGTATCCATCTATTCCTTAATCTTCCTTTCTCAAAGGCATAGAGGAATCTCTCCACAAGTTGTTATAAAATCAACAAAAACAATAATTTACACTCAAAAGTATATTTAATCACTAGCACTTAAAAAGAGAAGCATCTTATTTCTAAATGGGTTCTGGCTCCCTGCTGTAAACTTGCATAATTTTCTCCATTATCTCCCAATTTTTCTCCTTTTGCAAATCTTTGGTAAATACCTGTAACAATAATATAATTGGTTACTTTAATCAACTACAAAATATTAGAATGATAAGGCAAAATTTTAGATACCACTGTTATACTTTCATATTGTAATTATTTTTGTTATTTATTTATATTGTAATTTGCTCTTGTTTATGCAAAATATTAGTACATCTTTTACCTTATCGTTTAGTTAGTGCAATATGCTATTAACCTCTTGGCAACCAACCGACAGCTGGCTGTCGGACAGCTATTGTCTTTTTATTGTGTCTCGAATCAAGTGTATTCAAAGGCATAAGCTTTCATTGTTTGATATTGTTATTAGTCCTTCCAGTTGAAAGGTTAATAGTGTCACTGTCCACTGAGCATAGCTGCATAGACTCATGAAGATCAATAGACTTGTCTGTTTATCTCACCATGAGTCTTACCTTGTAACAAATATAAAATAAGAATTCGCTTAAGTGGCTCATTCTTTGTCAGGTTTTGTTATTCACAACCTGGTATGAAGATGTAATAATAAAGTTTTTCTTTAGTATCATTAAAAGTGTTTGTTGGTAATCATAAACTTTACTAAATACTCACGGAATACCATGCAGCATCATCATCTAACGTCGACGCCAACGGCACTGACACACCCAGGACATGCAGTGCTAAAGTCAGGCATGCTACTGCTACATGCGGAGCTCTGTACTCCAGTATAGATGGGGAGTGGTGGAAATCTTGCAGAAATGCCATTGCAGTGCGGGCAATGGGGGCAGAGCGCCACTGTGACGGTGGGAACCATTCTTGCAGTGAACGCAAGTAGTGAAGTAAGTATCTGTGCGGAGATGGCGTATCCAAGTTGAAGCCGAGCAGTCGCAGCACTAACAGCTCTGCCTGGGCAACCGCGCCCCGCCATGACCAGTACTCATCGCCCAACTCCAATGGTCCCGCGCCACGATTTATAGAATTGTGTGCAACATTCACAGCGTCTCTTAGTCTCACAGGCTCATCTCGCGACTTCCCCGCTGCACATAAACAAGCAGTACATATCACGTAGCAATCGTAATCATTTTTATCAGCTTCCTTGAAGAATTTATGATAAAATACTGCAGCTGTAGCGACCGTCGCCGGTTGCAAACCAAGTTTTATCCCACACTCAAATATGAAATTTGTCGCTAAACTATGGCTTGGAGCACTCCGATAATCAGGTAATCGTCTCTCTCGTCTACTGCTCTGTAAAGCCAATACATCAATTACGTCTTTCATGGTATGTATAAGTTATAGCACAATTTACAGATATTGTTTTGTTTTGAAAAATCTGACGCCAATGGCTGTGTTGTGTTGTTGGTTGGTGGTAGAGGTTAACAATAGACAATAACCCACCTTGTCATTTTCTAAAGACAAATAGATATCGGGCCAGCGAGATTCCAAAGCAAATTAGCAAAGTGCCAAAGCCAACCACACAAATCCGCCGTTTTTATTGGTGATTCCCTCAAAACATCTCCACGGAAATTCACGTAATACGCACTTACATTGTATTACGTTAAGAGTAATGTTTAAAAAATTTTAAGCGAGTTGCATAAGCCTCTAACCCAATCCCAAAAGCCAACATGTGCGGTATTATAGTTATCGATCGATAAGTAATATTCGATGCGTTATTGCGTCATAATCCCTTGCTTATGCTATAATAACAGAAATATGTGTCGTAGCAGCAGTGTGTAACTCAAAGGAGTAAAGGTGAACGCAGACTTGGCCGCACCGCACGCGCCGCAGTCTTCGCATTCGAATTCTTTATATGAAGTTCTATGCCACCTCGCACACCTACCCGCGTCGCAGTTGCCGCAGACCCTGAAACGACAACAACGAAAATGCGATGACTGCGGGGACTGCGGCGCGTGCGGTGCGGCCAAGTCTGCGTTCACCTTAAGGAGTAAAGTAATAGAAGCGTTTTTCCTGAAATAAAACGCATATTAAATTACTTACCTAAATTCGAAGCTTAATTTATTGAGATGGCAACACCGTCTTCCCGCTGATTTTCCTTCTCTTTCTACCCAATACTTCTTTCTCTTTTGCATATCCCCTCTCTCTTCACCACCTGGCAGGCTCGTCGCCATCGGCGCTCGAGTTCCTTGCTCATTGCGTAGAAAATCAACAGGCAGAAACTTGACTTAAGCTTCGAATTTAGGTAAGTAATTTAATATGCGTTTTATTTCAGGAAAAACGCTTCTATTAAATCACTTGACCGTAAATTCGAAGCTTAATTTATTGAGACGTGTTTGTTGTCGCCTGGTGGTGAAGAACGCTAATGTGAAGTGTTTAGCAAACACATAGAAGTGTGTAAGTATAATTAAGTAGCCTTGTTATACTTAGCAAGTCCTAGTGTATGCATAGGAAATTTTTACATAGTGCAGTATGGATTACAGGAATAACATATTATTCTTATAGTAAATGAATAAAAAATATCACGGATATGCAAGAATAAACATTTATTTTATACCACAAATGAAAAATTATAATCACAAGGTATATCAAACATAATCCAAAACAAAAATAAAAAACTTTTAATAATGAGCGATCGTGTGAACTAAAACAAAATTATGCACTTGTATAAAATCACATTAGTCAAATACAGGAAAATCAGTTTACAGGATCGAATAAATTAACAATAGAACTGGCATTAGAGGTCGCTGGGATAACTTGGCGTTTGTAAAAATGTTTAAAAGTATTTTCAGTTCTCCAGTTACCTCTAGCTAAAATGTTTTCAATTGGTAGATTATCAGACGAGTTTTTGGATGCAACTGCAGACCGAAAACTACCAGGAGTCGCTATTATTTTAGCTTCCAATAAAAGAGATCGAATCCACCCTGCTATTACTGCTCTGGAGGCAGGTCTTGCTTGACCCCTGATATTCATAAATAAATTACTAGATGATGCCAAATTTCGTCTATTTTTAAAGATTTCAATGGTTTGTTTTATCCAGTACACAGGGTCAAGATTCCTGTTACTCAAATTTTCTAATAATTTCCAGCCTGACTGCCTGTAGGTTGCAGAATCGGTTTTGGATCCAAAAACCGGCCAAAGAACTATATTATCTTTAGACATAATCAAATGTTCTGAATCAACACAAAGCAGAGTCAAGTCGTGTATTCGCCTGCCGGAACAAAGTAATAATAATGCAGCTGTATGTCTGGATGTTGCAAAAATATTATTAGGATCGATAGAACTATTCTCTAGATAAGATACTAGATCATCTATGTTCCAGATCGTGGGTCTGCTTGCTACAGGTTGTTTGAGAGCAATTGACTTAAGAACATGCTGGACTAAAGTATGGGAACTTAAAAGACCGGATGAATCTGCATTACATAGTGTTGAAATTACAGATTTATACAGAAGAATAGTATTGTATAAAAGTTTATCGATTAAAAATAAGTCTGCCAAAAATCTCGCTACCGCTGAGCCTCCCGGATTAACCGGGTTAATATTATGTTCCTTCGCCCATTTGACCCATCGTAACCAAGCGGTCCTATAGGTCTTACGAGTAGAGTCTCGCCAAGATGATTTTAATAGATTAATTTGATCAAAATTCCAGTCTAAGAGGTTTTGATCCCACCCCCACATTTCCATACTTCCAGAGTTATATCCTGGACTTTGGGAGGTGGAAGGCCCGTTGATGTGTCTACTAGGCAATGTCTGAGGTTGTGTACAGTGAACGGAGCTCCTATTGCTCTTGCTCTTAGGTCTCCCCTCCAAAACACTCGATCCCAATGGGGAACTACTAGGAGAAACATTCCGGAGGCTTGATTGAGCTGCGCTAGAACTCTTGGTACAAGACAAGGTGGTGGAAATATCCAGGCTAATTGGAAGTTCCAAGTTATTGAAAATGCGTCGTGATAAATTGCCTGTTCGTCGTTCAAATCTAGGGACACATAGTTGGCAACGACATGAGCCGTTTTTTGATGCAAAAAGGTCTATCACTGGGGTTCCGAATTTCCTGAATATCTTTTCTGTGCAATGAGGTAGTAAGTGCCATTCCACAACGTTTCGATGCCGCGATAGGCGATCGGCAAGAATATTGAATCTGCCTGGTAAATGAAAAACTTTTAGAACGATACTGTGCTGGTCTAGAACTTTGAATACCTTCTTTGTAATGTCCATCAAAGGTTTCGATATCGTCCCCCTCGTTGCGTAGGTAAGCAACTACCGTTTTGTTGTCGGATTGGACTAGAACTGTAGAGCATCGCAGGAGCTAACAATGATCTTGTAGGACCTTTAAAATGGCCAACATTTCTTTTTGATTGCAATGCAACAGAGCTTCCTGCTTGTCCCACGGCCCTGAGAGAGACCAACTGTTCAGCTGGGCGCCCCAAGCTAGATCGGAAGCATCTGTTGTTAAGAAATGACTCGGTGGTGAAATGTGTATCGGAGATGGGTGCTGGTAATTTTGTAGCCACCATTTCAAATTTGCTTGTGCCTCTGCCGGTACAGTATGTTGCACATTTGACGTTTTCGGCAATGAATTTAGAAATTCTAGCAAACTTCGATGATTTAGTCTGCCTTTTGGTACTGCAAAACTGGCAAAATTTAGCAGGCCTACCAAACTCTGAAGATTCTTTAACGTCACTCTGTTGTCCTCCAATATTCGTAACACCTTGGTCAAAAGACTGTGGTGTTTTTCTCTTGGGAGGCTTTTTTGATTGAGCCAAGGATCCCAATGAATCCCTAGGTATACCAGGTTCGTTTGAGGAGTCAGCTTGGACTTTGGAACATTTATTTGCCACCCTAAGTATTGTATTCTCTTTACTACCAACTGAACCTGTGATCTGAGAACATCCATGTTTTGATGAGCGACTAAAAAATCGTCCAAATAAACAATGATGCGAATGCCTTCTTCTCGCAATGTCTGAGCGATCCAATTGGTCAGAGAAGCGAAAACCTTGGGGGCTGTGCTTAGTCCAAAAGGCAGGCATGTCATTTGGAGTAATTCTCCGTTGTAAATAAGTCGGAGAAACCGTTTTTGGGACTTGGTTATTGCCAAATGAAAGTAGGCTTGGGAAAGGTCAATTTTGCAAAGCCAATCCCGGGGCTGGAGGAAATCTGGTACTCGAAACATGTTTATTAGTTTGAACCGTTCTGTAAGAACAAATTTGTTCAGGGCTTTTAAGTTGAATATTGGTCGAAAGGCACCATCGCCTTTCGGGACTAAGAACATTGTTGACAGAAAACTTGGGGACAAATCTGCAATTTCGAGAACTCCCTGCACTTTCATTTGATTTATTACCGTCGACATTTCTGTCGAAGTGGGAATAACCAAGGCACTCTTTTTTACATTCGGTACAACTAGTGGAGGCCTTTGAAAAAATGGTATTCGATAACCTTTTATAATTTTGATTAGGAATTCCGGAGCTCCCAAGTTTTCCCACCGATGGACAAATCGGGATAATTGACCGGCTCGGAACTTGGTGCTCGTGTGACTCCAGTCAATACTTGCGGTTTTTGGAAGCACCAGCGGATGTGCTTTTGGCTTGTCCATTGACAGATCGATTTTGGTGTCTAGTTCGTGATCGAAAGGAACCCCTGGTATTAGAGGTTCCCCGTCGATTAGAGCTATTATTGCCTAAATATCCCTGAGGATATTGAAAGTGGCTGCCTCTCGGAGGAGCACTGTGCTTTGAATGGTCAGCTTGCGCATGACAACATCCGGGTAGCATAGCCTGTGTAGGCGCACTGTAATAGACCGCCTCCTTCGGAAGGCGATTGTTAGATATCGTTCTGCTTGAACCTGCTTGAGGCGTAAAGCTAGTGTTGTTAGCTTTAGGTGGAAAGAATGTTTTCTTGACACCACCGATTTTCTCGAGAGCAGCCGTACATGAGTCAGCATTAAAAGGATGTTGGCATGAAGGTGGTATTTTACGTAACATCGTTTTAATAAGAGGATCTCGTACGAATTTCGTTATGCCGTCACGCCTCATCTGAATTATCTCGGCCCTATGACCGCATAATAATTGCAATAAATCTGATGAAAGTTTATATATATCGCCATTTAAAAATAACTCGAGTGTCTTTTCTTGTAGATTATCAAATTTTAAATCTGGTTGGTTTTTTGCCCACGATAGCAAACTTTTAATTGCTTCTTGCAAAGCCTCTTTAAATTTTAATAAACAGAAAGTTTGGGCAGCATATGCTTTATCGATTTGTGCCAATTGTCGCGACGACTCATACGCTTTAATTTCATCATTTATTTCTAGTTCTACAAAACCTGGAGAATAGCTATATGTTTTCTGTGTATCGGCATAACGAACTTCACACCAATGGCTATTATCAAAATGCTGAATATTGTTTAATATAGTTAAAAAGTCTTTAGGTGCTACTGGAACTGACGGTTCTTTAAGTTTAGTTTGAATAGCAAACTCAATACAAGGTTCTTTTACAGCTTCACTAGAACTACCCTCACCCTCTTTAGTATTAGAAAATAATTCACGGCTTTCATTTAAATCTATACATGATTCATTACAAAAATCGCCTGAATAAGTAGGAATGCAGGTATTCTTATTAGCGAGTAAATCACGAAGCTCCCCTACCTCTCTAAATACAGGTATTCTTATTAGCGAGTAAATCACGAAGCTCCCCTACCTCTCTAAATAATTTATCATACTTATAGTTTGAACGTCTCGAACGTTTAGATTTTTTATGATGGTGACGTCTAGCGCGTCGTCGTTTGCCGCCCGCTGAGTTACGCGAGCTACTAGAACTCGATGACGTACTACTAGAACTGCTCGATGAGCTACTAGTCGACCTGTGGCGCGACGGTCCTGAAGGCGCCGACACTTTATCAGGAATTATTTCGGAAGGCAAATCCTTATTGTTCATCCTAGTAACAAATAAATTGTTACTGTACACTTTTATTTAAAACACGCAAATTAAAAGCAAGTGCACTTTATAATAAAACCGATCCGTTATTATATTATCTGAAGGTCACAAACAAAATATAGAATAAAATAGAACCCTTCTATAAAATCATACAAAAAGAAATCGGCAATCGTTGCCGATCCTTTGTTAGATTTATAATATGCGAGGGTAAAACAACAATTATATAATAAAATCGTACAAAATAAGAATCGTTAACGTTCAATGAGACCCTTTTCGTACGATTATTAAATTATAATGTCAATGTGGGTAGAAAGAAACGAACAGTAAAACTGTTTGAAAAATTCAATTTTAACACTTACGTGAATGATGCTCACAGCTTTTCACAGGTGCTAGTTAATTTAGAAAACCAAATGATTTTTGAAGTATAACTATTTAACGGTATAGGTACGGTGGTTGGTGATCGTACTTTTCGCAGCGGGAAACAGAACGCCAATGAGCAAGGAACTCGAGCGCCGATGGCGACGAGCCTGCCAGGTGGTGAAGAGAGAGGGGATATGCAAAAGAGAAAGAAGTATTGGGTAGAAAGAGAAGGAAAATCAGCGGGAAGACGGTGTTGCCATCTCAATAAATTAAGCTTCGAATTTACGGTCAAGTGATTTAATATTATAATAATGGGTAGTGTACTAGGGTGCGTTCCTAAAAGGGTAAGAATTACACGGAGTAGTGCGAAAGTTACTCTAGATCGTTCCGAAATGAGCCGAGTGAAACCGAGGGTAACCGAACAATTACACGACAGCTACCCGAGCAGTATTTTGGAACGCTTTTGGTAGAGTAATTTTCGCACTGACAAGTGCAATTTCTCACCCTTGGCTAAGCGTCGTTAAAAATTACCTGACATATGTCAAAATCATATATGCGCCAATGTTGAAGTTTGATGTTGAAGAATGAATTTACTAAAGTAGAAACGAACAGGTAGTACTTATTTATTTGCAAAATATGTTTAAAAACGCAATTTTCCTTCTTTGCAATAGAGATAAAAGGTTATGTTGACAGTGTCATCACACGATCCTAACCATCATGACCCTAACCCGTTCCAAAACAGTAAATCGCTCTGTAGCGTTCAAAAACAGTACAGCCGTTCTCTTTCTTTCGTTGTTTCTATCTCTTTTTAATTTTCGAGTGAATTATTCGCACGTTTTGGAACGCACCCCTAATGCAAGGGACAACGCAAACCGGAATGGCAGCGGCCGGCAGCGGCGTGGCGAGCACTTTCAGTGTGAAATAATTTTAAACTTTAACTACATACTTATAAGTCTAGTATCGCTTGAAAAGGTCGCGAGACTGCCAGCGGCCGCCAGCATCGCTAGAAACAATAGGCGCGCGCATGGCGCGCGGCCGCTCGCGGCGCCGCGGGCAGGCGGCCGCTGACGGCCGCTGCCATTCCGGTGTGCGTTGTCCCTAACTTCGTGCCTACAGTTTTCGCCAGAATGAATGCGATCTTATCGACTGGTAATAAATGTAGTAGAGGCATTATTAAACATAAACACAAAAAAAAAACAAAGCGTTCATTTAATCTATGGTTCCGTATCCGTGACAAAGCGCGCGGTCATTTTGCACTTGATTAGTACTTAAATGAATATCGACGGTTAAAAGGTAAGCGACTTTCCACAAAGGCCATTCATTAAGAGTTGAAGTTGAAGGTAAGCGACATTTTGGTCAAAAATGAGATAAATATGCCATCCTACGTAAAAAAAACTCTTTCGAATGCGCTTACTTACTCCCATGGCTCTACAATGGCTTTTATAATTTTCACGATATCAAAATAAATAACAAAAATACATCAGTTTTTCTAAAAATGTAAACTTTGAACGGCTCTCCTGAACATTTTACTTTTTGTCGCCTATTACTATAATTACTAGATTACTATATAGACGGTTAAAAGGTAATAGGGTTACCTTAACCGTCTATATAGTAATCTGTGTTTTGCACGCAGGCAGTCAGTCACTCAGGGATATTTGTGCCGATTCTCTTGTGCACAAACTAACGTTAATTTAAGTTAAGTGCATCTTTCTCTTTCCGTTTAATTAAGAAAAGGACAGAAGATCAAATATTAGTTAGGTCCTGTCAAATTTAGACACTTCATAGATAATTTAAACGCAATTTAAAAACATGGCGTCTTAATATACGTCAATTTTCATCAGGCGCTGTCTAATTTGACAGGATTAAAGTAAAATGTATCTTCTGTCCTTTTCTTTAAGAAATGGAAAGAGAAAGATGCACTTAACTTAAATTTACGTTAGTTTGTGCTTAAGAGAATCGGCACCATAGTCCCTCTTTAGGGTATCTATATTATGTTCTGTGGGTATATAGCACATTTGATTCGAGACGACTGTGATGTTCGATGTTGTTCAGTGTTGTAGCAATAATAGAAGTGTACACCCAATCCACAGTTGTAAATGAGATGATCTTGAATGGTAGTATGAGAGAATCCTTAAGCATTTTAGTAGGTACCGTCGGAAAATATACCTCTGAACTAAGACTCCCACTGACCGAAATTTCAATCAATTATATTTTCACTTGTATTTATTTTCATCAAATATGAACGATTTTATACATTTGCTGTTAGTCCCGAGGTATCAATAAATAAATTATTTGAAAAGGTTCTGATTTTCTCGCATATTAATTTTGTAATGATCTAACAATGAAAGTCCTCATTAACGAACACAACACGTGTTGTGCAATCAGTGCAGAAATCAGCAATGCAATAAATCGTACAAAAAAAAATACGATGTAAGTAGGTACCTATATTCAATTGAATTTTTCTACTTTTTAGTTAGATTTTCTATACAAGCGTATTTTTAGTTTTTGAAGTGAAAACTTCTTTAGCGGCGTTGAGCACTTTTTCTGTAATGGGTATAAAATCTTAAACTCGCGTCAGGACACGTGACCTGATCGAAAAAGCGTAGGACGGATGGATAGTATTAATAATCAAGTTTTCACTTCTGCCGGCACTCCCGGAGTGCAACCCGTCTTTTTTAAACTATTATCTCTTATCTCTATTAAATGTCGTGATTCGGGATGGCCCAGTGGATAAGGCGCCCGCCTCTCGTGTAAGAGGTTGTGGCTTCGGATCCGGGCAAGTACCAACCAATGTGACTTTTTCAATTCATATGTACTTTCTTAAGTTTATCTTGGATCTTGGGCATCACTCATCACTGACATCCCGTGCCTCGGAAAGCACGTAAAGCCGTTGGTCCCGGTTGTCATTTGTAGAACTTTGACAGTAGTCACTGGTTAGCAAGAAACTGACTAGTCTAACTAACCATGAGGTATCGTGTCGCCCAGTTACTGGGTTGCGGAGGTCTGACAGGCAGTCGCTTCACGTAAAACACTGCAGGTATCCAGCTGAATCCGGTTAGGCTGGAAGCCGACCCCAACATAGTTAGGAAAAAGGCTAAGGAGATGTTGTAAACATTATCTCTGCCGGCCGTAGTCAGGTCATAGGCCGGCAGCGCAGTCCTGGGATGCAGTGTCTTGGGAACAGAGAGGAAGCTGCGGAAACCGAAAGGGCGTACGCTGTGCCGCTCATCGGTCCCTTAACAGTGGGTTCAAAGGCGGTGGACTTTCTGACCACTCTGTGGGCTGCCATTTTTTAACTATGTCCAGTATCAGAAATGACAGTTAAAATTAAAAGTCTCTAAGGTTTTCAGCCCATAGTGCAATGGGAAGTCCGTCGCCCCCATTCAACTGACCGGAGGTGGCGACCTCAGTGTTCCCACGCGCCCCTCTTCGGTGTTGCGGGAGTCAAACACCTCATTTCCCCACGGCCCCACCTTACCTGAGGAGGTGGGCCGGCCACCAGCTGGGGTTTGCGGAAGTCGCATACGTCCTTCTCTAATTGTCTGCACCCTGATGACGAGTTCCATCAGTTCTCAGCTTGCGTGTGGGTACATTGTAGCTATTTGCACATATGAAAGGGTTTATTAGCACTACGGTTTCAAGGCCACGTTGTCCTTAGCTCTTACGACATCCATATCTACATCATTACCTGAGGATCAGCTGACTCATGTCCATTGTTTAGTGTTATGGTGTTGCGGTTAAGCACTGTCACGCGTTTAATCCGTTCTATTAATCCTACTAAGGCAAAAGTAATTTGACTGGAAATCGAATCTCTGGCTTCTGATAGCTGGAAGTATTCCTAACGGTCTGGATATTTATAAGAGTTCGGCCTTGTCCAGGAAGGGCGAATTCGCCGCGAATCTCTCGCGCGTAGCACGCGCGAACGGTTCGCCCAGATAGAGCGATGAGTTTGTCTTCAATCAAACTATTGCTCAAAATCAACTTTGGTCTACACTCTACAGTATTCTTGTAAGAGTATTGTATGCCTTTTGTAGAACAGATGCAAGTGCAACTTTGTGGAAAGGCGCTGTCGACTAATGGGTCCCATTTAAAGTTTGATCCTGGGGTAATAATGTATGAATGTTCTGTCACTGTAAGTCTAAAGGTCGCTAGGGCATAAGGTGCAGGCTCAGTATCGCCTTCGACGTACGGGGGCCGGTCAGCCGGTGCGTGCTCTCTCATACTGCTAGTGGTGGCCACACAAGCAAACTTTATATTTTGTGCTGTGTGTACAAGGTCCGTGCTGCCACTGCACCAAAAGACCTATTTCATTGTGATGCTTAGTCGGATGACTATGATTTTGCATAACAATCCCGCTGATATCTGCTGAAACTGCACGATCAAGTTTAGCCATTCATCCTTCATTGGATAAGATCAGCTTGCTCAACCATGGATAATAAGTATGCTTCTACTTTTCCATTTAAAATAATTTGCCTCTCTTTGTGGTAGCTTGTAGAATAGAATATTCATCATAGGGCAAGGCCATCAGGGAATAAGTGAGAGGAAATAAATAAAACAATCATATTATTTGAACATAAAAATTAGAATATAATCATTTTCAGTAATTATTTAAAATTATACACTTAAAGTACATTTATAGTAAATTCAATAAAAAATACCAGTGCAGACGAGATACAAATAAGAGAAAATATTGTTTATTACGTCGTTGGTTAAATACATCGCTTTCAGTAAATGCAATACAAAAAATAAATCGGAAAACAATAAAATCAAAGTTGAATGTCACTCGTTATAGAAAAATAAAGATAAGATTGAATCACATTCAAATATTACCCACTAGTGACTAAAAATTTTACTTTCTTAAACGTTCGTTCAATAATCGGGATCGCTCGGCGCCACAGTGGCGCGGTGGCGGGCGGACAGTGCGGACACAGCGGACTCGCCGCAGCCGCCACGCGACCACCCGCCCCGAGCGATCCCTCGCACGCGCTAGAAATAAATGTTTACATGTTCATCAATTCTAAATAAGATATTTTCAACATTGTACTCTGATCAGTACCGATACGACTATATTCGACGCTGGGGCCGCGCCGACGGCGATACGTGCGCCGCCCCTCCGCCCTTACCGCGAATCCCAGACATAATTTAGTTATCGAAGAACATACAGTAGGTATAAATAGTGAGGTTAGTATTAACTTTGGCAAATATGAATGAAGCATGGTGATTATTGTTTTAGATGGACAACATCTCGACAATACTCAGCGTTAATATTAAAAATTATACTGAACGTCGCTCATTTCGCTAATATCAACAGTAGAATGTCGATACAGGTAGTCTTCGAATTATCGCATGCCACATCACAATTAGAATAAGACATATGCCTCAAACCCGATCACTAAACGCTACTCTCTTAAAAAAACTTTGCAATAACTTCCCCAGTTGTGGATCTAATAAAGCGCGAGAATATTTGAGCCGCAACAATTCAGTCTTCAAATAAGAAGCTAACGCACATACCACGTGCCGTGCTCTCGGCCGTCGCTTGAGCTGCGAGTCGCGCCGTGCGTGCGGCCGCGCGCGTCGCTCGTACGTCCTACACCTTGTGCGCACGGTTTGTGTCCCAGACAAACATGTTACATGTGGCTTGTGCGATTCGTTCACTGTCTCAAATCTTATAAACTAAATGTGATTCGAGCGAATAAACAATGCGGCAGTGTACAAAATTTACATCACATTCACTCGAAATATAAGCATACAAGTTTAATGTTCTGCGGCGGAGGAACACATTGAAATGCAAAACTGTCGACATGGACCAGATGTCGTGCGACAGCCGGTCGTCGACTCGCGAGTGTGGCGGTGCTCGCAGCTGGTGGCACTGGTGGCCTCACGCGCCACTCCAGCACTCCTGTACGAGCCCATCGTCATTATGTATGGGGCCTTCATACTGAAGACGTCGAATGATTATATCCACATCGTTCACTCATTAAAAAAACTTTTAAATGTAACGTGAAGCTTACTTAAATGTAGGTTGAATGTAGAACTGCGCTAATATTATTTTTTATTAGTTTTACGTACACATATTGTTACATAACAGTAAAAAACCTACCTAGCAACAAGCGAGCGACAAGCGCTCGAGCCGCGGGCCACTACCAAACGTTCACGATCCGGAGATCAACACATTTTATTCATCTAACAATCTATTTATCAATTTTAAAGGAAAGGTGATGCGAGCATTATTATATAATGAAATTGTCACTCATGTGTTGGATAGCACACGTTAGATATTGAGCGTGAACAGTGAATATTAACAATATCTTTGGTCTTCAGCAAGCTCGCACCCGTAGCCGCGCCTCAGCGACGGCGGCGGTGGTGAATGGCCCGCGCGGTCACAGTGTAGGCGTACATTTTCATTTAATCACTTTTTACATACTCATAAACGTAAAATGAAAATAAATCACCTAACTATGACAATAGTAAAGGTTACTGTCTAATTGCATTATTAATTAATGTTTATTAATACAGTTACTGTCCTAATGCTTAAAAGTAAGATTTTTATTTTTATTATTAATAATAAATTATGTTATATAGTATATATAGTGTTTGATTACGCCAATTCGCGAGTGTATACAAAGTTTATATACTCACATATCTTACACGAACGATCGTCCGCGGACTACGGCCGAGGCGTGCTGCGCTACTCAAGCCGACCTCATAACGTATCACTAGCTGTAAATACACGTACATAACTGCTTAGTTATTATATCAAATGACCACACCTCACTTCCTTACCATTACAGACTCCACCCACTTCACAAAATAATGACGAAGAATAACATGATCATAAACATTGGTTAATTACCGTTAGATATAAAATTAAACATGACAAGTTTACATATACCACGTTTAATACAAGTACTCTAGATAAAATAAATACCTAACATGATTTCAATAATTGAATACAAGAATAGATCTTAAATGGCTACACCTTAAGGATAACTGTAAAATGATATAGAAAAATATGAACACAAAAAAAATATTCAGAATAAATTGTATATGGCGTAACAAATTAATGCTCTTACTGGAATAAATAATTTGTGCGTAATACGATGCTTAACTTAAAGTAATAACATTGGATGACAGGACTTAGCTTAAAGTATGATCGTAGGTACGTAACATAAACGACGTCGTCTTATTCCATAGAGCGGTTACAGTTGTGCATTCAAAAGTTTATAAAAAATAATTTCTCATTATAAGTGATATAATACTTAATAATGGAATGATGTTTTGTAATCAGTTTAAGTAGGCCTGTGAACGTATTCATGCATCTCACTACCGTGTTTTTCAATACTAAATATTGGTTCCTTTCTGTGTTTGGTCCGTAAGAGAGTGAGTATATAAGCACATATTGTTACCGGTGCTCCGCCGCGCGACAGGACGCCACTAGACCGACAACATTCACTTGTGCCAACGAAACACTATACCAAATGCCTAGCACCAAAATTTAGAATTGAACACTAGATCACTAATTCACATTAATCGAAAACGATCCCAGCGTGCGCGCCGGGCCGCGTCGCCGAAACAATAACCAAACTACGGTTTTATATTACAGGGGGAAATGAAACGCTACCTGTTGATCGGATCTAGTCGCACACTGTCGGTGGGAGCAGTTGAAAATCATACACAATGCCCCAAGCCATGTGACACATGATATCTGCACATCGGCGGTATATCCAGTAAGCTTACTTTCCATAAAAATATATAGGTAATTATAATACGCGTAGCTGCGGCGTGAGCGGCCCGCGACGCTCGCGCCCCGCACCGACGTCATTGATATGCTTACACAGAGTTACACCGGAGGATATCAACAGCAGTGTCGAGTTTGTACTGCGAGGGAGGGAGCGTCGCGGGAGTGAGGAACAACGTCTCGAAGTACGACCACAAAACTCGTGCACCCGGTGTCCAATGTGGCATTGGGCAGGGCAATGACTTGTCATGCTGAGGTGAGCGGTAGCAGCAGTGTGTGAGCGCTGCGTGGGCGTTTTGTGATCGTATTCGCAGTGGGGTGGGCTGGCTCGTTCCTCGGCTCTAGTAGAGGCCGCAGCCGCGCAGGTTGTTGGCGATGATGACGTCGGTGACGGCGTCGAACACGAACTGGATGTTGTTGGTGTCGGTGGCGCAGGTCATGTGGCAGTAGATCTCCTTCGTGGTCGACTTGTTCTTCGCCTCGAACTGCGCTTGGATATACGCCGCCGCCTCGCCGTATTCTTGCGCACCTGGGGACGAAACAAACAGTCTAATTCATTCACTGATTAGGATTACACACATAGACGGAAAGAAATAAAAAATAGATAACATAGTAAGTGGACATTGCTTATGATGAAATATACAAGTTTTTAATGAACTCTAATACTGGACAACTTTTAAACTGTATTGCTTACTCACCCGTGTATTCAGGAAAGCATATAGTGAGCGGCGACTTGCGTATCTTCTCCTCGAACAAATCCTTCTTGTTGAGGAACAGGATGATGCTGGTGTCTGTGAACCACTTGTTGTTGCAGATCGAGTCGAATAGCTTTAGACTCTCCTGCATACGGTTCTGGAATAGCACAATAACATATGAGTATGGCATAGTGAGTCGTGTTTTAAATTTTAAGAAAATTATTCGATAATGAAACCCAACTTAAAGACGTAACAGGCAACGCGTAATTAATAATTATTGTTGTAGAAAAAATAAAACTATACCGCATCACTGAACATCCGGGTTATCTAACACTAACGTACGTAATGCTCGAAATTAATAATATATCTCGATCCCCAATTTTAATCCGTAGTCTGTTTGCAAAATTGATCCTTAATTGGATTCAGGTTACCGGTAAAGATAATATCAAATCGGAATTTAATATATTATTTATTACGGGAGTAAACAAACTGACAAAAATACTGTGATATTTACAATAGTTAATTTATTTAAATTGATTGATTAAACGATACGTCAGTATGAAAATTGCGGAAACGCGTGCGAGGCTATTCCATTAACGTCGGGCCGTATTGGCATGTTATAATAACTTGTCTATAGTTTGCATGAATTTAGGAGGCATTAAAATGGTTTCTATGAATGGCAATACTTAAATGAACATCCGGCGGACTAGCCTAAACTTCTGTCATGCGCGAGTAAGCTATTCTGGTAATAAATATCACATTTATGTTCCTGGCCCCTGGCTGATGCAAAAGTGCAAGTTCGTAAACTTTGTAAATAATAATGTAAAGTACAAGACGTAACAAATTGCTTGACATACGAGACTGCTGAATGTAGAAGTTGGATTAATTTTGTGTAAAGCATGATATCAACGAAAAAAAACTATTGAACGAAAAGCAGAACAACAAAGGGAAAAATTAATATAAGTTGGTGGTTTTGGTTTTGTCTAATAATTACTATTACATACCGAAACAAAATTATTAAAAATCTGGTCTACTGCACGCGAAAGCAGCATTACAGATGAGGAAGCGACTTAAGGCTCTATTTTCACTGCCGAGTTGCGGATTGGACGCGAAATGTTGTAACGAAAAAAGGACGGAAATTTTTTGCGTGTACTGTTAGTTTGCATGTTACACAAGCTCCTTATAAACTTTATACAAGTAGCTTTTGCCTGTGGCTTGACTCGCGTCCATTATTTCTCAAAAAAAGGTTCTATTCTCCCTCCAGGCTTTGGTTAACCTCTGTACTAAATAGTAGTAGTAGTGTAATTAAATAGGTTCATTAGTTAAGGTGTGTAAGCGTAACTTGGATCTCTACAAAAATTTCGTTCTGCCCCAATGTATAGTTGAGCCTAACGGTCACAAGGGAGCATACTTTTAAAACCTAATAATAATAAAATAATAATAATAAATATCCTGGGACAACTCACACACGGCCATCTGATCCCAAACTAAGCAGAGCTTCTACTATGGTAACCAGACAACGGATAAACATACTTATATAATTTATAAATACATACATGTTATAGATAATATAAGTAAGAAAAAAGAAGTAAGTAACAGTAAGGGGAGGCAGAAGAAGTATATAACTAAAATTTTATTACCGTTGTCTCATCCTCGTGCAACACCTGATCGTACTCAGACATGGCGACGCAGAATATGATTGCAGTGACATCCTCAAAGCAATGGATCCATTTCTTTCTCTCGGACCGCTGTCCGCCCACGTCGAACAATCTGGAAACAGGCCATGATTTATGTGAAAAATTATTCATCACAAACAAAAATTAAAGGGAATATTATAAAGATTACTGTTCAGTCATAAGATTTGTAGGAAGCTGGTTAACTGGACTGCAATATTACAGAATCTAAGGTCGAGATGAACGTGACTTAGCGCGTATTTTGGCTTTGCTATCCTCTGTGTTTATCTCGCTATCGTAGTTAGACAGTTGAGCGACGCGACGATGAAAGCAATATTGTTTTGTGGAAGCACTTGCTAAGCAACATTTATTTATCTCATTTTTAGTTACCTTATCAAGTTTTAACTCTACGGTCGAGATAAACGTGGCTTAGCGTCAACTCACATGTACCACAACCACACCACGTCGCAGCGACAAAATGTGGTCAAGATGTGGTTACGTGTGAATAGTGTCGCAGCGGCTTTTTGCAGCTGCGTTGTGGTAGCCACAAAATGTCGATGTGGTTAGCGCAGGCGCCAGCTAGGCGCGCGTGGACGTCATGTCGTGGCGATGTAGCCGCGCTGCCGCCGCGTTGCCGTCGCGATGTGGTTGCGATGTAGTCGTATTACACAGGTGGTCGATAACAACCACAAAATGTGGTGCGTGTGAATTGTAATATTCATTTTCAATACAAAATTTACGCCCGACCACATCGCGGCGTTGTGGTGTGGTTGTCGCTGTGGTGTGGTTGTGGTACGTGTGAATTGAGCCTTAGCAAATTTACTGTCACATTTAATAATAATAAATAAATAATGAATATCCTTGGACAACTCACACACGGTCATCTGATTCCAAACTAAGCAGAGCTTCTACTATGGTAACCAGACGAATGATAAACCTACCTACCTACTAATATACTTTATAAATACATACATATTATAGATAAATCACACCCAGACACAGAACAAACAATCATGCTCATCACACAAAGTTTGTCCTGGGTGGGAATCGAACCCACGACCTCTGGCTTAGCAGTCAGGGTCACTAACCATGGTCGGTCAGTTGCCTAAGTTTAGGGTCTGGATTTAGAAGACAATATAGCTAAGCACAATTATGTGCAACACAGACTATATAATTATGTATGTTCATATTCCAACCTTAGTCACACATTGTGTGGCCTTAATTCTGTTTATCACAGATTATTACAGAGGAAATGTCTCCACTTAAGTAAAATTGTACACACTCGGATGTTCAGTATTATAGATTTCCATGACCAGTACATATAAATGGTCAAATTTAAAGCCATCAAGTTAAATACTTACTTGAAATTAAGGTTTTTGAAGGAGAAGTGCACTTCGACGATGCCAGTGGTTTTGACTCTAGTCCTTAAAATATCTTGTTCGGTGGGTTGGTAATCTCTCGCACCTAACCGGTCCAAGTCGTCCAGGAAACTGGAATAATAAGAACATACCAGTTAGAAAGTTATAACAACCATCGTAAAACGTAACATAAACCATCATTATTAAGAACTGTTCGTCTAATTTACAACAAATTCTTATACAACATCAAAAACTCGTCTAATATATAATTTCCATTTTAGACATGCCGTCCACTCAGGATTCTAATTAAGACCAGCGGGACCGAAACCGCAGGAAAATCTTGTTCGTTGTCCAATGTAAAACATGAATATTAAAAAACTACGTAGGTAACTACGATTATTTCAATATGACTATTAGAGTACAACGCCTTTGGAGTTCAGACCCTTTTTTATTGAAATCGTATGAAAAACATCGTTTAACACTGTATACAATTAATCGATTATGCTACATATTTCATGTTAATCGAACGTATCAAGTATATCGTGTAATCGAATTAAGTAAACCTGCAATCAGTGGGTTCGAAATAAAACAGTTTACAAACAATGAAATCGTTTGTGGTAGTTAACGGAAGGATATAATTATGTCGTTAAAGTTTTTCAAATATAGAGGGGCTCGTTATGGGCTTTGACGGCAAGGTACTTAATTCAGGATTAGATTTTACCCTTGATTTTATTTCAATAGCGTGGTAATTTGCCTAGTGTGATAAGCAAAACAGAACAAGTAGTAGCTTTTTAAAATATAATTGCTCAATTACGGGCCCCCATTTCCATTAGTTGAGGTTAATAGACAAGTCAAGTTCATTGCACCCTTGGTATATAAAAATAATCAGAATTTGGGGTTTTTTTCGAAAAACAAAAGTTGAAGTCCAATTGTATTCAAGATATGTCTGGTATTTTTAAAAAACTTCAGTATCTCTATAAAACAGCTAAAAATATATTACACAATATTTCTAAGTAATAAACATGTCAGATTACCATTTTATTATTCGCTACTACTAATCAATTAAAATATTATTCTATTCGTGTGTTATGTGGTGCCCATCACGCATTCTGCCGTAGCATCGCCCGCTTGCCGCAAACTCTTTGGTGCACACAATAAAAAATTTGTGTACACTTTTGGAAAGTATTAAATTCATTGTTATAGTACCGATTGCAACCTGATTGAAATTCATTTATAATCATGTCAATATTTCTGTTATTCGGTTTGAAACACTTGTTGTATTACCGGACAACATGAGTCAGTCAACTAATCGAGTGGAGTCAAGAATGCACGAAATCAAACCGGAAAACGGATGCTGTCACTAAACGGAATGAATCAATTTACAGGAGCAGACGGTTTTGGAAAAACCCATAGTTATTATAATATAGAACCTATAAAATCTACAGACTCTCACTTCTAGATTCCGGAAGCCTAGTAGTAAATAGCAGACCCATATCTTGCAAAATCCATAATTAAAATATTACCATATGTTTCAATAGATGTCATATCTTTTATTTTTACTTTTGGGTAAGAATTTACCTTAAAAAAGGAAAAAACAATACACAATTAAAATTAAATGAGAATGTTATTTATAAATTAGTATACGTTTCCCGTTAATAAGTAATAGGAAGGATAAGTTCAATAAACAGTGTTAAGTTTATTGAATATTCTTCAAGCTATATCAGCAGACATCCGGCCGGCCACTAGTTGCAATCGCCTCGCTAAACGACGCCGGGCGACGCCGCCGCATACATATTAACGAGCTGCCAAGCGTACACAACTCGCTGTACTTCTACATTGCCAGCAAATAAGTTATCTTCATACTGACACTTCCCAAACAAACAATTATAAGTAAACATATTTATAGAATATGTTTTCCAACCAAAGACCTTGAAAAAAGATCATGATCACGTCTTTGCCTTGGAGAGAAAGGTGTACAAAAATAGTCGTTTGTATCTAAACACTCGTTTTCGTTGTTCCAAAACTAAGTCTCAAATAGCATGGAATTCAATGGAACTCGTGAACTATGACGTCATAGTATCCAACCTTCATTTTCCGCAGCAGCTGGCACACGTGCAACTGTACTACAGAGCGCTGGCTTCTCTCGTAAATCGTCACATACACCGCTCCATTGAGTAAAATGCCATAATGACATCGCTTGACGGGCGGATTTGTGGCTAGTCTAATATTATTTGTAGACGGAGACTATGATATTTGATTGTCGTTTTTACGGATATTGTAGACGCTATCCGTCCTAACTGATTGCTGTTAAGAGTTTCAAGAGAAGGAGAACATAAAATTTTTGATGTTTATGATTAAACAAATTCGTAAAGGAAGGTCAGATTTATACACAGACAGTTCCTCGATTTCTGGAGAATGGAGGAAATGTCTGTATACAAATATGGATGGGTAATGTAGAACTCAATGTTCTATATGAAACTAACATTCAGGCACAGAAATAACAAGCTGCTACAAGTAGTGGTCAATGTCACTGCATCACGAGATGGTAAAACATAATATGAGTCAGTCTGTGACGCCATCGGGCGGTTGACTGTGCCGAGAGCGTGACTTTGAACTTTTTCAATCTTGACAAGATAAATGACAGAATAATGTCAGTATTCGTTCAGATCGCTGTTCCTGTATCTGTAACGTTTATCGCGAAAAATCGGAAACTTGAGAAGAGGAACTTATTTACCTACAAGCAAGATAAATATAATAGGCGAGACGACAAAAAAAAAAGTAATTAGTCCGTCAGATAGATTATCAAAAAATTTTAGACACATATTTTTTCTTTTTTCTCGTAAACGAAAAATGACGACGATACAGTGCGTTGAAGTTGCGCATGACGTCACGATCAGATACAATTTTTGCAGAACGGTGACGTCAGAATGCCATTTTTTTAATGCTGTCGTCATCCCTATTTACCTAAATGCAAGAAAAAAGACTAGTGTTTCAGTATCGTTCAGTAGCTTTGACATATCAGCGCAGAAAAACAAATCGCAGACCGTGAACATGCTCACGTAGTGTTTATGCTGTTTTATTTGTTCACGTTTATAGACCAGGAATGCAAAAGCAGCCATAATTCTGTAATTAGCAACAAGGCACCTCCTGTTTAAGAACACTTCATTGTAGCAGTCATCGTCAACTTTACAAAATCTGCATTGCAACACTAATAAATAATAATTATTTAGTGTATGAAGGTTTATAATAATTAACGTTTCAAATAGGTCAAAATATCTTAATTGCAAGTGGGCATGTATCGGCCGTAGTTACCGCCCGTGTGAAAGGCCAACTTTGACACGATAGACCGGTAACTCCCAACCTAAATGAAAAAGTACGTTAGCGAAACACGCAACCTTTTTTACATAGTGAAAAACTTTGATACCTTAACCATTCGGTTAACATTTTGTTAACCGTTGTAGCATGGTGCGGGTGACAATTGCCTGAATGACGTTGACATCAGCCAGCAGCCACATGACTAGGGACGATATATGCAATTCACTTTTTCGCTATCGACACTACGAAAATTAGTGTGTTATTCAGTTTTGTGCTACTACGTGTATAAACTTGTCAATTTAAAAGTGTTATGGCTACATAAGTATCTTTGTCCTAATATAAAATAACAAAATCGGTTTTTTTTTCGTGACAACATTTTTAAGACAGGATGTCTCTGCAACAAGGGATAGGGAGTCTAGTGCTGAGCGCTCGCAGCGGCTCGCTAGCCAAACTGTGAGAACATCGCAGGCCCGTGCTCGGGAATCTAGCGCTGAACGTGCGCAGCGTCTTTCTGATATTCAATAAAAACAAAACCTTCCTTTTGGCAGTAAGGAGATAAATCATAGCACTCAGTACTAACCGAACCACACTCATAATTTCATCACAAGTAAAATGTTTACCGCCCAACGAAGTGGTCATGGGTAGGCTAGTATTCTATAAAATATCGATATTCCATCGTAACAGTACATCCCATCACTAATTACGTCTAAGGCGTTACGTTATACGAATAACACTATGCTTAATTTTTAATCCAAATTAATTTTTATTTGTGGACTAGTACATTCTGGTTGGGGTGAAATTAATTTACTACAGTATATTAGGAATGTGTTACAGTTGAACTACTAAAGTCATAATTTATAAAACACTGCAACTTTCTAAAGTGAAATAAAATGTTACTGAAACTGTCACCCGCATCATGCTAAAACGCAAAGACTTTACAGCATATATTAAGACGCGCGCCGATTTGCTGCAGTGTCGAAAAAGTAGCCGTAGGTCAATAATAATAAGATTTTGAATATTGCAACTTATAACCTTTCTACGACCAAGCGACAGCGCTACCATTATACAAGCAGTATTAAGAACAATGGTCTAGCTCCAGAATATTGAAAAACAATAGTCGATTAAGAAATGCGGTACAACGGAAAAAATATAGCAAAGCAAGACCATTTTATTAGCAATCTGGAAAAACAGAAGTGGATGGCGCATTTAATAATATATGTCGGGCAATAACAATTTAGCAAAAATATAATTCATTAGTCAAAGTAGAATGTACCATTAATATTAGAACTGTACAAAGCTGTCTTTCAGACGTCGAAAATTTAGTGGACTGTATCCAATATGATTTATGCAAACGACTTAGGTCTATGTCATGATTGGTGTCAGAAACAACTACAATTCAAGGCCACTGAGTATAGATCGCAGATCTGACACCGTTGGCCCGATGCCAGGTTGCCTAGAACAGCCGAACTTAGACAGGTTATCGACGAATAAGCAAGGGTTGATACTGAGCTAACTGAGCAAAGCTATGATCCTTATGTAAACATATTATCGTGGAACTCGGTTAAAGTGGACAAGTTTGTTGTTTCCAATTTTTTTGGTTAAGCAATAGTTTTTGTCTCGCTTAATAACCAAAATCCAAACGTCGTATTGTTGATATGCTAACAAGATAGAAGTGCTAGGCGTTGCGTTATTAGATACGCCAAAAGATAAAACACACGTATTTACACATTTGTAAACTTTCATCTCATTACACGCTCTGTAGATTGTTCAAATGCGCTATGATAGCAAGAAGTAGGGTATTATGTTCCTCCAATGTCAGTGGGATTGTTGGCGCTTTTGGACGGGTGCCAAGAGAAAGGACATTTACGATCCTTACTTAACTACCAGAGGGCAACTGTCTGATATTTCGCTGATACGGAATATCTTTGTGTCGCTCTGAAGTTGGACGTAGTCACGTTTCAGGGGACTAGTTATATCTAAAAAATGCCCTGCAATATGAGGTGTCGCAGTGCGAATTACTGCAGATACAGGATTATGAACGCAGAAAATCAATAAATAATTTGTTACTTTGACCTCGCGAAACGCCTTTACTATATTTAGAAACCTATTCTGTGAGCCTTTGACACTAATTTATCCGTTATTATAGTAGCTGGTATTATCGGCAGTAAGATCAATCAGAGGGAATCAAAAATACAATATAGCGCTCGATGAATACAAGCGCTATACTGTCTTTTGGGTGCTAAATATCCAGTTGGTTGAAGTGGTAGCAGCACTGATAACCCTCTCGAAGAACGCTCTTATAATTAAAACATATCATAAACATTACAAACATACGTGTTAAATGTTCTAACCCGAGTGTTTATCATACTGGCGCTTTTTCGCGTCGGTCCTGGGCGTTGCTGACGTCAAACCTCTGTCAACATTAACTGGGTCAGTAAACAAGGATGAATTACATTCGGAGCAGCCGAAATCATTTCATTATACTATTGAACGCCGCCGGTGTTATTGAACGTGGATGTATCGATGACAGCGTTTAGCGGTAGCGGGACAGTTGCAAACACCGAGGGTATCGATTTTCCTAGTATTTGTCTTATAACCAATCCTAAATGCACAAAGAGTGGTAAAGCTCTAATGATAGCTGTTTACGCAATATTTCTTAATTTTATCCTCAGCGATATTCATATTTGCTGACCAAAACCACATCTAGAAATTCTGATGTATCTGTGACAATACTCAAGTCTTTGCTGTCGTCACTCCCAAAGTTCGTCAAAACTGGGCAGATGAAGCCTAGTTTGCCATTGATGGCTGGGCTGGGTAATGCATAAAATCCATGTATGGTGGTGTTGTCGACTGACGCGGCTTGCGGGCGACGAGCGCGGCCTCCGCCCGGCAACAGGTCCGGCCGCGCGATCAATACGCCGCGCGCCGCCGCACGGCGCGAGCCGAGCCCTTTCGATAACTACGCGCTACGCCGGCCGAACCGCGGCCGAAGCGACGCGAACCTGAGATCACGTCACGCACAGCAGATTTGCTCACGGGCATACATGTTGACCAACATTAGCCGATTTCTCCATTGCCATCAATACTTTTAGCAAACGCATGACTATCAGTAACTGTCTACCAAAATCTCAATATTTGACAATACACTTCTAGAGCAAAGTTGGCTTTATTGTAATAATGGACCCACATGATCCTAAGTAATGGTACCTAATACAATAAATCAGATGTAGCTCACTAAGTAAAAATTTCGGTAGGAGTACAAAAAGGAGAAGGGAAAGGCTCTATACATCCCTGGGCCTAGGTAAATAATAGGAATGCGGATAAAAGTTTTGCCATGATACTCAGTCAAAAATTACAGCGGGTACTCAACAACATTTTTTTCCTAAATCTGGGCATCGTTTGGATAAACCAAACTCGTTAGTTTGTTTACAATATCTATAACACGAAACACTTGTCAGCTCCAACTTCCAACGTGGGAACAGATCTATAAAAAGATCGTTGAGAAACCAGATAGCATACACAACCCTACATAACCCTTTTTGTTTAGTTGTGAATAGACGAATTCGGTAGAAAGTTTACGCAATGGTGTGACTACACCAATAAAAGTCAGCGGTGACACATTACCCCGCAAGCGGCGGCGGCGATAGGGAGTTCATGAAGTGTTACCGAGTCAGATGGAGGGTGTGGGTAGTTCAGGACTTAAGCAGCCGGTGGCGCTGTGAAGTGCTTCCGGAATTAGCGCGGGCGTCATGCGATCGGCACATAAATCTGTCGCCGGTGGCGTTCCGCAGCCGCAGACGACGTGGGCGGCGCCGCGGCGCTTGCAATCGCAAACTCACCCATACGTGTCGATACTATCTCAATTGCTTTACGACTGCTAACAATCTTTTAACTACATGTATGATGGGCAAGTATGCATTTATTCGCTTTTAGCGACCTTCAAGAATCATGCGATTGCTTATAGCCACCAAGACGTTATCAAACACAAATGCCAGACCAGAGTAACTTGTACAGAGGATTGAATCGAAATGAAAACCAATATACATAAATGAGAAGGGCCATTAGCAGGTGTAAAGTATGAAAACGCTGACGTAACGTCCCTGCTAAATGTTAAAATATCGCATTGGAGCAGTTCTCGCTCGGAATAATAGCGGCCGAGTTGTAATTGTCAAAGTAACAGCTACAGAGATGATGTAGCGATCATTTGACGCACTTTACTACACAATATTTTACAACATTTGTTAGATTTTGTGGCACCTGAACGAAATAAAAAGGTAAATGAATTATAGAAGGTTACAACGAAATCACCACCTCATCAAAGGGCGATTCTTGTCGTTTTTAAATTATGTCCAAGTTAGTGTCTCGTTCGGTCTTGGCCTATTCTAGTACATGTATGAAATATTAATACAAATGCCCTCTACATTGCTTATTACTTATTCTCCATGACAGCTGAAGCTATCTATGTCATCGACGATTGTTTCAGACTATACTTCGTGTTAGTACATGTTCCCACAACATACACATGAATTTATTTATTAAATGAACACGTACCTTATACTTTATTACCTCTTATAACTTTTGCTAGTCAGATATACGACTAACTAACACTGCACGCGATCAATATTTTCATAACGAACACAACTTAGGAAAAAAGAGCATTACTAAATGAAATTTATTACCTACCTATGATTCGTGGGCCTACTTCCTAGTAAAGAAATAAAAAAAAGAATAATAAAGAACAAAAAAAAAAAAAAAATAAATAAATAATATAAAAATAATAATTTATTGCTTAAAGAGCAATAAATCCAAAAAATCCATTTTTTATTGCATTGAGTAACAGCATCGCTTAGTTCCGCAAGGCATATCGGTAATGCAACGCAACAGGCAAGTTAGGCATCATTTTTCGCCGATTGAGCATCGATGCCAACGCTTAGCGGTGAGGTAATAGTGAAATACGGGGATCGTTTATTGCTTATGTGCAGGTGACAGTCATAGGCAACCTACTGCAATTCTTGGTATAAGATATCATGTTTCATTTTCGTCACCTCTTACGCAAAGTACAGAGCAGTGAAGGTTTTGCTAATATAAACGAGATGACCATAATTCCGCTCTTGATAAGTGTCTCATTTAATTGAATAGCTAAATATGCCTAACAAGTACATATTGTATCTACAACCACGTACATTCCGTGTGTGATTTTCCTCATGATTGATGAGAGACACACAGATACGAGCGTTGAACCGCGCACAAAGGGATCCTTGTTACTGTTGCAAGAGCATCCGCCGACCGCGATTCTCGCCACACAGTACAAAACAACTATCCTTATCGTGTTACTGAGGGACTACTAAATGGTACACCAGTGCCATGCTGCTCTGACAGAAAATATGGAACCTATCAGCTGCTTTTCAAAGAAAGGATAATTGGGTACTTTAGAAGTTTTATCAGAGAACGTTTCGAAGTGATCAGCAGAACAAGGCAGTCCATTGTACCCTGTCGACCGACCTGAACACGATTTGATTTTGATGATTGATGCGTATCGGTTATTAACCAATACAGCTGAAATATATCACGTTATTGTTGCAGATTTTTTTATTGGTAGTAGCTCAGACTTTTTGCCAAGTAACGCTGTAGCAGTAATCGTAACGGCTAACTCGTCAGGGATTATAAACAAGTATTTAAAACGTACCTGTATCTGAGAACGCGTTTATCGTGATGATTCAGTAAACGAATAAATAATAGCCATTTATCATTATGCGTAAGTTGGAATCAACTGAGCGAAACTGGTGCCTTATTATTATTGCGTTGCAAGAACTAGTGATCACTTACGTTAACGTACTTCTGTTATAAGGGATGTTAACATAGAGATAGATATTTTTAATACAGAAATGAGATTTATTAAATCCCAACCTTTATAAATATAATCGACTTACTAAGTCAAAGACAAAGCAAGCTAGCCTTCAATTAATTGTACGATTTTGTTTGTGTTCCGTTACAATAATATTATCCTGATGAATGATTGCGCATCAACGTTAAGATATCAGGCTTACGAATATTATACGTAAAGATTAGCATGTTGAGAATGTAGAATAGAAATATTAGTGAAGATAATATGGAAAAAGATGTATAAGTTGATGAAGAAAAAAGCAAGATAAAGTGAGGTTTTAAGGAAAAAGGACAATGATTTAGTGTAGTTTTGTTCTGGTTAGGTGGGATTGCGGAAGAAACACAAATGTACACAGTGAGCAAAGGCCGGACGAGTCAATCGGCGCGCGAGCACCGCTCCCTAGCTTCCATCGGGGATTGACAAATTCAATTGATGGCAGTGACGTCACGCACACGTAATACAGATGAACACTGAACATCAAATTATCGGAATATACTAATGTGTTCGCTCAAACAACCAACGTTAATAATCGTTACAAAAAAGTTGTTATCACACCAGACTTTTTAATTAATCGCGGCCCCATTTTGCAAATTAAAAACGTGAGTAAAATTAATTTAAACGTTTTGATCGGGACGTTCTAATTTAATCTCCTGTATGCTTGTTATCTTAGTATCACGCGAAATGCTCGTATGACCAGTTACAGTCTTTAGTACAACCACTTCATTAACCGTGCAATTAGCAGCATCTATTATTTCACAGTAGCTTATGGTCCTAATCGTTAGATAAACAGTTTGCAAAATAATATTACCAAGTCAAATTGAAAACCCTTGCCATGACTTGCATTTTCTTTAGACAGTTTCTACTATTAACAGACACTCTCTAAGTGGTGTCATCACTCTTGTGACAATAGGGCTCTACATATTGGTAACTACATAGGCATTTTCAAACTATTTTATGTGTAAATTAGTACCACCTAAATTACAATGGATGTCGTAAAATGCTACAAAGAGATTGCGGAAGAGATGTAGCTGTAGCGTTTAAAGGATTTGTGTATGAGAGTAGTATTTTAACATGAGAGGCACATCTGTCGAAAAGGGTGATATTGGCAGGCCTATGGACTAATTCCCGACTATGAAATAACTTATTATTTCTACATTGGGATGTGTTATATATTATTAAACGACTGCGAATTAACAAGCCAGGATGGTATTGAGCCTAACTTTTCATTAAAAATTAACTTCTTATCATTTCAATTTTGGTCCATCGGTATATTGTAAACTGCAACTTTGGACAATGTATGTAAAATGAACACGAAACTTAATTTAATATCCACACTGTTCTAACAAATGTAGAGTAGATTTGGAGCTATTACTGTCTTTAGTTAACATTAAGTGTTGTTCATACAGACAAAATCTTTACACTTTTCATTCAGTCAACTTTTGCTTTAGTGTAAATGCGGAATACACGGTAGCTATTATAAAGTAAGATTTACGACTTTGGTTCTTGTTTTTATAATATTACATTTCGAACCGAAGCCACCTGTGGATAGGCTACGGGTACATTTATTTAATTGTCTACATTTACCAATCGGGCATAGAATAAAACTGATCAACATTTTACAGTGTGTCTATCGTCCATATCGTCTAATACACAAAACTATTCATTACTATTATTCGAAAATAATGTAACAGATATCCTCAATATTTTCATGGTGAAACTCACAAAATTTCTGAATTCATAAATGCTTTATTTATTAAATTATTTTGTCGTCAATAAAAAATAAACTAAACGATAAAGTCAGTGGATGACATTTCAAGCCGTTGAACAAAACTTTAGGCTGTGTTTCAATTTGAACTTTAATATACCCCATATCGTTGATTTTGATAGTGTTGTCTAATAAAATCATACCTCAAAAAAAATCTTAAGATAATATGATTCCCCCTGATGTGTATGTGACTGAGAGGTTTGTAATGTAACATCAATCGAGGTTGTATTTATTTGTACGCATGCGTGTGCACTGCGTCAACTCGGCCGGGTGGCGTGGATTACGACATCGGCGACGCTGAAAACGTAAAATGGTAGCCCCCACTGCTTCCTCTGAAGTGTTAAACTTAGGGGCTGAAGCTAACGCCATTGACAATCCATACGCGATGAGTAGCGCGCGGTGCTATGCGGTTATGCCAGGTCCCAGGCCCCTGCCTCTACTGGGCAACAGTTGGCGATTCGCTATAGGCAAGAATCCCTGGCGTACCCGCGCTTTGGACGTCTCCCTTTGGTTTCTGAGAGCATTAGCAGGCGCCGGAGGAGCTGCTAAAGTGGCAAAACTCTTTGGTCATCCCGATTTGGTGTTTCCGTTCTGTGCGGAGGAAACAGCCAGAATTTACAGGAAGGAAGACATGATGCCCCACAGAGCAAAAGCGCCTTGCCTCAGCCATTACAAGCAAGATTTAAGAAAAGAGTTCTTTGGGAATGAGCCTGGACTGATTGGAGTGTAAGAGAAAAATTCTTTCGTGTTAAGATTTTAAAGTTACAATGTGTTCTAAGTTCTGTGTTGTGTTCATTTTCTGCAGACATGGTGAGCCGTGGTCTCGATTTAGATCAAAAGTATCTAAAGCATTGATAGCGCCGGAGGCGGCAAGGGCTGCGGTACCCGATTTAGAACAGGTGACCGACGATTTTGTACACAGGTACGTCTTGTAGGCATAAAATCTATTGTTCTTTATCTTAAAAAAGCGATTTGTTTAATTTACTGTGCTATTCTCGTAATGTTATTTTGGAAAGAAAACATGATAGTGATAAATCACTGTCGTCATAATGGAACTACAGTGCCTACAATACGATGTATAACGTCAATGTAGGTGTGTAAAGACCTGTTTTTGAAACTTTTTGTTTCAAATATTTTTCTGATTGCAAGTTTTTAGAATAACTTATTAAGTAATATCAAAATTATAATTTTAACAAGATTAAGTGTATTTTAAACGTGAAAACAAACTTATAAAGAGCTCACGGTTGTCGCAAGCGCATGCGGCAATTTCGTGGTCTACTACTTCGTTTTGCCTCTAGTGATCTGAGTGTGGAATCTCAGTTTAATGACCACATCCCGTTTTTAACAACGGCGCGCGGCGTCTGCGCATTTGTTTTGAGCGACGGCTACTGACTCATTTGTGAACAACAAACCTCTTTCAATGAGAAACGTTACGTTTCGTTTGAGTGACTTTAACGCGGAATATTTAACGCTTAGATGAATTTAATTGAGAAACACAATTTACATATGAGCTTTAAATGAATTAGATTTCGATTAGCAGCTAGGCTACATAAAAATTGGAGCAATTGAAGTTAGGCACGCGAATGTTAAATAAAGTCGATACATTTTAAAATATTTGTTACAGAATGGAATGCATTCTCGACGATAATCGTGAGCTGCCGAAAGATTTTCTCACGGAACTTTACAAATGGGCCCTTGAGTGTAAGTGCTACTTGACGAGCGGCGCCACCTTCTGTGAACTCTATTGTGCTTTTCCGCATAAACTTGTTCCAAGTGGTAATTTTACGCCTAAAGAAAACACTCCTCTTTGTTCTAGCTGTGGGTGCTTGGGCTCTAGGGACAAGATTGGGGTGTCTGAGAGATAATGATGCGGAAGCAAAAGAGATAATAAGATGCATTCACGGTTTCTTCCACAGTGTTCCTGTATTGGAACTCTCGGCACCCTTGTGGCGAATTTACTCCACACCTGCCTACAAAACTTACATCGAAGCTCTAGATGCCTTTAGATCTCTCTGTTTAAAGAGATTGACCGATAAAGGTATATGCTCTCAAATAGCGGAAGCTTATGGTGAAAAGGTGGCCACTATATTGGCCTTGGATTTACTATTAGTCGGTGTGGATACCACCGCTGCCGCCGCGGCGAGTACTACATATCTATTGGCGAAAAATATTAGAGCACAGAAGAAATTACAAATGGAACTTGACAACAATCTTCCAAAAGACAGAGGAATGACCAGCAAGGACTTGGACAAGCTGCCTTATCTCAAAGCTTGTATAAAGGAATCATTGAGGTAAGTCCTAATTTAGAACTACATTCAAGTCTTTTGTCTGCTTTTGTCTAAGAGCAGATGCGTTCTTTAAGACAATTTAAACAATGTTATTGTTGTATTAAATACACAAGATGATTTACATAGCAAGGAGAATGTTATTGAAGTAGCAGAAAACCACTGGATTCCGATACAGACCGCCCGTACACGTGGAAGCATCGCTATACTAAACTCCAATAAATGCATCGAGCTAAAAGAACCACTCAAAGGTGATAATTTATCCTTTGTTGGCCTGTTAGTCATCATCCTGACAGTTTGTGGTTTTGCCGGCCTACATCGAAACAGCACAATTATATATTTTTTGGAAGATATTGTACTTCCTTCCTGATCTTTTCTTATTGCGAATTCTTCAAAATAGTGTGAGGTGAAAGACTTTATTATTAAATTATAATAAATATCTTCGTCACGTCACTGTCAATAACATTAATGAACAAATCATTTTCCTATTGTCACGGGTACAGTAACCTCCAATGAGTAAGCCCGTAAAATAAAAACTTGATACAAATGTATCGTCTTAATGTAACGTGACCAATGATGGTCAGCGTCAGATTACATTTGCACCTGAGTCGCTATTAGGACTTCAGGCCACAAGTCGAGTGTAACAATTCTTATGTTATGTAAATAATATTCTTGCAGTACAGGTCCTCATGCACCGATAAGTTCAAAGAATTCGTAATTGACATGTGGGTGACGGGTTTCATAATGTTATTAATATATGCGCTGGAATTTGTGGAACGTAATCTAACAGCAAAAAAGCTACGTTTTCAGTATAAACTCACTAAATGGGTTTTTCCTGCGTTCAAGTTATAAAAAGCTGATCGTTCACTTAAGTTTATTGTTTATACCGGAGATAGATGAAAGCAAGTGAATTTGACAGAAGTTCTAGTCAAGAAAGGTTTTATAATGGTGCCGATTCTCTTGTGCACAACATAACGTAAATTTAAGTTAAGTGCATCTTTCTCTTTCCATTTCTTATAGAAAAGGAAAGAAGATACATTTTAGTATAATCCTGTCAAATTAGACAGCGCCTGATGAAAATTGACGTATATTTAGACGCCATGTTTTTAAATTGCGTCTAAATTATCTATGGAGTGTCTAAATTTGACAGGACTTAACTAATATTTGATCTTCTGTCCTTTTCTTAATTAAAAGGAAAGAGAAAGATGCACTTATCTTAAATTTACGTTAGTTTGTGCACAAGAGAATCGGCACCAATTTCTATTTATAGATTTTGTTGCATTTCATTTTGGCTTATTAAATAAATCTTATTAGATATTTTCCTTAAATCATTGTTCGAGGTCATTCCAGTCCAGTTTGTTGAATGTCGTATTGTTTATTGTTGCAGGATCAAACCAGTTATTTTGGGGAACGGAAGATGCATTCAATCAGATGCCGTAATATCTGGATATGAAGTACCTAAAGGGGTAAGGAATAAAGCCGCACTGTTTCTTATAACAGATGATGTAAAACAATCTTTCGTAACGACATGTTTGACGTAAAAGTAAAAAAAAAACGAAGTCATAATACTACAGCACATGACATTTCCTTTCAGTCGCACATCGTTTTCCCGCATTACATCCTATCCAACGAGGAGAGATACTTCCCATCACCCAAGGAGTACGTCCCCGAGCGATGGCTACGCGACAATGAAATCCGAGAATCGGCGGAAACACCTAAAGGATCGATAGTTGATGGTGGAAAGTCGGGATGCCCGTACAGCCGGGCGATGGAGGTGTGTCGCAAGCAAAAGGAAGTAGGGATCCACCCGTTTGCATCGCTTCCTTTCGGATTCGGCCGGCGAATGTGTATCGGAAAGAGATTTGCTGAAGCAGAACTGCAGTTGCTACTGGCCAAAGTGAGTTTAAATTGTCTTTAGAAAAACTGCCATTTTTATAATAATCTAACCGTTTGGTGGTTTGTAGTATTCCAAAAAGTTGTAGGACAATCACCCACCAGTTTAACTATATCCTTATTCCCCAGACATTCCACAAATACAACGTATCATGGAACTACGGCGAGTTAACGTACAGCGTGACCCCAACGTACGTACCAAACGAACCGTTGCAGTTCGCACTCCACGAGAGAAACGGTAGTCGCACTAACCTGTAATCTTCTACGTTAACTACTTATTTAATGATATAGTAAGACGTAGAGTTAACTGCCAAAGGTTTTTTTTACGTAGTTTTAGATATAATTAGGTCGTTTGTTTTTGTACGTTATTGTAACAGTTTAAGTCACCTAGTTTGTTGAAATCCGACTTTTTAAATAAAGAGGGGTTTTCATAAACATACTTCATTTTTTTTTTTCTGTTATAGTATCAACCACATCCGCTAATAAAATTAACATTTTCCTAGCACTTTGAATACATGTATCACACAAACAAGCACTAACTCTTCATGATAGACTATATTCAATCTACCAGTCTCTATCACAGGATAGAGGCTAGACTACCAGGCTTGGGTGAAAAATTACAGCTCTGTTTACTAAGCAAGTACTCACTATTTGGCGGAATCGTTGAGCTGGTACTCGTTGGAGCGGCCGAAGCACTCCTGCACGCCGGCGTCCGCCCAAAGCCTCTTCATCGCCGCCAACAACTCCTCGCTGAACGGTTCCGTGTCCTCCATCCGTTGGATCACGTCAAACACCATCTTGCCATCGCTCTGAAACGGATAGACACGATCAGTTTACCGAAATTTTATGAAACAAAAACTAAAGAGATAGAAAAGCAGAGACGAGTTTATGCTCATTATGTAGACCTATTTCTTTGTCATATTAACACATATTTTAACATCCTCATCATCATCAGTGTCAAAGGCCTTACAGCGTGCTACTTAACCAGTAACGTGACCTTCATACTAGCTGTAAAGCCCGGCTTGCATTAACCTTTCAACGACCAACCGACAGCCGACTGTTGGGCTGCTATTGTCTTTCTATTGTGTACTCGTATTCGTAGGTTTAATAAGATCATAACATAAGCTGGCAGGTAAAACAAATATTAAAAAGTTAATATCTATTGGAGAAGAGTCTCAGTGCCTTTCTGGGGTTGTCCTAAAACGGAGGAATGTGTTAGGCTCGTATTTATTTCAGTCTAAAACCGGAGAACGTAAAAAAAGGGTTGCTAGTGTGTAATATTCACGATGGGCACAATGGCCTTTCTTAATAAGGAAAGAAGGTCACAGCACAGAAGTTGGCAGCGTAGCCAACACTTTCACCGCTGCCGACATCTATCATTCACAGGCTGTGTGTTGTTAAACTTCTCTGAATATAATGAAAATAAACGATTTGACTATTGACTTAAGTGCCAATGTACTGCAGTGAGCGGTGCGTAGCAAAGGAGCAAAGGGGCATTGCTTGGTAAGTCATTGCAGGTGCCTTGTGTACATTCATACGTCCAGCTAACCATCACTCTGATTGGATTTTACCACAGCTCGAGCTGTTCATTAGTACAAGCCGAAAGCTCTACACAAAGCTTTCACGCCATATAAATAACCCCAACGTAAAACAGTTCAAAGTAATTATTAACTATTTTTTGAAGAACACGTCAGTAATGACACCTTTGATTCGGAGTAGACATTTTATGTTGTTTCCATGCTAAATCAAGGGCTAGTGCCGACGACTGACCTGACTATCGATTAGTATAATAAAAAGGAGGGCATCATCGAGTTTAGTGTCCACCTAATTTATGTACGAAGCAATTGCTTATCAATAAATAAACCTTGCTTAACGTGACATATTAATTACGTATTTTTTATATTCTTGATTCTTAATACTTATTAGGACAACGTCTGTCTAGCGGTCCTGTCTTTTTTTAAACTGTTGTTGGCCAACCGCTGGACAAAGATCACCATAGCCTTTTTTCTTCTCTATTTGTGATTTTCTATGGTCAAACCATATCCATCCATATTTTATATATAAATGCGATAGTAATTTCGGTATGTCACGCCTTCGTCTAAACCACTGACTCGATTACAATGAAATTTGGTACGGAGCCGCAAAGAAGGACATAGGGGTACATTTTCCTTCGGCTTCCTATGTATCTGCGATAACAGAAATTCACGCTGATGAAGTTGCGGGTAAAGGCTAATATTCCATAAACGTTTCATCTGACTAGTGTATCCTGAACATGTCTCGGGGAGACTGTGCTGGTAAATATTTTAGTCTAGAGGTTATACTCTGATTTAAGAAGAATTTCAAAGTAAATAAAATGGTAAATCAAAGGGATATAAGGAAATATAGCATGACACATTAAATTGGGGATAATTTTCCTTTTAATATTAGAGTCTTAAAATAATTGCTTTAGTTTAGCTTAGATGATCCACGAGAAAAGTGGAAGTATGTCGAAAATGTTAACAAAAATGCATTTATGGTAGCAATTAAGTATTTACGACTTAATGGTCCATACATAACTCATTAGTGTCGTGGTAACCTATTTTATATAATAAGACATGATGTCTTGTAAGATAAGGTTGCTTTTGACATCAGGGAACTAACAATTTACATTCAATGTACAAAAATATAACCCATTAATCATCATAAATGAAATAGCGCGTACAAGGGCAGATTTTAGAGATTATTTTAACTACAAAAATTTTGGGCACCACAAATAATTGGAATGATATTAGAAAAAAATTGTGTTATATTAGTTCTGACGACTTGCCCTGTTACAAATATTTTCTATACTATTATGTACTATACTTAACTATACACTTAAACCTTTCTCATGGATCACCGTGATTCATATTTATGACATCAAAATCTGTTCAGAAGTTTTTGAATATATCACGAACAAATTAACAGGCAGACGCAGTGGGGTTCTGATTTACATTATGCAAGGCAACAAGTAAGGTAAAGTACATTTGACAGTCAAGTGAAATCCACCGATCTTACAGCCACAATAGTTCTTTAAACATTTTCATTGATCAGTGATACACACATGTTCCTACATTGCCTAACTTTAAAAGCCGTAAACACAGCCATAAAGAACGATGAGTCATAATAATTCGTGTTAAAGAGCAATATCGTCTCAATTGGAGTTGAGTGACCCAGCATCTTCGACATACGCTAATCCGATTAGTAATCCATTTAGCAAACTCGTCTCGGAGAACCGTACTCTTTCGTTACGCAATCCGCTAACCAAGTGAAAGAATTCTGACTAATGAGAATCCTCGAATATTCTTATGTGTTTAGTCTCCGTCTAAAAGTTTGCTGAGTTTGTTGACGACCAAACTGCAATGCATCATAAATACTCATACTTTATGTAGCAGAGACAAGTCCGGTGTTCGGGGTATTATAAAAGTTTACACCAACGGCACTGCGGCATGAAATGCCATACTATGAAATAAATAACTCGTAGCAAGCCTGATGGCTTGTGCTTTTGCTGGTTGCAGAGGTTTCAGTGAAATATGCTTTAATTATGACGGGTGTTGCGGGCCGTGGTGCGCATGCGCGACGCCAGGCACGGCTGACGGGAAGCTCGCCTCGCCGCGCCATTCACAACCCCTCCTCGGAATAACCCGCCACCGCCACCCTTGTTGCTTACACATTGCATATTCATTTAAATACATCGACGTCCATTAGCTCGTTACCAAGGCTGGCATTAAAGCATTGCTTATTTGTAAACCACTACAAAAGCGCTCCAAATTGTGGAAACAGAATTCAACGTATTTCTTTATGACATGAATAGTTAAGCAACAGTATTAAGGTATTAGGTTTTTTTTAAAGGTGGCATTTATCACATCAAAATAAAAACTAATAATTTTAAAATATTTTTTATGACTTTGTGAAGAACTGCTCAAAATAAATAGAAATAATTTAGATCGGAGACATATGGTTTATAAAAAGAAGATCATAATATTGAATCTATCCACCCACGAGGTAACCACAGAACATTGTCTAAACACAGGGAACAATGCTGAGACAGCCCTCATGCGATTCATTGTGCGTGTACTTATGTTTTGTTTCAGCATGTTTGCGCCGGATAGGGCTGTCACGTCCACTGCTTTCATGTCCCTCACAGTGATAAAGAGATAGGTGCACGTGCACGAGGTTACATAGACGGTGTCATGTGCACACTAGCGACATAGCTCGTGATGCGAACAATATGCAAAACTAATGGGGGGACGATAGAAGGCACGTCTCATTAGGGGAAGGGGATCGATCTCCGGACACAGCGTGAACTGTGGAAAATACGCGGACCCGCGTGTTTTTGTAGCCTTAACGATTTGTACTTCAAACCAGTTTATATAAGAAAGAAATTAGTCTTTTTTATAGGGGGAGTTTAAAGATCCATTTACGATAAACCTATGTCAAACGGTACGTGCGTCACATCTCGTGACGAGCGAATTAATTACAGTTTTTAGAGCAGCCTCTTGTTCGTTGTGTAACCGATGACGTTGACATCAACGACTCTTCAACAGGTCGGAACGGAACTGAGATAACTTATCTGTCTGACATTCCGAACAGGTACTCTCAGTGATAACAGTGGCCAATGTAGCCCTTTCAGATTTTACTGCACGTATGGTGGTTGCTTGTTGATCGCTAACAGAGTCGAGCACTATCGCAAATATGACATTGCTACCTTATCTGGTTTACCGTAAATTATTAAATTTGCAATATCTCGCTAAAGTTAGCACAGCACTACAGTTGTAAATTGATTAATATTTCACCGGTAAATTATACTAAGTAACGGCATTGTATCGTACCTTTCATTGCTGCACACTAAATTTACCTCAATGAAAACCAATGTCTCTTAACATTTAGTTAATAAACCGGCCAAGAGCGTGTCGGGCCACGCTCAGTGTAGGGTTCCGTAATTTCCCGTCCTCCGTCACAATAAGTGCTCCCACTTATAAGTTTAAAAAAAGGCTATTTGTTACGTTGACATAAGTACGCAGAAATTATTTTGTACAACCTTTTTGTCTTTTTTTACAAAAACTGTTCTTTCCATCGGCGTGATTGATTTACATATTGGTACTAAATTTCAGCTTTCTTGTGCTAACGGTCACAGATATTAAGCGAGGATTGTCAGACAGACAGACATGGCGTAACTATTAGGATTCCTAGTTGACTACGGAACCCTAAAAATGGAAATACGGTTTAATAAAACTGAAAGCTTTACAACAATGGTAATATTTGTGTTAGGACAATATTCATAGCAAACAAATAATGCAATAAGCTGTTGTGCAGAGTGCAGCCGGGTTCGGACGGGCGGTATGCAGCAAGCCACTCTCATGAATAACGAATACACAATATTGATCCCCATAGAGAAATATTTCACGGAATCGAACAAGTCTTGGGAGAATGCAGGAGCGATTTTCGTTTATTCATGTCTATACTTTGTGGGGATAGAACTACATAGTCTTTAGGCATTAAGCATTTTATCTTCTCATATTTCCTACATAATATAACAATAACAACTTATTTAGCTGAACCATGACCTCAATATTTAGTTGTAGGGCTCTATATGCTCACCATCAAAATGAATCTATGACGTTGAATGGCATATCAAATAATGCAAGTATCATAACCATAACACTCAAATCTCTGCCACAAATTGCTTCGTAATCAGCATAAGCGGCAAACGGAAGCCTCAGAGCACTTATTCCCAATGTAGATTTCGATGCAATCGACATTATTTTTACTGACGATCGCCCATTATTTATAGAATACAGCCGATACGTAATCGACGCAGTTTATCGTTTACGCAACGAATACTCTCTTTGATTTTCGATTTTTAGTAAACTAATGAACACTGTACGATTGATATCTTCGAATAAATATATCAATTTAATCAGTGTACTATAACTGTGAGCATTATTGAGTATTTTTGTGGGAAATTTAAACATTTTTTGGAGTTAAGAAATAATAATGGTTAAGTCAGTATAACGGCCGAAAGACTTCGTTCAGAATTATATTTGCTTTACAACTTTACTATCAGTTCGTCGTCCCTTCCGGTTATTCACGTGAATTTTAATAGGAACCTTTGCCACTCATCACACTGGCTTTTGACTGTTGTTACAGATGACTGTACTGTATCTGTAGTTGACATACCATTGTCAGACAACAAGAAGTTCTAACATAGTTCTAATATTTACAATTTGGATGTTATAGGTGATATCGATGCAGAAAAACACAAGTAGTAAAGTAGGATTCCCCTATAGAGTTAGTTGGTCAAGTGGGTGTGTTACCTCTCGGTCCTTATTGCCGTAGGTGATGCCCAGGTTGGGCATAGCACGCAAGATGGCGACGAGCGACTGAATTGTGTTGCTGTACACCACCGGCCGGTACTGTTTGAAGTCTTCGTTTGTAAAGCCACTTTCGTGGATAATTCTGTTGAAGAGAAAGTATTATTAAATGTTAGGCCACTTACACATGAAAAAAAATATCCTAAAAAAAATCTTTACTCCTCTAAGATCACAAATCACTTGCGAGGAGATATAAAGCATAAAACAAAACTAAGTGATTTACAGATGTGCGTAGACAGTATTCTTAAAAAATGCATTAGATTCTATTCCTATTTTAAACAATCGTTATTTCTGGTGACTAACGATTTTTATATACATAAGACAAAAAGAACACAAGGTTCCAGAAGGAATCTCGACGCATCTCCAAAAGCGAACTCACGGGACGCAGCTTACATTTTGTCTCTCATCATTTTATTTCTATTACCTAATTAATTGCATATTATTATATACAAAATAACAAACAAAATGTTTACTAATATTTAGATCAATAATATAACGAAGAATAATTATCACAATAGTAGATGACACAGAACAAATAATTGGTCAAATTGAGAGAACGAGTTAATAAAAGGCGTAAATGTACAGCATTACTCATCGATCGAGTTGTGATTCATAGGTCCAATAGTGCGGTATTTTAACGAGATTGTTAAGTTCCAACTACATGGCCTCGACCAATGGGATTTGACGTCGCCATTAGTATTAAGGCCCCTCTTCATGTCTGCCAATGCGTCTGAAAGACGATTGCCGCCGCATCCGCTGATGGATCTGTGCGAACCGTCCACACGTCTGTAGGTCGCTCAGTCTATGTTCATCCTCGACAGATGCAACACGTATTTAAACATTTTTATTTTTGTGGTATTTATTTTTTGGATACACACACAAATAGTTTTCGGCTTGATATAGCTCAGGAAACTTACAAGTTTCCACGGTGCTCATACTGTTAGTCATTTCTGTAAAGTTTGCGCGCAATGTGAGTATGAAATTGCAAGAAGCACGCGTGCTCTTTCAACAGCAACTTCAATCAGACTGATGCATCCGCATACGTGTGGACAGTCATCGTACGTCTGCGCCAAAAACCCTTTGATGATGTGTGCGAACCGTGCACACATATGTAGGTCGCTCAGTCTATGTTCATCCTCGACAGATGCAACACGTACGTAAAAATAAATCTAGAGACCGTAGCTGCTGCAGCTATTTATGTATTTAGTATGTTTAACTACTACGTGAGTGTGCATCGAAATAGAGTTATTAAAAAGAAATGGAAAAGAAGAAGGTGCTGGATGCGGGCTATACATAGTATCAGTGTTGGCAAAAAGTTAATAATAATGATTAATGATTAACGATTACGATTAAAAAGTTAATCGACATTTTGTGATTAAGATTAATTTAATCATAATCAAAATTTTGGTGATTACGATTATAATCGTAATCGTTAATCACAATTAAAAATGTACGATTAATTTACAGTAGGAGCATGAATTAAAAAATATACTAGTAAATCAGACTTTTTGAAACGAAGTTCCTTATCGCTTGTTGTGAAAGGGGACTAAGTCGATTTGAGAATTCATAATGGCGGTCGTGACCTTTCTCACAATATGCATCATGGGTGTCATTTTCATGGTTTTTTGGGGTGCTAAGGTCAAAAATGGGGTCGATTTGAGAATCCAAGATGGCGGCCGTGACCTTTCTCACAATATGCACCATGGGTGTCATTTTCATAGTTTTTTGGGGTGCTAAGGTCAAAAATGGGGTCGATTTGAGAATCCAAGATGGCGGCCGTGACCTTTCTCACAATATGCATCATGGGTGTCATTTTCATGGTTTTCTGGGGTGCTAAGGTCAAAAATGGGGTCGATTTGAGAATCCAAGATGGCGGCCGTGACCTTTCTCACAATATGCATCATGGGTGTCATTTTCATGGTTTTTTGGGGTGCCAAGGTCAAAAATGGGGTCGATTTGAGAATCCAAGATGGCGGCCGTGACCTTTCTCACAATATGCATCATGGGTGTCATTTTTATGGTTTTCTGGGGTGCTAAGGTCAAAAATGGGGTCGATTTTAGAATCCAAGATGGCAGCTGTGACCTTTCTCTCAATATGCATCATGGGTGTCTATCACGGTGTCTTTTTCATGGTTGTGTCAATTTAAAGGTGAGCGTCCCAAAAAACCATGACAACGACGATTAACGATTAACGAATAACGATTAAGTAATCGATTAAAAAAATAATCGATTATTGCCAACACTGCATAGTATTCATTCACAATAGCCTCAACCAAATGATAAGATACCTAATCTTAATTTTTTTAATTTAAATGGAAATAAAAAATATTTACCCACCTAAACTTATAAGTATTAAAAGTACGATTACTTTATAGTCAGTTAGTATCCATTTCATTAGCCTCAACTCAATCAATTAATCGAAATATGTACCATAGTACACTTACAACGTTACAACAACGGGTCTGTTGGTCCAGTGGTAAGTGACCCTGACTGCTAAGGCGGAGGTCACGGGTTCGATTCCCACCCAGGACAAACTTTGTGCGTTGAGCATGATTGTTTGTTCTGTGTCTGGGTGTATGATATGTATGTTTTTATAAATTATATAAGTATGTAAGTACTAGCTTTTGCCCGCGACTTCGTCCGCGTGGAATAATAGTTCCCGTTTCCGGGGGATTTCCGGGATGAAAACTATATCCTATGTCGGGTCCCAGACTATGTCTGTACCAAATTTCATTCAAAATTGGTTTAGTAGTTTAGGCGTGAAGAAGAGACAGGCAGACAGACAGACTGGCAGAGTTACTTTCGCATTATTAATATTAGCACGGATTAACTGTGGAACTATCTTGAGCGTACACAAAAAGATTATTGGGGTTGTATAAGCGTGAAAGAGCTACATTGACCATGGTAAAAGCATCCAAAACATATCCAATGGCGTTTTTTTTTGATGGATAGGAAATCATCAAATGACTTCTCCTGCCCCTGAAGAGGGAAGGAGGGTCAGACTTTTACTGACTAAAATCCAATAATATTCCTTCGGTTACCATATATTCCGGGGCCGCGGTAACTATTAGAAGCATCGACACGCCGTCGACACGGGTCTGGTCCTAGTCGGGCGGCGAGCTACCTACCGCTCGCCTTCCGCAGCCCCACGCCTCCAGTGGCCATCATCTTGTGACTCTCGACAACTAAGCCTGGGTCTCTGTCCGGGGCGTGAAGCTTGACGCTGCCTCACGCGCCCCACCACTTTCGTCTCTAGCGTGTCTGCTTCGCAGGAGGCGACGGCTTCCTATTCAATCTCGCCCCGAAGCATGGCCTGAACCAGCGCCGATCGCCTCTGCAACGACACGGTGGTGGTTCGCCCAAGCGGGGCCTACCTCCACCGTATGCTACACCGTGTCACGCAGGCGTCACTTCCGCCCGAATCCGACATAGGAACCTCCCGAAATGTCTGCGTGCGGTGAGGAGGATCATCATCTCCCTAGCCTTTTCCCAACTATGTTGGGGTCGGCTTACAGCCGAACCGGATTCAGCTGGATACCAGTGTTTTACGTGAAGCGTCTGCCTATCAGACCTCCACAACCCAGTAACTGGGCGACGATACCCTTTGGTTCGACTGGTCAGACTTTCTGGCTTCTGAATACGCGTAGCGTCAAAGTTCTACGAATGACAACCGGGGCTTAACATGCTTTCCGAGGTACGGGACGTCAGTGATGTCCAAGATAAACTATAGAAAGTACATATGAATTGAAAAATTCACATTGGTAATTGCCCGGATTCAAAATTACTCTAGGGGCATTTTGCGTTTTAGTAATTTTATATTATCTCCGGAACTATGTGACCAATTGACATACTGTAAATGGCAAATCTTATCTGTATGATGTCCTTGTGATACTGAAATAATTTATTGTCATAAGAATTAATATTTTGTTGCTCAAATAATCAACCAAACGTAAGTATGCCGAAAAATCATTTTTTTAATGCAATAAAAGAAGTATAAAAGATAAAATATAAAAGATAGAGATATGGTATCGCGGACTTTTTTGTAGAAATAATTAAGACAAACCAAGTTGCCATACATTGTTTTTAATTTTAAGCAACTGTTTAGGCAGCGTACGCAAATAATTCTGTTTTATGAGGTAATTTTTTCCGACTTGCTAGACAAAAGTTGCGATAGCTCGGTTAATATACATGTTATAAAAATAATTTATAGCCTATAGCACTCAGGAATAATGTAGCTTTCTGCCAGTGAAAAAATTTTTGGAATTGGTTCATTAGTTCCAGAGATTACCCCAAACATACAAACTTACAAACATACAAACTTACAAACTTACAAATTTTACCTCTTTATAATATTAGTATAGATATCAGTTGTCTGGTTAAAATAGCACAAGCTGTGCTTAGTTTGGGATCAGATAGCCGTGTGCGTGTTGTCCCAGGATAAAAAGGATTAATTTTGTAATTTATTGTGTGTGAAATTGTGAATTCAGATACAAACTATTTGTTCATGAATAAATGACTATGACTAAAAAAAAAACATTTTTATTTTTGTGGTATTTATTTTTTGGATACACACACAGACAGTTTTCGTCTTGATATAGCTCCAGAAACTTACAAGTTTCCTCGGTGCTCATACTGTTATAAACTTTGCGCGCAATGTAGGTTTGAAATCGCAAGAAGCACGCGTGCACTCTCAACCGCAACTTCAATCAGACTGATGCATCCGCGATTCCGCGCCAAAAACCCTTTGATCTGTGCCACGAAAACCGCCAACTATCGGGTTGGAGGCAGATGCGTCAGCTGACGTCTGCCGTATATACCGTACCTACAACAGTCGCTCAAACCACCCCCTCTACACGTCGGCGTATGCGTCGGCCGGTGGCAGCAGCCGATGCATCGGCAGACGGATTGGAGGCCAATGCGTGGCAGATTCACTGTCGGACGTCTGTCGTATGCAAAATACCTACCATAGACGCTCAAACCACCCCGTCTACACGTCGGCGTATGCGTCGGAAGGTGGCATATGCTGATGCATCGGCAGACATGAAGAGGGGCCTTTACGGGAATGTACACCAAATTAGCAGTAAATTTGTAATTTGTGCAGTTTCCATAATGCACTTGAATAAAACTGTCCCATGTGCTTCAATAGAAGCTTGTGTTATTCATATTAATCGTACACTCTGCGTTTATGCTTCGTTCACAATTAAATGAGGCTGTAAAGTGCAGAGTCGTATCTAAACCTGACATCCAACCTGACTAATTACAACAACGGGTCAACGGGACATCAATATTCATTTAAGCAGTTCCAAATAGTCACATAAATACAGTGGTTATGACCTAAGTTTTACAGCCTGCAGCTACAGGTATTAAGGAGATCTAACTTACATATGCTGACGAAAATAAGTCATAAAATCTTAACTTGTTTTTGTATTTCTGTTTTATTTAACACCAATCCTCGCCTTAATTTCATATTTATGATGCATTCGTATTGTCCAGATCTGGCTGTATAAATTATTAAGTCGATCAGACATTCAAATAGCATGTACATACATAAGTTATAGGACGGTAAGCTCAGCTCAATGACAAACCAGCATACTTACAGCCAAAATGGAGAACGAGATAAATGGGACACTGAAAATGGATTTTATGAAACTGTCCTTTGTCTCCATTTAAAAACCCGGAAAGTGCGAGTCGCGCTGACGACCGGAGGATTCCATACATTATCAGCAAAAAAATCATGTTTTTTGCATGAGAGCCCTCTTAGATATTAATTTTATTCTGTTTTTTTTTTTAGTATTTGTCGTTATAGCAGCAGCAGAAATACATCATTATTCATATTCAACAGATTAACTATCATGGTTCATGAGATACAGCGTGGTGACAGACGGACAGCGTAGACTTAGTAATAGGGTCCCGTTTTACCCTTCGGGTACGGAACCCTAAAAAAACTGACTTTCATCAGTCAATTTGATTTTGCCGAGCTTTGCCGACTTTTTATTTAAGACTCAGGGTTTAATTTTGTTTACATAAACTTTTTCGTTACGCCATGCCCATGAAGTATTTAATTTTAAAATTCAATAGATTACACACGTATACGATTTATGGTATTTAACATTTACACGGCTCTTAAAGTTATGAAAGCAGCACGCTGATGACAGATTCTACAAGAAGTTAAGTAAATATTTTAGAATTTTACAGATTCGAACAATGGAGGTGGGTCGTGTGGATGATGCACTCTGACCAATGAAAACATTCGTGCCAAGCAAGTGGCGAGCGCGGTTCTTACAGAATTCATGGAATTTTAACTCCATTTCTACTAGATTCCGACTTATTATATAGTTTCTCATTCTCATAATGTTTGTGTTGTATTTGTGTAACTTGTTAATAATTTTCGAAAATATTTTTGTTAGGTACCTATGTATTTTTGTCTTGAAGTACGATACATCTACGAGTATCCTATTTTAAATATTATTACATTGCGTATCGATAAAATAATTTGATTTCAAGCGTCTGGCGTTCCATAGATCTGTAGCATCCGGGACGCGAATGACGTCACCGACGGCATGGTACAAACACCCACAAACATTGATCTCACCAACATTAACGTAGGGTAAGTATTATAGGGCAATCGATGGTAGCACACTGCTCATTGTATGTTACTACCTCGTTCTATTGGCAAGTTATCGAGATTTGTTGACATTACAAATAGTAAACACCTTGATTAGATAATGTCCAAAATGAGTACTATTGTCAACTAAATGATAAAGACTTTTTTTCTCATTGTCTTATTGTCTTATTTATCTATAATATGTATGTATTTATAAATTATATAAGTATGATATAAGTTGTCTGGTTACCATAACACAAGCTCTAAGCAGAGCTTAACTTGGGATCAGATGACCGTGTGTACTTGTCCCAGCATTGTCTTAGAAACAAATTGGAATTTCCAAGTTTATGACTAATCATATCTGTTCACAAACTATGCAAAAACAATTTTCACTGACCATCATCAACTATTTGGCAGGGCAATAGTATCGTCGTAGCGTATGGTGACGTAGTGTAAATTATTTCTTTCGTTTGCGTTGGTGACATCTTACGCGGCGTGACGTGAAAATAAATCTACCTATCTTTAAATTTAAATAACAGGAACAAACATCGTTAAACTGCTAAACAACGGACCATATCATAAAGGTACATAGATATTCGTTACTGACGTAGGTGAACGTTCTCAAAATTATAACAATTCTGCGATAACAAGGTAATGGTGATATGTCGACATTTATTAATGGACGATGTAGATTATTTTTCCAAACAGAATTTCAGCGTGATTTTCAAAAAAGACTAAGGCACAGGATTTGTTTTCTACGTACGGGTGTACGAGTATTACTTAATAATACTACATTGCAACAACATTTTCATCCAACCGGTAATCTTTTATCTTTAAAATGTAAAATGCTTGTTGACAAGTCGTAGATAGTAGAGATAGCAGCCAATCGACCGATGTGTTATATCTCTAAACAATAATATTGATTAAGATAAATGGATACCAATGAATATATGTAATTGATAACATTGAACGAAAAAGTATAGTGCGGCAAAGTCCGAATCACCCAGAAGCTAGGGTGATGAGAATAATGTGAGTTGGTTAAACTGTTCAATAATTATGCATTTTTCTTTTGGGTATGCTAACTGACAGTTGACCACTGCTGGATACATTGCAATGATACAGATTGAGTCTTGCCAATTCTGGGACAAACTTTGTTTAGTTTATCGCATGAAGAATTAAATGTAAACTAACTAAGAATGCCTGAACAGATTGTGATAGAATCATCATGCTACGATCAACAACTCGAGAAGTAAATGTTGATGTTGAAGAAAAAAGCAGAAGTTGGATTCCTATCTCTGTGTGCATACAAAGCAAACCCGGAGATAAAGGTATAGACCGTTACTGTACGGATGATTGAGGGAGGAGTTTGCCAGCGTGGCGTAGTTAGAAATAGCAAAATATAAGAAATTCGCTTCAATATAAGGGAGCCTTTGCGCGACAGTGACAGCGTAATTTATATAAAAGGGGGCTTTAAAGACAAGTAATATTTCATGGAAACTGTTTTTATGAAAATGTTACGCATACTGGGAATTTCTCGTGGGAGCCTTTACAAACACAATATAACTCAATACACAAACAACCAGACTTGGAATAAATAGCCCTATAAATATTATGTCCCGTACGGGAGACGAACTCGCGGTTCGAAGCGCAACAACTATTGCCGTTAAGAAAATTCAGTTAGGCAGAGTTGCTATTTTATTCAGTGTTTGAAACGAAAGATTTGTTGAAAAGCTGGCCTTGTTATTCTACTGTCCAAGTTATATGGTTCACTGTTCATAATCATACTGTCTATTAAAAGGATGCATAGATCCATTTCCTAAAGACTAGCAAAAAGTTAAGTCGTCAGCCGTGCTAAACGTTTGTTTTGATGGGCGTACGTTAATATATTAGTTACTTAATTCTCTCTAGTTGACGGCAATTAGGTATGTGGTAAATACTCTATAGACATTGCCACATAATAAACTGTCGTGTAAATAACGTGTATGTGTGTTTACCTAACCTCCTAAATGTTGAATTATAAAACAATAGTAAAATATAATTGGTGGTATACTCACTTCATTTGTTTGACTATAGTACTTTTGCCGGATTCACCAGCACCTGCAAACAAAAACACAAATTAAATACTATTCGTGCTACTAGATGTTGGAATTATTTTATTTGATTATAATAAAGTCAAAGTAGATAAGCATGCAGGGCTGTCAGAAAAAAAATTAGTTTTCTCAAAAACCTGTGGATATTTCTAATAAAAATTTAAACTACAGTAGAAAATAACTAGTTCTTCTTTAATTAATATAAATTTCATTTGAATACATCGATTGGTTTTCTAGGAAACCTAAATTGTAGAATGTAGATGATAGCCCTGCATACCCATCTACTTTGCTGACTGTACATTACAATTTATCGGACAAGTGGACATGGCGACCAAAATTACATGAAAGCTGTGTTCCTTCAAAGCAGACATTTCGCCAAACCACGCAATAAAAGCCGCGATGATATAAAAACATTTAATTACCGCCTAAATGTAAACTGTTTCATTCCACATTATGCACGTCTCGTTGAGTGAAAATAGCATGGAAAAATAAATTAACAACGTAAAACGTTTAGTGTGAATTGTACGCGGGCGTACTACGAAGGGTCTACCACGCTGATCGATAAAGACTTCAGTGTTTGCAGCTCTGCGCATACTGAACATGCTTCGGGGTTTTCACTCAATTCCTAGAATCCAATCGATAACCTTCGCCCATGCTACTCACCAAGCCTACATAAACCTTGTTTAATTGATTGTAATTACTGAATTATCTGTTGTCGCTAAACAATGGTGATGACATCATGACAAAGTTAATCAACCGTACGTTGGTGAAGAATAGCAATAAGTAATTGTCTCAAATATTAACTAATGTACTCTATTACAAAACAGTCATGTAAGCCTAATTATTGAACAGAAAATATTTATTTGTCGTTATATCTTTCGTACATATAGTTATTAATTGGCAAATAAAGTGACGAAGTTACGTGGGTGTAGTAAAACGAACCCTGTCAAATACAGGTTGTTAGTATCATGACCCCTGTTGGCTCTAATTGGCTCGCCAGCGCGAATGGCCGATCTCTGACCCCCGATATACACATTATCACTACACAAGTGCACTCCTGATTTCTACATTGCAACTTGTGCAACCATTCATACCTTCGATTGACAGTCTCGGCCTAGGCAGTTAAATAGATAAATATAATATATTACGTAACTTTAAAGGACGTGACACCTCGTTCAAGACAATGAATAATCCTACGTCAAAATAAAAGGTAATCATCACATATTTTACATTCACAGTGGCAGAACTTTCACAATAAAGTGGATGGTAATCGCGTGCCAAGAAAGTATTCCCACGAACACCCAATATAATAACTTTTAAAACAGTGAATGTCATGTTGGATTATTTTGTTAATAGTGAATGCTTAAGAAATTTGAATAGTTTAGAAGTTATCTCGCGCACATCAAACGATTGAGACAGGGAATAAACGGCACATTACTTCATTATCGTGATTTTAGATCCTAATAGTTTTCTGACGTCTATACCTGCAAAAAACGATGCCGTAAGCCATGATTTTATTGTCTTTAGTAACATTTATATCGTTATCAAAAAGCACTTTTTCGCATGAACCTGGCAGAATGTTTTATCGTGGCGTAAACCTCGATAAAAACATAATGTATCGAATCGAACTTCTGTATCGCTGGGGTGACAGGATGAGTAGACGTCGCCTCTGTGCCTTTTTGCGCTATCATCACGATAACATCGTCGCGTGCTCGAATGCCGCTGGCTCACTGGCTGATAACGCACCTGTTTGTAATGTCCGCTCCATCGCCTCTTCACTGTTAACCTGACAATATTTGCCTATTCACGAATAATTTAAGATTCATAATGGTGTATGAAGATGGAAGTTCATATTTTAAGTCTGCGTACTATCTAATCCAAATGACATAATATTTAAAGGATTATAACACGCTTATCTTTTTAATAACATCGATATTGATCGATTAACGCAATAGAAACCAATAGATTATAATTAATTGCTTTACGAGTTCACGTAACAATTGTTTTAATTTTAAAAATAATATAGGTACAATATACAAGGTAAAAAATACAAGTGCTTTGGCGTAATTTCGGTAAAAAAATAGGTGGATACCCTGGATAGGGCAATGAGTAGCGCTAAACGACGCTACGCACGTAACAAATGGTAGGTACCTATTTGGTGTGTGCGCAATGGACGTAATGCTGTAGTTATATTTTTTTTTTATAAATAATTTCGACAAAACCCAGGACTAAATGAAAGGATGAAATGACCAACTTATTCTAAATTTCTGACGACAATGCTTGACCGCAAAATCGATTGTAAAATAAGAACTTGTTTTTTAAATTCACAATTCTTGTTTTGTGTAAAATAAAGAGCAGGCTAACAAGACAATGAATAATCCACAAAGCTACATATCGTCCGCGTGGAATAATAGTTCCCGTTCCCGGGGGATTTCCGAGATAAAAAGTATCCTATGCCCTTTCTCGGGTCCTAGACTAGGTATATCTGTACCAAATTTTATTCAAATTGGTTCAGTGGTTTAGGCGTGAATAAGAGACAGACAGACAGAGTTACTTTCGCACTAACCAGAAATGGTTGGGTTAAATCTGTTTATGTGGATATTGTTATTAGTGTAACATAATCCATAAACCTAAGGTGCTACCATCAGGCTTAAACATTGATTACTTGAGTCTGGGCTAAGACTATAATTAGGTGATAGTTACGTACCTACCATAGATTTGTTCGGAGTGAGACATGTGAGGAGTGGCTCATTAAAGTAAAACGCCATTCATGGTCAGACATGCACGCACTGGCAGAGCGCGGCGGCACGCCGTGACACCTCAATTAATTTCTAGCACAAGATACCTACCTTGTTGACACACTTGTCACATATCATTGGTCACCTCATGCTCATTATGTGATTGCAAAACATTTTTTTATGTTTTGGTTTCATTTTCCTTGAAATATCTACCTACTCCAGAAAAATTAAAGGAAAATTCTGATTTTATCCTGCTTTAGCACTGGACATTGAATGTCAATGGGCATGGAAAGAAATATGAACGAGATCTGATTATACCTACCAAGTTAGATCTTGAATTGATTTAGTATGTCACAAAATAACATTTTGTGTTGTATTTGGTTTGACTTGCAGTGTCACTTTGCCCTGTTAAGATTTTGTTACATCTGTTAAGATAAACATAAAGGAATTTAAATAGATACTGTGGGTTTGCATAGCAATGTAACAATACAAATAGAATGTAACAATGGCTTGAATACACCATAGAATGAGTAAATATGTTGACGTAAGAAAATGGAATAAAATATTTGGTATTCAATACATACCTAGTGATGAAAATAGCGTAAGTGAATCATGGTCATCATGATCTAAAAAGCCAAGCACAAGTCTAACTTGTACACAATGGGATCCACATCACTTAATGTTATATAAGATTAAGCAATAAACAATCATGTTGTTTGTAATTTGCCATTTCCTATTAACCTTTCAACGACCAACCGACAGCCGGCTGTCGGGCTGCTATTGTCTTTCTTTGGGTCTCAAATCACGTGTGCTCGAAGAATAATATTTGCTGTTATAGCACCAATACACATTTGTGAACATTGCAACTCTATAACTATTATGGTTCATGAACTAAAAGACTGATGGATGAACAATAGAGGCTTAGTAAAAGACTTAAGAGTTTGGTTGGCACCCTTTGGGTACAAAATCCCAAAAAAATAAAAATTGAGTCACATCACGGATCACATTTCAGTGATCAACTTCAACTTTATGTTATTGTGGCAATTCATCGTGATTTCGATGATTACTGCCAATGTCCAAGTTGGAAATAAAACTTGTCAACTCAAAGGACGATTCAGTGATGAAATATTGCAGTTTGTAAAATGATACAAAGCAATAAAAATGAGTAGGTAGTGAAGGTCATTTTAGAAACAGAAATATTGACCATACCCACTTCATTGATCATGCCTACTCCATGTAGACATTAGAAAAACACAATGGTGACTCATTCTAGGTGTAAAAATGACTCAATAATTGACTTAGAATAGTGTGCATAATTTTATAGACAATTGAAATGATTAAACTACTTTTTTAAACAAAATGGTTAAGCCATATTTTAGTTATTTGCAGACGATTATGAAAAGGAAATTGATTTAAATATTTACATAATGTGAAAGACAGGTGCTCATCATCTGTGACACATCAAAATAGCACAGTTTGTGTCAATGCTCTCACATTATCAGTGTCAAGATCAAGGCAACCAGCTTTTGTAAGACATTACATATTTGATTAAATTTTACTGCACATTTGTCCTCCATTTTGAATAATCAATGGTTCCACATTCATTATGTGAAAGTGTATGTATTGCAAGTCATATTTTATGACTCAAACAGCTATTCACGGCCACAAAATAGTGAAATTGAGTTTACTGACTACAAAATATGTCACATTCAAATTTCCTGAAATAGGTCTTTACTGAGATCATCTTAGAATTTATAGTATTCTTGCATTACAATGAGGAAAAAAGTATAAAAGTCCTGATTATTACCTACATTATTCAATACAGAATTATATTGATTGTTTTCTGTTCAGTTTTCTGTAGTGATTGTATTTAAATGTAAATAAGTATTGTCCCATTTATCGTTGGACATGAATGACATTGTTCTGCTGAAATATTGGCAAGCATTCAAAATACTGCCAACAGGTACTGTTTACAGTGATTAAATTTTTTTTAAATACTAGTTGATTGTTTGCGGACAACATTATTTACATGTGGTTTTGTAATAACTAGAACAAATTGTATACAATTTATGTTTCTAAAGGGAATCACCTCTTGGTTAGTATTGAAATAAAATAAATATGTTTTATTTGCACTCTGTGTGGGTCTCGGGGTGGATGTTCAGTTTTCATTGTCATGCTGATTTTCATTTGTGTTTTATCAGCCACAAAATGTTATCACATCAAGGTCATCTATGCAAATGGCAGGATAACTACCATTTAGCACAATAGAGCAAGCCCCTTGCTAACTAAGTCACAGACGATAAGGATCTTCAGTTATTGTGATGAATCATGGATGACTGCCACATATTTCTCATGAAATATTGATCTTATATGAGTGTGTTATTATAGAGAAGTGTTGCTATGTGAAATGAATTTGAGAATTTGCATTCAGTGAAGCTGAGACTGTTATTGTTGCAATATGCATGGAGGCTGTCTGTCTTGATTCTACAGTCTATACTTTATTCATTTAGCAGTAGAGCCTTTCATTGGTGATATTATTCTGACAAATATTTTCAAGCATATCAAAAGATTTAATGTGGTGGGTTCAAATAAATGTTATCAATCTCAATAGTTAGGTAAAACAAATAATAGCTACGTTAAAATACGTCGCGTGGTTTCGAAATACGATAAGGAAAATCATTTCTGTTTCGAAGTTCATGACATTGGAACAGAACAGAAATCCACTATGATTAGCATTGAAATGACTTCACAATGAGTTCATACACATGTTTCCTAAATGTGAAACAAATAGGAACTTTCATTTGCGCACGGAACTACCGTACATACCGGCATAATGATTAGTTCCAAGTGAAAGCAACTAACCATTTCCACTCCTCGATCAAAATTTGCAATCGGCTAATAGGATGCATGGAGAGCGTTAGGACGCTACTGTCGGAGGCCCCATTAAAAGTCGAGACTGTTAAACGGGACGCCCAAATTTCTGCAACAACCCGAAACATGGGTGCGGCCACGGATCGTGACCAAATAATAGAGCTACACTGTACCTAATAAAAGCAACTTGATATCTTTGGAAGCCTGGATTCCGTCCTCCTTCAGGTTCCTCTCGATCTGTCGGCTGCGGGCTGCAGCCGCACGCTCCTCGGCCGACTGGGCACACCCCATGTCGGCAGCTGTCCCTGTTCCTTGGCCGCCGGCCGCCCCGACCCCTGAGCCGGGCGCGCTCTCACCGCTCCCTCTGCATGCGCTCCACACGCGTCCTGCCGCTCCGGCGAGACCGGAGCCACCCTACACAACGTTAGCACCCAACACACAGTAACCTAACAGTACCACTTATCACTGTTCATACGACTCCGAAACACACAATCTTTCGATAAACGACCGCGACTAGATATTTTCCAGGGTTTTTTACTGCACCGAACACAAAACACACGCAACGACAATGCAAACTTTATTTGATTTTACAAATCCGTTTAAATACGAGATAATGGCGGCCGGATGACAAGCACCAACTCCGCTCCGTGACAGCGACCGCGCCCCGCTCGACTGACGTTCGGGTGCGTTCGGAAATCTTCGTTCGGACTCGCTCACACATGCGTGAAGCACATTCACACGCGAAAGGGAACACGAGCAATGCGCTAAAATCAAAGATTTGTCAAAGACAATTTCTACTTTTTTTAGCTAAAAAATGTAATGGCGCTCATTTTAAATAGAGGTCGGTAGCTTATAATTTATTTATAATGTTCTAAAGACCGAAAAAATCGATTTCACAATTTTTGGAATAGTATCTGAATTCCAAAAATATCCAAATGTACAAAAAAATTGTAAAAATGTATTTCCGTTTTGTAATAATAATAAAAATATTTTTTATGAAAAAATATTTTATTCAGTCTCAAAATAAAACATCCGAACATGTTGAGTGGGATTCGCGCCCCGAAGGGTTCCGTCTGAAGGTTGTACCTGGCTGCCCTCGGCTTTGCTGAAGTGGCACAATTTCTAATTTCAGATAGGAGGACTGGAGAAATTTAGCTAAGAAAACTGCAGTTAATAAGTTTAAGTTAGTTGTATAATATACATGTTCTGGTTCACAAGATAATCCATCAGTAAATATTAGATAGTTATCGGAAAAACTAATAATTGATGTACCTACTTGGTGAATTAGCTGTAAAATTAACGTAACGTGGGACTGGGAGTATATTTGCATCTAATTTCGTGATGAAAAACTAAAAAATACAGGTAATACAGAGAGCCCTACTCTATATTACGAACGTACAAACATTATAAAGTTAAAGCCACGGACGTATAAAGATCGTGTTTTTGTCTTTTTTCTGCCATTTATACTTGGTGGAATTTTCCCTGGCAGTAACATTGAAAAGAAGAATGAGTGGTATTAATAATGCGCTGCGCAAACGTATAATAGACACTTTTGTGCAGGGGGGGTCAGCTTCCTTAGTGACCAATGCCTACACTGGGCACAAGTTGCAAAAACGAGATAGCGCTCTATAAAAAAAGAGATGACAATATCACAGTGATGCCATATGCCTGAATGAATAGATAGCCATTATTTTGGTAGTTGCAAATAGGCATAAATTAGTTGTGTTCATTTCATGGTTCATTAATATTTTATAAAATAATGGTTTTAGCCACTTATAATCCATATTTAGTGTTTCAATTGTATTAAAATGCTAAGTAAAATATAAAACTAAGAACCTTTAATTATTTATTATGGAGTTTTTTTTTAATAAAATGGCAACACATTTTTTTCCAGTATGGCGGATTGTTGATAGTTGATTATCTTTTGCATGTTTTGTTGTGGTTGTTTTTTTTTATTATCATATTTTGTGCCAGTTCTACATTGTTATCTGTAAATAATTGCGTTACTCACTACGTGATCTTGACTCTACAGTGCGAAATTGATGCTTTCTGTGTTCACAAGATAGACTAATTCTATTTGTGTGATATGGACGCTTTCAGTGTTTACGAAACAGAAACTCACTTTATTTGTTCGATATTGACGCTTAAGTGTTATATTTTGTAGGAATTTGTTGAAGAAGTCTCGAAAAAAGCTATGAAAAAGTAAATAAATATATTGAAGCACGTATAGAAACTTTGTTTTATTTATTTTATTTCCACTACAGCCAGTTTTTATTTTTGAAGTTTTTCTCATACGAATATGTATCATAATCCCAGCATTTAGGTAATGCATAATCAAAATAAAGATTATGTATTACAAGGGATAAATACAAAACTAAGAAATTACCTATAGTACCTACCTAGGTACTTATCCGGTCAAAATTCCCGCGCCTCGCGAGTTTCTTAGGGCAAAAACTGGAGCGCTAGTGTGCTCTCGTGTAGGCAATAAATTTGTATGAAGTTGTCGTTCTTCCCGTCAGGGTATAGATGTTCTGTGCTTTTGTGTCTTGTGTCGGACACCGAACACTTTTTGATCGTAATTAGTATGGTGTTAAGTGGAAGTAACTGGACACAACAAATGTAAACCACTTAACACCATACTAATGACGTTCAAAAAGGGTTATGTTTCCGACACCAGGCAGGAACAAAAGTGTCCACGTTTGCGCAGCGCCTTAGTGAACTATAAAAATTGGACTTCTATATGATCGATCGTACTCGAGGATAGAAACTCATAACCGAATACATAATAAGTTTTGATTAATTTCGGGTATCACAATCACAACGTATTATGAGCATAAATTGTAATCCATTTTGACTCAGTAATTTTTTTTTTTATACCTATCTACTTAAATAATTATACAAAACTTGTTGAAGCGCGCCTGTTGAGTGTATATAAGATCCTGCATTCAATTTCCGGTGCAGTGTTATTCGGTTTTTAACCGACTTAAAACAAGGTGGAGGTTCTCAATTCGTCTATATGTATTTTTTTTGTATGTTTGTTATCCGATATATCCTTCAATTGTAAACGGATTTCGATGGTTCTTTTTTTCATATTCATATTCTTTATTGCACATAAAAAATAAAGTACAAACATTAGCAAAACTAAAATAAAAACTTATGTACAAATTGTACAATGGCGAGCTTAACCCAGAAATGAGTTTTCTACCAGCAAACCAAAATGCTATAGAGAGATTTGCAACGGGGGATGTGCTTATGTGCACGAATAAAACATAATTATTAACTCTTAACTAATATATAATTGTAATATTAAATACATAATATTAAATACGTAATACAAAATTAAATACAACAATAAATAAAAATATATATAAATATATATATACATATATAGTATCAATCTACAGACAGGAAATGTTCCACTTCTAAGGAAGGGCTATCTCGCAATGAATGCGGCAAAGCATTCCAAAGACGCACAGCACTAACAGTAAAAGATCCATCATACCGACTCGAAGAGTGAGAAGGAAAACGAAGTAGAAGAGATGATGAAGAACGACAAGGTTTACCTCTAGGAACAAGAAACTCAAAGCGTTCACGAAGATACGAAGGAGACTTACTATTGTAAAGAATAGAAAAGAGGAAAGAAAGAATGTGATGTGACAGTCTCGACGCTGCCGAATAGGTAGCCACCTCAGCTGCCGCCGAAACTCCGACACGTGGTCGTACTTTCGAAGGCCGAAAATGAAGCGGATACACAAATTCTGCAGACGTTCAAGCTTATTAAGGAGTTCCTCAGTCGCATCAAGAAAACAAATATCAGCATAGTCTATAAGTGGTAGAAGGAGAGTCTGAGCAAGGGTAATTTTAGTTTGAAAAGGCAGGAACTTCTGAAGACGCTTAAGAGATTTATACGAACAGAAAACCCTCCTGCTTACTTCAGCAATGTGAACTTGCCAAGAAAGGTTGCAGTCCAAGAAAACACCAAGGTCTTTAACTTTCTTGGAGTAGGCTATAGCGGTCGGTACCTTCGTAGGTAACCATTGGGAGAGGCAGGTAATTCAATAAATTGGTAAAGTGTCTGCCACCAATAATGATTGCTTGTGATTTAGACGGGTTAACTAACAATCCAAAACTTTTTTTGTTTGATAAGTCATTATAAGTCATGATTCAGGGGTGGTCCCATATAAATTTTGTGGCGATCGGTTCAAGGCTTCTCGAAAATTTCACCAAGAACAAAAAAAATTGACGAAATATACATTGACGGTGACGTTTCTTCAAGTTTCTATTTTCGTTTTATAAGATTGTAAGTAGTTTTAAGCTATTGCATAGCTTCTATCGCGGGCCTTGAGCGTGGAGACCGAATCCAGAAATTGCGTTACGAAAATAACCTAACCCAACACCCCCCACCTGGTTTTGCCATCTTTCGATGAATAGCAGAACTTTTAATGACTTTTTGAAATATCACGCTTGGGTGTCGTTTTCATGGTTTTTTGGGGTGCTAAGGTCAAAAATGAGGTCGATTTGAGAATCCAAGATGGCGGGCGTGACCTAGCTATCTTACAAAGCGTCATGAGTGTCGTTTTCATGGTTTCTTGGGGTGCTAAGGTCAAAAATGAGGTCGATTTGGGAATCCAAGATGGCGATCGTGACTTTTCTCACAATATGCGTCATGAGTGTCGTTTTCATGACTTTTTGGGGTGCTAAGGTCAAAAATGAGGTCGATTTGGGAATCCAAGATGGCGGTCGTGACTTTTCTCACAATATGCGTCATGGGTGTCTGGTGGTTTTAAAGGGCCTGTTAGTCTGCTGGTTAGTGGCTCTGACTGCTAAGCTGGAGAAAATTTTATATTGAAAATAAATTACTTTGAAAGATACTGTAATACACAATCAGACATTGAAAGTCGACACTAAAAAGTAAAAATTAAAAACTTTTTCCAAAAAAAGAACCGCCTTTAAAAACTAAAAACCGGAAGTCAGTGGCTTCTTCTACCAGTCAATTTGTGTTGCTACCGACTTCCGAAATTATAGTTATTTTTGGGTAATTAGTTATTGAAGGCGGAAATCTTTTTTTTTTTTTGGAAAAAGTTTTTCTCTAGTAAAGCAACTCTCACTCATAAAGAATCACTAAGGATTTTCTTTCTTCCGATTATAAAGGTGCAAAAGGGGCCTGTCGTGTTACCCACTAATTAGGTGGGCAGCAAGGTTCTTAGCTAAATCCAATTAGACTGGAGATATCGAATGTACTAACCCATAACAGTTAAAAAAGGTACATTGATGATGATTTTGATGACCAATAAGTACATAGAAAATCTGTTAGTCGTGATGGCCCAGTGGATATGGCGCCCGCCTCTCGTGTAAGAGGTTGTGGGTTCAAATCCGGGCAAGTACCAATGTGACTTTTTCAATTCATATGTACTTTCTAAAGTTTATCTTGGACATCACTGACATCCCGTGCCTCGGAAAGCACGTAAAGCCGTTGGTCCCGGTTGTCATTCGTAGAACTTTGACAGTCGTTACTGGTTAGTCAGAAACTCAGACCAGTCTAACTAAGAGGTATCGTGTCGCCCAGTTACTGGGTTGTGGAGGTCAGATAGGCAGTCGCTCCACGTAAAACACCGATATCGAGCTGAATCCGGTTAGGCTGGCAGCCGACCCCAACACGGTAGGGAAAAAGGCTAGGGAGATGATGAAGTACATAGAAAGTCTGCACTCAATAATTTTTTCAAGCTTCCTAAACCAGACCAAAACCATGACGCAAAATTATGCTGTTACGAAGTTTTGAACATGACGTTGATTCATAATTGTTGTATCTTGGGTGACTGTTTATCATGAAGTAAATACCAAGAACTTACCTAGGTACCTATTTATGTACCATGGTCCAGCGGCATTTGTGGCGGCTATAATATCATGTTCGCGGCCTGTGGCTAAGTGTTTACACTTTGATATCATATTGTTGATGAATAGATTTACACTTTACCCCGTACCTACATCGTAAGATCAAGTTCTGAAAACTGAATGATGCCACGATTTGCACGTAAAGATAAACTTTATGTAACCAACCCCGGAATAAGTTTTTTTACACCGGTGGTAAAATGCGTCCCTCTGATAGTCTGATCAGCATTTGAGATGACAAATTACTTAAAAAAGAAACTAATTTTCTCATGGAGCAACAACAACCCTTTAAGAACCTGTGTGGCTCCTTTTTCTTACAAGTGGACGGTGACCCAGCCTTCCATACGCTAAACCTTTTTTGGAAGAAGTTTTTATTTTTAAATAATCATACTTTAGTACGATATTCATTGGCCGCACAAACACTTTTAACATCGGTTGGGTATAGTCTGCTTGTTTGGCAGCCAATGATTTGAAAAATACTCACAGGTGTGCCTAGGGGTCAAAATAGGTAAATTATACAGATTTTTACGTTATAAAATCTTTTTAGAAACTTGCAACGATTACAATAGGTCTTTATGATTATTTATCCGTCTGTACATTATTTTAAAGCATTATTTAGCGGGTAATTGTAAAAAATCCTTGCAGGATTTGTCTCACTTTATGACTACCTACTAAGTAATACTTACTTATCTTAAAAAACAAGAACTTTTGTTCTATGATGTACGATGATAATCCTACACATCCTACATAGGTATAACTAGAATAATAGATGTCCACCCGCATCTTTGATTACTATAGTGTTTCAAATCTCATTAAAATTAAAATAAAATTCATTTATTTCAGCTTTACAAATCCAAATAAAAACAACAATAACAAACATTAAGAAGTGCAATTTGACGTTTGCTCTTTCTAATTGCACTTCTTATTTTTGAAACACTTTAGAAATTGGATTCACCTCTGGTTTCACTCGCATTATAATGACAGGTTTTCGGTCAACTGCTCCGCTCCTTTTGGTTATAGCCTATGTTACTCGGGAATAATGTAGCATTCTAAAGAAAGAAAGAAAGAACTATCGAAATCCGTCTAGGAGTTTTTGATTTATTCCTAACAAACATAAATACATACTAATTTTCTCTCTTTATAATATTATTATAGTTAGATATAGACATTGTAAGCGTTCATAGGGAGCGGGACTCTATTTTTCGTAATCTTTCACGCAACATCTACTAATCGTTTTTTTTTTAAACCTAGCCGTAATGCATTTTATCACTAGCTGTCGATATACCTTCTTTGCCAATTTTAGGTACCCCTTTGGGATTGGAATTTCCAAAAATCCTTGGTGATCTTTACGGGAACACACCCTGAGCACCCTGTAAGTTACATGTCTCTAAAACCGGTCTGGGTTGTGCGTTGTATATCAACAGCTCAGATTATAAAACTACTTCTGAGATCAACAGTCAGTCAATCAGACAGTCATGAGTCAGTTTACAATTCTATATACAGAGTGGAAAGTTTTAAAGGGCCCTGGAAGAAAACTATTTGAAATCGTTAAGATAGATTATTTTAGTAAAAGGTAACAACATGGTAACAACATTCTTTTAATTTTTAACAGAAATAAAACTGCATTGCAATGTAAAAAAACAACAGCTTGTATTTTTATGACATTAATTGATAATTAAAAATTAAATAATACATTCATAAGAATTAAACCTTTTAAACCAACATGGTAACTTAAATGAGAGGAAAACCATGAAACCAAAATTAAATAACATTAAACTTAAATAACATCATACTTTTTTAGCCTATACTTTGGTCCACGCACGTCCCGCTCCAGTGAGCCAAAACATCCATACTAATATTATAAATGCGAAAGTAACTGCGTCTAAATGTCTCACTTTCACGCAAAAACTGCTGAACCGATTTTATTGGAATTTGGTACTGAGATAGCCCATAACATGAGAAAGGACATAGAATATAATTTGTATCCCAAAAATCTCTCTGGAACGAGATCCACGGGCAAAATTGAGGGGGGCAGCTAGAAAGCTATCTACATTATACAGGGTTATTGGTAAAACACCGACATCCTCTCAGGACTATGTTACTAACATCATAATCAACAACTTTTGTTCTACGATATTTTAAAAATTATCATATTTTAGTAGTTCATTACATTTTCATACAAAATTAAAAATACCTATTTAAATTGAACACTCTAAATGTGACGAAGTCTGCGTAGCATACGAGGACAGTGCGCGGCAAGCGTAGTTACGATAATACAGCACAATACAGAGTTGAAATGTGTTAGATAGGACAACGAAATCTTGAAGCTGTGTTTTTGGTAAATGTATAACATTGGACAATGTAGCTTTCGAATGGAGAAAGAATTTTTAAAATCGGTCCAGTAGTTGTTGAGCCTATTTATTACAATCAAACAAACATACAAAGTTTTCCTCTTAATAATATTAGTGTTGAAGAAGGTAAGTAACTATATTATGTTTTCCTGCTTTTTTATGTATGATTAATAATAAAGAAACCGACTTCAAAAACTAAAAGCCCAAAAATAACTATTTTACAAATCGGTGGCAACATATATGGTGGCAACACATCAAATAGACCGGCAGAAGAGAAGCCACCGACTTCCAAAATAGTTATATTTGGGCTTTTAGTTTTTGAAGTCGGTTATCTTTTTTTTGGAAAAAAGCTTTTTATTTTTTTACTTTTTAGTTAGAGTCTCAATGTCTGACTACGTTTTAGCACAGTTACTTTCAAAATAAAAATGTACGTTTTTCTGTAAAAATTGAGGAGTTCCCTCGATTTCGGCATGATACCATCATCAGATCCTGGACCTGATGACAATGGGACCATTTGGGAAGTCTACCTTTTCAAACAAAAAAAGAACTGTTCAAATCGGTTGGTAAACGACGGAGATATGCGCGAACAAACATAAAAAAAATACAAACATTCGAATTGAGAATTATTTTTAACCGACTTCTAAAAAAAGGAGGAGGCCTTTTTTTAGAAGTCGGTTAAAAATAATTTAAAATTCCCAACAATTTAAAATTCTTTTTTATTTGAAGTAGTATATATTATCTACTTCCAAGTTGGTCCTATTATTGGAAACATTGAGTAAAGGCGCTCCTAAACGGGCAACATAATTGCTGCAATTTTATTGCAGCAATTTTTTGAGCATGGCCCGGCAACTCCGGCAATATTGCCGGTGTTGCTCGGCCATATATTGCAGCAGTTTTTTTTCATACAATATGTGTTGCCCGGCAATACCGGCAATATTGCAGAGAGTTCGGAAACATTGCCGGGCAATGCCGGCAATGTATTGCAGCAACACAATTGCAGTAAAAAATTGCCCGTTTAGGAGCACCTTTATGAATGTAATAATATTAACTAGCTGCCTCCCGTGGTTTCACCCGCGTTAAAAATGTTAAGGGTGAACAACCCTTATCACGTAGGGGTATGAAAAATAGATAGTAGCCGATTCTCAGGCCTACTGAATATGCATATAAAATTTGGTAAAAATCGGTAAATCCGCTTCGGAGGAGTAAGGTAACTAACATTGTGACACGAGAATTTTATATACATAATATAAGATGAAAGAATACATGAGGAATTGATGAATGACACTACTTAAAAGTACGCATTTGGCTAAACTAGAATTATTGATAAGTACGAACTGGACCCATTTGGGTATTTATTCTTGTTTGTTTGAAAGGTCTGGGCATAAGTATACTTTCAAAGACAGGAAATGGATATCCTCAATAACAAACAGTACACTGATTGTGATTTAGTTTTTGCCAAGAATTTCAGACAAAATCCTGATCGAAGCCTATCTGTGGTCAACCCAACATGGGCTTTAAAAATACCCATTGAAATTCCAAATAAATCTAGAAACAATACATTGCTTTCAATGTACACATTTACTGGTTATAGTTGTTTTGTGCTACCATGTCATGAATGTTAAGAATAATCTTCATAGACATAAAAAAATACCGCCATCAATAACTAGAAATAGGACACTTTAATTTTGGAAATCAGTGGCCATACCATATCTGTGGGCAATACGTATTTACAAACAGAAAGAAGACTACAAGTCGAAATAACAAAACTGTGTTCGTTGGTTCGTAGTCAAAGAAAAGCTAAAACGAACGCAAGCCTAAAGAAAATCTGACCATAAATGACATTGAGGTCAAGTTTAGCCCCTTAAGCCTGCATAGCTTTCAGCTTCTTAGACCTTACATGTGTACCGATCTCTGTGCCATATAATCATTAAATGTTTATTAGGAGGATATATGTTAGACATGTATAGAAAAGTGTACCTATAGTTATCTTAAATTCAATCTTAAGTAAACCTTTATACCTATATGTTTCCAAACAGTCTGAGGCGGTTTGAGGTCGCCTTGTGTGATGTTTACGCAATCAACTAGTAGAAGCATCCACCCAAACATTGTCATTTCTGCAGACACCTTTAAAAATTCTAGGGACCACATCTTCCAGCCTCAGTTAGATACCACCAGGTTAGATATTCTCATAAGATATGTTCCAATCATAGATATATTATTTCAGTCATTGTCTAATTTACCTTGTTACATCTACAAGTTCCTCGAGACGGAGCAGAGAACACGCAACAAGCAACAGAACCAAATATAAATCTACCTAGTTTTCTGCCAGGTTTTATAAAACTTTAGGTAAGTTGTGTTTAGGTTCCGAATATAAGACCTAATAAGAAATTGATCGAAAGATAGCAGTTGGTAAAACGATTAAATGTGTTCTCCATAAGCTAGCTTGATTCATAGTGATATCATACACTATGAATCAAGCTAATTCAGTTAAAGGTAAAATGTTGTAAAAGTTCAAAGTTATCACATATGTCAACAATATCATTGAATTGCTACTAGTTTAACCGAAAACTAAAAGCTTGTAAAAAGAACCGGTATTTTGTATCTAGGCAGGTACCAATATCAATAAAGAAATTTAAACCATCTAAGAAGATCTCGACGTATAAATCTTATCGTGAATATGTCATGGAGTCGAATTGAATCTTCATAAGAGGCTTTCCTAAAAGCTTATACAAAGTCGATGCATTTATCTACATTTCTAAAACGAAGAGTGCCGGCTCGGAAGTCTGAGTCAATAGAGCTCGACCGGCGTGCGCGCGCACCTGCTACCTAGACAGAGATAGAGGAAAGCTCCATTACCAAGGAGCAGCAGCTTGATATCCTTGGCAGCCTGCATGCCATCCTCCTTGAGGTTCTTCTCGATTTGCTTGCTGCGCGCAATGGCAGCGCGCTCCTCGGCGGACGAGGCGCAGCCCATGGCGATGGCGCGCACGGCCTGGCTCGCTACGCGCGGCAGCGCCGTGCCCCTGGCATGCTCGCGGCCCGTCGTCGCGCGCACGTGGCGCCGCGCACGCGCGAGCGAGCGCACGCGTGCTCCGGGACCAGGGGGACACGCACCACCACGGCACCGGCGACGATCCGGCCTGACGCGCGCGACCTGACACTAGGAGCTCGGGGAGCGCGCGGAGTGCGAGGGACCGGTCGAGGTGGCGCCGCGGCGTGAACCCGCGAACGAATGACGGATCGCGCAGGCCTGGAGCGACGCGCCCACTGCGCAGGCTCCGCCGCCGCCGCGCGCCGGCCCACGGCAGCCGCACGCTGCCCGCCCGGCACCTCCTCCCTCACCTACCTACTGATACCCTACATCAAACCTACGCGGCACCTACACAATGATGGCACAAAAAAATACTGACACAAATAGACAGTTCACGCAAAACATTTAATATAATAATACGTATTTTTCAGGACTCTTTGCCATAATGAGTCTTAATTTGTTTGTCTAAATATACTCTAAGGCAGCTCAACCTTTTTTAAGGGTCACTACAAAATTCACTCATGTTGTAGCAGTCATAAGCAAATATTATACTCAGATATTTAATCAAATTCGCAATTTAAAATCTATAATAATAACTATTATTATAAAGTTGAGGAGTGTATGTTTGGTTGAACGTGATAATCTCAGGATCACTGGTCCGAATGGAAAAAATCTTTATGTGGTTATATAATAGGCCGTGTAACATCACGCTACGACCTACGGGAGTGGATCAGTAACAAAAAATGCAGGTGGAATCGAGGGGAGCAGCTAGTCAATGATACATTTTTAGTTTTTCTTTTTTATTTACTCAGCCCGCCGCAGTTTTAACTCTGAATACGTTTAGAAAGGTTGGAAAATGTGTAACTTCAGCTTCAGGTGTGCTATAGCCACATAGGTCACAAAGTTGATTACAGCTACTCTAGGGTCTTATATTACAGTCATATAATAAGGTCTTAGGCAGGTAAGGTAAGTGTTACAAATATATTTTACAGAAGAAGGACAAATGAAGAGAAGATTGCAGAAGAAATTAGTGATTCCAAAAGTGTAAAAAATCAAAAATGGTCTTCATCTTACCAGACAAGAAGTTGTTTATCCAATGCAAAGTAATGCTAATTGGTGTTAACTCTCTGACTGAAATTAGAAACCTGTCTATCAGCCAAGTGTCGATGGTGGTGTGCTGAGTTCTAATAGGGATGGCGCGTAACAGTATTGTTGAACATAATGGAAGGAAGGTTATGATACGAGTATATGGAAGCGTAAGAGAAATTCTTAATTTTCTTAAGGAAATCCCGGGCCTACCGATATCGAGAGTTTCGAAGAATTACTGGACAGCAAGAGAAGAAGAAATTATTTCTGGAGTATAAATATTAGTGGCGTTTCGTCTGAGCACAATTTTTTTGCAGCTTTGAAGAGGTTTCTATTTTCTTTGTCCTTCATTTATTCGAAAGACATAGTCCCTGCGTTTCAACTGTGGCACCTAAGCTTCCTACTAGAAAAAATCAAAGGAAGTAACCTTTTCCTGCAAATGCATGCACTCAGGTTAATACAATAACACACTTGATTATAATTAATATCTCGTTACCTACCCAAAAAAGTCATAGAAAAAAACCTATGAAAATAAATAGTACCTAGCCGTAATTACACAATGTCGTTTCATATAACAGCATGACTTTATTCATGCTAATTACGCAGTGTTATTAGAGCAGGAACCCTCTGATAGTTCTTTTTCTGTACTGAAATTATATTAGTATAATGTCAAGAATCTTGATCTAGTCTAGAGAGTAAAATTATAATACACAATATTTACAACCTAAAACTAAATTAAAAACCCTAGAATTAAAATAAAATGGCAAAAAAACTCCTCCGCATCGCTGTCAACCGGTAAAGTGCTCAAGAGGCTGGCATCATTGCCACGTTGGATGGCAATGCTAAGCCTCTGGCCAAATTAAAAGCCAGCCTTTGGGTCACGAGAAGAGTCAACTAGTCTTTTTGACCGCTCTTTAAAATATAGGTGGGCACTCCTTCGATCAACAATACCAACGGGCACTCGGACCCCATGGCCCAAGGGTTTCAACCCCAAACGGCTCGAAAATATAGTTTCCAGTAAGGGCACTATACTTTCGCCGCTTGAGGTTTTCCGCAGCCGAGGCGGCAGCACCGGCACAGGACGCCGTACTAGGAAGGTGGGATGCCGCAAGAGTATCGACATACATAGCGTCCCACACTAAAGGCGTACCCATCTTCCATGGGAATAAAGACATACCGTCCGGTCTCTTGCCATCGTCGCGTGCCAAACCGTTGGGTTCTAATACAGCTGGAACGCCGACGGCAACAAGAGCATGTCGAATGATGTCATTAATATTCGCGTGCCGCGCTATACGACCCGCGCTCCGGCTGCACGACAAGCCATGGTCTCCGAGGCTGTTGACAGCTTCCCCACAGTGACAACGATGCGGAGAACAACAGGACGCCCCTAAGCGAAGTGAAGCAGCGAGGCGGAAAGTCGTGTCGTCGAACAAAGTGCCAATGTTCGACAACGGTAGTGTTGAAGCCAAAGACCCGACTCCCACCTGCCCACAGCTAGTAGGCGCGCTCGCTCCGCAGAAGAAGCAGACGTGGAAAGTAATTGATTCTGAACTACTCTGCAAAGCGGCTCATCCCAACGTCTCTGGGAAGATGGGTTGTCGGGCAGATCTGTACTTGGGCAAGCATCTTTCCAGGCCTCTATAGCCTCGGCTAAGAACGGCACATTAAAATTGACCAGTGTAGGGGCAAGAATATTCCTGATCAATTTCTCAGTGCCGTGAACCGAGGATATAAAAGCTGGCAGACTAATACTAGAAATTTTGCGGACGCCGAGGCCCAGGACCAGGCCCGGTCGTCCATTGCCAAATTTGGCGGGCCTGTTGGTCTAGTGGTCAGTGATCCTGACTGCTAAGCCAGAGGTCGTGGGTTCGATTCCCACCCAGGACAAACTTTGTGTGATGAGCATAATTGTTTGTTCTGTGTCTGGATGTTATTTATCTATAATATGTATGTATTTAAAAATTATATAAGTATGTATATCAGTTGTCTTATTACCATAACACAAGCTCTGCTTAGCTTGGGATCAGATGGCCGTGTGTAAGATGTCCCAGGATATTTATTTTATTTATTTATTTATTTAAAACTGAGGTTAAAGTTCGACGGATAATTTGGTCCATTTTTTCTAATAGGTCATTATGTTTCCAAATAGGCGAAGCGCTAAAAATGTCAATTTAGGGCCGAAACAGCAGTAACGAATTATAGTTATAGCCGAATGCATTTTAATTTGTAACAATCTTTCCGAAATGTCATTAAAATTTTGTATTTTGTCCTCAACGAAGTTGGGAAAGGAATCCTCGAAGATTGGAGACCCAAGGAGATGTAGAGACTTTTTTTCGGTGATATTGATATTAGGGGCTATTGAGTTCAATTTTTAAAGAGTCGTTTGTGTGTCAGTAGTGTCACTTATAAATAACTAGCTTCTGCCCGCGACTTCGTCCGCGTGGAATAGTTCCCGTTCCCGCGGGATTTCCGGGATGAAAACTATCCTATGTTCTTTCTCGGGTCCCAGACTATATCTGTACCAAATTTCATTCAAATCGGTTCAGTAGTTTAAGCGGGAAAGCGTAACAGACAGACAGACAGAGTTACTTTCGCATTTATAATATTAGTATATTCACATTTCTAAAGATTAAGGTCTCAGCCAATCAAAAGGAGTGTGTCTTTTAAAATGATAAGTTCATTTAAAACGGTATCTACATCACCTCCCAAGGTACCATCATCGAGGTACCAGACGTTGAATTTAGAATTAAGTTGTCGAATTATAGGATGTATATTGCCACTGAAATCACTGGCCCAAGAGGGTCACCTTGCTGACAGCCAACAGCGGATTCTAAAAGGTGATCACGATATAATAATTTTGTAACGATATAATAAAGGATGTCTATAGCACTGCCAAAGGAAACTAAAAATTTGGGGAAGTTCTTTTTTAACGTCTGCCAGCAAAGTATCCCTATTCACTGTGTTAAAAGCATTCTTTATGTCTAGAGAGTTGATTTAAAAATGATATTTTAATTAACCTGTTAATAACATTATAGTCACACAATATCTCTGGTAGAGCAATGTTTAAATTTTTATTAAAATCCTCTCATAATAATATCCCCGACATAACAGTGGCACAGAGTTACGCGCCTGATTGTCTTTTCTCGGACTAAAACAAAGGATGAGAAATTAATAGCATCGCGTGTAGAAAATAATAGTCCTACTACATATCGTAGGTAGGTATATATATATCAATTATTATCGTTATAGAATGAGAAGTCTGTAATCAACCTGCAACCAAGTTTTATTTAGATCAGAATTCAGAAAGCCACGAATGAAGTAAATCAGGTCCTTCATAACCTTCATACAATGGTAAAGTAGCTAGCAACTAATTGTTGATAATAAACGCACAACCCAAACCGCCCGTTAAAGAGACTTGAAACTTCAAGGGTGTGTTCTTTCTTTGTGAAAAGCAGGTATCCACTAAGAAATATTTTTTTGAAAGTCGACCGCTAAAGGGGGAAAATAGTGATTGGAAGTATGACATCCACGCGGGCCGTGGGTCCGTGGTCATATAATAAGACCGCTTTTTATTGAATACATGCATATCAATATGATATCAATCAACTTTGCTGGCTGTGCCTGCATACATAATAATTGCCAAAAATCATACTTGTCCGCGCTCTTGACATGACACGACATGATTGCTCAGTGGTTAAGGTGTGAGAGGTTGTGGGTTCGAATCCGGCCAACTGCCAGTAAATAGTCTGAGCAAATAAGGCTTAAATTTTCAAAATAGTCAGTGTTCCGGGTAAAAAATCTCGTATTACAGACATACTCGACTTTTGTGGATGACGGTAGTACACACAAAGATACACATTACACAGTACTTATTTAGAAATAATTATTGACGTATATGTATTTGGCATGTAAACAATAACTTAGTAGCGTTAACGTGGATAGCTAAGTAGGAGTTAGAGCCATTCATTTGGCACGCGCCGCGCCGTAGTAGCGGCGGTAAGACCCCTCTTTGAGGAGTGGCTGGAGAGGCGCCACGGCGCTCTTAGGTATCGCCTGACACAGGTCCTCACCGGACACAGTCAGTTTGGGAGGATCATTTATGTTGGAGAAGGAGGTGGCGACGCGCGTGACGCAGCGTTAAACCTCACGCCCCGGACAGAGACCTCAGGCGTACTTACACGTGACACGTCGAGAGTCCGCGAAAGTACCGCGGCCACCGTAGGCGCGGGAGTCGGGCGACTGAGAACGGCGAGCGATAGGTAGCTCGCTGCCCGACTAGGACCAGGCCCCCTAGACAAGTGGCATTGTAGAATAGATAGCGAAAACGAATAGATTGTCAAATGTATGGAGATGTCAAATTGTTTAGCGAAAGCTTATGTCAATTCCATACATTTGACAATCTATTCGTTTTCGCTATCTATTCTACAATGCCACTTGTCTAGGCCTTCAGGCCCGCGTCGACGGCGCGTTTTGATCCACGCGCACTTCAAAGACAGTCAGCACGGAAGGCAAGTACTCTGTGCCGTGGCCCCGGAACATAAAGGGCAACCAAAGAAACATGGGTGGGTTTTCGTTTTATTCAGTAAAAGTCTGACACGCCCTCCCGGCCCGGCCAGGGTTGGAGAAGTCATTTGATAATTTCCAACCCACCAAAAAAGGGCCATTCCTTTATTACGTAAAACAATTTAGACGGGTCGACAATGGTGCCGATCCTCTTAATCACAAACTAACCTAAATTTTAGTTAAGTGCATCTTTTTCTTTCCATTTAAATTTTAAAAATAAATTTTAAAAGGACAGAAGATCAATTTTAGTTAAGTTCTGTCAAATTAAGATAATAGGCGAGACGACGAAAAAAAGCAATTAGTCCGTCAGTTAGATTATTAAAAAATTTTGGACACGTATTTTTTCTTTTTTCTCGTAAACGAAAAATGACAACGATACAGTGCGTTAAAGTTGCGCGTGACGTCACGATTAGATACAATAAAAAAATTCCAGGGCGGTGACGTCAAAAGCCCCCACTCCGGAACTTTGTTGCTCTTTATCTTTGTATTTTTTTATTAATTTGATCAAGCAAAAAATACGTGTCCCGTATTTTTGGCCTATCTACAAGACGGACTAAACAGAATCAAGACGGACTAAAGAGAATCAGCACCAATGTCTTATTTTTTTAGACGTAATAAATATTAAACCTTAATGTGGGGAAATAATATTGGTTCCGACAAACAAATTAATCTCCAGCGATCTGTGGCCGACTTTTATTCTAATTAACCAGCGAGCGTTATAATGAATTACCGACAAAAAATCCTAATTTCCGAATAGAATACTAAATCTCCGACAAAATTACTAAGTTACCGACAACAGAGGTTTCGTCAAAATAATCATATTTTTACAACTTGCATGAACTGTTTTAATTTATATTGTTGGTTATCAAATTTATTTTTTAACTCTCAATAATAATGAAAACTGGTTGCAATCTAGACTTAAGGGCACCCCGACTCGGACAGGTTAGGTTAGAAGGGGATGGCGGGGTTGTGTGAGCGAGCGAAGCGAGCGAATAGACCCCGCCATCCCCTTCTTGGTAATTTTTTTATAAGCCACCGAGAAGTAGGAGCCCCGCGAAGCGGGGCTCCGTCGACCCAGCCCACCCTCGATCATGTATAGAATAAAAGTAAAGGTTAGAATTACAAAAGCATAGTTAAAAGCATAGTTTTCAGTTGAACGTAATTTATGCTGGTAGAAAAGTATTATAGCAATAAGCGTTCATGTTTATTTTTCGGAGCTTTCAGTATCTCATTCGGTCGTTTCGTCATTTTAATTCGGTAAAAAGTAGTCGGAATAATCGGTTAGTATTTTAAGCAGTAATAATATTAATATATAATATTAATTATATAATATTTTGAGTAAGTACAATTCTTCTTTTTTTGTCGGAGCTTTTATTACTACCCCTTAATGAGCCCTAACTGTTTATCTATTTTTGCATACTTACGCGACCTTATGACAATGTTGTGTAAAAGAAGTCGGTTAAAAAAGAATGCATGTTTTTTGAAACTGAAAGAGTGGGAGCTGGGGGCGTATTTCTTCCAGCGCGTTAGATTATGTAACCACTAATCAGACAATTGATATACATAATTACTTTAAAAATACATACCATACCAACACATACATATTTTAAGTAAATTAGATCCAGACACAGAACAAACAATAAAGGCGGAACCACATTAAGGCGGAACCACATTACCGTGTCGTGGCGTGTCGTGGCGCGCCAGAAGCATATCGGTTTCATACATTTAGTATGGTTAAAGACACACTTGTATGGCGTGTCGTGGCGCGACACGTTCGGCCGTGTCGCCGACTGCTCGCCACCGATTGCGCCAGAGCGGTGGTGGGGGTTTATGACGCGACACGACACACGGGCAAAATGTGTTTCTGTACCGGCGCGTGGCTCGTGGCGCGAACCGAACATCTGGCGGGCACTTTTGGATTTATTAATATTTGCAGCAAAATTACTGACGATCTTATTGAACTTGTAAAATGGTGTTTGGAAAGGAATTACTGCAATTTTGAAAGTCAATAAAATAGTATATGACTTTACTATTTATTTAAAAAGGGATAAATGAATAATTATACAAAATTAACAATCCTCTGTTTTTTTTCTCTTTCATTGTATTATTTGTGTTTTAGAATATTTTAATGTTGTTTTTTTTTTTAATTTTACTCTTCAATTGTTTACTATTTAACCCGTGTTTTAATTTCAAATGTTTAAATTAATTTTACGTTCATGTGAAATTCAATTTAATACTGTTTAATTTTACTTTGATTTCAATTTTATCGTGTACTTTAACTTATACAATTCTAAACTATGTTTAAAATGATGATGTATGCATGATGTGTTCTCCTATAACTAAGGGAGTTAATCTTCAAAGAACTTTGTATAATAATGCATGTAATGTGTATCCTTTGTTGGAGTTCCTTTCTGAATAAAAAAATAAAATAGGGTGAACCTAGTATTTTCTTTTATTTTTTGGTCTGAAGAAATTTCAATGCTAAGAGAAATTGTAGGTGTTCATCAAAAGAAAACATTATGCACGTTTGAACGCTGCAAAGGTTCGTTAAGTACTGTTCGGAAAAAACGCCAGAATGCGCCACGACACGACACGTAAGTGTGCACACTCACCGCCACGCCAGTAAGCACCATGGCGCGCCACGACACGGTAATGTGGTTCCGCCTTTAATGCGCATCTCACAAACACTTGTCCCAAGTAGGTACGTGGCACTCGAACCCCCGACCTTCGGCTTAACAGTCAGGGGATCTCGACTCGAACCACTAGATCCACAGGCCAATCAAAAAAATGGTTGCCTGTAAAGTCGGTTTTACGGGCGAAGATTTTACGTGACAACGTCTTTTACCGATCATAGTTGAGTGGGAGAGAGACGCAAGGCATTCGGCGGGCCTCTCTCTCGTTCGGTGACTCATCGTAACGTTACCGAGCGTTACACTTTTTCATAAGTGACTCCCAGCCGCAACCTAATTTAAGACGTTGTCACGTCAAAAAGTAACAATGATGGCATTACCACATCTCAATATAAAGTACGTCACTAACCCGAGCAGGAACACGCACATTGATCCAATATGAAGGACTTAATACGGTAACCCCCTAAGAACAAGGTGAGATCTATAAAGAAGTAGAACAACTGACCCCTAAAATATTGATCAACCTTCAGCTAGACAGCTCAGACAGTTGAACTTATATAAGGTCAAAGCCAAACTATTCATTTCAAATAGCCCCATTTACACACACAGTTTTGATTTTTCAAGTGTTACTTAAATTTTAAATTATAGGACGTAGCGTTACGCTCATGTAGCTTTAGAGCAATAACAGAAGTTATCTATACTAACAATAAAAATCTGAAGTTTGTTTATTTGTTTGAACTCGGGAAGTACGGGTCCAATTTGAAAAATTGTGTTGAGTAATGCTACGTAACGTTAGTACGCATCATAAGAATGGAAACTGCTTGCTACTTACCGACATTCGTGCGGACTTAGTTCAGGGCAGTAGCTAGCTTGGCTGCACAGTACCTACTATTTAGGCGGGTATCCATTATGTCTGCGAACATCTCCTGCAACCACTCTGATGGAGACGGTACCTACGCGTCTTTGTATTCTCCCAAAACCGCCAACGATTGCCGCCTCGTTGCACGCACCAGGAGCCAGGAGCGCGAACGTGTACACTATTGGAGCGGTTGCAAGAGCGCAGAGCCCAAGTTCGCGAACATAGTGGATTGGATGTATACCCAGCATTACACGGTAAGGCCCGAGCCCGATACACCACGCAGGCAGAGATAATAATATTTAATGACGGTGTTGGTCTAGTAGTTAGTGACTTACTGCTAAGCCGGAGGTCGTGGGTTCGATTCCTACCCAGGACAAGTTCGGAATCTGATAACCATGTCTGAGTTGTCCAAGGATATTTATTTATTGATTGATTTGATTGGCTCAAAAGGCTGCCCAACTAAAATGGGACTGGGCAGGACATGTCTGCCGCATGTCGGACAAACTGTGGGCTCAAATAGCACAAACCTGGTGCCCTGAGACGGTAAGACGAGGTCGCGGCAGGCCGCGAAGGAGATTGCGGGACGAACTGGACGGATTTCTACAGGATTGGAAAGAGGAAGCGAGGGATCGCGATTCATAGAAGAAGTGGAGGGAGGCCTTTGCCCAAGAGCGGGACAAAACAGGCTATTTAAAAAAAAAAATATGTTTAGTGATTTACATTATGTTGTGTTGCCATTACTATTTTTCGCTTGAAGTTCCAAGAAATAAAATAATGAAAGTTAGCACTAACTAGAGAGAGAGAGGGAGATAAATATATTTTTTATAACTTTTTATATTATTTATATATTTCTTTTTAAATTATTATTAATTTTAGAATGAAGACTTTGTATGGTTGTACGTGCTAATCTAAAGAACTAGGTACTGGTCCGATTTGAACAATTTTTTTTGTATTGAATAGCCCACCAACATCACGCTACAACCTAAAGCAGCAGAGCAGTAATAAAATACTTTGTTACATGTATTCACTTAAGGCTTACTATACAAGTGAAAAGTGTGGCTTATATTAGCATCAGCAGTGCAGTGTTTATATCTTTAGTAAAAGAAATAATTCAGCAATCAGCTATCACATTGAGAACTATATTTAAAAAAACGTAATTAATAAACTTAAAAGAGTCTTCTTTAATTCTATTAAATTAACATAATACATACAACATTTACAACCACTAAGACAATTATCACTATTAAGAATTTTAAATGTAAAGAGACCCGTCGGCAGGTCCCAAGTGGTGGATCCCAATAAGTAAAGCATCCACTAACGTCCACACTCCCAATCCTCCAAAACTGAATAGTTTTCCAATCCCCTCTTGCCAGTGACCGAGGTAGAATCGATCAGCACCAAATCCTCCAAGTGTTAGAGCTAGGATAACTGCCGTGCCCCAACGCGTGCCTGCGGTCCAAGAACATCGGATCTTCTTGAGGAACCTGCGCTTTCCCAGGCACACAACATCGTCAGATACTGTGCAGTTTGTCCTGTAAAGTAATTAGAAGAACTAAGTATGTTTAAGGAAAAGAAAATGTAGGTATTGGTAATACTATTGTGATTAGTCCCTGAGTATAATGCAATTTATATTGTAAATTATATCTGTTTAACAATAGTGGGTTAAACTCTATACTTACAAGTAATATTTCAGAGGTGAAGCCAGTGAATTGCAGTTTGCTTTCTGATCACAGCGATGTTCCCATTTCTCAGTTTGGTAACAAAATCTGCACATTGCTGTTCTGTTGAATGTTTTGGTTCCCTGAAACAATAAAATTATAGTTATACATATATGTCAGGTAGGAACATTTTTCTCATTAATTCTAGTTAATACAACACAGCTCAGTTATCTTGTTGATATGTAGTTAGCATACTTACATTGCAAACAATTTTTGGTTTGACAGAACAGGAGTAGTTGTAGAAGCCTCCATATCGACAATCTATACTTCTATCACAATTTATGCAAGGATACTGCAATGAGGAACACTCAGAAATGTCCTGTTCAACTGAAGGGCAGCTTTTCAAGTATTCTTCATTCTCACTAAAATTCACCCCTTTGTCACTCGAATCGTCCTTTATTTTGTTTTCTTTGCTTTGTATATCCATATTGTTGTTAGCTAAAACAAAATGATTGATTAATACAATAGAGTAACAATGCCAATTAACAATTTAGTTCAACATTGATGTTGAATAACTTACCCATATCTGTAATATGGATTGTATTAAATATAACTAATAGAATTAAAACTAAACAGTCTCTTATATTTATCCGTAATGGCGAATTTCTCGGCATGGTGAATTTATACCATTTTACTGGTATTTCAACAATAATTTTAAAACAAATTATCTCAAGCTTGCTGTAAAAACAACAACCAACAATATTGCAATGAATATGTCAAAATTGATAAATGACAGTAGTTATAGTGACAGCAGGATAGATAGATTGAATTCCATGAGTGCGACAAAGACAGAACTAAATAATTTGTTGCTAAAGATATTAAAAAAACGGTACTGAAGCGCAAAACGTCATTATCAATACTTCACGCTAGATAAAGGCAAGAGGAGTGGCAGAAATAGTAGGTACTATCATAATCTTGCATATTACAGTTTTAGAAAACCAAAGGCCCAGACAGCTTGAGTAGCGAGACAGATTACTTATGTTTTATGCTTACACTGTGTATATTATGTTTAATGCCATTCATTGCAAATAACTTGGTACCAATAGTAACTTTGTCTTGTCTTTGGTTGACTGTGCCCATGGTTTTACTCATTTTTTGTAACTTGTAGGTATTTGGGTAACTAATTTGCAAATAAGTATGACTAAAACAAAAATAATTTCTCTCACAGACTCACAGTGCAGGGTTTTACTAATAACTCATCGGCTTTATGTTTATAGCCAGTAGTTTTACCTACTACAGTTTTGATCAGCGTCGTCAAGAAAAATATCAAATCTAGAAAGATCAGTCAGTACTACTTACTTATATTCCTTGAATACCTTGTCAAAGTACATAATATACAGGTGTATTATATCCGCCAAACAAGAAATGAGACTGAATTACCTGATGTTGTGGTAATATTTTCTTCATTAATTTTAACCCAAGGCTAATAATTAAGTTGTAGAATTAAAAAATACGTTCTACGTCGTTTACTCAACTCAACTTTTGGAACCTTTTTTCTGTCTGTAATTAACACACGTGATTAGAGACACAATAGAAAGACATTGGTGCCGATTCTCTTGTGCACAAACTATCGTAAATTTAAGTTAAGTGCATCTTTCTCTTTCCTTTTAATTAAGAAAAGGACAGAAGATCAAATATTAGGTAAGTCCTGTCAAATTTAGACACTCCATAGATAATTTAGACGCAATTTAAAAACATGGCGTCTAAATATACGTCAATTTTCATCAGGCGCTGTCTAATTTGACAGGATTAAACTAAAATGTATCTTCTGTCCTTTTCTTTAAGAAATAGAAAGAGAAAGATGCACTTATCTTAAATTAAGGCTAGCCGCACACACACAATAATATTGTCAATACAAGATTGTCAATAATCTAGATTCTATATAACCAATACCGCAATACAGGCCGCACACACACAATATTATTGACAATACGTACTTTATTGTCAATATTATTGTGTGTGTGCGGCTAGCCTTACGATAGTTTGTGCACAAGAGAATCGGCACCAATAGCAGCGCGACAGTAGCTTGGTCGTTGAAATGTTGTCTTTTAAAAATATTACTGATAAACTTTATTAGAAACTGTAAAGTAGTACAGCCGTTTTTATTTTATGTGTGTTGCTGTTGTTCGCGGTGTAAACACAGTGTGTTTAAAGTAAGGGGTAAGAGAGGTGCGGGGGACGAGCGGGGTCGCGTCTTCAACGCGACGCCCGCGCCATCTTGGCAAAACCTAGCTTTCGCAACCGCCGCACGCCTCTTGCGCTCATTTTTCTTTTATTCGAGTTTCCCAAATGTTTCTTTGTAAATAAGTTTGTAATAAGTTGTCAGTGTATCTGTCGTACATAAATAAATGTGTACTGTGCAAATCTGCGTTTGATTCATTGGTCATTCGAGCCAGATCGTAAATGTACCACACGCCGCCGCAGAACAAAATGGCTACCACGCGCAGTACCACACAGAAACGACGCCCGCTAAAGTCGGAAGAAATTATTGCAACTTTATCGGCTAAAGATGACGACACGAAACCCAATGTGATCGAGTCCACAAAAATGGAAGAAAAACGTGACCTTGACTTAGAGTCAAAACGTTCGAGACTGTCACACCGAACGTCGGCATCTTCGATACTTGCGCAGAAGAAGAAGTTGGAACTCGAAGCGGCGAAGGAGAAAGCCCGAATACAAATGGAGCTTATCGATAAGCGGCTAGCTGCTGATATTGCAGCACTCGATGACAACAAATACAGTCCACAAGCGTCGGAGGATGGTGATGGCAAGGACATCGAGGAGTGGTTAGATCGCAGCCAACGTGAACTGGAAGGACAGAGGGTCACCGCACAGGAAAAGTCTACCGGCCCGCTGTTCCCGCCGCTGCCGGACAGCAGAGGCACTAACGGCCCGGTTCAGCAGTTGGTCAGCGCACTGAGGGATTTGGTTGCCACTTCCGTGCCCACTACCCACCACAACGCAAACTTACTCAGCCGCCTCAGCACACCGCGAGAACTACCCTTGTTCGCTGGTGACCCCATGGAATGGCTGTTTTTCAAAAGTGCATACGACGAGTCCACAGACATGTGCAACTTCACTGAAAAGGAGAACCTATGGCGCTTAAGAAAATGTCTCCGCGGTCCCGCAAAAGAAGCAGTGTCGGCCCTGCTAGTTACTTCTACATCACCCGAAATAATAATGTCAACATTGGAACTGCAGTTCGGGAACTCGGACATTATTATATCTAAAATTCTACACGACATAAAGAAGTTAAACGCACTACCGCAAGATTATCATAAAGAAATAGTGCCCTTTAGTGTGAAAATAAAAAACTATGTTGCTTCGGTTCGACAACTCGAACGACACGAGTACCTACAAGGAGTCGATGTTGTCAATATAGTGCTGTCGAAGTTACCTACCGTGCTGTTATCAAAGTGGGCAGACTTTAGTTACACATTAATAAAAGCTCAAGAAAAGTGTAGGTTGGACATTTTAAGTGACTTTTTAAGTGAAGAAGCAAATAAAACAGCTACGTGCAGTGCCGGTTTGCTGACCGTTCGGTTGGACAGCAAACGTAAAAATCATAACAATGACTGTCAAACTGTTTTGTTACAAAGTGAAAAGCGCGAACAAAATTCTAATGAAAATAAGTGCCGCTACTGTCGTACCGCGAAACACGATCTGCCAGACTGTAAGAAATTTAAGCGATCACTACGCAAAGATCGGTGGTCATATGTGAGACGTTCCGGACTATGTTACAAGTGCCTTTTAACACAACACGATAGGCAAGCGTGCACCGCCGCCGCGTGCGCTGTTGACGGCTGCGAAGAACCCCATCACCGCTTGCTGCATTATGTACCGCGGTCGCGAGCTAACGAAAATAATAATAATAACTCAACAACGACTGCGCCACCCGCGCAACCCAGTGTCAGTGCGTCAACCGAGACTGAAACCAGTGAGACTGTAAACAACGTAGATACAAACAATAATAATTGGTCAGTTCTATTAAAAGTAGTGCCCATAAACATTCACGGACCAAACGGTGTCTTCAGTACAAGCGCGCTGCTCGACGACGGCTCCACGGTGTCGATGATAAGTGCCTCCTTAGCGTCGCGAGTCGGACTGAGCGGTCACAAACAGGTCATTCGTGTGCGTGGTGCATGGGACAAAACTGAACTATTGTGTGATACGGAAATACTGGACTTAACAGTGTCTAATAAACTCGGTGAAAAACATAACTTACATGTGCGCAGTGTCAATGAACTCAACTTACCTAAACAAAACTTTACGTTAGTGAGATGTGAAAATTACGACCATCTTCGTAAACTAAAAGACGTTTTGAGTGCTGGCGAGTTAAGGCCAGAAGTGTTAATCGGGCAGGATAATTGTCATTTAATATTGCCCTTAGAGACAGTAGTAGGCGAACGAAACCAACCATGTGCCACACGCACGGCAATGGGCTGGTGCCTACACGGAGTAGTGCCGCGTAAATACCTACCAACGCGCACGAACCATACTACGTGCTTTATTACTGAGGACGGCGATACAAACGATGCCACAGTGGACAATAACTTCCACGACCTTCATGAAGACGTTCGACGTTACTTCTCCGTCGAATCTATGGGAGTTTCTTCAGCTAAACCTCGTCAGAACTCAGAAGAACTGCGTGCCTGGAACCACCTGGAACAAAACTCAACATTAATTAATGGCAGGTGGCATGTGAGCTTACCTTGGAAAGACGTTGACTGCACGCTGCCTGACTCGTACCCTAACGCGATGTCACGACTACGCAGCGTCGAGAGGAAGATGAGGTCCAGCGCAGGATATTCTTCGCGCTACGAAGAAAGGATACAACATCTCATCTCCAACGACTATGCTTCTGAAATTAATGATAAATTAATAACGTCTGATTCGTCAAGAAAAATATGGTACCTACCTCACTTCGGGGTCGATAACCCCAACAAACAAAAATTAAGATTGGTGTTCGACGCTGCCGCTAAAACAAATGGCATGTGTCTGAACGACTACATTTTGAAAGGACCTGACTTGTTAATTTCTTTATACGGAACCATGCTGAGATTCCGGCAAAATAAAATCGCTGTTACCGGAGACATCCGAGATATGTTTTTAAGAATAAAAATTATAAAAGAAGACAGAGATGCACTACGGTTCTTATGGAGAGAATCACCGGACCAATCTGTAAAAACCTACGTCATGAGTTCACTTATATTTGGTGCTAATTGCTCGCCCTTCGTAGCGCAGTTCATTAAAAACAAGAATGCCGAACGTTTTGAGTCATCTATGCCTACCGCTGTGCAATCTATTTGTAAACAACATTATATGGATGATTATATAGACAGCATGGAAGACGAAGAAACGGCAATAAAGCTTGTGAACGAAATCACACATATTCACAAACAAGGAGGCTTCGAAATAAGAAATTGGACATGTAACAGTCAAGCCGTGTTAAGTACCTTACCTCAAGATAGCCTGCGTTCGACAGATGTTACATTCAAAGTCGGCCAAACAAAATACGACGGCGAACGCACGTTAGGCTTAATATGGAACCCTAAAGATGACTCGTTAAGATTCGACGTGTCATTCAAACGCATTCCAATTGCTATTATGACCGGACAGAAAAAGCCTACGAAACGTGAGATGTTGAGTGTTGTAATGTCGATTTTTGATGTTTACGGCTTCCTATCGCCGATTACAATTAATGGAAAAATTATTTTGCAAGAAACATGGCATCTTAATATCAACTGGGATGATCCCGTTAACGATGATATTTATACGAAGTGGCGGCAATGGATTTGTTTACTAAAATCATTGCGTGACGTAAGACTGCCGAGACACTATCAAGCTGCTACCAGAGTGAGCGAGACAGAAAATGAACCCGGCCTGCGGTCACCTACGAGTACTACGTCAACAGCTGAGTGCGGTGCTACGAGCGTAGCACATGCTACGCGTGCTACGAGTGCTACGACGGTCTCGCCTAGTAACAGCGACAATGATAGCGGGGCTATTACGACATGTGATTATAGTCACCTACAGATGCATATATTTTGTGATGCTTCTACAAAATCCTATTGCGCGGTTGCGTACTGGAGATGGATTGACCGCGATTTAAATGTACGCGTAGCATTTATTGCAAGCAAATGTCGAGTTGCTGGGAATAAACCAATTACAGTCCCACGTTTAGAGTTACAAGCCGCAGTGTTAGCGGCTAGACTGGCGGACTCGCTTACAAAAGAACACAAAATAAAGGCAGAACGACGAGTTTTTTGGAGTGACTCGACTGTCGTACTCCACTGGATAAGTAACGACGCACGGAACTACAAAACTTATGTGGCAAATCGATTGGGTGAAATCGACGACCTCACACAAAAAACTGCAGTGCGATTCCGTAAGAACTCACGTGCGAATACGATTTCGATCTCATTTCCTAACTTATCTGAAGTGAAAATTATTTGGTATTCAATGGCAAATTAGACAACTTTTTACTAAAAATAGTTAGTTCCCTTCATCTACGTTCTCATTGAGTGGCGCTAGCGTAGTTTTCATTGGGTTACAGAATACCTAATACAGTTTTCACCGCGGAATCAGAAGTGAGCACTAAAGTGAGATCTTACAGAATAGCACAGCTGAATGGCGTTATGTACCTACCGAAATAAATGTCGCCGATATCGCTACGAGAGAAAATTATGACTGCTCTGTTTTACAAAAGGAATGGATGTATGGACCTACCTTTTTATACCGTGACTATGAAGATTGGCCGCGAAATATTATACAACCTGAAAAAGAAGATAGACAATTTGAAGGTTTGACTGTTGTGCATATTAACGAACCTACAAACTTACCTGTACCGGAACCTACCAAGTTCTCCTCATGGTTGCGCCTACTTAGATCTACTTATATGGTACTTACCTTTATTAATCGATGTAGAAAACTTACCGATGATGGTGACGCTGGCATGGAGCGCGCCGAGAATTTGTTGCTGAAGTACTCGCAAGCTCAATCGTTCCTGCAAGAAATAAATGATTTAAAAACGGAAGATGTTTACAAAAAAGCAGCATAATACTTACGTTATCACCGTTCCTTGACGAGCACGGAGTCCTGCGCGCTGGTGGCCGCATAGATAAAGCCACAGAAGTTTTACCTGAAACTAAGAGACCTGCAATTTTGGATGGACGAAATTATATTGCGCGGCTAATAGTCAAACATTTCCACATAAATGCCGCACACGGATACCAGGAAACAGTTGTAAATAATTTAAAACAAAAATACTGGATCACACGAATAAGACCTACGGTGAAAAATGTTGCATCTAAATGTTTAGCATGTCGTATTAAAAAATGCAAGCCGGAAATACCCAGAATGGGTGACTTACCGTATGCCAGGGTGGCCCATCATCATCGGCCATTTACATTTTGTGGCGTGGATTTATTCGGCCCAATGGAAGTCGCTGTTGGCAGACGCAGAGAGAAGAGATATGGAGTGCTGTTTACCTGCCTGACAGTTAGAGCGATACATCTTGAGACAGTCGCTTCTCTCACGTCTGATTCATTCATCATGGCCCTCCGCCGCATGGCCGCGAGACGAGGCTGGCCTCAGCAAATGTTCTCCGATAACGGCACTAATCTGCGAGGTGCCGACGCTGAACTCACGAAATCAATTAAGGAACTTGATGAAGAAACACTGAAGAATGCAGCCTTGAATCAAGGTACCAAGTGGTGTTTTATTCCTCCTGCTAGCCCACACTGGGGTGGGGCATGGGAAAGATTAATCCGAAGCGTTAAAACTTCACTTAAAGTCATTCTGAAAGAAAGAGCACCGAAGGAAGAGACTTTGAATACTTTACTAGCCGAAGTGGAGAATATAGTTAACAGCCGACCATTGACCCACGTCTCAGTCGAGCCAAACAGTCAGGAAACATTGACGCCAAACCATTTCCTGATGGGATCGTCGTCCAACTTGCCCCAGATGGGCAAATTCGACGGAACGGAGTTTTACCTAAGGAAGCAGTGGCGCATCGCCCAGCTGCTTGCTGACCAATATTGGAAACGTTGGGTGAAAGAGGTTCTCCCCGACCTAGTACCAAGAAAGAAGTGGCATGCCGAGCAGAGACCCTTACAAGTGGGAGATCTCGTACTGGTAGTAGACCCTGACGGACCCCGGAACTTGTGGCCTCGGGGCTTAATCCAAGAAGTGATGCCCGGAAAGGATGGTCGGGTCAGAATGGTAAAGATAAAAACCAAGACTGGACTACTTACCCGATCCGCCACGCGCGTTGCTCGCCTACCGATTGGGGATGAGTGCTGCTAGTGCAATGCAGCACTGGGGTGGGGAATGTTCGCGGTGTAAACACAGTGTGTTTAAAGTAAGGGGTAAGAGAGGTGCGGGGGACGAGCGGGGTCGCGTCTTCAACGCGACGCCCGCGCCATCTTGGCAAAAACTATCTTTCGCAAAATCGCAACCGCCGCACGCCTCTTGCGCTCATTTTTTCTAATATTCGAGTTTCCCAAATGTTTCTTTGTAAATAAGTTTGTAATAAGTTGTCAGTGTATCTGTCGTACATAAATAAATGTGTACTGTGCAAATCTGCGTTTGATTCAGCTGTGTTCCGGTTTGAAGGGTATGAGTACTTACAGGCACTTGCCACATTTGTCTGTGGGATACTAACGCAACTGCACGGCCTTTTTTTTTGGTGTGTGGGAAACCATAGAAGGATTTTTCCCGCCCTGGGCGGAGCGGGAGGCCGTGTCAGACGTTTACTGACTAAAACCTACTCATGCTCCTTCGGTTACCCTTTATGTTCCGGGGCCACGGTAACTATTAGAACTATTCCGCAATACGCTCGGCCTCTGGCAATCTGCACGGTTCTAATCTGGTATTGCAGGTGACTAAAAGCAGCGGTGACGTTGATATGTGTGGCTGCAATTCACAGTACTGTGAATTGCAGCCACACATACCAACGTCACCATTAAAATTATTTGGACAAATAATTTTAATATGTGATTTCTTCAACATTTCATCCCAAATTCTTAAATAAACACTAAAAGCTGAACTTAGATCATTTAGGGCCGAGTCACACAGAAATGGCCGCGGCCGCCCGCGCCAGCGTCGAAAAAAGCGCGAGGCGCGCGGCCGCACGCGGCGCCGCGGGCGGCCACACGGCACCGCGGGCGGCCACACGGCACCGCGGGCGGCCTCGCGACCTTTTCAAGCGATACTAGTCTTTTAAATATGTAGTTAAAGTTTAAAATTATTTCACACTGAAGGTGATCGCCGCGCCGCGCCGCTGCTATTCCGGTGTGACTCGACCCTTAGGCAGAGGCTACACTAGTCTGCGACGCGAGCTGCGACACATTAGCGATTGAAACAAATACATGGATGCTCATCTAGCGATCTTTGATTTCTTTCTGCGACAGGAACTACATCACTGTAACCGGCTACATCGACGTATCAGCGAAATTAAATCGAATATACGCCGCAATTTCGCTTGTAATGTAGCCATACCATGTTTTTCTCGTTTCGCTCTTCCAGTCGCATCGCAAATCGCTCCCTACTGTAGCCTCAGCCTTACAAGCACTTATGTATGATTTGTCAAAGTCGGTCGGTCGCTAATTGCTTGTTCCAAAACGTAGGTAGAATGGTAGACGTGGGTAGATCTCTTAATTTGAATCCGGCAAATATCATCTAGAATAGAACCAATAAAACCAAACAATATACAAATATAATTCATCATTTATTGCATTAAAAAACAATCTAAAAATAAAATACACAACAAAACAAATATTAGAATTAACTGTACTTTCAAAGCACCAGGCTGACATAGTTTACATATTAAAAATTAGAATTAAAAACACTTAGTGAGTTGAAATCGTCCCCAGTAAGACCTTCTAAGTCTTCTAGAGTTGGTTTTTGACTATTGTCATTTTCTTTGGACATTTCTGTTATCGTGGAGAGGTCAGGTACAGCGCAAGTGATTGGGAAGAGCTGTTTAAGATTGGAACAGTAGTTTCCACCGCTTAGCATGGTTGACCCTGTTCCGACCAGGTTAGTATTGGTTTCTTCCTCACTGAGCAGGTACCATTTGGACGTGTTTGAGGACGGCGGGACCTCGTCTGATAGATCCTCGGTGATCAGGCTGTTGTGAGAAGCCTCAGTGCCAAGTGGGCTGTGGTACACCGTGTTACCTGGACTGTCGGTGTCTGCGTTAGCCCCTGTGAATAGGAAGTCAATATTAGTCGTCAAGCTAGTTTTTACTATTATAGTATTTTTGGTAGACCGTCGTCAAAAAAGTGTAATAAAAAGACGCCCATGTCCTTCTTTAAAATATGGCTTTGTAGCAACAAAAAGGCAACTGAGGCAACAGATACTTCTATTAATTACATTTTAGTATTTAGGGCTGGTGGTTTCTCCTTTACTATAAAGGGTCTCTTCATTATAAGAAAACAAAATTACTGTGTTATTTATGACTGATTGACTAGCTATTGATAAATTAACGCAAAGCTGAAATTGCTGGTCATAGAATCATAAAATTTGCATGGTGTGTTCTTCGTAAAGAGTAGGAATTTTTGGAAATTCCGACCCTATGTGCCAATCCTAATGTGTAAAATAGGAGGTGCAAGTATCGACATTTACGCGAGCGAAAACTAGTCAGCAATATAATATGAGTAAGTAAGTCTGAAGGTAGCTACCGTTAGTCACTAGCTACGAACAAAGAACATAAATATAGACTGCAAATGAATGGTAAAATAAAAGAGTAGGCCGCCATTTTTATTCTTTCTTAAGGTTTATAAGAAAGAGTAAGAAAGGGCGACATATTCTTTGCCGGAAACCAAACGATGATATAAAAAATAGGACTTACTATTGTAAAAGCTGACATCTTGAGCATTGTTGCAGAAGAAATCAGGCGATGTGCTGTGTTCCTCGTTGTTCTCACACTGACTGTTCCATGCGTTGTCACCAGACTGCATCGAATCGCCCAGCGTTATCACGGACTTGGAGTTTTCTACGAACTCGATACTATCGCTGACACACTCGTTCGCGTGCAGGCATGTTTCAGAATGATTGTGAATGAGGTCCACGCTATCATTAGCAGGAAAAAATATTTCAGACTCAGAGTCATTTATACCACTATCAGTGAAAACTGAAATTCTGCTAGCATTTTGTGCTGACTTAGTTCGAAGTTTCTCTGAAGCTTTTTTATTCTTGGGTCTCTGTATTTTAACTCTGATTATGTCTTTCTTCTTTCTAGTCTTTGACTTTTGGTGTTCAATGGCTATATTAGCTGTCGTGGTATTAATTTGTTCAGGGGCGTCGTTTTCATTGCGTAGATTCATATGAAACAGTGGTGGACAAGATTTCCTTCCACTGTGAGAACAAGACTCCACATGTTCCTCTTCAACTACAGGAGCCACTGTCGGAGCCACCGACTTCTTTGATCCTCTTCTTTTTTGAGGAGTAGAACATCTCTTTTTATTAGCCTTGGGTTTCTTTTGAACTTCAACCGTAGCGACATCTACATCCATCATGCTCGGTTCCTTCTGCGCACTTTGAGATCCGTTCGCCTTTTTAGCGCTTTCCAAAAGCAAATCATGCAGTTTCTTATTTAAAGTATCTGTTGGAGTAACTTGATCATTTATACTAAATTTGTCTATTTTCTTTAACAATGATTCTGTAACTAAACTTTTCGGCTCAGTTGACATTTCGGTGACTGTATTGTAACTTTGAAATTCTAATTCCTGGTTCATAAGCGGCATTGAGACATCGACATCTGTTATCATATAGTTGCTGCACAAAGTTGCTTCTTGAATTTCATTGCCTTGCATTTCATTAATAGTGGGGAAGTCAGCAGTTTGGAGCATCTCCTTAGAGACAGACAAGTTTTCCACGACTGATAATTCAGGAGACATTGGTAGAGATACATTACTGGAGCTGCCAATGTCACTGGTCATTTGACTAAACGGACTAGTCCTGTTGTTATTTGTTTGAGCGGGTATTTCATTTCTACATATTGCCTCCCTTTGTTTGATAAAATAGGTTTCATTATTTATTGGACATGTTTCATCTATTGGCTCCAGATGTGTCGAGGAAATCTTCGCTTGAGGATTTAAAAGTTGGTAAGACTCGGATCTGTAAGCCTCTGGGTTCAAACTGGAATTGTCTCGCATCTTTACGCGTGCATCTACAGATGAATTACTGGAGTCATTGTATGCATCTGTGTGTAAATATGGGTGAGTTTTCCTTTTCGCACTGCGACGTAAAGAATTTCTGGTTTTGATTGTGAAACTGGTCACATCAATTTTCTTTTTCTTCCTTATTCCTGTATTAACAAGACTGACATCTGTATCTTGATATCCTTGAGTGCTGTCCATGGAGTTTAGCGAGACGTTATCAGGCGACGAGAAGATTTTCGGATTATTTTCAAGGCTATTAGAAAAAAAAAACAAGATGTGCATATTAAAGCTAACACACAGCAGAGCAGAAGCTAAAGTGCAAAAACTTAAAATTAAACGTGCCAAAAGCAACATGCAGAATGTTATGATAAACATAATGGAAGCAGGTTTACAAAAAACAACAAAAAATGTTTAAAATGCACTCACCTACATTATAGACGAAAATAAATAGACATCACTTAGTACGCGTTTTGGACGAGTGTTGTTTCCGTCACTGTCTCACTACCAGAGCAAGATAGAGACAGTAACATATTCTAAGGCCGAGATAAATAAATGTTGCTCAGTTTTAAGCGAAAGCACCTGCTCTGGCCAATGAATATAGCTGTCAGCGTCGCACAACCGTCAAACTACGTTGGCAAGACAGAGACGAAGAATAAAGTATATAATGTGCTAAGTAACTTTTATTTATCTCGAGCTCAGTAAACGACGTGCTAAGTAACGTTTATGAATCTCGTTCTTAAGCTTTATAAACTGAACACAGAACTCAATTAAACAAAGCAAAATATTTATTAACAACTAAGTTATCTTAGAAAAATAGAAATAATACACGATTTACAGTTGAAAAGTTTATTGATCTGAAGTATTTCCACCTGCTCCCATTCTCCTTCACAACTTTCATTTGTATAAAATACATAGCCAAGCTCCATTAACTACTGCTTTTGTTATTTACACAAATTGCACAGTTTTAAATTTAATGCCAATCATTCTACTGGACATTTATTATTACCATAAAGTTAAAATAGACCATGAGTAACATTTAATTTAAGAATGTACTGTATAATATGTCATGCAATATGAATTAGTTAAACTCAATATGAGTGTAGTACACGACATTACTTGTACTTTTTAAAATATTAATCCTATTCAGATACAGTACTCATTGTCCAAAATTACATTATTCTTGCTACCACGAATGTAGAGTATATTTAAAAATATTCTAAGTACATCTCAGTTGTAAATTTTAATTAAATACACAATTTATGATTAAATTCAAATAATTTAAAAGCAAGGTACCCCTGCAGTTATACAATAATGATATGTTTACGGAAATTATAAACTATTTTCAAGATTTAAAAATAATTGAAGAAGTAATTGCTTAGATTTCATTAAATTAACAATACAGCAGGTGACTTGTAAAGGCAGAACGAAGGAAGCACTGCCCAATAAAATACTAGAATAGGTAAAATAAATATTGGAAAAATAAACATTATTATTGATGTGCCAAATAAGTTTCTTGACAATCTAGTGCAGTAGGTATTTCGATAAAATAACATAACAGATTTAAATATCTCAAATATATTATGACTGGAGGATCAATAACTCTTAAACTTTAGTGGTAGTAGCAAGGAATGAAAAGAAATAATTAGTACATCGACGATATATCACGCTATATCCAGGATCGACAGACCTCTCACTGCGTTGACTATCCTCACACAGAGTGGTCACTTTAAACTAGAAATCCGAAATGTAAAGCTTGATATATTGCCGGCGTCGTGTATATTAGGGCTTTGATATATTGTATAAAATATAAAATAAATTATGTAGAGTTAAATTATAATACACAATATACTATGATCATAGGTCAGTATTAGTGACTATTCGGTACTTGATTTGATGTACATCCCAATACAAATCTTTATACCTATTAGGGTGGTTTCACAACAATGCAGAAGTCGGGTCGCCTGGAATAGCCCTTGATTAGTTTATAACTTCTTACGTACCCGAAGCTGTCAAGTTGTGCAACCAGCCTTACATAATAATTATTTTACTGCTAATCTCTTTACCTTCTCTTTTGGTACGTCCGTTTGTTGCCGGGAGACTTGAGAGATCGCCTGTTTGCAGGCGGCAACATATACCTAACTCCGTCGTCTTCATCGCTAGCGTTGCTCGAGTCCAAGTTTTGTCTTGATCGGCGAGTCTGTATTGTTCTCGTTTCGTTATTGTTCACTGTCTCTGATGACACAAATAATACAATATTAATGACGTACGCTGAATATGGTTTCTTTATATAACATGGCTAAATATCTACAATAATAGAAAACAAAAACAGGAGATAAATAATATACGAGTATTTCTCTTCAAAATAAAACAAAGCTAATCATATAGCAGCATAGTAGTTAGACAAAATAGAGATTGGATTGTTTGATACTTAGATTATAAACATGTCTAGATGGAGAATTGCAAACAAACGATGCGCTAAAAACGTCACCGAATGCTTGACATGTGTGAGTACCGCTCGTGTACCTATTGTCGTCAAACTGTCAAAGTGTGCGTGTTTAGGGATGCCTGCTCATAATATGAACTTTCCTTTCTGCCATTATTGATTAAAATGACAGTTTAATAAAATTATAAATATTTAAGATTTTATAGATTGATGAAAAAAAAAAGAAAATATATAATTATGATATTATATGACAGATTTAATTAGCATCAACTTTAAGATTTCTCCAGTTACTTGTAAGAATCATAAAACAAACCAATAAAACGTTTAAAGATTAAAGAATAACTCAGGAATACATATACGCGAAGTAGTACTTCGCGGCTCGCGCCTCGCGGCTGCACCAAAAAGAAAAACAAAAAATCCAGTAAAAAAATAAACATAGTAATTTATCAAAACCTTCCTTCGATTTTATTGCCTGGGCTACGTTGTCCGATTTACAAATATGGTGGCATCTTATTGGCAAATATTTATCAATGATTAGTTTCAACAGGCTTGTCTTGGTCGAAATATTATGTAATGATATTTGTATTTTGTCTCCCATAATTTCGCCAAATCTCCCTAGTAATAAAGTGACAACACTGACTAATCAAACTGACATTCAAAATCACGATTTGAAAATACGTGTTTTCTTGAAACAATAGTGGAAAAAAAAACTATCAGATGAAAACTGATCTTGGTATTATTATAGGGGTTTCCTGCATAATTCCGACACAGTTGGACAGCACAAACCGGTGTAATTCAATATTTATTGTGAGCACCTCATCCGTTGACGTGTAAAATGACACTGACGTAAGGGAGAACCGTGTCTACTAAATTAGAAGTCTTTTTTTGGTCCCTTCAGAGTACGGTCAATGTGGCATCTAGACATGTATATAATCTAAGGTTTGATACACTCAAACACACAATGAGGGTTTTTTGCATTTGAGAAATTCGCTAGATGGCCATACGTAGGCGTCAGGTCCAACTGCAGCATGATTGGTGAATTTTTGACATATTTGTCAATGTCATGCCGTTTTACCGACAAATATGTCAAAATCCACCAATCACGCCGCAGCCGGACCCGACGCCTACGTGCTGCCAAAAAACCCTCATTCTGAGGCATCGAGAGGATGCCCTAAAATTATAATGAACAAAGAGCAAATGGAACTATTTGGAGGCATTTTCGAGAGATATATTTCCTTCTTTATGGAGACCTATCTATGTAAATACACATCTTACCATTTAAATATTTACGCGGTGTTCGTGCCTTTCTTTTTGAATCATTCTCTTGAGTATCATTATTATTATTTTCCGTGTCCTTGGCTTTCTGTTTGCGCGTGCGACTATTTTCTTCCGAAGCCTTTGTTTCTGTTCCATTGGAAGTTTTCGATGGTTTTTCTGAACTGTGGGAAGATAATGACGATTTCCGTGGTTTGCCTATTTTCCTAATAGATAAAATTGTTATTGTTAGTGGTTGGTTTTCTGTAATATTTTGTATATGTTTAGGAAGGATTGTGTTTTCGTCAAGCTTTAGTGATATAATTTAACAATAAAGATTGCTAGAGATTGGGGACCAATTAGTCGTTTTGTATCAATTTGTTTTTTAAATTGCTATTTTTTCATTTCAGATCCAGATGATATAAATTATATTATGTTCGTGTGTTTAATTAGCAAAATATAGCTCTGATAGAACAAATGCAAGATTATGATTAATAATAAATAAATAAATAAATAACTTTATTTCAGAAAGTACAATTTCACAGCAAGACTTAAGACTAAACCCATACATTTGGTTATTTCTAATCGATAAAAATTGTACGCTACGCAGGTTGTGATCCTCTGACACCCAAGCTAAGATTAAACTTGTGTTATGGGTGTCAGGGCTCTCTCTTAACACAATTTCCTAATTATCACAATTATGATTAATTAGGTGTCTACGAATTTAGGAACAATCAATTTGTTATGAGTGTAATTAGAAGTGAAAATTAATATTTATAAATTAACACAAGATTTTTACATATAAACTAATTAATATTACAATAAGGCCTCTAATGCTTATAAGTGTGTATGTGTATGTGTGTATCGGTGTGTGTGTGTGTGTGTGTGTGATTGTATCATTAATGCAACATACAACATTTAAAAGACATTGGGAATTATTTTAGTGGCATAGCTAACGCAAAGTACGTGGTAGCTATCCATTCTAATGAGACGTTGCTTGAATGAATATATTTTGGCAAATAAATACAATAGTTACTAAAATTCAGTTAGTACCTTTTAGTAACGTTAGTCGCGACTCCATTTGGCTGAATCTCTTCCTCTTTATCTCGCTCTTCAATCTCTTGGAATATTTCTTTTTCTATTTCATTTACTTTTTCGTGTACTTCTGTAAAAAAAAAATACATGTTGCAATAACGAAATGTCAGTGCTACGCTAATTGAAATAAAGACGAAAATCATTTGTTAAGCCGTCTGCGAGCGTAAATCCTTAACCCTGCCAGAGTCATGTATGACGGTCACAATACCGTGACAAAACTCTATACTTTTTTCAAAAGCTTGGCACTGAGGCCACGTATACGCTGTTTAGGCGGTCAAAAGGTCAAGGTAATTTATGATGATATCAAAGATAACGTAAAATAGGATGATTCCTACATAAACACAAGTTCTGGGGACGTACCACAAGCCCTTATAAGCAGTATTACTTTGATATTACTTTCAGTGGGAAAGAGACTGTGCTAGACAACGTGTCTAACGCTGTCACTTGCACACTCCTGAACAGGAATAAAACAATCTTACTTTAAATTAAACGTCATGGTAAGGGGGCTGATCATATCAACATACCAGGGTCCACAGGAGTGGTGATGATAACCGGTGTGGAAGCCCCACTACTCAACTCCTTCAGTGGTTCAGGTTGTACCACTGTCATCTTAGACTTCTTCTCGTTGACTGTCGTTTCCACCTCTTTGTGAAATATCTGCACCACCTGTTCTAAAACTGGGTGTATCTGCGGCCAATGACCTTCTAAGTGGACCTCCTGAAATGCCGCAGAGCGTTAACAAGACAAAAATCATTAACACCAAACATCAACAAAACTATGTCAGTATGTCTTTACCAATATTATAAAGAGGAATGATTTGTATGTATTTATGTTTGTTACTCTTTCACGCAAAAACTACTGAGCGGATTTTGATGAAACTTTACAGCAAGCAATATAGCTTATACATCAGAATTTAACATAGGCTACATAGCATCACGCTATGACCCACGGGAACAGAGCAGTTACCAAAAACCTAATATAACGCGGGTAAAACCGCGGGGAACAGTTAGTATAAGAAGAAAACAATGAATGAATAGCATGCCCTTCATACAAGCCAAAAAACCTGGCAAGAGGTATCAATAACATGCTGTCCTCCACGGTTTTATCCGCGTCATTGGATCCTGCTCCGCTCATGTAGGTCGTAGCGCGATGTTATAGTCTATATTACTCGTACGTAAACAGATTTATATAAGGGAATTAAAGATAAGTGGTGGCGGGACAAAGCTTGTCACATGCAGTGGCTCAATGACACAAACCAGCTTGGGGAGTTTTATAGTGAGGTGCGTAAGCTGATTGGCACATCCTACCATACGAAGGTTCCTTTAAGGTCTCACGACGGTAGACACCTGTTGACAAGTAGGGAGGATGTGTTAAAACGCTGGGCGGAGCACTTTAACACCTTGCTTAATGTGGATCGATCAGCTGATTTGCACAGCATTAATTTAATGCCTCAACTCTCTTCTGCCTTTGAACTGGATGAGCCCCTGCTGCGTGACGAGGTTATTTCTGCCATCAGACAGCAACAAAACGACCGGGCGGCTGGCATTGACCTTATACCGGGAGAGCTGATAAAGTACGGTGGAGACGAGTTGCATACGTCGATGTGGCGAATGTTTGAACGCATGTGGGAGGAGGAGCGCGTTCCCGATACTTTTAAAGTGTCGCGAATTTGTACTCTATATAAAAACAAGGGCAACCGGTCTGACTGCAACTCTTACCGCGGTATTTCACTTCTTTCGGCTCCTGGGAAGGTCTTCGCCAGAATTCTTCTAAACCGCCTAAAGGCCTTATCGGAAAAGATTCTGCCAGAAACCCAATTTGGCTTCCGACCTGACCGAGGTACATGTGAAGCGATTTTCGCCGTACGGCAAGTACAGGAAAAGAGTAGAGAACAGGGTCGTCAGCTCTACCTCTGCTTTGTTGACCTGGAGAAAGCTTTCGACAGCGTGCCTCGTGAAGCGCTTTGGGTGGTGCTGGGAAAACTCGGGTGCACGGAAAAGTTTGTAAGACTTCTCAGACTACTGCATGACGACATGCAATGTTGTGTCGCCGTAGACGGTGAACAGACAGATTTTTTCCCCGTTACCTGTGGAGTGAAGCAAGGATGCGTGTTAGCACCTACTCTGTTTGCTTTATACTTTGCAGTGGTGGTTAGAGAAGTTTTACAAACAGTTTCCCAGGGGGTTCGCATTCGATTCCGCACGGACAGCAATCTTTTTAACTTGGCTAGACTTAAGGCTCGTACTAAGGTTTCGCATACGCTGATCTCCGAGATCATGTATGCTGATGATCTTTGCTTTCTGGCCGAATCCCCATATGGCCTGCAGCAGCTGATGCCCGTTTTCCACCAAGCCTGCCGTAAGTTCGGCCTAAAAATCAGTATCAATAAGACAGAAGTCATGTCTGTAGATACTCACGGTCGTGAGTCACTGACCTTAAAGCTTGGCGAGGATGTGCTAAAGCAGGTGGATAAATTTCGCTACTTGGGGAGCACTGTAACATCCAAGTGTGACCTTGATGCTGAGATCAACAGCAGGATCGGTGCTGCAGCTGCAGCATTCGGCAAGCTGTGTTCCAAGGTCTTTAGCTCACATGACCTTAAGGTGGCCACCAAAGTCTCTGTTTATATGGCAATTGTGCTGCCAAACCTCTTATATTCTTCCGAGACGTGGTGTATGTATCGTCGCCACATACGTGCTCTTGATCGATTTCATTTAAAATGCCTCCGTACCATCATGAAGATCAGGTGGTCCGACAGAGTACGTAATACCGAAGTCCTACGGCGAGCCAATGTTAGTGGCATTGAGGCCTACATAATGCGCCGGCAACTTCGGTGGTGCGGTCACGTATCGCGGATGTCGGATGAAAGAGTGGCGAAGCGCATCTTTTATTCTGAGCTGGAGGAGGGCAAGCGTAAGCAGGGCGGGCAACTCCTCCGGTACAAAGATGTCCAAAAGCGACATATGAAGAGATGCAATATAGAGCCTTCACAGTGGGAGAATTTGGCAGCACAGCGGACACAATGGCGCAGAGTGGTTAACAACCATGTACGCGATTTCGAGGATCAACGTAAAGTTGACCTTGACGCCAAACGCGATCGGGTAAAGGCCCGTCCACCTGCTGCTATCCTCTACCATTTTCAAGACGGCAAACTCACCTGCCCACAATGTGCTCGGTCTTTCTTAGCAAAGATAGGGTACATTAGCCATCTTCGGGCGCATGAGCGCCAAAATAATGAATAGGAGCTGAAGCGGTCGCCATGGCCGAAATCGGTCGGATAAGAGATGATGATAAGGGAATAAATAATATAAAATCCATTCCATTAAAAAAACTACTGAAACAAGGTAAAAAAACCTGTTTATTATAAACAACCAAAGAAACAAATAATATTACTTGTTTAATTAAAAAAAGAAATAGTGCAGATAACTAATATATACCTTTAAAAAGTTAATAGCTATTGGCGATGTGTCTCAGCGACTTGTTGAAATATTTTTGAATACTAAAAATATGTTGTAGTAATTCTAAAGCAAGGAAATAAAAAATAATTGTTGTTTACCTCATTATTCTTTGTGAATTTTATCATAATTTTCTCAGGAGGATTTACTTTTGTTTCTTCTGTCTTTTGATTGGCCGCCGGGGCACTAGGTTCTTTAGCTAAAAAAATTTAAGATGATATTGTACAGTACATGCTAATGATAAAATATAAATAATTGAAGCGAAATTTTAGTTATATGCACGCGAAATCCATACTATAATATTATAAATGCGAAAGTTACTCTGTCTGTCTGTCTGTTACGCTTTCCCGCTTAAACTACTGAACCGATTTGAATGAAATTTGGTACAAATATAGTCTGGGACCCGAGAAAGAACATAGGATAGTTTTCATCCCGGAAATCCTGCGGGAACGGGAACTATTCCACGCGGACGAAGTCGCGGGCAAAAGCAAGTTAGACATAAAAGCTATGCGTCGACTCGTAATATCGAACAATTGTGTATCCCATGTAACGGTTAGTCATGGTGAAGAAGCGCAACTTCCTCATGAACGATTTTTAATAAACGCGTTTTTTTTTTCAAAAATCGAATCCGTACTTTATTATTATAAATGCGAAAGTAACTCTGTCTGTCTGTTACCTTTTCACGTTAAAACCCCTGAACCGATTTGAATGAAATTTGATACAGGTATAGTCTGGGACCCGAGAAAGAACATAGGATAGTTTTCATCCCGAAAATCTTACCGGAACGGGAACTATTAACCACGCGGACGAAGTCGCGGGCAAAAGCTTGATAAATAAATTCTTACCGACGCCATTTGTGGGCTCTGGTGCTGGACTAGATTTTGAACTCCTAGAAAAAATATATAAACATAATATTATTTATTTTAGTTTCAGAACCAGTAAGAATAAAATCTTAATATGATATCTTTGATCTTAGCCTACTCTCTTTCATGACTACCTATCCTCTTGCGCACATCTTGCCGTTTCTTTTCACTCACCATACAGTGTTGAGTGGTCCTTATATTCCAATCCTATAATCGACAATATTCATAATAACATTAATCTTACCCACTAAACTAACAAATGACTCGCTCTTTATTCCTGCTTAAGTATGAGCGAGAACACATGATTAGCGGCGCTAATTCAAAACATTCTTAAATGCCGATTATATACAAATTACTGTTTTACGGGATTTAACGCGCACGTACCGTCACCGATATTGGTTAGGTTAAGAGACCCTAGCTAGTTCAGGATTAATGATACCAATAATACATACCTAAGTGGGTTAGCTTGCGGCGCGAGAGTGTCGCTATCTCTTGACTGCCGTGGTTCTTTAGCTTCTTCTAATAATCTGTTAAATAGTATCAAATTAGATAATAATGGACAAACGGAACAAAACATCAACTTCATAATAGTCTTTTATTTACAGCTTATATCCAAATTCACAACTCGTAGGCTGAGGCTACACTAGGCTGCGACGCGAACTGCGACGCACGAGCGATTGAAACAAATACATGGATTCTCACTAAATGGCTACACCGTTCATCAAATATTACTAGCGATCTTTGATTATTTCTGCGACAGGAACTACATTACTGTAATCGCGGCACCGGCTACATCGACGTATCAGCGAAATTGAATCGAATATACGCCAGATTTTCGCTTATAATGTAGCCATTCCACGTTTTTCTCGTTTCGCTCTTCCCAATGATGTTATAAGAAAAAAAGTGTGGATGGGTAACCTACCCAAACGAAATTCTATCTTCAAAAACGGCACACTAACGCACACATACATTACACGTCAAAGTAGGATGACATGATTGAAGTGGTGCGAGTGAAAAAGAGATAAACGTCAAATGTCAACGCGATACTCAGTATCATGTTTGCCAATTGGCAAACTTTTAATGTGCCACTTTTTGACTGCATATAACCTATCTACACTTTTTTACTTATAACATCATTGGCTCTTCCAGTCGCATCGCAAATCGCTGCCTACTGTAGCCTCAGCCGTACAGTCGTACGACTTATTTGTGCACTGCGCTGGAATGCGATGCATGTTCGCCTCGTTCGATTAGTAGCGATAGTGTTCCGTCAGCGTTACGTCACAGCGTAGGTGCACAGGGAAGTTGTACGGGTAGTAGGGTTAATGAGTGTTCTACATTTTATACAAATCTGAGCAGCTACTAAAATAAATCAAATTTTTGTTGTATAATTTACCCAAAGTATAGCTACTATTTCAACACTTACTTTTTTAATTCTTCTGCTTTCTTTTTCTCTTCCACATATTTTTGTTTCCAGAAAGACTCACCCTCTTCAGAGTCACCTGAAACAAAATTATAAATAAAACTAGCTTTTGCCCGCGGCTTCGCTCGCGTTAGAAAGAGACAAAAAGTAGCCTATGTTACTCTCCATCCCTTCAACTATCTCCACTTAAAAAATCACGTCAATTCGTCGCTCCGTTTTGCCGTGAAAGAAAGACAAACATACAGACAGACAGACAGACAGACAGACAGACACACTTTCCCATTTATAATATTAGTATGGATTGATTTTATTATATAATGATTTTATTATATGTATTGATTAAATAATGGTGCTTTTAATATTTTCTTTGTTTTTGTATGGCCATCCTGGAGTTTTTTTTAAAACTAAAAGCCCATTTCATAACATTTCCTTTCAACGATCTTTTCTTCAAAAGTTAGGTGACAGCGACAATGACAGTATTGCCAGATTACTAAACAACTATTAGGCCACTCATATACACGTGAATCTAGATTGTGATAATGTGGGGGGGGAGGGGGGGGGAATCGATACAAATCTTTTATGAATAAAGGTGATATGGTTTAAATAAATTTTGTTTACATTAATAGGTAAGTGATACGAAGTTCACCGGGTCATCTAGTATGTATATAATAGTAAACTCACTGCCTGATATCAACGTGTTTGTTAATATATAACAATAACTAACTAAATACATTAAACTTGGAGGGTTTATTCTTTGTGAAGAATATAAAAAATAGCCCTAAAGGGTTAAAATAGTAGGTAGAAGTTCGACATCTACGCGGGCGAAGCCGCGGGCGAAGGCTAGTAAATATTTTAAATCTAGATATTTCTTTTATCTTAATATTATTTTTGTACGTTGGAAATAAGAAAAGCTGTTACAGTATTATTTTTTACAGCATATTACACGCCTTTTTGTTATTTCAAACCGTATTAAATGGCTTTTATTTGCATGATTTGGATTTATGAAAATGATTCCATTCGTATTTTGAAAACAATTAAACATTACTTATTTGTGTCAGGTTTGACGGGTTGTAACCTCTATGGTTGTAACTGTTTTGACACTTGATTTGCCGGTTACTATGACAACGACATCCAACAGAACATGGACAACTTTTATATGGGAAAATGGAATTGTTGTTTTACTCTATCTTTCTCGCAATTTTAGAGACAAAAAGTAGCCTATGTTACTCTCCATCCCTTCAACTATCTCCATTTAAAAAATCACGTCAATCCGTCGCTCCGTTTTGCCGTGAAAGAAAGACAAACAGACAGACAGACAGACAGACAGACAGACAGACAGACAGACAGACAGACAGACACACTTTCCCATTTATTATATTAGTATGGATATACAGAACATTCCAGATGTGACAGTTATTATGATACAATGGAACTTAAAAAAATTTAAAACTCTTAACTCAAATGCATCCTATGTAATAATGGGCTAAAGTAATGACTAATGTATCAGTAAATACTTACTTTCAGGTATATAAGTGATATAGTTCTTCACAATTTTGCCATCCTTAACTAATGGGTATATTTTCTTTCCGTACATGACAAACAGTCCTCCTTCTTCTTCCAGTGACGTGATCCTGGCAGCATGTGGTTTCCTGCAAGAAAAAGGACAATATAGCAACTAAAATAACACTTTCGTGTTCCTACTTGAACTTCTTAAAATGTAATTGACGCTCCAAAGTGCCTCCATGGTCTAATAGAAATTAATAATTTGGCTCTGACTTTGAACACTTTTGTGTCTTATTTTTGGTTCGTTCTTTACAGTTAAACAAAATATTATGATAGATATTTCACCAATATTTAGCTTATTAATTCGGCAAATGAAAACTTTTGGGTGTTTTGAAAGGTTTCTACATCAGCAGATCACAGGAATCTGAGGTTATTTCAGCTCGCTCAAAATATACTCACAAATACTTCCTAGTCGGTCTGTTTTTCCGGCTGCGTGGAGGCGACACGAACACCTCGCTCCCACTCTCTGACGTCCAGTCGCTTGAGTTAGACGCGGCGGCAGCGTTGTGGCTGAAATGACACTTCAGTGATTAATTCATTCAAAGTGGAGCAAGAAGTTCAAGAATAGAAACTGTTCATATGTTGACTAGAAGGTAATCTTATCGATAAAATCTTTTACAGACAACCTTAGGGTGAAATTAAAAAGGAGGGAAGGAGAAATATTATACAAAATGATGGCAAGGAAAAAGTAGGGCAATCACAAGACTATTATTTTAAACTACTACTTACTGTGAAGTATTATTGTGAGATATAGTCCGCCTACGACGACTCAACTGCCTTCTACGCTTCGAGCCAACTCCACCTAGAAAACAAATAGGTGGCTTCTAACTTTTTGGACAATTCTAACAATGAAATTCCGTCAATCCAACCATGTGATGTGTAGGGTTATTATGAGTTACTTATAGTTAAGATGACATATTAGTTAAACTGCATTCACAACCAAATGATCTTGTTGATAAGTACTCTGAATCATGCAGCCCGTATGTATATTATTTATATCTGACCAGCATCTGCCAGAGCACATTTAATAAACCTTAATGGTCCATAGATACATAAAATGTGTCTTAAAACTAAGGCAAGCAGTTTAAAAAAAAAACTAACTTACTACAGTAATCTAATGCTGAGATAAATATATGTTCCTTAGCATATGCTTTGGCTTAGGCATACTGTCATAGCTAAATATGTAAAAATATACAGTTTTAAAAATAAACAATTTATCCGTTCAAATCAGCAACCAGTTTGACTTTGTCTAGACTGCCCACTGTCCTAATGGACCAAACCAGCATGCTTTCAAGTCGAGAATCAGCCAAAGTACTTGCCATGCAACTTTCTTTTATCTCACCTTAAGTGACATTAGTGAAGATTTACATAGATAGACAGTTTCAACTGACCTTTTATAATATCATGCTTGTTTGTAATCATTCTCTATCCAAAAAAAAAACCCTTGTTGCGAAGCAATCTATTCAACTGGGACCACACAGCACATGACAAATTTTTCCATTCCATTACTCAGCAAGCAATGACTTCATAAAATGTATTTATATGACCCTACACGTAACTTACCACTGAATCCAAACATGTTTGCTATAGCTTTGTCCCTTTCTGACTTATTTATTAACACACCAGCACGGTGCTTTTTCTTCGGCGAAGCGTGGACTTCTACGGTATCAGAGTCTGAGTGAGATTTCAATGTCACCACATCATTTGCAGATTTGGACACAGTTGCCTCTTGTGTATCCACATTCGATTCTTTCTTGTTTTGTTCAGTGTCACTGGACTCTGACATATTGTATTTAGTTTTATTGAATTGTTCATCAAATAGACTGATGTTTTGCAAGCAGGGGTTCTGGATCTCTGGTGACTCTTTTGTGTTGTTTCTCTTTTCTGCTTCTATTAAATCTACTGCATGTGTTTCAAAACTTGTGGAAGGTTTGTTCTTATCAGTTGTTTCTTGAAGCCGCGGTTTTTTTATTACATCTGGTTTGACAAATTCGTCATTAGTCTTTTGTTTATCTTCTGCATTTGTGTCTGGGTGAGATTCTGTAATCATGTTATCTATTTTTGCTGGCTTTGACTTGATTTGTAATTTCTTTTTCTTATTTTCCACAGTGTTTGCATTATCTTGAGAACAAGATCGTTTCCTAGTAGTTTTCTTCAGACTTAAAGTTTTAGTAGAGTTATTTGTTTCTTCAACAACATTTTCGGGTGCATTTTTGTTGTTAGTTTCAACCTTTTCAGAAACTTTATTTTTTAAGGCTTCAGGATTATTAGGAAGAGAAGCATCAACAGTGCTGTTGGAGTTATTTAATTGACCAGATTGTTCTTGAGGTTCTGAGTGGGAATCATGCACAACAATTGTCTCTACATTTTCAGAATTGTGGACAACTGATTTTTCAGAATTTTCGACAGGATTATTCTTATTTCCTCGATCAGACTGAGTATCAGCGACGTCATCCCTTTCGGTGCCATTCTCTACTTGCATTGAAGAAATTTCATCATGAAGATCGACTTCTGGTAACTCTTTTACTTCATTTGTGACATTAGAAGTATTTTTCTTAGGAGAATTACTTTCTGGTTTGTTACTGTCTAATTTCTGAGCTAAAACTTCCTCAGCTCCTTCAGAAGAAAGACCTTTTCCATTTTTGGCAACATTAGTGGGTGTGTTGTCAGAGTTATTTACTTCAATCTTAGCTTCAGTAATCTCCTGAACATTCTCAGAATTTTCATTTTCTGGTACATTTTCCACTATTTCCATTTGACCTTCCCTATCTGAGTCTTCAGGTTCAGATGCAAAATCATCTAGGACTTCTTGCAGCATTGGAGTCAAAGGTTCAGAGTAAGTGATACAATCTCTGAGAGATTTGGATGCTGCAGTGGGCTGTTCATCAGCGGACTCAAACTCCTTCTGTATTTCCTCCGCAGTTTCATAGCAATTTTCAAGTATGACAGTGTCAGCAGAAGATCTACTTCTTACAGGTATCTTTGAACATTTTATATTCTCACCTGCAGTGGTCGCCCCCTCATTGATTGCCGGCTCATTATCTTTCTGATCATGACCTAGAATAAATTAAATGGTGTAGGGCAAATGGCATTTATTTAAAACACAGAAATAAGGCAACACAAATTAAGCAAGTTTTTAATCAAGTGCTGCATTGTAAGCATTCTAGCATTAATGTTTATAATAAGTGGTTTGGAATGAAAAAAGACTATAGTGCAAAATGTATGGGTAATATAAAAAGAAAAATTGATATGATTGTAACAAACTACATGTCAACTTGTTGGTGGAGACAAATAGTTATAAATTCTTAATAATTGCTTCATCATAGCTAGAAAAGATTACAACCTATTTGACAAGTCCATTAACAACATAATAACATGAAGTTTTTTGATATACAAAGATGAAATCAAGCCATAATTTCTTCCTTTGAGTTGTGTCACAACTAATTTTAATATTGAAATTAAACATGGTACACATCATTAATAATTACTATATTTTAATAATTACTTTTGCATATTACTACTGCTTAACCTCATAGCAAAGGATAATAATATTGTGGTCAACTATTGCATAGGCAGGCAGGCATGAAATAATTTAGTAAAAAATAGTAAAATTTATTTTATTATTCCTACCATTTGAATTGGAGTCATCACTAATAGTGTGGACTTCAAGCTTGTTTTTGTTCCTATCTGCGAGATCACATCTGAAATAATATGAGTATAATAAATACAAATTACACATACATTAAGTATAATATGTTGTGAAGATACTACAAGGTATGCGTAAGTCACAAAATGGGTAAACAACAATGAAAGCTTGCTAGGTTGCTATTACAAGTTTCAACCTGTCCAATGATTCATTATCATGAAAATTTGCTGAAACTTTTAGGTACTATTTGCAATATGGGTGTTGGATTGCAAGGCCAGACTAGACAGAGTCTAGATTACTGTAGGTCTAATTTTGTGTTCATATCATTCTTATATTTGCTGCTCTTCTTTTAATTATCATAAAACTTGTAATAAAGAGTCTCAGGTTGGGACCTGAGCCCCTCTTGTTGACAACACAATAACACAAATGTAACCACTTTCCCAGTCTGGGGCCTGGGACAAGTTTAGAGACCTTCAGAAGTATCCCAAAAGGTATGGTATACATGTCTGCAGTTTAGGAATTAGGTTGTGGTGATATGGGGTCCCCATAGGGGTCATAGGTCCCCTTCACCCCTCGGAACCCAAAAACCCTAAAAATCAATGTATTGTGCAGTTGTATGGAGGAGTTCACAGGCAATTTATAATTTAAAATAATCATAAAAAGGTTTGATTGTTTACCTAGCTCTAAAGCTGCTTATCTGTTCATTAGTTAGTTTAAAGTAGGGATTATGAATATCTGGTAAAATCCGTTTCAGGAATGTCTCTTTCAAACTTTGCCAGGTCCTGGATGTAATCTAAAAATAAAAAAGTAAGATTCACATTATGAAATACTTTGTTTACTACTCATCAAAGCATTATAATATTGCTGGTGAGGGTACCTAAGGTTATTTCGGTCAAAAGCTATAAAAGTATTTTTGTTACCTTTGTGTTAGCAAAGTCCACCCACATTTTTCTAGCTTTGGTTTCACCATATAACTTGTTTTCTACTAAATAGTCCACTATGATCTTGAACTCTCCGATGGTATACGGTTTTCTAAAAATATAGGTAGGTATAACAAAAGATAAAAGAAAGCAGTCAAAGATAATGCGGTATCAATGTAGGTAGGTTCCTACAGTGAAAACCCGCTATCTATTCATGAAAGTGCGTTGTTCAGACGTTCCAACTTTTGAAACAAAAAAGCGCTTGATAAAGTCATGGTTTACAGACTTACCCCGACATTATGATGCGTATTTTCTACTGTAACAGGTTTTAAATGTTTGATGGGCAACGTAGGTATCAAAATATTTTGCAGACGGTTACACTTTATGTTTCCAGTCAGCACCTAATCATCATTTAAAGAAACGGTAATTTGACGAAAACCTTTTATCTATAATATATCTTGGAATGTAAAACAAGGATTTGATCCCTGAGTTTCAGATATAATAACCTGAGTGTTCGGTAAATTTTATCAATCGGCCGCTATTGCCGATAAACACTTCCACAAACCACCAACAAACAAACCAAACGTAAGCCAACCACAGATTACTAAATGCCAAATTGCCAAGAAAGAAAAGAAAGAAGACAGTTCTAAGGCTGAGGCTACACTAGGCTGCGACGCGAACTGCGACGTACGAGTGATTGAAACAAATACATGGATTCTTACTAAATGGCTACACCGTTCATCAAATATTACTAGCGATCTTTGATTATTTCTGCGACAGGAACTACATTACTGTAATCGCGGCACCGGCTACATCGACGTATCAGCGAAATTGAATCGAATATACGCCAGACTAAAGGTGAACGCAGATTTGGCCGCACCGCACGCGCCGCAGTCTCCGCATTCGAATTCTTTATATGAAGTTCTATGCCACCTCGCACACCTACCCGCGTCGCAGTCGCCGCAGACCCTGAAACCACCGAAATCCCCAAACCGCAGCTGATGACGTCACCCGCACGCAGCGGACGCTGCGGCTAGCGCGGCGCGGATGACGTCATTCGCATCCCCGCCCAGTAGGGATGCAATATCGCTCTGAAAAATATCGATATTTACACGAGGGATATCGATGTTAAAAAAATATCGGTCCCAAGACCGATACATCGATATTCCTGACGATATTTAAAAATAAATATTAAGTTTGGCCAATTTAATAAAAATAAGTCTACTAGAAACCAGCTACAGTCTAGTCTATTTAGCACTAAACTATTGTTTTAAAAATTAAAATAAAAACACATATTGGTATTTAGAAAACGTTTACTTTTTTTAATTAAAAAATCTAGAGATAGAATTAAGAAAAAGAAGCTTAGATAGCCTTGTACCTAGAAGTCTATTTCTTTCTTGGGTAATGCTCAATACGTAAGCGCGTGACGGCGACCAAACGTGTTGACAGCTGTGTGATCCTCAAACAACTAAAGAGCGATATCGATATTTTTACGATTCGATACATCGGCGATATATCGTTCATAAAAACATCGATGTTTATATCGATATTTATGAGCGATATATCGATATTTTAAAACAATCGATGTATCGTTTTCATCCCTATGCGTGCGGCGACGGGAACGACTGCAGTGACTGCGGTGCGGATAGATGTGCGAGGCCATTAACAAAATGCGATGACTGCGGGGACTGCGGCGCGTGCGGTGCGGCCAAATCTGCGTTCACCTCAAGACGCCAGATTTTCGCTTTTAAGGTGAACGCAGACTTGGCCGCACCGCACGCGCCGCAGTCCCCGCAGTCATCGCATTTTCTTTGTTGTCCTTTCAGGGTCTGCGGCAACTGCGATGCGGGTAGGTGTGCGAGGTGGCATAGAACTTCATATAAAGAATTCGAATGCGAAGACTGCGGCGCGTGCGGTGCGGCCAAAACTGCGTTCACCTTTAATGTAGGTAGCCCAGGTAGCCATTCCACGTTTATCTCGTTTCACACAAGAAATAAATCATTTTTATTTTGTCTCATGATTAGTCATGTGGAAATTAAAATAGTACTCTACTACAACAGTTATAATAAAAAGCTTTATTAAATTTAAATATCTTGGGCATATAATTAGGGATGATTTATCAGACGTTGATGATCTGGAACGACAGAGGCGCAGTATCGCATGTCGTAGTAACATGTTGGCTAGACGCTTTTCTTACTGCTCTAACCAAGTCAAAGTGACTCTGTTTACGGCTTACTGTCAGTCGTTCTACACAAGCCAACTGGTACAGGTACACGAAGTTTGCTTACAACACTCTTCGTGTACAATACAATAACGCCTTTAGAGCTATTCTAAAGTTACCCTGGCGGTGTAGTGCGACTGACATGTTTGTTGAGAGCAGAGTTGCTGATTTTTACGGGCTGATGAGGAGACTCAGGGCGTCTTTCCAGGCTCGACTGTGTGCATCCGTTAATGTTTTGATTGACGAAGTGTTTAATTGTATGTACATGTTGCGACCGGAGTTAGTGTACCTTATGTTGTGAGGTCTGGTTGGTATGCGCTGATCTCGATGTCGATTTTAATTTTAATTTAATTTATATTTTAATTTTGTGTGTAATCTAGTATTATTGTATTTATTGTGTGTAATGTTGTAATTTTTGCTATGGGTTCATACCTGAAATAAACTGAATTTATTTATTTTATTTATTTATTTATTTCATTTTTGTTTAATAAATAACAAAAAAAAAACAAATCTATTAATTGGTCAAAATGACACAGGACAATGACATAAGGCTAGCCGCACACACACAATAATATTGTCAATACAAGATTGTCAATAATCTAGATTCTATATAACCAATACCGCAATACAGGCCGCACACACACAATATTATTGACAATACGTACTTTATTGTCAATATTATTGTGTGTGTGCGGCTAGCCTAAGATTCATTCAAGGAAGATAAAAAAACCAGCCAAGAGCGTGTCGGGCCACGTTCAAAGTAGGGTTCCGTAGTTTCCCATCCGTCACAATAAGTGTTCCCACTTATAAGTTTAAAAAAAGGCTATTTGTTACGTGGACACACTAAGTACGCACTAAATTATTTTGTATAAAACTTTTTTGTCTTTTTTGTACAAAAACTATTCTTTTTACCAAGTTCAAAATAATTTTCCAAGAAAGTCCTTATAAAGTTCTACTTTCCAGATTTTTTTATGTTATTTAAACCTACGGGTCAAAAGTTAGAGCGGGGGGGTCGCTTTGATTTTTCTTTTTGGAGCGATTTTTTCCGAAATTATTGACATTATCAAAAAATGACTTTAGTAAACCCCTATTCATTTTGAAATACCTATCCAACAATATATCACACGTCAGGGTTGAAATAAAAAAAAACACTTCCCTCTTTACATATAAAATACTAGCTTCTGCCCGCGGCTTCGCTCGCGTTAGAAAGAGACAAAAAGTAGCCTATGTTACTCTCCATCCCTTCAACTATCTCCACTTAAAAAATCACGTCAATCCGTCGCTCCGTTTTGCCGTGAAAGAAAGACAAACAGACAGACAGACAGACACACTTTCCCATTTATAATATTAGTATGGATTATAATAAAATATTCTTTTCCAATTTTTATTTTATCACTTTGATTGATATACATACAGCTTTCTAGTGCTAACGGTCATAGAGATTAAGCGAGGACGGACAGACAGACAGACATGGCGAAACTATAAGGGTTCCTAAAATAGTTGACTACTGAACCCTAAAAAAATGCATTATGTCTTAGGCTAGCCGCACACACACAATAATATTGACAATAAAGTACGTATTGTCAATAATATTGTGTGTGTGCGGCCTGTATTGCGGTATTGGTTATATAGAATCTAGATTATTGACAATCTTGTATTGACAATATTATTGTGTGTGTGCGGCTAGCCTAAAATCCAAAAAAATATGAGCCTGGAACGCGCCATGCTAAGCTTAAACTACACAGATAAGTTTTTATCGAGCAATAATATCGCATTAGTTATGGACATGGCGTCCCGATTCCTTGCACAATACTTGAGATATTTATCGCATTAGTATGCTACCTAGGTAGCCGTCGTCCTAATACATAATGTAATTATGTACCCATTAAAAACAGATATTACAATAACGCCTGCAATCTTATTAACCGATAATAACTCAAGTGTATGATAGAGGCTTAACCAATAAAAAAATGAACGATTCTCTGTAGAAGGCGAATCGAAGCGTATATATTTTTTTCCTTTTGAAAGATCCAACGTCAGTACGTTGGGTCTTTCACATTAAATAAATTAATAAACAAAACACATTGGAGAGTAACTCAAGCATTTTGTTCGTGTCATTGGGACATGACGAGCAAAACATACTCAGACTTGGCTTAAATATCCTCGCAACCAAGCCATAAACTAAAAAAAACATTATGACATGACATATAATCATTATCAATCATTGACTTGTTATCAATAGTGTCATGTGTCATGTCAAATTCATTGCATGCGTTAGCGTCGGTCGTAGCACTCGTAGCGCGCCAAGTTGTGACATTACGAAACAAAATATTGATACCTAAAAATAACAAGAATACTATATAATTTTATAATAAAATACGTATTAATTATGGAGAATCGCAGTTACCTATCTGTGTCAGATATCTTAGTAACAAATGAGAAGATTCCTTGCAAATTTTTACATGATTTACCAAAAATGGGTTAGTAGCAGTGTAGCAAAATCGTTGTTTATTTTGCAAATTTAGATCTTTGAAAATTTTTTATTTACGTTTTGTTTTAGGCTTCTTAGATCCGTCTGCTGCAGAAGATGATTTAAGGGCAGGAACAAATGTAGAAATACCATTGTGGTTAGCTGAATCATTATATTCCAGAAGACCGCCTTTAGTTTCTGTGGATTTACCCAAAATTTATAAAGACTCTTATAGGGAAATCCTTAACGCGGACGCTTGTACTGTAGATATGCACAAATTAAGCCAATATTTTTATGAATTTGGATGTTATATATCTAAACATGATATCAAAGGAGAAGTGTCATCTACTCTTATAAATGTAAGTACTGAATGTAATGCCATCCTGACCAGCTCTAATATGGATGATGTTAGGAAATTATTAATTAAAATTAAGAGTGAGTCATGCATACAATTACCTTAGGCACTTTAGCATTTGAAAAAAGAACTCAAAAAAGGTCAATGGCTCATTTTACAAGCCTATATTAGCTCAGCACAAGCTTACTTACTAGACTATATATCCAGCCTAGATACTGTTACCTAAATGTCTATTAAAAAGTGTTATATATTTTTCAGACTTTTAGACAACGATTTAGAATGCTGCTGTCAGCCAGTGTGTCTACAGACTCGGTGGGAGCTATACAGCCTCTGTCAGTGAGTGAGCGTCACCAGGCAGCTGAGGCGGCCAGCACTGAGAGAGCACTATCAACCTGGCTGCAAAGAGGCGACAGTGTCCTTACTACTGCAAACATGGTTGCCAACCACCGAAAAAGAAAAAGAGCTGAAATGGAAATGCTTTAGCATTCAGTAGGTATTGTCTTGTATGTTTAAAAAAGGGAGCAACTATTTTTAATTCTGTATAACATTCTAAATTAGTGTTTGTAAAAAGTTGTAAATTGAATAAAAAATTAAATCATTGTTGTAAAAAGTGGTATTGTTACTTCTGTATCCTTTTCATCCGGCACCTACCAACTTTTAATTATGTCTGTAGTTATGGGTGTAGATTTGGAATGCAATAAAGTATTGAGTAGGGTAACTGACTAATTAATATCATATTATTTTTCTACTGCTTTTGTATCAGTGTTAACTAAAACTAAAATACTAAGTTTTGGTTACTTGCAGTAAAAATTCATTCTTCAATCCACCAAAAAAAGGGATCAAAGTTTGTGTTTGTTCATTATTAGCATAATGAACTAACACAAACTTTGATCCCTTTTTTCACTGCATGGTAACAGCTTAATTGAGAGTTTGTTAGTAGATAGTTTTGATATATGGCAAAATTCTGGGAATTATGGAGGGATGTTTCTAACTATGCTTGGGTCGGCTTCAAGTCCAATATTCCATGTTTTACCATGAACCATCCACATACCAGGGAACACGATACAATTTTATAAGACCGATTGTCTGACTTTCTGGTTTCTGACTTTGACCAACTGACCCTCAAGAACAGACAAATATCAAGGAATAAAAACCGGGACCAATTGTTTTATGGTTCTTAGGCTGGGCGTGAGACCTATACACTAACTACATAAGCATTCTAATAAAGGGTGGGGAAGAAGACCGCTGAAGGATTAACACACGCGGGGCGTCGATTACGGCTTGAACCGGCACTGAACTACTGAGAAATTCCCGATGAAGAAATTCGTTAACGCCGATTATCGGCCTAAGATTCGAATCTGGTACCTTGGTTGAACGCGCTAAAAAACGGTTAAGATACTTAGTTCCCCTTGCTGCCCCGTTCTATGTTTTCGTATAAGTAGGTAATAACAGACATTTCAATGTACCTTTACACGGCAATACATTCCTGAAGGAAAATTACTTTATTCATTATTATAAAAAAAAAACAAGTAGCATTCAAAGATTTTCGAAATTTCGCTCACCTTTTATGTATACATAATTATAACGGCCGGCTAAAATCAACTACACTGTATTTTTATGCCATCAGTCATACAGGGTCATTTATAAGGGCCAAATATCTCTAACAAACATGGGCTCCGTCGACCCAGCCCACCCTCGATCATGTATATAGAATATTTTAAGGTTTGGTAAGATTAGAACTGGTAAATTAATAGTTGGCAAGTAAAGGTTAAAATTACAAAGCATAGTTTAAATTAAAGTAAAACCTTTAATCGGAAGAATTATTATTTCAATGAAACGAAAATTTATCGAAGCGACAGTCAAATTCGCCCTTTGATATCAAAAGTAAAATATAATTTGCATTTAAATTAGCATGTTTACTGTTTATTTGAAAGATTACTACTATTAGATCCTTATGAGTGACCCTATCGATTGAAGTCATAAAAATACTAATATTAATATTTTTGGCCAGTTCGATTCCCGGGTGTGACAAAATTTCAAAAATCTTTCAATGCAGTTTTTTTTTAAATAAAGTAATCTATTTAACCACCTTTTTACTTATAATATCATTGTATCTAACGATTTAGTATTATTCCAGGGCACATAAAAACCTTCCAACCTGCGTAATATTTAAAGTAAATAAGCCCGCAATAGCCTTTGCCGGCGGCAAAGGCTATTGCGGGGGAGTGCCGCAGGTTAATGGTGGGAGGCTGGACTTCGGCGCAGGTCAAGCTGCTGGAGCCCAGGCCTTTGCGGTGCTACAGGTGCCAGGTAAGGCACCATGTGGGTGTCCGTTGCACCGCGGAGGTGGACCGTAGCGGTGACTGTTTCCGCTGCGGTCAGCCCGGTCACAAGGCCGGCTCGTGCAATGCCGCGCCGCACTGCTATGCATGTGCGACGGCTGGCAAGCCGGCTGATCACCGGGCTGGGGGCAAGGCTTGCGCCCCGCCCGCCAGGACCAGAGGCAAGGGCAGAGGGCCCTCAGCCTCTGCCGCCGCTCCCGCTGCTGCCGCTGCTCCCGCCGTGCCCGCTGCTGCCACGTCCGCCACTGCCGCAACGGCTACCGAGGTCGCAATGGAGTGCCGATAATGGCCCCATTGCGACGGCGCGTTAGTGCTCCACGCGCGCCTTAGGGAGAGGTCAGCGAGCGAAGGGGCCCAACAGGGCCAGCGCCTGCCGGGGTTGCGGAATCAGTTACCGTGACCCTGGAACATACAAGGGCAACCGAAGTAACATGAGTGGGTTTTAGTCAGTAAAAGTCTGACACGCCCACCCGCCCCAAGGCGGGAGAAGTCATTTGATGATTTCCCACTCCCCAAAAAAAAAAAAAAACAAAAAATTAAAGTATTTTGTAAATTGATTTGATTGAATGTGACTGTTACATGTTGTCAATATGGTTTTTAACGAACGATGAAGACGAAAAGAAGTCATACAAGAAAACAGGAAAGACCTAATTACCGGACAGAAATTCGATCATGATTCTAATTATAAACCGATTGGAACAGGATCAGGGCGCCTGAATGTCGGGGCTATTTATATTGCTGAGAAAGTTCGAGAATCAATGGTATCGGTGTTTTATAGGGATGAACCTTGTAACCAAAAAATTTTATGTTTGATTGCTTAGGCGTAACGCTTCTACGATTAGATACCAAATTTACGGGCGGCGAAAACATAAAGACTGCCTGAAGTACAAGATATGGCTTACATGGTCCGGTGGGGAAAGTGAGTATTGGCTGTTGCACCGTGTTGTGGGTTCGATTCTCGCTCGGGACAAATGTCTACAGGTACTTATTTGTTTTGAATGTAGTTGTTTATATGGTTGTTTTTCTTTTTTTGTAGATATGCATATTCAGCCTGTAATGTTTTTTGGTGTAGGTACGTAGACCTAGGAATGAATACGCTGTTTTTACATCCTTTACCTCCTTTTTTTTTAATAACATTATTAGCAATTCTGCACAAACATAATATGTAGTAAGAGGCAACCATACCAGCTATTTAGTAGGAAGTATAGCTGGCTATAAAAGCATTTGGCACAGTCCGATGCAATTCAGTCGATCCGATTGTTTACTTGTGTTCTAACGTCGTACGTCGTCATAATGGAGTTCCCCAGAATTTGTCCAGTGCGGTGGCTATCAGACCAAAACTTCGGCATGTGCGCACCACCTCATGACTTTCTGTACCCACTCTACGATATGCATTCGAATTATTTTCGTCCCTGGAAGTGTTACAAACAATCTATTTCTAAAGAACTCGGATCCACAATAGAAACCGAGAAAGGAAACTATAAAATAACTTTGGATGTTCAAAATTTCCGACCGAATGATATCAGTGTGAAAGTATCGGATAATGAAATAATAGTCGAGGGGAAACACGAAGAAAGGCCGGACACCCACGGATTCATCTCCAGACAGTTTAAGAGGCGCTATGCCTTGCCAAGTCATTGTCTCGCGGAGAACGTCACTTCAACAATGTCTTCAGACGGAATCCTTATCATTGTTGCAGAGAAGAGGTCATCTAATGAAACGGAAAAAATTGTACCCATTAAAATGTGTGGCGCCACTCTTAAAAAGACTCAGATCGAGAACAAAACGACTTCAGAGACCATTCAAAATTCAGTCAAGGAAAATATGAAGGAAACCCAAGATGTCACATGTAACAAAGATAAATCTCAAATATTACTGAAAGAAGACCATAGTCGCCTGTTAAAACCAGAATTACTTTCGGCGGCAGTTTCAAGCACTAACGGAGAGAAGATGTCATCTAAACAAGTCATAGATGTCATGACATCAGAAAAAAATGATGCACCGAAAATTGAAGCCATGTCTAACAAGATCGAGGAATCACTTGCAAAATCAAGTCTAGCGATGTCAGAGCTAACTGAACAATTGGGACAAAAAACTTTAGCTTCTACTTCAGACACGTGTGGAATGAAAGCCATGGCTAATATGTCGAAAACTGTAATTGAGGAAAGTTCATCATCATTTAAGTCCTCATCATCTATGTCTTCTACCATTAAGACCAGTGGAAAGATAGGGGAATATGTGAGTGACATCATCACAGCCGAACTGAAGGAAGCTGCTGAAAATATATAAAATGTTTGCTGGGTTTTATTACAATATTTATTACTGACTATAAAAGTTTTGGTTTTACTTTTATTACAAATTCAAATCTTAATTGCTATAAGTATAAGTAATTTATTGATTTGTAAAATTATTAACAAGAGCATTATTCAGAATTTAAATGCCTATAAACTCAAAATCTCTTTAAATAAAACCTCACTTTGGTGAAGCATTTTAATATCATTACAATAAATAAGAGTTAAGAGATCATTGAAGACTAATATCAAATATGCATTAATAGTATGAGACTAGTTTGGACAACTTTAAGACAAGGAGTGTATCTTGTTGTCATGGATGTCCCAAGTCAACAATATTGATTATTATGTATCTACAATGGCAACAAATCCTATGAATATATTCTTTATTCCCATTTTACTGTTTAATAATGTCTAACACTAGCTGCATACTAAATGTAAACAACCAGAATAAAATTAAAACTTAACAAAACAACAATTTTTAAGACAACTGCAAACATCACACTGACTATAATTATAAATTCACTGGATCCACTATACGTATAAGATGTCATTATCCTTATATTCTATTAAGTCTCTTCGTCACAACACTCTTGCACCTCATCATTGTTTTTATCACTAACCAGTAGTTCTGAGGTGCAGCGGTAAGGACGTATTGATTGTTAACATCGGTCATTCTTCACTGACGGATTAAGGTCATGGAAGTAAGCGTGAGCCATGGCATCATCAGCCGGCATCCTCAGGGCTGGGTTGCAGGTGAGCAGGCGGGCAAGCAGGTCTCGTCCTCTAGCGGGCAGGCGGGGCACTACTTGCGCTAGTCCCAGGCTGGGCTGGTACACAGGCAGTGGTTTGTAGTCAGGCAGCTGGGTCACTCCAGGCCATGTGTCTTCATTTGGAGTTCCTAGAAATTGTAATAACATAAACAGATTAATACTCTAGGTTTAAATACTTACATCTTGTTAGGGAAGACTGATAGTTTAATTTAATAAAGTTACTAGATATCATTGTTGTGAGAGTGACGAGTAAAGTATGAAAGGTTTATAAAAATGATTGGGTGATGTAGGTTTAAAAATGTTCTCGAAATTTAGCTTATATTAGAAATAAATATAAGTTACAATTTAATTTATTTTTAAATTAATATAGTTGTGCAATTTTTTGTCTTAGCTGACTGATACAGACTAAATTATAATTAAATAAATTACTTACCAAGAAGTTTGAAAATCCTTTTCAATTGATCATCAACATCAGAGCCAGGGAAGAGTGGTCGCCCAGAATTTGCAAGCTCTGCAAAAATGCACCCTGCTGACCACATGTCAATGCTAGTGGTGTACAGTTTGGCCCCGAACAGGACGTCCGGGGGCCGGTACCAGAGCGTCACCACCTCCGCAGAGTAACATTTCACAGGAATACCAAAAGCTCTAGCCAAACCAAAATCAGCTAATTTCAATTCCCCATTTTTATTAATCAACAAATTCTGGGGTTTCAAATCCCGGTGTAGGACATTGTGACTATGACAGAACGCGAGTCCACGAAGCAGCTGATACATAAACGACTTGACCACATCCAGATCTATCTCACCGTTCAAACTGTCGAAATACTTCTTCAAGTCTTGATCGCAATGTTCAAAAACAAGAGTCAATTTCTTTTCACTATGCAAGACATCGTACAGTCGCACTATATTTTTGTGTTTCAACTCCTTCAGAAGGCATATCTCACGTAAAGCAGAGGATGGGACACCTTCATCATCGTCATCTAACCTAACCCGCTTTAGGGCTACAATTTCATGAGTCTCTTTATTTTTAGCTTTGAACACGGTACCGTAAGTACCCTCCCCGATCTTTTCTAATTTCTCGTACTTCTGCATTATTACAATTTACAAAGTAAAACAGTACTCTGTGTAAAATCGATTGTTTATTCCGCTAATCTGCTTTGAGTTAGCGAAATCCTCCTTCTTGACAACTTTGACAGTTCTTTCTAGAGGTTTTGGCATTTTCAGAAGGTAGTTTATAGAGTTTGTTATGAAGTTCCTAAAAAAGCATTCTGTGCAAATAAAAATAAATATTTACATCATATTATGAATAAGGTACACCACCGCACCGTAATTATAGTGGCCCAATTGATTTAGATTTGAATCAACTGTACAAACTTAGAAGTTTCTATACCTACCTCGTGAAGGTATAAAAAACTATGAAATTACTTGAGGAGGTATTCAATGCCTGATGACAAAGTGCATAAAAGTCTTATAAAATTATGAGATTCTTATTAGAATCTTTCTATCAAATAGGTTTGTACGATCTACACACAAATATTTTTTAAATATCGGTACTTAGAGCTGTCTTTATAAAATTCAAGTGAATTCAGAACCGTTCAGAACATATAACAAATACATAATTTAGTTCAAACAGTTAAAAAATCTCTGATGTTGAACTAATAACAAATCAGAAATTAAACATTATTTTATAGGGTTTAATAGTAAGTCTATCCAACTTCTGGGTGCAAAATTAATTCATTATAAAAATAACATTTGCCATAAACGATTTGAGATAATAACCTAATAAATTAGTAATATTCAGAACCAAAGAGTAAGAATATAATAGGTATTCAGAACGTTCTTTAGCCTGTGTTTGCAAAATAACATTCATTCAATGATCAATCAAATCATCAAATCCATTCACAAATCACAAATTCACAAAAAAGTAAAGTCAAATCCAAAAAGTTGAATTGTCATTTTTGATTATTATTTTTTTGGATAGTGATCCATTTTTTATCTATTTGAATTATTAAATTGCTAAGGTAAGGCTGTTGTGTTATTGCAAAATCGTATTTTTATTAGATGTGTATAGACGGAAAGTAAACATTATTACGTATTAGTTGACGATATACACATTATCACGAGCGCGTGTTTGTAGATGAGCGAGGGCGAAGGAACATTGGTGGACAAGTCGGAGAGTAGCTCGTTTGAAGACCTCGCAGCTGCCGCAGCACACGAGATCGAGGAGGCGAAGCTGGCTGAAGCAGCTGCTTCCAAAGATAAGCCAGACGAAACAAAAACTGATGAGTGGCAAGATTTGCTGGGGTCAGGCGCAATACTTAAAAAGGTCAGGCGAGACTGATTATCTCAGTAGATTTACAGTAATTATATTATCAAAAATTTTCTATCACTTTCTTGTTTTATTGAAGTGTTAATAGCCTCCATTTTAGTAAACAGATTTATACTGTATGGAAAATAATTTATATGCTTAATTCTTTTTGAAAAGCTTCTCCATTCAGGTCATTAATATTCTGATTTGTATTGTTGCACACTCGGTGTATCTAACCTATGTTTGTATTTAACAAAGTCTGGCTTTATGTAAAATTATGTAAATAACAAATTTTAGATGCCAACCAATCATCATTTCTTTTGTTTTGGTTGTGATTCATGTTACAACAACAGTATTACACAATTTGGAAGTACTCTCAAATCATATTAGAAATATAATTTAATTCTTAAGGTTTGTAGACTTAAGAGAAATCTATTATAAATAATAGAAACTCTTTTACAGATAGTAAAGGTTGGCGATGATTCAAATGGTATGCGACCCAACAGAAGTGATATTTGCCGAATTAGTTATGAGGTCAAAATTAAAGACACTGACAATATGGTTGAGAAACGTGATAATGTCAAGATTTATTTGGGTGACAATGAAGTAAGTATAAAAATATTATTCCTTTTGTTTAGTAACTACTTGCCAATTTTCTGTAGTTAGTAAAAATATTGAGCATTATTGAGCTACCTGGTAAAGAGATGCTTGCATACTTAGTGACTTATAATAAATTCATGAAGAGACCTTTGCCCTATTGTGGGATGAAACAGGTTATAAATTGAAGTATAAAACTTATTTCTGTTAGATAAATAAAAAATACATAGTGCAAGTCATTATGGAAACATAATTCCATTATGTTGTGGAGAAAAAGTGTAATGGTTTTTTTATACAATTTAAGTATAGGGCTTTGTGATACATTAGTAAATTATATCAGTATTTATGCATTAATATTTATCAAATAATCAGGTATTGACTTGAATTTCCCTTTATAATATTCATAAACATCTAATCTAGCATCTGTCTATCAGTGATAGCATTTATTCCAATTTGTTGAAGTTTACAATCAAAGGTAGTTGAAGATAATCTTATCAGTCATTTTGTATAACAATAATAACAAGGACTTCAATTTCGTTCTGTTTATATTAGTTTATGAAAGCATGTGACTGGTTTTCTATATTACAGTATTGTGTTATCAGATCAGATAATAGAAAACCCATACTGCTTATGTTGACACCTTGATGTCTATGTCTAGTAGTCTAGAATGGTGGCTAGTTAAATTAAAAAAAAAAGAGTTATGTTAGGCATACATCATAGAATGTATTTCCCCAGTATCTCCAAGACATAAAAAAAGAATTTTATGCTGTTTATGTTCTCGTTATTTCCTAAAGTACAGGCTATATTGTTGCAGAAAATATTAGATTGGGATTATTTTTATGTTATAAAAGTGGAAATCTGGCAAATTAAGACAAAGAAAGTACTAATAACAGCACAAAATTAAATGAGGAATTCCATGATGTCATCACTTCTGAAATTAATGTTAATTCAAATTTTTGATAGTGGCAACAATAGATTTTGATTTATTGCCACAATTAATGTATCTTTTTAAATTATAAATAAAAAAATTGATAAGATGATAATAACAATTATTTTTTAGATTTTACAAGGCCTGGACTTAGCAGTAACAATGATGTACAAAGGCGAAGAATGTCTCCTACAAATGGCCCCACGATTTGGTTTCGGCGAAAATGGTCTTAAGCCTGGTGAGAGTTTGGGCCTTATTGGAGTGATTGATGGGCCAAAGTATGATGGGCCTGTTATAACTGGAGAAACTTGGCTTGAAGCACGCATTGAGCTGCATGATTGGGAAGAGGAGCCTGAACACGAAACATTGCCCATAGCTGAGAAAATGGAAACTGGGTGAGTGCAGTAAATAGTAAAAATTTTGTTAAGTAGCATTGCATGTTATTTGAATGTGGTCTAGGGTGAGAACCCTTTTTTTTTGCTCTCGTTTGTTAGTTTGTTAAAAGAGATTGGGCAAAAATGTATGGAGCTTGGTCCAAATTTCCACCACCAATAAGAACTATGGCATATGATAGAACACTGCGTTCTGAAGCATTATAAGAAGACCGCAACCAAAAATATTTACAGTAAAAAGTTATGACCCCATGAAAACTTACAATTTAAAACCTTATTACGCTTCTTTATTTCACTATATCTATTAAACTACTCTATTGATTTAGGTGTATGACATTTTGTTGTAATCTACACGTTATTCTGGTTGATATAAGGTATTATATGACATCAAAATAAAAACCTAGTAGGTACTTCGCTGCGTAGAAAAAATCAAACCCTATCATGCGAAAGAAAATCTAACTCTATCATGATCAAAGAAAGGTCTTATACCTATAAAATATTTCACAGTAGTTATATTTATTTAAGAATAACAGTGTGGGGTCTGCCCTTAAAAGAGTACATCTCACATGTTTTCATCCACAATATCATTATCCAGATTCGCAGCTGGAAGTAGAATTGTGGGTTCGTGTCTCGCCCATTCAAAATACCAAATAATTACAATAACGTGGGCACAGCAACCCACAGTTCGCATTCTAGAAAGAAGAACTGTAGTAGTACGAAATGATTTCGCGACTACGGATTATTACATATGCCTAGTATTCTAGTCTTGCACATGTGTGTTGGGATTGTATTCTTGCGTGTAGCAACATAGCATTTTCAGGTTCAATGCCAAAATCAACTATTTTACTAAATGCATTCCATCTCTTGCTACTTCAATCTGATACACGCTACGCTAACGTTATCATTGTACACTTTGCAGACGATTTGAACGCATTTACAGAACAGAGGGAATGCGTTTTTACTAATTTAAATATGGCTATGTGCGAAAAGAATAAACGGTTAAATAATTAAAAGTCGTATTTCTAAAACAGTCATAACTTTTTTCTGAGTGAATATTTTTTTTTCGCCTAGTAGTCAAAATTGTATGGTATTTGGCCGACTTTAAGCTTACATAGCCCCCAACAGTGGTGGAAATTTGGACCACTTTTGCTCATTGTCCTTTGTTTGTTTGTTTGTTGTTTTATTTTGAGCTAATCTCTAGAACTACTAAAATATTCTTTTGCCGTATCCGCTAATAGCCCGTTAGAAACGTTACTCAAAGGGGGTAAAATATTTACTTTTCTGTTAAAAACGCGCGTACAATTGCGCGACTTCCTCAAGGTTTCGATGTGACGTCCAGCTAGGGATCCCCGAGTTACACTATTCTAGTTAAAAGACGCCTCACCTTTCGACGACCAAGCGACAGCCGGCTGGCGCGCCACTATTGTCTTTTTTATTGTGTCTCGAATCACGTGTGTTGTTGGATTAAACCAGAATATGATACTAAAAATATGATTATTTAACAAAGTACTTATGCTCTAAATTACCGGTTATCTTCGATCCAGTGCGAAAACAAAAATGTTGTGATTGTGTCTAAAGAGTCTTGAACCTGTACTTAAAAAATCTATAATTCGCCAGTTGCGCTAGCTTCATCATAACAGGTTACTTAGGTTGTTGACCTTACGCATTATCTTAGCACATAATTTATTTAAAATACGAATGAAGATAAAAAATGATTGTGTATACCTATACGTATTATGTACAACTTTATTTTTGATATTAATAGAAAAATAGAGGAAGTATGTTGTTCTTGGAAGTGTAAATTAAGCTAAGTGTATGAGGCGACGCCATAATTGCAAAAAGAACAAAGAAATTATACTACAAAACATAAAGTAGTAAGCGTCAATTCACACGTACCACAACCACACCACGTCGCAGCGACAAAATGTGGTCAAGATGTGGTTACGTGTGAATAGTGTCGCAGCGGCTTTTTGCAGCTGCGTTGTGGTAGCCACAAAATGTCGATGTGGCTGCGTTGTCGCTGTCGTTGCGATGTGGTAACCACGTGGCCATGTGCAGTGTATACTCTGGCTTTCGTAGAGGAAACACGGCTTGACTGAACGTAGTCATGGAGGAAAGATTATTGTTGCTATCCTTGTTATGGCTAATAATACTACGCAAAATGAAAGAAGGCCGGGGGAGCGCAGGCGCCAGCTAGGCGCGCGTGGACGTCATGTCGTGGCGATGTGGCCGCGCTGACGCCGCGCTGCCGCCGCGTTGCGGTCGCGATGTGGTTGCGATGTAGTCGTATTACACAGGTGGTCGATAACAACCACAAAATGTGGTGCGTGTGAATTGTAATATTCATTTTCAATACAAAATTTACGCCCGACCACATCGCGGCGTTGTGGTGTGGTTGTCGCTGTGGTGTGGTTGTGGTACGTGTGAATTGAGCCTAAATGGTGCTGATTCTCTTGATCACAAACTAAACGAAATTTAAGTTAAGTGCATCTTCTTTTTATTTCATTGAAAAGGACAAATTAGCCTGCCCCTGAAGTAAATCGACGTATTCTTAGTGACCATGTTTTCGCGTCTAAATTATCTATGGAGTGTCTTAATTTGACAGGACTAAACTAATATTTTATCTTCTTTCCTTTTTTTAATAAAATGGAAAGAAAGATGCACTGAACTTCGGGAAGGAAATCAGCACAGCACCAATGTCCTATAAACTAATTCGTGAAGCTTATGAAAGCAAAGCGCCGAATTTGTGAATCACTACATAGTATAAAACAAAGTCGCTATCCTCTGTCTGTCCCTATGTATGCTTAGATCTTTAAAACTACGCAACGGATTTTGATGCGGTTTTTTTTTTAATAGATAAAGTGATTCTTATGGAAGGTTTATATGTATAATACATGCTTATTATAGTAGAGAAAAGCCGGGATTTTTAAAGATTTGTAACACCCGTGCGAAGCTGGGGCGGGTCGCTAGTGGTTTATACATATTTATAATTTTAATAATTGTACATTTTGCACACCCCTCCCTTGGAGGCCGCCCGGGACTCTTGACCTTTTTGTACCCACCCCTAGTTTCTCCTTTTTGTGGAGGTGTGTTCCTTAGATGTGAAATTAAACAAATGTATTATTCTGCCGATTGTTTCAAAGCAGTCTCGCCCTTGAATATATTTACATAAAACTCGGTTAGATGTAGATATCGAAACCTTGACACATTAAAATTTAAACGTTGACAAATGCTTGCTTTATTGTGATTACTTATATTGGGGTCAGCGTATTCGTATCGTTCAGTTTTCGTTATCAAGCTTGCCTACTATCTATCTATGACAAGACTTATATTTTATTTCCTATGTGCGAGATTTTTTCGTTAGTTTTCAACGCCACACATTTGTGACATTGCATTTACATCTTACTTCTACTAATTTTAATTATTAATGGTCTCGGCGACCGTGAAAGTAACATAATACCTTGTACGAAACTACGCATCTTGCGAAAGGCAAATAGTTGACATTCATAGTGACCTTTTACCGAATATAGAAGCCGCGCAGGTAATTCTTTAGCTCATAATAAAATAATTCCTAAATCGTCACAGCGAATTAGCATAAATATAAAATAACTGGCCATTTAATACAAATATGTGTCATAATTATGTTACTACGAGGAAATAACAAACCGAATCGTTGATCAAATTGCGAACTTTGATTAAAATTTTAACACAAAACTAAAACTATTAGCCCAGTCAAATTAGGGTTTCACCTCGGAATAAAAGATAATAAGCTGAAAATTGGTGTGAGCCTTTGTTTCGTCGTTCTAAATGTTCTCTCAAAAGTCACAATTGCTATCGTGTCCGCGTCTTGAGATATTGGAGGTCAAAGGTCACAAAAATCGGTTTTTCGCAAATATCTCGTTTTCTATTGCTTAATGAGATTTGCACCTTTTACAAAAAATGTAGAGTATAAAATTCTCCACAACTTGTACGTTAACTTTTTTTTCATACGATCAACCGTTTTTGCGGTAGACCGCGAAGAGTGCGCCGCGTACAGTCATGTATGGCCTAATGCAAACACAAGCGTGAGTTACGGTCGTCAGTACTGTACGTTGAATTAAGTTAGTTATCTACTAACAAATACAATTATTAAACAATACAAACAATTATTAATTATTTTATATTTAAATATTTCTATTTAACTATAGTATATTAATAAATCTGAAATGTATGTTTTAGTTATATTTTGAGTTAGAACGACAGTAAGGGAACATACTTTATATTTATTTATCATTAAATATACATTTATTGAAATGTGTGTTCAAGTATTAATCCTTCGAAAACAATAATCGATAACAACTCAATATAACTCAGTCACATCAACAGGAAATTTTCTTTAAATAGGTTGGCAGAGGCAATGTTAGGACAAAAATATACTCTTCTAAAAGTTTTGACAAATATCCTCGCACTAAAAAACACATTTTATTTTTACACGCATTTTGTGCCCGTGACACGACTTATGCGCTATTTAAAAAAAGAAAAAATAAAACTGTTACTAGAGTATTGGAGAAAATACCCAATTTGGATAAATTGATGAAAGTATTCCAACAAGAAAACTTCCCCATACAAACATTATTTGAAAATGGAGTGCTATTTATATTATTTGAGAGTCTGGTTGGCATTATATAATGCTCCAAAATCTGAAGACAACATTGATCATTTACGCTACACGCAATTCATGAAATAACTAAACTAAATAAACCAGTACAGTGTTATGTGTAAACAAGTGCAGCAGCACAACAACACATAAATCGAGTCTACTACCAAATTCCAACGTGGTTAGGGAAGGACTCAGAACCTCAAGAATGGGGCTGGATGCTCGAAAATGAAATCCTGGAGCCCATAAAAACGTTATTGCCTCCAGCGCCAGCCGAACTACTAAATATAATATTTTGTAATTGCAAAAACGGTTGTGGTTCCCACTGTGGATGCAGAAAAGCAGGGCTACTATGTTTATTAGCTTGTGGCCAGTGCAATGGACAAGCTTGCCTCAACGCTTTACTATATCCAAATAATCCCAATGAAGAAAGCGCATACGATCCTAAAATTTTGGAAGATTTGGAGATGAGTATGACCGATAATGAGGATGATGACAATGAATTAAACATTTTTCAGCGACAAGAAGAAGAAGACAACGAAGAAGATGAAGATAACTAGCTTTCATTTACAATTTTATTATAAGTAATGAAAATCCACAAAAAATTCTTTTAATACTTGAACACACATTTCAATAAATGTATATTTAATGATAAATAAATATAAAGTATGTTCCCTTACTGTCGTTCTAACTCAAAATATAACTAAAACATACATTTCAGAATTATATACTATAGTTAAATAGAAATATTTAAATATAAAATAATTAATAATTAGTACGTCAAAATGATGTTTTTTTAGTAAATTACTAACTTAATTCAACGTACTGATAACCGTTACTCACGCTTGTCCTTGCATTAGGCCATACATTAATGTACGCGGCGCACTCTTCGCGGTCTACCGCAAAAACGGTTGATCGTATGAAAAAAAAGTTAAGGTACAAGTTATGGAGAATTTTATACTCCACATTTTTTGTGAAAGGTGCAAATCTCATTAACCAATAGAAAACGAGATATTTGCGAAAAACCGATTTTTGTGACCTTTGACCTCCAATATCTCAAGACGCGGACACGATAGCAATTGTGACTTTTAAGACAACATTTAGAACAACGAGACAAAGGCTCAAACCAATTTTCAGCTTATTATCTTTCATTCCGAGGTTTACCCCATTTTTTACCTAATTTGACTGGGCTATATGCCTTTCTAAGCGTAAGGTTCATTAGCACTGGCTAGTGGGACAGTCGAAGGAAGCCAAATACACACGCCGACGTTTTTTTTATTATTTGAACCCTAAACACATACACATAAAACCTAATTTCGTGTGCAGTATCCGTCGTCGTGCTCGCGGCAACTGGTGGTACGGTCGCGGGGAGCCGACGCTAGCTGTGCAGCTGTACCGACGCGCGCTGGACGTGCTCGATGAGAGCGATGGCGGCATCACTGCGCCCACGGCTACCGGGGAAATTGCTCCCACTTCTGATGCCCTACAGGAGTTGCTGGACGAACGACTTCGAGTACATAACAATATGGCCGCCGCGCAATTGAAGGCGGGAGCTTATGAAGCTGCACTGCAGGTATCTTTGAAAGTGCTTCGGTGTTTTGTTGCATTTCGACCAAATAATTAGAACTAACTTTTACGGCTTTGTGCAAGTCCAATGTAAAAATACTGTATCTATGGTAACTAACAGCAATTTCAAACAACTATTTCACTTTAACGTCTTATTTACAGGCAGTAACAAGAGTACTAACGTGCCAGCCTAAGAACGCAAAGGCATTGTACCGAAAATCTCGCATCCTTTCTATGATGGGCCGCAACTCTGAGGCCCTGGAGGCCGCGCGGGCCGCTGCGAGCGCGGCCCCTGAGGACTCGGGGGCCCGCAAGGAACTGCAGCGATGTGAACAGCGCGCCACGAGGGACCGCTCGATGGAGAGGAAGCTAGCTAAACGCATGCTCGGTACCAGCCCGCCGAAGAGTGGCTCGCCTGACAAGAAACCCAGTAGAGCTAAGGTGAGATTTTGAAGTAATTTCTACTTTTTTCCTTGGTCCTTAGGTGTACCTTTTTTATTACTTTGATACGGAATCCAGTATAGTTGAATCGTTTTTTTGGACTTCGTCGAGCATTATTGCCTGGTAGTTCTAGTGTTGGCTACAGTCAGGCGGCTTTGTCCCAAAAATAATGTTAAGGATGTGATGAAAAGTAGAGAGGATGTCTGATAGTTGAAATTTATTTCACCACGCAGTGAAAATCGTTCTGTCATATTATTCGTCTAGTATAGAATCGACAATGTTCCTATGCCTGTCAGTTCCTGGGCTATTATTTTCATGATTATTTTATTACCAGTTTAGATTTTACTTATAACTGTGAAATGACATAAGATTGTTGTTCCTGCAGATGCTGGTATGGGGTTCTATCCTGCTGAGCATACTAATGGGCGTAGCGAGCGTGCTGGTCTACCGGTATAAGATACAGGCGCATTGACGTCGCGGAACGATCCATAGCCCACAAGTAAGTGCTTTACAAAATTAGACTCAATCTTCGGGACATGGCACAGTTTTATAGCCGGAGACAGACAGTTCTATGACATTTAATGACTAATAAGTGTTTTCAATTTGTTTTCTTTCAGGTAAAGGAGATTCCAATGGTGTTATTGGAGGGGGATGGTGCACACTATACTTAAGGCCACGTCATATCTTTGCTGATAAAGAAAATCATAAGCCTTCGATAATCTATCGGTCTTTACCCTATGTATTGATAACAAGAGTATATGTACAGTTATTGTTACTGCTGTAAATAATTATTTAAAAAAAAGTTCTTTAGAATTGCCAAGGTGCAATCTCTTTATTTTTTTATAATATTTATACAAGTTATTACGATTTTTTTTTAATAAAACAGCAGATTTCAATAATGTGGTCGTCAGACAGTATTTGAATAGAACAAATTCGGAGTGGTGATATTGCACGGTAACAGTTGATTTAGTTGAATTAATGTGCATGCGGAATTATACGGCGGTTTACGCACGGAACACTGGATACAATGAAGCGATTTGGGTACGATCGCTGCCCGAGATAAGTGTTCACCCTGCCGAACAGTTTATTTGGACAGGTGGTACTTATCTCGGGGTCAACGACCGTACCTGGACTCGCGCGACTTGCGACGTAATCTCGGTTACGCGCGAATTTCGCCGTATCCGCATTCACTAATAACAATTATATCAATCATTATTATTATAAAGTAAAACTTTCCATAATTTTATCGTATTTTGAGCTAAAATCCTAAATAAATCTGGGATTCTGAATCATTGTTATAAAGACAATACTAAATGTACCTATTGTATTGTAATAACGGGGATAGGTGTAGTTAATTAGACAATTGTTTTAATCATTGGCTTATTCTGTTCGTTCGACACTATGTGCATTTACGTCTGAATTTCGTGTATATATTTCTATATTATGTGTAAATTCTGTGTTTATAGTCGTGCCAAAAAGTATCATTTGTGTAGTATAAATATAGTGTCTGAAATCGCATTCTGCAGAATTAATATATTTATAGGAAAAACAAGTCTAACTTAATACATATTTTTCGACTCTATATTTGCAAAGTAAGAAGATGGAAGCATTCGGGTAAATGTTTAAAGCATTCCAACTTGTTTTTTTTATTTAGAACACAATATTTTTTTATGAAACGTTCGGAAGGCGCTTTCCTCCGGTTGTAAGGGTGCTTTTCACTCGCATTTATGAATCCGTCGCTGGTTCACTACCAATGATAAATCCCAGGTAGCTATTCATTAGACAATTTATATAGTTTTCACATTTATCTTCTAGATATCGCTTACGGTGGTGAATCTGCAGGTCAACAGTTCAATATTGGTGTGTTTACTCTCACAAAGTAAAATACTTGTACCGTCAACTGTGGCATCTTTACTTTCCGTGGGTATCTTTACCTAAGCATACCCTATATTAGTTCAAGTTAATTTTTGTTTTATCTGTGGCAGTTTATGTTATTTTGCACATATTGGTCGATTTTGTAATAAATTGTGGTAGCCCAAAAAGTTTTTTAAGCTAGCAACTTCGTTAACTGTCAAGATAAAGTGGTTTTTCGTTATATGCGGTCAATTTCGTGCGCGGCGTCTTCGCATAAAGATTGGTATTTCCTGCAGTAAATCAAAGTACAAGTAAGTGGCGTATATTAAATAGCATTTGGTATATTGTCATGTTGGTATAACGCAGTGATTAAATGCTAAGAATCTTCTATTTCCTGAGTTATTCGAATAGGTAATGTTATTTGAGGTTAGGTAAAGTTACCAAACTCAGCGTGAAGGCAACTTTACCTATGGCTAGGGTTGTCAAATTTAACTTACAAAACTTGTTTACAAAACAAAAGTTTTTGTTTTTTGTCACGAATATTTTTACGTTAGCAAGAGACTAAATTACTTTTATATATTGTGATTTTTTATGAACTTACCTAGGTGTTTTGATTATTCATTTTGAAGAGAATATTATTTATTTTAGGTCGTGAGTTTTTTTTCGCATACATACTTTTTAACGAATAGTTTTGATTATAATTACGCCAAGTTCCTACTTAATTTTTTGACGCAAAGTAATGCAAAAATAAAAGTTTATTAATAAAAAAATAAAAATTATGTGTATTATTTTTCGACAACCCTGATGGCATGCGGCAATTTCTATGATAATTTTGAATTTCTGTTGGCAACTTTACCTATGTATTGGTAGTGGTTACTCCAAGAAAGATAAAAACTTCAAAACAAAATACATCGCTTTTTTATCGCCTGGACCTTTGGCAACTTTACATTGCATGCACTTTGGAACACATATTCAATAAAAACTGTACGCTAGGTAAAGTTGCCAAATTTGTGTCAATTTTACCTCGCTCATATTCTTGGTTTTTTTAGCAATTCTATGTGAGATTTAGTAGAATTCATTGGTTTAACCAAAAGGGACACACATTTTGTACAAAATAAATCAATAAAAGCTTAAATATCTAGCTACATTTTGTGATAAATAGTTAAAAACGAAAAAAATACGGTAAAGTTGCCACAGTTGACGGTACTTCGAAATATCTAGTTGTTTTTGTCAATCGAATTAAAATGCACACAAAGTAATGTAAAATTAGATTTATTTAGGAAAACGGTTTGGTTAGGGGTCGTTGCGACTCCTATAGAATATCATTATCAATAAAAACAATGGTGGTTCCAGTATACACTTACGCTAATAAAAAGATTGTTATGATATCTAATTTGTTTTATTATTATTGCTCCTGTAACATTGTGATGCAATTACATCGTAATGCGCTCTCAAGTTTTGTATAAAAAAAGTAATCGCACTGAAATACTTAGTAACAGCTTATAAAAATATATTTTTTGTTCTAGGAATGTCAATCATATTATTATATTATTTTTATATATTATACTCCATCTCAATGATATTATAAGTAAAATACGTGGATACCAAGAAAGATGCAATCTTCAAAAATGGCACACAACTTCCCTACATAAACCGTAATATTGTAATTTTACTCTCAAGGATTGTCACAGAGTAGCACGCGATTCTAGACGTAACTATACCAATTGGTAAACATTTTTACATGCTACTCTCAGAGCGCTTAATACCGTATCCACGTCTTACTCGTAATATCATTGATAGATATTAATTTAGTTGTTAATGCTATATAATGTACCATATCGTAAGTACAAAATAGAAAACACTAACCTCCTTTTAGCTACCGCCGTAGTCGGATACAGCCGCTGGCCAATTTTTTTCTCAATTTTCACGCTTACTTTTCACTGCCTTTTCTTTTTGCAAGTTATAAGTGTATAGAAGTCAATTTTACAAGATTTTTAGAACCGTTTTAGCAAAAATTGCACACAAATTACTTCAGCAAGAGTGGTTCAACATGTCTGACTGCTAGTGGACATTTTGACATAACATTAATTATCTCATCCACAAAGTCTCTTTCGATCCACCATGTAACTATAAAATAACTATAAATAATTAATACCTATAAAGTCATTCACAAACTTGGACGTTGATAAACTACGCTGTAATCACATAACATTAATGGCAGTATTTTACAATATTTCTGCGTATAGTCTCACAATTCATTTTCGTCGGAGACGAGTGAAAACCCGGAAAAAACTAACTCAGTGGGTGAGAATTCAACTCGAGCTCAAATCAACTCTAGTTAATGCTACTATCTAAAACGAAAATTTTACATGAGACAACATCTGATAATTACAGAGAACTGCATGAATCTTTGATCTGTCATGTTGTTTTATTATAAACTAGGAACTACTTGTTAATATCTGTACTCGATATTTAAATACAACGCGCCTAAAGACCTTATCTAAGCATAAATAAAATAATCCAAATTTGATTTAAATTGTTTTCACACATCGCCGACGCCTTATTTTGGACAACCTAGAGAATACCTTTGGTAACTAATTGATAAGTATATCACAGTCTTGACTTGTAAGTAAACATCCTGGCCAGCCAGTTGGTAACATGCGCTAGTAGTTCTAACTGCGCGATCGTCGCTAGCGCCTGAATACTGAATATTGTCGCTACGAAGTCGTACAACAGTTTGGGCGAGAACACACTCCACACGAACAAGTGGTCTCGGAAGATGGTCGCTATCACACAGTACACCACTACGGAGTATATTCGGTGTAACGCGAGGATGTTTGTCGCTCGCCATATTGTTTGTAAGTACCTGGAAATAACAAAAAATACAAGCATTAAAAATGATGTCACAACTTAAACAAACCCTTATCAAAAATGGTAGTAGCCATTTTTTACATAATTTAATAATAATTGCTTGCTAATGTTAATCGATACGGCAACGGTCCGTTTGCAAGCGTCTTGATCATCAAAAATTTTTCGAAAAGACATCCACACATCAGTCTATAAATAATACCAGCCTATTACTGTCCAACTGTAGGACAAATGCCTCTTCTCATACAGAAAAGGTGCGAGCACTGATAACCACGCTTGCTCAAGGCGGATCGGCGATTTCGGACTTACAATCACTATTAGTCCAGGGCGCTTACTCTTGACGCTCGATTTCAATCGTAATTTAGAATTCGGAACGAAATTTTACCATTTGGCACTCTTGAATGCAACACTAGCGCACGATCGAGTTCAAATTTAGTGGATTTTTTGGAACTAAAACAAGATCTAAGAAATTACGATCCAAATGCACTTCTAGGTTACTCTTGACGCGATTTTGACATTGATTTGGCAGCTTGAATTACTAACAAAAAGTTTCATATAAAGGGACCCTAGTCTATGCCAAGTATACTCACTGATGCCAGGTGCTAGCATCCCTTGCGATGGCACAGAAGAGCGCGGCGCCGGCGAGCGCGGGCCCGGCGTAGGCGTGCAGGCCCATGCGCAGCGCCACGCGCGCCGGGCAGTACTCGCGCAGGCCCACGTAGCCCGAGCCCAGGTCTACTGACGACAGGCTGTTCGAGTTACCCTGCAAGAGAGTATATTTTCATATAAATTTAATTTTCTATCAGACGTGACAACGTTAATTTTTCGTGTATTCAATCGAAGGGCTATTTTTATTTAAGCATTTGTTCTTAGACTGTTGCAATCCCAGAGTAGTCCACTATCGTCAAGAATATATAGATTACCGAACCTCAATTGTCATACAGTTAACACATGGCGTTACTCGACTAGCTGCTACGGCCAACGCCATGTGTGCATAGTATTCAGAAAACCCGGGATTTCCCAGACCTCGAATACGATTTTTTCGAAAAAGATTTAACGGCTGTGTGGCCCATAATGTCACCGCATTCCTTCATTCATAAATAAAGGCAGTAATAATGTTTCGTAGTTCATTCAACTTATACACAATTTTCAAATAGTTGTGTCCACAAACTTTTCTGGAGAATATGAGATTGGCATAATTGCTAAAAGTACACAAAGGCCTCGAAAAATAAGATTTAACACAACACAGATAATAGTCAAGACTCACCTGATAAAAGAAGAACAGGATACCAATCCACATGTGCACTATCGTTCTACTAACTATATCAACCACTTCAGTCTTTCTTCCCGACTTAGAGTCCAACAGTTTATGGTCCATACACTCTGAAGTCAACATACACGTTATATAAATACTGGGCACCATTATCACATTGTGCGGTCTCATTAATAACGCCACGATCAACATAAGATCGTTCAACATCATATGAGAAGTTGACCGAACAAGATTTAATTTCACTTCTTCCACATTCCATGGTTCTTCTATCAAAGGCTCATAGAAATAATCTTCAGTTTTCGCCTTAGGTTTGTTATAAACGAACTTATTCGCATTTGACTTGTTCCATTCTACAGGTTTTAAGCCACATGCCTTCAAAGATCCTATGTAAGAGAATATTTCAAGTCCAAACTGGACAATAAGTATAGCCCAGAATACATTTACTATTTGTACCGGGTCCCAAGTCTGGATGTCAGGGAATGGTGAGTCTAGGGCTTTGGTCACGACTCGGTAGCACAATATGGATACTACCGCAGCGATTGTAAGCCCTGATTGAATGTAAACGACGTTGTTCATATAGCGAAGGTTCCAGAGACATATTATTAATGTTGCTACTGTACCTGGAAAAGTAAACAACGAAATGTGTTAGAACCACATTAGAGGATTAGGTTTCTAGAGAGTTAAGTGGTTTTTTTTCTTTAATTTTTATAGCGTTTATGTCAGTTTACCTATAACTAGATGAGCTTGAAGGTAGAACGCATTTTCTGGTGCATTCAACCAGTCTGCTGTATCTGGCAGGAACAGCCACCGGTCTCCAGTTTGATTCATGGTCCTTAGATATCTGGATTTTTTTAAAAGATTTTGTGAGATGTCATAACAAGCATCATATTCTAAAAAATGGTTTTAAGAAGCGTATCTTTACCTTCCTAGCGAAAATTTTACTTTAGGTTTCATTTCGACTATTTACTTTTATCGGTTGTACCCTACTTAATCTTGGAATAACAAACAGGAAATATTAAATGTAGCACTTACCTATGTAAAGCAATAAGCAGCACCCATTTCGGTAGTATCCCGACCCCGACATTGGCCATCCTCTGTGCCAACTCCGGTTTCTCTTGAACCTCAGTAGCCCCACTCCACCGCTTCGTCAAATACATCAGCAGAACCACCACAGTCCTCACCAACACAAAAAACATCAGCGTATTCCAGAAGAAATACCACGTCATATGCTCCTCTTCAATGAAACTGGTCCCAAAGAACGACCAGCAATGGAAAATAGTGGCACCAATCAACAGGTAGTCTGTCGAATTTAATTCATCTAATGTAGTTAGATCTTTTATTCTTTCTATGCCAGTTTTTAATAGGAAGTATGTGGCTGCAAATGCGCAGGCGACTCCAGCGAAGGCAAGGATCCAAGGGGAGTTAAAATGGCATAACTGGCTCTTGGTTTCTGATATAAAACAGGCTGTGGTGAGGACGGCGCCGGATACTGCTAAAATGACGAGGAAAGCGACCACGGTTCCGAATTGGGAACGTTGGTGGTGAGAATGGCTTGTAGCGTTGTCTTTGTGACGGACGTCGGGTTGTAAAGAGTATAAGGTGACGAGTAGGAGGCATGTAGCGATCTGTAATAAAATATAATTAAACTTAAGTACATTAAAAAAAACTTTTTTATCAAAGTAGTATATGTGACTCCCAAACTGATACAAATTCAATGACACCTCATATATGCCGAAATCCGTTAAAGGGTTAAGGTTGTAGAGCGTGCCATAGAATGAGACATACATACGCTCGAAAAACATAACCCTGCTTTCGGCAGTTAGGTAGTAATGAGACAAATAGTCATCTGTGCGTAAGTTTTTTTCTCATAAAAGCGGCGACAAGATAGAGTACGGTTGTTTAAATATTGGGACATAAATGGAGTCAAAAAGAAGCACGAACGAGCTACAAAATAGATTTTTTTTGGGACAATCCCACCACACTATTCCCAACCACTGCAACTCCTGAAAGCTGTAAATAATATAGCTGAAGCTATAAAATATGGGAAAAAAATGGTAATGTCGCGTCAAGCTCTGATTGCGAGATAAAAGATATCGCCACTTACCAAATACAACAGCACCACGGCTATCCCAATGGCGAACATGTCGAACTCCGTCTTGGTCTGTGTGAGGAACTCTGACATCTTCTCGAGCGACTCCTCGTAGAACTCCTTGGCGATCTTGGCGGCGCTCTGCTGGCCGGTCGCCAGGTAGTGCGCGAACTGTTTCTCTGCGCGTTGGAACTGCTTGTAGAACTCTGAAAGAGGAAAGGAAATGCTTATACTATGTCTATATAAGTTGAAAATGTTTTGTTAACGCATTAGAATCTAAGAAAAAAATGTGAGGGTCGAAATTTTATTGATATAAAAACAATGGTAAAAAAAAACCTGTCGGGGGAAGTAGATCAACCATATTACTAGTTGATGACAGAAGCTTACCAACCTATTATTTATATATTATATTATATAGAGGATTTACCAACAAAAAAACACCGGTATCCAGCTGAATCCGGTTAGGCTGGCAGCCGACCTCAACACGGTTGGGAAAAGGCTAGGGAGATGATGGAGAGGATTTACCAACGATCGCAAGGATGCCCAGAACAAGAATTATACCGCGCGAGCAACCTTGCCACCTTGAACCTTCTCTTCGACTGGAAATGGCTGATAATCTGGGTTATCATCATACCAGTGTCAGTGGGCAGCGCCTGGCGCGCGTTGTGCTGCGCGATGACGTGCAGCAGGTACAGGTGCTGGCGAGTGTCCTGCGGCAGTAGAGCTGGTAGGAGACGTCCGCCGCTGTCGCCAGGGGGCGGCACTCCCAGCAGCCAGGACACCGAGGGCGCCACGTCCACTTGTGCCACTGTGGGCCCGGGGCCGGCACTAAGGGTGGAAAGGAAGTTGGATTTAGAAAGTTTTATTGCAATTTCTGACCTTTTTAGCACTCGATCTGGGTTGATAGTTTCGAAGTTATTGATCGGTGTAAAAAAAAAAAGAATCGATATTGATTCTTTTTTTTACGTACGGTATAAAAAAGTGGCCATTTTTTTTTTATTTTATCAGCAATTTATGGATAATTTCCTTCTCTTTACTGCAATATTGAAAGTTTCCAGAAAAAAGCACAACAATACATGAAATACCAATGAGCAATTTTTCCCTTTTCACCAAATAGAGATGGTAGAAATAGAAATAGAAATATAGAAATAATATTTATTTGCGTAAAACATGGTATGAAAAGGTCGTACAGTACAAAGATAGAGCAGACATGTTTTGCCAAAATTAAACATAGCATGCAAATATTTGTATGACAATAATTTTCTTAAACAATTTTTACTATATTTAAACAACACTATTTTTGTTCTAGGAATTGCTTTATGCTGTAGAAGCTGCTATTTATTAACCATTTATACAATTTAGTCTTAAAAGCATATCTAGAGTTTAACATTTTCAGATCACCAGGTAATTTGTTATAGATGCGTACACACATAGTTAAACAGCTTTTGTTGTACTTAGCAATCCTGGGAGCACTGTTTAGTACGAGCCTGTGTGGGTCTCGTCGACTTCGAGGATTTACATCATTTGCTATTTTAAATAACTCTTTATGTTTCCATACAAACATGCAAATTTCATTAATATACAGACAAGGTAGCGGTAACAAACCAAGTTTCTTAAATATTGGCTGACATGATTCCTCTGGATGAAGTCCGTATAGAGCCCTAATGCATTTTTTTTGCGCTATAAATGTTCTGCTTTGATCGGTACCGTTACCCCATATTATAAGTCCATAACGTAATACGGATTCCACATATGCATGGTAGGTTAACATAGCTGTTTTTAAGTTTGTAGTTTTTTTTACTTGTTTAAGAGCATACACGAATTTGTTTATCTTGCTTGAAATATTGTCTATATGCACTTTCCAATTTAGATTTTCATCAATAGTAACTCCTAGAAACGTCGTATGTTTTACTGGTTTAATTTTTGGTATATTTAAATTGAAATTAACTTTATGATTATTAGATTTATTAAATTGTATATATACGGATTTGTCAAGGTTTATTTTCAAATTGTGTACATAAAGCCAGTTAATTAAAATGTCAATTGTATTGTTTATGTCAGTTTCGTGGTCGTAAATTGTATTATATTTTCTATTGGATGTCACAACAATAGAGATGTCGTCGGCAAATAATATGCATTTATGCTTCGTTATATTAATAATGTCATTTATATAGATCAAGAATAAGATTGGCCCTAGTATGCTTCCCTGTGGGACACCAACCATATTACATCTATATTTCGATGAATATTGCGTTACTTCTTTGTCTTCATTCATGTTTGTTATGGTAACGCATTGTTGCCTGTTATCAAGATATGATTTTATCCACAGTAAGGTTGGCCCTCTAATCCCAATTGCTTCTAACTTTTGCAAGAGTAGATCGTGTGAAACTAGGTCGAAAGCTTTCGACAAGTCAAAGAATAATCCTGTGGTTAGATTTTTGTCATTAATATTAGTTAATATAACATTTATGAGGGCATAGATTGCTAGCGTCGTGGACTTCCCTTTTTGAAAGCCATGCTGTTCCTTTTTTATAATATTAAACTTTTGACAATAATTAGCAATTCTTTTGTGCATACATTTTTCATATATTTTAGAGAATATGGGTATTAGCGTGATAGGACGGTAATTGTTCAGATCATGTCTGTCTCCTTTTTTGTAAAGTGGTTTAACAACGGAAAGCTTTAAAGCTTCTGGAAACAATCCTTCGTAGAATGACAAGTTGATCAGGTGTGTTAATACTTTTATTATTTCGTTGCCACAGATTTTAATTATTTTTGTGTTAATTTCGTCGTATCCTTCGGAATTTGTATTGTTTAAAAGCATTATTTCCTGCTTGACTTCACTTATCGACATTGGTTTCAAGAACATGGAGCCAACGGTTACGTTATTGCTGGAGTTACCTTTGATGTCCAGAGGTATAGATTTGTTAGTTGAATCAATATAATGGTTATTAAATGCGGACGCTATTTCTACTGGATTGGTAATGAGTGTGTTGTTATATTTGATATTTTCTATATTATATCTGGAGTTTACATTATTTAGCTCGTCCTTTATAACATTCCACGCAGCTTTGCATTTGTTATCGCTTTTAGCTATATAATTGATATTTGCGTTTTTTTTGGAGTTAAAGATGCACTTTTTAAGAAGATTACTATATTTAAGGTATTTAGTCTTATTAATTGCAGTTTTGTTTTTATAAAATTGGTGACGCAGTGATCGTTTTGTTTTACAACTTTTTTTCAAGCCCTTGCTTATCCAGCTTTGTTTCCTTTTGTTGTTTAGATTTACCGTTACTTTTAATTTGGGAAAACAAAGGTTGTAAAATAGGCAAAACATTTTATGAAAATTATTGAATGCTGAGTTTGCGTCGTTAGAAAAGTATATTTCAGTCCAAGAAATACCACCTAAGCATTCTTTAAACTTGTATATGTTATCTGCGCTGTAATCCCTTTTGTATGTATAATGCATTGCTTGATTTTGGGTTTTATGTTTTAGAGGAATAGTTAACATTTGCGCTGTGTCGTGGTCAGATAAGTGGAGAGGCAAAACTGTAGCAGTAGCGTCGTGAATGTTGCTTAGAATGTGATCTATACATGCTGTCTTACGTGTTGGTACATTAATGTGGAATTGCAGATTGTAGTTGTATGCTAGATCTTGTAATTGAGTAGTAATAATGCCTTTTTTAAGGGTGTTAATATTCAGATCACCCGCCAAAACTATTTTCATTCTAGATTTATATTGTTGAAATAAATTATGCATGAGACTATTTAATTTAATTAAGAATTGGTTTGGGTCCGAGTGAGGTGTTCTGTAGACACAAATTATGATTAATTTGTGATCTGTAAGTATAATTCCGCAAACTTCGAAAGTGTTTTGCGTGGCATACGTTTTTGTCAATTGCAAGTCTTTGAATATCAGGTTTCTTTTAGCAAAAATACAGGTCCCACCTCTTTGTTTATCTCTGCAGTAGTTAGAAGCCATTTCATAACCAAAGATTTTAATGTAGCTTTCATAGTCTCTTTTGATAAAGGTTTCGGAAAGGCATATTATGTCAGGGTCGTTATGTTCTTCTTGTAGTTCTTGTAGGGTTAATTCCAGAATTTCTTTTTTTGATTTAATACTGGCAATATTTTGGTGGAGTATTTTAAAGTTATGGGTTACTGGATTTGATGATTTGGGCAAGAAAAAATGTGCTATTTCGTTTTATTTTAGGAAAATAGTATGGAATAGTTCCTCTTTGACTTTTTTCTACGGGATGTATCAAGTTTGGTGTTTGCGGTGTTGAGTTTATGGGTTGAAAATAGAAAGGAATTGTTCCTTTTTTGGGTTCATTTATATTCGATTTTAATTTAAGGTTTGGTTTGATACACGCTATCTTCTTAATAAGTTCTCTTGGATTTAAGTAGTTCTCGGCGTAGTCATTACAGTCTATAAGGTAATTAATTTTTTTACATATGTTGTATGTGTTATCAGTATCACATTCTAAAAATTTACATTAAGAAGAATTGGGAAATGTAATATTATCTCGAAACTCCAACTTTGGAAACTCTACAAACTATGTCTATTAGAATACATACGGATGAGGGCACTGGAAGTCCGCACTCCTGGCTAGGACGAGCGGCACGAGCACTTCACTAGGCGTGGCGCCGCCGTGTCCGCCCGCGTCACGCATGCCGTGGTCGCCGCACACTATCAACACGCCGTTACGGTCCTGGAGACAGGCATTTAAGGGGTAAGCTTAAAGCTTGCCATTATGGGACTGGGACATGCTTAAGGATGTGCTACTATTTGAAAAAGGACTTTATTATGATGGCATAAGATCTAAAGTGTTTTCAATTGGTTTTACTGTTTGGATAGGATCGTCCATGACACTTTATAGCCATCGCTTCTCACAAATAGCACTGTACTCACATATACACAGATAGAGATAATTGTGAGAAATTATACGCCTAGGTTTTTAGTATAGGACCAAAAAGTACAATTTGTACCAATCAGATAATAGTACAATTTATTGTTTTAAACAGTAATCGGCAATGCGCGAACCAGAATTAATAATGTTACATCAGCTAGTCATTTTTAAGAGTTATACAACTTAGCTTAATTTAATATTCAATCTAATTCGTTACGTTTTATTGTCAAGACGGCATCTAAAGAACTTGCAAGTGCAACAGTTATTACTTATCAAACAAAACATACAAACCCATTTCTCCATAGCAGTAAATATCTTCTTGACGACTTCGTCCATTTCCAACAGCTTTGGTTTAATCTTGGGACTGCGGGCGCCCTCTAGATGTCCTATATGGTCTAGCCCCAGGTAGTGTAAAACTAGGAAGTCGAACGCAGGCTTCTTGTGTTCGTCTGGCGCTAATACCTTGTCCAGATGTCTTGTTACGTTGTTGTCTACCTGTAAATAAAGTTTTTTAAGGCTCAGATAATAATAAATATGACCACCATGGTATATTTATTATTGATATGACTATGGTTAGACAGTATAAAACGTAATGTGAACGATGGCGTTTAAGAGGCACTTATGCTTTACACACGAGATAATATTTTTATTTTTCTAGCTGGCCCTGATAGTTTCTGTCCCTTGTGATGAATGTAGACTTGATTCTTTTTAATGTTTTGTGCTTAGCATTACACTCCCGTATTATTTTTTTATTAATATAGGTAACAAAACTGTCACAGTAACAGAACGCTCAAAAAAAATACTTGATCGTCTCTCTAAGCACGTGAAGTGTTCAAATAGGTATCTCAAAGATGCGGCAACAACATTAAGTACCTCTGTATAATCTGTGACGAAGAACGACGTGGTGCCGTCGTACTCTGACCAGAGACCAGGGAACAGTCTCAACCACGTGTCGTCCCCATACATTACTGTACGCAGGTTTTGTGACTTGGCGACACGCAATACGCTGTCTCCACGCACTGCCGGCGCACCGAAGTTTAGGGCTACGTCCGCGAACGTTGAGACACTGCCTGTCATCATGGCCTGGGGAGTAGAGAATTATTATGGGTTATTTTTTAAATTAATAAAACTTTGTGTCCAAAATCTGACTATTAGGAAATTATCCTGCGACACAGTACTTGTAATGTTAAAACATTATTACCCACACACAGTGGTAGCAAGTCTATTATATCCCAAACAGAGAACACAAAATACAGAAGCAGTTTATGTTAAAAATAGTGAGCGCCATTACTACCAAGCCATCTAATATGTGGAATGATGGGGAAGGGAGAGTATGTTTCCAGCGAATTAATAAAACAAAGTTATTTGTATGGGTCTGTTTAGTTTTCTAATATGATGACAACCTTTATACGTAAAAAAATACTGCGAATGTATATAAGCTATGCATTAAAAAAAATACAATAGCATACAACTAGTCTATCTAACGAGGAAATGTAAGCCAACACGACAGTTTTATTCTTAGTAAAGCTCAAACTACTTATTTTCCAGGCAGTCTAACTCGCGTCGAAACGAAAAAATATAATATGCTTTTCGCATAGTTCTGCCTTGCCAGTTTGCTTTGCAGAATTTAGCGGCAATATCGAAATATCGGCGGTATTGAAGTAACCCGTAGCAGTGTGGAGAAAGGGGCCACAAGGAAGGGAAAGTGCAACAGATATCAATTAATACATGCTCTTCCTAAGGTGATATGCATGACTGCCGCCATATTTACGATGTGCAATGACTCGGAACCACAGGAACCGACGTAATATTGGTAATTGATTGAGTAATTCTAATTAAAGTGGTAAATACAACATTGTAATGGTTATCATTTGTCAATTTATGACAAATTTTAGAATACCATTTTATTTTTTGCTGTGTCTATCCAACTAACGTTATATTGCGGTTTCAGCCACGTTATGATACGGTTTTCGTATTGGATTCTCAGCTTCTCATTAATCAGGCCAAGAGCTTAGCTAAGGGCGCCCCCTAGAGCCCAGAGCCTGTAAAGCTTTGCTTATCAGATTTTATACTGTTCTTATAATGATTGCCAAATAGGTAAAGGAACACTCTTGTGCTTTGAGTTGTACATACAAAAAATACATTTTCTTATCTTTTATGTATCAACGTCCCTCCACTCTGTCTGGCTGACATTACGATTTTTTTAACCGACTTCAAAAAAAAGTATGTATAGTAAGTATGTATGTATGTTTGTCCGCGATTATCTCGCGTTTGGCTGAACCGATTTTGATGCGGTTTTCAGCAAAGTGTTTGTTACATTCTGGGGAAGGTTTTAGTATATAACACTAATAGATATCCCGTGACGTTGCCCGCATAGATCGCGTTTTGCTTTCTTGGATTGTAGATTTTTATTATAAGATTATAAGTTTATTTTGAGAGCTACCCTAAAACGTAGTCAGACACTGAGACTCTAACTAAAAAGTAAAAAATAAAAAGCTTTTTAAAAAAAAAGATAACCGACTTCAAAAACTAAAAGCTCAAAAATAACTATTTCGGAAGTCGGTGGCTTCTCTTCTGCCGGTCGATTTCTGTTGCCACCGACTTCCGAAATAGTTATTTTTGAGCTTTTAGTTTTTGAAGTCGGTTATCTTTTTTTAAAAAAGCTTTTTTTTATATTTGACTGATAGTTCTAGAGGTTTTTATCTCTATTATATTAGTAAAGATAGAATCTACCTTGGTTTCAATTAGACCACAGTATGTCTCTTAATAATAAAAATATAAGCCATTAAAAATGATTTAGGTATAATTATACCAGTTTAGATATTAATTACAGATTGATTGCATTTCTGTTGTGGCTTATTTTTATTTTATGAATCTATTATCAATCTAAATTCAGAGAAGATGAAACAAACATCAAATAAGAATACTGTCTAGCTAGCTCTATTAAATGTATAAGAAGAGATATAATCCAGCACCTTGGTTTCAACCAGACAACAGATATCTCAAAATAATAAAAATATTAGCCAATAAAAATGATGTAGGTATAATTAATTTATTTGGTCCGCTGTTGTGCATTGTTTTTTTACATGTGCATAAAGTTTTAAATAAATAAATTAAACCAGTTCAGATATTTATTGCAGATTGATTGCATTACTGATGTGGAATATTTTTTTAGTTTATGAATCTTTTATCAATAGCTAATAAAATACTGGTTTGATAATAGTCCGCATATCTTCATGCTACATGCAAGTGAAACATAAACAATTAAACACCAGTATGCTTTACTTTCTCTCAGAAGTTAAATTGTAGCAGTGTATTTTGTAAGATTTAAACATATTACAATTATCAATGATTGGATTTAGGTGTACAATTGTGACATACATTTTATTTCAATGTAATTAACCTTTCAACGACCAAGCGACAGCCGGCTGTCTATCTATTGTGTCTCGAATCACGTGTATTCAACAGTCTAATAATTATTTTGGACGGACTAGAAGTCGATGAACACTGTCTGCACGCACTAAAAAGCATGACCCGTTGTCAAGTTTCGCCTCAGCCGAGCATGCAAGCGATACAGACGCACGATGGGCCTCACGAGAGACAACGGCGAACAATAAGATAAAAAAAAAAACTTACACAACCAGATCTAGATGATTCCCAAATGTTAAGCCACACATATTGTAAACTATTATGGCGCTTAACCCTGTAACTGTTTAGTAATAAGAAGTAAGGCACCTGTATTTTTAATATGGTTTTCTTAATTCAGTCATCACTAAAGGCAATAACATAGTTATATACATAGTTAAATAATAGTTTAAAGTATGTGTGATTTAACTGTTGAAAATAGAGTTAGGTAACAGGTATTTTGATCCAAAAAAATGTGCTGTCAGACCGCACATTTTTTTTGGTCAAAACGCCTGTTATCCATTCATGAGTGAAAAAGCAAAACACAAGACCAAAGAAAAAACATTTTAAATTTCTGAAATTTTAGGCTAAATAAACTAAGTAAGTAAAATAATATACATATACTTTCAGCATTTTTTTTTGACGTGACAACGTCTTAAATTAGGTTGCGGCTGGGAGTCACTTATGAAAAAGTGTAACGCTCGGTAACGTTACGATGAGTCACCGAACGAGAGAGAGGCCCGCCGAATGCCTTGCGTCTCTCTCCCACTCAACTATGATCGGTAAAAGACGTTGTCACGTAAAATCTTCGCCCGTAAAACCGACTTTACAGGCAACCATTTTTTTTTGTTTTTTCTTTGTCTCAACAATCATGCAGGAAAAGCTGAATAAATAGAACTAGTTTTGAATAATTATGTAAAGGTGACACTTGCAAATATATCCCGCCAGAAGTTTATTGTGCGCCTCCACTGTGCCTTTTCCATCTTACGCTGAGGTGACTGTACATAACAGAATATTTAGAATTTCACATTTATAATATTGTAAATAAAATCAATTTTGTTACAAAAATAGAATTAACTCAGCAATAAAGGCCCTGAAACTACACCAAAACATTATTGTGTACTTTTTCTTTGGTTTTGTGGTTGAAAACAAAAATTAAATCATAAATATGGTTTAAAACAGTTAAAACTTACAATAGTCAAATCAGTACCTACTTACACAAAACAGTGTTATTTACAAGATTTGTCTTACCTTGATCCTAGGCATGGTGACAGTAGGAGGTTCAGCCACAGACACGTAGATGCATGCAGATTTGTTTTTAAGCAACTGTCCGGTGTATGGCATGTACTCTTCTGTTACAAAGTCATAACGAAGGCCATCTATCACCATGAGGACCACACTATTATCACCAGACCTGTACACTTGCTGGCCGTCAATACTGTAAGTTTGGAAAGAATATGTTTTTAAATTAAGAATACCATTTTTACACACAATGTTATTTGATTATTGTTACATGCTCATAAATTGACATAGAAAATAGCAAATAATAAGTTTTGGATGTAAATAATAAGTTCTCTTAGTTGATAAATAGGATGAATACAACAGTGTTAGTTTTAATCAGCAGTGTGAGAAATCTCATAGCAATTTAAAGTTTACAAACAAAAATATACACAAACCAACTGTAACAAAAATATTTACTAACCTGACACCATCTATGAAGTTTGGCAGGTCATCCATATGTGATAGTTTTCCTGAATGGTACTTCAATGGGAAAAACCCATAAAGGAACAGCATCAGGGCTCCAAGGCCCATCACAAGGAGGCAGAGGCCGGTCCATCGGTGCTGTATCCAAGGCAGCATGATGATCAACCTTTGCCGCGTCCACTACTACACTAATTCACTACTACCGGCACGCTTACAAATTTTACGCTATATTCACACACTTTCGCTTCAGCAATGTTTCAATGTACTCGTCTTCCCGTTATAGGAAACCGCATTGTGCAACGAGGATGAGCCTCAATTCATTCAATACACTACGACGTGTACCTGGCTATCTACACACCTATTATCTGAAGTAGTCACGAATTTTTGAAATTATTACTATACGATAAGATCGGCTAAGTTTTTATCGCGGAAGCACTTCACATTATTTTGCTAACCTATCGTAAATATAGGAATGAGGAAGGATATTACTTGAAAAGTTTTATTTTTCATTAGCACTAAGAAATAGAGTTTTTATTTGAAAATATAGCATAACACTACAAAATATCGGCATCGGTAACTATTCATTCAGTTGCCGTGCCGGTGTAACTGATAAAGTGTTGTACTTATCTATTTAATGTACCGATTTTGTATCGACATTTATCGAATCGTTTTGCTTCTATTTTTTAGTATTCACAAGTTACACACGCAAATCACGCACATAATATTGTATCGATTATAAACGATTATCTTTAGATTCTTATCTGAATTGTTTAACTGCAATTTTGTAAGAGACAATCAAAAAAATGTATTCTTTTTTAGATCAACATAACAAACATTTATTCCGAATACGCTTTGAATTACGAATACGAACACAAGGCGAAATCGATTAATATTAATTAATATGGTAGATGACATCACTGATTGACATTTGACGGTGACATAAACACATTGATTGTAAAGTCAAGATGACAGTTTTTTGCTCTATTCTATTTTTTTTTTTCTTCTTTTTGGCTCCTTGACGATGCGCAATTGCCAGTGTGCAAGTTTTTTCAATAATGTTTCTTTGTTGATTTATTTCTTTGTAATCCACTTTTTGTTTTAATTTTCTTTACAATTTCAATAAAAATTAGGGAAGAGAATTATTATTTACAAGTATTTACATGGAGCGCGGAATTTGGAAAGGGAAGGATCAGGAAAGTAAGTCAAATAATTATTAGGATAGGTACCGATAACATAAGAAAATATTGAAAATAATTATTTACATAAATATAATAAAATATTAAATTTTAATATTATTTTCTATAATAAAATCAGATAATATTCTATAAAGGGATGGATCTTCAGATGCTAATAAGCAAGAAACATTAGTCGGTAATTCTATATGTAAGGCAGTCAAGTCGTCGTAAAATTTGCTAATGTCGTTCAGATAGCATCCCAAAAATAAATGATTGATGTCAGAATCATCGCAACCGCAAGCACAAACAGCATTATCTATAACACCAATCTTGGCCAGGAAAGCCGGGCTACATACGTGTCCCAGCCGAGCTCTGATCAAAACCGATGTAGCTACCTTGCCAAGCTTGATTCTACAAAACCACGGTTTTCGACGTGTATGGGGTTGAATAGCGAAATAATGTTTCCCCTTTGTTTTAGCACTCTCAAACCAAACTCTATCCCAGGATTTTTGAAGAGATATCATAGGTAAGCATCCTAGATCATGGGAAAAATTAACATATAGATTAACATCTCCACAATTTATGGCATCTTTTGCTAACTCATCAGCCTTTTCATTGCCTTTGATTCCTGCGTGTCCAGGAATCCAAGTTACTACAACAGAATAACCTCTATTTGTGCATTCCAGCAATTTAGTTCTTATATCGAACACTGTTGGGAAATGATTGCGAGAATTAAATGGATACCTTTGTAAAGCGGCTAATGAACTTTTGGAGTCTGTGAAAATGATTGTACTACGAAGTTTCATCAGTAAGACATACTCAACCGATTTAAGAATACCTAAGCATTCTCCTGTAAATACTGTCGATTCAGGTGGTAATTTGATTTTTTGAACTATGTTATATTGCTGATGATATATTCCTACACCAACACACCCTTCCGCAGAAAGTTTTGAGGCATCGCAAAAGATGAAATGAGAATTTGACCATTTAGAATTCACAGAAATTTTGAATTCTACTTGGGCGTTCAAAGTATTTTTATCGATATCCACGCTGTCAAGAATATCTGGAGTCAGTGTTAAGGCCTCAAAAGGTGCATTAAACAACGGAACTGTAGGGGATCGGTAGGCAGGTGATTCCATAGTTAAATAATTTTGCATACTTTTGATTAGGCAGGGTAGTGATTTATGAGACCAGTAATTTAGGGGAATATACTGTAACAGTTCATTAAGTTTAGTTATTAATGGATGAGTTGAAAGCGATAAGGTGCGGTAAAAGAATCTGTCACATAAATATTGCCGTCTCAGGTGGAGGGGTGGGTCTGCACACTCTACACGCAAAGCATTTGTAGGACTTGATCTCATAGCTCCTGTTACAACTCTCAAGGCCTTTGTCTGAATGACATCCATACTCGCCAGAGCTGCTTGACTACAAGGCTCTAATAAGAAGGATCCATAATCCAGGACACTTCTAATTAGAGCATTATAGATCAGTCTCAACGAATAGGGATGTGCACCAAACGCCCGAAAGACATCTCAATAAATTGATGGAGCGTTCACATTTCGCAGTGATATATTTGGCATGAGGTTTTCCAGTCAGTTTTTGGTCTAAAATGACTCCTAAAAATTTAACCTGTGAATCTACAGGTAAGAGCACATCATTATATTTCACAGTTATTGGGGGAGGTAATCTCATTCTGGTAAATAGAACTACTGTACATTTGGGTACCGAAAGTTCTAAACCATTAGAATCCATCCAGACCTTAAGGTGAGACAATGCATTAGTCAATCTATCACAGGCTACATTTATATCTTTGTTGCAAGTATAAAGAACTATGTCGTCAGCATATTGTAAAATGTCAGCCGTTCCTTCGAGAGAGGATTCTAAATCACTGGTATAAATATTATACAGCAAAGGGCTTAATACTGAGCCTTGTGGTAAACCTTTCCACAGAATTCGAGAAGACGATCCTACTTTAATTAATCTTCCTGATAAAATGTTCATTATAAAATTAATAATTAAAACTGGAACCTGCAAGGTGATTAACTTCTTTCTTAAGATAGGTAATACAACATTATCGTAGGCGGACTTAATAACCAAAAAAGAGGCTATTGTTGATACATAAAATTTACAACCCTGATCACTTTTTACACAATAAATTATTTTTTTATAATTTGCACCGAAAAAATTTGACCGTTCGCGCCGAATTCTTCCCGCCTTTTTTCTTCTATTCTATTCTATTTCTTATTATGGCAATTGGAGCCGATGTCGACTATTCTGCCAATGTCAAAAGTGATATGGAAATGCAAGAGTGGAGAGAGAAAAAAAAAAAATTAAAACTTTTACAATGTAAAAAAAAAAAAAAGTGTCTAATGCAGTTGGAGTTAATGTAGACCTTGCTGAGTTAGTACAGGACTGAAACAAACAAAAAATAAAAATACATAAATATTATATTATTGTTAAAACATTAAAAATATATGCCACATCCACATGAATCGAATCATAATTTTATATTATTGTGGCGGATAAAAGACATCAACGTCACAAATAGATCAGGAGAGGAGTACGTTAGAAGGGAAGGGAAGTTAATCGGGAGAGGGATCTTAAATCTGGGGAGACGACTATATAAGTCCAGAGGAGGGATATTGTTAGAGCACTCAAAAAATATGTGTTCTAAAGTACCCTCTTCTAATCCACACTCACAGAGGGAGGAGTCACGAACACGGATTTTTTGCAGAAAAACGGGCGTGCAGCAAAAACCTATTCTAATTCTACAAATAACCGATATAACACATTTTGAGACTTTTTTGTAGGCATAAAACCAAGGTTTTGGCTTTATGGTTGGTTGAACTGCGTAGAAGAAACTGCCCTTCTTCTTACTTGAAGCATTCCATTGCTCCTGCCATGAGCACTGGAGATCCGATTTTGGTAATGTCAACAGGTCGTAACCTAGGAGAGTATTATGTGTGAGATCAGCCGTTACAGATGCACAGGCATCTTTAGCCAGACCATCAACACATTCATTACCCTTAATACCACAATGACCAGGTATCCAAACTAACTGAACATCTCTCCGACTAGTAGCGCAGGAGTGTAAGCAGTTTTTAATTTTTAAAATGAGAGGACTATGCAGCTTAGTTTTAAAAGGGTTTTGAAGTAGAGCTTGTAAACAACTAAGAGAGTCTGTAAAAATTACTGCTTTCTCAATATTAGTGTGGGACTCTATAAAACGGCAGGCTTCCAGTAAAGCCACACATTCACCAGTAAATACAGAAGCTTTCCTAGGACATTTGTACTGAAGGATAATTTTAGAGCTCTGATAATAAACCGCGGCTCCAGTGTGACCAGACTCATTTAATTTAGAGGCATCAGTGAAAAATAATTGAAAACGAACCATCGCTCACCCACCACCGCATTGAAAATTGAGTTAGCTGAAGGGGATTTTTTGGTGATGCCAATATCAAAAAGAATTTTTGGTGTGAAATTTAGAACTTCATAGGGAAAGTGAAAAAGAGGAAGACTAGGATATTGAGTGATTGGACATTCAAAATTTTGAGTAAGTCGAAAAGATTTTAGTACTAGAGGAATTTCTTTATTATTCCAGTAATTTGAATTTCTGCATAGGGCATCTAACTCATTTAATTTTGCTATAAGGGGATGAGAGGTCCTGGGGATTAGCCTGTACAGAAAACGGGAAGCCAGATACTGCCTCCTAAGGGCCAAGGGAGGTTCAGCGCACTCAACCTGCAATGCGTTAATGGGGGAGGACTTCATACAGCCACAGATGATCCGAAGACATTTGGACTGAACTCTATCCAGCCCAGCCAAAGCACCTTTGTTGCAAGGTATCAGGTGGTACGTTCCATAATCTAGAACACTGCGGATCAAAGCATTATACACTAATTTCATGGTGTAGGGGTGGGCACCCCACCACACACCTGAAAGAACTTTTAAAATGGAGAAAGTCTTTTCGCATTTTTGAACAAGGTAATTTATATGGTGCTTACCAGTTAATTTATTGTCTAAAATAACACCTAAAAATTTAACTTTACTAACAATAGGAATAATCTGATTTGATATAGTTAAGGAAATATGGGGGATCCGTTTTTTACGCGAAAAGATTACTGCCGAACTCTTAGGCGCTGATAGTGCCAGACCATGCTTTGAAAGCCACAGATTTAAAGAATCCAGTGAGAGGCACAAGGATGACGCGGCATCTGCAATGGAGGAATTAATAACATACATAGCTATGTCATCGGCGTATTGTAATATCTGACAATTGTTATTTAGGCAGGACCCAATATCAGCCGTATATAGGTTATATAGTAATGGGCTAAGCACAGAACCTTGTGGCAGACCCTTCCATGTATGTCTAGCAGTGAAATCCTCTCCCTGGACTCTCAAACTCAATGAGCGTGACATTAGCAGACCACATATGCATTGAATCATCCTTGCTGGAAGACTCAGCTGTTGCAATTTTTGCCTGAGCACCGGAAGAAAAGCGCTGTCATATGCAGATGAAATGTCAAGGAAAGTGGCAACTACGGATTCGTTTTTGGAGAAGGCTATACGTATATCCGTGACTAAGATACCAACACTATCCATAGTGCTAAGCCCTTTCCTAAAGCCAAATTGAGAGTTCGGCAGTAAATCTCTCGATTCAACCATCCATTCAAGCCTGTTTTTAATAAGGTGTTCTAGTATTTTGGCTAGGACTGAAGATAAAGCAATTGGCCGAAGGCCGTTCGGATCATCTGCATGTTTGCCTGGTTTCAATATTGGAATAATAATTTGCAATTTCCACTGATCTGGGACCCAGCCAAAATTATAACTAAAATTTATTATATTTAATAAGTAATTTTTTGCCTTATTACCAGAGTGAGTAATGAAGGAATATGGCACCCCATCTATACCAGGAGCAGTGTCCCGGAGGTTTCTAAGTACCACATTCATCTCATCAATGGTAAAAGGAGCATCGAATGGGTCCTGTGACACATTATGCAGAGGTATATAACGACATTCAGACAAGAAAGGAACATAAGGTGGTGCTATTTTGTCAAAGAAATGTTCAGCTGTTTCCCTAGCGATGGGTGACAAGATAGAAGGGAAACACCCACGTCTAAACCTGTTGATTTGTTTCCACACAACTGACGGTGGAGTAGAGGGGGACAGGGAGGAGCAGAACCTAACCCAACCTGCACGTTTCTTCTTACGAAGAAGACGTTTGGTCCTGGCATTAGTCTGGCAATATGCTAACAGATTCTCCATGCTCATATTTTCATTGTAGTGTTCCTCTGCTTCGTTTCTTTCCCTTATTGCTGCTGTACATTCTGGATCCCACCATGGAGGTGATGGGATTTTGTTACGGGCACTGTTTTTTAACTTGAAGCTGGTATCCGCACTAGATTTAATGGCTGCAAGAAAGCCCTCATAGCAATTTTGAGCATGGCAGTGACCAGAGGCATCTGATAAATGTGAGTTTAAATTTGGAAGAGAATCAATTTTCTCCTCCAATGATGATAGAAATTTTGTCCAATCTGGATTGGCCAGGTTATATTTCAAGAGTGGAGGAGAAGTTTTTTCTAAATAATATTTATTAAGAATGGAAATAACAATAGGGTAATGGTCGCTGCCATGCGTCAAAGATGTACACTCCCAATGAGTCGATGCAGCAAGCTCACTGGAACAGAATGTGAGGTCCACACAACTTTTTTGCTGTCCTGGGGGAGATCTACGTGTCGGGCAGCCATTGTTTAGGATACACAGGCCCAGATCATCAAGCAACTCGACTAGGGATGTGCCAAAGGCATCACAACGTTCTGACCCCCATCTATAGTGATGGCAGTTGAAATCACCCATAACCAATATTGGGCCATGGATGTTACCAAGAATGTTTCTCAGTATCACAAAAAAGTCTTGGTGAGGGTGGGCAATATAAATGGAGAACACTGTGATACCTTCGACCTTTCCTGCAACAATATTCATATCACCCGCAAGTGCTGGCAAAGATAAGGGAGCAAGTGGGACCCGATTATTGACGAAGAGAGCCGACCCTCCGTACCCATCGGATCTATCGCATCTAAGGATGTTAAAATGTGGCATACGAAAGCTAAGACTTGGTATGAGCCAAGTCTCAGCTATAGAACAAGCCAGGGGCTTGTACTTATTAAAAAGGGATATGAGGTCGTGCTTTTTATGCCACACGCTCCTCACATTCCACTGTAGGAATGTTTGGCGAGACGCCATTTCTAATATCAAGTAGAAGAGAGATCAGTTTATCGGCAACGTTGGACGGTATTTGAGGAGGGGAACTGGGGGATGAAGAGATAAGAGTAGGTAAAAGATTTATCAAAAGTTCTATAATAGAAGTAGTGTTATTAGAGGGGACATTATTGTAATTTAGGGCACAGCCATTAGGCTGTGAGGGTTGGGGAGAACTTACTATCTGTTGATGAGCAACTTTATCATAAGATGGAGAAAGCGGGGCATGGGTCTTAGGCTTAAGGAATACCGTTTTACGGTATGACTGAGAAGCTGGAGTTTTGGCGGCATTAGCATAACTGCGGGAGGGAGTTGGGATAAGCTTACTAGCTTCAGCAAAAGAGATAACTTTCTCAGCCATAGTGGTCTTAATTGCCTTTTGCCTACCATGCTCAGGGCATGACCTGCTATTTGCAAAGTGATTACCCGAACAGAGTACACAAAATGCCTCACTCTCAGAAATGTTGCAACCATCACCAGGGTGATCGTGGCCACACTTACTGCAGCGAGGTTTAGACCTACACATGTTTGCTACATGCCCAAATCGGCAGCACTTGCGGCACTGAATAGTAGGGTAGACATATTGTTCTACCGGCAGAGATGTATAACAGCAGTATATACGCTTAGGGAGAACCTGTCCATCAAAGGTTATGACACATGTTTCTGTCGGCTTGTATTCAGTAGCACCATCTGTGTGAATTTTCCTACTTAAACGACGGACCTTTAGGATTTGTCCACACCCTGAGGGCACAGACAGATATGTCATTACTTCTTCTTCCGAGAAATCCGAGGGAACCCCGGAGACCACACCCATTCGAGTGATGTTAAATGTGGGAATAGATGCATTATACCCATTTTTCAACAAAACACTATTAACTAAAAAAGAATTAGCATCCTGAGGGGATGCAAACTGCACTGATACGCGGTTTCTTCCGACTCTACTAACCCCATCCCGGACTATATTCGCAATATTATTTTTCATAAGGAACTTGCCGAAATTAACTGGGTGTAAAGTGGTACCTGAATTTGGTTGACTCTCAACCCGAGTGACGTGAACGATATATGGGGCCTTATCCATGACCGAATATCTCATGCGGCCAATTTGCTGCCTTTGCTGTTTGTTACTGGGGGACAAAACATCATCAGAACTGGGACGTTTTCGGGATGCTTGCAATTGTTGTGGTTGGGAGACATCCATTTCTGTAACACTACACACGACATCGGCGAACTGGGACAAGGGATTTGGGGATAGAGGAGATATGTCGGGGGGTTCAGGATCAGGTGGCTTTTTCTTTTCCATTATGACAGAGACTGATAAGAACTAGGGACAATCACAATACTAACCTACTAACAGACACAGGGACAACACACTTATAAACAAACAGGTCACAAAAAGTACAACAATCACTTAAAAAACTTTAAAATTCGAAACACACGTGCAAACCAATGACACTATGTGGCGAGAATCGACAGTTTTTTGGTCTGATGATTGGATTCTTGTCTTTTACGACCAAGGGGAAGTACTCTTAATACTTAATTTTTTTTTATTGTTTTCAAAACATCGTGTCATCAAACTCTTTTTAGTTGTATTTTGACAAATATCATGTGTGTAAGTGAATAAGGCTTATTGTGCATGAGGTTGCAGGTTCGATACCTGGTTTATGAAATATTAAACACTAGTTAGTACTTTAAATAGAAAATTTTACTCAAAGGAAACATTCCTTTATTTAAAAAAATAAACAAAGCTGCATTCGAAGTTTTACGATAATTCGCTTGATGACTATGATTTTTAGACTGTGGCTAGACCCTTATGCAAGTGCGACTGTGTGCATGCGTAGATTTGTAATGTGACTATAATTTTCTCCCACAATCTGTACAACTAATTTATAAAAAAAAAACAGTGTTTCAAACATAACAATAAAAATTCAGTGTATGTATTATGCTTATAACATTATACTCTAATTGGGGTGTCTGGTGGTATGCGTTTATTCCGGGACATGTTGTATACTTATTCAAAATTATTATTGGAGGATGATTGGTGATCGACAAGGATGCCAAAAATGCAATCAGTAAATTTTTTGTCTGTCTGTATGTATGTGCACGCATGGGTTAAAAACTACTGAAAGGATTTAAACTTAGGTATAGTATAGGGCAGGTTATAGGATATAACATACTTAACGCTAAAAAGTCCGCCACAGCATATTATGTCTAATATTTATAGTTTACTCACTACAACCATTTTTATGGCAATGAGAGCTTAAGAGATATCACAGAGTTTTAAAATTACTCCGCAGCAATATATGGTACGTACGGTCGTATAATGATGGCAGTAAACAAGGCTGGCCGATGGCTTTGCAGGATATTCGTAGCTTATACGTCAGAATAACACATAATATTGTGCTACATAACATTGCACAATGAGCCACTGCAGGCGATCAGTAACCAAGAACCTAACATAACGCGGTTACGCGAGGATCGTGCGGTCCATGGCCCTCTACGGGGCACCGGTGTGGACTCCGAACCTGGCCTTGACTCTGGCCCGGCTACTGAGAGCGTCCCAGTGGGTCATGGTCATTTGGATAGTGCCCCCATACTTGCTGGCACCCTGCCGTGGGATCTAGAGGCAACGGTCCTTGCCCACAAGTACCAGTGGCGCGTGGAAGTGCAACGCCGGTGTGAAACTCCGCTGGACTGTGACTGTCACACCCCAGTTCTGGGCACGCTTCTTTGAGGAGTGGCCAGAGAAGTGCCACGGCGTTCTTACGCATTACGGGACGCAGGTCCTCGCCGGACACGGATATTTTGGGAGGTTCCTGGGTCGAATTCAGGCGGAAGCGACGCCTGGGTTACACCACTGCGGCAACGGTGGAGGTATGCCCCGCTTCGGTGGGCCACCGCCAAGTCCATGCAGAGGCGATCGGCGGGGGTGATTTAATGGTAAGACGTCGCTTCCTTCTGCGAACAGTCATGCTGGAGAAGGAGGCAGCGGCGCGCGTGAGGCAGCGTCAAGCCTCATGCCTCCGACAAAGACCCAGGCGTAGGCGTCGAGAGTCGCAAGACGACTATCGGCCACCGCAGCCGTGGGTCTGCGGATGGCGAGCGATGGGTAGATGGCCGTCCGACTAGCCAGACCAGTCCCGTGTCGACGGCGTGTTTTGAAATTGAACCTAGTCACGCGAAACTCCAACGCGCTATTTCGTCGTCATTTTTCGTCTACGAGAAAAAAGAAAAATACGTGTCTAAAATTATTTGTTAATCAAATCTAACTGACGGACTAATTAATTTTTTGTCGTCTCGCCTATTCAGATTAACTTTATACTGCTCAGCTGGTTGACAAACAAGACGAATACAAAATCGTAATTTTAGTCAACCTTTTCAAGGGTAAATTATCTTTAACATTAACATACTTTAGAACTCAAAACATCGAGAGTATTCGGGGGAAATGATTAACAGTGTATTTACACCACAATGTTATTCAGAAAGCGTTGGCCCAAACAGAAACTTCGCGGCTATTATTATCTTCTACAATCACCAAGTCTTATATTGGGATAAAATGGTCACGGACTAAAAATAGCTGTTTATTTTGATCGGTCGTGTCGTGACGAGGTAATGACAATGTCGCTTGAATAATTTACTACGATACAGTGCGTAGTAGTCTGGAATGATGTTGAAAGCATCATCATCCACCTACGAATTATGAGCAAAGGGATTTGTTCTCGAAGGCCACCCACCAATTTTTTAATGAAAATAAAATCGTAAGTAGGTAGTGAAAACTCATAATTGTGGTGACCATGTTTTTTTTAATTAAGAAAAAAATCCATACTAATATTATAAATGGGAAAGTGTGTCTGTCTGTCTGTATGTTTGTCTTTTTTTCACGGCAAAACGGAGCGACGAATTGACGTGATTTTTTAAGTGGAGATAGTTGAAGGGATGGAGAGTAACATAGGCCACTTTTTGTCTTTTTCTAACGCGAGCGAAGCCGCGGGCAAAGGCTAGTATAGGTATAAGGGATAATGAATAATGTCATTTTGTTACCGTGACATGGAAGGAACATGAGTGGGTTTTAGTCAGTAAAAGTCTGACACGCCCTCCCGCCGCATCCAGGACGGGAGCAATCATTTGATGATTACCCACTCACCAAAAACTATAAAAAAGAAATGTTATTTTCCATAGAGTAAGTTTGCTCCTAAAATTAGGGGGAGGCTGACAGATTTTAAACACCAGCAAGTCTTTTAGACACTTCTGCATTGTAATTGTAACTTTCATAATTCTTTACAGATTAATAGGCTTGGGTATCCTATAAGTGCAAGACGGGCTTTTCTGCTTGTATGGAAGGCACCTCACTATTTTTTAAGTTCCTGAAATTGTGTAAAAAGGGACACGGGCAGAACACTAAAAGTGATATTAACATATTTAAGACGATTGAGAAAAATCATTAAGAAAATGTGCCATAATTATTTTGACACATAAAATGGGACAAACGTGCAAGTAGGCAATGTTGTAAGACAATCTCAGACTCTGAATGAGGTTGGCAGTTCTTAGAGAGTTTTAAAGGTAGTGATTTGTTTATTAAAGGAGTAACTTTGGGTATTAAGATTATTAATTCATTGAATATTACCATGCCAGGATAAATTATATGCCAGAAGATTTCTAAATAGAAATGGCATTCATTCAGAATAGACCGTGGTAGGCGCCACTGGAAAATAATCTCTGCTGAAGCGTCTGGGCCATACACGGCAATTTCCCACCCGAATAGTCCGTGATACAGCACTGAATGATGCCGTACCTATCGCTTCAAGTTCAAGGTGTGTCCTCATGAATCAGCCCGCGTGGGCCGCTGAAAATTCTATTTAAATCACATTATATGGCGTTCGTCTCTAGTCTTGAGTCCAGAGCGGCGCGCGCCTGCAACGAACTAACAACCACAAAGGTGAATTGTTTTTTTTTTAAAGTGATATCGTAGCGGTGTTTTTCTTTTGTGCTTAAGGTAAAGGAGGTGTAGTTTTTATTTTGCAATTTTTAAATCATTTAAAAAATGGAATGGAAAAGAATGGAATTTTATTATTTTTCTATACTTAATTGTTTTGCGTTTCAATTTAAACAAACTAATCGTTATTTGCACAAGTGCTGTTTACCTAGACGAGTGCGCAATTTGCTAACAGATTGAAAACTAAATAGCTTTTCTTGCTTTACCTTGCATTATTTACCTTACCCTTCATTCGTTATGCAGTCTAAAAATTATAAATTTTGGGCATAACTGCGCCTTACCTGTAAAAAAACACCTGAAACATGCGAAAACAGCTCGCATCGCCTCAATCCGATGAGGCGAACTATCGCGCTCAAATTGTTTACATCAACACTCGATCTAAATTTATCCTATTACAAAACTAGTAATGTCGCATAACTTTCATAGTGTGAAGAGATTCAGGTCAGCATGTTGCATCAGTTCTAAAACCGTTCCCAGGTGACTCATGCACGGTGGAATCGTTCCAGAATTTCGATTTATTATGTGCACGCATTATTGCCTGTAAATGTAAACAAAACCGGTAAACTTCAACAAGCTTTTCTTTGGAGCAATAAAGTAACTGTTAATCTTGTAATTGGTTTTGGGCTGAACAGCTCTATCGATAGTTTTGTGTGTGAAACTCACGATATCTGATACACCCCCGTGGTTTTAGGAATTTTCTTATTTTGACTTTGGATTAGACATTAATTTAGATTCTCTAAATCAGATTGAGATCACTGAAAACTCCTTTTAGGTAAGAATTTATTCTGAATATGTTATCTGTATATTTTGTTCTACCAAAATGCTACTAGCATATTGGTACAACCCGTACTAAGTTCGTGGTTATTTACTTTACTGATGATGTTTTTAAATGGGTTGGAATTGGCGAGGATTAAATGATGCCAGTTTGGAACGTCCCGATCGTTAGACCATTGCCCCTAAATATTCTTATAAATAAGTGACTTTAGGAATAACCTTTGGTTACTTTTACGCATTCGAATAACAATCGTCGGTCGACAAGCGCATAGGAGATGTAACCTCTGAAAATAAACGCACCATGAAAATATCCGCCGTTTATATTTACGCGATGAATAGACTATGTTGTTGATTTATTTCAGTCCAAAGATAAGTTTTACGAGCGCTCGCTACAGTATCGACTATTCTATGGTTTCGCCATGACCGATTTGATTGTTGTTTATGACTTGGCACTGTGGTAATGTAATAAGACAGTCATGAGCATGTTATACGAGGTTTAGTTATACAGTTTAGGGCAATCCGGTTTCTTGGAATAATCTTAAGTGCATATTTCCTATGTATGGATGTGATGCAAAAATATGATGGAAATTGGTGATCGAGTTAGTAAAATCGATGATATTTTTTTGTCCCGCTGGACTAGCTGACCTGAAGGTCCAATTCAATATAAACAATTTATATTATAAGACCAACCCTGCAATGTCAAACATATAGGTAGGTAGCTACACCAATTGGCAGTTGAATTGATTTTCTATTAGTGGGAAACTGCAGTTATTTTTTATATCCACCGCTGTCAACGCCGAGTTCGGCGGACATTAAGTCTAATTAGTATTCCTAGAAGACAGTGCATATTAAAGTTCTTAGTCCAACTTGCAAGATTTGCAACCGAGGGACAAGTTTTTTAATCTCAATTTTATTTAAAGCAGAAGTAATTAGTTATTTAATAAATTTAAACTCTGTTTGAAGTCACTACAGCCAGCAGAGTTCAAGAAAACCTTAACTTATATCTGACGGCTCTGTATACTTGATGAAAGAAAAGAAAGAAAGAAAGAAAAACATTTATTTTGGACACACAACAGGAAATAAAAATAAAACAAACAAAAAACATGAATTTATATAAAAATAAAATGAAAAAATACCTGTGCGAGGCCAAAAACGGTCCCTATCTCAGCATGATGCTGCGATTATTCCTTAAAAAAAAAAAAGAATTCCGCAGCGCTGGTATTCTGATAGGGCCAGAAGTGCAAAAGTGATGTCACGGATGCACATACGGACACTTATATATATATATATATATACATTAAAAATAAAATTATATATATTTAAATTCAATGAATGTATTCAACCCTCAACCTCTGTTTCCAGATGTCGATAGTACCTCTAATGTTCCGTGACTGGTGGGACGAGTGGGACAGGCCCTCCCGCCTGCTGGACCAGCACTTCGGCATGGGTCTGAAGAGGGATGAGCTCCTCTCCTCCCTCTCCACGCTGCCGACCTCCTCGCTGTTCAGGAACTCGTACTTCAGACCCTGGAGGACAAACTTGACGAGACAGGAGTCTGCTTCTACTATTAATTTGACCAAGGATAAGTTTGAGGTGAGAAATTGTTTTACTTACACAAAGTTTTAGAGATTGGATATCCATGAATCGCTTTGTAAAGCGTCTCTAATGCCCGAATTCACAAACATTACTTAAGACGCTTAAGACGCTCTTAAATCTCGTGTTTGCCTTACTTTATCCCTTATCCCTTTAGAGGGGCAAAGACAGCAACTGATTTGAGAGCGACATAAAATTAAGTGACGTTTGAGCATTCGGCCATAGGTCACAATAATAACCTAATGTGCAAATTTCTTTTTTCTAACATTAGCCTGTTTCTTTTTGTATAAAGATTATTATTTGGTTTACTTTAACGATGTAAAGATACTCATTTAAAAATTACAGAACCCATAACTACCATCCAATTAATTAACATTGAGCAAAGGGGATACATGGGAGGAAAACTTTTATACTCATATCACTGGTACAGTGGTACATAATGCACACAGTACATAGTAGCGCGCAATAAAATTAAAGATTTGAACAGAATGAATCTTGCCTCAGATTGCCTAATATTATCACACTTGTCTTCAGCAGTGTTTAATGTGTTTATCGTGTGTTCCGACGGTTCAATTTGGCACAGTCAATATGGCGAGTCTCTACTGTATAAAGACACTCGTTATTACATTAGTTACGGTTATGACACCTGTTTAGGCAGCTCAGTTGGATATTATTTTTATCAATTTCACCTTGACAATTGTTTTAGGTGATTAGAGCAGCGGCTAGTAGACTTTAGAGGGAACTGACCAAACCTCTTATATTTTATGGAACCTAATTAAAGACACACTATTTTATAGACAAAAAACACCATAATTAGTAGGTTAGTATAAATCGCTAGAATAACTTTGTGTGCGATTATTAACCAAAAAAATTCTCCATTTTCAGGTCATCCTAGATGTCCAACAATTCACGCCAGAAGAAATCACAGTGAAAGCCGCTAACAATAGCGTGGTGGTGGAGGGCAGACACGAGGAGAAGCAAGACGAGCACGGCTTCATCTCGCGCCAGTTCACGCGCCGGTACATCCTGCCCGGCAGCTACGATGTCCAGGACCTCGTCAGCACGCTGTCTTCCGACGGCGTCCTCACCATCACAGCACCCAAACGACCCCCACCCAACGCAGGCGAAAGAATAGTCCCCATCACAAAAACCGGCCCTGCTAAACTACCAGAACAACCCATCAATGTCGAACAGCCCCGCGAACAAACAGTACCTATCGTCACATCCCCCTAATTTTAAAATCACCCCCCTTCATTCAACGAGACATCGATATTTCATATTAATCGATGTTCAACGATCGAATCATAAATAGCATTTATTATAAGCGCCGTTGTTGGCCAATAACGACTAGCAATTCGAAATGAACGAATTAGGTTTTTTATATTGATTTGTATAAAAGAGGAATGCAATATCATTGTTTATAAAAAAAATGAATAAACGATTTAAATCACCACCACGGGTTATTTTTTTAGAACCCAAAGATAAACAGTTACCATTTGTAAATTGAGAACGGCAGACCCGATTTTATGAAATATATGTTTTTACAGCGCTATCTCTGAATCATGGCAGAAACATAATAGTCACAAAACTGAATATGGCGTTATGGTCAGCTACTAAATAAATAAAGTAAAGGGTAGGTAGACTTTTTTTTACTTAAAAGTGAAAAAAATTAAGTACGTATGATCAACCTAAATTGTTGGCATTTCACAAATTAAATTCCAACAATTACTGCTTTTTATATTTCCGAGTCCACTTTAAATGGTCTTTGTCCTGTATTGGATTGCATCCTTTATTAAACATAACTTTACAAAAGTTCCTAGATTTTAAATATTCTAGATGGAATAATGCCATATTGGCGAAAAACTAACTACCAACACCTCCTCAGGATTGTCGAAAAATAATGATAATATAGTTTTGTTCGAGATTTTAAAATACCGTGACATTTTGAAAACAGTTGTTAACCACTAACCATAGTATCCTTTAAATTAGTGCCGACATCCCATCTACTACTTATACAAAATACCCTCGAGTTCATCTTTACAATTAATTAACCTTTTGACGACCAACCGACTGGCGTCTGTCGGACTGCTATTGGTGCTGATTCTCTAGTTCACAAACTGAACTAAACTTAAGTTAAATGCATCTTTCTCTTTCCATTTCTTAAAGAAAAGGACAGAAGATACATTTTAGTTTAATCCTTTCAAATTAGACACTGCCTAAAGAAAATTGACGTATATTTAGACGCCATGTTTTTAAATCGCGTCTAAATTATCTATGGAGTGTCTAAAATTGACAGGACTTAACTAATATTTTATCTTCTGTCCTTTTCTTAATTAAATGGAAAGATAAAAAAGATGCACTTAACTTAAATTTACGTTAGTTTGTGAATAAGAGAATCGGCACCATTGTCTTTCTATTGTGTCTCAAATCACGTGTGTTCGATCGAAGGATTAAAATGTACGCCGTATAAGGCTTAATTCATAATTTACCAAAATGTGATTATGCAGCAACAAATAATACAAAGATTTTGTAAATGTACGCCTCCAAGCAACCAGGCAACGACTCTCACGCTTATAATAAGTGACAGAATGCATTACCAAGAAACACTTAACCGTCTCAGGCAGTGCAAACCGCGAGCGCACATTAATGCTTAGCAAACGGGCTAGCCACAAAGAAGAAAGAACCAACAATACTGAACTACAAATAATGAACAATAATTCCTCCACTAGTTAATTTAAAACACAAACTGTGGTGTGTCAAGTGTGAACTGTCAAAGTGCAATGACAAATTTTCTATAAGTCAACGTAGCGAATGGTCGTGGGGAAACAAGGGCTGTTTGACTAATTTAATTTTGCCGTGAAGTGTTGATTTCAGTAATACTGTTAATTTATCATTGGGACGAGGGTTGGGACTGGAGGTACTCCGATCATATTTTGGACGCTAAACTGTTTGTTGATGATAAAAAAAGGCAAGGAGTTTTTTCTATTATTAGATAGCAAACAAGCGGTCGCGGAGCGATTCACCTGAAGCAAAGTGGCCTATAGATATTTTCTAATCCGATCCTGAGATATGTCTTATGTGTATGAAATAACATCGGTATTGACACCCATACCCTTCATACCGCAGCACAGTGTAGTGGTAAACTTCCATGGAAGAGCTCCTTTGTGAGCTCTACTACTACTGCGTTTATTTTCACAATAATACTACGTAAATAAAATATTGGTGATTTTTTTGCCCAGCCAAAGGACATTGACCACCATACTATAGGACGCCGTTGCGCATAAAAAATAATGTAATCTTAGTGTAAATTGAATATAAAAGAGGGGAGAGGTCGTACTTTCCAAGGAAATAAAAATTATCTACATATTTTTAGGGGGTTTTGTTGAATTTTGATTTATATGTGCAAGTTTTTAGGTTAGTTATGTACCATAACTTCTACCAAAAAAGTACAAATTACAACAATATTATGATTTCTATTCTCATAAAACAAAACGGAATAGTTTTAAACAAACCAAGGAAAGTTCCCAAGTAAATGGTAATTAGGTCATACTAAATCTAAGTGGCTTATAGGCATAAAGAGTAGAACATAAACAGGCCCCGCATAGAATAGGGTTTTCTATCCCCTTTTTAATTGTTATAATTTATTTTTAAAATGATGTTTACATGATTCGAGACACAATAAAGACAATAGCAGGGCGACAGCCGGCTATCGCTTGGTCACAAAGGGTTAGGTTTAAGGTGGTAAGACGAGGACGGGCGGACATGACGAAACTATAAGGGTTCTTTTTGTAAAAACCATTTTAAACTAATTTATTATTGTAAACAGACAAAATCTTATTTTAGTCATCATTGCAATGCGTGTAATTAAACATTTGAAATATTAATGTGTTTGTGTGGAAATAAAAATATTCAAAAGTCAATGGCATTTATTTCACTTAGATTATTTACAAGCACAACTGAATTGTCAGAGTTGGTCGGTTATTCTAAATACTCTGTATGTTTTAGCTGTTGATGTCCATAAGCTCGTTCAACACACATTAAACTTCAAGAGTTTAGAGATGCTCATTCGAGTATAATATAACATTCCTGAGAGAAGAGGATGTTCTTCTGACATCTGAAAATAAATATAATAAATATTATTACATATTGTTGATTGATCTTAGCATTAGTTTAATAGGAAATTCGTCCGCGTGGAAACCGAAAATGATTCTAATAGGATTTTCAAATAGTTTTTTTCGTTATCTGCTGTTACAGTTAGCTGTACAACAAAATACAAATAGTGCTATTGACTTGGACCATCTTTGGTATTGTCCATAATAACGTATAATATTGTTGATAATATAACAATAATGCGCTCATTTTCTACTACACTAACGTCAAAAAAACGTGTAAATACAATATAATAAGATACTAACCGTTGCCGGATTAATCCAGTATCGTAGAATTGTAACCATTGCATCCGTTGCTTCCCCCTGTTGGCGAAGGGGTAGAGGATGTTTCAGAGCAAGGGGGGCACAGTCCGCACAGCGTGTTATTTTTATTTTAACAAAATTGTCGGTACTGCCTAAAGAGAGAAACGATCCGAAGTCGTAAAAACGTCGACGTACGAAAGTTTTGAAAAGATTGCTTGATCGCGCAGAAATCGGAAGAGTCTGCTGTACACGAACTAACCGCAATGATTCGTTATCTAATAACGCAAAATAAACTCAATTTACAATAAAAATATTCGTCGCTTTGTTTTACTTGAAAGTGTCAATTTTGACTGTTAACATTTGAATTTCCGTGGCAGTGCTGCCCACAGCTGATAAAAATCAACCATAAGTGATAACTTAAACACCTAAATACTTTTTGTTAGTAAAATAACATTATTTTAGAAATGTTAATTAAATATAAATTGTTGGTAACGCAAATGAATGTTATATTCGTAATTATTTTTGAGACATCAATGTGTGCTCTTAAAAATAAAATATGTAATACTATCAGTTAAGACTGATTATGGGAAAGTATATGAAATTGGCAACACCGCTTTTACTTAAGTACGTCATTAAAGGAAGAATGCAACAAAGTCGAATAAATAACTAATTAAATATAAAATATTAACCCCTAAAAAGATTTCCATGAAGTTATTTTAGGAAAGTTAAAATATTATGTTATGATTTATGAGTACATTTTTGTGGCTATGCCCTCTTATTTTAAAGCGATGCTAGATTTGAACATTCTCCTTTGTACAAATAAGAGATCTCCATTAGATTACAAGAGATTTTATAATAATAAAATCTTGATAGCGTTACGCTAACGCCATCTGTGCAACTACGTAGAAGAACAAGCAGCGCCATCTTTGAATCTTGAAGTGAACTACTTGTTTATAGATCTTTGCATAGATCATGATTACCAAACACTTTAGTAGAACAGAATTAGAAACGTTTACTCTTCCAGGTGTTTGCCAATGTATTCAAATATTTGCTTACAATTTCATTACCTATAGCAAATATGAATACACAGTATTTAAAAGATCTCTGATTAAACTTGTTCACAAACTAAATAAATTTAAGTTAACTGCAGGTTTCTCTTTCCATTTAATTAAGAAAAGGACAGAAGACACATATTAGTTTAGTCCTGTCAAATTAACCAGCGCATGAAGTAAATCCACGTATTTTTAGTGACCATGTTTTTAATCGTGTTTAAATTATCTATGAATTGTTCTATTTCACTGCCCCTTTTTAGTTGAGTGAGCATCAGCTTAATTTGAGACACAATAGAAAGACAATAGCAGCACGACAGCCGGCTGTCGGTTGGTCGCTGAAAGGTTAATAGTAAAAACGATACTTTTCTATTATTGTACTGTACCACACTACTGTGGTACAGTACAACCTAAGACCTTTGCCCTACGGCAAAGGTCTTTATTATTTATTGCAGACAAGGCACTAGCAATAAAAACCATGTTTAAAGCTTAACCACAGTGGGTTGCCAATTTCTGAATTCTTACTAAAAGACAGGGTTTATTTCCTATAATTTCCTTCACAGATCAGAAATATTCATAGTTAAAGGCAAGCAACCATTCTTTGTATACCTCTTAGTTCAGTCTTTTCATCATAAACTAAACGCTGTGTGCAATTTACAAAATCATAACCGGATAAAAAGCCGGACAAGTGCGAATTAAACTAGCGCACGTAGGGGTTCCGTACCATAATCGGCGAAAAACGGCAAAAAAAAGACATGTTTGTTGTATGGCCCCATCAATAGTTGCTTTATTTTGATTTATTGTATTTGTTGTTATAGCGGCAACAAAAATACAGCGAAGTTTTAGTAATAGGACTTTTTAAGTTTTTCCCCCTTTATGCGGAATCCTAAAAGAAGACGAGAATGTAAGACTACGGGTTGTTGTCAACTACATTTTATTTGTCTTAGTGGTTAAAAGTTACAATATAAATTAACTATTTTAATGGGAAAAGTTTAAATGTTTTTTTTTCATGTTCCATATAGAAAAGTTACCTGTTAAACAAAAAAAAGGAAATAAGCATGTTTGTTGGTTAGGATATTTTCGCTAATGACCAGGAGAATATTCGTTAACAATTTGTTACGAGAAGTTGTTTTTTTTTTAAATAAAATGCTAATTCCAATTTTACCATGGATATACAAATTGTTGAAGCATAGATTTTTGGACTTGGTTTCGCTTAGCTTCTACATCTGTCATCGTTCAGTGACTAAAAAAATCAAAACAATGGAAAGTTCAGTCTTTAAATCTATTTTTACGTTATATGGTCACTTGTTAAATTAACCTACAATTAAGCATGATAAAAACCAGTAAAATAAAACAGAGTTTGCCCGCATTGTGGTAATGTAGCCAGGGTAATAGATCTCATAGTCATGGATCACTCGGGCTAAACGGCGGGGGAGTCCACTTCGCCCGGCGGGGCGGGAGGGGGGAGTTCATCAATCAGCCCAGAGCGATTACAAAGACGGTGGTCCAAGGCAAGAGCGCATAAAGTATTTAGCGATATATTGTGCAATAGCGACCCAGGTTCGCACGGGTGCAATGAAAATACATTAAAAACTTCCTCTTGGTTCACTCTATCTGTTAAAATATAGAAATTAAGACATAGAATAGTCAAGGTAAAGCCGCAGTTGCATGCCTGTATACCATGTGGGTGCTATGAACTTTAATTATAATAGCATACAAATACAACCACGGGTTTACTTTGACCCTTTTGTAGGTATGTCTTTATTTCTGTCTGAAATACTTTCTTGTTTCGTAATTTTTAATAGTGTATTTAACGGTAGTTTCAATAATGCTCACTATTGATGTAGTCGGGTTTTAGTTCTTAATGTAGTTTTATACTATGTAGTGATATGTAGTATTACTTTACATTTCTGTTACTACAAACAGTAAAGTACTATACAACCTATGACTTGCCTACGCAACTTCTACATCCCGCTACGCCGTGCCTACGAAATTCGTAATTCCTACTGCACCATGTTTACGCAACTCCTACGCTTCGCTTGACCGTGCCTACGCAGTCCCAGTTTCCTGTTATCCTATTTCTTCGCTGTTCGTACACTACGCTATACCTGCACAGCTTCTACACCCCGCTACGCTGCGTCTACGCAGATCTAAATCGCTGCTACGTCGCGCCTACACAGATCCAAGTCGCTGCTACGCCATACCTACACAGCTTCTACACCCCGCTACGCTGCGTCTACGCAGAACTAAATCGCTGCTACGTCGCGCCTACACAGATCCATGTCGCTGCTACGCCGAGCCTACGTAGTTTATACGCACCGCTACGCTGCTTCTACGCAATTCTCATGCAACAGCACAGAGCTGTAAAGACAGATTTTTATATATTTGCTTTTTTATATGTGACTTTTTCAATACATATGTACTTTCATAAGTTTATCTTGAACATCACAGACGTCGGCGAAGGAAGACGTCGTGAGGAAACCTGGACTTGTAGTGAGCATAAATCCGAAATGCCTTCTGCAAGCGTGGTGATCAATCCTCGTACCTTCTCTGTATGAGAAGAGACCGTTGCCCTGCAGTGGGACACTAATAAGCTGGTATTAATATTATAATTTTGTATGCAGATTCAGGTAGAAAGAACAGTTTATGCTTATATCAGATAGTTCAAATTGAATTCGTCTAGCGTTTTTCATTTAACTTGCGCCACACTAAACCGCTTGCAGTGTTCGACAAGCGATTGATCTGCCGGCCGTATTAATTGTTGCTGTCTGTACTATACCTACGTTACTACACGAGTACGTAAGAAGGTACTCTGTTTGTATTGTCTGCTCCTGACTACATGATGAAAACGAAAGCTCCTTCTAATTGAGTTTGGAAATATCGATTAATATCATTCGATTGATGAAGTTGGGTTTCAACTTTACGTAACATCAACTTATTGGTATTTTAACTTTAATTGGCAGTTTATTTAAAATTATTTATTAGTGTTAAATATATTATTATTTATTTGAACCAATTACACAATAGTGTAGTATCTGAAACTAGCAAGATTTGTCAGATAAATCAATAAATGTATTGTTAGAGAATAATTAACACGTAATTAAGATTAATGAACCTAAAGACTTATTACTTTCGTAAAGGTGCTCCTAAACGGGCAACATAATTGCTGCAATTTTATTGCAGCAATTTTTTGAGCATGGCCCGGCAACTCCAGCAATATTGCCGGCGTAGCTCGGCAATATTTTTGTCATACAAAAAGTGTTGCCCGGCAATACCGGCAATATTGCAGAGAGTTCGGAAACATTGCCGGGCAATGCCGGCAATGTATTGCAGCAACACAATTGCAGTAAAAAATTGCCCGTTTAGGAGCACCTTAAGATATGTATAAATAGATTGTATATTATATAAGTTGAAAAAGTTGGTACAGGTCATTATTTAGGCATAGAAATAGACAAGATAATGGTTCTGATTCCTTTGTTCACAAACTAAACTAAATGTAGCTATTCTCATCTTTCTCTTTCCATTTAATTTTGAAAAGGACAGAAGATACATTATGGGACCTATCAAATTAGCCAGTGCCTGAAGTAAATCGATGTATTTTTAGTGGCCAATCACGTCCAAATTGTCTGTGGAGTGTCTTAATTTAACAGGACTAAATTAATATTTTATCTTCTGTCCTTCTCTCATTGAAATAGAAAGAAAAAGATGCTTTGTAACCTAAATTTAGTTTAGTTTGAACAAAGGAACCAGCACTAATGTTAATTATGTTTCTTGAAACATTTGTTATTAACATCATATCGCACTCCCGGTACAAAAACGTTACTTAGGCACATTATGTAACTTTTCAGGAGAATATTTAAAACATTCGACATCTTGTTATGGTGTATGTATAGTTCTTCTCGGCTAAAAAAATGAACTATTAGTGATCGAACTAAAGTTTTGATTTTCATATTAACCTTTCAACGACCAAGCTACAGCCGGCTATCGGGCTGCTTTTGTGTGCCGAATCACGTTTGTTCGAGGGTTTTAGGTAAAAGCAAAAATCTCACAATGTTGTAATGAGAAATATACTTAGATAAATTTTAACAAAAAGTGCATATTATGTTTATCCGTATTAATATTATAAATGCGTAAGTAACTCTGTCTGTCTGTCTGTTACATTCTCGCGCCAAAACCCCTGAACCGCGGTTCAGGGGTTTTTAACCGGTTTGAATGAAATTTGGTACAGGTACAGCCTGGGAGCCGAGAAAGGACATAGGATAGTTTTCATCCCGAAAATCCTCCGGGGACGGGAACTATTAACCACGCGGACGAAGTCGCGGGCAAAAGCTAGTAATGTATAAATGCATCACGGAGAACATCCGTACTAATATAAATGCGAAAGTAACTCTGTCTGTCTGTCTCTTCTTCACGGCTACACTATTGAACCGATTTAAATGAAATTTGGTACAGATATAGTCATGGACCCAAGAAAGGACATAGGATAATTTTCATCCTGAGAATCCCCCGGGAACGGGAGCTATTAATCCATGGATAAGAAGTCGCGGGCAATAGCTAGTAGATCCGTACTAATATTATAAATGCGAAAGTAACTCTGTCTGTCTGTCTTTCTGTCTGTCTGCCTGTCTCTTATTCACGCCTAAACCACTGAATCGATTTGAATAAAATTTGGTACATATATAGTCTGGGACCCGCTTGAGAAAGGACATAGGATTGTTTTTATCCCGGAAATCCCCCGGGAACGGGAACTATTATTCTACGCGGACGAAGTCGCGGGCAATAGCTAGTAGATAATACATATGTATGTTCCCCACGATCATTTAGAATACAAACTCTAGAGTAGAAGAGTCTTGTTGGTGGGCGCACCGGTGCTTACGTTTATAAGAGCGTATTTCGGGTGCAAAGCATTATCAGATTTTTCGAATGTGGAAACTGGATTCCTCATCATTCATTTATCATCATTTTCAGCCGCCTTGAAGATGGTTTCTGTCTTTTTGGAGCAATAAATTATATTTTCGGGTAATGCATTCTAGTATAAAACAACATTTTGGAATGGACAACTAACTAGATAAATTGTTGTTTTTGTGACTTTCCAAAGAGCTTTGTTGATACTTTCATGAAAATGACATGTAATAGTAGGTGTATTAAAGTGATCAAAGTGATCATCATACCAACAATATAAATGATTTTACCACAATTATACATGTTTTTATGTATTACATTTTTAAGTTGTATTTCTTTTTATGAATTTATTTTATTTTTTTATTTACGCTCTGTACCTGTGTGCATAAAGTATAAATAAATATTTTTATAAAAATACCTTAGTACAAGATAGGGTTCAGATAGAGACTCTTAAATGTAACAGAAATAGAAAATCAGAATGTCTGGTAAGTTCATTTTAATTATAAAACTTGATCACTTATGGGCCCGGACCTGGTACTGGTACTGTTAAGGGGTTTCATCACATGACAGTTCTGAATGGAGCACTACATGATACAATTGTAACACGAAATACTCGTATATCAGCAACATTCGTTTGTAATATAAACATAATAATAATATAATCTAGGATTCGATATTGAACATAAACAGCCATTATCAACAACTTATCTGTCAGTGAAATTGGCTACTAGAGATAGAATTTTGACAATGTAAGTAGTTTGTGTCAAATATCTATCTCCAATTATTCACCAAAAATGACCGTAACTAAGACTAGGTGAGGGAGCACCGTTACAAACAGTAAAGGGCCTAGAATGAACCATTAACTTGGATTCATTATTTTTCTATGAATCCTGTAGTGAGTGACAACCTTTGTAATTATTTTGTTGACTCTCTTTGTAGTTGACTCTCATGTAAAAAAATATTTTATAATGTCTTCTTTTTCCATCTACAAGTTTAAGTAAAATTAAATATTCGGTTAATGCTAATTTTGACAATCTTTTTGGAATATATAACAATTTTAAGATTTTGTAATTTATAAATTAAATGAGGCATTAAGTACCTACGTAGTATCAATTTAATTATTTTAAAGATTTTCTTTTTGTTAATAAATACAAATATTTGAGTTACAGCATTGAAAATATTTAAAATTTCATAACATGAATATTTAATATGTTAATAATTTTGGTATAGCTATTATGTGCTTATAGGCTAAGTAAAGACTTCAACGCGTTCTTAGTAACCTTAACACCCCATTGTTTTATTTCTGAATCAATTTAATTGAAACTTTTTTAGAAAGCCTATATCAATCTTAATGAATTTCCTAAGAACCAATTAAAACGAAACAAATTGGTGAATGAACGGATTGTTCATTTGACAGCCGACCTCATTTATCCAATCCATTAATCAAACGCTATACGTGCAGTAACAAAACTAACACTAACAGGCTCATTAAACGCGCATACGAAACCCCGATTAAGGCGCATTAATATCGCGTTTCACTATCGCTATTAATCACAAAGAGCGATCAATGCCACGCGATTATTTTATAGCTTGAATAAAAGCAATATAAGTGTAGCGGGCGGAGCGTGAGGCTGAAATATCAGTTTGATATCGCGCGGTTTGATTCGCCGTGACGCGGCCGCCTTAAGGCGGGGCCTCGCGTAGAGGGGCGACCGGCGAGCTGGCGCGCCATACCATTCCGTGCGAGCACACGCAACGCTCGTTTCTCGCCTCTACGGCCCGTGTACCCGTTGTATGTCCGACGCGAGTGTGTGAGCTAAGCACGTGCCCTTCCGTGGCGTATTCGTTGCACCGTGCATTGTAAAACCGCCAAGATTAGGGTGAAGAACCGTGAGCCGGTGCCGGCGTACGCCATGGCCGACGCCGACCGTGACTCGGATCTTGGCGACGACAGCCCAGTGGTGAGTTGTCTTTTGTTTTAATTGCTTCTAACACAGGTGCACCACTGCTGCAAGTTTGCTTGTCAGTATCAACATTCAATTGAAACAGTATTTCCTGCCTCCGTTTCTTATAAGTTCTTGTTCCTGTGTTCCCATGCGGTTGGTTGAGTCGTACTGTCAGTCTGTCGGCGTTTCTGTGGCCGTGGAAGGTATGTTTGAAGTGTTGTTAGCAATCGTATTGTTGAGCTGGCTGCTACGCGTTGTTATGTTGCCGACTGCAACCGGTTGTTATGACAACCGTAACCTGATAAGCCACCAACTTACCTATGTATCTTTAATGGAAAATAAGTAATACACTTATGTTAACAGTTTTTGTAAGAAGAAACATTTTCATGTGAGGGTAGGTCAAAATTAATTGAAGAAGAAAACATTAGTAGTTAAATAACAGATGTAAAGAAAGGCATTTATGAACCATTGTTATGTACTTTAAATACCTACAATTTCAAATTGAGATAAACAAGCAATGATGATCTCGTCAGGAGTTTTTATGAAGTTACACATCTATACGTTGTCAACAAACTTCAGGCAGACGCTAGGCGCAAAATGACTTGTTCACAGCCCAATCTATTTATTTATACAATCATAAAGAAATATGTACATACGTTATGTTAACAGTATGTCCTAAATATGAGTACAGCTCATGTAAATTACACGTAAACACACATAGACATGAATTTTTAAACACAATTTTTATTGCAAAACGGAAATAATAATAAAGGAGACTACAAATTGATGAAATGGTTACTGATTTAAAAACAAGATAAAGAAATTGAAGATGTGGACTATGGCATTGCTGACAACAAAACCTGTACAGTTGTAAATATTTTGACAACAATGAATCTTTAGAAATAGTACAGAAGATGTATCAGCAATTCAATGCAAGTCTTCTTGAAAGTTTAGACTTTTTAAGGTACAAAATAACAATTTGAGTAATTTGTCGCATCTGCCAATAAATGTTCTGTAAATATTAGAATGATGAGCCTAAATAAAAGATGATATGTATTGCTAAAAACTTGAAAAGTGATGTGAATGATTTAGGTACATATAGTGGACATGCAAGGAGAATATACATTAAAGTTGCATTGCCACTGAATAAAAAAGGAAATGGACAGGATCACAGGAGTATGATAATTTAGTATGAAATTATGCTGTGTAACGATTTTACCGTAAAGTTGGACTGCAATTATTTTGAAAATTCCCAATAAGAGCTAAATCAAAATAGATCAATAATTTGGATCCCAGTTTATGTTTAGAATGGATAGCAATCAATCAACTTAGACAATGACAGTACACTGATAGCGACTTTCAATATTTTTGCAGTAAACTTTTCCTTATAAAGTCGTGGGTCATTCTGGTTGGGGGAAATCCTACGCGGTCTCCACTTGGGTGAAAAGCTGCCTGTTACATAGGTTTCAAATCTTTCTACAAACATGAATAAAACTTCGATTTTACGTTTATTCTAACATGCTACATAATCAATACCTCGTGGTATTTTAGCCGACAGCAAAAAACTTATCATCAATTGTTTCCCAGCGATAACTGCGCCTGAGTCACATCTGGGATCAAATCCTATTGTTGTAGTCAGGTACTGACAGTTGTAGTAGGTACATAGGGTTTATGGTACTTTAATATTTTTTGTATCCATTGGAACGGCATGCCTTTTGGTTTTTGAAACTTTCTAGATCGGGTAATTCTTGGCATAGCGCCAAACCAGGTTTTTTTTTTAATAATTTTATCTTTATTTTCCGTAACTATTTTAACTTAATTAAAATAAACATTTTAAGGTACATCAAGCTTCTATGAATCCTAGTACAGCTTTTAGAAGATCTAAAGGCGGAAATAGTAAAAAAAAACAAAAGCAGTTATTACAACATTTTAGTCTGATTTGATTACTATTTTATTAAATAGTGAAAGAAGACAAAATCACACATAATAATCATGTACAAAAGCTATAACATAGAGGGAGATTCCAAGAGAAATGTTATAAACGGAATTCGCAGCTCTCACAAAACGCAGCAAACATAATTCCATGTTTGGCGACATCTATGCAACACGTGTGACGCCGTCAATGTGGCGGCTTTAACAAAATGGCGCCGATATGATTATTAATAACGAATTCGGCTGCGATTCGGTTTCAAGCTTGTTTTATTGCAGGACGAAGGTTCCCATCTGCGGCGGCTCTACGAAATGTGACTGCACATTGTTTATTTAGCGGAACTGTTTTTGTCCATGTTCGTAATTCGTCAAAAAGATCGGCATCGATATTTTGGCGTCTGTTTTTTGTAATCCCAGTAAAGGCTCTGGTTTATGATTACTATACTAATACAGACCTCATAATTGATAAGTCGTTGCTTTATTTTAAGATAGAATAGGTAATGATCGGTGAATTCCTAGTCCTGAAATACGAGGCACCTGTGATTCATTAAAGTCATACATTCGGCAATAATAAACACGCTGACATATGATTTACTGTTACCAACATGAAATATAATAATAGAATAATCTAGATTCGAAACTGAAATAACTAAACCTGCATCAAATGCAACCGAAACAAATATAATATGAAACATTTTCAGTGCGTCAGAATTGATGAACAATCTGAGAATTCTAATGATGTAAAGTAACGAGATCTGAAGACTTTATTATCGCTTACCTGTATAACACATCATTAGCCGTTTATTTCTGGCCCGACACATATAATGTTTGCGTTTGACTCAATCATTTATTCACCGGTGTGTCTGGCTTTGGCGACATCTCACGGGAGGCCAGAACGCACGATTTATTATCCCCACTCGGCGAATAGAGGGCCACGAATTAATTAATCAAGCCTAGCTGTCACTCAGTGCACAATCGCGGACTATACTTAGCTCATATCCCGAACGTTCGCTTCCTTTTCCTGTCGACACCGCGACGTACCATTAATTGAAATAATTGGCGGGCTTGGAGATTTTATTTTTTCGCGTTGACAACACAAGTTGGCGGTTTGCATTAATTTTAATTAACTATGCTTGTGTGGCACTTATTTTTACGCCATTTCTTGGTATTTCGATGAAAAATTACAAATTTAGTTATGAACGAAAGTTATTCTTAGACAGGTGTTGACTTTTGGTGTCGTTCTTTAATATGGAATATGTATTTATCAACGTTAAAATGTCAAGTTATTCTTGTTTGAGTGTGTATACCAGGAAAATAACAAATTATGACAATATTTTTTCCTTCAAATTAGCATGTCTTATCAGAAAACTCGAGTTATCTAGTATGTCGGTAGGTACCTATTATTTAAAACCGTGAATCAGTGTATTGCATAACATTGCTCGTTATAATTATTTATTTGGCTTCATTTCAAATGCAGATGTATTCTGTAGATTAACGAACTTTAATTTACATAAAAAGGTAGATTCGATTTTACATAACGGTATAACAATATTAATGCTGTTTCTAAGCTACTGAAACGCGTAAAAAACTATAACTACAAATGAGTAGGTACATACTTTCTTAATTTACAGATATTTCCTGTAAATATTCTGCTAATGTCTAATGGCGAGATAAATAGACTTTACTAAGTACTGACTTTGGGTTAGCACAATACCTGTCACTGTTACACAACTCCCAAACGTCAAGTACACGATAGAGACGGAACATGGCTCAGCCAAAGTAAGCGACTTAGTAACGTCTATTTATCTCCTCATTAAAATTTATAGGTGTCCATATCTTTTTCTTTTTTTAGCAAAGTATCCATGCTTCATTGGACTGGTCAAGTTGACACTTAAATTCAGAGTTGCCAGTAGAAAAAATATCGGTATAGTTATTATTTTATGAATTGGCCTTAAGCCATTTTTCTAAATGGTTACTACCATTGATATACCACATATTTTGACGTTTATTTTTTGCGCTGTCGTATCCCACTTGTAGCACAAAGAGAAGAGGTGTATCAGTTGTCGGCAGGTGAAACGCTCCACGCTACCTGGTCGCGTGCTGGCCATAATAGTAGGTGGCTATATGGGCATCTACCCTATCTCATCTATTGCTAGTCGTATTAGTAAAAAAACATTCACACGTTTTTAAAGTAACTTGTGGTAGCCTAATCATTTTGGAGGTTTTATTAGGTCTTTATTAGCACAACGTTTTTTGTCAGAATATAGCAAAATGAAAAGGAGGGTTTCGATCGCCTATCTAAATGTGGTTACGATTTTAGCAGTCTGTCAGTTCATCTTTGTGCGCCTTAATATCTCTAAAAAAATAAACAAGTATCACGTTGTTTAGGTTTTTGATTTTGCCTGTCCTATTTATTTCGCTATTCCGTGTTGACTGTGTGTGGTTGACCTTTCGTTGACGTCTGTATTCTAAGATAAATTCCGTCTATTATTCTATTGTTTTATTCTACTTTATTTATGATCATAGTTCTCAATGCTTTCACTTTACTATAAACTCATGTGATATGGCTACATATAGCTCGTTTATTTTATGCGAACCTGCATATCAAATTGATAATTTTCATATGTTCAGATATTTCGATTATCTGACACGAACGGTCTTTTGTTGAAGATTTAATTTGCATACAAATAAAATGGCTGACTCGACAAAAGAGCCATTGTCACAGTTCTTTATACAGAAATCGGACTTGATCTTTTATCTCTCATTTATATTCAACAATATCTGTCGTAAATAATCGTATTGACATTCAATATTTTTATAGAAAAGGTTGCGTGGGTTCGCGCCGGCTGCCCCTCACACCGACGCATATCGCCCTGAAGCGATTCAATTATTGCTACTATCTACTATCTATGATCACGGATGAATTTAAGTCCGTATTTTGCGCCGTTAATCCTAGCTAATTCTTTAAATGTCAGTGTGTCTGTGGGTTTATTTTATTCAAGATCTAAAACAAATCTGTCTAAAGCACTATGTTTTGTGAATCTATAAATACATATAAGAGAAAGGCTTATTGATAATCAATGAACATTCAAAGCTACTGACGTCTGACACATAAAATTGGCTCCTTCGTTTCTTTATATGACGTAAAGGCACAATAAGAACAATTGAAAAAATTCAACCCCAAAATACGGGCTGAAAGTTATTATAAAAATCAGCGAGCGAAGTCGCAGGAAACAGTTACAAATTAAATATTTGTGTAACAATAGCATCCCAAGCTATGCATGTCCTATTAAAGAAAACTGCTCTTTACACAGCGTATAACGCAACATAGTGTACTATGAGGTGATGACCTTATGTGTAAGTAGACACAATAGAAATGCATTATTCTAATAATATCCCTGTTTATCTGAAGACACATTAGCATTCGCATCTCTATAGGTATTATCTAGCTAGATGTACGATAGGTAAACGCATGGACTTTTTGGCTTATGACGACACTATAGTTAAACCATAGGAATTCCCTGTGTTTCCAAATTCATATAACCCGGAAGTATTTAAAAAACGAGTGCATAGGCATCAACTGGGTAAGCTCGCTCCATCGTAGGCTCCGTCTATGCCCTCGGGCTAGTCTGGGACAAAGAGCAAGCCTATATGAATAAAAAAAAAAATAGGCAAGGAATGTTGAATCAAAAATTAGTATTTTCTGTACTGTAGAAAAACACCCTAAAAAGTAAAAAATGGTATCGAAAAAATAAACGAATATAAACATTAAGATATCAAAGGAAGAAATAATATAATTAAAAATAAATTCCATTGATAAATATTATGATTGTATAGCATTCCGGATGTTCTCAATTATTATTTTTAATTTACTCGATATTGACATTTGCTTAGTGCTGTTTTAAACTGTGGATTAGTTGTAAAATAACATAAGTGTGCACTATGGTTTGTTTACTTCGCTGTGTAGTGTTCTATTACGTGTTTGCTTAATAATCACGTAAAAATGTCTATGAACTATAGTATGAAAGGAAATTACTTTTCAATGTTTTTATCCATTGACTTTGTGCAAATAAGTAAGTACATGCTGTTTGCATTTGTAAAATAACAAGTCTAGCGTGTATCTCTAATACGTGTGCAATCCATAATCTACATTGATTTGATGAAACGGCTCATTGATTTTGCGAAATATTTCTAAATTATTTTGATTGAAAATGATGGATGAGATGGGAATGTCAATAAATAGAAGGGTAGAGTGATTGACATTTACATTCTAAGTAAGATTGAGGGTAATTGAAGGATTTAATTTTTGTAGATATTTGAAAAACATTGTACTTTGACAGTACAATGTTTTTCAGCTTTGCTCGATACGATTCAATCCATAATCACTATTTCCCAATCCCCAAAAAATTAACAGAACCCATAATCACTTCTAATTAATTTACTATAAGTTCCTATATCAATTGCTTACACATTTTAGCATAAATTGAGATATAAATGTAGAACTAACTTTTTTAAAGAAAATAGTTTATATTAAGTTGTGTTGTATTGTGTACCTCTAAAAAAGCATATGATACATTTTTTGTTTTTCTTTTGCTCCAGATTGCTGGTCTGGCAGTAAAAGAAAGAAATGGATTCACACTCAATGTATGTGCTTTTTATTTCATGACCTTTATTTTATCTAGAATCATAAGATTGTTATGTCAATGTAATTCGCTATTTAATTCACAAAATGCGTTACTAACACGACCCGTAGCAATTCTTAGAAAAACCTTATCGGCTACTATAATATTTTCTATTAATTATTAAATTATTTATTGGCACTTATTACATTTACATTCATAACTCATAAATTCCGTCTGGTATTGTATTGATATTTATTACTCTCACCATAAAGTTTATTTTGGAATGTAGCACAAGTGACGTTATGATGTTTTGTTAGGTCAGTTCTGGTGTCGCCGGCGAGTGCGCGGGCGCCCGCATATTCGTACTTAACAGAAACAATTTATTCCATAATACCTTTCCTATTGGTTAATATAGCATTCCTATTAATATCGTTGATTAACAATTCAGACTTATGTTGGTTAACGGTTTTTATGTTTATAACGAATTTATTGATATCGGTTGGTCTTGCCATGACTTTAGGAATTATTGATAATTTTCCAAAATCATTTATTGACTACTTTGTGCTTATGTGTTGTCTGCCTATCTACTTTCTTCAAGATGTGTCTTGTATAATATATTTCATTATTACATGTTTACATTTTAATGGCACCTATTTCCTTCTCATGTAATGAAGTCGGCACCTCTGCCGTTTAATCATAATTGATCGTGTGTTTGTCTGTTATTACATTACATAGCGTACACTCATTTGCATACACATAAGTACCCGTTAGATGACAGGGCGGCGAGGCATGAGGCACATTTTATTCAAATCTAGCCGCTATGAAATGAGAAGAGTCATTTCACCTAGCTTTCTAGTTGCATTTCTAATACTGGAATCCTCTATTAAAACTTGTCTTGTTAATTCATTATCTATATATACTTAGATTCCAATCAAATTTTACAATCGCATTGTATCTGAATTAACTGCCAATTTTATATTATTTATTTAGACATCAACGATTTTAATTTATTTATTGTTCATAAGATTCTTGCTTCAAGGGCTAAATAGTGATTATTCTGTTGTTTTATCTGTCATGACGTAATTAGCATGTTGGTCAATCATTAATGACGTATGACGTATCATAATGTTTGCATTTAATATATTTTGTTAGCATGTTATTATAAAGTTATAACTACAAAGCCTTCAGGATTGAGTAATAAAGTTTATTTAAATGAAACATTGTAACACATTCTTTTCTTCTATAACCTAGTAAGTATAACATCTCATATTTTTTCTGCGAAATCGATGATTGTGTTTCATATTTCTATGATACATCTACTTAGTCACAATTATGTCTGATACGCAAATATAAGATCGCAAATATGGGCACTGTAACGGATCACAATCGTCACCAGCTAAAGAAATAAACGCTTTGACTCATTCAATTTAACTGTTAAAGAACTAATATTTCACACAATTGTGTTAAGTCAACATGAGAAAAACACCATCACGCTTACATTCATAAAAGGGTCGGACTGAAAAGTCTCAAATTATATGTTGTAGCTAAACTTGCAAGGATGAAGAATAAGTTTCCATGTTCTGTCTTCGATTTTGTTGGCAAAGAGTAATAAGACTTCGGGATTACCGGATTTTCGGGATTTCTATTACAATAAATCAAGAACTTAAAAAATAATAATTTAAAAGTTCTAAAACCTCTGGTTGATGAATGGTGATGCTTAATACATAGTTCATCAATGGTTCTATCCCCAATAGATAACCTGTATCTATTGGGGATTGATCCTAACGAATAGTGTTAAGGAATCCTCACATTCCTTTAATAACAGCCTCTCACAGCAAAACTGAGCAACAACATAGAAACTAGCATTAATTTAGCAGGACGCACAAATAGCAATGCACACAAGAAAATTGATGATTCAAAGCTCAAAGCTGTTTATTTTACCAGACCTAATGCGTTGAGAGAGCAAACAAAGGTCTATAACGCACATACGACATGGATTCCGATGCATTAACATTACCTATTAATTACCTTTCTCTTACCAGAGCTAATATTATTTTAATAGAAGATGTTCGTTAGTAATAACAAACAGTGTTATGTAAGGCGACACCGCGCGTATCACTCTGCACCGGTGGGTCTTCGCGAAGTCATATGAACATTATAATCGCGTTCCGATATTGCGATCAGTGCACGCCTGTCCTTAATTAAAGTGTCGCCCGTGCACGGTGAGCCTACTCGAGAAGTGTGGAGGAATTGTTCTTGCAGTATTTTCTTTGCTTGCAAAAGGTTTGTGACGCCAACAGTTAATAAGTTCAGATCTAATAAAACATAACCCAACCTCAAATTCATACCATCAAAATTTATACCAGTTTTTGAAGAAAATATTTAATTGTATGAATTTAGAAACACTGTTGAATTGCTTTAAAAACGTTAAATTATATACATTTCAACGACAATCGACCACAAAAACTTAGCAATGTGTGAGTAATTTAATTAGGGTCTGAAATTTATTTTGTTTTTTTTTGTCACGTCAATTTATTATAGTCAAAGCTTTAAAATAGTTATACCTGCATTATCTGAAGATCACCTTTAAGTGTGATCTTCAGATAATGCAGCTATAAAAATTTTGACAGAAGCAAGGTATTGTTTTACAATATTGGAATCATTGTCTTTGCATTTTATAATTTTTTTCAGTACGCACTTACTAGAATTAATTTAAATTTTCCCCAACATTGGGTTGTTTTCTAAGGAAACTTAATTAACATAACTTGACGTACAGTCAGCAAAGTATATAAGTATACAGGGCCGTCATCTACAATTGAGGTTTTCTTGAAAACCAATGAATGTATTCAAATGAAATTTAACCTAATTGAAGAACTAGTCATTTTCTACTATAGTTTAAATTTTTATTAGAAAATACCCGTGGGTTTTTGAGAGAACTCAAACTGTATCTGACGTCCCTGTATCCTTATATACTTTGCTGACTGTACATTGCAAAATGGTAATTTTTCTATTTACTTTTTTTTATTGATGACCATTCAATTTGAGTTCGACTTACAAACAATAATATTGATGCATGTTAAGGTGCTCCTAAACGAGCAATTTTTTACTGCAATTGTGTTGCTGCAATACATTGCCGGCATTGCCCGGCAATGTTTCCGAACTCTCTGCAATATTGCCGGTATTGCCGGGCAACACTTATTGTATGAAAAAAAACTGCTGCAATATATGGCCGAGCAACATCGGCAATATTGCCGGAGTTGCCGGGCCATGCTCAAAAAATTGCTGCAATAAAATTGCAGCAATTATGTTGCCCGTTTAGGACCGCCTTAACAGTAGCCTTTTGTCAATTCCAGACCACACACCGTTTGCAATGCAAATAAAAAAGGTGAAACAAAAAAAAACAATTTGTAGCTTTTTACTTACTTTTAACTTGACTACCACTAACACCATTAAAGCTCCTAAAGCAACGTTATTAGAAACAAACGCTAATGACGTTAACATGGCTGATAGCCAATATTAACGTGAAATATAATGGCGAGGATGCACGATCGCTTTGTAGGGGGCGGAGTGGGGATGATTGATACTGATACAGCGGCATGCGCGCGCGCCGCTCAAGCGGTCACGACGCAAGTAATCGTTGCTTTTAAATATTTCACTAATTTTCTCTGGTTAACTTGAATGTTGGTGTTAGTTTCATTGTGTTGGTGTTAAAAGTTAAAGATAATATTCTTGTTTAATATCGATGATATTGTATTAAAAAAGTTACACCTTTTTGGCACGTTTTAGCTCCACAGTTGCGTTATATGGATCGTCAGTGGAAGACTTGGGAGGGACATTCTATCATAAGAGAAATTGTCTAGTCAGGACTCCACACTCGTACCGAAAGTACCAATTAATTCTTAAATCTGCTATTAATTATCAAACTTATCTAGGTTTATGAATTTCTCATTTCGCTAAATTGTTATGATGACGGGTAATTACAAGTATTCATGTTTGAACTATTACTTCATATAAGTGGTCTTTGATTTTATTTTTTTAATAATGACAGTCTATTATAAGCCTAATAAAACAAGGTTATTAAAACAAGGTTTGCTTCGCCAAAAATACATTTTATCTAGGCTGTAATATCCATACTAATATACTAATATTATAAATGGGAAAGTGTGTCTGTCTGTCTGTAATCTGTATGTTTGTCTTTCTTTCACGGCAAAACGAACGACGAATTGACGTGATTTTTTAAGTGAAGATAGTTGAAGGGATGGAGAGTAACATAGGCTACTTTTTGTCTCTTTAACGCGAGCGAAGCCGCGGGCAAAAGCTAGTAATATATAAATAAGAAACATAATTAGAAAGTCTGTTTATTACGTGAAAATAGCTTTAAAAGTATTATTTAAGGTAGACCATAAAAAGCAAGAACTAGTAATCAATCAATCACATTTCTTTTAAATCACTTCCCTTACTTGCCCTTGTCTTGTGAAGTGTAACCCGATGCTTCTTATGAGGTCGACCATATCGATTGGTGCAACGTGATAGCAATGCACAATCAATACTTCTTGCTATTAGTACATTATTCTCAGAGTGATTCAAAAAGTAGTTAATTAAAACCTTCTTTGAAAATTCAGACAAATCTTATCTTTTATTACATTAAATTGTTGTTACTTACTGGCTTAAATCTTATAAAAAAAATGAAGATGACATTTGACGCAGAAAGAAAATAAAATTATTCTTATTCTTAATTTTCTTTAAATGTCATCTGAAGATTTTTTGACGAAAAATAGCCAGTGTTTTTTTTATAAAAAGACCGATTGCATAAAAACTTTTTTGATAAGTTTATTGCTCTTTATTAACTTACCAAAAGAGTTAGTGTAGCACAATGTGAAGCATTAGTTTCTTTTTGCTTGTATCTTTAATTTATGAAAATTTCAGTGGAATGTTTGTTAACAGTATTCTCTTAGCACTGATTTGAAAAGTAATACAATTTTGTTTTTGAAAAGTTATTCAATCTCAGTAGAGGTTGTACTTTTTAGAAAGAAAAGAACTGATATTACATTTTTTTTGGTGAGTGGGAAATCATCAAATGACTGCTCCCGTCCTGGGTGCGGCGGGAGGGCGTGTCAGATTTTTACTGACTAAAACCCACTCATGTTCCTTCGATTGCCCTTTATGTTCCAGGGTCACGGTAACTATTATAAACACTCCGCAACCTCAACTGACATTACATGGACCATGCCATTGTTACTTCCCTTTTTTTGCTCAGCGGTTTCCATTTCTTCATTTTGATTCTATTATTATTTAAATAAAATATATGCCCTAAAAATTGTCAAAAAATTACAAAAGAATAAGATCATTTGTTGTTTGCTTATGTAGAAATGATTTTGAAAAAAATATTAACGTAATTTTAAAATTTTATAAACTCAGGCTTTTTCATATTATGACAAACATTTTTTGTTTGGAGTCAGTACTCTTAAATCAATCTACCTACTAACTATGGCTATAAATAATAATAAATAAAATAAAAATCGTTTATTTCAGACAAAGTCCATATTTTGTTAGTGTAAACATAACTTAAAAATATATATAATAAATATAATAAACGGTAAAGTTTTTTTATTGTATTCAAGGAATAATCCAGAACTAACCAATAGTATTCAATATCTACAAAAAAAACTTTGATAGAAAGCCACATTGATCCCAAGTGCAATAAAATTCAGCGTAGTCGACGCTGCCGGCAAAAGTCAGTATTAAATCATCATTAGATAGAACTTAGCAGTATAAACATATTCCAATCGGTTATATTTATTTATGGAAAGTTTTGATACCGTACCTTGCAGATTAGATCGCATTACGCTTCGTAGGGCTTCCCAAGACTCCTTGCTTGAAACACAATAGGCTTGGATTGTAATCAATAGTAATTAATAATGATGTCGTCACAAATACGGAACTATTTTGTTAGGCCTTATGAGTAATAAAATAATTATAAAGAAAACTCCTTGGTGACAATGACAACTATACAAGGAGTTTTGGCTGATAAGGTTCGCTAATATTAAAATAAATCGTGATTTTATTTTATTTGCTATAAAATGTGGTAAAGGAATTCGACATTTTGTAAAAGAAATAGTTCTTAAATAAAACAATGTAATTGACAGGTCTCGTTATTTAAAATAAGGACATGAATTAATTTTTATTACATTAACTACATAAACAGGAGTCACTGGCGCATATCTATTGAAAAAAATTATGATGACATTTAAGACCAAAAGAAAAAAAAAATTTTTTTCATTAAAATGGCATCTTTTGATTTTTTGACGTTAAGTAGCTAGTGATTCTACCAAACGGCATACAAACTCTTTTAATAAGTTTCTAACTCTTTAGGAACTCCCCAAAAGAGTTTGTATAGCATTTCTTTTTGTTTCATTTGTATCTTTAATTTATGAAATCTTCAGCAGAATGAAATTGGATATGTTCCTGCTCCTCTATTTAATTAAAGTCTTAATTTACCCGCCACGATTACAAGCGCGCGTGGCGTCATTCAATCGACGTTGCCCACATAAACTACTCACTAAAGAAGCTTCCTTCGCATCAAATTAGGCGCTTTAATTATTTACTAGCACTAAAACGTACTGTTAACACTTACAAAATATAACTTGACCTACCCTCACCCTCTTTTAACAACCGGGGCATAGAGGCAGAGGGGAAAATAAAAGGCTCTTCAAGGATCAAATTAGGGTAGTCTTTTCGGGCACTAAAATGCTGGAGGAAATAAAAGTGATGCGAGGAACTGTCTGCTCAGGCAGGTGTATTTTTCCTTTGGGGATAAATAATTCTTTCTTTAATTTTGTATAAGTGCCCACCGACACTGGTCTTACGTTTTCATATTTGAGGTAAGGAAGATACGGCGAACAGTACGCAATGTTACAAGTACAACATAATTAGTTTGATCATTAATATCGAATTATCTAAAATGGAAGTTTTCCTTTTCATTAGTAGCTTTTAGAGATAAACGAGGTTTTATTTATTTTGAGCTTCATCATCCTGCTGTATACATGTGGTATGACCACATGTATATTGCAGGGTAGTAAAGTTTCCGTCAATCGCACATACCATCTCAATAGGACCTGTCATTATTATAATTATGATTTCAGTTAATCTCGCGCATATCTTACGCATCAACATTTGCGTCATTCATTATTTACGCTGCGTGTGCGACTTTACAACATAAGTAACACAGAATCGCAACTTTATACATTACACAAAATAATTTAACAAGCCGTCGACATATTTATATTTAACGATTAATATTACTTGCCCTGAGATGTGCCAACACCATCTTTGGCGATATATGTTGACCTTAAGCTCAAAAGACGTAGGTTTTATGTGTTCTATTCAGCTGTGACTAACAGCAATTCATGTTTGACAATTTTACGACCGCGACGATTCACCAATGGCGTCCACTTATAACTGCCGGTTACGCTCAATAAAATGATCATTTATTGCGTGTACGCTGAGTTAGTTTTATTAGGCATATGTGCTAAAATTTTTGTTGCGCTACAAGGAAATTTATTTGTATCACTAGTTGTACGTAGAATGAAAAGATTTATTGATAAAGTTATGTAAAAGCTGTGTAGGTGGACGTGCAAACTTTTTGGAGTTCATCATTCTAATTTTGAACATGTTTCTGCTCAGTTAAAAAAATATATTTTTCTTATTTTCCTGTTCCATTTATTTGAATGCTCGGATATTGTACTAAACTTACTGCTACACCAGCACCTGAGTAAAAACCTTTTTAAATCGAATACATTATTACGCTGTCCACTTACAACTTGTAACATATTTCCATTATCACATTGCACAAAGTCGTCAAATAAATACATTTGTGTGATCGTATTTGTCTACATTGATGCACAAGTATGGCCGTGTTCGTGTTAGCAAACTGCGGTATGGTATCATGGCATGTTTACACAAACACCACAAAAAGGTGCCGCCAGTTACACCGAAATAAGGTTGTTATCACGGAGGAGAGAATCAATGGAGTATTTATTCCAATATAGGTACTAAAAATAAAGTAAGTTCAAGCTCAAAGTTCGTATAAGAAATCTGATGTGAATATTTTTATATATTTAAAATGGTAAACTGACTGTTTAGATTGGATCTAGAAAAGAAAACGTAAAAGAGGACACGACGATGGCTCGCCCATGCGGGGCACACCTCCACCGTGTGCACCGTGTCCTCCAGGCGACCGTTACTGCAGTGGTGACACCCAGGCGTTGCTTTCGTCCGAATCCGACTCAGGAACCTCCCGAACTGACCGTGTCCGGTGAGGACCTGTGTCAAGCGAAACCACTCCTTAAAGAAGGGTCTTAACGCCGCTATTACGGCGTGCCCAGCCCTAGGTAGCGACAGTCGCTGTCTCCATTCCGCCATGATCAGCCGCGGCAGCCGGACTTCGCCCAGGCGTTGCACTTCCACGCGCCACTGGTGCGTGTGTGCAAGGACTGTTGCCTCCAGATCCAACGGCGGGGTGCAAGAAGGCTCGCGGCCTCGCAGGATATCGTGCGGTATCCCCGCGCCATCCAAATCGCCATGACCCTCTGGGACACCCTCAGAAGCCGGGCCGGAGCCCAGGCTAGATTGGGCGCCCACACCGGAGCCCCGTAGAGGGTCATGGTCTGCACGATAGCCGCATAGAGCCTCCGGCAGAAGGCGTTTGGACCACTCAGATTAGGCAGGAGCCGCTTGAGGGCAGCTCCAGCCTTTGCCAGTTTGGGAGCCAAACTGTGAAGTTCCATCGGTTGTCGAGGACAAGTTCCAATTGCTTCATCGTCGACTCGACACCGATGTGAACCCCTCCCACCGTTATCTGAGACCCCGGAGGTGGCCGGTGCCGATGGCCATGAAAACACTTGGCTTCGGACCTGCAGGGCCACCTCGAGTCCCAGCTGCCGGATCCACGACTGTCGCAACTCCTGTGTCATTAGACGGCCGCCGCCTGGAACGACCTTCCCTGCGCTAGGACGAGCGTGTGGTCAGCGTAGCACTACGCTGACACCTTCGGGAAGGTCGGCGCGCAGCACCCAGTCGTACCCCATGTCCTACAGGAGCGGCTCCACGCAGTTAAATTAGTTAAAGTAGAAGTAATTAATATTTTTTTTACTAAAAACAAATATAGCTAAATAAAAACTAACTAACAAAAACTACCACCTTTTTACTATACTTTACTTACCTATAAGTAAATTAAATTAATACATAATTATATTATACTTTGTTGTTTTATGTATTAACGGTACAGGCTTTACATTGAGAAAATATCTCGATGTCTATCAAGAAATACTGCTAAACGAATTTGCAATATAGTGACTACAAGGGTACGTATTTGAATATCGAAGATTAAAATACCTATGCTTAAAATACCAATGTTCAAAACATCGAAAATTTAAATGTCGATTATATCAAAATGTCAAAAATTGTTATACCTAAGCTTAAAACGTCGAAGATTGAAATGCCGAGTGATTAAAATTTCGAATGATTCAAAATATCGAATGACATTATGCCTAAGTTCAAAATAACTACATTTCATACATCTAAATTCATAATATCTACGTTAAAAATACCTACTAGTTGAAATACCGAAAACAAATGTGTTTTATTAGGGTTTTTATTATGTAAAAATAGGAAAGGAGGTTTTCCTTGTTTTTTTTTTGTAACCCACCTAGTAACTGATTACTTACCATCTAGCAAACAAGCATGCAGCAATCATGCAACATGCAAGCAAGCATGGTTTCTGTCACGGCTCCGGCGCTGCAGGGCTCCGGCAGTCCCACGCGAGCTTAACGTCGCAGATGGTCTAAACGCTCACCACCGCAGCTTCGGCTTGTTGGCCGGCTTCGCCGGCCAACCTCAGCTGCGGCGGCGGGTGTTAAAACCACCTGCTCCTTAGCTCGCGGGCTGCCTTGCCCCTCCGCGCCTACGCGATTCTAAATTACAATCTAGGGGTAGGGCAGACAAGACTACGTGGAGTCGGTTTTGCAGCGATACGTTTCTGTCACTAACTTTAGTAGCACAACATATTGACTTTCAAGAAAATATTTTAATTTAAAGACCTAAATAATACCTTCACGATTGACCTATGCTTGTACACTAGACACTGATTTTCATCGATAAAATAGGTCGAAATTGTTCAAAAACCGAATTGGGGCACCCCGAATTTACGTAGTCTTTTGGCTGTTACCCCTAGAGTGTATATAAAAATCCGGAGGCGCGAAGCTGCGGAGGTGAACATGGGTGCCTATTCTTTGTTACGCAAGGGCGAAGGGGTTGCACTTCCCGTAGCGCCGGAGACGTTGCAGAAACAACCTTTTTCCACTCATACTACTTATATCAATTTTTTTTCGATATTTTAACTTGTAGGTACGTATTTTTAGAGTGAATTACCTAATGAATGTATTAAATGTTGAAAATTAACCCATTTTTACACGTAGGTATATTAATTTTCGATGTTCAAATATTATATGTACCCATCGATATTTAGGACGTTCGATAGTTTGTACTTCGATTTTTAGGACATTCGATAATCTGTATTTCGATATTTGGATCTTTCGATGTAACTTTTGTAGATATTTAAATTTTAGATATATTGGACGTAGGATATTTAACCATTCGATACTATAAACTTTCGTTATTTTAATTTTCGATTTTATGGTCGTTCGATATTTCCATTTTCGATGTTATGAACATCGATATTTTAACAGTAGGTATTTTAATCTTCGATATTCAAATACGTACCCGTCTGTCAGTCTGCCTCTTCTTCACGCCTAAACCACTGAACCGATTAGAATGAAATTTGGTACAGATGTAGTCTGGGACCCAGAAAAGGACATAGGATAATTTTCATCCTGGAAATCCCCTAGGAACGCGGACGAAGTCGCAGGCAAAAGCTAGTAGAGTATAAGTGGAAGTAGGTTCCATATTAGCCAACTTTATAAAAATACTAGCTTTTGCCTTAATATAATAACAATACTTTCGCATTTACAATATTAGTATGGATTTCATCTTCCTTAAAGTCGCTCAATTTAATTTAATATGGTCTCGTCTCGTTACCAACCTCAAACAACAAAAGCTGTTTTTCTTTGCCAAATCTATCTCAAATAGTTCCCCGAAGGGTGTGGGGTATTTCCCATACGTCACCAAGATGTCCTGTTTACCTCGCTCAACCAATCTTGATCTTTGACACATTTATACAATGATTGTTTATGGTAATTATGTTTATCGTCATTTATAGCGACGCAGTTAATGGTAATAGTCTTTTGTTCGAATAAATGCACAAAGACGATGCTGCATTAATGTATGTAACACTTAAACTCCATAATAAACTAATTTTATACAATATGAAGTTTTGAAAAATATTGACTCTTATGCGTAAATAACATGTGTAATATATTTACTCTTAATGTTAGGACTTGTCGTAGAAGGTGCTAGTGGAAAAGTTATTGTGAAAATGTTAGAAATATTGAACAACTGTACTTTGAGATTAACTGTATGGGCATGTTGACTATGGCTTATCGGCTTAAGTCTGAGATTAGAATCCATAGAAAATAAACACTATCCTCAATACGTAATTATCAGTAAATTTAATGAATAACATAAACTTGAAACCTAAATAACTGTTTGTCTACATAATACTTGTGTGCTTGAATGCTTAACCAACCCATTGTTACAATTTCATGTCTTATTTGACACTATTGGGGGTAAATTCCCAAAAAATTAAACTATCGTGCGAAATAATACCTCTACCTTCAGTAGTTTCGCTTGTGCATAGATTATCACCGAAATGCTTGTCTCTTCACAAATAAAGATTTATTAGATTGACAGAACATAAACAAGTATCAAGTGGGTCGGCGTATACTTTTTGCGAGAGATTGAAGTGTGCGCGATCTCTTGTCTAGTAGGTACCGTTAGTGGAATATAAAATGTTTGCGCAAACTATTTCACGTGTACTTTACATAAAGTTTATTGAACGGTATCCAAACGTGATCGGAACTAAACTACTGTTATCATGACTTGTTGTTTAATATTTCTTTTAGAATGTGCTCTCTAAATGTTCATTGTCAAGTGGGTAAGAAGTGTATGAACTCACACACACATATCCCCCCCTCCTTACACCCACGCTACCACGTTAACTCAAATAAACTTGCGTAATTTATTGTAATGTACATGTACACAGGCGTGTCACATTCATAATAGAGCGGACTAAGGTTTACAAAAAAACTGCTGTTCCATTCAAAAGTGCAACACCAAAATTTAAACAGGCAAAACGTATGAAAAAAAAACCAGTAACAAGTCGTCTTTCCAACTTATGTATGAATTGTTAATCCAATCAATTAAAAGTTCCGTCTCAAAAGGCTCAGTATCATGGCTATCAAGTTGTTTATAAACAGTTGGGCTCAGTGACGGCGCGTGCGCACTTTGATCTCCCCTCCTCACACCCACGGAGACGATTAATACGTTCTCTTGTTTGTTAATTTGTTACTTTAATAAGAATGGGTTATATTTATTGTTTTAGAACTTAAAAGACCACAAAGTATTTTTTGGTAATATTATTTTGGTCCTTTGTTCAAGAAATACTTAACAAATATAAAAATCTTGTATAAAGATGTTTTAATAAGAGAAATGTGACTGTATCACTTGACGACACAACGTAATAAATTAATGAAACAAACATCATAAAGCCCGAACACAAAATGTCATCCATTGCGAAATGTCATTTCATCTACCCGACAGACAGTGTTGAGCTTTTATTTAGCAATGAATAACAAATTCATCAGCAACGCACAAAAAATATTAATACCGTCGTAGTAACAAACAAACGCGACAAAAACGAACGACCGCATTAAATATAATTAATTAACGCCACATAAAAGAGCATTAAGCGATTTTCACAAAAGCTATTCAATGGCCGAATGTTTCTTTTCAAGTAGCTGTCTCTATAAACGCGCGGCTTTAGTGATGTGGCGCATGCGTAATCGACGTGATTAATTGTCCAATCACGAGCCCGTTATAAAAAATCTCTTTATAATTGAAGGTAATGTAGGGACGGCGACATTACGTTTGCAACCATAACCATAAATGCATGTAGGCCGTGCGATTATGTGTGTGTGTTTTTTACTAATAAATTAAATGTTTACATTGGTTAGGTTCTAAGAAAAGACCTACCTAAATTACCAATCAAATGGTACAACTGTAACTACTGCATGTTACAATTTGGCCCTTTAGTCCTCGAAATTCCCCGTTTACGAAAACTTGTTTAGGCGAGTATTGACAAAAAATATCACCTGTAGCCTGATACCTCAATAACCAAACAACAACAAGAGCGTGACATTGATCCGCCGTCAATCTGGCAGGTACGAGATATCGCACAGATTCTCACGAGTCTCACACGCCACCGCGGACTGTAGTTAGCTGCCTCTATGCAGACGATCCCGATTCTCGGAATAATGATGTGTATCGCAGCCCTAATGATACGTTTCATATACTTGAAGATATAACAATCAAAATCTAAACGGAGGAGTCTTTACGTACCATAGACTATTAGGTGTTTGTTTTTAATGAGGACAGAAACACCGTAACGTTGTATGGTATTTTGGGACCGTTGCATGAACTAAACCAGTACATATAGTGCAAAATTAAAGACGTTAAAGAAATATAAGTTGAAGCATACATAGGGGAATTACTACTGAATATATTGCGTTAAAATTTTGGATAAATGTCCCATAATGATCTAATCAGTCTTTCTATATAGGGGTAATATTCATTAGGACGCTTTTGTCGTAGGGCACGAGCATAGCGCCTTGTACCATTCAATATTGAAAACATGGGCACAACTAGTGTAACCTAATTATTCGAGTACAGATTTGATAAGACTGCTAAAACCTCAAATTCCAGGAGTAGAAAGTTTATTAACTCCATAGAATAGTCAAAGAACCTTATCATTTTTATCGTTCAATCGACGTGGTAAATAGACGAGTTCGTGGAAATTGTAGCATGTTAGAAATCCTCAGTATCATTTATCGAAATATAAGAGTCAACATTTAATTAAAATTTTATCATTCGTTGACATCAAATGCTGATCGGTGATCAGACCTATCTTTGACATATATTATTTATTTAGAAAGTGATATATTCAATATCTTTATTGACCGACGCAATTAGCAGAAATAATTTTTAAAAGTTTCGAAACCAAATTAATATCACAACCGGACCATGAGATATCAAAAAATATTAACTCCAAGAAAATCCAACTATAAAACTCTCTTTAGAAACAAGAATGCATTATCAATAGAATCTCCATAGAAGTTGTGTCCATATCGAGAAGTGTTGCTACTGTTTAATAGCGGGCGTTTTGATTACAGATTACAGTAATTACGTATGTGGATCCCTCTCGAGACACGCGCGGCAGAGGGCAGTGCGCGCGCGCACGCTAGCTCGGTGCTGCCACTTTTATTAACGTTGAAATAGAATTTATTTTTATTATAATAAAGACAATTTAACTAGACCAAACATAGCAGTGTTATTCGAACAAGAAATAAGTCGGACAAATATTTTTTTGTGTGTGTTGTGGACTTGAACGAAACTACTGAACCATACCTGAGCAAATGCAGGTTAGAAATTCGAATAAATGCAAAACCTCGATTATTATGCGTCCAGTGATGAAAATAGACAGCAATCAGCCAACTTCGAACGCTTCTCGTACATTAGAAAGCAATTATTCGACGAGTTTACGCCCATTTTACGCCACATGTAACACCGCGTCGATCAAGTGAATTATATTTCCAGTTTATAATATCCAATATTATTTCTATTGCGTCGGGAGGCACCGGTAGCGGATAATTAGAGGATAGCGGGCAGGTCGCGCGATAACTAGTCTTAATGACGTGAAATCGCACTCCGACGCTCGCCGCCATCTTGAAAATGAAGCAGCGATGGCGGGAAAGCTTGCAATTAGCCATAACCGCACACTGCTTGATCACGGCATATCGAGCTTTGAAGCAAATCATACGGAATGTTATGACTATAAAAGTCTTCAACTATCATAAATTCAGAGAAACTCTTCATTGACTAAAAGTGGCCATAAATCGGTTTGGTAAACTATCTGATTCCATGTGAGGAATCCCTATGTTCCAAAACATAATTTTATACTATTCAAAAATCTCACGGGTGACTGCAGACTTGTAAAATAAAAAAGGAGTTATCTACCCGCCACTTAGAGGGCAATTTAATGAAAATTATATCAAGTTCTGATGATAAAGAAATCTCATTGATGTATTTTTTGTCATATCATACAAAGAACTACGGAATAATCGATTCCCACAATTTAGCATTGAGTTTGATCGGGCTGTGGGATCGGTAGGTCCTGTCTGAGGCTCTGACAGGCTGCAATTTGGAGCCACGATCAGTGCTACTGTTCCCCTGAAGCAATGTTTTGGACACGCAAACTGGCCAACATGGACACACAAAAACCACCAAATGATAAAAACGATCAATTTTATCTAGACAACTTTCTTACAAAATCGGAAAAACACTGCAATATTTTCATTTAATAATTTTTTTAGGTTTTAGGTGGAACACTTGAGACATAACGTGGACCAACCAATCAACTCAAAGTTGTGCAATACTTCAAAGGGCCAAAACATGTAACTAGTATGTTATTACTACTGAGTCATCTTTAAACGACCCAGACAAAAAAAGGTTTCTCAAATGAGCTTGAGGTTGATATTACTTCAAACAAATAATACCTACCTAAATGAAGATTTGCACTATTTATGAATTGGTACTGCCGTTATAACTAAATAATTACTAGGTTCAATATTCTTTTACAAATGACATTTGTATTATAACAAACTAATTACATAATTTGATGATCAGTCTTATAATGCTGACGACCTATTGAAGTATAAAATATAACTGAAGCTTAATAGAGATATCTTTATATAAACTTCTATGATACTGAAATTGTTCATAGATAAGATGCTAATTTTGTCCAAATTGGTTTTCGCACATCTCTGCAAAAGTATTCTGTTAGACGTTGTTGTTAAATTGAGATGATTATGTTCAAATGACTACTAAAATGTGGATCCATCGACAATTGAGCTCGGTTGTCGCCGCCGGCGCTCGTGACGACACGCGAATCTAACTCGCTGCCCCTGCTCAACTCTATTTAGTTTTAATTTGAAACTAATTCATTCTTTCTAATCATTATATTGTTTCATCGATGGAATGCAAAAATTGTGTTGGTTTTTGTGGGGATGCAATTTGTCAGCAATTACTTTAAGGTCAAAATGATAAATGTATTTACATGTACGGGCAAAAAATGTTTGCCAGTACATACCGTTTTTTAGCTACCGGGCAAATTTACAGTATTGCCAAAACTATGAAGAATGAATCGTTTTCCGACATTTGAAAAGAAATCGTTTTAGCATTCGTTTTCTTATTTTCGAAATGCTTGTACAAAACTTGTTATTGCGAATATTTGCATTGCCATTATATGCAGTGTAGTTGGTTAATTACAGTATTGAATTTATGTTAGTAGATACGAGACACACATTTATGTATTGGGTAACTTTGTACCTAAGTGACACAAAGTTTCATAAATTATTTTCGATTCTATCGAAAAAGGGAGCGTGCCCAGCTCCCGCCTTTAATAATATTTAAATTTAGAACAGCGAAGGGATGGGACATGTGTGTAGTAACGCGTTTGGCGAAATGTGATTACAGTCGGTAATTAACGAGGTGCTATTTATGGGCTGCCTACGCGACATTATTTAAATATTTTCTTTTCATATTCTAAAAACGGCGTCGTACAGGCCTGGCCGTTTCGGAATCATACTCTTTTGTAATAATTATCATTGTATTCGTGAAAGTGTTTTACCGTTGGCCAACCGTGTCATGTCCGTTTTGTCCGGTCTCTTGAAATAAAGCACGCTTTCAATTGCAGACTAATTATTCCAACACGAGAAACTCATTCGGTGCCGTCAGTTTTTACGTGTAAAGAGATTAGTCCACTTAAACGACACTCGCACTCAAAGGAGCATTGTGATGCGGACCGATAATGATGATACGTTAAGAAAAGTATTACATTCTGTCCATAATGGGCGGTTGAAAAGGAGCGTTTCTTATAAAATTTCATTTGGATTCAGCGCTCGTCGCGCCGGTGTGTCACAGACTCCGCTTATGAATAAATTACAGTTGTACATTAATTTATTAATTGTTATTCAAATTGGGTTTCTCAATCGGAGGTTGGAGGTGATGTGTCTCGTCTCGGCTTTTTGTCCCCTGATGGTTTGAGGTTGACTTGTGCTCGTTCTGCGCGACGGAAAATTGTTTTCGAATGCTCAACAAGGTTTGAATAGATACCTATTCGTGATACTATTATCGTGATTTACTATATCTGCGTCATACCGCATTGATTTCTAGAACGTATCTAATTTTATTGTGTGCTAGTTTGTGACTGACGACTGGAAAATTTATACAAATCATGAATTTTCAAAGTGTGAATTTTTGAAATAATTTTGCATTGGGGATTTATTTATTAGGGATATTTATGAATAGTCATATGCTTAGCAGGTGCAAAAGACTCGTTTTGTTTATCGATTGAAATATTATACTTGGGGTTCTATACATCATTCAAAAGAGAAACGAAACTGGCCATCCGTTCTATCATCCAAACACAAACGAGAAAGTAAATAAATAAATTTTGATTAGGTTTAAACTGACCACTATGGTCACTTTTGAGAGAATTAAAAAAAACACTTGTAAATACAAGCTTTTTTTTAGTTATTGTTTGTAAGTAATGCGGAATCCTTCGGAGTGAGTCCGACTCACACTTGGCTAGTCTTTTTTTTATTTTGACCCAATTGCGTCTAACTTATGTTAATAACATTTAAACGTGGAACTTTTGTGACATTAACGAGAATTTAAAATTGTTTAACAAAGGATGACCATTTTGAGGAAAATATAAAGAAAAACTTATAAGAATATTGAGTCATCGCCGAGATAAAGATTGAGACATCTTTAGTAACTTTGTAAGTGATCCGTTATAAAACGTACGTGTTCGGACTTAATTATAAATAATGTTACGTCCTCAATAGTTTCAGATACTATGAAACTATAATACACAAGTAAGTAATTATTATATCCGCCATATTGGCGATTTGCGCGCGCGCCGTCCGATTGGTTAACTGAAAACCGATTCATCGTCTATACGTCGTTATTATTATTCTTGGCGTTATGGTGTTTCTAAGAATGTTCCTCGCCTCGACTGTTTGTAATGACAAAGGCACTTTTTATTATTTGATCGCTCGCTCGTTTCTGTTAATTGTTCCGCAGACGTGATTTTAATATATCATGCCTGTTGACTGGTCTCTTTTATTGTGTATGCAAATAAGTATCGATCCTCGTCGTGGGCCAGCGGGCGACACTAGCCGCGCGGCTGCGAATGGCACATAAAACAGTCGTTTAGCGCTCGTTGCTTTGTTTTGGGAAACCTTTCTGCGTTGAATTGAATTAGGCATTTGTTCGTCAAAGCTTGAATGTTGAACTTTATTCTATACCTACAGTGGAACAATGAAGGCATTACTTAGTGTTAATTTGCATACAAATGGATTAATGAACTTTTAGCGAAACAGAAATGTATACTTAGCATCAAATAAGGGTACTGCGGATAGTTAAGAACTGTTAGTTTTTTTATAGAATGAATTGAGTTCGGTCAGCCATAGAAATGAGTAGTATCACGGCTCATTGTATAAATTCAGTAGCTACACCTCAAGCGCCTCTGTAAGGCTTTCACTCCACCACTAATATAAAGCTAAGCTAATATTCTGTTTCATAGATAGCTGTCGGAAGCATTATTTTGAATCAGTTTATTAACCTTAATCCTGTTTAATCTGACGATATCGTAAATGCGTATACGAGTTTGTTTGTTACTATTTCATGCCCTAATACTGATTATCGTTAAATGTTGTATAATATGTATTTTCAAGGGTGATATGGTGGCGTTGAAAGCTACTTTTCGTGGAACTGACACAATCGGCATTTACAAAGCAAAACCGCTAGTGAAAGCTAGCTTTTATAATGCATAGTAGGTGTAGATACTTTTGACCTAAGTTATTTTAGTACCTTTAAAAAGAAAAATGGATTTAGCATCAATGTTAACCAGGATGCTAATTTTGAATACTTACAAAAAATATGCACATGTTGCCGAAGTTCTACTTACGAGTTACGTCAAATAGAAGTCACTTTGGCTAAAGCTTTACACAGTCGCCGTAACGCATTAAGTGGATTTAACCCTAAAGTGACTCGCCCATTTGACGCTCCATTTGACTTGCTGATGCTAACACCGGTGGTCCTACGGGACCCTGGATCTCTAAGACCTCTTCTATTTGTTAATAAGCACCCACTAGTGAGCGCTTGAGGGTTATGTATGCATATCATTATGGTAATGCTATCGTAAGATATAACGTTTCATTTTTAATAACAGAATTTTATTGTGATTAATTATTCAATAGCTATTGTCATGTAAAACTCGCTATAATAAAGGTTATTAGGTTTCAGTGCTCATCCTATTCTTGATTTTCTGTTTCATGTATGGTATTAATTGATTTCCGCATTACAATATTGTATTGTTTTTCTTTTTGCAAATCATTACAAAGACGAAGATGAAGCTGAACTATTTAGAAAAAATGTATTGCCTATTGCTGCAACTCCATCTGTTTTTAACAAAACATTCGTGCGTAAATAGATTTTAATTTTAAACTGAAGTTAAAGTTTGTACTCAAGCTTGGTCCTTACGTCCAAAAAATTGGTCCTTTGTCTAATTAAGTTTCTCAATGTACTCAATGACCAATGCCGTTGATATCGGATCCCTCCCAGCTCGGGCCTCCCAGGAGTCTCTGAGGGTCATCACTACCGTGTTACGGATCGCCCCCACATTGTTTACCCTCTCGAGCTCTTGGGCCACGTTGTCACATAATTGGCCGGCCACGTGTGGTCCGTAACTCTGGTAGCTTGTCCACTTGTTTGATGTGCCTGCCTAGTGGTTTTAGTGGAAATTAATGGACGTTTTAGGTTCTTAAGAAAATGGATTTGTAATGAACTTTCTATTCGTCAAAATACGAGTATTTTTGTATATGGCTTAACTTCGCTTTCTTGAGCTAACATCGTATTAAATTCGTAAGTTGATAAACTAAGAGATGTTGGAGAGTTTAATTTCATATAAACCGAAAAAGATATACAAACACACTAAAATCTTTTAATTACCATTTTAGATAATGATGGGCTTCTGCCACATATTTAAGTGCCAATTATAGCATTTTTCCTTCGTTAAATATGACGCAAGTTATTAATGTCCTTATGATATTGGGAGTGGGCCCAGTGTGTTCCCCGAACAGTCGCTAATGTGCGTCGACCACGCCCCTTCCTGTCGCCTCACCCCCGGTCACGACGCGCGGATGACACTGCGCAGCTGAAGGTTCACGGTAAATATAATCACTTAGCTTTCAGGACTACATTTACGTATTTTATGGCCAGTTGGTTTTGGTCCTGCAAATATTTTGTTGGTGGAAACGCGGTGTTCAATAGCTTTTTGCCTAAAAAAATAATAAACATTTTCACATCTATCTATCCATAGTTACATCCTCAAAAATTTACGCAGTTAGAATAGTTCTAAGAACGTTATATTATAAGATAACACTTTGGCTTAGTTCGACTTAAATATAACTAAACACAACTGACCCAACTTGAAGATCAAATCCAATCGATTTATTTATATTCGATCTTAAGAAATAGCTTTATAACCGCACAGTAGTCGATTCTCGTCATTCAGGTTTCTGATACGAACGTTCGCGATTTTACAATGAGTAATCGATACTGAGTCATTGATTAATGTTATCAATCAGGCTTCATTATCTGATAACATTCAGATCACAAAGGTTTGATAACGTTCTATTTTTGTTTTTGAGTTGATAAAGATTTGGGTGTAAGCTCTGTCTTTTGGTTTTCCAAATATTTGAGCAGTAATCAGTTTCGCAATTTCATTTTCATCGAGGTTAAGTAACTATTCTATAAAATAGCTCACTGACATTTGAAATGTTTTTTTTTGTAATCGAACTAGTATTAACAGGGATTACCTCTAACAGATTCATTGAAACATCTTATTTTATTACCTTTTTAACAATGTTAGTATAGATCACTTTTCTCTCAATTAACGTATCGTCGTCCAAGGGCTAAAATCCCATTTTATTGGTCTTTTTGATCTTGTTGCGGTGGTTTAAAATGGTACTAATATATCAAAATAATGTATTCTGGATTAACAAGTTCTCCATTAATCATATTGGCACATTTACGGGTCTATTACCTTCCGACCTAGATTTTGACGTTTCATTAGCCAATTTTCTCAGGTTACACCTGATTTCTCAATTTAATAGTAAGATACAGCTGAATTGTTTCTGCAACCACGTTGCACTTAAAATGTCAGTGTTCGTGACTTATGCGTCTTGTTGTCGGGTGTCATCGGATGTCGTCGGCTCGTCTGGCTACCGGCGCGGGCGCAGCTTCGCCCACACGACCTTCACTGCTTATTCACCACCTCGTACATTAATTTTATTGTTTTCGTTACAGGGTAATTAAATCATCTGATAACCGGTTCTACTTATCTGGAACCTACTTGTTTGCTAAAGTTTTTTTTGTTTCTGAACAGTACTTTCTGATCAGCTACTCTGTCTGCTTTTGCGACAACCTACATTCATGCAGACAAAGTTGCAACCATAAGCTAGTGTTTTATATTTGGCACTGCTACCAGTTTCGAAATATCTGCACATTGTCTTTTCTGTGTTTAAAATGTCTACGGTTCTTTTCTAAGAGAACGCACCTCTCGATCTTGGTCTTTGACGAGTGTAAAACAATGTGATAAGCTTTCCAGTTTTAGTTATGCAATCTCTTTTGTAAACTTTATGAAAGGCACAGTCTATATCAGTTTAATTCCTACGCGTGTATCCAATTACTTTCATTTAAGACACTTTATATGGGGCAACGCAATCCCGTATCAAATTATGTGACGTGTGCCTCCAAAGGCTACTAGTTTACCTGTAAAGTATACTAAGTGCTATAGTGTTGTTCTTGGGACCGATGTTGACTTGCGTCCGTGTGTGGTCCTATGGCTGCACGTGGTCCTAAATAAAACGCTGTAACTCACCCAAAACGTAACACCAACTTGAATCTTATTCCTATTTAGCGAGGACACAAATCAGTTTGTCCAAATATTTACTTACCAGATTGCCTCCCGAATGTTTGGCTAAATAAGACAGTGTTGCCTTTGAAAAAAAAGAAGGATAATAGCGAAAGTGTTAAGTCGGTCTGGTTTGTAGCTTTTTGTAAACACATAAATTGAATTTACGTTATTTTTAGACACGAATGACGTGTGTAGATATGCAAATTGTTTCAAATTGCAAGAGGATGTGCAAGTTTCACGCCAGACGTTGCGTGGGAGAGCCATTGTATTCTGTGAAATACTGGCGACCATGCTATTACGCATTCAATGTCGCAAACTTTAATTAGATCATTTAAATTGTCGCTTCATGAAATGATATCAGTGCAATTTTTTATTGCTATTAAAATTCCACAATTGCTGTATAATACTCGTAGATGTCCGTAAAAAGTTAACTCGACTAAAAAGCCATCCAGTGTATTGAGTCGTCATGTTTGTCTGTATAATTAATGAGTACACAAAGTGAGACAAAGGGCCAATAAAACTCAAATAACTTTTTATTCTATCAAAACGGCGTTCGGCGGCCATTAATAAGCTAATGACAGGCAAGTTTGACAGCCCGTTATCGCGCCATCTAGCGGGAACAGTTTAATATCGAGCACGTTTCTCTACGTCAAAATGTTATGATAGACGGTCACTTATTCTTTTTGATTTAGTACCCCTCGCGTTGAGAACTGCATTGATTTATCAATTATTTCAGGTATGCGAGCTTGGTATTTTTAAGACACGATCTTACTTTCATGTCATACCGTTTGAATTAAATCATCAATTACTATGTTCGATGCGTATTTTGGTATTATCTGATTGGTATGAGTAATACTTTTAATATATGAAACGAGATTGAAATAACAGCGATAAACGTGTGGTTTTATAAAGCTATTACGAAGAATTAATCGGATGCGAATGTGAATGGTTGCGTGGTGTATTGTTTGTAAATGGGGTGCGTCTGCGCAGCGGGGTGCGCCGTTTTATTAGGAAGTGACAGGATCTGTGGCTTCGAAATGACATTGTCACCTCATCCTTTTTGTCTCCTGTGCCTTTGCCCTGCATAATTAGTTGATTGAAAAAAGGTTTAGTTGTGCGAACATACTCATCCGAGTTCAAACGTACATGTTAATGGCAAAACAACCTGTTTGTTTACACATATTTCTAACCGAAGAACGAATTCAAGTCATAGATAAAAATCAATCGATTTATTATAATATGATAAGTGATGTTCGATACAAATATTATAATACAATGATGGTTGACAGATTGTTGGTCTTCGATTACGATTCTTTTGGAACCCGAGATTTTTTTTTCGATTTGCTTTTATTTGAATCGACATGGTTTATTTGAACGCTATCGGGAAGGGTTCACGTTATTGATTTTTAAAATGTATGTTTGTTTTGATGAACTGACTCTTTAGGATGGTTTTAATAAAAATAATGGATTCGAGGTTGTTGGTTTTTGTGACCGTTGCGTTGGTAGGTATTTAGATATTTGATTTCGGCTTTTGAATTTGGAAATTATTTATGATTAGAGGTGGAAAGTGACTGAAATCTTCAAATTTTGTTTTTTGTTAGTTTTTTTTAATGTAAGTTTAGATTTTCGGATCTAGATTAATATGATAAGATAGAATAGTACGATTAATAGATATGATTAATAAATACAATTAGGCAACTTTATAAGAAAATAAGAGATGGGAATAGAAATAGAAAAACATAAGATTCATTAAAGAAAATAATAAACTGACAACATGATCATATACCTATAAAAGCAACGTGAAATTATATTGAATAAACCACATCTTGTTGATACAAATGTTTGAGAAAATATTTGAATCACGTGTTTAAATAAACTTGAAAACAGGCGGAAGGTGAGCCTTAGCGTCATTACATCTTCTAAGAAGTTACATCATGATAATGATTCATTAGCAAGAATGAAATAAAAATAATTTGCAGTATAAGCAATAAAGGTAAACACAACGATCTCTTTTTGGAAGATTTTATTTATTTAATTCTTAGTACGTAGTGTACAGGCGGACTTAATGCCGTAGGCATTCTCTGCCAGTCTACCTTCAGGTGGTGCAGAGAAATTACGATTTTATTGTGTTTCAACAAATGATTAACAAGAAACTAGAAGGAAGATGTTAAGGAATTAATAACTTAGACTAAAAGCAATTTTCCCGTTGGTCTAGGACTTAAAGAAGGAACATATATCACAACTCATAATATGCCCATAATAATATTCGTCTTTATGTGATTGAATTCAACGAAAAATTCGTAAAAATTAAACAAGACGACAAAACATTTAAGGACAATACCTATCTATCAACCCCAAAACGTAACACAACAACATGAACCTAAGAAAAAAGAAACAACAGACGATCGGCATTCATCGTGTATCATCGGGATCAATATAAACGATGTCAGTGGGTCGATAAGTGTCACTACAGCACTACTCGGTACCACACTACCACATCCATCAGAGATTGATAATGCAACAGGTACACATAAATTCTTTCATTGATTAATGATACCAATGAATCGTATTGATGTACTGCGAATCGATTTGTTTGTGTAGAATCCTCGGATTATCATGTTAGTTTTATTTTGATCAACTCATTTTATACAAAGATGAAACGGTCATGATATAACATTCTGTTGTCTTAGGCGTGTCTAAAACCTGCAAAATATTGACCGCGTTGCTGACAAATCAATCTATCAAATTGACGAATCGATAATAGTGATCAAATATTGCTCAATAAAAATTGAGCGGTCTTTGGTTGTGTTGGTTACTGCTTCGTCTTGCGCTCTTGTTTAGGGTTTATTCTAAGTTCAGGGTGTATTTTTTTTAAATGACCATTCTTCATTCAATAACTACGGGTTCGGATACGAGTATGATGTTGTTTAGCTTAGTTAGGTTGGTTTGTGCAATTTCACCATTAAACTATGTTGATATTGCAATAAAATTCACTGTCTTAAGCCTAAACCGTAAACATGAAGCTCAACTTTAATAGTTTGGCTTTCCAACTGTAACTATATGACCTGAATTCGATCCAAGGGCGGTTATATGAGATTCCTCATTTTACTTGATACAATGTAAACGCATCCGTTTCACTGACAAGTGACCTACCTGTGGTCAGAGCATTAGTTTCCTGAAGTGTTTACGATCACCGCAAGCCTTAGGTAATTAAACTTCGGTTAGGGCTGGGTTTAACGATATGGTTTACAGCCGTCACGCTGCCATTGTATGTACCATATCTAGTGTTACCAAATGTGCAACTATGTAAATAGACAATGAGATTTCTAATATTGTGTACTTATCGACGCACAATGAATCTCTGAACAGTCTCGGTCTCTGTTGCAGAACTTTTGTGTTTTCAAGGAAAGATCAGATCACATTAAATAAAGTCGTCGTCATCAACATAAGTCAACATTGAATGTAAGCAGTTTTGTTTAAGATTCTGTTGAGTGACCCTTGTCTCTGCATTATGTGCTACGCCTGCTACGTTCATAGTTGCCCAGATTGGATTGTCTTTTTTGTTTATCAGATAATCTGATTTTGGTAATCCTACGTCATGGACCCTTATCTCTTCGTGTGACGACTTTCGAAGTAAGTCAATATTGCTCAAGACAGTCAAAAATTCTCAAAGATCTTAATTACTCATTGAGTTGACAGGTCACCTGCCTATAAACGGCACGATTGACGATTTCCACAAAGGAAGTGACACAAGTCGGCCATCTTTTATACAAATACAGAGAACACATCCGTTTGGCGCCTCTATTGATCAGCTTTAGTCAATAGGTACTGCAAAGATTAGTACAAATTATTGTATTGAAAATAGCTTTTAAACTGATGTAATAGATTCGTTTACTGCTTCGAACGGTTTGCTGACAAGCATTGGTAATACGTCAATGTCCTTAGATGGATTGCGTATTAAAAGATTTTCCTATAAGTACATAATTTTCTGGTTTAGAAGTGTCGGTGACTGTAATAACCGAGTACATCTTTGAGGTTTTTTTTAAGCGATCGTTAAAGCACACGTGGTGTGATTTCAAGACACTGCTGTACATATCAAATTATAATAGGTGTAAATAATAATTTGACATTTTGCTGCATCAGAAGCATGATATTGCTTTTATGCTAATCTGCGGCCAGTGGTCTCGATTAACTTCACGATCATGAATACATTAGAGGCTTTGTTTAATGATTCGCCAATCTTCTTCGTTGTCGATTGGGAAAAAGTGACCCAGGGCCACTTTCGCGAATCAATGACTCTTCCCTTTAAATATGAGTCAAGTCAAACAAGCTTAGCGTCACAAAGAACTTTATACACGATGATGGCTGTTTACCGCTTTGCAGAATAAGTTAATAAAGCAAATAAAGGCTGAGCTTCGAAGTTTACCTGACATGTTCACATTTCACACGGTAACCGCGCGATGCGTCAGCGCATCAACAGATAAATCGATGACAAAAGACCTGCATACAGCCCGAGTGTTCCAATGAAATCACGCGTTAAGGAACGCTCCAGTTTGTCGGTCCACTTAACGTCCGTCTCGCGTTCGATTCGTCGGCAAACGACATTTCACATTAAGGTTCCTCGAAATGTCACCATCGGCCGGCGCGCCTACACACGCCACGCAATAAAAGCGATCGATTATTACCTATATGTGTGAAAAGCGGAAGGAATAGGGCGGCGCGTCCAGCCGCGGCCGCGTCCGCCGCCGCTCGTGAGAACTGTCAATATTTGACCCCGGCTCGTTGCTACGCTTCGAAATTGTCTCAACGATTTCGATATTTTCCAATCACAAATATTATCTTAATAACTGACAGCGCCAGATTCCCTATGTATTAATCGGCCATAGTCGTCGCTGGTCTGCGTCGGATCGCGCACCGCGGCTTTCCGTAAACATCGATTCATTATCTCAATCGCAATGTTAAAGAACTCGTTTTTATTTGCACTTTCTACGCATAAATAAATATGTATAAAGGTATATTACTGCGGAATCTGGCACGCGTCAATCAAACGGAACGTACACGAAACCCAACGATTTGTCACTCCGCCATTTTGAGGCATCCACAATAACAGCCGCCATTTTGGTGACAATAATTAACAGATAGGCATCTTCGGTCGACCGCTTTCTAGTTTTTTGTTTTCTAAAAATAATTATCATCACAATAAGCGAGGCGATCTCTTTCTACTTACCGCTGTTGCGGTATTTTGAATAAAATTAAGATTCCAAATGATTTCAAATTCAATAGCGTCGGTACGGTTGTAATGAGCATCTATTAGAAACCGGCGGAACAAATGTTTATGTGCCTGACACTCAACAAAAACACAACTCGCACTTGCGGAGCTATCCTCTCGATTCTAAATAAAATATGTTGTGTAGTGAATCGGTCGGTGAGTTCGCAACGGCTCCATTCAACTCGGTAGCCATCGGTCGCTAAATAGTCGACGCTGAAAATATTTCAGCGCGGTATTTGAAGCGTTAAACAGCTGTTGTACGAGAGTTTAGCGCCGGTGCGGTGGCGGGTCGCGGGCGTCGCGCGGCGCGTGAGTGCGGAGCCGCGCGCGCCGCTCTCCGTCACGCCGTCAATGGCCCGGGTTATTTACCTCTCCTTATCACCTTTTGTTTTGCTCAAATACTTGTCTCGTTTCGTGTGACACTCGTGGCACATAGCTTCCTGATACGCTACTGCCCGTCTAGATATTATGTTGCGGTGCACGTTCAGACGTCGATGACATAGGTATAATAAGTACGTAACACAAAATTGTATACAATTATATATCTGATCTACATATTAACAGAAAGAGTGTTATCTATAGACTAAAGAGGCTTATTCCGAATCAAGCAATCAACAATTTCGATTTAAACATAAAAAGCTCCAAAGACAAAAAACACCAAAAAATCCGAGTCATGTTTGCACAAGATATCGAGGATATCGAGCATCGCAGTGAAATAGAAGAAGCCAAAGCTATTGGAAGGGCTAACAATAAACGCATCGGAGGCCGATCGGCGATACAGGTCCTTGTGTCCACATTAGCATCTCGAGCCAGGAGTGTGTGCAAACAGCGAGGGTCATCTGATGAAATGTTCAAAGGCTTTTAGTTCCCGAGAATTATTAAATGAAGCCCCAGGATCGTAATGTAAACAGTGTGTGTTTGTCGAGCCAAGAACCTGTTGCTTTGTCGACGATTTGATGCGTGCTTCGGCTTATTGGCGGTTATTTTATGTCTGCTAATGTTAATGCGAGTGTGGCTGTTAATGTGGCAACATTGTGACACCAAACACATTTCCCTCGATGGGGTATTGTTGCTTCCTTTGTTGGATTTTAAATCATTACTTCGTACACACCATTATTTTTATCATTATTTTGTTTTCGAATCGACTTTATGCTAGAATCCATCGTCCACCATAACCCATTAGGAATCGTCTTCAGTTGGCACAGAATGGCTGCATTTACATGTTATTTGTGTTCTTGTACAATCAGCATTTCCTCGTATATTACGCAAACACGAAGGCAGATTTCCCTTCGACGTCAACAATACATTGCTCAAATGAGTGTTGCAACGACCTGAGCGAAACAGCAGATATGTGTGGATATCTAGGCAAATACGCAAGGGTTATGTCTAGGTAAACATGCAGGTAGCCATCCCGGGCGCTAACACTGCTAATGTGTGGACAAAGCTCGTCGTGACGGATCCTGCTAATAAATATTCTAGGGAGTGTGGATGCGCGAACATTACCATCACGCCGCGCGACCGGCGACCAACTAATGAACTTCTTTGTCCTTTATGCAAGGCTGCAAAGCTTCTGAAACAAATGAATGTTTTTAAGTTTTTGAAATTTTTGAAGTTATTTGTACTGATACATTTTCTGATTCTACAGCAAATTAGAACGAGTATCCTAGCTATCGACATTACGACTTGACTTGAAGCTAAATTGGAATTCCGTCCATTTTAATTATTTTTGCAGAATTCTTGCTCGTTAAAGAGTATATAGTTCTTGGTCCTCGTACCAGATTGGTTAATTGTCGTGTATTCTATCAATTCACACAGTCATCAATGTTTTCACCTCGCACAGCGACGATATCTCCGCCGACATTAACAACTAAATGTTCAATATTTTATTACCACACGTATTTGTCTTGCATACCGACCAAACATGTTAAGCGCACACGACATCTTTCATTACAAGTTTCTATTTGATTTCGCCTCATAAAATTTACTCGCATAGACACGATTATGATTTCTATCACAAATATTACATTGTATAAAGTATCTGAAACTTTACTTTTTATAATATTCAACGCTGTTTCAACGTCGTAGAGTTCAGTATTAAGTGTAGAGACTCTTCGATGATTGACAGCTAAGGCTGCAGCACCTGCGACATCGACATAAAGTACGTTTTCCTCTAAATTTAATATTGTGTTGTTATCCTCATTGATATCGGTAGTTGTAAATCATGCTCTATTTAGAATTGAGCTTAATTCTAGAAGGCTTGTGTGGGGTTGGCAGTAAAAGGTGCTAATCAACGGTGTGTCCTCCTGCTTATATATGGGTATTACTTCGGGATTCTTCTGAGAACGGCATCGACTCCATTCCCTGTTTATTCAAATAATAAGCAAGTGGGTTGTTTAATGGTTCCGATGGATGAATTCTTTCACTTTCCGTTTCTTTGTTGAGGTCACGATCACGATCTAAAACGTATCAGTGTGTTTTTGTTTACACGTTACAAATTGGGTGGAATACTGTGTCAAGTATAGTTGGCGCGTCGGCTTCGCTCTGTGTGCGACTGCGACGTTTCATTCTTCATTTCCCTTGGCATCGTGTTAACATAATTATAGTGAAATTCCGGTCGCTTTTATTGACTCGTCCAATATCACGTACTTTTTCATCGACCCACTAAATAACTTACAGTTAATACTATATTATAAAATCACGCGAGTGATTCCTACAAAGCGGTTAAGTCGCTCCGATTCTGTTTGTTTTGGCGTTAGCGCGGGTTGTGCTAACGCTATCCTACTTATCGGTACGTGCAACTGTTGATTTTTACAGTTCGTCACATTATGATAATAACATCAACATTTAGTGTGCGCGTGTTTGTTTTGTTTACTGAATTTGGTGAATCCGCAGCGTATAAGGTAGACGAACTTAAAATAAATGCCTTATAAGTGCCTCATTTTATTGATATAACGTTTAAATAAAATTGCGGTCACCTTAAAAAGTAATAAAAGGTGGAAGGAATCCAGTAGCAGTCTGGACCCATGAGAAAGAAAAGTCGAATGAAATGACAGGGTGTGTATACGGGAGCGCGATTGATGTGATTATAGGGTTCCGCACGCTGGAGTAGACCATTTCACCCGAGATTATACTGCTCTGGAGTGAAGATAAAGTGACGTTTAAAAGAAATAAAAATTCAAGGCATTTTGAGTGCAAATATCTTTGGTGGGTTGAAGACATTTTTATTGAACTTTTTGGCGCTTAAGAATTTTATTTTTACACCTACAGCAATGTTTAATGTTATGAAAGTACAACGCGTGTATCTGCAATGAATCACGTACAGCCTTCAGGATACTTTTTTTAACACGAGCACTCACCCAATTTCGAAAAAAAAGCACACAAGTCGTATGAAGCACGATAAACTGTTGCATATTAATTGATATTTAAACACATTACACGCGGAACCCCGAAGTGGGCCGTTGAAGGAAGCTTGCGTGTCGTTCGGAGGCGAGCGTTTATCCGAACGAAACATTTCACCGATAATAACTCCACACAATATAATAATGCGAATAATAAATAAAAATGGAAATAAAATAATAATTTTAATGTCGTAATTGTGGGCCGGGGGCTATGTCGGCGCAAAACGCGCTCATTTCGAACAACGATTTGATTGCCGCTCACAACACTTGCCTTATATTGATTCCGATGGAACTTTAAGTGCATTAATACTGAGACTGGTTTCGCATAGTCGGTACTTGTGTTTCTCGCAATGGAATGATGCATTACGCGCGGAGACCCGCCATTAATTCCTATGTGCCGAGTACTACCGAGCCAGCGTTCGTGGATTTCCGTGAATCCGATTAAATTCACTCAATTGCTGTAATAGTTGTAATGATAGAACGGTACATGATTGTAATAGTACTGAAACTTGTCTAGTTGCTTTCTAGGAAGCTAAATAAGTCCACTTTTCTGAAAACACCTGTGTTCCTCTTCAATGTATGATGGTGTATTATTTTGTTTACTATTTTATGTAATTACTTACTTCCTGTTAGTACCTTGCGTTCAATAGAATCTTCTATCACCAATGAAATTCGACTTCTTAAGATGAATGAATGTTCAAAAATCCTTTCTTAGGTTGTTGAATTTATATCTTAATGCTTCTAAACCTAGTGGTTTGTACATATTTGGTTAAGCAAACTATTCGCCATCAACCTACTAAGGTAATGTTGAATAATATCAACTAGTTATTACAATCATTCGAGCACTTGACTAATAAGGCTGGTTTCAGCGAATGTTGTAGGCCCTAGGCGACTTATTGCGGCCACCACATGTTACTCTCCCGATATCGTAACGAACAAAGAATATGTATAAATAATTGAACAAATTTAACTCCTCCGGCAATCCTGTAACGGAAGCTCACGGCAAATTGTGTTTATTAAATGTATGCATCGAAAAGTAAACAATTGTAGATTAAATGCAAATCGAAGGTGAATAATAGTTTGTACCAGTAATTGTACAGAATACATTGTTATTACTTTATTAGCTATTAACCCTCTATATGCCGATGATCGCCCCTGAACGATACTCTAGAAAAATATGATAATAACACGCGTTCTGAACACTTCACGTCAAATATAGACGTATTTATATATAGAACCTTATTTTAACAATAACTCGGACATGTAAAGAGTATTCTTAACATGTCATCTTAGTATTTTTCTACATTTACGTGTAAGTTTGACGCCTTACGACATTTATAGGTAATTGCAGTTTAAACTGACCAGTCATGGTGGCCACACCTGCCAGCCGCTTGTAATTTAAAAATAAGTCACATATATGAACCTAGGCGTGTGCTATAATTATGCTAACGTTATGTTGGAAAAGTCTATGATTTATCTTGAAGTAGTTCATTATAAATCATAGACCTTCCTAGCATGACGCTAGACTCACTTCCGTCTAATAATCTGGCACAATTAAAATGCTGCTGCAGTTTAGGGTTAAGGATTATAATTTAATCATGTTTCAATGTTAGCTTGGTTTATATTATAAAATTAGACTTGTATGTTACATCCTTCAATGTTATTGGCACTATTAAGAACTGTTTTAGCTTTTCAATTCTTATTAGTTTCAGAATAGAAATTGAAATTGGATTGATTTATTGGATTTTGCAGAATTTTATGGTGCTATTATAATTCCACTAGGAAGATCCAAGGATATTCAGAAAATCAGCTAAGATAAATTCTAATAATTCTGAAGCCGATTTCAACCAATGCTTGGTATTAACCTCTCACCATTTCTGCTATTCTCCACCTACTGTCAACACAATTTATCATTGAGTTTTAACCAACATTTTCTTTCCAGTCCGCTCGGTCTGAAGGCGAGTCTTCAGGGGAGCAATCTTGCGAGAGCTCCGACGAGGGCGTGGGGCGGGACGCTCCCACTTCCCACCCCCACCAGCCCCATCAGCCGCTGCAGTCGCACCAGTCGATGCCACCCCACCAGTCGCTGCAGCACCAGCCGATGCAGCATCAGCCCAGCCACAACCTGAGCCATCACCCTTCGGTGCCGCATCAGTCACTGAACAATCACCAGATGACGCATCCACACCAGAGGAACTCGCCCAGACCTCTTGAGAGAGAACTTAAAGTAAGTTAATAGAAATAAGAGAAATGGATTATAAACTAAGCGAAGTTAGGTCAGAGAGAGAGGATCATGAAACTGTAGGCCTAAAATGAAAGGCCTTGCGGCTTTGGTATTCTAAAACCTTTTCAGTCTATCACGACGAACGATAAAGTCACTTTGCGAGAAGCACATAATTTAACGAGGTTGCGTCAGTTATTTACATATTGCTATTAATCATTGTGACCAACTTACGATAAATCTGCTAGGTTCAATATTTAGAAAGATTTGTTAGAATTTTTTCCTTTAAAGCAAATAGAGAACTGACTTTATGGCACCCGATTAATTTCGGTAATGCATTATTCGGGCCTTATCACAATTTGGCCGACTACTATGTTATCAGGTTACCTTAAACTATTTACCTCATACGTACTTCTAAATCTAAGCTTTTCCCACCAGGTGCGCGACGACTTCGAGTCTCTCAAGTCCTCTTTACACCCACACCTATCGTCACTGGCCTCCTTAGCACAGGGTGCCCCACTATCGACACCTAGTAGTGTGTTCGCTCTGGCCGGCGCGGGGGCCCCTGGGGGCTTCCCTTACGCGCCCCCAGCATTCCTGGCCCCGGCTCCACCGCCGCCGGCCCAGCCAGCCGGATCTGCGTCATCGTCGTCTTCGGAAGGCAGTGCTGCTGGATGGAGCTTTGAAGAACAGTATAAGCAGGTCCGTCAGGTAAGTTCGATTTTGAAGATTTGTTACATTATTGAAGTTTCAAAAATGTTTTGTTTGTGGTTTGGAAAGAATATGGATATAATGTGCAGAAGGATAAGTTAACTTGGTTCACGAGGTTTGAAGGTTCACGAGTTGGTGCCATATCTATAGGGAATCGAATCCATGATTGTTAGGTAAGGACGCAGTAGGTTGAGCGGTGCACTGTAACGGGCTCCGATGAATTTTAGGGTTCCTGTTTTTAGACGCCCAGGGGCCCATCTATAGATAATTTTGTCAACCCTTGGCCCTTGAAATGTAGTTCCTCCATTTAAAATTGATTATGTTGGACCACACATAAAACCAATAGCGCAATTCCAATAGTCAAAGCAAAGTAACATCGTAATAGCTCAACTGTTGCATAATATATCGTGAAGACGTTTATCTACCATAGAGCAATCAAATAAAATCGCGCCGGCGACCCTTACACAACCCTGCTGAATTATTCACGGCCGCACATTACGTGTCTATGTGCCCAATAAAATGGTTTTCTAAATCGCTACATAATGGTCGGTGCAACCCGTTCCTTTGTTACATATTTCATTGGTTTTGCGAAGGGTTGTCAAAACATGTGAGGGGTCATTCGAGCCCCTGGATGAATAATAATCCGCTGTCACGTTCGGAGGGTTTAGACAGATTGTCAATGTTCTTTATGACTTTATTGCGGTTATGCGAGGGTTTCGTGGTGACGTTTTTATTATTATCAACTCACTAACTTATGAGATGGGATAGGATTTTTTGACGACTGAATGTGAACGGGTCGGTTTTTGATATTTTTTGGAGAGGGTCTGCTTCAAAATATTTTGCAAAACACGAATTCTACAACAACAAAATATATGGTATTTTTCTTTTACGTCAAGGATTAACGTTACATTCCCTTTATTTCCGACACCGTTTACTCCATTTAGCAGACAGTTAACAAGTTTCGTTTCACTTGTGATACAAGTGTATATTTTCACCTCACGACCTCACTGAACAAGCTGTTAAGTATTCTATCAAAGGGAAGAAAGGTATAAAATGTTTTGGTCGATCACGCCTCTATTGTTTCCTAATTAACTGGGGGCACGCTTTTGTGCAGCCACGTAAAACTGAATAAGGACTCCCATTCACGGTAAGACGGTTTTCGTGATGGTCTGACAGTGTTTTGTTGGCAATGATCTGAAACCTTTTAAATTTCGTTGATTCCCTGGCCGTGCATTTAAAGGTTATTGTAATTGGTACAGAGACTAATAATTGCACTTCGTGTGCACTAGTTTGGGTTATTAATGTATCATGTAATATATATTTATAGTATTTTTAAGTTTTATATTAATATAATATTGTATATGTTTATATGGGCCTTGATGCCTGAAATAAATGGATAAATAAATAAATAAATAAAAGATACTCCGCCGATCCAGTACAGTATGTATTCAGAGTACTGTTGCATCTGTCTCAGTTCTGTGTCAGCCTCGACAAATCGAGGCTTCTAATGCTAGTTTTCATGCTGGGCTTGAAAAGAAAGGGCCCTGCTGAACAGATTCCGTGGCAGCCCCAACAGCATTCTATTGTGTTATAGTGTTGTGGTCAGAAGGCATGTCAGGCCCGTTTGTAAGGGCGTTTGTGAGCTGTACGTGGTCATTGTCTGTGACCGCCCATCGGCGAGTGTCGTGATGGCCCATTGGATATGGCGCCAACCTCTCGTGTAAGAGGTGGTGGGTTCGAATCCGGGCAAGTACCAATGTGACTTTTTCAATTCATATGTACTTTCTAAAGTTTATCTTAGGCATCACTGTCATCCCGTGCCTCGGAAAGCACGTAAAGCCGTTGGTCCCGGTTGTCATTCGTAGAACTTTGACAGTAGTTACTGGTTAGCCAGAAACTCTGACCAGTCTAACCAAGAGGTATCGTGTCGCCCAGTTACTGGGTTGTGGAGGTCAGATAGGCAGTCGCTCCACGTAAAACACCGGTATCCAGCTGAATCCGGTTAGGCTGGCGGCCGACCCCATCACGGTTGGGAAAAGGTTAGGGAGATGATGATGACGTGGTCATTGTCTGTAGTCCATTTAGTAACCTGCTTGTAGATTGATTTATTTTTCGTACTTCCAGTCATATCACGTCACTTAATTGCCATATTTGCTACAAATATTTTTAATACACAAACAAAATAAAAACTAAAAAGTAATTAATAATATTTTTAATATTAATCTATTCTTTTTGCTGCATGGTGTAGAAAATTATCGTCGTCAAACATCTAATAAATAATTTATTTAGGTATAAGATAATTGGCATTTTTTTCCATTACGGAAAGTCGGAAGCCAAGTCAATTTAACAAATATTATATATTTGACGTCAATGGCCTTAAATCAATCTCCCTGCTATGTTAATAAATTACATTAAATAGTGATATCGTGATTGTAGCACACCTAACGTGGCTTGATTTAGAATCTAGATAAACTATTCAAACAAGCTTATATACATATTATGATTGTAGATTAAACCTTCTAACATACCTGATTCGAGACACAATAGAAAGACAATAGCAGCCCGACAGCCGGCTGTCGGTTAGTCGTTGAATCTACAATCAACACTAGAAATAGAATATTTATTCTGAAGTCTCTTGTTTGGTCTTCTTTAATTCCATAAAGTTAAAAGGTGAGAAATACCAAAATTCCGGAATATAATTTCGTAAATATTGGATAGCTTTTAATCGCAGTATCCATGGTCACCTTGTATGCGTACATATGGCAGATTGGAGTCAAATTAACGAGGTATAGGTCTCTTTTATCTCAGTATGCTCGCGTGGCTCACGTGTTAACGAGGTTTACAAAGACTTAAATTGATACCCGAGCGATCAATTATAAACTTAAGAATATATGCCGTTCAAAAGGTATTGCGTTACTTTTGTCGGTTATTGTCGATATATTTAAATTTAATAACACGTAAGTACAGGTTGTCTTTATATCAATACAGGTTGTAAACCACATTTTATACCAGTATAAATGTATGTAGGCCACATATAATTTGATGGACATAATGAACGCTCCTGGATGCTTCTCTTAGTAGTTATTTATTAAAATTTACATTCAAATTAGGTACCATTGACAAGTAGCTTCAGAAAACCGCGATACCTTATATGTAATTAAAATTCTACTAAATAATTACTTAATATTATTATGTTCAGCAATTCCCTACATCCTGTATTTCAAGGCGAAAAGTCATTTCGGGAGCCAGCCAATTACGGACAATAGCCCGAAAACAATAATTGTTGTTTAATTTAGGCCTTCAGTTTCCTTCTGGTCCTGTGTTTATGGCCATAAGGTGTGGAACTTGGTCTTTTGTGTCTAGTTTAAAGTTTAGCCCATTAATTCGTTCAACATATTGTAATTTGCGACACAAAGTGGTGTCAAACAATGAGGACAATGCAGCACAAGCACTCACAATGTAACGTAGTCAATGTGTTAATGTATTGCAATTGGTTGTTCACTGGTGCTCTTTGGAATTACGACCTCTTATTGGTATTTATTCCGTTTAATATCTTCTTCCTTTGTTATGAAAATAGTTTGTATTACAATAAAGCCTACAATGTTAGTGAATTATTTCGATTAATAAAAGTTTTATGTAGTTATCGGCTTTGATACATTGTAGATGAACAATCGTGGCGCGGCTATTAATTTGGATATGAAATGGAAATATTTATGGATACTAACTGAATGAATAAGTGTTAAGTCGCTTATAAACATGTCTGTTGCTCACACAAATGTATGAAAATCGTGTTCGGTTTGCTAAGACATCATAATAATTCCTTATTGGTGAATGTTACAATAGCTTGCAAGATTCTTGCACAGCTTTGAGTTTAATTCTTACATGTATCATGCGCTTTCCCAGCTGTCCTTTTTTGTAATGAAACGTTAATAAGACAAGTAAAGCCAACCCTGGAGTAATAAAGCTGCCATGGATTTGTTTAAACCGCAGTTTTGTCTACTTTAGTCATCGGGGCTTCCATCTATCCAATTTAATGTGCTTCATGCTCTTGTATTTAATTACACCTTCGAACACACGTGTTTTGAGACACAATAGAAAGACAATAGGAGCCCGACAGCTGGCTGTCGCTTGGTCATTAAAAGGTTAATTACTATAAATAATAATAAAATAATAATACTAATAAATAAATTTATTTCACACAATAACAGCGTTTACATCGTTAGACTATGAACATATAGGCTTATTAAGGTCAAAAGTATAAGGTACTCTGACTCCTAAACTAGGTGTAGGCCTGTAACTTAGAAGTAATAACTTACTTATTAATAAAACGAATATCTGATTCAATATAGTCGTCACCAATCGCTCAGACCGAAACAAACGCATGTTGCCATAATCGCATGGGCGTACGGTCTATAATCGCACGGGTGTACGGCCTATAATCGCGTTTGCACGCGCGACTGCAGTGCGTTTGCGCACCGGTCCACTTGCGACGCGTCACGGTGCCTTTGTGCGATTCCGATGTAAAACCGCTATTTAGATATTGTTCTTATACTTCTAATGCTCTAGTTAGTTTTAGATTAATACTAAACGCTTAATTACGTTTTGTTTGCTTTGTTGAGAACGGATTTAAAGCTTGATCTTAATTATAATAATAAGAAACTGCTCTTCCTAAAATTTCAGTAACGTATAAATGAAAACGGCAATTCGCAATCTTTGAAAGGCTTTTTTGTTAGTACTACCAAAAAGTTGGTTTTAATGTCATTTAGATTTTACTGTTTGTTTACTAGATAGAAGACTATATCTCTAACTTGAATAAGACGAATAAATCGCCGTATCACACCTTGTTGTTATGATTCCATCACTTTCTTATATTTGATCAATCCACTTCGGTCCACCTCGCCTGTTGACACAGAGAGTGATGAATTTGACGATTGAATGAAATCTGTGGTAACGTTTACTCAAGGGACTCTGTAAATAAGCTTCATTCATTCGTACTTCATTCTTCAATCTAAGATAAACTGTGATTATGAACGGATCGCACCTCTACGTGAGTTTAATGACAAGTTTCAATCTTTTGCAACTTAATTACATAGTGAACGTTGTTTGCGTGCGTATTTAGAAAATGATACATTTATGTATTACCTTTATAAATAATGATCCTCTATTAAGTGTTATTGAGTTGCTTAATCGTAAATATGGAGTCGTAGATAAACGGTAGCGCAATCAAGGAAAAAATATACCAAGTTTTCCCCCTCGCTCCTCCCACATAATTTCTTCTTTTAAAAAAATTACAAGGCAAGATACTCCTGCGAGGTTCCGTGTGTATAAACATTTATATTTCTGCTAATAGTATGATTATCGCGCCCTCTTTAGGGCGTTGTCGTTGAATTAACAGTTATTTGTGCAAAAACCCGGAAACTATTCGATTTTGTACCTTGTGGCTTTGTGGTAGGGTTATAAATAAAAAAGTGTGGAACTAACGTGAGACTTAAAGTCCATAAACGGCGGCCATGTTGGAAAGTTGGCTGTTTTCCGACCCTAAATCATTGTCGTGGATTATTGTTGTTCCTTTTATTAGCGTATACTGTGTTGCTACTTGTCTGATAGCGTATTCATTGAGTAATTTTAAAGCTTGTAACATTGTGTAGAAGTAAATGCTTTTTAGGTTTATTTTTTGTGTCACAACCAAAAATGTTGAGCGTTTGAGGTGTGTCTCGTTTCCGCTACGTCACACCTGCGTTTAGGAAACTTTCCAACTTATAAGTACACAATGTAAATAACTTTAAGCTTTGTAATCTTCGTTCTCAATATGTGTACCTATTGGTTAGTTCTAACCTGTTTGATTCCTTATAAGTATCTTACCAAATATTTTGAATCTTCACGACCGCAGCAGAATTGTCCAGAGCATCATTCTAGTGTTATTGGGGCTGTAAACTTCTTTCTTCCTTTAAAAAATCTGTTGTTTAGAATTCGTTGAAATGATAATATTGAAATAACACTTCAACTGCAACAAACTGAACTCCTGTTTGGCTTGAGTTTCCACGCAGTTTTGTCAACTGCGATTCAGCCGTCAACTAAAAAGTCATTAAGCACAAAAGCTGTTTTAGGGAAAATGGCAACTCCTTACAAAGTTTTCATGTTTTTGGAACTATTTGTAATAATTGAACCTTTGTTAGACAGCAAGCTAGAGCTTGAATTTACTACCCTTGCTGAACTTACTACCCTTGCTTGGAGGTCAGGAAGCGCAGATATACGCGAGACAAAATTATTTTTCAATTCTTTTACTTAATAACGGCATGAATGTAAGAAATGACACGGCTTTCTAGTTACCGGACGGCAACTCATCGCTATATACTTATGCCCTTACTAATAATCGCTGCATAAAGTTATGACAGGTTATACGTCAAAAAATGTATGGTTACTACACAGGCTTTATTCATGACATAACTTTACACAGTGATTATTAGTAAGGGCATTAGAACCGTTTATACTTATAACTAATTTGCTTTATTTTCTAGATGTTTATACAGCTTCGTCAGGTCAAATAATTTATCAATAGTTTTATTTTTTTATATCAATATTACAAGTTCCTATAAAAGTCTTACTGTCAAAGTGTTCAAGATTCAGTATTGTCACGTATTAGCGCGCACGCCGCTCGTCCATTACTCAAGCCCCCTGCGCCGGCGCAGTTTATGCGCGACTCTGCGACACGTTTGATTTTATACTATTTATCATTGCTATAAATTGCCTACATTGCACAACACGTTGCTTGTTACAAATTGATGGGGCTATCGGCCGATTGTGAGGTTAAATTGATCGTGGAATTAATCAAGTGGTAGTTTTATTTATTTATTTAGGTCCTTATGCTAGAACATAAGGACTTATCTTTACTTCATGGTGTTTGCCAGCTCACATTAGTAGCAAAATGCTTCAGTTCCGTGAGTCATCATAAATGTTGCTATGTAGTAACTAAGTTTTGAATTCTCCATTGTTTTCATAAGAGGAACCTTTATACAATTACTCCTGTCTCGCTGCCTGTCTTCCAATGTTGCTACCGTGTCTAAAATGACAAAAAGTATAATTTACATAATTGTTACAGGAAAACCGATAAGAACTTTTGTATAGGTACGAGATCGACTGCTGTTTTTCTTGTGATAAGGGATATCAACCCTTTAATAGGTAGTTTATTTGTTATTAGAAGACGTTCTATAGTTATGTTTCTGCAGTTAGTGAGTATCAAGCCAACATGATTTGAAGGAGCTTAATTTTCTCCGAAAATAAGTAGGTAGTAAACATGTAAACAACGTCACCACACCCAAAGATTCCATAATCTAAAAGCGTGGTAGTTTTAAATGCACGTGAACTATTAGATTCGCCGTAAACCTTTTAAAGTGGCAGTAGGTTATGGGTGCGTTCGTCCAAAAAAAAGTTACTTATTTTTTTAACTGGCAACCCAAACGATTAGCCAAGTGAGCCATCGTGCTGGCATTCGAGTGTTTTGGATATTTATTCCGTCTAGACAGTTTATCTAGTGGTTGCTTTCGATACGTTTATCGGGGTGGAATGTTTTATACACTTGAAATTGGAAAGTTAACGACGAATGAGCTTTTAAGTTTTTTTTCTGCAGCTTGTAACGTTTAAAAGAAGCAATAATTGTCTATGGATTGTCAAAATATTGATTAATAAAAATTCTTTGTTTGGTTTTTATTGTAGTTTCTAATTTGAAATAACACAAAACGTGTGTTTTAGTACTAATTATTTTGCTAGTAAAATTTTATTTGGCTACACATAATTTTCTGCTAATTAGACTAATTTTAATGGCGTTTCGAATTATAATAAGCTCTCGTTTCCAAATGTAGGTACTTTCAGTGTTATCGTGGTACTTTCTCGTGACGTCATGCTTACAGCTACATAACAAACAAATTAGTCAAACATTAAAAAGCATTCGAGACTTCCGATCCTAATTAAGGTGTGTTCAAACTCGTTATAGTTGTTTTTTCTTCAGATTTAGATGTGGCTATTATCGTTAAATAGGCGATTTGTCGTCGCAATTAGCCTTAAAATGTCCAGTTGTACATAAATCGGTACGATTACGTGTATCGGCCTCATTATCGAGCGTGCAGCCATTTATCTCGTAACTACGTGTTTTACGGAATGTTAGGGTTTAATATTTTATTGTTGTGACATCAAAGAACATTTATTGAGAGAATTGACTAGCGTTTTATAGCAAGTCTTTAAAGGGATAAATAAAAGGAATACCTATAATGTTTTTAACAGAGCGTGTACTTAGCTGTCTGCAAGTCCAGCAAAAATTTCGGATGCAAGGATAAGCTGTCTTAGAATGTTCACAATAGTTCATATTTACAGATTCAATATAATCAAGGGCACGTTGACAAAAATACAATGTTTTTTTAAAGAGCAGTACTTCGCTCTTTCTGGCTTTAGCCAAAATTCTATGGATGTAAGATTCTTTAGAAAATTCCCACATATACAGATTCAGTACAAAATACTCTAATAATAATACGAAATCATGTCTTCCTATAGAAACATGATTCCATATTCCTCTCATTCAAACATTCAAAACCGACACACAAATCACCTTCAATACATATTTTAATACATTCAGCAATGACACATTCGCAATTATCAATTGTTATTTTAATATAGCAATTATCATTAATATTAACTGTGTCTGAACATACGTTAATGTATGCAGCGGACTAAATACAGAACATCGATACATTTAACTAGACGAGCAATAATTACGAAGACATTATCTAGTGACGTGCTCTGATTGGTCGATATTGAATGTCATTCTTACAATAATGACATTTTGACGAGACGTTGTAACTAATTGCTGAAGATTGTTCGTATTGTTTGGTATTTATTTTTTTATCTAAACTAATGTAATAAGCCCGGAGAGGTTTTTGTTTGTTTAAACGCGCTCATCTTTGGGATTAATGGACCGATTGGAATAGTTTTTTTTTATTACTTGATTTAATATATAAAAGTATAGGAGTAATCCGCGGGGGACAGATGTACTTAGATAACGATTATTTTATTTTAATGGAAGCTTTGACATTGATTTTCAATCTTTTTCAAATTGGAAATGCACTGTTTACCTAATTACCCAACTTAACTACCATGTCTTGTTTTAAAAAAAAATCATAAAACAATGTTGATTTAATTGTAACCTAAAAAAATTTCATCACCTGCTTCCAAAAAAACCCACCAATTTTATGAAGACAATTTAATCAGTATAAAGTTACCTTCTATTTCGACGACATATCACGCGCATGCGTCGTTCTCGGCGTGATATCTGCGCTGACGCACCCCAGCCGATCGCTATTTCTGGGGGCTCGCATGGGGCCCCTAGCCCGGCGCAAGATACGCGCCATGGGAGGCGAGTAGTGACAAGGACTATGGAGCGATGGTACCGGTGATGAGATCAGGCTTTAAAGAATTATGGTCTTTATGTGGGCCTAATTTGTGTTTAGATTAGGTTGTATACGTTAAACTTGGATTACATCCACGAAATTCATGTTAACTTAGTGTGCTTTACACCTACTTAATATTATGTTTAATGCCAATAGTAGTTATAAACTCCTAATCTACAAATATGCAGATAAAAAATTGTTCTTATACTGACCCCTTATTTTATACTTAGAAACTTATCCTGCTATGTAGCCTGATGCTACAAACGAGTTGCACTGTAGTCTACAAAAATGCTCAACGCTTTCTTCCCAAAATTATTTGCTTCCTTTTGTTGTTTTTTGTGAATGTGTTCCTTTCTGGATTTCGGACCTCTTTCTCCTTGTTTACTCTGTACGGTACTTGTTGAGTTTTCTTTTGCACACTGGCCAGTAATCGCTTTCTCTCCTCTCTTAATCCTGATTGCATCGCCTAACAGTGGGAGTGCTATCAAAGCGTGCAACATGGCGCATGTGGCGTATTAATTTGATATCCTTCTTATTTGCAGATGTACCGAACAATAAATATAGTCGTTGATCAAAATAGTTTGATTCTGTTAATATTTTCTGGTCTTTTGATACAGTTTGTAAAGGACCAAAGTGCCGGGGTTGCGGAATGTTTATAATAGATACCGTGACCCGGAACATAAAGGGCAACCGAAGGAACATGAATGGGTTTTAGTCAGTAAAAGTCTGACACGCCTTTCCGCCTCATGGCGGGAGAAGTCATTTGATGATTTCCCACTCCCCCCCCCCCCCCCAAAAAAAAGGACCAAAGTGCAAACCTTAATTTACTCTGTATCTATCTTTTAAGTACTTTTGAGGTATAGTAGTGTAATGTTTATTACTCGTATAAGTAAGTTGTAAAATAAATATTGTGCCTAGTTGATTCGCAATAACAGAATGGATGATATCATTCGCAGCTAAAATCAGTATAGTTGTTGAAATGCAAACGGAAACAAATGTCTACTATAACACTTTCGATAGTAGAATCCAGCGTACTACAAGATATTTTGGTATCAAATGATTACTACATCGTGAAATTATTGGCTCTTCTACTTATAGATGAAATATCGTATCAACGATTATGATAACTTGTCGATAGACGAAAGTAGTATTGATGGGGAATGGATGAAAATTGAGCCTGTTCCCAGCTTTGTTTTCGCCATTCTCGTAAGTACATTGTTTAAGAGTATAAACTGATTTATTATTTGATATGATCCGTCGACTGACGGCTCCCACTTGCAATACAGACATGTTTTTATTGTGTGTTAATTCTACGTTTCTAGTAACCTACGGCTACGTCCGTAAGCGATTCTTTGTGATTTAGGAATGTTTATTTGCTCTTAGTATTTTTAGAACTGTGTACGTTTAGAGTATTTTTTGTTGTATTTGTAGTTTTTGCTTAACGGATCACTATCCATTGTTTTATTAGTATTTCTAGAATGCGGTTGTGTAAATTTTCCGCTTGATTCTGAAGACAGGTGCGTTTTGCAGATATTGAATTGTATTTGAAACATTGTTATACTGTATGTCTTGGCTAAGACTTCTGTTCTATATTTGCTAGAACTGTTTCTGAATTTTTGAGATCTACACTATCTATGATGTTTCGATTATTAAGTACATTATCTTTCGTCTATATTGTCTGTACTTAAAATATTATGCCTAGGAAAGAAATCTTTTAAAGAAAAAAAACTTTTTTCAAAAAAATAATAACCGCCTTCAAAAACTAAAAACCCAAAAATAACTAAAATTTCGGAAGTCGGTGGCAAAACAAATTCAGTCAAAAATTGACTGGCAGAAGAGAAGCCACCGACTTCCGAAATTTTAGTTATTTTTGGGTTTTTAGTTTTTGAAGGCGGTTATTATTTTTTTGAAAAAAGTTTTTTATTTTTTACTTTTTAGTGTCGACTCCCAATGTTTGACTGTGTATAGTATCTTTCAAAGTAATTTCTTTTCAAAATAAAACTACTAACAATCTTATAAAACGAAAATAGAAACTTGAAGACAAAGCACACATCGTCTATGAAAATTTCGTCAATATTTTTTTGTTCTTGGTGAATTTTTCGAGAAGCACTGAACCGATCGCCACAAAAATTATATGGGACCACCCCTGAATCATGACTTATCAAACAAAAAAAGAACCATCAAAATCCGTTTACAATTGACGGAGATATCGCGTAACAAACATACAAAAAAAAAAAACAAAAAAAAAATACAGACGAATTGAGAACCTCCTCCTTTTTGAAGTCGGTTAAAAATAGCAGACCTAAAGTTCTGTAGTAATAGTTTCATTAATTAATTTCTGCAATCTTAGTTAAATGTAATGTCGAAATAGTAGGAGATGGCCATCGGTGTGGACACGTGGGCCATATGTATCGAGTCATGGCGCATTAGCGTGTCGGGTGACCGTCACTCTGCAACCGTGCAACACGCTATAAATAAATGAACCGGGATTCTGTTATCACTGGCTTAGTAATCGTATGAATTTGATGAAATTTTCAGGTAGAATTGATTATTGTAAAATATATTTTATTAAACACGACAAAATTTTGATATCTCTGTAGACCCAAGCTCTGCCTTGCATGACTTATTTCAGGATTTCATTTCACGGCTAGACACAATGATGCTCTAGATACAAATTGATTTCTACGTCAGTCATGTTTTATATTTCAAAAATCTAACTACTTACACCCTTTTGTTGCTCATTTACTTAAATGATTGCCAAGTATTCTAAAGATCTAGGCTCCCGACCCGTCCAATAATTTTTCTCAACCAATGCCTCCCTTAAGAAATCCGAATCACTTACGATACGTACATTAAATCACTGATCTCACCTACCCCTGGCCACGCGTCTCGCTCTCGTGTTACTAGAGTGGCTCGCGCTAGGGTGGAGGGTGGGCCTGAAATAGGCGCACACGCATCTGCCGGTATTAATAGCCCCCCAAAGTGAATGTAGTATCAAGGACGCGGACGTTTATATCGCGTGATTGCTGAAGAAGGCGAGGTTGAACAATGTTTGGGCAGTAGAACTTGGATCGGTGAAACGATTGTTCTTGAAAGAGGTTGGTGTACGAAATTGTCGTTGCTGGTTACTGGTCTGGCTAATGCCAGATGAATAAGGAATCCATCTCACTATATCTTAAGGCTATATAGTAAAACTCAATATTGTGTGCTTTGTATTTTGCGCAAATTGTATTTGTATAATGTCGTTATTTGATGTATCACTTGGTTATGATCCGATTGTTGTAGCACCAAAATGCAAAGACTAAAAATTTACTAACTACGTTTCTATAAGCATTTTACTGTAAGTAGGTAATTTAGTAAAATACTTCCTCTAACAAGTTGATGGATGGCTCCGTTTCTTTGTTCCAAAACCACGGACGCAGATTTATTATTTATATTACAACTTCCTTTACGTGAAACCCTAAATCGATACGAACATTTGGTTGGCAGTTTTTGCTCCAAACATTCCTATAAAATGTTTATCACCGATGCCTTGTACACATGTGGCGGCAGCCCTCTTGACTAAAGATTATTCTAAAATTTCCAGATTGCCACCCCGGGCAAAAAATAAATAAATCCATGCCTATGGACAAAAAATGTCCCGAATCCTCGAGTAGATGATTACAATCCCCTTGAAATACAGATTTACAGTTATCGCTGCCACGAACCATGAGAAATAATCTGCCGTCATTTTTATGAGCGTTTTTAATATTTGTTTCATAATTCTTTCAGTGTGTAGATATCATGGCGACAGGAGGGGAATGGGATGAATTGAATTCAGTCTATATCATTTAGTTAAGCATTGACTTTTCTATGTATCATCACTGCTAATGTCATTAAACCTTGCTAAAATATCGCAATGACTTGACTAAATGAATGGACTGTTGATTGTAGGGCTTTTTTATTTCCTTAAGGAGCTTTGCCACATTTTGTAATTTGTAGATATTGTTATATATATATATATACGTTAATCATTTAATTTCGTTTCATTTATAATAAAAGTATTTTCTTCAATTATAAATCTTTACCTTTCCTAAACAATTCATCAGTGTGTGTTATTTAATTACCGTCTTTCTTTTTGTAGGCGTAACTATTTTGTTTATGTCAGTGTTATTTGCATGTGTTGGTGCCGCCGGGGGTGTGCGGGCGCAGCCGACCCGCGGGTTATCATTTCCTGTTCTTATTTTAAATTTTACAACATAATATTTTTTGCTTACGGCGGGATGTTGAAGCGCTGTTATTTTATTACTTTGTATATGAAATGAAAGCTGGAGCGATCTTGAGATGCTCGAAGGTTTAAAAAATGTTAATAAAATAATATAATTCAGGTTCTAAGCAATGCATTAAAAAAATGGGATACTAGAGGGTTTAGTGTTTGCACAAGAAAAGTGGTGTTATCGAAGAATGACTTGACGTTGTTTTCATTGTAAATGTTTTCAAATTGTAATTGTAACACGAAAGGACCGGATTGTAACAACATTTCCTTTAATTCACGGCTACCTCGCAATTTCTCAATTTTCCTACATGGGTTGTCGGCACAGTCGATTCGGACGATAAAACTGCAAACAACAATAATTTTACTGTTTATACACGTAATTGTTTATTAGGGCGAACTTGGTCGCCGGCGCCTTTTGTCGGTCGATACGTCAATATGATTTTATTGCGTGCCATTCGCTGCGCCCGCGCCTATGTGTAAGCACCTTTAAGATTTGCGATACGAATTCGATTCTTGACTTCGCCTGTTAAATGTATTTTCTTAATTTAATTGTTACTGTTCAGTAGCTTAAATGTATCATACCTTTTTTTTTTGGTGAGTGGGAAATCATCAAATGACTGCTCCCGTCTTGAGTGCGGCGGGAGGGCGTGTCAGACTTTTACTGACTAAAACCCACTCATGTTCCTTCAGTTGCCGTTTATGTTCCAGGGTCACGGTAACTATAAAAAACATTCCGCAACTCCGGCAGGCGTGGCCCTGTTGGCCCCTTCGTGGAACACTAACGCGCCGTCGACGCGGTCCTGGTCCTAGCCGGGCGGCGAGCTACCCATACCCAGAACCGCGCCTACGGTGGCCGGTAGTCGTCTTGTGACTCTCGACGTCTTCGCCTGGGTCTTAGTCCGGGGTGAGAGGCTCGTCGTTGCCTCTCGCGCGCCGCCGCTTCCTTCACCAGCATAACTGCTTCGCAGAAGGAGGCGACGGCATCCCATTCCGTCTCGCCCCGAAGCATGGCCAGAACCAGCGCCGGGCGCGAGAGGTCACCGCCGCCGATCGCCTCTACGAGGACACGTCGATGGTCCGCCCATGCGCGGCACACCTCCACCGTGTGCTCGACCGTGTCCTCCAGGCGACCGTTGCTGCAGTGGTGACACCCAGGCGTCGCTTCCTCCCGAATCCGACACGTGAACCTCCCGAACTGACCATGTCCGGCGAGGACCTGTGTCAAGTGAAACGTGAGAGCGCCGTGGCGCCTCTCCAGCCACTCCTCAAAGAGGGGTCTTACCGCCGCTATTACGGCGTGCCCAAAATGTATCATACTATGTACCTTAGAATCTTATAATTGAACAATATTGTTTTATTATAAGACTCTTTACTTTAAGACAACATAAGTATATTAGGTGTTAATTCTAATACTTCAGTAGTATTAGTAGTCTCTAATTGACTGAATCAGAAGGCAATACCAATAAAAAAAAGTAACTACAATTCCAATAAAATTCTTAATAGCCCAATTAGAAGAAACCACATACAAATCTAACCAACCACAAACAAACAGAAACGCGAATGATCTACCAAAGAGTATACCTAACAATGGTGATGTCAAAACATTGGCCCTTTGATCAGAGCCCAATTAAACATGTTCTAGGAAATCACTTAATGAGTTGCACGTAAACAGCTGTAACTTGTTGCACTTACTGATGCACTTAGGGACTAAGTAGAAGAGCAGGTGCTTGGTGTCACTGGTCCTGTGCTTTGGTCTTTGTAGACGTGAATTAAACTTAATACAATTATTGCTGGATGCGGTTTGAACTTCAATGTTGTGTGTTTGGGACTAGAATTTTGCTGAATTTAATGAGATTCTTATTCGATAGCAGTAATGCCTTTTTTATTACTTATAAGTTTTAAATTAGTCTGCCCCATTAACTGATCAGGCTTTTAATAGTTTTCTATTTGGTAAGAACCACAATTTTTGCAAAATAAAAATCTGAGTCCTGAAAATAATTTTTGTTACTTGCAAAGGTCAAGCTTGTGTCAAGCTTGGGTCAAGTGTGTGTCTACAAGAGGGTGCACTGAAGCCTTAGCTTTACTTATTAAAGTAAAAGCACAATAAAGCCCAACCAATCGCTTGAGCACGCTTCAAGCGCTAGCCGGTAGCGTACACGTCATCCTCACTAGAGGAGTGCGCTTGATTTGTTTAGACAGCGGCGATCACAAAGCGGCGGCGATCAGCCTGTAACGTTTCCTCTTTACGACCTTCCCAACTGTGGAACACTTTGTATAGTTATCCATTGTTTTATCAATTTCAATAATTTATCACTTGTGTCGAGAACGGAACGCGTCCGTCGCCACGTCGGTACAACGTGTGATTCTTGATATTCTGAGAAGTAAACGAGCAACTGTTACGATTGCTGTTGGTTTTTTTATTGCGTTTGGTTGCTGTAATCTGTTCGCTGTTATGCAAGGAGCGTTTTGACAAATATTTGTGGCGTGCGCTGAACTGTATGATGCTGTTGTTTACAAACTCGCTATGTCTGAAAGTTGGTTGTGGCTTCAGCGTAAACATTAATGAAAGAAAACATGATAGGTATGTGCGTAGTGTCGCAATTTGTTATGTTCATTGATGGTAGGATTTTAAAGACGGATGAAACACATCTGTTTTTGAAATTCTAATATCAAATTATATGTATTCAGCGGTGTACAAAAATACCACGTGATCTAAATAAGAATTGTTAACCTAAATCTAATTTGTCAACTCCTAAAACCAATAAATGAAATAGACAAGCTAAACACGAAGTCAATCTAATTAAAAATCAAACATTTGTGATAGTAGAACTAAACAATGGCTGCGACGGGCGCGCCACCTAGGGCGCGGGGCTGTAAACGACATACCATTAACGGGCTGTTTATAGGCGCTTTAAACACTACTTTAATTAAGTAAGTCGCTTATGTTGTGTCGCGAGTTATAGCTGATGTAACGCCTGTGCATGCATTGAATTTCCTTATGTATTGTCACGATCTGAACTTAGAAAGGGAAATCTTGAGAGACAGATTTCAGTGACATCATAAGAACGATAGAGAAAGGGTTTGTCTCAACTCGACATCTCAATTTCTAAAGGACAAATATAAGAATACATTTTTGTTTCCTAAAGTGAGCAATATTCTTCATCAGTCAGGTAGAACTCACTAGATGCTTCTACTAGTTGTTTACAATTCGTAAGTAGGGCTAGTAATGCGTTGTCGGGCCGTTATCTGTTAAAAACCATTTAACCCTCTTCTTGGAAGACTTTTACAACTTATGTGGGAAGATAAGTCGTTGATTGATTCCACGTTTAGTTTCATCAAGTGAAAACAAACTGAGTGGAATTACCATAGAAATAGCAATTCATAAAATCATACTAATGAAACTAAAGGGGATAGTGACATTAAAAGCTAAACTAAAAAAATGTTTTACGACTGAGATCCATCTCAAATATTAGTATTCAAATCGGTCTCATGCAAAAATAAAGCTCTTTCATCAATACTAATTTTTATAGCAACCAAAAGATGTAAAACATATATTTATTTTCTTTTTCAAAAATTGCTTTAATCTTAGCTGGGTTTAAATCTGCTGCTAAACCACAAGTGTTTACACTTTCTGTGAATGACGATTAAATTATTGAATTAATAGGTGTTACTCAGAATCTAGTGCCACTTGTGTTTGCTTTTAAATGCATGATGGGATTCCCATTGACATCTTTGCTTACAACAATAATACTCTCCATCGTTTTCTCTTTTATACAAGAAATCCATGAATTTGTTTTGTTATCGAGGTTGGGGAAAATATAAGGATTAGTGATTTCGATTTCTAAAAAGTCTCTGTTTGTGCTGTTTCTAGAAGCTGTTCTACAAGCCATCTAGTGATTTCCTCCTTTCACTGAATTAATTGGATTCTAAATATTTACTCTAATAATAACACTATTGACAACTGTTAATTGACCAATACCATTGTCTGCTCATTTTATTTGTTGTTTCATTTCGCACCAATTATTCTCTCCTCCGTAATGACTCTTGATCACGTTACGGTTTACCCGAACTCACCCAAACATTGAGCTATCACGAGCTCAATTACTCTCACCACGAGGGGAGATCGGGGCAATCGGGAACTATTGACTATCACGTGTTAATTAAAATCGCGCGGCGATAAATCTTCGCCCCGTGCGAAACGACGAGTGTTGGCAAAGGCAATTAGGGATGATACTTCAACTATCTGAGGGTAGTTCCAACATCTATTGTAATTGTACCGCCATTATGGATACTAATTTCATCCCACACTACAAAGATTGTAAAATCTTTATTACTGGCGATAGCTCCATGATAAAATACAACAATTGCGTTTGTAAAAATGAACATTTTTAAATATAATAGTTTTTTTGTAACAATAGCGTTATCTCCAAACTCTAATTACACGTACCGGATTGGAGCACTGATAAAAAAATACTTGTTCGTGGTATAATTTAGTCGCTAAGCCCCCATCCGTGCAATAATATTATGTCACTTATAAGAATGTCAATTACATAAGTATTTTTGAAGTAGATAATCCTAAAATTAGTTGACAATGTTGTAAATTTCCATCTGGAGAACACATTTTGAAGAATCTTTAACGTTTTATAATTATCCTACGGTTCCTCTTCGGGTTGATGCTAAAGTTAGCCCAGACAGGCTCGGGTCAATAGGCCTAAGTCAGAGGTCGATCATGAAAGGACTCCTATTAATCTGGTTGAGTAAGTATGATCCTAAAGCCACAAGGACCATAATAGAAAATGTAATATTAATGTTACATTCTCTTCAGACCTTGGGGTTATAAGGAAGGGATGAAGTATGTCCATCTTTTACACAATAACCTAAAACTAACGTAAACGTGACTCACAAGCGTTCACCCAAAAATGTTAAAATACCGTGTATTTAAACTCGAACATTTGTTTCTGATTATGATGGAATTTTTCGTAGCCATTTCATTGTAATTGCTTTGTGCTAAATCGTTATTGTGGATCTTTCATTTCACCCACATGGTGAATAAAAACTATTGGTGTCCGTCATGCCATTGTTTCACGGTTTCACACAAAATTTCGTAGAATCGTGCCCAATAATGCTCCGTATCTATTGACTTCCTTTCCGATAATAAAGATTCTTCGACGTTCTATTGTTTGTTGGACAAAAATAATATTTTAATCGTTATTTAAACTTTTTGCCAGAATTACCCAGTCGACCCATTCTATTGTAATTTTTATTGCAGTTAGATATTATTATGCTTGGGTATTTTAAGTTCGGTGATAGTGAATCGTATAGTAGACATTGAGTTGTAAATTTTATTATGTTTTACATTGTTTTATACCCTTACTTTTTCAGGTAAAGGTTTAGAAAGAACACCGAGATTGTTAAAATTGTTTTAATCTGTAATTTGGAGTAATGTAAATGAGTGATGGTTCATTTCTCTCTTATACATATAAGACCACATGCTAAATTCGTTTAAATATATAAAATTAAATTACCTGATTCGTGCAATTCTGGTATGGGTTTCATCCCAACACATTTTAATTGAAATTTTGTGTAGATACGGTTAAGCCATTTTTCCAAAAAGTAGCCTAGGTACTAAATTATACATAAAAGTACTCAAGTCAAGGTCCTCTAAATAAACTTAAGGAAAAGTCAACCGCCGTTAGTTCAAAGGGTGTGCTTTCCGATCTCACAAGGGATGGGATGACGTCATCGGGATTTTTTCGGCGTGTATTCAGTGGATTCCCGAAATAACGGCATCGGGCGGGGCATTCCAAAGAGAATTATTGGAAGTGTGGCCATTTACACACAACGTAACTTTTTTTGACGTTTATTAGAGCTTTTATTAGTTGTGCAAAAGTAGGCATATAATGCTGTTAGGACTATTCAATTAGTTACAGATATACCTACGTGAATATGTAAATTTTAAAATGGAAGACCATTAAAAACATCTAGCTCAGCCTAGCACAGGTAATTAGAAGGAAAAGGGTAGCAGAATTATTAGATATTTAAATGGTATGCAAAAATAGTAGAATTTTGTTAGAAATGAGAAAAAAACATTTCTAAGTGTTAAGTTTGAAGAAACAAACTTATGGAGAAAATGCTGAGTCCGGTGAGTTATTAAAAAAAAATATGAATAAAGTGCAGACTTAGTCTTAGACCAATTAGTTAGGAAAAAAATAAAGTGTATTGCCGTTTTGCTTGTGGTTAGAATTTAAGATTCTTTGTGACTTCGAAGTAACATTTAATTCCAACAATAAATACTTAACCCGTTGAATGGCTCAATGGACCTGTCACAACACTACTAACCCTGCCAAATCCACCCGTATCAATTCAAGTGCCCGTATGACCAGATTCGCCCACTTTACCCCATTTATAAAGATATCAATAACAAGATAAACTCGCCCCATGCATTCCTATGACATTTCAATAGTAGGAATTTAATTGATTATTTGTGAACCGACGAAATAATTTTGTGCCGAAATTATTATGGGGACCCCTCACGGATTGTACAATTATACAATTTCTGTGGGCCTGTTTGATTTAGCCATCGGTTTCTGGGATAATTTGACAGGTTCCTAATCCCGAATTATAAAAATATATTTGTTTATGGCTTACCAAGAGTTCTGTGAGGATTTTAGCAAAGCTTCACCTATATCCATTAACACCAAAATATTAAAGGTCCTACTGTTAAAATGCAATGCATGAATTATTTGTTCATTCCGTCTCATATCTTCGTTTACGCTTTTAATGCGTGTTCGTGTGTCGTTGACTGTGGTGTTTATTGGTTTTCAATAGGTATAACCGATGGTAAATTACGATTCTGTTAACCTAAATGTTGTTTGAACACATAAATACATATCTAAGAATCTCTTTGTACTTTTATGTGTGTTTTGCTCACAATTCACGCACTAATTTAAAACAGTATCTTTCAATCATCAATGTTATATTATAAAACAAGACAAATTCTCAGAATAGCCTTGCGCATTGTATCCACGCGTTTGCTATTTATAATTACAACTTAAAAATCTTGTTCTAGAAAAGCTTATTTATCTTTACGTTGTACATAAAAATGGTATGTTCTCGTTTGGAATAAAGTTCATAATCGTTTGTATAAATTGATTTTGTTTGGGTTTTGTAAGCAGGTAGGAATTTTAAATTTCGAAGCGATCTCGTCTGGCGACAACCCCTGCGCCGCCAATGTCGATGGGGTGGAGCGGAGCCGTCTCGCAGCTCGCTCCGTCCCGCTCGCACCTCGCCGCACCGTTTATCTCTGTCTCGCCTATTATTGTCATATCAAGATTCGAACATTGCATTTTGTTTCCAATTTTCAATTTAGTTTATATCGGATGTTGGCAAGAGCAAGACGTCTGGCGTGCCGCCATACTTCATTGTGCACGTGTTTATGTCGCGCGCTCGGCTTATTACATATTTGAATTATTAGTTCGCGGAAAATAATTCAGTTCCTCTTATTGTTTAGTGTGAGTTATTGGACTTTGATAGTAGTACTAATAAATGGAATTCATGGATTTCTTCAATACATTCATGGAGGACCATCATCATCATCATCAGAACTCGCACAGCGAGCCTCCGAAGATGCCGAATTTTTTTGAAGTTGATAAGAAAAAGGTTGGCTATTTAGTTATCATTATAATAAATTATTAATTTATTTTTGTTAGCTGCTTATATTTTTGTTACAGCTTATCTAAGTATGCACGTGCAGTGACAGGTTAAAGTTAGTAACAGACTTTTTTTTTTAACTGCCGAGAGAGGGTTATGTTTTTCAAACTTATGTAAAATGTATGTGTATATATACGGTACCGTATGGACTGTATTTGTGTAATTGTGTACATCTATGTATACATATACAATCTAAATATTTGGCACGCTCCACAGCCTTAACGATTTATTTAATAACTGTGCGTAAATTACAAATCTACTAAATAACGATGACTACAATAATTAAAACTACTGCTACCTTTTTTATATTATTTATTTATTGCTATTTGTACTCTATTAATAATGAATAAATATAATGTTACGACATATAATAAAGTATCAATTTACTTAATTGGGGAAAATGCCGATGATATTTTTTGTACTATCAAGTCCCATCCTTCATTTATCTAACTTCCTTTTACTTATTATTGTTATTATCATCATTCTACTAATTTAATATAATTTAGATATTCGTGTATGCATAGCATGGCGGTGTTTAATTTATTTTATTATAATGATTTTGTTTATACAGACTATCGAAGCCGCTAACGATCTTAAATGATGGCAAAAGTTAATTAAGGACTCGAATGAAAAAAAAGTTTGTTTAATTATTTAATTCTTAATTAGTTAATTACAAAACAATACAATAGGTATACAATGTTCCACTGTTGATTTATGTAATCAAAATTTTGATATTCGAAATTGCATTAGTAACAAATACTAAAGCTATAAATTAGCACATAAAAATATACGAATTCCATTTCAATAATTCAAAGTTGGAACAGAAAATGAACTAACGAACGAGTTTGAATGGCTGACTTAAACAATATAAAATAAATTAGTAATAAAATAGAGGAATGAAGCGTAAAAGATTTATATGAATATTAAATCGCTTAATAAAAACTGGCGATCTGTTTAAAGGGACCTTTTTATGTGGAAGTTAATTATAGTTTTAATATAAAACGATACCGAATTAATAACGAGAAGCGGACGGATTAAAAAATGGATTCAAATATAAATTTCGATAATTTATGGGGCATTTAATAGGCGTTTAATATCATGTCATTATGAATTAAAGTGGTATAATGCCTACTTAGGTTTTGGTTGGTATTTGTTTCTCAAGTTGCGCGATGTATAACAAAGTTTTTGCTGGGTGGTCTTCATTCTAAGAATAGGCGAGCCTGGTTCCACCCATGGGGTTGCATCATGGTCTCTCAAAACGATTAAATATTAAGTCTTGCAACACTGTTTTTTTCGCTTTTGCTTATTTTTGAGGTAGTTTATTAATCTTATTAATTTGTATAGCAGGTTAGCTATGTCAGTGTTACAATTATATATATGTTGGATAATGTTTAATTGGTTACACGTTACATAACGCATTCTGGATAATTCCAGAAAACGTTGGAATGAAACTAATAGTTTTAACTTTTTATGCTTCTCTTAGTTTATTTCACTAAAAGATTTTAAATGTGCATTCATTTTACAAAACTTTGTTATAATTTTCCAAATAAATAAGATTTGATCCCTGTCCATAGTGATAAAGAATTTTTAGAACTTTGAATACGTAATCATATCGTTGCATATTATAAAGGTGGTATGTTTATCAAAAAATTCTTAGGCACAAGCACAACTAAAAAGGTATATACTCTTGTTATCGTCTTATTTTTGCCATATCCACAAGAGCGCCACCTACCGGGTTCAGTTGTGTTTTTAAACCATTTATCTCATTGAAAGTATAGTTATGTTTTAATTATATATATATTCAATAAAAAATTTAAAGATATTAAGAGATAAGTTTATCGCCGGTTTCCTCTTCTGTATCAATTTTTATAACTAGTTTAACAACATCATTTTGTAAATGCGCATACCTACCTATTATTTGAACTGCATTCATAGGATCACATCAGGTAGCGATGACATTAAAAATGCAAACCAAACTGAAATTATTTCCAGAAAATAGGTCGTTTTCTTGTACGTATCTTATCTAGTTGACAAACTCGTAATGATTGTGATGTCAGGGGTAGTCAAGCTCGCGTCCGTTTATTTTTATGACGCACCTCCATTTTATCACCGGATAATGCGTGAAACTGATCATTTTATATCCACAACACATTTAAATGATCGGATTAGAACCCTTCTTTATCCCCGTTGATTTATCTCTACATATCACTTAAATTTTATTGGTCTAACTTTTAACTGCTACATTTTTGAGTAATGGAGTCATGAAAGAGATTATCTTGTTGTCCGTGTGCTGGTTAAATAGAACATGTGCGTTATAATTGTAGGTGTACTGAGGTTCGTAGAGTTCGTAGTAACAAAAGTATTGCAAATACGCCTGGAGCCGGGTGTCATTTGTATTTATACGTACAGCAGAGTGATTGTTGGGCTTGGTAAGAAATTAGCATGTCGTCGCTCAGTGCGGTGTGGTCATCCCCTCGGCATGTGTGTGTGCTACTATGTAGGTGTAGGTGTTAGCACGCGAGGGTGTGTTGGTGACGCACACAGTCGACCCGAGAGCGTTGACCGCGCGTTTGTTACACCTGCAAATAAACTGGACTCCATTCGCGGGACCAATAAATGCATGTTTCCATGTAGTGTGTATTCATTAAGCACCTTATACGGTGAAAATCTTGCCTTTGTGAGCACGTTAGCATGCGATCTTTATGTCTGTGTGTTAATGTTGTACGTATAAACACTATAGAATGTAACACGTTTGTTATTTAGGCACAGCGTTTGAATAATTTGTTTAAATAGAAATCATTGTAAATTATCGTTGGGACTTGTAATATTTAGTTGGCTATTATTTTTTTATAAGTTGACGGATTGTTTTGTAACGTGAAATGAAATGATAATTTGTGACGTAGCGACATATTATCGAGTTAGTTATCACCACAGGAAATTGGTCTGTTATTTACGATGCGGGCTGTTCGCCTCTAGTTTTTGCACCGGCGAAGTATCTGATAGCCTAGAATAAAATTATCACTACCATTAGTCATATTAACGGCTTACTAATACATGACAAGTTTTTCTCAATTTAATTATCAAACTATTTGTTATCTACGTTATTATTAGTCAACATCAGTTAACATTAACTTTTCAACAACCAAGCTACAGCCGGCTGTCGAGCCGCCATTGTTTTTCTATTGTGTCTCGAATTACGTGTGTTCGAAGTTTTAATTTAACACTGTCCTAACTTTTTAGTTGAAATTTTATTTGTGTATTTTGGAAATCAAAATGACATTGTAATTCAATGTAACGAATAGTATTAAAAACATACCACATTAAATATAAAAGCTCAATATAAACATTAGTATGGTGCAGCTGGGGCCTTACCCAACCCAACGTGTGTCTGAATGGATGCGCGCACGCATGTGTGCGTTATTCGCGCTAATGCCTTCGACACGCGCTCACCGACGTTTAGCGTGTTTCCCTGCGAGGTGAAAACACGACGGGAAATGACGGAAAAATATATTGTGTATAGAACTAAGAAAATAACTAAAGGTACTTGTGCCGGAAGGTTCTATAGATCGTTAATTTCTAATGTTGTCGTCACACGAAGAAAATTTTGAGGATTAGAAATCAGCAAATAATAACAAATCTCAGTTACGAATACAAAAAATCAAAACGCGATTTTCCTGTAGATTTTGTACAGTAATATTGGTCAATGATGTTACTTTTAAACTCAATTGATTATTTATAGATTTCAAAGCAAGGAAAAAATAAATGTTGTGTCTGTTAAAAAATGTGTGATTTAAGTCAGACGTTCTTATAGTTCTAGAAGTATCTAGAATTAATATACCTGGCATCTGCCAGCAATATAAATATCAAAACAACTGGTCTCTATTGCTAAACAACCCCTAAATCTAATTATACTCATCTGTACTTATTCTAAAATAAATCTTAATACTAAAATAATAACTATTGTTACGCAGTGATGGAAACTACGCAAAAAACGTAAGAGCCAAATAAAAGATAATAATAGATGATGGAACTGCTGAAACGGCCAAGAAATCTCTCATCGCGGTCAGGTACGGAATTCTGTCAAAACAAATGACTTTTTTACGTGGAAACTGTGACATCTTTATTACTAACTAGTTATTTACCGCGGTTTCACCTGCATTTAGTTAGATCTTCGGCAGTCGCTCAGATTCCGTGGGTCGCAGCATGAGGTGTGATTGTATTATTCATCATCATAACTTTGGCTGTAATTATCTTAGACATTACTGACATATCGTGCCTCGGAAAGCACGTAAAGCCGTTGGTCCCGGTTGTCATTCGTAGAACTTTGACAGTCGTTACTGGTTAGTCAGAAACTCTGGCCAGTCTAACCACGGGGTATTGTGTCGCCCAGTTACTGGGTTGTGGAGGTCAGATAGGCAGTCGCTCCACCTAAAACACCGGTATCCAGCTGAATTTGGTTAGGCTGGCAGCCGACCCTAACACGGTTGGGAAAAGGCTAGGGAGATGATGATTTTATTTACTTGTAGATTTAGAAATTAGTGTGCCTAAAAAAAACAATCAAGCTTTACAGCTTTAATTAAATGTTTTTTGCGGCTAACAATAGGAAAACATTGCAATTTAGAATAAAAGATAAAAAATTCAATGCAACTTAAAACGTTAACGATTGTCTATTAAAAAGTTTTAAGTACGCCTAATTGTACGACAGCTCATTTTTTTTTATTTCTTTTCACCATTTAATAGTTTTTCCATTTCTGAACGGACAACCTATTAAATGTGGTCTTATAGAAATGTCCAACACTGGGTGTAAATCGACAATTTATCGGTCAAACTGATCTGAAAGAGTCCTCTATCCGTTTCCTATTTCAACGCGTTTTCACGGATTCTTTCAATTTCTTTTTTCTAATAAATCCTATTACTAAAGCTTCTAAGTTAGTTTAAAGTAGGTAGGTAGGTGGCTATTTTAAATCGAAAATGGTTTAATGATTAAATACATAACACTTTTACTCGTCAATATGTTTTTCGAATTTATATTTTAAGCCAACGATGGCGCCGGTGTTTCCGAGCTGAACAAAAACATCCGAAACAAACTCAGAAGCCAAAGTCATTTTTGACTTTTCAACGGCCAACCGACAGCCGGCTGTCGGGCTGTAGCCTTTCTATTGTGTCTTAAATCACGTGTGTTCGAAGGATTAAAGTCCATCGAGTTACCACAAAAAAACCATAGTTTTATAAATAACTGAAATAAAAGAAAAATAATAATATCTCCACTCATTAATACATCAATACTAGTTTACACTCGACCGGTCTGGTTGTAACCGGCTAAAACCGGCGACAACCGACTTAATCCCCGGTGGATAATTGCGCCCAGCAATACAAGGCTTTGCGGGCGGACGGATTAATTTTCCCCGCCCTAGTTCGTGCCGCCCGCCCTACTGCTATATTATTACTGATTGATTATTTTTATGAATCGTTTTTGTTTTCTTGAATAGAGAATGTATTGGTAGTTAGTGAAGGGGTTGAAATTAAAGGAATGAGTTTTTTTTTCTCTTTTCTCGACCCTAATCCGAAAATAGGTCAGGGTTAGTTTGACCTACTTTCTTTATTCTTTTTTATGTGGGAAGTCTTTAAATTGCAATTTTTACAGTAGTTTACTAGTATTCTTTTCTAGTTGTATTGTATTAGATATTTAATAATTATATAGCTCTTTTAATGATACGATTAAAAACAAACAATTCTGTTTAAAAGTCCTTTCTATTTAGACTAAGATTTCCAGTTGATTTCGTGTTAAAGAAGACTGACCTAAGAGTAGCGAAGTACCCTTAGCAGTAACACAATTTAAAAATCCTCAAATTATCTCCCATAAATTGTTGTCCACAAAATGATCTAATTTAGCACAGTTGGGAAAGTAATTCACACCCTAAACACGACCGGACGAGCACGAACATATTTATTTACAATCGGTAGCTCCCCTATCATACGGCAGATATGCGGAACCCCAAAATGTTCATCTAATTGGAGATCAAAGAGAGGGCGTGTAATCGTGTACACTTTGTGTATACTGTATAGTTGAGCACACTGATGTACTGGATTTGGAAGCGGCTGGAAGCTTCGTGGTCCAATTTGTGTTTAAGTATCTTTGTTTTCTCCACAGAACAATTTTCTGTACCATTTTGGCAGTTCAGTATTGACTGTTTTTGATCATTTGCCTTATTTTGAACTAAAATGTGATTTCTCAGTTAGACTGTTTTTAGGGTTCCGTAGCCAAATGGCAAAAACGGAACCCTTATAGATTCGTCATGTCTGTCTGTCTGTCCGTCTGTCTGTCTGTCTGTCCGTCCGTATGTCACAGCCATTTTTTTCCGAAACTATAAGAGCTATACTATTGAAACTTGCTGAGTGGATGTATTCTGTGAACCGCATTAAGATTCTGATACAAAAATAGAAAATAAATAAAAAAATTTGGGGGTCCCCATACATAGAACTTAAACTCAAAAAATTTTTTTCATCAGACCCATATGTGTGGGGTATCTATGGATAGGTCTTCAAAAATGATATTGAGGTTTCTAATATCATTTTTCTCTTAACTGAATAGTTTGCGCGAGAGACACTTTCAAAGTGGTAAAATGTTGGTCCCCCCCCCCTGTAACTTCCAAAATAAGAGTATGATAAATCAAAAAAATATATATGATGTACCTAAATATAGTGTTACCATGTAAACTTCCACCGAAAATTGGTTTGAACGAGATTTAGTAAATAGTTTTTTTTTAATACGTCATAAACCGTATATCGTAATTTAACTTTATATTATGTTACTTGCTGCTTCGGAACCCTTCATGAGCGAGGCCGACTCGCACTTGGCCGGTTTTTTATGATGTCTGTATGCAACAATAATAATTGTTTTATTATCGCATTGTATTCAGTGTAGCTATTAATACACATTGATGTTCGATGACATATTGGATGTTCTCTGAAATTACACCATTAATCTGATTTCGGTGATGCGTGCCTCCTTCCACCATCCTTTCTGTAAAGCATCTCTTATTTCAGTTCTTAATGTGAGCGCCAGAACTGTTTTTATCCTTCATTTTTCATCTGCCGTTTCCAGCACGCTATAATCCTTGTAAACATGCGTTGATGACCACGAACGCGTATTGTTTTCGTCAATTACGAGATTACTTGCCCGGAATAATTCCACCAGAGGGCGCTATCCCGCTCTCTGGACATAAGCCGCTCACTATTATATAGTTCTATGTATGTATATAATGTAGGTACTCTCCCGTGTGTAATTAATTGTTCAAAGAACCCGAATTTATGCCAAAGTTGTCAGACTGGAAGGTTTCATTGAGTCATTGATCACTACAGCTATTTTTATCAAAATGTTACACTTTTAATGGTAAACATGTACTTTGGGTTTTAGGGAAATGTGTCAGATAACTTTCTATTTTTTTTATCAAATGTTGTTAATTACAAACGATGTTTTGATATAATGCCGTGATAAAGGTCTTTAAGTTGCAGTATTGATATTTTTACCGAAGTGAAGTTAATCAGAGCGACTCATTTGTCTTTTGGACTAAGTTAGTATTTTCTCTAAAGTCTGCAAAATGAGTATTCACTATACTAACTTTTAAACTTTCGCGTTTCATTATAACAACATAATATAATATTATTAACTCGGGTATTAACGCGAATAATATTTATTTAAATACCTTGGAAGGCTTGACGTTTCGACCTGGTTGCACAGGTCGTGGTCGCAAGCAGACTGAGGATGCGATGTCACAGCTCCCTGCATGTTATGTTGAGTATTCACTGTATAGTGTTTTGAAAGGCAGCGTACACAACTAGGATTACTAAGTTAATTCGAATAATTCCTTTAGTGACTAACATCGATAAAGTAATAAAATAAAATAGCCAGTCGAATCACTGAAATCTTTACTCACAAAATGGGAACACACCAAACCATCTATCACCACTCTCACGAATTGTTATTTCGAAACCATTAATAATTCATATCAACATCAAACAAGTATAAATTAATCTAATTGTAGGTGGAAATGATAATGATACAAGTGTGTGCAACATAACCTATCAATCCGACAAAGTAGTGGCTGTAAATGAGAAGTAATTTATGAGTAAACATATGGGATGGGAATCACTTAGCGCTTTCGTACTTGCTATCAAAGCGAACACCGATTGGGGAAGTCTCATTCATAAGAGAACCAAGAAATGAACACTTTACGTGTAAGTTTTCCAAGAATTCACACATTCGAAATAGAATTTGGCTTTCAAATGAGTCACGGTAGAAAATATTAATTTATACTCATTGGACCGTTGCAATTCGTTTAACTGAGGGTACTTAATCTTTGGCAGTGTAGCTATTTTAAAGATTTTTTTAAAATAAATTACAACCTCCTAAATAAATATATACCTTTCTATTTTTATCGTTAGTCACAAATTCACAATTCTTACTTTAGTGAAGTCCACCAGATTTTCACAAGACGCATCCCTTCACTGACATCAGTGAAGTTTATAATCTTGAAAAGATATAATTTAATTCAAATAGTTTCGCTAAATTTATACTTGGTACGACCTCTAAAAATGTTTAAATTTGTTACTTTTTACAATCATCCATCTTAATCTATAACTGTTATTTTAAACTAATAATTTCAATTTCAAATGCTACGTAAGCATGAACAGTTAAATCTACAACAGTTACAGTTGGTTCGATGCGCCATCATTGGTCCTCCATTAAGCTTGGACTCTCTGATTTCGACACTAGGCACAGCTATCAATTGAGGCATTGTTTTTGCGGCCAACGCCCTCTCGGCTACTTTGCTGTGTTTTACATATAATGCGTACATTAATACAAGTCATAGGCGGAAGCGTTTCATAGAATGATGGATTTCTTGGCTTGATTTTTAACTTTGTTTTGTTAAATTAAAAATGATCTGCTATTTACTAAAGTTGGGTCACTACTGATAGTAAACACGTGTCTTATGAATTCATATTAATTAATTTGCATCTGATAATGTGTCATAAGATTTGACTTAAGAAATGTATCAGTAAGGGAACATTAAAATTAGTATTTTTTCTTTAATTCGTGGGTCACCATTTTTGCTGTCAAACAAGAACTTCGGTGTCAGCATCACTATTTTTAAATTTTAATAACGTTAAAACATTCGGTTGGAGTCAATTGTAAAATTATAACAATCCTATAGAATTTCATACCACAATATCTTCTATCCAAATAAGCAGTGCCTTAAAACTATGTAAGACTCGGGGTACAGTACATTTTTTGGCGCGGTCAGTGTTTTGTGTTGAAAACAAATCCAAAGAGTTAACAATACCTTTCCACACTTCCCTTGTAGCATTGCACTTTACTTTTGACCTCGAAAGTTACGCAACTGAATATCCTCATTAGCAAAATTAAGTGCTTCTGTCTCAACAATGGATGTACCAGTATCGCTATCACTTACACCTTGTCCCACATCCCTACAGCGTTTGTTTACCTCATTACAGCTCCGGTTAAAACTGTGCTACACACAATACAGAGGCGACACCTGCCGACTTTTCGACGACTCTCTCTCATTTCATTATTCTATTGATTTCAGACGTTAACTGACTTACTCGTACAGATTGGTTACGGCTTATTCATGTGTGCTGTGGTTTGTTTTGTCGCGTAATTTCAAAATGTATATGGAATCTCTCCGATTTCTTCTGGGTCTGCCGATGTCCTTTGACCACTTTCTGAGACCCACATTGTGAGGCCTGTCCAGTCCCACTGGGGACGGCGTCTTTCAACGACAAAACTGTTTATTTACGTGGTGATACATAGTAGACCAGCTTTTTAATCAAAAGCAGTTGATATAACTATTTCATTTATAGTCGAGCCACTATCGAATTGATATTGAACACGACAAAATAGTTGTTCGAATACAGTTGTATATAAGATATGAATTTGGTTTTGGGCTTCTTTTTTGGCGGTGGTAGCAATTTGTGCATTGCATTGCAACACCAGTATCCTAATCTGACTCTAATAATGCTGCGCTCTTAATAATCAATTATTATTGTTTAACTACTGCAAGAAATATAATAATCGTGAGCTTCGTGATCCACAATACATTTTGTGGTTACATTGCAGTTGCATTCGTTCAGATTATTTGCTATCACGTTTTCTATCTAAATAGTTTTGTGTGGGAAGACGATTAGATCTAACATGACATGTGTCTCACGATCTTCTTAATGATGTAGGTATATTAATTGAGTTAATTTTAGCGGCAGTTCATTTGTTATCATTGAAGGAAGTTTCTGTTTCTTCTTTAGATTGTGAATCGCTGAAGAGAGACCTTATTATCCTTGTTTAAAGCTTTCCGAGATGAGTACGTTTTTTATGTGTCGATAATATTGAAGGCTGAAACTCTTGTGGTAAGAGATATCTTTGTGTGCATAATTAGTGATATTTCACTTTAACAACAGTAGTTGTTTTCCAGCATATTTTTGTGTATAATATTACTTAGACTGTGGAACAGTATGCGTAGGGCGTTGATTACGTCTTTGTGATACATGATATTTTTGAATAGTTTTTGCGTCATTACTTTTATACATATCATGCTGCAAAGAACATCTTTCATAACTTCTTCATACTACGTCTAACACATAATGAGTTGTCTTAGGTACAAACCACACAAACAGTGCGTGACTTCAACAATCTACAACAACTTACCATTTGACACTCTTCAATACATTTTAATTTATTACAAACGGAAAACGGCGTTGCTTATAATTATAGCATTCGAGCGATATGCTAGCGATCGGTTAGTACTTAGTACTTAGAATATGGGTCGCATTATCGTCATAATGTGCGCGAATACACGAACCGACATTACCATTTTAGTGCTTATGCTGATTGTAAATAACATTGTCATTGCTGCCTTCGATGCAATGGAAAATCAATTTCCTTGGTAGATAAGTAACTATTCGCTTCACTTATTATGTTTTTCTTTTGAACCCGCTATGTAATTATTGTTTCTTGGTATTAATGTTGTGATTATTTTGTTACAATGTTTCGATATTAATTGCGTCCATACGTGTAGGTTTTCACATTTTGAATAATGTGTGTTATAGGTACATGGTAATAAAACAAATACTGTAAACAAATTTAGTAGACAATATTGTAGATTAATTTTACATCTGTAAGATAGGCCAAATGTTCAGAAAAATACATCGTCCCTAACATCATTTAATGCTGTGAAGAAACGTAAAAGAACAATAAAACGTAAAGAAAGTGCCATAAACTCTTGAAAATTAACACCATAATGTTGGTAATGAATCACGCTATAAATCGCACGCACCAGACCTATTTGTTGCTAAACAAAACACGAACAAACGTAGATACTTGTCTAACCTCCATATTGTATGCAAAGCGAAGTTTATACAGTAATTTCACCCGTAAACCATCAAAAGCAATAAGTATAAATCTTTTACATTACCATAAACGTTGTTACTATTATGTTTAGATACCCACCACGAGTTTATTTATAAACGCATCCTTCTTAAATATATGCCTTTAAATTATTGCAAGCAATTTGAAATTGTCTCGCGGCGCGGCGCGGGCGCACCGAGTTCGTTCGACATCTAAAATGTTATTTAATGTAAGCGCCCATCTGTCGACAAGTGCTAGTGTAAATTGTATTGAAATTTCATGAGAAGACCATATGAATCAGTGGTTACGAAAACGGAACTGATATGGATGGATGTTAGACTGTATTGTGATTTGAAGAAAGTTGTACGCATTGTCTAGTTCAAACTTGTTTGTTTGACATAACAGTACCTGACTTTCGATGTAGATAAGATAGCTTTTACTTGATTGAGAAGTAGTGTAGATAACGTCGAATACACTTGGCTTTAGCATTCCTTTTAGGATTCCGTACCTGAAACGGATATGCGAAACGAGATCAGTTTTGGTTCAACGTCAAAAAGATGATTTTCTAATTTTCTTTGGGTTGCGAAATTTGATTTGGTTTTGATTAGGCGATTGGTATTGAGAATTAATAAGATAAAAAAAAACTGCATTCAAAACAGTGTGTGGTCTTTTGAAAGCTCTTTCTGTAAGACAAAATTTTCTATAAAAAAATAAGCATCAAAGTCACTGTAGACAAAATTGCACTATCAGAACAGCAACATTGAATCGAAAATGCAATGACGTTTATCATTGAAATCCCACATTACACTAGCAATGAAGGTCTTATAAGTTATAAAAATCCGTTCATAAATCTATCGTCTCACACAATAGTCTATCAGAGTGGACTCGCCTACAAGACCAAATTGAACGTTTCCAATTTGTAGTAATGGCGACAACACCTTGTAACATTTACTAGTTATTCAGTCAGAACATTGATTTATATTATTCAATACATCAGTACTTATAAAGACTTGTTTGGATTTTTTATGCAATTTTGATGTGTCTGGTTTAAGACTTGATGTTTTAGGACACGTTTATATAAGGAAAGATAATGGAACACGTGGTTAATCTTAAACCAAGAAGAGGTTATGAAATGGTAGTTGTCACCAAGCAATTGATACACGCCAAAATGCGATATAATGTGTATGGCAAGAAGCAACTGCAGAAGTCGCCTATGTGGAAATTCAATTAAAATAAAAGAAATAAAATAAAAAAGCCTTTAATCTAGTTTTTACATTTCTTACTTACTGTCTAACCTTATTACTAATTTCTAATTCCTATTAGGTATTTTTTATACATATTTATTTAAGTTTTTAAGAAGCTATATTAACCTATTTAATCAGGTTGTCCTCTTTGGACATAGGCCTCCTCCAGAAGTCTCAATTGTCTCTGTCCATAGCCGTCCTGCGCCATCCCTGGGGTAGGTCGTCTTCTCACCTCCTTGGTGGCCGAGTGACCGTCCTCTTGTTCTTTTCCCCTCCCTCGGATACCAAGTCATGACCTCCTTGGTCCATTTTTCTTTCCGAGATCTTAATACGTGCCCAATCCATCGCCATTTAAGTAGAGACATCTGTCACCCCTGTGAAATTCAATTACTAACTATTAATTAATTGCAAAGAAACAGAATATCTAACTTTACAGCTATTGATGTCAGTGCTAAAATAAGGTGGAATCTTGGAATTATTGATTACTTAATGTTACCTATTCCACCAATTTGACCAATTTAACAAAATGGTTAAAAACACAGAATTGAGGATAAAATTATTGTTGATAAATTAATATCAGTGGATCAACCTAATAAACTAGATTCAAACATCTGTCTAGTCAGTAAAGTTAAAGTACTAACTCGTTTCGTCTGATTAATTAACCCTCCATCGATTTCGTCGGTTTACTAGGACCATAACATAGAAGATTGATTCTTAAATCACCTTGAGTTAAAGGCCATATCGATAAAATATGTATGGGGCCGATTGTTGACGACATCGGGCAAACGACAGTGATTGGCGCTTATTGTATTATGGTTGTACATAAGCAAGTTGATCGTAAACGCTGTTGCAACGACTAATAATGTGTGCGATCGATTCGTCTAACTTGCGACTCTAATCGATGCTTTTATCGATATCGATAAAGTTGATGCGTATTTTATTTCAAGATTTATCTGGTGTTAAGGTAGTGTCAATAGTTTAGAACTTTATTTTTAGAATAAAACAATCTTGAAATATCAACCTATTTTCTTCGTAATGTCATTGGTTTCTTTGAAGATGTGCTGTCTTTAAACTTTTTTATAAAAATTGATTTTCTCCTCCTATTATTACAATTCTTACAAGTCTTTCAACAACATACATATTTTTTAATTTTCTTGCAAATAATAAGTCGATACTTTGTCCGTCAATCTGCGCATCACTAGTTTACTATTTATGAACTTCATTGTAATCATAATTTTATTGTTTCAAATCTATAAAATTACAAGAGTTATGTTATTTATAACTTTGTCCTATTTTATTAATAAATTACTGCATTATCGTGCATGTCGAACGCTGTCAATAGTACTTTAAACATTGTATAACCAGGAAATGTGCGAGGACAAAATAATACAAAAACGGTACAATTTTTATGTGTGAACTTTGACTTTTTTTTTTTTTTTAAACCTCTGCGGCTACCACGGTACAATGATCATGTTTTCAATAAATATTTATTTATTCAAGCGGAAGGGGAGAGTCGTTAATTGGCACATCACAATAGAGATTACGGAGATTAGCCTTCCAGTTTTGTGATTCAAATATGGCCGCGGTGGGCGACAGTATCCCGGCCCTGTTATGATAATATTCCCGTCATTTCATACAATAATTTGTACGGGAATTGTTCGGGTGGACGTTGTAATACCCTTATAACACTCTCCACGTCTGTTTTGCGATAATTGGAATGCATAATGTAGTGTCTTACCCTATGAGAGTTACGACTTACGATGAAGTTCGGGGTCAATTTTGAGATATTTCTTTATTCTGGGTTGTTAAGAATATTTAGTGGACTTGTAAAGATTAATTCACTGAGCCATACGACTTATTTCCTGTTTTTTTTTCGAATACCGGTTTAAGTATTAATAATACGAATTGAGAATCATAATCGATAAAGTGTTCTGTATCTAAAACCGTAAATGTATTTACGTACAGTCAGACACGTGTTACCCAGGTGTTGTTACATTAGTCGTGTCGGTGTCAATAGACGATCATAAGCGTTTGCGCGAGCGAGGGCTTGACTCTTAATAGCGGCAACAGGCGATCGGCTCTCGCATCAATCTTCTCGATCGTCACTGTCGACTCGGACTCGCCCCCCGCGATTAATCACCAGCCAGAACGTTTTCGATTAGCGCCGGATAGCACACACGGAATAAAAAAGCACGTTCCATTTATGAACGATCAACGCAGCACCATTTGTTTTAGCGTTTCGTCGCAGTCAAATGTGTCGCGCTGTCGAAGGGTTAATACATATATGCAATAGTTTCTTTTTTTGCAAGAACAATCTATCTTTAATGAGTATACAAAGGTGTTAGACGGAAACAGGAAGTGTCAAATGGCGTTTCGTTGTCTCTCCACGGCCCAGTTCTTCGTAGCGCTAAGTGCGTCGATGTAATTGCCCGGGCAATGCAAATAGCTCGGTGTTTGATCGCGTGTACGACGGCGCCGACATGTATTCGAGCTATGGGACACTTTTGCCCGCTCTTCAATGTAAACCGGACGAGTTGCGCATGATTGTTTAACGGGATTCCCATTGTTTGAGTATGATGTCAGGATCACGCTTTCGCGTCCACATGTGGCGTTATTACGTTGATAATTGGTCAATATCACAGATTCAATCGGATTTTACAAGAACCTCGACAACTATTGACATTGATCGTCTTTAATAGGTAGAATAAATGATCAACAAATCTGACCAAGAACCTTCTACAACTTGACACAATCTCCCCAAAATAAATGTGAACAAAAAAAAAAAACAAAAGAGGTTTCAAACTAAAGAATGTCAACAGAATTTTAAAACAAAAGCAGTAGGTATGAAGTTATTCAATACCTACCTTCCAACTCCTCCTGACCAATCAAGCGAGTCCGTTTTATCTGCAACAGTTAGTGATACGACCGTATTATCAGTATTTAAATTACTGAGTGCATTTAAATGGCGGATATCGAGGTAATTATGCAGAAGACACGCCTTCTGCGACGGGTTTTAGTATTTCCAGGAATCTTATCTGAACCCCTGGGTTTCTGTATAATAATTAAATATAAAAGCATGATTGCTAATAAATTACCTAAAGGAGAAGTACAAGTACAACGAATTTGTTATTTTCTTTGTTCTTCTTCGTATTTTTTATCTACTATTTACTGAGAATTTGTTTGCCCATTTTCATATTAAATCACACTCATTGTTTTACTTTGATAGGAATTGAATTCCTAAAAATCACTTCTAAGTGCTTCTTCATCCGAAACGGAATCTACTTTTAGCTTTAGTAATTTTGGCTGTGTGTTGATTATCACAACGCAAAAAGCCTGTCTCTGTTTATAAAAGTTACAATATTTTTCCATTTATTATTTATTTTAATAAACATTCGCTGATTTTTCAAGCGTTGTTCTGTCCGTTATTTATAAAGATAATAAATTTCTGTTATCTAATAAAATAACTTTATAGCCTAATTGAATAGTCAGCTGAACGTGCATATCTAAGGTATGAGAATTCAATAAGGTGTAATGCAGTTCCTATGTTTTCTGTTTATGCGGGTGCACGTGTTGACTCGCTCTGTTGAACGTCACTTCCTATTTGGAATATTAATATCTTCATTAATACAACTGTTTTATGGAAAATACAATAGTTTTTCTAAGTTGTTTTAGTTGTACCCGCAAGTTGTGGTACAGGAATTGGCTGATTATTTACGGCTTGTGAGAATTTGTCACAGGTTCCGTTAGCAGTAGTAAATATGTTAATTCTTCTTTGTCGTTTTACTATCTACTGCTTATTGCTACTTACCTAAATACAATTGATCCTTAGTTCCGCGGTACATATCAACATTCCGTCTCCCAACTCTTTTCTAATAAAGCCATCTAACTTGCCATTGTGTACTCTGTGATCATCTTCGTCACAACAATAATCTCTTTCTCTTTTTTCCAGTTATACGAGATCAGCGATGATCCACAAAGGAAGGAATTCTTAGATGACCTCTTCTCCTTCATGCAAAAGCGAGGTAAGTCCATTTCCCACATCATTCATCCCTAAGGTTGCGGCCTATGGACCAGCGGGAGCGGGCGTGTCGCTGCAGAGATATTTGCCATTATCATGCAAGGTGAAGAATGGTCAACAATATCTTTCTGTTGTGCACTTTCAAGAAGGATTGTACATATAGTGATGGATACCAGTACCACTGTGCCTCATAATGTAGTAGATTGAAAACATTTAGATTCTGAAGCTTCTTGTTTTTATCCTTCTCCATTCTTCATTTCGTGCATCTTCTGGTAACTGATTGATATTACGTGTTACGTCAAGCAAATAAATTGTAAAAAGCTTACGCGTCTACGCCGCTACATCTCTATCCGTACTCTCACCCTCAACTTATTTTGATTAATCCTTTGTAACGATTGATATTCATTGTAATTTATCACTACTCCAAATGCTCCATTCACGATCATCGATACCAATGATACGACACAATCCAATGTAGTAAGATATCTCTCCCCTAACAATTAATTATGAAACAGGGGTCAACCTATTATGGTGTTTAGATACAAATCAGATACAGGGTAATATCAGTCATTGGTTGTATAAACGGTTTTATATTGTGGAGATCGGTGATCGGGTGATAAGATCACGGGTGATGGACGAGCATGGTCTATGATGGTGGAACTATGAGATATTAATGAAGCTTAGCTAGGAGAAATGAATGACCTCAAATTAATAGAGGGAAATTTTATTCAGCGCATGATTGAAATTCAGAAAATCTGAATTTATTTCATCAGAAATAAATTCAGATTTTCGTTTTGTTTCGATTGAAATGGCGTGCATTTATCAGCGCCTACATCAGTACTCAACTTTGTTTTAGCAATGCATCCAAGAGAATGCTATTTTCAATCAAAAGCAATATTTTTTTGCTCTTACACAAACTGAAAACACAATCAACATTAATTTCTGTAACGAGCACCATGGTGTAAAACTACTAGAATACGAGCATTCTAAAAGCATATTGCACTTATTTATTGCAGCTCTCAATCATCCATTAAATTTATAGACGTGTAGCATTAGAACTGTGGGAATTCGCCATACGAGACTTATCTGTGAAGATAATCATTATATTTTAAATATCATAATAGAAATAATTAAGCGGGAGATCGTCCGATCGCTTCGGGCGTCGAGATCGTGCGCGGGCGCGTGATTGATAACTCGACACCTGTCTCTTTCACTCGCGTGTGTTTCAGTATGTCTGTTCTTGTCTAGCATTAATTGATCTCTGTTGTAAATGGCGCCGATTGTCGCTAGATAGATCATGTTGATATCTGACCGCCTAGTTGTTAGTCAAATCAATGGTCATTGTTGCAGTTGCATGGTTTAGTTGTGTAGGATTTTGATATTAATTATATATTTTTTATAGATTTTCTAAACTAGGTTGTCATTGGTCTTTTGTATTCATGGAATACCTGCGTTTGTTTATTATGAATGAGTTGATTTATACTGCCACTGTTTTGGGGTCACAAAAATTTACAAGGAAATGTTCATTTAAATATTCTTGATTGATAGCTAGTTCGCAAATTGAAAAGAAATAGTGTTAATGGTTGACGAATAAAAAAAAACAATTTCCCCTTCTTCAGTTTCATTATGTCGTCTTTTTTACCGACTTCACAAAAAGGAGGAGGTACTATGTTCGGCTGTTTGTATGTTTTTTTTTTTTTTTTGTATGTTTGTTCGTCGATTACTCCGTCAATTGTCAACGGATTTTCAAAATTCTTTTTTTGTTCGAAAGCAGATAGTTCTGAGGTGGTCCCACTGTCACCAAGTTAGGATCTGATGATGGGATCTTAGAGAAATCGAAGGCAACCCTCAAATTTTATAGGCTCACTTATTGTTTTTCGCATATTTTATGAAGTATCTTGTGTATTTGCGTACTACTTAAATTTCGGAAGTCGGTGGCAACACAAATTGACTGGCAGAAGAAAAGACACCGACTTCCGAAATTTAAGTTATTTTTAAGTTTTTACTTTTTGAAGTCGGTTATTTTTTTTTAAATGATTGGGGTATGTTTCCCATTTGCCGTGCAGTTAAGTTCGCAAACGTAATAAATAATTAAGCAGATGTAAGTGTCAGCTGTACCTAAGTGGAACTTACAGTCAAACCCGTTTCTTTTTAGGGCCCGTCTATCTGCTTGTCCGTTCGTTTGTTAATGAACCGAACCGCATGAATCGCAATAGGAAGACAATTGTATTTTTTAATAACAATCTATTGTAATAAAATGAAGTTTACATTTAAAGATTAATTGCGATACTTAAGAAGATCGCCCAGCAAAATCTGACACTATTTAGGTCGATCCTTAAATTGTATAGTGGTCATAGTACGAATCCCTTTATGCCCCAATCAGTAGAGATCTAAATCCAGCAACATATATAGTTCTTTTGGTAGCCAGTATCTTGTGGTTTTTGTTCACAACTCTCGCTGATGAGGGTAGGGTTGGTGCTCATATAAAAACCCGATAGCTTCATCAGGGGTTGGCATCAGGGGCGGCACCATTCGCTCCGCAGTTTGTTAGCCCCTGTTGTAATTGAAACAAAATGTTGAGCGCTTCTCACACCAATGTTCGGCGTCGAGTGTATTGGCTGAAAGGCTGAATTGTACTTGACTACGTTTTGACCTCAATTTAGCCTACGCGATACGAGATGGGCATATAACGTTGCTATTTTTGGGATGAATAATATTCCGTAATATTTTTTGTACTTTTAGTATGATATTGGTTTCCGCTACGCACGTCAGAAATTATTCCAATTGTAATTATTTTTTCCGACACCTTCAGCAATTGACTTTATCATCTTATACAATACCTGAATTATGTAATCATAAACTGAGTTTTGTTTATTTTAAAATGAGTTTGAGTATTTAAATCGGTAGAAAAAAAATATTATCAATGTAAAAAAAGTTACGGTAACACTCCAATTAAAAAGAAAATAACTATGTGATGTTCGTAGCAGTCGTAGCCGAGCTACGAAAGTGCTACGACAAAAATTATGTGTCTATTGTGTTCTTAATTCCGCTATCAATAAAAGGTATTTAGGTCTTATTTTTTTTATTTTCGTTGCCTATTATTATCATTCGTAGCCAAGGCTAGGAAGACTACAAAAAAAATATTCAAAATGATATTTTCGTCAAAAATAGCAACAATATGTTAGCGTCGGTGTAACAGACATCCTGGAGAGAGCTCACACGTTGAGAGTATCAGACCTTGCGATCTGAGCGCTGCCTTATCTCGAACAGAATAAATTATTATTCAATTTATCATTCCAAGGAACCGGCCAATAAACTTCTGGTTATTATTACGCGACGAAATAACACAGGAAACTAATCGTATAAGACTGATTACGATTTGTTGACTAGCTAGAAATCTGTTTAAACTTTAATCAAAATTCAGTTAGAATTCTGCATAAATACATACCTATACAGTTGATATAAAAGCTACAAATTGTTACAGCCGCGGGGAGGATACAACATTTAATAATTAGAATTAATTTATTCGACGTAGGTTAGCATGTGTGAGCCATCAAACGGACTGATCTTCTCGTATTAATAATGTTTTATCATTTATTATTGCTCATGAGTAATGAAAGTTAGTCTGCCACGCCCCGCGCCTTCGCCGCACTCTGTCTTCGTCTCAGTTCAAAAAAGAAATTAAAACGTTTTTTTTTTATTTATTGAGACTCGGTTATAATGCGAGCGACAAACGTTTATGTAAATGTTAATCAAAGCTCTTAAGATACGCGTATCGAAGTGGGTGTTCCGATTCGTAAATAAATCGATTAGTTTTTTGTATCGATTCTAATGCTATTGCAAATCGGACGAGTTTGATTGAAGGAAAATTACTCGATAATTTGACGGCGATTGATGTCTAATTTGTTATTCATGATTTAAATGTAATGTACTTGCAGTTAATTTGTTTTTATTTGTAATGAACTTAGAAGTATAACAAGCCTGTCAAAATTCGAAGTACCTTTTACCGATACAGGATGCTATAAAAATATTTTATTAATTTGGAATCTTGGTGTATTTGTCCTTTTTATCAGCTAATTATGATAGAAGATATGGTAAGTTTGTTGGATGTTGTGACCACGTGACCGGCTCGTTAGCAGCTGATTGATCGGCCAACGGCCGCTCCTTTCCGTCAGTAACATACAGGGTGCTTTAATTATTTTTATTTTATTTATTCGAAAATAATGGCTTGTTAAAGTCTGCAAACATACTAAAGAAAACAATTTCAAACTAGACTACTCGTGATAATAAATATAGTAAAACAAATCCAAAGTAAGTACCAATTAATTTCTAACTAAAAGTAATTGATATTTCCTTCGGATAATCTAGATAAGTATTTATCATATCAAATGTGTCACTTTTAATGTTCCGGAATTTAGATTCACTTCTTAGATTATTAGCAAGTTCTACATAGTGACAGTCATTTAACATATAATCGTCTTATCATGATATTGATAAAGCATTCACTAATTGCAAAATAAACGAACGTTAATTTCTTCCTGTTTGAGACAATTAGCGTCATATCACATTAGTGTTGAGTTAGTGCTCACATTCACAATGCAATTTAAATTTATCTAAAGTTAATCTTCGTTTAACGATCACCATGTAAAGGCTATTGTTTCACTTGGTAATAGCAAGTGTGGTATAACTAATAACATCTCATTCGAATTCATTTCCCGTGATTAATTATCTGTTTAATCGATATAAGATGTTGTGCCAACAGCCTTCTCGGGTTTCAATACGAAACCAACCCTTGAAGTTTGTACCATACTGCACCGGGATAGAGTGTTATTTAGATTGAAGTTGAACTGATTATAGATTAGGTTAAAGAGTTGATCTATCAAATTTTTTTCTCCTCATTGAAGATAGCCTTTGTTGGTGGTTTAATTGGTGTCTTAAACATGCATGGCGGTTAATTCGATTTCGAGTTTGGGCTTCACTCATTTGTTTTTGTCTGTTTAGCCTTTAGTTTAGACGAGTGTTAATCTAAAGTTGATTGATTAGAAGCGACGTCGATGTATTAATGGGCGTGGATCTTATTACGGTTTGAAAGTGGATTGTGGATTTAATATGAATGAAAAAATGTAATTTTGTTTTTGTTGACCTAGATAATTTGTTTTTGAAGTCTATTGTTTGGATTGGTTTGTGACTGATGGTAATCGAACTTGATGGTTCTGTCAACTGTCAGATAGCGTAAGATAGTGTTTATCTTTTTTGTATGTTGATTTAAATACGAGGCTTTTATTCGTCTAACATTAAACAAGAACATTTATTCGTTTTTTTTGTGAATATATTTCTTTTCAATGTTGTTTGTGCACATTCTTATCTCGTTTAATACTTAGACTTGTTTTCTAAAGTTTATGTAAACTCATAATCTCCCTAGCCTTATACCAACTGTCTTCCTGTTAAACCAGTTTCAGCTGAATGCCAAGTTTTTACATAAAGCACTTACAAGACCTCCTCAACTCTACTGGGTAAAAAATTAAAAACAAATGAACATTTTAATATTCAAAGCCGAATGTTTCTTATTCGTCACGGCTCCGTTTATTAAAGTAACAAGTCTAGCCGTGTCCCATGCTTTAAATAACCAAAGATTGATGACAAAGAGCCCGATTAGGATAAGGGGGAAGATTAATGATGTTCGGTTAGCAATCATTGTCAGAACGCATTGCTATTGAAAGTTCTTATAGTTTTAATTGAATTTTGTTACAGGATTAGATCGTAGACACAATGTAATGATATAGATATTTTAGGTATGGAATAGTACTGTAAATGTTTATATATTTAGGTTGTATGTCAAATATATTTGGATTAGTTCTAAATTGTAGGTTACTTCTTCCAACACCAGCTATCTGCTTATGAAACCTGGAAACCTGGACTCACAATATACTAGCTGCCCCCGCGGTTTTACCCGCAAAGTTCCCGTCCCCTTTTTCAGGCTATAGACTAACTCTGATCCAAATTTCAATTAAATCAATTAAGTAGTTTTGGCGTGAAAGACGGACAAACAAACAAACAGACACATAGAACTCCCCATTTATAATATTAAACTTCAAACTTAAAATATTTATTGCGATCATCTATACTTCTATACTAATATTATAAAGAGGTAAAATTTGTAAGTTTGTAGGTTTGTAAGTTTGTATGTAGCGGGTTATCTCTGGAACTACTGGTCCGGTTTAAAAAAATCTTTCAGTGTTAGATAGCCCATTTATCGAGGAATGCTATAGGCTATATACCATCACGCTACGACCCACGGGAGCGGGGCAGTAACGAAAAATGCGGGTGAAACCGCAGGGGACAGCTAGTGAGTTATAAAAGGATGTTATAAAAGGTAAAAGTACATACATGATACCCTGTTAGTATGGTTATATCCGAAACTGTCAAGCCGAAATGAGCAAGCGTGGTGATCAATGCTCGTGCCATCTCCTATGAGAGGCCTTTGCCCTGCATGGGACAATAACAAGCTGGTGTTAATATTATTAATATTAAGTGCAAACAGGAAGTTCTATTATATAATTCATTTAGTCTTATTATTTGATATAGCGGCTATCGTTTGATGGAGCTTTTTAGACCAAATTCTCTTGTAGTCACGTATCCTTACTTAAATATGGATGAAAATTTACGGATATGACTTGGCAAACATTTGGCTTTTAATTAACTTGACTTAAAGCTTATTTATTGGGCGACATCAAAGTGCAGGATCACCGCCATTTAAATATAGCTCGGTCTGATTTTATATTTAATACATGTATTGACTAAAGAGGATTGATTTAGTTTTTTAGTAAAGAAAATATTATTTGTTAACTGTAGTTTAGTCAATTTTAATAACGACTTTTACAACAGCTGTGCACAATTGTTTTATAAAAAAAAAACTAAATATTTTACTTGTCGTTTAACCCTACGCTGTACATCCGTGATTGGATTGGTTCTGTACAAACAAACCACTTTTTATTTTAGGGTTTCGTACCCAAAAAACAAGGATTAAAACAGGACCTTTCTCTAAGACTTCGCTGCTTGTCTGTGCTTCCGTCTGTCACCTGGCTGGATCTCATGAACCGTGAGAGTTAGAGAGTTGTAAATTACACAAGATTGTGATGTCTGTCGCCACTATAACAGTGAATATTAAAATCAGAATAAAATAAATATTTATTGTGGTGCCAAACAGGAAACTTTAATTTTTCGCTCTCGTGCGCAGGTCTGACTCGCACTTGGCCGGTTTTTTAATAAAATTATTAAAAACATTTAAAGTCTAGCACGTGCGCACAGAGTAAACTAAAAGAAATGAGAGCGGTATTTTATTTAAAATTAGATTTACATAATATTTCTTTAGTTCAGTTAATTGTGTTTGTCTTACTAAAAAATGCTTATCATATTTATCGTATTACCAATTAAATTATGGAATCGGATCGAATTCAATACTTGTAAGATTTATTCTACGTTTCGTGGTCGTGCACTCAGCTTCCGTTAACATTAAATATAATAATTGCCAATACCCAGTAATTTTAAAAGAAAACGTCATCTGGGTACTAATAATAATACCAACCTTTACTTTCCTGTTGCGGGGTAAGGCCTGCTGCTCTAGACAAGTAGAATAGATTAGATTGTTAAATGTATGGAAACGTCAAATTTCTTAGCATTAACTTATGTCAATTTCATATATCCATACTAATATTATAAATGGGAAAGTGTGTCTGTCTGTCTGTCTGTCTGTATGTTTGTCTTTCTTCCACGGCAAAACGGAGCGACGAATTGACGTGTTTTTTTAAGTGGAGATAGTTGAATGGATGGAGAGTAACATAGGCTACTTTTTGTCTCTTTCTAACGCGAGCGAAGCCGCGGGCAAAAGCTAGTTTAACAATATATTCTACTACGCCAGCTGTCTAGGGGGGTTGTTCTCTAACATATTATAGGAGCATGCCTGATCACCATACAAGCTCAAGGCGGAAGACTGATTTCATACTTATATTAATTTTATGTCCTCATTATATTACCTCACTTCAGGATTTTTTAAAGCAGTTTTTTTATTTAATTTTGTTCAGAAACATAAACTAAATTCATTGTAAAAGTTTCCGTAGAAACATCAATTTCAACTAAAACCGTTACTATTCCCTTCGACGATCGTATCCTTACTCCATTTCTCCGACCCTGGCGTCATCGGTAGGTGCACATCGAACAACATTGTGACGGTCATCTAGCGCCAATAACGGTCCGGATATCGCATCGTCACTACGGGAGACCCACATCACTACGCTGTACAACACATCGGCGGAAGCGTTTGGAGCGGTGTTTATGAGAACTTACTTAATAGCTTTGAGAAAAATCCCTTTTTTTAAATTGAAAACTTAGAAATATGTAAGAAATTGACCACTGCAAAAAGACGGCTTTACTAATTTCGCGTTGGTTTCTTTGCGGTCTTAACCGATACGCTGCATCTTGTAGTTTATCAGTTTGTGTTAAAAAAGTTTCAAGTTCTTTAAAACCAAAATACTTTTTTGATAGTTCAGAGTAGAAAGTAATCACAGTTATAATAATATGTTTAATAACCCATGTACAGATTACCGTAAACAAAAACTGAAGTAAAAAAAAAACATCAAATCGATTGAGCGTGTGAGTGAGACCATACATATTGTATGCTAAGAGGCAACACTATCGAACTTTGTGTGCGGTGAATGAATTACTAACTAGAAAAAGGTTGTAACTGTATTAAATTTTGTTTATATAGCTCATGTGTTAAAGCCTTATTATTTAGAAAAAAAACTTAACTGGTTCATTTAGGTTGAGATTGGTATAATAGATTCACGAGACCTTATGGAAATATTATGATGAATCTCGTGTTTTTCTTATATTAATTATTCCAATCACACTCTGTAAATGAACGGCACCCAAATATTCCACTACATGCATAATAATGACGACATCTGACATCAAGGTATGCGCTTTCCCAATTAGCCGACTTTCCCTGCGTGTGCGTTTGATAATTATGCCGTTTACACAAGTCTAGTAGCCGCTACTGGTTTGTTTGTTCACCTCTCATTCCATGTTCATCGAATAACTCACTCGTTCAACATTATTTTGATAACTGCTTGAATTTACCATCTTTGTTTTATTTATTTTTTTATTTTTATTCAGAAATAATGTTCCATTTTCAAAAGCGGTGTGTTTAGTAAAGTGCCAGTTTAATTTATCGGATTATTAGACTTGTATTCGAAATTAAAAAAAGCATTTCATTTATTTATAAACAACAGACGATCTAAAAAGATTTTAATTAAAAATACAACTATCTCATTTCTTAGAATTCTTCAAGATTATGATCGATTATTTTTGTCGTGTTTTCGTCGTGTCGTGAAAAATGCTAGCGACATTATGTCGACGCGCTCTACGGCGTATCGGGATCAAAAGCTCTGTGCCAGCTGCTTGATTCTTATACAAATAAAAGTGGAATTAATCAACGCACTGCTAGTGTTGGGACAGTTTCTCGTTTTTTGTAGAAAAAGTGAATGACCGCAGAACAAATGTCCAAGCAATAAAATCCGAAACTGTGCCTTTCAATTTAAATTATAATTTGAGTTTATATATTTCCTATTCTCTAAGATTTTGATAGAAACGTTCTATATTTCTTGAATATTTTGGCGGTGCTTGGTCTCAGCACTAGCGGAGGCGCGGATGAGCGGTTGCCGTGGTTTCCTGCGAATGCGGCGGCACATACGATGATAATCTCGCGCCGAAACGTAAATTAATATATCAAAGTCGCGGAATGTCCGACTTACACATTTTTAATTTAACGAAATCGTCCCGCCAACGTTTACCGCTCTATTAATAATTTTTATCGCGTCTTAAACGTTCCTTTTGTTTTTGCTACCAATAAAATTATTTTATTAGTCTTTATGCGACGCGCTTTGATCTCGAAAACGCTATATATCTGTTTCCATAACGCATTTAAATGTTACTTTTTATGTTGGACACTGTCATTTGTAAGTTTTTATAAGATACAAATGACAAAGTGTGAGCATCGTTCAGTATTTACGATCTCTTAATGAACCGGTTTCCTTCATAATGCTAATGTCTATTGTTTCATAAATTCGGCTCTGTTAAGGGCCGATCCATCAGATTCCCAGAGTTTTAATATTTATTCTCGGGACGGGCTTGAATGAATGCGGCTTGCATATATTTAGTGTTCATTAATAAAAGTCAAAAAGGCTAAAGGGTCGGCCGACGCGCGGTCAAAATTGGTTCAACGTGGACTTCCAGGGATTAAATGATTGTAATGTTAATACGACATGCCGAATTTTTCAATTAGTAAGTACACAATACTGTACCTATCTTCCCATTGCCCGCCCAAACGAGTTTCGTGGTTCATTGAAGAAATAGAAAAGAAACCATAAATAATACTAACGTGGTCACATTAAGCGAAGAAAACGGCGCCAAAATTCATTATAATTAATAATATTATATCAACACTACATCAATTCACAACTTTATAGTAGATAAACATAATTTTCCTGTAATAAATCTTTGGTTTCCATTGACCAACAAGCTGTCATAATGAGCGGTTATGTTTGTGGTGCCATCAACTGAAGCCCAAATAGTTTCGTGGGAGTGGTATATATCATGCCGGCAAATTAATACCGCGAATAAATCAAACAGAATAAAAGAAAACAGTTTTAATGCATATTTTAATGACAAATACAGGATCTGAGTAATGTGTGCGAATGTTGACAATGACAGCTGTGACAATTGGTTTATTTTTTTAATTTAGATTTAGATTGCAGCGTTTTAGCAGCGATGTTTATAGATTGATATTAATAAATTTTTGAGTGTAGAATTTGCTCTATTTATAATTTTTGGAATCTAGTTCGAGATTGAGTTAAAGAGAAAATGTAGGTAGATGCAGCTGTTTACAGTTTTCTAAGTACTGTGTGGTGGCTTGGCTAGTACGAAATCTATGCTCTGCTTCAGTTACTGTTAGGACTGCCAGAAACAAGTCATTCTTTACATTCACCTTTCTGGGATTACGGCTAACCCAGTTAATAGATCAAAATCTAATAATTTACTATGTGACGTCCGATTCACAATTATGTGAAGTAATTTTGGCTTCGTGATTTTTATATAATACATATTATGTAGTACATAGTAAGACTATACTTTATGTCATACATATAATAAGGCCAATCTTATAAAGGTAGTTATCCATTCCTAGTTTTCTAAAGAGCAAAATCACCTCACTAATTCAGAGGTTTGCATTAAACAATAGCCGTTTATAACACACAAACATACATGATTCATATACCTATACTATATTCGTCACATGACTGGTCCTAATTCTGCCAAAAATAATCTCAACTCGAAACAGCATTGTATTCGATTCGAGCGCGTGTTTAATCGATTATGTTTAGGTATCGAATTCGGACGGCGTTATTTGCGATTTAATTGACCTTTCGACATTCGAAACTTGATTTTCGTTTTTAATTTTTTCGGTAACAATGGCTGGCCTCTTTACTGTAGATTGTGCTTTAAGTATTTTCATATTTAATTTAAATGTTAAAGACGCAAATTAATTGTTTGAAATGAAAAGTGGTCAAAAAGACGTGTTTAATGATATGTTGCAATAATAAAAATAGTACTGTGGCTACGGACGGGATGGCAGGAAATCGTAACCAGACATAATGAAAGTTGTGTAATGTTAACTGTCAGTACATTTGAATACTCGATTACTGGCCACCTTTCATTTCAATTTAACACAATAAAAGCGAGCGATAAAAGTAATCGAGCATTTGTTTCCGAGAAGTATAGGCAATAAAAAAAGTTATTCAGCCCGAGTAGGGGGAGTGTGACCGCATTATAATACTAAAACATGGCGCGCGATTCTTCCTCGCCGGTCTGTACGACCCTATTGTTGTCCGTCTGTCCGTCCGCATCAAATACGCCCGTAAATCATATCCGTCGTAAATTCGATACGAGTTACAATGAAATATGTGTTCTTATTTGAATCTCAACGATTTTCGTGTGTGACATTCTTCAAAGCATAATTGTATGAACGCTTTCGTCCAACGAGTTCTTTAGAATTCGGTACGCAAATTACAGTGTGCATGAATGGCAATGTAACCAAATAATGGTGACTATTGTGCTTTTAAGTTTGAAAAGTAACAGACCGGAGGCTTCCCAAATCAGGAGAAATATGTAAATATTATTTTTCTCTTGTGGTAATTACGGTGTATTATAGAGTGGAATCACAAATTGCTCACAGTAGCTATTGTTGCGTGGTCGGCCCCACACATCATTGCGTGTTTACGCAACAAGCACGTACGATTTACTTTGTCGCCGGCGACATCTGCTGTACTTCGTTGACTGTTGAGCAATGATACACCTCTATTGTAAGGTGATAAGGTTCCAATTTCACGAGCTTACGAGTCAAGTGTTTAGAGGTAGCTATCAGACGTGCGGTTAATTTTATATACAGCGTGTAAAAGGAATTTTATTGACTTTATTTCAGGTTTACTTTGGAGTTACTCTTTTCTTTGTTTGTTCTATCGATCGGTGCAATATCTAGTGAATGAAATCGATGGATAAATCATTTTGCTATACATATTTTCAACAGACGTTATAGCGCGAACGACTTCATCGGAGGTCTTGTAAAATGACCAATTTGTTATCTAACAAAAACAAATACGTGACCACCTACACAATACGAGGAAACGCATTACCTAACAACCAACTTTGGCTCCAAGAAAATAAGGTTCAAGTTACTTTGGGGACTTTGTACACTGTGACAAAAAAGTGATAAGTCCTTTGTAATCCTTCTGACGCCACGGAGGCTTACTCAAGTTAATTGCTTTGAAATGGTTTTTTTCTAACTTAAATGTTTTATTATTGTATTCCGTCTACCTGAATTGGTGGAGACAGTATCGCTAAGCTGCAATAGATATGTAGACGTTGAAAAAAACTCAATAATTTGTCGCCTGAGTCACGATTCAGCAATGTTATCGAAACGAGGAATGTTTTTATCGAATTCTGTTTGTTTTGGTTTGTCGTACTTAATTAAGATATTCAGTTACTTTTAAATGTACATGATAGGATTTATGTTTAGATATGTTATGTAGGTAATGTTACATAATGTACCATCTTTCATCGGTATCAAAGAATATTTTATTTAAAAAGATATCTAATGTTCAAGTTGTTCTTTTTTGCAACGTCCTTTTCATAATATTTGTAAATTAGTGTAATTATAATAAATAACTTATTGTCATAATTCTCTGGAAACTAACAGAACTGAAATAATCGGTATTGTTATGATCGGCCCTATTTTATGATCCGCCATTCGGGTCCAGACGTCCGTCGGGTATTTCCACAATGTCACCTTTTACTTGTGCCGCCATTGTCTATCATTTGCTTCTCCACAAACATCCCAATTTCTTTTCAATGTACAAAGCCCCTATAAAATAAAACAAAACAAAAAACTGGCAGTCTTAATTTTTTTCCTAAACTTATTGAATGTCACGTTACTTTCTGAGAATTTGAAATGGCATTCTAGAATTATACATTATAATTAAAAAAAACAATGTGTTCGAATTTCAAAACTCATTAAAGTATTCTTTTTTTGTAGTTGACGTTTATGCCAGTGTTTGCCGAAACATAAATTTCCCCCATCTCTATTCTAAAATAGTGTTGTATCAATGTAAACTAATTACAGGGAACTATTTAAAATGTACGTGCTAACCAAAATAGGGTTCTCATGCAGCCGCCTTATTGAAGGCAATATGTAAGTACAGTTCGTTCAAATAAAACGTTTCAAGTTATTAAACGGCTACACCACACCCAACAAAGGACTATTCTGGTAATGTCAACATGCGTTTCCGTCGCAAACGAGGCATAAGGAAACAAATGAAGTAAAACAAATGATTCGCAACTTTGTTACTATCGTACTATTCGTGAATCGATATCGGGATTATGATCGACTCCTACTAGTCAACACCTATTACCTACAGTAATTATCAACAGTCAGTCAGTATCCCATTTCATATAATTTAGACAATAGATAATATGTTTCAAAGTTGATTCAAATATAATTTTGCCTAATACTTTATACCAAAGTACGCACAGAACCACTTAATAGCCCTTTAAGAATCTTATAAGCGTGTTCTATTCTAACGAAGTAGAAAACATCACCATCTTGAATTAACAAGTATTTCCAACAAGCGAGCTTCATTTACAGCTTCGCCCTTCCCGATATCGATCGTGTTAGAGATCACGCTGCAATTTGCCGATCGCTAGATGACGTTTCGCGGAAACAGCGCTCGTCGTCACGCTGCGCCCGTGCAGCTACCATTGCCATATAATTTATTGGCCATTTCGCTGTAATTGTACCCTCGCCGCCCTCCGATAAATATTTCCACTTCTTAGCGTGCTCCACAACAATGTTTAGCTCTATAATTTTATCTACGACTCAATTGAGGCGGTTGCGCTTTGGTTCAGTTGTTAAGGTAGTAAGAAGTCGAGTTTGAGTAATGATTTCAGCGCTTTTCTTGTAATTATCTAATTAGAATTGCTAATTATTGCATTTTTTTTCATGATTTTCGTTCTGGTCAGCTACTTTGAGGATAATCTATGTCGACATCTGATTTCTTTGACAACTTGCCATGGCGTTTTTGTAGTATTGTTCAGTTCACTTGTAGTATGGTGATGAAGTTTAATTTAGTATTGTATATGCTTCGGTGGTATGTGAGCATTTGTTGTACCAATCAAGGATACTGCGGCCGCGGGGTACAGCAAAAGAAAAAATAGGGAACAGACCTAATTAGATGCAATCAACTAATTCTAATAATAGTTTACTCTTAAATTAAATAAATTTAATCAAACATTTTATGTTAGATGCCAGTGTATGGATTTAAATACTGTTTACTTTTTTAGTCTCATTCAGACAGCCCTTAGAAACAACTAGTATTCAGTTATAATTCATTAAATATATCTTCAATATTTTTTTTTTTTTTTTTTTTTTTGGTGAGTGGGAAATCATCCAATGACTGCTCCCGTCCTGGGTGCGACGGGAGGGCGTGTCAGACTCTTACTGACTAAAACCCACTCATGTTCCTTCGATTGCCCTTTATGTTCCAGGGTCACGGTAACCACTATAAACATTCCGCAACCCCGGCAGGCGTTGGCCCTGTTGGGCCCCTTCCTGTGCTGACTCCTTCTCTTTGAGGCGCGCGTGGAACAAAACGCGCCGTCTACGCGGTCCTGGTCCCAGCCGGGCGGCGAGCTACCCATCGCTCGCCATCCGCAGAACCGCGCCTACGGTGGCCGGTAGTCGTCTTGCGACTCTCGACGTCTTCGCCTGGGTCTTAGTCCGGGGCGAGAGGCTCGTCGTTGCCTCTCGCGCGCCGCCGCTTCCTTCACTAGCATAACTGCTTCGCAGAAGGAGGCGACGGCATCCCATTCCGTCTCGCCCCGAAGCATGGCCTGAACCAGCGCCGGGCGCGAGAGGTCACCGCCGCCGATCGCCTCTACGAGGACACGTCGATGGTCCGCCCATGCGCGGCACACCTCCACCGTGTGCTCGACCGTGTCCTCCAGGCGACCGTTACTGCAGTGGTGACACCCAGGCGTCGCTTCCGCCCGAATCCGACACAGGAACCTCCCGAACTGACCATGTCCGGTGAGGACCTGCGTCAAGCGAAACGTGAGAGTGCCATGACGCCTCTCCAGCCACTCCTCAAAGAGGGGTCTTACCGCCGCTATAACGGCGTGCCCAGCACTAGGTTGCGACAGTCGTTGTCTCCATTCCGCCATGAGATCTCGCCGGAGCTCCGTGAGCCGTGCCGCGATAACCCGCGGCATCGGGACTTCACCCCGGCGTTGCACTTCCACGCGCCACTCGTACGTGTGTGCAAGGACTGTTGCCTCCAGATCCCACGGCGGAACGCCGGCAAGGAGGCATGCCGCCTCACAGGAGACCGTGCGGTATCCCCGCACCATGCGAATGGCCATGACCCTCTGGGACGCCCTCAGAAGTCGGGCCGGAGCCGCGGCTAGATTGGGCGCCCACACCGGAGCGCCGTAGAGGGCCATGGACCGCACGATCCCCGTGTAGAGCCTCCGGCAGGAGGCGTTTGGGCCACCGAGATTGGGCAGGAGCCGCTTGAGGGCAGCTCCGGCCTTCGCCAGTTTGGGGCCCAAACGTCGGAAGTGCTCCGTAAAGTTCCATCGGTTGTCGAGGACAAGTCCCAGGTACTTTATCGTCGACTCGACACCGATGTGAACCCCTCCTACCGTTATCTGAGACCCCGGAGGTGGCCGGTGCCGAGGGCCATGAAAACACATGGCCTCGGACTTGTGCAGGGCCACCTCAAGATATCTTCAATATTGACCAACTCATTCTAATTGGACGACTGAACTGGCTGCTAGTACTGGAGCTAGTAGTCACGGTACTTAACTGTCAGTTGTGCGGACAAACATGGCGTCTTCGTAGGCCGGTCCCTAATTGTTCTCATCGGCGTTCGGCTTTCGGCCATTCTATTGATCGTGTCACAATATTAGTGGGGCTTTATCTTCTTAAACTCAAAATAGGGACTCTACTACATACTTTTATGTTTAACTTTGGTGCGGGATTCAACACAGTTGAATCGGTTCTTGTTATCTGTTCTTCATTGCTCGGCGCTTTTTTAGCAGATCCACCGTTAATTCTGGCTTTAAGGAGTGTCAAGAATATTGTTTCTGGTGGAATGGCTCCGTGATGAATAAAATTGTCATAGTTGAAAATCAACTTACCTAATCTTTAAGTTTTTAACTATATTGCAAGGGACTTAATATGTTGACGAGCTGTTTTCAGTGTTTCACTCGTTGTGAGGTTTTTGTTACTGCTCTGTTCCTTTAGGTAATTTTATTAATGCCCCTAAGTTATGCTTAGAATAGATGAAATGATGCCAAACAAGAGGCTTGTGTGGGCTGGCCTTCCGCAAGATGGCCCAATCTCATCAAGGTTGCCAGGTCCTGTTAGATACGGAAGGCAAAGGATCGATACATGTAGAAATCTTTGAAGGAAGCCTTTGTCCAGCTGCTGTGGACGTCTTTCGGCTGAAGTTGATGATGATTATATCTAAAACGTGAGAAATATTGGCGTGGGAGGTTGTTTCAACTTAAAACTAAATAAAGTTGGAAACAAAACGAATCGTCGAAACCAAGTGCGTTTACGTAGCCCAATCTCCTCCATCTATTTCATATAACATTCACGAGTAATTATAACACCATTGTGGTGAATCTCGAGTGAATACCGGCGGGAAGCAATTGTGTGGTACTTTATTAAAATAATTGGCCAATTGTCGTTGCAAGTCGTCTGATGGTGACGTGCGAATAACACCTTACCATCTTGATTTGTAACTATAACTGTGGATAGGTATGTAATTTTTAATTTACTAGTACGCGACGCAAATGACTTTATATGAGTAGATAGTTGTAATTCAACGTTTGATTTAAAAGACTAGACGCTGCTCGTGCCTATGTACGCGTATAAGTTAAATATATCAACGACTTTCAGGTTCAGCAATAGTTAAGCTTACAGTCAATTAATTGCTTTTTGTAATGGGATAGGTTTTAGTTAAATTACAAACAAACAAATAATTTTATCTTCTATACATATAAAATGCTTTGTCTTGGATGTCTGACTGACGGGTCAACGCACAGTCAAAACAGCTCATCGTAGAAACCTGAAACTTGGAGGGTGTGTTCTTCATTAAAGGATTTTCCGATATAATCTCCAAGGGACTGAAAAAGAGAGGCGTAGTTTGTATTGGCCGTCCCATATGCGTCTCACCCGAAAATGATAGCATTTTTAACGTATTTTGTTTAAATTTCACAGTAATAGTTTACACACCAGACCAACGAATAGCTACGTAACATCGCGCTATGACCTACATGAGCGGAGCAGTAACTGAATAAATGAAATAACGCGGGTGAAACTGCATTGTACAGCTTAGTATCTTTATAATATTACTAAATAGTAAAACATCTTTTGCTTCATGATAGGGGTAAAATTAACACATATTGATGTGTATGAAAGTTAGGACATACACCTTAGAAATTTTAAACCTCTTTGGAAATAATAAAAGGCTTTAACGTAGCGGCTTAATTCTTTAATAACTCTTCGGAGGTAACGACTCAACTGCATTAACTAAAACTTTAGTTCTATTAATATCAAAAGCATTCAAAATAGTAACATGGACAAAGAGTAAAACAATTTTGTTTTAAAATGAAATCAAGATTATTATTTAAACATAACATGAATTTATAAACTGTACGAAAAACTCGGAATCGAAATAGTCCAATGTTGTAATGGTCTAATTCCAGATAAATGGAATAATGTGGAGGTCATGCGGTTGGCTCTGAACCGCCACATATTGTGACTGAGTAACATGACACTGACATCTCATTTATTCCGACTTTAATGTACGTTATCACTGGTCAAATTGAAATGTATTTTTGATAGCTACCTAAATATTTCCACAAAATTCTTCAAATTAATTTCGAATATTTTCAGCTACTGGACTAAATTGAATCTGTGACAGATTATAGTGACCGATTTTGTTTTTGTTTTCGCATTCCAGTGTCTTGTGACTGTGCACTCTCATTGGAGTTGGTATCAAGTGGTTACCAATTGGCCTATTTTGATGTCAACAAACGCTAATTCCCTCCTGCCGGTGACTGGATTATAAATAAAAACGGCCACGATTAGCGTCTGTCTCATTAATCATTCAGTGTATAGTGTCACAACACGTCCACGCACTCTGTGATCTCGGTACCATTCAAAAATTACACTTTCCAACGTTCTCTTCAGTTATAACAGAAACGGTGGAAGCTAATTGCTTTTAAATTGTGTTTCTTTTATTTTTTTCTACACCAAAAATAAGTAGGACACTTGAACTCTCTTTCAATTGAGTTTGTCACATAAGATTAACTACATAGATTGTTATTGGTTGTACTAAGTATAATAATTTTCTATCTTTGGCGTAAATTCTACTTTAACGACACCGTTTCAGTGCCCTCACTATTCCGCACAATCAAAATACAATAGTTCATATTTATTATTGGATTGCGGAAACGTGTTTGGCTCAGTTCCATAGTGTAGGTATTCCTGTGTTTATTGTAAAACTTCCACGGGCTCTATCAAAACTTGGAGGTGTTCCTCATATTGCACTTCTCAACTGATTCGGACTTCATCTCTAAGGCATGCATCATGTTAATTTCCTTTTCAGTCACCATTAGAGCTATAATGATTTGATTTAGTTACACACAATGTTTGCAGGATCTTCGGCCTCGTGCCAACATCCATAATAACAACACTTGCCCACAATTAGCCGAGTGGTGGATGATAAAATAATTCGCCATGTCTCACCAATGGCTTTATGTGTAGCATTGTTTCAACATGATCTACAACCGCGCTCTGATCAAAGGCGGCTGCACCCGTTACAGTTGTTTCGCGAGAATGGTATTAATCAAACACATTTATTGCGGTCGCATTCAAAATTAACGGCCGTATATTAAATTTAAGTTCTGAGAACTGTTGGCTATCAAATATTTCCTACAATAAACCAGTTGGGTCCGCTGTTAAACTTCCCAGATTCTTGTGCCATCTGAATATTACAACCTCAATAACAGCAACGTCATATTTCTGGATTGCAGCCAATGCTTTATGGACATTTATTATGGATAATATAATAATGTCATTTAGCTCTAATAACATGTCGTTGTTGAACAGTTGGTGCGCAGTAGAATCAGGAATCAACCGCACCTTTTGTGATACAATTCGTAACGCGCTGTTCAAACAGATGTGTGTCGCGCTCGTGCTTCTTTTACTTATGTAAAATAAATAACAAAGCACCAATCAAAGAATTCAGCCGGCAAACAAGAAGACATGAAATCTCCCGCGACGTCTGTCAAATTAGCATCACAAACGAAAATAGCGTCATTCTAATTATTTTGATGACTCAACCGAAATACAATTAATCTTGCCGCTTCTGTGAACTGTCCAAGTGACGGACGGACGAAAATATCGTCGCATTTCGCGATAAATAAACTTGTGAGTCGAATATCGGATTTCGATTCCATCGGTGCTGCGTATCAAAGATTTTATACGCGTGTTGGATGCGGGCAGCGAAGCGCAATGCCGGACGGCGCACCCGCCACCGGCGCGGCCGCATGTCTGTACTCCGCACAGCCTGCCAACTTACCAACCGTACATACTCTAATATTATTGAAAGCATTCTGTTAACAGAAACTGCAAAATTCAGCCACAAAATCAATCATATCAGCAACATCTGCTCATTAGACTGCCAACATAATTTTAGTAACAATCTTCATTCTGACAGGATTGAATCGGAGACTTCGTGCTATCTAGTGCCCGCCGTATCTCAGGCCGGAAATCAGCTGTCGTATCCCGATTCCTAGTGGGAGATCGGCCAATGCGTCTGAGGCTACAATTACATTAGATCGAGTTGGTTCCTAGAGTTCTGATTGGAAACTCGAGACGGCTTGTGTTCACCGGAACAGTCTCGGTTAATTAGAATGCTTTGTAAGAATAGATTTGCCATCGACTTTCGAATCTTGCTCTACAATGATTCATCTTGTCTTTAATCATTACATCTTCTCGCATTTGTAACTATTATCTTGATCGGACAGACTTTATTATATTAAAATTGTTCACTCGTCTGCCAACGTGAGAAACAGTAAATTTATGAAGCGTTAAACAAAACTGAATAATGAAGTAGGAAAATAGAAAAATGTGAACGTTGGATTTTCCACCATTAAATAGTATCGATAAGGTTTTAACATAGATATTGTAATGGTATAATTGTACAAAACGCGATAAAAGACATCAAACACCATGTAAACTTGAGTGTAGAGCGTGAACACAATGCACCGATTGGTAACACTTCGTTTCGGTCATAATCCAATTTCAGCGTTTAACTTATTCCAATCTATATCCTTGAGGAGTATAAGGGGCGTTAATGTTACTATTTTATAGCTAGTCGTCATCATGGTGATACAAGAACATAGTGAACAGTGGCTCATTGTGCGCGGCGTGACGGCGCGTCTGCGCGGCGTCTAGCGTCGATCTGACCGCTCGTAAATCAGCCGCGCCACAAATTGGAAACCCACCGCTAAACAGCTCGCCACTATAAAAATCTTAAATAATAACTTCGGATCTAAATCTCATAAAAATATGATTTCCAGTATTTTGGAGTGGGTTTTTAAACTTTTTAATCCCGCCGTGGTTTTACGATGTTGTAAAATTTGATTAATAACATTTGTGTGTAGGACTACAGAGGTCGGACTTTGTTGCGGTGACCCATTTACGTGGCGTGATTGTGCTGTATTTTGGCGGTGGCGCTCTCCAGACCAAACAACCCGCTTCGCATGGCGTGACCCTGTAACATGACTCATTGTAACCAAGGTTCTGTTCACTTACGTAACGAGAAACTGCTTCTAAACCCCTAAAACGACTGTCGCTAGAAGTAATTTGACTGCGCGAGTTAATATCCGTATAAATTATCTGTACTCACAAAATTAATCCATCTGTCACTAAAGAAATTTATGCGCTTGTATCTGTCCCTATTCTCGATGTTTATGTATTGACACAAGCTAGGTTTAACTTGTTTTTATGATAGTAATAAAGTATTGTAATAATAATTACAACTACACTTTTGAGGTGATTAGAATTGAAGTACATTGCATTAAAAATAGAACCGGGCTATCGTATGTGTAGGCGTGACAATAACTCATTAGGTATGTAGGCACAGCCGTCAATCTACGTCCGCTGTCATTTCAATTTTTCTATTTTATTTTTCTCCTATTTTCTGTTGGATTTCCACATTGTGGTGCGTCTGCGCCGCGACGTCGGATGCGACGTTATTTCTCGATCCGTCACATGATTTGAACGGTATCGGATTTAGCTCTTGACAATGAAGGGACGTTACAGAGTTCTTTTATGTTATTATTTTGTCCGATATTTTTAGATTTGATTGCGTTTTTAAATTGGATTTGGGTGTAACGAGTTTTAAAATTGGGGACGTTTTTCACAAATAAATATGTATTCTGACAAATGTATTTTTTTTCCATGTAACTTCACAAACAGACACGTGATTTTCTTTTTCAGACTATTCATAATTACTACGACCCCACTTAACAAATAAAATGCTCCGTCTATTAATAAATCAAGCCCAGAAATTAAACATTCACCACTAATTCATCTCAAAATATTTACACCATTTCCTTACATTGATAACATAAGCTGTAATGGGATGCCACAGCCGATACATCTCGTTACGAATCAAATTTATTCATCGGCATATATTTTATAGTGTTGGCCTTGGGCCCAGGCCCGCCGCAGGGGCCTATAAAATCACACGGATAAATAAGCACACGATCGGCCCGTAATTAAAAACATAACTTATTAATATCGTTTATTAACGCTCGCGGGTCGTACGCGCTCTCCACTCGTCCCGTGCCTCGTTTGTACGTCTCGCACCTTCTTCCGATAAATCTACTATGTCTTCAATTTCATTATAATTGTCTTATTTATTGCATATAGCTTGTTCGTAATCGTGTTTGATTTAATTTGATTTGTTTAGTGGTTCGTTTGTAAATGTTAATTTACCAGTTGCTTATTCATTAAGTACTTACATCGAAAATCAATGTGCGAATGCCAGAATGGCACAACTAATATTTGACACTAATTGACAAGTCTAGAAGTTTAAAATTGATTAGATTGGAGCAACATTAATTACCTGAAATCTTTTATGTGTTACGTGTGTAGTGTAGAGCTCCGGGGCTTACAATATCGTACGTTGTTATACAATTATTTCGACCATTGCAACATGGGTCGAGTTACATGTTTATACTCATTGCGAGGTCCAATAATGTGTGAATTACTATAGGCAGCCCGCCGGCATATGCAAAATTTATAAGACTACTAGTCGCGTGCTTTTCCTCAACGATTTGTGGTTATTTAAACTCATGTCATCTAGTTATGTCTAGACTTATATTATGTCTATATATTACACACTGGTACTAGTATTTAAGATGAGTTGCAGAGTTGTTAAATAGGTTCTAATACAGAATTTTCGAGAGAAATTCAATAATAATTTATCTGGTACCAACTCAAGTGAATATGTAAAATAGAACGATTTGAGACCCTCTGAGAGATTTAGTAAGCTAGAGTTACCATTGCCAACAAATATTTACAAGTATTACACTCTCACCAAAGGCATAAATTCGTCTCCCAAAACAACAATAGTCGCTAAGGCGAGAAGAGAACAATAAACTGGCTGATTTATTTTAATAAAGTAATTTATGGGCCCTTACAAATTGGCCTTATGACGGCCGCCTTATCGAGTGGCGAGAATCGATAAAATCGTTGCCGATGTATCGATACAAGGTTATTAATGACGAGCTTATTGTGCTCGGTAATGGTAAAACATTTGTTTTGTAACTACTTGTCATTGTGTTGATGGGGATGTTATTGTTATAATCTTCGTCTGGTAAAATCAGACAAAATAATTATTTCACTTTACTTGAAATCCTTTGTGGGTAGATTTATTTTTTATATGAAAGAAAATGAAATTAAAGTGCAACCTTTAAAGATAAAAAAGTCCATCAAACATTAAACACAATGCCATAAAAATGCACCCACGTTAAACGCAATAAACGGCAGAACAGTGTGAAAACTTTTTTTTGTCAATTGGCCGTCCCATAAAGCAATCGTATCGACGATCGCTGATAACTCATCTGGTTGGATCGTAAATCGAAACGGCGTCCATAACTCGTGCGGCTTAATTACGAATAAATAAATAAATAATTGAATGTGAGCGGCCGCGGGCCTAATCGATCGTGTTCCAAGGTGTCGGAGGTGCTAACAAGGGCCCGCCAGCATTCGAAACGTTTGCTTTGTGATCGCGCACCAGTCGACAGCGAAGCGAAAACCCCGCTACCGCACCAGATAACACAATTGGATACTACAATTTATTGTTATCATCATCTCGTTGGGTAATTGATTTAGCGAATATTCGCTTTTGATTAAAATTTATAATGCAGCATTTATCATGTTCGTTTTGAAATTGAGCATGAGACGTATTGTAATTTGAACACTGCACGTGTTCCAATTCCGATACCTCCTACTTACTCCTCCCATTCAGCTTTTAAGAAGGTCAGAAGTCAATCCCAACTGTCCATTGAAACGGACACCTTCTAAACATAGCAGCGCGGAAGCCGCACATTGTTCTTTTCATAACGTTTTTTCGTGTGTCGGACGATTGACGCGTATCCATTTCCTCGGACGAGAATAGTACCCACCTCCGTGTCGTGCTATAAAATAAAGAGTATCACTCAACGAACACCGACCATCTAGATATTAGGAGATGTCGCTGATTGCCGCTCGTTAGAATCTAATTAGCCCACGGATCACTCATCGCGTCTATTTCAATAGTTGTAGAAAATTATTTATATTTGATTCGGCCTTCCCACTCGGTGTGTTATTCGCGAAAAATCAAACGTTTGACGTCGCGTCAAGCTGAAATGTGCAGCCTACACGAATTCAATCTGCTCATGTGACCATGCACATAACAATATGCGATATTATATATATGTATGAATTTTTCTAAACGGTACACGGCTACATCTATTACTGTGATTGTCGTCTCCTTGCCAAAATGGATATGAACTTGACAAGATTTCTAAACAAAGAAGTTGTCAATCAATTTCGTTCTTAGTGGACGTATTGTGAATCAATTTTTCAATGGTCTGTCATGATTTTTATATACATGAGAAAATATGTTCCTTTAATTAAAATCTTACTAAAATAATCACCGTTATGCAAATGGATTTCAAGAGTTTAATTGACAATTCTTAGTAAATCGTGTAGTCGACATAAACTAAACGTGAAAGGTTACTACTATATACACAGTTTTCCATATTGTTAAGAATAATTAAAGTGTATGGTCTGTTAACATCTTTACTTGACGATCACGTTTTAGCTTTTTCCTATGTAGCGTTATTATAAACAATACGTATAAATCATGCATGTGTGTAGAATACGATTAATTCGGAATAAGTCTGATCCAAAAAACAGTGAGACTTTTAAATATTCTTAATTGAAAGCTAAATCCAGGTCGGTGCGAAGGTGTGCTTGATGGATGAGCAGCTAAATTACCTCTCCCCCCCTCGTGCCTCGCACCGGTTTCCCCCACTAACGACCCGTTGGCCAAAAGTGATTATTTATACCGGTGATGACAGCACTTCCGGCGTTATAACTGGTGATTAAGACGCTGCCCGATTGAAATCTAGGACTATTCTAATAGACACAGGTGGTGAATATATTCTGAATAATAAAATATGACTTGAGCTTGATGTTGAAGATGAGGATGGGATGTCGCTCGTGAGAGGTGTCGTGTTCGGGGGAGCTTCAAAGAAAGTAGTCGATGACAACTTTTTGACATGACAAATTTTCAAATATTCTTAAGATACAATTCTCAAAACTGTATCATTCGTCTGGAAAATAATTTTTGTTACCTAATTATAAAGCTAACACACTTTTGCTAATAGAAGAATTAGAACTATCGCAGTTCGAAATGAATCTGGGGATACTTAAAATAAAATTGATAGTACCATTTCACGTATTTCAAATATTTGCTGTATCAGTTAATATCCGCCGATTGACTAATCTAAAGGTGCCGGATACTCGTTATCTGCGTACACATGGCAACAGCTCGCTATACTCTCTGAAACTCAAACAAAATGTCGCGAGTGTACAAGTACCTTTAGTAGGTTGTATATTATCTCATATCCGCGAAATGCAATAATGTGTATCTTTCCCACGGATGTCCACATTTGGGCATCGTTAGTTTTACTTACTAATTTAATTATCTTTAGATTGTTGAAATTGGGTATTGATAAATTAATTATCTACTATCTTATCTGAAATAGTTCTTTCATTATTTTTTTGGAACATTTAGATTTGAACCATTCTACTATAATAATTAGTGGAACTGTTCTAACATAAATAATTGTTAATAAATTACCTACGTGTTCTACCAATTTAATTAATTGATAGAACGGAAGACGGGTAGGCGGCGCCGGACCGCCCTAGATCCCCGCCCGCCCTGCGAGCTGGGCGGATCTCGCAGGGGGAAGTTTATTGCATTTATATGACCATTAATTTGATAGGCAGTGGAAAATAGAAGAGGAAAATATTACTTATAATAGATACATATTTTACCAACATGTAGGTAACTACTTAATTCACGATAGACCAAAAAGGGAGTATTATGTGTTCAAAATAATGTGAGTAAACAAATCGTTACAAGTAGAAAATGTGACAGTATATGTACTAAAATCAGTTATAATCTATAAAGTATAAAGTAGATTAGAATGAAAACAAACAATAAAAATGTCGTCGTAATCGAACACTTATATTTTTCAAAGAAAACACACCTACAATCAAACTATCAACATATATCAACCCACTAGTACCTGCTGACGGAAATCAGTACGCAACAGAATATGTACACGTATCTAAATGTAATCTATTATATAGATAGGGTCGAGGCGGGGCGGCAGGAAGCGATATAACGCCAAGATAAGCTAAACCTATCGCTTCATCGGATTACTTCACAAAGAATATCGATCTATCTCAGATATAGAATATAGAACTCTAAATCTATTATTGTAAATGTCAGAGTTCAGGGAATTCAATTTCACAAATTCAATTTCAAATGCACGAATCTTGGAAGGAAAATGATGACGTTGCATCAAAAGGCAATGATTATTTTGAACAGGTTAATTCAAAAGATGCTTTACTTATTGTAGTAATGAAAAGCACGAATTAAAACCATTTATTTAATCTTGAGTGACAAAAAACATACGATATTGAATGTGAAATGCTCGCAGACGATTCAAATTTAAACATTCATCAAAACCACTTTTAGATAGTCAGCCCTACTAACAATATTCATGAGAGAATCAATAATAATAATTGTCCTGTCTTCTCTTTTATAAACCACTGTCGAATGTCACCCTGTACCTTCATCTCATCTTCCATCCATTTATGTAAATGCAGCATTGTGGTAGACACCTCATTTGTTCTATCTGCCAAGCACGGCCATTGTCAAAACTCCTGCCCTTTGACTCCATTGTCTGTTTTTTGTCAACCAATACCAGATTATTTTATTTCCGTTATATGTTATTCTTATTCTTTGCTGGCTCATGTTTATCAATATTAGCTTCATTCACCTTTTATTTCGATTTGTATGTTGTTTTAGTGATATGCTGGTTTATTATTTTATGGACGTGAACCGTTAATCTTGGTTTTAAAGATGACATTTACAATTGTACATTTATTAGACGTTTGGGTTTTACGTACACGTGGTTTTGTTTCAGTTGGGTACTATACTTTCTGAAACTTAATGTTTTTTTAACCTTTAAATCTCTGAAAATCTGTCCAATGATAATTTTTTTTGGGTTATTAGAAACAATATTTCGTTGAATAAATACTGTAGGTGTTGGTTCTAAATGTGCGTCGTCATCATTGGGACGCCGTTCCACATTGTAATTTAAATTGTCATTCAAATTACCATTGAGAGGAGACAGTAAACGCAGTGGCACTCGAATTCTCGACACCTTCGTCTAGACACGTCTAAACATGGTGGCTCTATGAATTTGATTATTTGGGTCCGACTGGAGAGAATATGGAAATAGTTGTGAGGGTTATTTTATTTTACAAATAAGGAAGATAATTTTGGTGGACGGATAATTCCTAAGGCCAAACCATACCTGAAACATTTTATAGGTTTTCTTCAAAACCAATTCAAGCTCCGGAACATCGTAAACAAAGATTAGCAACAGTGTATTACAACAAAAGAAGTGATACACAAATTAAGGGTTTCCATTCCGTTGATATTTTACGATAGCCGTAAGCGACAAAAGTAGAGTCATAAAAGAGAACATGGTAGTAAGTGGAGATTGTGAACTTGTAGCACCTGCACTATAGCTGCCGAGTTAGACTAGTTTGTTCTGTATTGGAGTAAAACGTTAGTACAGTGTAAGTTAGTATGTAGAATATAATTTGATTAAGAACAGCATCGTGTCGACTTGTAATTATGGATGTCAGTAGTGGAAACAACATTGTAAGCGCCAGACTCGTTTTGTCAGTCAATTTTCTCCGCACCCATAAAAGCGCAAACATGACTACGTTAATAATAAATTACATACATTTCAGGCAGACGATATAACCATTCGGAAACAACAAATGCTAATAATTACTTTTCAGATTTTAAATGTTCGAAGGATGGAACCGTCTTCAGCTGTGCCCACGATTTGAAACAATGCATATAATCGATCTTCTGGGAGAATTATTGAAGAATAAATCCGAGAAGCGTCTTTAGTTGTACTGTTCATTGGGCACCTTTACTGCGCAATCTGGCGAGGTGTTTCCGACGGGCCTCCAACATTAAACCAACATTTTATGGACTACATTTATATCGGACGTCGTACGAGCTTCGCATAGATTTATACGTCTCTCCCGCAAACAGGTGGAACTCTGAACTACAGTAATAGTATGCATTCGTTAACATTGTGTGCTCGCACAGTTTATTACAATTACATTATGTCGGTATTGTTCGTATCTGTCGAGTGTCATAACAGAGGCCGCGTCGCGCCGGATAGTTTAGCTTTACGGCCGTCGATAGTTGCCACCTTCGTTTGGAGGGTTCCATTGTTGCATTCATCGCAATGATACGGCGTAGTCGCATCGTCGTCTTTCAGCCGCATCCGACATTTCCATTGTTGCAATTTTATTGCCGGTGTTACCGTGCTGGCGGAGATCGTAAAGTACGCAACAGCGCTCGATACTATCGGCGGCTCGCGACCGCACCGCGCATTATCGCGCGCCACCGCCACCGCAGCCGCGATTTCATTCGTTTCTAATAAATTGATACGAGGGCTACGCGACGCGCCATTGGTCGACTCTCTCCCCGGACTCCGATCCTCGGAGCCTGACCGTAAATCAACTTTACAACCTTTAATTACAGATATTTGCCGTCTCATGTGAGCGTACGGGATATCGGAGGGCTGTGCTCGCGAAAATATAGCATAATAATGGGTATTGACCCGTAATGGCTCGCCTGTAGGTACTATCGGCCGCCTTTGTCTTGATTGTTCGAGCGAGAGTATATTCTTTTCTGAATGATTGCCAATTACATCGAATGGCCTCCTGAATTCCACTGAGAGCGATACTTTAATCTTTCTCAGTTTTGATTTGCATTCGGATAAATGATTTATGTGTTATTGGGATCCAGGTTTATGTTGTGACGTTTTTTTGATTCATTGGTGGTTTTAATGTTGTCAAATTTGGAAGCGGGGTCGTGCTTTCTGCGATAATTACAAATTGAAATGGCTGCAGTGAGTGCAGTCACTAGCGCGGTGCCCGGCCGGGCGATGGCGGCCGCCACATTGTTGCACCGGATAGGGCCGGCCGCTGTTTTAATGTCTCTCAGACGGAATTACGCTGGATTGTTCTCAACTTTACTGCTCCCTTCATGATTGATCGTTGTATCCTCAGCCTTATGTCATTTTCGCGCCGTATCTCCTGGAATTTGTACTACAAGCAATAAATATTACATTGAGTTATGGTAATTTCGCAAAATTATAGTTGGCGTTGTATATTATTAGGTTTTAACTTAGGTAAATAAGAAAATGTATGAATTTTAATTTAAATAAATAATAATTATTAGCTCTTATTAAATAAGGGTTCTCGTGCGTTCGTGCACGTGTTTTGTTCCGAAGTGTGGAAATTAACACTAGAATGATCGTATTTCTAAATTAAAACCTCGCTGTGAGGAGCAATAAATTCTTCCGTCCATTAACTTATAACGACTGTCTAAATAGAGGCTAGCTGTCGTTTATGGCCTTAATACTCGAATAAGAAATAAAATAAACACTATGCACTTATGTTTTTGATCCATTTTGCACACCTTTTTAATTGCAAATAAATATTAAAATAACTTGGAACAAAAAGAATGGAAGTTAAATGATTAATCGCAATATTCTTATGGTTGTTTTTTGTATTTTTATGGCTTGATAATGGGAGATGAGAAATTATAAGTGGGATTAATTTTCCAGTTGGATTGTTTGTCGGTTAAATATGTAATTCTCTAAAAAAAACTTAGAAATAAAAACAGCAGTATGGAGACTCTACTACTGTTCGTAAAATCTAATTCTGATAGAGCACGAATTGTGCAATATTCTCTGAAGTTAATGTGCAATTAAACGCGGCTGAGACCGACCACTTGGACTATTACCAACACTCACGAATAATTGAGATTGATCGAGTCGTGAATCGAGTGGGGCGGTGCAATCAAAAGCGTATCAGACCAATGGGCGGCCGGGCCGGGCTCGCGGGCGGCTCTCATTGGTCCGCCGCGGGGTTGTCGGGCATCAAGGGCCTTGATACTGCTCTCGATAAGCGGGAGGCGTCGAATGTCGATTCGATCGATTATCGCCCGTGTCGCCACGCGCCGCCGACCGCAGCGCCCGCCACTGCGACTGCTACACTTGACACTTTGATGACCCGGCCCGCGTCATTAATACGTTTGTGTCATCATACTACTTTATTGCCATATTTATTAACCAAATCACCATTTTACAATAATAAAACGTCGCCGGAAATTTATTAACGCACCTCAACAAATTAAATTTCTAACTTAATCTGGTTGTAAAACGGTGCGCAAATCAAAGTTGCAATCTGCAACACTTAAAAGAGATTAGCCGGCTAATCGGGCGTTATTTACAATCCTTTATCAGCCACTCGGAGGCGTACGGTTGGACGATTTACGACACTCGCGAGTTGCCAGCACAAAAGAATTAGCCTTTCTAAGCGACACCGAGTGCCAATAAATATCGGGTGAGGTGCGAATAATCGCGGGCAACACTGTAGCGGGCTCACTCGGGAATTTATTCCGTACGCAGTTCCATAAAGCGTGCGTTAGTCCATAAAGTGAAATTCATAATACAAATTTAGCGTAAGGTTTCGTAGGAAAAGCAATAATTTGTCACAATTGGGCACGATTAGATTGGCTCCGCTAGCGATTTGACATAGGTCGTAAATAACGCTTCGGGCGGCCGAATTGAGTGAGCCGTCAGCCGCGCTACGTTGTGTGGGCCTTTATAAATGGTATGTGTATGCAAATAGCGCGCGCGGCTCGGCGCACGCGCATCGAATCGCGCGTTTTCCGCCGCCGGCGAGCCCGTGCGTTTTGTGGAAATCGTTATTGGGGTGATTGCTTTCATAAACAATAGCTTTTGTCCACGGGTTCTTGTAAGTGCTGTGTTATTTAGACGGATAACGGGACTGTTAGCGTGAGTGCGCCTGATAACGCGCCCACCGTTTATGCAATGTTGTTTAGAAGCTATTCGATGTTGGAAATCGTGCTTTATCTGTGCCATGTTCAATTGCGGGTAATCTGAATTATGTATTTACAATATTCTTGTAATTCACCGTAACCACTGACCCATAAGTTTTCCTGACTCATTTACCTGTGATTTCGTCACTATTTTGTAAGCTGTATAAACTACAAAGCAAGTCGACTTTCCATTGCAACTTGAACTTTCCTTTTGTACTTAGGAACTAAGTACTTCGTTTGTCATCTCTAACATATCCGTCATCTTATTTGTATTCTTACATAAGTATTGACAGCAGCATGCCATTAGTATTTATTTAGACGACCTTAACACTAAGGTTTCACTTTATGGTGGCCATTACACACGTCATGCCATAGAAAAGTTACACTTAATCTTGCACATCAAAGCAAGTTGTACTATCAAAAGGTGACCAGCGTATCTTGGCATTTGTGCCCTTTAAGGTGTGAATTAAATATTGAAAAGTCACAGATCATTTTACTGTGGGTGAAATGTTAGCCATAAAAGTCGCTATCGAGCTCAAAGCAACTTAGTAGGGTGCAATAAAGGTTGTCAACGTGCTGTGACGAGCGTGGGTGGCGAGTGCAGAGCGGGCCGACGGAAAATCGATAAGGAGGTAATGCATTAATAAAAAAGATTAAGGTAGACTGGTAGATAATGCCCAAGGCATTAAGTCCGCCGTTGTGCATTGTTTTTGTACATGTGCATAAAGTTTTTTAAATAAATAAATAAATAAATTAATATTGATTTGGGAGATGCAAATGACGGAAATTTAGCAGATGATACAGTTTTGATACCAGCACTAAATGCAAACATTAAGGCCGAGATTAATAATCGGTACTTAGCAAAATGCGTCTTCGTCTAAACAATTTTACGTTTACCGCCGCATTTCAGTCAAGCTACGTTGGTAAGATAGAGATAGTAGATGAACCAAAGTACGTGTTAAATACTTTTACTTATGTCAGCCTAAAATCTAAGTTTATATTACGAGGTAGTTTAAAATCTTCATCTATAGTTGTATCTTTCAAAGTTTCGCTCACTTCTTCCTTTCATCAAAAACATGCAAATTCCAAAGTCTGCCTCACTAAACATGAGTCATCTATTGTTATATTTTATTATTGACTACTGGTTACATGTCTTGGTTTATGTTACCTTGTTAGTGTTTAGGTGTTACCGTTACTCATAGCTTCTTGACAATCTTCTTTCCTTAGTACACGGATTTTCCATACAGTTTTTATTATGTTGTCGCTTCTGTGTTTTCCATTATTTCGATTTATTTGTGTCGCTATTGAAACCTGTTGTAAATTACTTTTCTGCACCTTGATGATTATTATTTCATTTCTTACCTGTAAGAACTGTATTATTAAAAACATTGTTGATTTCTTTAACTTCTGGGTGAATGTTGATGTTAGCTATAACACATACATACATAGTTTACAACATGTCAATACTTGCTTCCATTTTGTAGCAAAAATAATTGCTTTTTAATAAAAAAAATGCTGTTTAATTGTAAATCATTAAAAATTTACGTTGCATTTTCAAAGTTACACACCAGAGACATATCGTTAAAAATAATCATAGATCTTATAATACCTCTTCAATAGGTTTACAGTCATGATAACCAACGGATTCAATAACAAAATACCAGGTATCTCACACAATACCCAGCGAGTACTCTAAATACTTGAATTCTGCGCATCATGTTGTTCCATTTACTCTTCAAACGTGGCAATTAATCTGAACGGGTGACGTCGCCACCCCTTTGGCTGCCACCCCCGAACACCCTACCTCACCCCCCCTCACCCGCGGCCCAGATAACCGGGGGAATGATTAACTGCAGACAGGAAGACGGATTGACAAATAGTCGTTTAGGTATTTTGCTAATGTTTCGCTCTCATCAATAAACGATCGAGGCTGTTACATGGGAGGGTTGTTCTTGTTTCGAGTATTGTCTACTATGTTAAAGGTTCTGTTGGCGTGTAGAATACCGTAAGATTTTATGGCAGGAAGATATAGTCCATCATCATATTCACGGAATTTTGCATCATCAAATAATGCCACATGTCTCTTTATTTCATTATTTGCCTCTGTGATTTAACCCACTGTATTATCATTTTGTCCAATGTCTAAAAACTTTGAACGGGACTTGGGGTTTTCCTTTTTTGACAAGGAGAATTCTCCAATATATTAGACCAATCGACACATTACCAGATGGGAGCAACCCGCAATGCCGGCAGGCGTGAACTTAGACAGCTTGTAACACGATATCGAGCGCGAGGTGACTGCGCAAATGTAACGAATTGTTTGCAACAATCATTTAGACAATGTTGATTGATTGCCGCTGCTGCCACGCTCTAACAAGTCAAATTGAAATACCTTTCGGAAGCTTCCATTGCAGATAAATATATTGAAATTGAAATAATTAGTGTTTTTTTGTCTTTCGCCGACAGAATAGTATTTTTCAGTAATTTGAAACATATTTCGAATAATGTTGAAGAGAGAGAGAGAGAACGTGTATACATGTGATATCTTACTGAAGATTTAGCACTTCCTCGGTGGTAATTTGACGTCCATTTCATAGTAAGAAGTGCAAATGTAAGCCCGTCTTCAGTCGACGAAGTAATGGGATATAAACGCTGTTGTTTTCTTGTTCCAAAGATGTAAACATCACAAGCTGACAGCACTACTGTCTCACAAGCGTAACTAAGTGGCCAACAGTTCCTTATTGTAAATCGGAGTGTTAGTGTTGTCGGTGCAGATTCGTCACGTCATCGACCAAGTTAACAGTCAAATTACAGTAAATCAAATAGTCGCAAACTAGCCACATAGAACAAAAGGGCCTGGCTTCCGTGGCCACACGGGCTGTGCTAAATCGGGGCCACTAATGCTGCGCGCGAGCATCGTAAAAGCGCGATCTGACTCGCTCGCGCCCGTAAATCATCGATCGTGCGATGCGATGCGATTTACCACGCTCGCCTTGTTGCCCACTTGACGCATGTTGTCCCAGCAAGCGCTGTAAAGCTTGATTTGATTGATAGGTAAATCTGGCATGATTTGATTTTTATCTTATAGAAACGATCACGTTAAGCGCTTCTTAGCTTTATTTGACAGTAATTTCCATCGACACCCTGCATTTTACCTCAGACGCTGTAGTGTTGTTTAGATCACCTTAAAGCGTGTAATGTCGTCGTATAAAATTGTGATTAATGTCTCGCAGGGATACAGGTGGCGATAAGTTATGGTTGTCAACATAATCAGCTTTTCTTCTCGTTTTATCGTCACAGACTTTAGTCATGCGGTTGAGGCAGTATAACAAATCCTATTCTTCCGATAGCTTTATTCGTTTGGTTGCCAGTTGAATAACCAATAAAAGTAGAAACTACTTTTAATTCTTTAATACTTCATCTAAATTTCAGAATTCCTTCAGCTTAATCTAGCGCTGTATCTGTTTCTATATTCTTATGTAGACGTGGTTTGCTTTTACGATCTTTATGAAGTACGCAGTAAAGGGTTTTACAACTTGCAATAGTGAGGGAATGTACTGCTCTCCTCTATTGGAAGTTATATCGTGATGAACATGTTTCTCGTGTTTGTGAACTCTTCTGTTACATTACGATATATTTGCGATCCTTGATTTTGAATTGGTGCTGTTGTATTTTGAGAACTTTTATTGCTGACGGAAGTTTTAAGTTAATGTTCTTATTTCCAATACCATGGTAGTTAAGTTATCCTTATTTTAAGCGCCTAGTTCATGTTAGTATTTTATGCGTCGCATAAGGTTTCATGAATAAATTTTATTAGTCGACTTAACATCCTTTGCTCGTAATATCGTCATCCTTTAATCTAAATTGTCATGCAAGATAGTTTCAGCTTCAATAAAAGTCAGACTCCTTTGATAATAATATACTTGTTGGAAACATCTTCATCAGAATTAACAATGTGTTTATCATTGGTGTTTGTACTATTTATGTTTTCAATACTAATGTTAATTATCTTTGTTTTAGGAACTCCAATCAACCGGCTACCGATAATGGCGAAGTCAGTGTTAGACCTTTATGAGCTGTACAACCTGGTGATAGCTCGTGGAGGGCTAGTGGAGGTGATCAACAAGAAGCTGTGGCAAGAGATCATTAAGGGGCTGCGGCTGCCATCCTCCATCACGTCTGCTGCCTTCACGTTACGCACACAGTGAGTTGATGACTTTTACAATAGCGTATGTGCATTAAAAGAAATGATTTAAACCTACATTGTTTTAAAATAAGTTAGGTTTAATATGAGTTAGCGAAATAGTAACCTCTTGGTCTCCAAATCTTTGCCTAAAAATGTGGCATATCAATAAACCTTTACATTCACGGAATAAGCAAAACTTAACCTTTCGACAACCAAGCTGGCTGTCGCGCTGCTAGTGTCTCGAATCACGTGTGTTCGAAGGTTTAAATTGAACATAATGTTTTAAAATAAAATCTTATGTTATCTTGATGTCTGGTGCTATAAAGAAGTTAACACCTATCATCCTTCAATCTAGAACACGATCGACAAGAGATACATCTGTGTGGTCTTCCAAGTCAGGAGCTTGCTCCATATTCGACCTGCTTTGTATCATATCCTCATTCAAATTCTCACGAGCTGGAGACAAAAGATGGCCCACAATGGCACTACGTGAGCGTCCGACGCGACAATATGACAACTTCATAATTAATAACCTTAGCTCATCTCAGCCGATATAATTTCTCATTTATCTCTCTAGAGTTCCTTCACCTCGTCTTTTGTCGGATGTCATAAAGGTGGTTTACGTTTATGATTCAAAATGTACGACGGTTACGCACGAACCGATGATTTTGAACGCAGCTTCTTTTATTTCGATCTGTTTCTGTATGCGTCTCGTTACGTTCATTTTCATTGTGTCGACTTTGAAGTGGATTTGTGACTAAATATTTCAAACGATGGCGAAGTTTGTTGTCGTAACTAGGTATTGTGATACTAGAACTATTGATTGTGTTGTTTTTGATTGCAAATCTTTTGGGGAACTGAGGTTAACAAAATAAAAAAACCACAAATACAAAAATTGAATCCCTCATACACAATTTGTCTTCACCGTAATGATTTCTAGATTGTAAAACATTAGTCATAAGTTTAAATTCTATCGAGACAAAAGTGTTCTAATGCCAAAGCTTACATCTACTAACAAACATAAAATTAGACTAACCGTAATGACGAATGTCGTATATTTAGATAGCATGTGACAGTTTTAAAGGTGGCGTTTTTACGAGACCGGGCTCTTATTGTGTTACGCATTAAATATGTGACCGCTTAATATGACATATGGAAGGTACACGCGACAATAGGGTCATATAAAATTGACACGATACAGAATAGGATTAGAATTGTAATGGTGCGTATTATACTTGAAGGATAGACTTTTGATAATAATTGGGCTTGGAATATGATTTATAAGGTTGTCAAGCTGCAGGCGGAGCAATAAAGTTATTATTACATTCTAAAGGATTGAATGGTGACATCTTTTGATTTATTTTCGAGTTGATAGATACGAAGATTATTTTTAGTTATAAAAGATCCAATATGAGCTTTGCCGGTGCCGCTTTACCATCAATTCTTGTCAATCATTTATTATTTTTACAAAATTCTACAAATGCTTTTAATAGCTCCAAGATACTCATTGATATTTTTGCTGTTTCTGAAGATTGTGTAGAATGGGACCATTATTGTGTTCTAGTTAGTTATTAGGCACTATTTTCTCAAACAAATTTAGCTATGTAAAACAGCGAACCGAACATACCACCCGAACTTGTCAAAATAATGGCGCTATTGTTTCTCTAGGTACTTATTTTTTTTATGATTTACTTCCAGATACATGAAATACCTGTATGACTATGAGTGCGAGAAGAAGAATCTGTCGACTAGGAGCGAGCTGGACGCGGCCATTGAAGGCAACAAGCGCGAGGGACGACGCGCGTCAGGACAGTACGACGCACAAGCTGCGTTAGCTATGGTAAGTATTATCTAAATTCAATTTCCGCAGTTCTTCATCTTTAGAGATAAATAACATATGGTGTTAGTCCTGTGTTATTATTATCATTACTTTCATTTTCACTGTAATAACTTCGAATTGGTTAGTCAAAGACAGAGTGGATCAATTGTGCGCTTGTGGCCGCCTGTAATCATGCGTCCTTACGTGCCTAGTTTGCCCTAGGGATATTATTCCGTCAAAGATCCGATCTAAGTTCAGACCCTTTCGTCAAAGTGGTGTCCTACGATCATCACCTAACGTCCCGTGTTCCCTTGCAGCCCCCACTAAACCGCGTGCCCGCGTCTCTCGCGCAGCTGTCGCAGCACATGCAGCCGCTGTCGCTGTCGCTGGGCGGAGTGGCGCCGCGCCTGCCGCCGCTGCCGCCGCACGCGCCGCACCTGGCGCAGCACGACATCGAGTACAGAGTGCGCGAGTACATGAAGATGATACAGCAGCAGAGGGAGCTTATGAGGAATGGTGAGTTGGTTAAAGTTTGGTCTAGATTCTAAATTACATCATTATATTTGGGAACAAGATCTTCTTGCACTTTTAATCACTTATAAAAACCATAAAAAAAACTATATTGATCTAAAAACCACATCAAAATTACTTTTCTTTGGTTAGTATACATTAAAATTGCTGCCTATATTGTACGTAAAAATAAAGAAAACAAAGAATAGCTTAAGTGTTCAGTTATTCAGTGTCTTCAGTTATTAGAAGGTTATCGAAATATTTACTATCTTTTTTTACCATTCCTTTAACTTGTTTCTTCTTGCTCAGGCTCCGAATCGCCTCCCAGCAACGGTCCAGCACCAATAATGTCTCCCCGTGACGCAGCCGCCCTTAGTGCCATCGACGTCTCCCGCCTCACTCTCTGGTCACTCTACAACAACAACAACAACAACAGCCCACAACCGGACCTTGAACCACAACGGTAAGTTGAGAAAGCTTGATAAACTCGTTTCGTACTCCTTAATAGAAGACCCATGATAGTTCCCTGTGGTCCACCATGTTCTTTGAGGAACACATCGTTATAAAAGTTAGCAAAGTTTTTGAAGTGAAAACTTCTTTAGCGGCGTTGAGCACTTTTTCTGTAATGGGTATAAAATCTTAAACTCGCGTCAGGACACGTGACCTGATCGAAAAAGGGTAGGACGGATGGATAGTAGACAGCTATAATCAAGTTTTCACTTCTGCCGGCACTCCCGGAGTGCAACCCGTCTTTTTTTTTTTTATAAAAAAGTGTAACACTGGATATATCTTAGAATTTAATTGCAAATTTAGATTCAAGACAAATGTCGCGCCGCTGCCATTACAATGTGCTATTTCTATATCTATGGAAAGCCGCTGTAAGAACAAAAATAAAGACGTAGTTGTCTTTTTGTTGTGGTCAAAGCGACCGAATGGCAATTCATTAAGTAATTGGGATTTATTTCTTTACCATCTACCTATGTTAAGGTCAACCGCCGGTTGACAAATTCTGACACTTTCCTTATCCTCAGTATGGGTTACAGCGAGGCTCTAAACCTGAGCGAGAGCCCCAACTCGCTGACGAGCGGCGGCAAGCGCGAGGCGTGCCGCTCCCCCGCGCCGCCCGCCAAGCGCCGCACGCCGCGCCCCCCCTCGCGGCCCGCCTCCCCCCGCGACCTGCACTCGCCGCCACAGCATCGCCACAGCCGCCGCGACGCCACGTCACCGCCACAGATCAACGGCATGCCCAACAGTAACGGTGTCAATGGGGCTGCTTTTAAGATTACAACCAGAGGTAAGGATTTTTAAAGTTGTGGTTATTTCTATGACTTGCCACCACAAACTAGTGAACAGGGTCGTTCGTTTCATATGACCACTGGCTTGTACTAAAATTTGTTTTGAGCTTATAAATCTGTAAATAAATGTGAGAAATATAATCTAAACGTTGTTGGAATAGTGTCTAAGAAACTTGGTGGTTTTAGATGTCCTTTTAAAATCTGTCGGGCTTGTTCTAATCTGAAGGGTCTATTAGACACGCCACTACTTGAGACTCGAGATCAGCTTTTAACTAACAGATTTAAAATATTTATTTTTATACCCTTTCATTCATCATAGAATGTCTTTGCTTTTGTGAAAAGCTTCACTTGTAAAAGTAAACCATGTTTCTCGAAGTAAGAGTAATAAAATAATAAATTCTTTTTTGTTAGAATCATCTCTAATTTAACATTGTCTTGTCCCCCAGGTGACGCAAGCACAGGTGATCAGCAACTGGTAGTGTCAATAGAACTGAACGGCGTCACGTATGAAGGAGTTTTGTTCCCCTCAGGAAACGGTCAGAACGGACACAGACAAATGGTGTCCTAAACACACACACATAGCGTAGTCCTTAGCTGCTGCGGTTTCAAGCATCGAGTATTCTCCTCTTGAATTTGAACTAGCACAACATTTTAGACTTCGAGATTCAAAATTCCTTCAATGGGCAAAAACTGTTATACGTTTTGGAAAAATATTGTCACCATAATGCAGGGTGTTGACGAATTGTCCATGTTTAGGAGCTGTATTGAGTGAGGAAGACGCGGTCACTGTTAATGGGATAGGCACATAATTGGCGATACCATTTTGAACCTAACCTACCTTTGCATTAAGTTCATATTATAATTTATTTCCATTCATCCCAGTTCCATTTCTCCCCGCTCTCCTCTTCAGAGCATAGGCAGTGAGTTTCGTCATCAGACTGTGTTTCACGGTTGAGTTTGTATCTCAGGATCACTTTAACTAAATAATACCTAATCATTTTTTATGCTTTATTTGCAAAGAACACAACTGTTAATAAAATGATTTTATAAACACCTAAAAATTTGTTTAGTTTGATGTGAACTCAACAGCTACGAACTTTTTAATATGATTTTTTCCTATCACTATTATTTATTAGTTTCCTCTGTACAAATAATATTCGGGACTTGAAATCGTAACTAACAAAATAGTATTGTTTTAAATATTGAACTCAAATTATTCGAGATAAGTACAAAATTTTCACATTACGGATCATCCAATAAAGATATTATCGTATTATGTACTTAGTTATTTTTAAACGTCATTAAGTTTTTTTGTATTTTTTCAAAGTATTTATAGTTCTTAAATTACACTGCCTAAGAAGAACGTGAAATTATTTGTAAATAAAAAAATAAAAAAAATAATTTCATCGCTGTTTTTTAATGGATGTTTTGTATGATAATTTTAATATTTTTTTTATGATGTCATAAAGTAATGACAATTTGTGTAAATATACTTTATAGTTTTACATTATTTATAATTTGACAGATGTGTGATGTGTTGAGTGGACAGTGAGCGTCTGTGCCTGTGTTTGCGTGGTAACGGAACTTATTTAGATTATGTTTACCTACGTATTTAACTCATCCTCAGAAATGAGTTAACAAATTAAAAATGCAAATTGCCACTGAGTGAGTTAACTATGATGTATCGGTAGTTAATTTTGTACTTATAATTTGTTTCCTTATTACTGGTACTGCTTGAGTCTAGCTTATACATATATTAGTTGTTGCACATCCATTTAAAAACTCATTAAAGTGACAAGTAATTTTAAATAATGAATTTTTGTGAGCATATAGGTTCCGACGTGTTACAACTAATATTGTTAGTTATGTTACGTCTATACTTAGTTAACGTAATCTAAATGTTTTTCGTATTTGTATATTATTGTAAATAGAGATATTATTGTGTGGAAGTAGTGCAGCGTTTTATACACCGTGTCGTATGTTTGTGGTTCTTGATTCAAAAGGTGTATATTTTTAATTTTTCTATGAAGATGTCAGTATTGTACTTAGTGAGTAGGTATTTATAAATTGTGGAATGAAACTTTGTGTACTTTGGATGGGAAAGTCAAAACTGGTGAATGAAGTGAGTGAAATGAGTGAGTAAGTATTTATTACTCGACTCCGTTTGGACTCTGCATTGAATACGATTTCCTCATGCAAAGTGTACGCTGATTTCTTTTTTAAATGTAGACGTTTATGAAAATAATGAATGTTACTAAAATCTCTAAAGTACGTGTTTTTTACTTTTTTATTTCAACTTCGTCTCAGTTTTTATTGATTGTCTTTACAGCCGAAAGTCGACGAATAAAAATTGTAACGAATTGAAAGTAATTCTCGAATAGTCGTTTGAAATAGTCAAACCATATTATTATTTTATTGAATATTAAATATTATTCAGACAAAGGTATTATTGGACGAAATATTTCAGGCTACTTAAAGTTCACAAATAGTTTGATTAGCATCACAACATGCCATTTTATTAGTTTTAATTAAATGTAATTTACTTAACGTAACTGTAACGTTGTCGAAGTGAATAAAGTGTCCGTAAAGCTGAGCAAAGCCACGGCGCGGAGCTATGGCAGCTTGCCCTATCTATAAGTTTTAATAAATTATAATAATCGTAGTGCAATAAGCGATATCCAAAATTTCGAAAAAAATAATTCTCCAGTAAAATAGAAAAAATCTTATCGTAGCGTTGTTGTAAAAAATATTGAAAAAAAAAATGATTTTTTTGTAAATGACTGATTTAATGTTTTATAATCTTAGTTAATTTAAAATATTTAATTTTAAAGATTATTGTGTAAAATTCAATTTACTGTTAGCCGCATTTTTGGAGCTAAGTAGTGGTAGATGTTAGTACATTCCTGACGATGTACAATATTGTTAAGAGCATCATATAATATACTGGCCTACTTATATACAGGTAGTAAGGCCAGGGGATTGCGCATTAGCGAATTTCGTATTACACCAAAAATTTTTGATGTATTCAAATAATTATACACAATTAAATAATTATGTATTACGAATTATAACTTTTATTTGATAACATGAACCTATACCCTAATCCTTTTTTTTTTGAGGAGTGGGAAATCATCAAATGACTTCTCCCGCCAAAGCGGCGGGAGGTCGTGCGTGTCAGACTTTTACTGACTAAAACCCACTCATGTTCCTTCGGTTGCTAGCAGCCCAAGTAACAAAATTTGGTACTATAAAGGTCCTGAGAACGTTTTGGAGCCTACCAATTAGTGTTCATGATTAGCACTATAATGGTGTTGTAAACATTTACAGAACCCCGATTAGGCCCTAGTTTTATCACAGATTTATTGTATAACCCTTTATGTTCCGGAGTCACGGTAACTATTATAAACATTCCGCAACACCCTAATCCTTAAGCATGCTTTTTAATTAATTGCAATGCTTATTCCTGAAGATTTATGATACATCTAAAATTAATATAGAACCTACAGCAAAAATATTTATAAAATGGTAAACTGATTGTTGATTTTATCTAAACCAGGAATACAAGAAACGTGGAGGGTGTGTTCTTTGTGAATTTTTTTATGAAAAAAAGAACGTGTCGTGTAGTAATCAAAGAGTACAGTATATATACTATGAAAGTAGTAATTTCGAATTCGGCTTTATTTCACACCGTCTTGTTAAGGACGGAATGGAAACAATGTTAGTTTTTTTACGCAGTTATTAGACAAAAAGATATGTCTAGATTGTTTTACCTAAAACTATAGGGTATTCATAATACGTATATAGCATTGTAGTCTTTGGTATATAGTCTATTCATATTTTAATACAAATGATGAAATGAGGGTAGTTTTTGATGATGACTTACCAAAATCGGTAAATAGCCTACTCAGTGGTTTAGTTAGTTCTTTCGCTCAAAATCAAAGTCAAAACGTTTGTTTCCATAAGACCGAAGGCACTTTGAAACGTCAATTACTTACATAAAAAAATTATGTTGATTCTAGTCGCTCCCATTGAATTCTAGGTTTTGGAAAATTCGAAATATGGTTTTTCGACGTAAGGTTTTAAAAAGTATGTTAAGACAGTAATCTGAATACTGAATGTGATATAAATGCGTAGTAACAGTACTTTATAATTACGTTGAAATGTTAAAAAACAATGTCATACTACATGGTGCATCTACAACCCTCAACAGCAGTTAGTGAGAAATTAAGTGCATTGATGGATTATTATTATTACTCAGTGTTTATAAATAGGACGCCGCCGGGTGCGAAATAATTTGTAAGTTACCTACTAAATTGATTTAATTTATTTCTTCTGTGTGTGTAAATGAACTTCAGTGTATGCTATGCTCATAATACGCCTATAATCAGGACAATTAATTTCTTAAAATAAACGGTAATAGAAAGACAAACGCAGTGCGACAGCCAACTGTCGCTTGGTCGCTAAAAGGTTAATTTTGTAATTGAGGTGGTTGTCCGCCTACCACACATGTCATACCTACTTGGTGATTCTCTTCTTTCTCTATATTGAGTGGTGAGAGGTTAATTTATGATTGGCCTCTTGAGATTCTCGCTTGTGTACTCCTTGGGCGAAAGGCACTATACAATCATGATTTAACAAAACATACTAAACTGATAAAATCTATTTTGTATACTAAAATTGAACATCCCTAAAATGCTTAGTGTTACGTGGTGTTACACTGATTACTTCTTATAACGCCATCTATACAATAAACTTAAAACAAATTAAATTAGTACTACTAGCGACATCTGTATTAGCTTTCTAAAATTAAAATGCAACGGCAAAGTTGTAAAACTAAGAGCTTGCGTAAGAAGGTCATCCTGTGCTCGCTCTCTGCGTAAGTAGTTTCCATAAGTCAAATATAGATGGCGTTACCAGTTATATTTTTACTGTTTATTGATTTTTTTTATTTATACTGAAACATGAATATGGATATGTAAAGGAGAAATTTATTATAAAGAATAAATTGAATAATAGTAAATAAAAAAATATTATTATTAAAAAATATCTACATTTTTTTATTAGGTAAGGTTAGGCACCTATTGAAAATTTATCTGATGAATTTCTTTTGAATAAATAATCGTAATAAGAATATTACGACGAATCGTCGTAATATTCGTGAAATGAATCATAGGGATTACGACAACATTAAAAAATGGATTTCTGTTTAGTCCGTTGAAGTTGAAAATTCTCCAGAACAAATTACGGAATTATTTAATGAATATTTTATAAATTTTAATCAATCTCAGAATGACATTAACTATATTAATACACTGACATTTGACACAAATCCTAATTCAATTTTCATGACACCTACGATACCCTTTGACATTATTAAAATAATCCAATCATTGAAGAATACTAATAGTGCTGGATATGACGATATTACCACTAAAGTGATTAAAGCTACGTCTCAAATTATTGCACCAATACTCAGTCACATTATAAACAACTGCATTGCGAAAGGCGTATTCCCAGAAAGGCTGAAAATTTCAGTAATCAAACCTTTGTTTAAAAAAGGTGACAGGCAAGATCCCGGTAACTACAGACCTATTGCACTTATTCCGGTCTTCTCTAAAATTTTCGAAAAAGTAATGCATAATAGTATATATTCTTTCTTAGAAACAAACAAAATCTTAATCAGCGAACAGTACGGTTTCAGGAAAAATAAAAGTATTAACTCCGCAATATATGCGCTTGTAGAGCATGTCTTGACTAATATGGACAATAGAACTCCTGTAGTTGCATTGTTTATGGATATGTCAAAGGCATTTGACCACGTTAGCCATAAAATACTCCTAAACAAATTGGAAAAATATGGTATCAGAGGCAACATCCTTGAACTTGTTGAATCATACCTATCCAATCGGCAACAATTTACATGTATCAATAAAATCAACCCCCATACAAAAACAGAAATTACATATCAATCCAAACATCGGGAATGTTTATGCGGGGTACCACAGGGCGGTGTACTTGCTCCATTATTTTTCATCATTATATATTAACGACATGCCTAAACTCATTAACAATCCTATGATCTTGTTCGCAGACGATAGCACAATATTATTTAAAAGCAAAAATGATGACACACTTGAAAAAGAAATTAATGACAACCTTAATGACGTAATATCCTGGCTAACAGAAAATAACTTAAAAATTAATCTAAATAAGACTAACTACATCTCATTTGAACAAAAAACAAATAATAAAAAACCAGACGTTCGATATGGTAATACAAGTATTCAGGATACTGACCACACAAAATTCTTGGGCATGTGGATAGATAAAGGCATGAACTGGAAAATGCATGTTGAGGGCGTGTGTAAAAGACTTAGCCAGTGCTCCTATGCCCTTTATAACCTAAGGAAAGTATCAAGTCAGGCCACCCTTTTAATGGCATACCATGGTTATGTATCATCAACATTACGCTACGGACTTATGTTTTGGGGAAACTCGCCGAAAGAGAAGTGGCGTTTAGGGCACAGAAGAAATGCATAAGGGCAATATGTGGCATACAAAATACAGAGAGCTGTAAGCCATATTTTCAAAAGTTTAAGTTACTTACACTCCCGTGTCTTTATATATATGAAGTAGCTACTTTTGTCAAATCAAATCTACATTTATATAATCGCCCGAAGAGCATACGCTATAAAAATACAATATGCATGACAAGACACAAAAAAGCTATATTCAGCAAAAACCTTTTAGGCATGGCACCCAAAATCTACAATAAATTACCCAAACATATCATAGAAGCTAGTAATACAGATCTGTTCAAAAAATGGTTAAATGATTTCTTGATTGAAAAATGTTACTACACTATTAATGACTATCTTAATGAAACTTGCTAGAACTACTATATCCGATTTATGACATTAGTAAAAACTTGACATTGCACTGAATTAAATTATTGAAATATGTTTATGTGACAATTAATTTGTTTGTATGTGTAAAATTCTTGACCGTTATTAATAATCTAAAATATTGTTATTTTCTGATTATTGACATTAATGTTATTTTTGTAATTTGAATTTTGATAAAAACTGATAATAATCATAAATTTAATTTGTACGCTTAAACGCAAAACGTAGACGGGACTCTTATATTTAATTGTAACACCATTTAAAAACCTATGTTTACAAATAAAGATTTCATTTTCATTTTCGTTTTCATTTTCCGTCCGTAAGACCGTCCAAAAACACTGGATACGTATCTTTTGCTTGATCAAATTAATAAAAAAGATGGCTTGTTGTGACGTCAAAGTTAAGTAAAAATTGTACCTAGTTGTGACGTCACGCAAAACTTCAACACACCATACCATCGTCATTTTTCGTTTACGAGAAAAAAGATTTTTTTATTTGTTATCAGTCGTAAAACTATAAACCAATACATTGAAAACACTTATAAGTTTTAGTTACAATAAAAAAACAATTGAATGTCATCAATTAAATTACTATTGCGCTAAGCGCGCGCGTTCTGGTTATGACAAATATTCAAGAAATAATAAAAAATAATATGATCTAAATATAATGGTAACCAAAATAAGCAATCATTATTAATTTTAATCAACAGCTTTTACCCTGACATCTTAATACAATGGATTAGGTAAACAGAAAAAAAACTAATCAACTAGTCCTTAAAACTTTATAGCTACCTATGCAAATAAAAATGTTGGTTGATTAATCCCATAGTAAAAGTTAAAACGTTTTAGGCCTACAAAGATCGACATACTATCGACATAACCTTTGTTCTTATGTCCTGTATGTTTATTGAGATACTTTCGCTAATCGCCGCAATTAAAACATTCCATACACTTAATAAATAGACAAGAATCTCGTGGTTCTACCCCAAACATAGTTAAGTGCCATTCCGAAACCTAAACACAAACTAAATCTGACTTCCACTCAGCCCTGAACTTGTAAACTTCCAAATTGTGTACTTCCAAGGGTTCAAAATTAACATTTGAATAGGGCTTAAGTAGTTAAGATGACCTCTAGTGGTGTCCTTTGAACTCTGGCCCTTGGGTACGACGGTGTTAGCTTAGGACCTTCGCGGTATGGTTCAAAGGATACATACAGAATCTCATCAGATACTGTTATTACAAGAATAGGGTTTTGATTGATATGATTGATTGGTTGTAAGTGTGTGTGTAGTAGCGAAATTAATTATTTTTTAAGCCAGACGCTGTAAGAGAAGTGCTAAAAGTGGTCAAACTTGTGAAATATTTGTGTGTGTGTGTGTGTGTGTGTGTGTGTATTTGTCTGGCTGTGTTGTTTCACCGTAGCCTTTGAACGGGTAATTTAATTTCGATGCAGTTTCTTTTTATTTGTTTTTTTTTATAAATCGATGGTCTTTACACATGTTTTAACAAAATCGATTCAGCCCTTTTGAAGTTATCAACGCTTTCGTTAGCTGCAGACGCGATCTTAATAACTTCGGTTCGGTATTTAATTTTTTTTAATTTACACTTGTTATAATGTGTTTGGCACAAGTATAACTAAAATGGCGGATGTGCAAAAACAGATTTTCAGGCGTGCATGTAAACTTTTTTTACAACTTTGTTTCTAAGTAGTTTGTTTTGTCACGTTTAAAACGCCGTAGTATGTTATGAGAAACAACTAAGCACAAAATAAATGTTATTATTTAAAATACAAAAATAAAATTGAGAAAGGATGGAGCCCGGGATAGAACAATGCACACCAAATAAAATTATATATTTTTTATTTTTTAAATGGTGCTAGCGTATACCTGTCATCTGTCATAGTGTTAGCCCAAAATCGAACGTCTCCTTTTTTGCACTTAGTACTTTAAATGTCACTCATTCAACCCAGGTGCCATGTTATCTCGCACGGATAGTACAGTCACGAGCATAAACATGTATACACTACGCAAAGTTTTTACTCAATTTTCTCTTAACTGAGCCATAACTTTCAGTTAAAACTTATTTTGTACTAATTATATCATAAACTACTATAAAATATGCCCTAAAACTCAATATTATTATAATTATTGTAAGAGAAAATTGAATGTAATATTAGCGTGGTGTATACATGTTTATACACGTGACTGTACATCAACAGTTTTAGATGATTTGATTCATCTTAACCTGTTGCTTATCCTTAACCTCTAATGACAACATAGAGGGTAGCAAATAAATCGTTATTCTCCTGTCACTGGAATTTGTTATGCAATAAATCAATACGAATCATACGGTGGGTGCTCGTGTCAACGATGGCGACTTCGGACTGTTGACACGGAATAATTGATGCTATTGTAGACGTTTGGTATTGATATATGATAATTATTATGATCTCTGTCTCCAATAGGGTGACTGCTGGTAAGTGACCGACAACTAAATCATACTTATGACAATATATTTCCTAAAAGCATTGCTTTGAGCCCATTTTATCATTTTAAACTGTGTCTATATTTTTATCTGAAATCCGTTTTGTTGATATTCCAAAGACTTATAATGGCCACACCTATTTTTGATGGGCATTTCACTAATAATATTTTCAGGTAGTTGTAAATTTTCCACTTTATTATGCACCAATAAACCAATAATGGGTTTAAAATCTCAGGAGTAGTTAGGGTGTGTTTATAATATATACAGGGTGTCCCAAAACTCAACGTCAAGCCGAAACGGGGTGACAGGATTGATCATAACCATCACGAGAAAAATCTGAAAAAAAATCTATCCCATGCAGTTTAAAAATTATGGGCATTTTAAGAAAAACCTAGAAATTTGATCAAACTGTACCATTTTTCGGTTATTGTGGTTATTCTTTTTTATTTTTGTTCATTTGAACTTTGAAAACGTAATCCTAAATAACATTTCTAGAATCCCAATAAAAAATAATGACACAATTGCCTCAAGTTTCCGAGAATTGAGACTATTTGTTAAACTACGAATTTAAAATTTTCAAGATTCGTCGACTTTGACAGGCCCTCCTATAAAAAAAATGTACTAGAGTGCCTTGGCAAGTAGCATTAAAAGTTGGCGCATTTAATCAGAATTCTAAAATGGTACAATACTTGTTAGTTCCATACAATAGAAAAGAGTAAAAAAATTAAAACCTCAAGTAACCCGATTTTTGCTATCAGATTTTACTCAGTTAAAATGTTTTTAATTCACACAAGCTCTAGGTAGGTTCTTAATTTTAAGACAAAATGATGAGAGAGATGGATAATGGGTATGTTCGCCATGAGTGAGCGAGACAGATAGTGACGCCACTTTTACCAAAGTGAAAAAAAGTTAGTAAAATTAGTAAAATAATTAGGTTTGTTGGAATAAAAGTCAGATGATAGAGAAATAACGTTTTTTATTACAATAAATGTTCAAATTGTTTACCATCAGCCTCAATACAAGCCCTACATCTTCTTAAAAAAGATCTACTTATTAGTCGGGCATATCTTCGAGAGTTGATCGCCTCAGCTGCTTGAGAAATGCGTTCACGCAGGTCGGCTACGTTCTCAATGGGCTTTGAGTAAACTTTTTCTTTGAGAACTCCCCAATAGAAAAAATCCAGGGGATTTAAATCTGGTGAACGGGCGGGCCACGAGATAGTGCCCGAACGTCCAATCCACCTTCCCGGATATTCCTGGTCAGGGAAATCTCTTACTTGCACTGCGAAATGCGCTGGGCAGCCATCTTGTTGAAACCACATGTCGCGAAGATCTGCTAGTGGTACGTCCTCTAACAGGGTTGGTAAATCTTCTCTTAAAAAATGTAGGTAATTAGTTCCATTCAAGTTCTCAGGCAGTTCAATAGGCCCAATAATTTTACCTTTAAAATTCCGGTCCACAGGTTTACTTTAAAACGATACTGGGATCTATCTTCTCGCATTAAATGTGGATTCTCCACATGCCACTCGTGATGATTGTGCAAGTTCATGTAACCATCTTTTTTAAATGTCGATTCATCTGACCAGAGAATTTTTTGGATGAATTGGGGATTCTCATTATGCCTCTGTAGCATTGTTCTACAAAAAGAAATCCTTTCCTGATAATCTCGAGGTAGAAGACTTTGAACTCGTTGTACGTGAAACGGATGCATTTCGGCTCTTTGTAAAATACGATGAGCAGTGCTTTTCGGTATTCCCGTTCTTTCTTCAATTCCACGTACGGAAATACTTCGGTCACGTGCGACCTCTTGCAATACTTCTTCCTGGAAAGGAAACACAGGTCTACCTCCAGCCTGTATTTGATTCGGGAAATGGCCGCCCTCTGTGAGTGAACGGTGCACATTAACAAACACGCGGTAATCCGGGTAGCGCTCTAAATTTGGATATCTTTCACGATAAAGTCTAGCGGCAGCACTTGCGTTGCATCTGCATTCCCCATAAATGAGGTGCATGTTCGCATATTCTTGTGAAGTGTAGCGCGTAGGCATGGTAGATAAAAAGGATGCCAACACAAAAGTCCAGAGAGAAGCCAAAGTTGCCGGTATGTTATCAACAAGTCCAATTCACAAAGATTCAAGTCCAAAAAGAGAAGCCAAAGTTGTCAGTACTAAATCAACACAAGCGAATACGAACGTGCGCAGTAGACGAATGAGCAAAACGTACTAACTGGTTGGTGTCGGACTGGTAGAGTAGCCATTTGCTTGGCTGAAACTAGTGCGAATGAAACAGATAGATGCCATAGCATCTATCTGTTTCATTCGCACTCGTTTAAACGACGCATCTCCGTCTCAATGCGTGGCGTCACTATCTGTCTCGCTCACTCATGGCAAACATACTCATTATCCATCTCTCTCATCATTTTGCCTTAAAATTAAGAACCTACCTAGAGCTTGTGCGAATTAAAAACATTTTAACTGAGTAAAATCTGATAGCAAAAATCGGGTTACTTGAGGTTTTAATTTTTTTACTCTTTTCTATTGTATGGAACTAACAAGTATTGTACCATTTTAGAATTCTGATTAAATGCGCCAACTTTTAATGCTACTTGCCAAGGCACTCTAGTACATTTTTTTTATAGAAGGGCCTGTCAAAGTCGACAAATCTTGAAAATTTTAAATTCGTAGTTTAACAAATAGTCTCAATTCTCGGGAACTTAAGGCAATTGTGTCATTATTTTTTATTGGGATTCTAGAAATGTTATTTAGGATTACGTTTCTAAAGTTCAAATGAACAAAAATAAAAAATAATAACCACAATAACCGAAAAATGGTACAGTTTGATCAAATTTCTAGGTTTTTCTTAAAATGCCCATAATTTTCAAACTGCATGGGATAGATTTTTTTTCAGATTTTTCTCGTGATGGTTATGATCAATCCTGTCACCCCGTTTCGGCTTGACGTTGAGTTTTGGGACACCCTGTATAATATATTACACTACAAGTAGTCCCTAATGGATGACCTGCAGTGTTGTAACAGTAAGCCTCCATCTTTACTTTATCTTTTGCAGACTCCACCGAGTCAGTCTTTCAGTCTGCAGAAGCAAACCAAATCCCACATTACTCCATCTGCCCATTTTATGTTGCTTTTCCCTTTCCGTTTTACCACAATTCCTACAAATTATTAAAGCCAGTGCGTGTCACTACAGCCTAATGAGCGTCACCTAGCAACAGCGCCGTACCGTGACGTTCCGCGCCAGGCACGAGGGGACTGGATGTTGACACAAACAACAACATTATCAAAATGGAGTAGATATTTTTACTTCATTAATTTCGCAAGAATTTAAATCTACTAAAATTGTTTTTTCTTGGTGAGTGTGAAATCATCAATTAATGACCTTCCGTCCTGGGCGAAAAATCCATCTATGTTCCTTCGGTTGCCCTTTATGTACCGGGGCCGCGGTATCTCTTGGAACTATTCCGTTACACCGGCAGGCATTGGCCCTAGAGAGTTCCGTCACGTGCTGATTGCTGTTTGAGGCGCGCGTGGAACAAAACCCATCGTTCGCCGTCCGCAGGACCGCGCCTACGGTGGCCGGTAGTCGTCTTGCATCAAAGTCGTCGAGAGACGGCTCGACGACTTTGATGCGAGATACATCACCTCCCGCATAAACATGCACATAAAAGCGAACAGTAAATAAAAGACAATTTGCCACCCAATACGTGTTCCGCCTCATCATGGAGCATCTTTAGTTGATATTGACTCCCTGTATCGGTCGGAATTGAATCAGAAAATTACAAAAACTCTTATACTAGATAATAAAAATCTACACTTTTGCCGTGTGCTATGGGGTAAAGTATGCTGATTAGATTTCCCCGCTTATAAAGTCACAGACAGATACAAAGTACTTAGTATATATACATATTTATGTTATAGGTAATACCAATTATACTATAAACACTAGCATCATTATCATCATTATCAGACTCCGAAAGTCCACTGCTGGGCATATAATCTCCCCCAAGACATCAGATCCATATGCGTACACATATCCAGTTGTTGAAAAAACTGAATTTACTGCATGAACTCAAATGCAGTTTAGAATATAAACATTAAAAAGTGTTTTTTATGTGCTGTGCAAACCTTCGAACACACGTGATTTGAAACACAATATAAAGATAATAGCAGCGCGACAGCCGGCTGTCGCTTGGTCGTCAAAAGGTTAAGTCGTACCGTCATTCCAGTAATTCTAGAGATTGACAGGCTTATGTTCAGTTAAATTCAAAGATAACTAGATATTTTCAAAAAATAACACTGCAGAGCAACAAGTGACGAAACCACGTGTCTAAGTTGTGTCTAACTGAATGAATGATATCAGGCGTCCGTCACTCGCTCAAGGCCACGCGTTTTATGCCTACCACTTCGCGTACCGTCGACGGTACAACGAACACCGGGCTGTCGCGCGCCCGCCTGAGTGCTCGCGCGTCACGGGTACAGCGCTGACTATCAAAAAGCCGAAACCACGTTATTATTGTGCAATTCCCCCTGTTTTCCAATTCTCCTGCTTTTCTCTTTGATTATTTATTAAAATTATTCACGCGGTTTTGGATATTTTCGACACTCAAATATAATAATCGGGAATTCAAGGAACGAAAAATATGCATCAGTCATTTCATTAAACTAAAAAATATTTGATCAACAAATAAAAAAATAATTGTTTTTCTAAAACATTCGTTTTATTACCATTATCATCATACGTATTCAACCCTAGCACATTTGCTGAATGACACGCACACACGTTAGTCGCGCGGCGGGCAAAAGAATCTCAACTCTCTTTGTGCGTACTTATGGTACATTTCTCCTCGCTGCAAACAGCTGGTATTATTATTATGAAATCATAATTATCAATCATGTAGGCTATTATAGCGTAGGTATTTTCGTTTTTGTCTTGGAGTGAAGTATCTGTTACGTAGTAACTATTTATTAATCTGTGATGACATGCTCACAAGATAAATTTAGAGAGAACGATGTCTACTGAATATTAAATAAGGTTATTTGATTAAGCTAGCAAATTTGTATATCTTCCTTGGGGAATTAATTACTACAGAAGCTAAATATAAACGTCAACTTATGAACTTATTGAACCGTGACTAAACAGTTACATTGTCAGTATAGTGTGATTCTTTGATAAGATAAACCACATTGTATATGTATAGTTATTTATCTATTCGGGGTTAAATCTTTTCTTTGTAGGTAAAGACTAAGTTGTAAGTCAAAAGTGATGCATAAACGTTACTGTACACGTGATTTGGCTAAGTAATATTCCAGTCGATTTTGCACTACTGATAAACACAACTTCTTTCTAAGGTATTGCTCGTCAAGATGTTGCCACCTTATATGTGGCAACGTCTTCACGAGCAATACCCAGTTGTGGTAAAAGATTACTGACAAAATGCTTGCATTTCTCGGATAGTTCTACCCACATTTGTGTGGTTCTTTCGACAAGAGGCCATCTCACATATAAAATCTTCGCATTTGACCAAATCAATTGCAAGGACTTGAAATAACCTTTTTAAAACGAACTCTGACTCAAATACTTATTTTCAATATAATAGATTGTGATTGATCAGCTACCATTTGCTAAACCAAATTAAGCTGACTAAATTGTTATTTGGTAGCTTTGGGTGAAACCTAGATAGTCAGATTGCTCTAGGCCCTTGCGAAAGACTTTCAGATGTTTTCTGGCCACATAATTTGAATCTAACATACAATATATATATTTTTTGTGAGTGTGTGGATTATGTGGGTCATTCATTATCCTAAGAATACACATCCATACTTATATTATAAATGGGAAAGTGTGTCTGTCTGTCTGTTTGTCTTTCTTTCACGGCAAAACGGAGCGACGGATTGACGTGATTTTTTAAGTGGAGATAGTTGAAGTGATGGAGAGTAACATCGGCTACTTTTTGTCTCTTTCTAACGCGAGCGAAGCCGCGGGCAGAAGCTAGTGTACTAATATATTCACTTCAAAAGAGACTTTGACCTCTGAGTTTGTTTCGGATGTTTCTTCTCAGAGTAATCAGTTACGAAACACCGGCTCCGTCGTTCGATTAAAATATAAAAAACAAAATATTGATGTGTAAAAGTGTTATACATTTATAACCTATTTACAAAATAAAGATCATTTTAATTATTTTAACAAGCCTTCTAGAAAGCCAATTCTGTTACTTGCTAATAACAAACAAATTACAAGTAAATCCTAAAAACTGGTCAATATATGGGTGAATTTGGGTGTCATCAAGCTATTGTGGTTAATAAATATATCGGAAGATTTTTAGACTTACTACTATTTGTAGCAGCAAACGTATCAGACCAATAAAATTCTGCTAACAAAATGTCATTAAAGTCAAGTCGTATTTCATCTCAGCGACAATTATTAACGTCAGCAACATGCCAATGTGAGGATAATTTGAGTAAGTGTAAATCTGGTGTCATCAAAATTTTACGGCTAGTAGAAGTCTATTATATTAATTTCGAATTTAAGACATATTCCAACACAAAACTGACAGGTTTAATAACGTGTCGGATGTCAGAAGAATGACTGTCAGATGTTTTACATTTCGTGAAATTCACGTAAGATGCGAACATTTCAAAAAGTTATTAGAATTGCTTCTCTGGTCAAATGACCCCTGTTTTATTTATGTATGAAATCGGTAAATAACATCAACGGTTCAAGAAAAACTTACGACCTTTGAAATCCTCTGGGATTCCTCCATTTTCGGCACGTGACGAATGGGTAACAGAAGCTGTAAATACTTGTCTCGGGGAATTTAGGAGAAGTCAGCTTGTGGTGTGCTGACACCCCATTTGTGTCTTATCTGAAAGTGCTATTGCTGAGCGTAGGTTTAAAGTTAGATTCCTAGGCCAGACAGGTTTCTTAATTAATCTTAAAACGTTTAAATCTTAGGCATGCCGGTCGCCCAATAGAAATAAAATCAAATTGTAGGTTCAATTCAAAAAATTCAAAATTCAAAGCATTTATTTCACTTAGACCATTTACAGGTACTTATGAATTGTCAAAGAGTCGGTCGGTCAGTCAGAAAAGGAAAGTGACGCTAATTGCCTGTTCCAAAACGTAGATCTCTATGGAGAAGAACAGGCAAGAAACTCCACGGACACTCTTTTTAAAAATATCATGTTTTACAAAATCTTGGTTACATTTTCTTTTTGTTGCTTCTACATGTGAAAACAATGTGTATGTAACAAAATAATAAACAAATACAAAATTGAAATAAAAAGTAAAAAGTCATGGCAGTTAAGGAGATGACCCATCTCAACTGACAGCGCCCGTTCACGAGCATGACGCGTGGCATCAGCACCATTTAGCTCAACCATTTTGAAGGGAACCGAATGATCCAACGCACTCGCCACCATCAGCGAGACTTTTTGAGCGAGCATGACAATGCTCCTAACTGCCATGTCTATTTGTGTCAGTAGAGAACTATCGTAATAAATCACTGCATCGTACTCACATTTACAAAAATTCAAATATGCATCTAAATTACACAAACCAAAGTTTTGTACTGTATACAAATGTAAATGGGTAAAATTAAAAAAAAAAACCTATAAAAATAATAACAATCTTGAACATTCATGTCAAAAATGAAGAATTTAGAAATAATGCTTTTAAATTACCTATATAAAACTAAAGTTTCAATCTGAAATCCAAAAATAAGTATAACAGTATAAGTTATTTATGTCAATTTAGGGGCTATTTAACATATTTCTCTTCCAAACATCCCTAATTTGTGAGACTAGGTGGCTGTGGAGCAGGACCAGCACCCAACCAAGCATTTTTATCTATAATATAATCCTCTAATTTATAGTATGCTTGACTACATAGTGTGCGCTTAATGCATGTTTTAAATTGTTTTTCATTTAATTGAAGAATATTGAGAGGTACTTTATTGTAACATTTAACGCAATACCCCATAAAAGAAGTATGTACCTTGGACAATCTGAAACTGAAACTTAGCTGGTCTAATTTGTTCCTGTTTCTTGTATTGATATTATGCCTGTCACTTATTTTACTAAAGAGCGGAAGATTTTTACGGACATACATAATATTTTCATAAATGTATTGGCAGGGAACCGTCATGATGTTTATTTGTTTAAACAATTCTCTCAGTGATTCGCATCTGCTAAGGTTATAGATAGCTCTGACAGCCCTCTTTTGCAGAATGAAGATAGAATCTATATCTGCAGCGCGTCCCCAAAGCAATATACCGTAAGACATGATGCTATGAAAGTAACTAAAATAGTTCGTGTGGAGAAGAACGGGAAACAAACTCAATGTTGCATAGATATGTTTTTCCGATAGGAAGATACTGTTTTTTCATTAGGAACTGTGAATTTGCCTATTTAGAAACTTTTATAGTCTATGCTAATATTATAGAGAAGAAATATTTGTATTTTTGTTTGTAACGAATAAACTCAAAACCTACTGGACCGATTTCATAATTTCTTTTTTTCATTAGAAAGCTACATTATCTCTGAGTAACATAGGCTATATAATATCACGCTATCGGGGGAGCGAAGCAGTATTCAAAAACCTAATGTAACGCGGGTGAAACCGCGAGGAACAGCTAGTTAATTATAAAAATTGATTATCTATACAAAAGGGACATTTGGTTATAACTTTGGAAAGATTATTTGGTTCCAAAGACTTTTTAGTTATATTTTACTTTTGTTTTTCTATAGAAGACTTAATAATATTGTTTGAAAGATACGTAACCTTTCTTGTAAACTCCGCAATCAACAGGTTCTGAGTATGGCGAGACGATATCGCGAAGTTATGAAGAGTGTTCGAGAAACTGAAATTCTTGAACATTTTCATTACTTTCAGTTGAAGTTGCTGAAGCAGTTACTTAGTTATTATTGTGTACTAGCTGACCCGACAGACGTTGTCCTGTCAACTATGAATATTGAATTCGAATTGACATACTACCTACACCTACCTACTACCTACCCACTACCTACCCCCTACCTACCCGCTACCTACCCGCTACCTACCCGCTACCTACCCACTACCTACACACTACCTACCCGCTACCTACCCACTACCTACCCACTACCTACCCACTACCTACCCACTACCTACCCCCTACCTACCCGCTACCTACCCGCTACCTACCCGCTACCTACCCGCTACCTACCCGCTACCTACCCACTACCTACACACTACCTACCCGCTACCTACCCACTACCTACACACTACCTACCCGCTACCTACCCACTACCTACCCACTACCTACCCACTACCTACCCACTACCTACCTACTACCACATCAAAGAGACGTTCCTTTACATTTCAAGTGACATTTTACGTCAGATAATTCGTGTTTGACCACGATACGATACTAACGTCACTCAATTGTTTTGGCTTCCCGAAACCTCTCGACTAACACTTGAACTTTATGGTATGGTGTTAAAGCTCAAATTGACTCTACGTTTTAGTTAGAAAACGTTTGTATGGGAAAAAGAAAAGGGCTGTTTTTAGGGCTTTCCCGACAATTATTCGTTTTTTTTTGCCGTATAAACCATCCTTGAACTACAACGAACATTTAAAAAAAAAAGCAGCCAAATCGGTCAAGCCGTTTTCATGCCAAGTCGTGACAACGGAAAACGGGTTTCATTTTTATATATAAGATAGAGATTTTGAAGTTGGGTGATTCATTAATAGATTTTTTTTGCAATTTTACTTTTTAAGAACCTTTTAATAACAAATGATCATGCCAGACTGGCCGTAGCCTAAAAATATTACATTCACAAAAACATTTATTCCAAAAGATTGTCTACCACTGGGTGAAAGGCACTTAACCCTAAACTATTAATAATTTAGATAGTAATCGTTTTCGTCACGGTGTTCTCGTTTCCTGTCAATACTTTTAATTAGATATTAGCTTTTTTTAATTGCTTAGATTTTAGTATCTATATAAATTATTATTACTGTAAAATATAATAATAAATAATAATAATAATAATTCGTTTATTTCTCACCACAAACCAAGTAAGGAACAAAAATACACAACACAAGTACATGCTAATAAGTTACAACTTAGGTTGTGGATCGCTGGTGCCTGTGGTAGGTAAATAACACCTGTAATACAGGACACCAGGCCTTCACCTCACATAATACTATCAAAATAAAGTGCCAAGGCGCGTGTACAATTGTCAAAAAATAATAGGTGAGTAAGCTAAAAACGAAGACAAAAATAAAATAAAAAAGAAGTGTGTGGCGTGTGTGAGTGTGTATGTAGTGTGTGGCGTGTGTGAGTGTGTATGTAGTGTGTGGCGTGTGTGAGTGTGTATGTGGTGTGTGGCGTGTGTGTGTGTGTGTGTATTTGTGTGCGAGTGAGTGGCGTGTGTGTGTGTGTGTGTGTGGTGTGTAAGTGTGTGGAATATATGTGTGTGTGAGTGAGCGTGTGCGAACTGTAGAACGTAACTGTAGATTAATAATAAGAGTAAGGACAGAAATCACTGAGGTACTTCCAGAAGGGCTTCAGTTTGTGAGTATGATTGTGTGAGAAGCCAGTTCAGCGTAGTTTTATATAGATGGCGATTTAAGTGATGTATGGATAACAATTTATGGAGTTTATTGTACAAGTATGGTCCAAGGAAGACAAAGAATCTGCGGCTAAAGGAAGTTCTTAGTCCAGTAGAGGATGCTACGAGATGATTACGAGTGATAGAATTTCGGTTGAAAGGGGTAATAGAATGCTGCTTCATAGCAGTAGCCATAATAAATAGCTGCCTAACAGTGGGAACTTGGCAGAATTCGTATAACTGGATTGTAGGAAAAAGGCGAGGCTTAAAACAGCACACCTTGAGCACAGCTCTTTGCGCCCTCTCAACCTTTATTAGGTTAGATTTACTTGCACCTCCCCACGTAATTGAGCAGTAGCTCAAGATGGACTGGCCCAATGCTAGGTACACCATTTTCATGACCTCTGCGTCAGCTGATTGACGTAATTGTTTAAAAATATAGGTGAGCTTTCTGACTCTCTTAGATAAGATTTCAATATGTTCTTTAAATGTTAAGTTACTGTCTATTACTACACCCAAGTATTTTACTGATGTAACACGCTCAATCATCATAACACTTGAGTCGTTATTAGCAGCATGTAAAGGTTTCGCAGATATTTGCAAAGTGGCATCTAAAGTATTCGATGGATTACGGATAGAAAAATTAAGAAGTTTGGTTTTAGATGTGTTTAAGGTGAGTAAATTGTTATTCAACCATTCTCTGACAGTATCAAATCCAGTTTGAGCATAGCTATAGGTATCCATCCAGGTGTCAGATGAAAAAATAAGTGCTGTATCATCAGCGTAAGAAAATATGGTGCCGCTTTGAAGAATGAGATTGCAAAGGTCATTAATATAGACCAAAAACAAGGTCGGGCCAAGGATACTCCCTTGAGGGACTCCGTATTCGATAGGTAGTTCAGAGCTGATATAAGATCCTATTTTAACGCTTTGGGTTCTGTTGGTTAAATAACTCTGAAAAAGGGACAGCTGCACCCCTCTTACTCCCAGAGATTCGAGCTTATCAATAAGCATGGAAATCGAAACCGTGTCGAAGGCTTTCGCGAGGTCTAAGAACAGTGCAACACACTTCTGGCTTTTATCAAGTTTCTGGACTACATGATCAACTAGATTATGTATAGCATCATTTGTGGACAAGTTTTTTCTAAAGCCGTATTGATTAGGAGATAGGAAGCTGTGTGTCTCCAAATATGTAACAAGTCGAGAGTTGATAATTTTCTCAAGTATCTTAGACATCGCGGGTAAGACAGAGATGGGCCGATAGTGCTCGACGCAGCTTCGATCCCCAGACTTAAAAATCGGATGCAGTAGTGCCCTTTTGAATAGATCAGGGAAGATACCTGTGGTTAAAGATAAATTACAAATATATGTGAGCGGAGGAACAATAATATGTTTAAACCTCTTAAGGAATTCAGAAGAAATGCCGTCCCGACCAGCTGCTGAGCTATTTTTGAGAGAGATTATTAGGTGTTCCACCTCTGACTCATTGGTATTTAATAACACAAATGATTTCGGCTGAGAGCAAGAGAACGACGGGGAAGGAGGGGGTTGAGTGCTCTTGGTTATATTTTCTGCTAAGTCCCTACCCACTTTTACATAGTACGAGTTAACTTTGTTTAAAGAGGTTTGCTTATCACTACAGGATTCTAGAAGTTCATATGCGATAGGTTGAGATAAGCCTTTGTGTTATTTTTATGCTACTACTAATCTCATCAAAATCCGTTCAGTACTCTTGACGTGAAAGAGTAACAAACATAGCATTCATCCTCACAAACTGTCACCTTTGTTAGTATAAAAAATAATATAAAAAAATAAGTCTCAGGTTTTTGAACCTTGATGTCTACGATGCTACGTGCTACGCCGTAGCAGCTACATCCCTTTTTCGTAGCACGCCCTTAAAATAATGAAACTCATTTCTTCATGCCGTTCTTTACTTCTAATTGATTGTTTATTCTGTACCTAGGTGTCATTTATCTATAATATCTATGTATTTATAAGTATATAAGTATGTATATCAGTTATCTGGTTACCATAACACAAGCTCTGCTTAGCTTGGGATCAGATGCCCGTGTGTGACTTGTCCCGAGACAAAAAAAATATTATTTTAGTTCTAATTGATTGTAAATTTCTATTTGGAACTACGAATAATCTATATCCCGTACGGTTTTCATGGATTTCAGTAGGTAGAATTCCCAGAAATCCTAGATAGACGAGCGTTCGGCAGAACCCATTGTACTGCATTTCAGGAATCCAACACTATTATGATATACGTGTCTAGCTGTCGATGTCGTCACTATAGGTGGGTTTGAACGTGCTAATGCACTTTCAAAATACACGTATTTCGCACACGAATGTGAAATATTTGGGTAGATCAGTTCAATTTGGTGTTCTCGGTAATTAAATCATAGGGGATTTTGTGTAATTAGGATCAGAGATGGAAAATGTAAGCGGAATTAATGTGATTATTCATAAATTTTGATAATTAGACACTTTCACACACCTATTCACAACTCCTCACGCACACTCCTACACACTCACCCACACTTACACTTAGCAATGCTCAGATAGGCCTAGCTGCTTTTATTCTTTTCGTTTGTGTCTTGCTGCATGTTTTTGTACAGATGTTAAATTGTAAATCCGTAATTGGCTGTAAGTTAAGCATTTATACTTAAGATATTATTACAAAGAGCTGTGGATTTTGTAACAAATAAATAAATTAGAATGTCGTATATGGTAACTGATACTTTTACTGGTATTGTGATTGTACACATTCTTTTTTATAAAAAACTTTTTTATGAGGTTTAACGCGCTAAGTAGGACCCACTAACCGCACCAGAGGCGTTGGGCTAGTACTGTCCCACTGTAAGGCAAATTCTTCTTCTCATACAAAGAAGGCACGCATGCTTGATCAGAGGGATCGGAAATTTCAAACCAAACATTGTGTCGTCATGTTTTCCTTCATCGATATTAGTCACAGAAAAGCAGGGCTATCTACTGGATCCAATTATAAGATTAGAATCAAACCAGGATCCTATTGAAATTAATTTTGTTTGTAACACAAAATTTGTTAATTTGAATCAGTCCAGCAGTTAGGAAGTAGTTCGGTGACAAACACGTGTATAAGAATTATCATATTAAGATATCAGCCATGGTTACGTTAAGAAGCAAATTATGGTCTTTACTTAAGTTTATGCTATTCACAAAAAGAAAAGAAATATTTCAAAAAGCGCACAATAGATATCTTCACAGAACTGAACACACACACACATACAAACACTCTTACATACACTCACACATACCCACAGACAACACAACGTTTCACTATAAATTCGTGTCAGAATGGAATATAAAAAGATTCCAGAATTTGTCACGCAAGTCCCAAAGGATGCCAATTACTGCCACGGTCGGGTATCAGGAAATTGGTGGAAATTGAGCTCAAAGATTTTTTGTAAAAACACACCAGATACTGAAGTGTTTATGTTTATTCAGTGAATACCTTCGTTCGCTTTAATCTTATAGTATTTATTAAAGCCGACAGACCTTGTACCGTTCATTGATTGATTTCTGATTTCACACAACTTTAGCAAAGTTCAGTAAGTTCTTATTGATTTAAACAAAAGAAAAACAATTTTTTCTCATCATAAAACCTTTCTCAAACTTGAAAAAGAATTTAATAAAAACACGTGGCCGTCCATCACAAGTATTTACTGATTATATTTCAGTAAGTGTAATGATCAATGTTCGTACATTCTGTATAAAAAGAGGCCTTTGCCCTTTGGTGGAACTATACTGCTGGCTGCTAGACTGGTATATTATTGGTGCTGATTCTATTGTTCACAAACTAAAGAAAATTTAAGTTAAGTGTATCGTCTCTTTCCATTTCATTAAGAAAAGGACTGAAGATACAATTAGTTTAGTCCTGTCAATTAGCCAGCGCCTGAAGTAAATCGACATATTTTTTGTTGCTATGTTTTTGATAGCGTCTAAATTATCTGTGGGGTTTCTTAATTAATTTTCTTATTTTACCTACCTTTTGATACACTTGATGTCTTAGATAGATTTATTATTAACCGACTTACCTTCAAATTCTCAAATGTATAAAGAATAATACTAATAATAGCTGTATGATCATATCATTATTTTCTATACTTACAGATATAACATTTTATCAAATAAATTACATAACACTATTATTGTCTTGTAATTACAATTTTTTATCTGAGCGAGACGACTTGTCCAGCCCACGCTTTGTCTGCCAATTAACATGTCTAAAATTACCAAAACAACTATTATTTTTATGTTTTTACTTTGTTCTTTATTAACATAAAAAACACATATCTTTATAGAAGCTTTATTTTCTTTTTAAATTGTTATTAACCATTCGTTTTCTTAACTTGTTTATACATATCTTTTTGTAGTCTTTGTCAGTTAGGAAATATCACATTGCCTAACTAATCTGTAATAAATAACGTCGTAATTTGTAAAAGATTAACTCACCCTAAATACTATAATTCTATTAGAAAGTATCTGGAGATAGTTCCTTCCCAATACAATGCAACGTCACACACTAGTCTTGAGGATTCAAAGAAAAAAAGTTACAATTCGCATTACCAATACGTCACGCACGCAAGCCATCAACAAACTATTAGAATTAGCATATTAATGAAACAACAGTATTAAAAGTGTGGTATACACTAGTTGATGGTTATGCAAACGTTGCTTGGGCGGTGGCGAGGCGATGGGCGGGCGGGGACTCGTCGCCAGTCGTCATGCACCCGCGGCCGGAGGTGCACGTCGCGTCGTCTCCTCAGAGCACCCTTCGACATCGCCGACTCATCTGAGTATCAGACCTCCCCTGCCCCCCGCGGTACGCACGCCGCAAGGCGACAGAGGGGAACGCGGATTATCACAAAAGTATCCCGTGAATGGACGTCGTGATTGTTGAAAATTGACGTTTCACGAAAACTAGAGTTGTGTGTTTAATGTGTTTTTGTGTTTTGTGTGTGATATAGGTAAGTGGGCGTCGTTTTTATTATAATATTGTTATTTATTTTGACGTGTTGTTGTAATCAGCTGATTGTTTAGAGTTTAGTTTTGTACTTCTTAGAGTCGTTTATAAAATAATTGAATGAATTGTTCAAGAAATTGCGCGTCCTATATCCTTCTGTCGAATCTCTTTGGTTAATTTTTTGACGCTGTATCCTTAAAGGAGACACACAATAAAATAATTGGAAGCTTTTCTTGTGTCTCCAGGAAAATCCTAAAGAGCCGTTCGCAACAGTGTAATCCCGCCAAAATTAATCCAAGTCTTATGTCACTGTTGTTGGCATATCCGAACAATATGTTGTATTATATTTGGACATATTTTTAGTGGAACTGAAGCAAAGGCTCCTTATCTTAGTGGTAATTTATTACAATGTTCTTGAAAAATATATAATGCGCTGATATCACTGTTTTTTTCTTAAAATCTGAATGTTTAGAATAACGTTTATGAAATTATTGAGAGCATGCATTAATGATGGATTTAATTTTAAAATTAGGGAGATGTCTGTCGATGACGACGGCGTTGTCTGTTTCTTCAATAAACAGAACAATAAAGGTGGTAGAGTATACCCTGACTGCACAGGTGTACAGTCGGGGCTCGAATTGACACTATCTAGATAGTTAAATCTACAAATATAACAAAACCATTTAATTTGATTCTAACGCATCCTATAGTTATCTTTGTAAAATAAGTGTAAGTTTTTTTTAAATATTGTAATCAAATCAAACTAAAACTATTTATTTCCATTAAGACCATTAAACATTACATAAGGCTCTTTGGAACGCCATTTACAAGAACAAAGAAATGAATTTAATAAAATAAATGCCAATTCAACATTTTGATTGATTGTTTCCACAGTCGCATAGCGGAAGATGGGCAAAATACTCCTTGCTCTTTTAAAATATAACAAAAAATAATTGAATCGCGATACAGGGTAACCAATATAGGAGAGACCATGAGACAGCCGTCAGGCTTCGGAGACAACGGACGCAGTATCAACAGGTTAACTATTGCGAGACACGGGTTTCCACCAATATCTTGACTCCGGGATGTCAATAAGAAAGACTCAGGACAGTCAGGACGAACAAAGTCAAAGTGTTTAATTTTGCGAGTGAGAGAAGCATTTAACAAGAATCGTAATATTTTTTTTTGTATTGTTATTAGTACAATTAAAATAATATATTTTAGTTACATATGCTAAATTAAAATTTTAATAAAAGTGATATTAACCCATTGAATGCTCTAATTACAGACACAATTAGAAAAGCATTGTGGTCCTAGACAGACGAAAGGTTAAATGACAATGATAACCAGTGATCGGAAAAATCTGAACTTGAAGTAAAACCCAGAGCCTTTCGCCCAGGCCACTTGTGATCATAAGACCAACCAGTCACGTAAAATAAATTAAATGTTGTCATAAAATAAGGCCTGTTTAAGTAATAATAATTTGACGACCACGCGGGTGCGAATCCCACTGGGACAAATATTTATATGTATGGCCTACAGGTATTTGTTCTCTGTCTGGTTGTTTGTATATGAGAGTTTACATGCGTGTAAACCCTCGATATAGGAAAAAATCCTAGAGCGGGTCATTATCTATCTATTGTAGGTAGGTATATACGAAATGGCAAACTGACCGAAAGTATTTTGGGAAATTTCTTAAGGAGCAAAAATAGTGGATGGAAGTTTGCCATTCACGCGGACAAAAGCTAGTTTTATATAAAAATACAAAAAACAATAACACTTAAGCCAAAAAAGGAGAAATCATATAGGTACACGGTAACCGATAATTAGTGAGTGATATGTAAACTCATGATTGTACTCATGAAAACCAACAACGTTTCTAAAGAAACGTTTGTTTAAATTAATTTAACGTAGCTACCTGCTCAACGGCTGACTGAGCAAAAAGCCGTTCTATTTATTCCTATTTACGCTGCAGGTTTTCTTTATGTAAAACAATTTCGTTTACAAAGTAAAAAAAATAAGTTAAATATACAGCCTAAATAATAAAATAGGCACAAAAATAATTAGTTTTCCTTTGGAATTATGTGCCTTAGTATCGATCACTTACTTTTTTGTATTATTAAGTCACCCAAGTAAATATTAATTAAACAAAATCTCACTTTTAACATCGCGTGTAATAGGTCTAAAAAGGGTGCGAATATTTCTCTTTTCAAATCGCGAGGACGACGCCCAAAAAAACTTTATAAAGTGGTACTTTTTTCGTAGCTATATTGATTTATATTTCTTGAGCTGTACACGTAGAGTACCTAAAGAAAATATAAACAGCTCAGCTCCTAAGTATTTCATAGACGTCTCAACGTCTCCCTCGGTTATCTTAAAACATTTTAAGCCGTAATCGTGGTACGTGTGGAATGTTGAGCACTTAACTATTAAGGGATATCGTGGCTTTTAAGCCGGTGAGGCAGAATTAAAGTACAATCAGCAAAGTAATAATTTACAGGGACTATATCTAAAGGAGATATAGTTGAATTTTCTTGAACACGTAGATAATAATTCGTTCGTTAATTATTTTTTCATGTGAATACATCCATTGATAATCAAGAAAATTTTAAGTATGTCTGACGGCCTTGCATACTTGTCTACTTTACTGACTTTACCACTTATTTTTTAACAAAAAGCCGTAAACAAAGTTGGAACTTTAGCCTTCAAGTTTTCCGTACCTGGATCCTTGATATGGGTACAACATGTGATTGTCATTGTCACTTTCGTCTGTACGACGTTCATACTATATTGTTTCAAGTTTCCAATATCGCCAATCATATTTGCCTTGCAGAGAGATCTTGATGACCGCCCCAAACGTTTGACTATCTCAATGTTCATTCATCTGATCTACCCCGATCCTTTTGTGCCATTGTTCAGGGGGCCTAACAAAAGAAATATAATATACTTCATAAAACTCACTTACATTCCATTATCGGAGGTCGTCAACCCTACCATTGTTGGCGAAAGATTTTTTAAATCAATTTCCCGACGAACGATATAAGAAAAATCGAGTATCTATATTTTTGTATCGAATATTTTCGGAGGTTATTTTGACACGTTCTGAAACCTTTTACAGCTTAGTAAAACCGTGAATGATGGCTCTTTTCATAAGATTTGAAAAGGGAACAATCAAATAAAATAAAGAAAACAAAATTTTTTTCTTTATTACTGTGTTTTTGGGCTTATTGTTCGTAACGTATTTTTTAAAAGCTTACCTTTTTTTGTCTAAAATGCCAGGATTTTTTACAATTATAATAAGTGTTTCGAGTTCTTAGTGAGTACATATTACTGCTGTCTCTAAAAGGATTACCTCTAAGGAGAGTAAAAAACGTAGGTAAGTAGAATAACAAACCCTTGCCTAATTAGAAGCAGTTTTTCCCTTATGAAACTAACAAGGTACCGACCCAAAAATAAAAGGAATTTTCTACTTATCCGCTTGTACCTACAACATTTAATCCTTAAGATAAATGAAATAGACTTAGATGCCGATACAAAATATTCATCGAAAGCTATAAACCTTTAGGAATACCTACAATTTCTCAAGAAATATATGGAAAAGGACAGTCAAGTCCGGTGACCCACACATCTATCATTTACACTGACAAATAACGTTCAAGGGTCCCCAATGACACTGGGCCGAACCTGAGTTTACTTGGGCCATTTTTTCAGCAACTTTTGCGTCGGTAAGTGGGAGGTTGAAGAGCAATCTAAAGTTTGTTTCTTAAAAACTACTTCAATTGTTTCGGCAAACTTAAAACTATATTGAGCCATAGTGAAACGGGCATTGACACCTCCCATCATGGATTTATCATGGTTCTTAGACCCTCAGAAACAATAACACTTTCTACTTTTTGACTGACCGTTCCTTGGATGTTATAAATTACTCAATTAAAAAAACACTTTGTCTTAAGTTTTCACTTTAACAATGTTGAAACATTTTTGTGTGAAACAGTTTTTTTATCATCATCATTATAATGAACTATGTTCGGATCGGTCTCTAGTATTTCACACGTCACCTATCAGACTGTTTATTAGCCCTCCAAAAAAGAAACAATTAAACGTTGTCCTTTTGGTCAAAATTAAACAATTTAAGTTGTGTACCGTTGACCTTAGCTTTAACAGGAAAACGCTTCTGGAAAACGTTTGAATGGAACTCCAATAGTTTTCCCAAAGGTGACCGCTCTTGAGTGCTTTTTGTAAACTATCATCCATTTTGTGTCGGCGACAATTTTCAAGGGCTCAGGTCGAATTTAGATAATTCGTGGTCTGCTTAATCAGATTTTTTTGCCTTTGGAGCTCTATAACGACGTAATAAAAGAACTTAAGTGCCCTTAACTTTACATTAAAATTGAATAGGTAAATAAATAAACAAATATCTTGGGCCAACTCAAACATGGGCATCTTATCCTAAACTTGGCAGAGCCTGTGTAATGATTACCGGAAAACTGACCAACATACATAATTATATCATTTGTAAATTATCATCATCACACAAAGTTTATCCTGGATGGGAACCAAACCCACGACCTTCGGCTTAGCAGTCAGGGTCGCTAAACCCTAGACCAACAAGCTCAATAAACAGGAATAAAAATATGTAGAAATTCTAAAACTCCGACGATGACTAAGTCAATTATAATTTTATTTTTATCAACAGCTAGAGCTTCAATTTTAAGATAAATGTGTATGTAAACAGAAAAAAATTGAAGTGTACCACATCTTTGTCATATGTTTGTACAGAGCATTTATTTTTGTTCATTTCAGAAGGTTAAGTGGTTTTTTTTTTTTTTTGGTGAGTGGTAAATCAATTAATGACTGCTCCCGTCCTGGGTGCGGCGGGAGGGCGTGTCAGACTCTTTCTGACTAACACCCACTCATGTTCCTTCGAATGCCCTTTATGTTCCGGGGTCACGGTAACTATTATAAACATTCCGCAACCCCGGCAGGCGTTGGCCCTGTTGGGCCCCTTCCTGTGAGGTTAAGTGGTTTTACAAACGCGGCTCTAAATATCTATATCAACCCATTGTCTATACTTCTAAAGTAAGGAATATTATAGCCCTCAAATTCCAGCGACTATACATACTAGGGAGATTCCCTGGGTAATTCATAAAAAACATTTTAAATTCTTTTCTCAATTAAACTCCCTAATCTATTTATAGGAAACCAAGTAACTAAGCGGCACGGAGTTGTCCAATTAATCCATTAGGCTTTCATAATAGAAAGGGTCTGTCTTCACTTGAGATTTGCTGTCTTGTCCATCGAAGGACTACTTTTTTACTTTACTTTTAAGTGGGCTTTTGTTTTACAAGCTGACTTTTACATTTACTTTTTGGTATAAATATACAGTACGTATGCTTAAAACCCACCCATGTTCCTTCGGTTGCCCTTTATGCTCCGGGGCCGCGGTAACTATTAGAACTTTTCCGCAACCCCGGCAGGCATTAGCCCTAGAGGACTCCGTCACGTGCTGATTGCGATGCCAATATGTGTACTTATATTCTCACATTTCCTGTATGAGAAGAGGCCTTTACACTACAAAACAATAATATACTGGTAAAACTATAATTACATTTTTATAAGAAAAACGATGACATAAGTGTTTCAGCAGCTTGTAAATAAATTAGATATCCAAGAAACGCACAGAAACACAAGATGTTTCCCATTAAATCGATAACAGCCGGCAAATCTAACTCAAATAGATACAGAACAAATATTGAATCGAGATCAAAAGAGTTTTAAAAGGGTTCTCAGTACAAATGCGCCTCCTTGGCTCAGCTTCATCAATTTCGGATCGATTTTTCTTTTGCTCTGTAATATGTTGGGTGTAATTTTTCCTAAGGGTCAATTTATACTAGCGCAGAGTCGAAGCGCATCGAAGCGTCTGTCCAAAACTGAACATAACAAATTCAACTTTAACTCCACAGCGCAACGCACACATTACTCTTGAGATTTTAAAAAGTCGCGCGCGTTCTTGTGATTTCGCGCGTGATTGGTGCGCGCGCATTGTCGCGTATACATACGCTCACTAGGGAACCTACGCGTGACACAAAGAAAAGAACACTGTAATTCCGCTTTCTTTTTCTTCGTTTTCTTCTTCTTCAACTTCCGATATTAATGTCAAACATTTTACACACGTTTCAGTTACGAGAGTCAACTGACAAGTGATTCAACAGCTCTGCCGTTGATGCCGATACACGTAAATTCGTGCGGCTTCGCTTTCGTTGTAAAAAAATTGACGCTTCGATGCGCTTCGACTCTGCGCTAGTATAAATTGACCCTAAGACGTGAAGGTCAACCAAACTGTACTTTCATACCTTGTTAGGAAGAATCTATGATATATATTTACTAGCTGTTTTATGCGGTTTGGCCCCCTGCCGGGGTTGCGGATGTTTATAATAGTTACCGTGACCTCGGAACATAAAGGGCAACCGAAGGAACATGAGTGGGTTTTAGTCAGTAAGAGTCTGACACGCCCTCCCGTCGGTCGCTCCCAGGACGGGAGCAGTCATTGGATGATTTACCACTCACCAATAAAAAAAAAATGCAGTTTGGCCCGCCTACACTGATACAAACCTACGTTCGTTTACTTTGTCAAATAATGTGGTAAAAAAAACTACTGCTTTCATATTTTTAAATTCAGTTTCTGCTGCAGGTTAATTACCACCTGTCTCTTTTTAAAGTTGTAAAGATTTACACATACTAATTTAATAATGTTGAAGAATTTTTTTTTAGTTCGATTGTTTAAATAGACCAATTTTTTAATCACCCCTAAAGCCTTTTTTTCTTATCAAACGTTACCAAACAGAAAAGAGGTGGAATATTATTTTTGTGCACAAACATCAATGGCACAAAACCATCTACGGAGGTGGCTCTGTAGCCTCTACGAGCATCGAAGGCTAAGTCCAACACGGGAAATTTATGACGAGCAAATAAGCGGGAAAGAAAGTCAATATGAACACAGTAACGCACCTATATTTTTCTTCGGCTAGACGTCTAGTACACCTATGGTAAATACCGACCACGTTGACTTATCGATGAGTGCACACGATGATCGAGGTCACCCTTTATTAATTTTTGACCAATACGATTGTATGGACTTCAAAAGAGACTTTGAGTTTGTTCCGGATGTTTCTTCTCAGAACAGTCCAGCTAAGAAACACCGGCCCCATCGTTCGCTTAAAATAAAATAAAAAACCAAATTATTGACGTGTAAAAGTGTTATTCATATAACTTATTTATAAAATAAATATGATTTTAATGATTGTCTGGCCTGTCAGTGTGTTGGTTAGCGACTCTTACTCCTAAGTCGGAAGACGTGGATTAAATTTCTTCCGAGGACTATCTTTGTGTGATGAGCATCATTGTTTGTTCTGTGTCTAGGTGTAAATTATGTGTAATATGTGTGTATTTACATTTTTTTTACTAAGTATATCAGTTGTCTGGTTACCATTGTACAGTGCCTAGTTTGGGATCAGACGACTATGAGTGGGTTGTCCCAAGATATTTATTTATAACTTATATTTTTTGTACCCATTATGACTGGTTAAACGAGGGACAAACTCAAGGACGCGATAATTTATGCTTATACATATCTAATAAAAATGTAAATAACAATAAAACAATATCAGTCGTAAAGAAAACCGTAATGAAATTATCGCAATAAGGCTCTTAAAGTCTTGGAATAGGGCACCCTTGCGCTGGCGGTTGCATCGGGTCACTGACCTGTGATAAGAGAGTGAGGTAGATGACCCATTTTCCTTTTGGTGGATTTTCAACATAAATACTTAAAAATTAAGGTATGGTTTTTTTTACATATTAAGAATGAGAATCGAATACTGAAAGCCGAAGGAAACAGCCAATAATTATAACTTTTGGTTTCCTTTTGAGATTTTTTCTTCTCTGGTGTCAATGATGTCTTAGGTAATCTTAGAAAGTACATGCCCTTCAAGTAAAATTTGTTCATAATTATATATGCATATGCGGCTATATAACTTTATTGTTATTCTCAAGGAGCGACGACATTTAATTATGTTATAAATGTTATTTAAACAGTCTGTTTGTTTGTTTGTCGCGCTCTCGTGGTATTGACTATATGTTTTGTTATTGTTGTTTCATACTGATAAGACGTGGTAGAGATTTTTAGATAACCTACCTGAAAGTGCTAATAAATTCGCAATAAAAAAATGTACGTGCATAAAATACACACATCAAAAGTGTCTAGGGATCAACATATATTTTTGCAATAACTTTTCTCCTGATTGATATTAATTAAAATTTTCTTTAAGGATTCATCAAATAAAGTGTTTTCGTTTGTCACAGTAACGATAAACCAAGTCACCTTTGCATTAATAAAGAAATTTGCCATTTTCCTAATAAAGGGATTTTTGACATTTGAACCACTAACACAAAAGTTCGAAAAAAAGACTGAAATAACAGTTTTCTCTAAAATTTTATTGGGTAACTTAAACAATTAATAATCCGTGTTTCTACCGCGAACACTAACAACACAAGAACATCGGTTTGGCATACTCAAAATGAGTTCATCCAAATCACGCTGTGGAATTGCCGCCCATGTTCGTTGCAACAACAAAAAAAGGTCTTCTTGCGACTGGATACCCTCCATATTCGGCAGAGCTCTTCTCTGTAGCATATCCCATGCATGCTCAATCGGGTTCAAGTCTGGCGACTGAGCAGGCCAGGGCAGGACATTGATGTTAGCTGCGGCGAGAGTCTGTCTTACAACTCTTGCGGTGTGCGGTCGTGCATTATCATGCATTAACTGAAATAAGGGACCGATTTGCACTTGTAGAGGAACGATGACGTCTGATACAATCGTCTCAGCATAAATTTGAGCGTTTAGGTTGCCTCTGATCCAAATCAACTCAGTTCTTCCGCCGATCCAAATACCCGCCCATACCATGATGGTTCCACCACTATAAGGATGGACTTCCTGGCAGGATTTTAATCGATGTTGGCGTCCAGGGGTTCTCCAGTGTCGTATACGTCTTGTATCCGGTCTCATACCAAAACGAGACTCATCAGAAAAGCACACGAAACGCCATTGTTCTTCTGCCCAATTTCTGTGTTCAAGAGCCCATTGATATCGAATCCTACGATTGTGCATTGCTATAGGTGGTACCCGTAGCGGTCTTCGGGAATGAAGGTTCACTTCATGCAAGCGGTTTCTGACTGTTTGGTCGCTAATTAAGTTCCCTGAAGAGTGATGAAGCCTCACGGCTAACATCATGGCGGTTATTGTTGGAGCTCTTCGAGTTAAGATTTGAATGTATCGGTCTTGTCTCCGTGTGGTGCAGCGATACCGTCCTCCATGGCGCTCAGCCACGGTACCAGTGCTTCGGTAACGTGTCCAAAGTCGACTGATAACACTCTGACTTGTATTCAGAGCTAAAGCCACAGTACGTTGCCGGGAACCAGCTTCTATCATTCCCACGGCTCTGAGCATTTCTTCCCTGCTTAAATGACGTCGCCGCTCCATAATAACGTTGGTTTTAATCAGTAGTAGGGAAACAGTAGCACTAATAATGTCTTCAATGCGTTGTATGTTTTTATAGGGAAAATATTGACAGCTGATTTTCATCTTTTACTCGAATTTGATTCACAGTTCCCGATTCAAATTATGAAATGCACCAAAAAGGATCCATATAAATTTATAAAATCATAAATTTATTACAAAGCCACATCTCAATCTCAAGAAATCCGCATAAAAATGCTTGATCCCTAGACACTTTTGATGTGTGTAGTTGATAAAAACTTCTCAGACTTTTTATTTTCATATTATGAGTAGCTTATAAATATATTCCATTAGACTTTGGCAATCAAATCTTTTTAAATATTCAGTACATTTAAAATTTAACTTTCAAAAGTTAAAAAGTACGTACTACGGGTTCTTTGTAACTTACAATTTTCTGAATTACAACTCAAATGCAGACGAAATGTGTTAGAAATCATTAATATTTAATGAAAGTGAATGACTTTCAAATTGTCGTGATGGCCTAGTGATTAAGGCGCCTGCCTCTCATGCAAGAGGCTGTGGGTTCGAACCCGAGCAAGTACCAATGTAAATTTTTCAATTCGTATGTACTTTCTAAAGATTATCTTAGACATCACAGACATCCGTGAAGAAAAACATCGTGAGGAAACCTGGACTTGTAGTGAATATAAGTCCGAAATTGCCAATCCGCCTTGAGCAAGCGTGGTGATCAATGCTCGTGCCTTCTCTGTGTAAGAAGAGGCCTTTGCCCTGCAGTGGGACAGTAACAGGCTGGTACTATAACTTTCAAATAAATGTAACAGATGGAACCTCCATTGAATACGAAATTTTAAAACATTTTCAAGGCTTAAGTAAGCCTAAAATTGAAAGAAATACTAAACTGAATAGAAATATCAAGGAAAATTTCAAGAAAGATAAAGTAATGAGGATAAATCTTATTTTAGACCTAAACATAACAGTAACAACATTGTTGTCTGCTGTCCATTATGCGTAATGGATTATTTTAGATAGATGTATTAATGATTAAAACCTGTAAGTCAAGATTAATAATAATAATAATGGATATGAAATAACTTTTTTTTAAATATGAAAAATAAAGAATGCTGAATTAACATGGTTATAATAATATTACGAATGAATTACTGTCCTAGCGCAGGGCAAAGCTTTTTCTCATACAGAGAAGGCACAAACATGGATAACCTTGCTCACGGCGGATTCCTGATTTCAGGCTATTATAGTAATCATAAAACCTAGTTTCCTCACGATGTTTTCTTGTTACTTGTTCCGTTGTCAATGATGTCCATATGAATAATACACGTATTGAAAAAGTCACATTGATGCTTGCTATGGGTTGCGGAATGTTTATAATAGTTACCGTGACCCTGGAACATAAAGGGCAATCGAAGGAACATGAGTGGGTTTTAGTCAGTAAGAGTCTGACACGCCCTCCCACCGCACCCAGGACGGGAGCAGTCATTCGATGATTTCCCACTCACCAAAAAAAAAGTGCTTGCTATTCAAAACCATATTATTATACAAACTTTGAGTTAAGAAAAACACTTAAACCTAATTCACTCGAACATTTTGCAAAAACTGCAAAACAAAATCCTTTCCACAAAAATCCGTGCCATTCAACAGGTAGTAGGTGAGGGCATTAGTTCTAATACATTGTGTATGATAAGCGGTCTCATCACTCGTTATCACAGCGATAAATAATGATAAGAGGGTACGGAGCACTTAGCCGAGTTATCTCACCCGGGTCACACTAGTCTTAAAATAGTTGGCCAATTTGTGACGCGCGGCCAGAGGATGCGTTACTTACATGTTTTATTTTGGAACTGCCGGATTATGGGGCTTATAGATTGGGTTTTTTGGCCACCGACAAACGGACGAATGACGAATTTTGAGTATCTAGTCGAGAGTCGTAAGGCTTGTGATAAAATGTTGTCAAACTCTAACTCGTTGCAAACCGCTGGGTGATTTTTGTTAGTGAGTAGCGTTTAAGGGAAAGTTCAACGTAAAATGGAATACTAACTCAACTTAGTTGGGCAGTTAATTATCATTATCGACCCAAGATAGTTCACTCCTAGACATAATTATGTAGGTTGTCAATCCGCTAGTAGCTACACGCATCCTGAAGCTGCTAGCTGCCCAAATAGTGTAGTCAATGTTATTTAATTATAGGTTGATGGTGTCTCTATTAACAAAACATTCTAATATCTGCCAGGCCTGTTGGTTTAGTGGTTACCCTGACTGCTGAACCGGAAGTAAGTATGTGGGTTTGATTTCCAGTCTGAACAAACTTGTGTGATGAGCACGATTGTTTGTTATGTGTCTCGGTGTAATTTATCTATGATATGTATGTGTTTATAAATATTTATATCAGATGTCTGGTTACCACTCTGCTTAGTTTGGAATAAAAAAATACATAAATTAAATTATTTTAAAATTCAGCTCATAATAAGTCTGTCATTTGATTGGCTGAGCGCACTATTAATTTTGACCTCAAAACTATTAAAGAAAACCGCAAGCATAATGACGTAGATAAACAAAATCGTTCGACACTTGTTGAACGAATCATTCAATAGACAAAATCTAGCGATGAAAAATGGAAAGATATTGACAGAAGTTGTCAAGTTACAGTCACATTATCGAATTCCACACCAATCCAAAGAATAGTGTAAAAAATTTAAATGTTCTATCTCGTTGCAAAATGGCTAAGCAGTTGATGAGAAAAGAAGTAAACATATAGAAACTGACAGATGAAAAAAACTTTAAATTAGGACATACAATGGATGAGATGATGATCGGAATGGGTTATGATATTCTTTTATTTGAAGGACCAGCTGTTCCCCGCGGTTTCACCTGCGTTATATATGTCTTTGATTTCTGCTCTGCTTCCATAGGGCATAGCGTGAAGTTATGTAGCCTGCGTTGTGAGCATGTTATTCCGATGTATAAATTATATTATATTGTAAAGTTTTATCAATATCCGTGGTGTAGTTTTTGCGTGAAAGAGTCACAAACGTCTACACATACAAACTTTGTTTATAATATTAGTAGGATAGTAGGAAATAGGACATTAGTTGGATATTAGGAAGTAGGTTATAGAAGAGAGAAAAAGACGCAACGATCGTCAAATTCAAGCAGATCAGTAGTCGGCTCTTATCTCTATTTCCGTCTGTTAGTACTATAGTTTCGGTTTGATAAACTGGTATTATGATTAATGTATTTTTTATCTCTAGAGCTCTAATGTTCGTCTAGTGTTGTTATGATGTGCGTTGTGATGGCTAGTGTACTCAAGGTCCATTGGTCGCGTAATTTTAACGTTCTTTGAGTTTTAAAATAACTGTTTATGGTCTCTGCTTTGTTTGTTTCCATTGTGTTTAGATCTAATTTAGCATCAATGAACACCACAGACTTTTAAATTCTTATTACTGTTTCTTTGTTTTTCCCTTGTATTTAAGAACGTTTCTTTTAAAACATTTTGATATTGTTGTTTCTTTAAGAGTCGTCTTAAACCCTCGTTATGACAGAAATTAATTACATTTTTAATCAGTTCCTTTCCGTTAAAAAAAAACTTATTAAAGAATAGTACCTACCATACTATACTTTCAGTTTTAACGTAAGAATAGTTTCAGATCTTGTGTTGTTTAACGATTTATCTTCCTACGTTTCTTGAGCAAATATTATTTTTGCTGATTAATGTAAATCTTTGATGTCTAACAAATTATCAAATTGTATTCATCAAAGCGAGGATTTTATTCAAAGAAACGACGATGTGACGGGAGGTATTTAATGAAAAATGTCACCTACCTATAAAAAGTTATCATCGGGAAATATTTTGACTTCAAAATCATGTTTTTGCAAAACTAACAAAGCGTTAGTTACTAAATGAAGTATTAGCGACCAGCCCCTGCTTCGCACGGGGATTTCAAATCTTTGAAATTCTCTTCTTTTCTCTACCTTTTTAGGGTTCCGTAGTCAACTAGGAACCCTTATAGTTTCCCCATGTCTGTCCGTCCGTCCTCGCTTAATCTCTGTAACCGTTAGCACTAGAAAGCTGAAATTTGGTACTAATATGTATATCAATCACGCAGACAAAGTGCAAAAATAAAAATTGGAAAAAAACGTTTTATTAGGGTAGCTCCCCTATATGTAAATAAGGAAGTGTTTTTTTTTTTAATTACAACCCTGACGTGTGATATATTGTTGGATAGGTATTTAAAAATGAATAGGGGTTTACTAAAATCATTTTTTGATAATGTCAATAATTTCGGAAATAATCGCTCCAAAAGGAAAAATCAAAGCGTCCCCCCCCCTCTAACTTTTGACCCGTAGGTTTAAAAAATATGAAAAAAATCTGGAAAGTTGAACTTTATAAGGACTTTCTAGGAAAATTATTTTGAACTTGATAGAAAGAACAGTTTTTGTACAAAAAAGACAAAAAGGTTGTACAAAATAATTTTTGCGTACTTAGTATGTCAACGTAACAAATAGCCTTTTTTTTAAACTTATAAGTAGGTACACTTATTGTGACGGACGGGAAACTACGGAACCCTACATTGAGCGTGGCCCGACACGCTCTTGGCCGGTTTTTTTCATAAATCTATTAGTGAAAACGTCATGAAAGCCAGACATACATGCAGACAAACAAGGCGGAGATCTTTGTTAACAATATGTAAGGTTCTGCTTTAGTTAGTTTAGTTAGAAGCTCAAAAGTCATGTTTATTTTATTCGGTGTCAATCAAAATATTAATATACTGTTCTACGTATTAAGATAAACAACAGTTTTAAACGTTTCCTTTTTAAAAGTATCTAGGCGACTACTCAGAGAAGAAAAACCATCGAAGCAAACTTAATTGTCAGAGAGTAATTTTCGTATTCTTAATCTGTCAAACATACTTTGATTGTAAACAACAATTAATGAATAATGTCAACATGTTTCAACTAGTTTTTGGTATTCGTCTTCGCTTTTCGTCTGTTTGTCAGCGGTTTTTAGGAACAAATAAGCAAGAAGCTCTTCGTAAGTATAACACTCACCTGGTTTTGACAATAATTAGGTGAGTCATGACGACAAAATTTCACACATTTTTTACTTATCGTAATTGGCATTCAGGTTCATTCAAAGTAGATTTATCTTAATTGTGTTCTCTCCTTTGTGAATTCTAATGTTGCCATAATAATAGACTAAAGAGTCTAAACATTCTGACGTAGTCAACCTCCAGTGTTGCCATAATAACAGTCTAAAGAGTCAAAACAAAGCGAGGCTCATCGTCCTGTAGTGACGTCCACACTTCGTATGTCGAATCTAAAATACTCCGACGAAGGTTCTGACGTCATAGTGTAAATATTTTTCGCTGTCGAGTTCGTCAGACATTTGATGCAGGCAAGATCGAGAGATTATCCGTTTTATTTGATGCAGAATAGCGTGATTATTTGGGAGCTGGTTTAATCGAGATTGGTTGCAGTAAAGATTCTATATGTTTGTTTTTGTAGTGGATTCTTAATGATAATTTTGTTTGGTACTAGTGCAACGTGTTAGATCTGAAATTTTCACGAGGCTTCGCTCCACAGAATTGTACGCGGCGTTATTATTTACAAAATTTGGGTTCTGGTTAAGTTTCAAACCGGTTAAATCATTGATTAGATCATTGTCACAGAAACCTATTATTTTCAATGTTTGATTAGACAGTTTCTTCAAAAGACATTTAAATAAAGCATTACTTTATAATGAAACTTGTATTAAGGTGGGTACTGACCACCGTTACGAGGTGTAATGTAACATTCGCATCGAGCGTGTACGCATCGAGCATGTTACGCTGTGTTTTTAAATCGGCGTAACATGCTCGTCAAAACTCTGTGCTCCGCTTTCGCCGTTAATTCACTCAAGATGTGGCGTCTTTGATTCTACTTAATTGTTTCATCCAAATTAGGAAGAAGAAAAAACGGTACTGGACAAACGAAGCCAATCTATTCCAAGCGTTTTTTCTTGAGTTTGTTATAATGCTCTGGATGCGCTGGGTTTCACAACACTTCCTCTTCTCTGTATTTTTCTATAAAATACAGTCTTTTCTTTGTGCCACTCCATGTTCTAAGAAACGAATACGAGAGGAACGATGACGTGTGATTACTCGCGACGCGTGTGCGCTCGGGACGACTTGCAACAGCGTACTGACCGAACCGTGTAACACTCAAAGGATTCGCCAAAAAACCGACAGCCGGGTGGAGCACTCAAAGCGAGCAACGAGCGGCTCGTTGCTCGTTGGTTTACCCGTAACACGACGTACTGACTGCACGAATGCTCGTGGTGTAACACGTTACATTACGCCCCGTAACGCCGGTCAGTACCCACCTTTAAAGGTTTGATTATAGGTGGAGGTGTTGAAAATAGTTTGCAATAGTCAAATTAAATAATTTGAATTTTTAAGAAAAGTGCTGAGCATGACCGATTTTGAGCAGTTTTTATGGATACATTACATTATTATCCGATTCCCGGTCTTAATCCTCAGAACTTTTCTTTATATTTATTTGCACTTAACTGCGTCATCGTTTCTTTGTGGCTAAGCCTTAACTCTCTATTCTTGTCTGCCTACTATATTGTATTTATTCAAACATCTGTATTGCTCTATAAATATTACGTCTACCAGTCTGTTTGTCTGTCTGAAATAAAAGCACTATTGGATTGTATGACCGAATTTTTTTGAAGTGCATGACATTTGCGTCATATCAACATTACGTGTGTACAGTTGGAGGCATAAAAATAGACACGATATCATAAACGTTTTATTTTTCCTGTAGAAAAGTGGGAATATCCCAAATGTTGATTTAACTGCATTATTGTTTTAATATGTGATGTGTTTGTGAGTTTATTTAAGACATATAGTACGGGAGAAAATCCGTTTTTAAAAGGAAAAAAAACAATCATATATATATATATATATATAAGAATGGTGGGAATGGGATTTTTTTTTGGTGAGTGGGAAATCATCCAATGACTGCTCCCGTCCTGGGTGCGGCGGGAGGGCGTGTCAGACTCTTACTGACTAAAACCCACTCATGTTCCTTCGATTGCCCTTTATGTTCCAGGGTCACGGTAACCACTATTATAAACATTCCGCAACCCCGGCAGGCGTTGGCCCTGTTGGGCCCCTTCCTGTGCTGACTCCTTCTCTTTGAGGCGCGCGTGGAACACTAACGCGCCGTCGACGCGGTCCTGGTCCTAGCCGGGCGGCGAGCTACCCATCGCTCGCCATCCGCAGAACCGCGCCTACGGTGGCCGGTAGTCGTCTTGCGACTCTCGACGTCTTCGCCTGGGTCTTAGTCCGGAGCGAGAGGCTCGTCGTTGCCTCTCGCGCGCCGCCGCTTCCTTCACTAGCATTCTTATATTAGAATGTATTATAATCTTGAAAAAATTATCTAAATAGGATAAATTATGCGTAACTCATTACGGTTTTGTACGGTCTCACTACAGTTTTTGCTGGGTTGCACGCATCTTTAAGATCCTTTTATTTGTGAATGTATGTTATATAGCTAAAATATACCATGTCAATAGTCTATGACCTTTTACAATAAATCTGTATTAATATCAAAATTCATCAATATTGGCTGCTCCGCTTCCGCAACCACCTTCAATAAATGATTTACCGACAAGTTTTTTTTATATCTAAAGGGCAGTTGCTGAGATTGGCTCATTCAACCAAATTCCCAAAATTTTGCTTTATAAAATTAGTAATATAATTTGAATGAATAATTTCGTGATAAACTCTATTGAAGGGAAAGTTACACAATTCTATAAAGTTTAAATATTGATAGACTAAATTATGAAAAGACTACGATTACTAAGAGTGAGGCTCATGGAGTTTCTTGCCCATTCTTCTCCTTATAAAACACCTTTTGGAATGGGCGACTAGAATCAACATTTCTTTAAATGTAATTGACGTTCCAAACTGCCTTTATGGTCTAATGGAAATAAACTTGACTTTGACTTTTTAAGCGGTATTTGCGTTCAAAACTTTTGATCAATTAGCCGTATAGTTTTGTGTGTTCGCATATATTTTATTTATTGAGACATCCCATCACATTATTCTCAACCTCAGCAACTCCAGAAAGCCAGAAACAACAGTAGAGTCCATCGGTCGAGCAATGAATCTCTAGGTCATGTCGCCCGACGTCGCTTGCGACATGCTTGCGACATTTACGAGTTGCAGGACTTAGTACAGTACAGTACTGGCTAGTGTGAACAAGTCATATGTCGAGGGACAAAGTTGCAGCAACAAAGTACGTGAATGTCGGATGACTTGTCTCCGCGACATGTCCCCTAGTGAAAATGTGGCTTGAAACGATTCAACTGCAACCGAATCAAAAGTTGTGTGATTGTCAAATGTTTTACCCGCAAGTCGATCGATCCCAATTTGATTGGCGCCGTGAAGTGGTGATAAGCTTGTCTGCAGTTGAATGCTCTGCAGATTGCCACAAACCGATGTACGTCAATGACAATCTTTCTGAGAATCGCTTTTCGGCGCTTCGCTTTTTGATTCGAGCTGCATTCGATTGTGATATCGTGTCAGCGTAAAGTGCTTATTTTATTTACGTAATACAACTTTAAACAATATAAGGAAGGAAGAATTTAATTTTGTCACTTTGTCCTATTGAGCGAAATTCAGATGAGCAATACGATTTCCAATAAGCTCAGCCCTTATTTATATAACTAGCTGCTGCCCTCGACTTTGTCAGCATGGAAGCTACAAAGCAGCAAAAATACTCTGCCTGCATCACCGTTTTGTTTATCCCACAAAAGTGATAGCGTGATAATATATAGGCTCTTATTCATGCATTTAATAATACCTATGCAGTTATTTATTAGTTTATCCCAGACAAACATGCAGACAAAAATTCATAAAACTATACTTTTTTTAATGCACACTTTCGACTTCGAAACCATTTTTTTATATGGCTATATAGATTAATAGGTACATAATTGTAGTATCTACCGAATGCGTTATCTGTCAGCTGTTAGGTCTTTGACCTCGATGTAAAGGTCGCCAAATCAACAATGTGACGCGCGCGCCGCCCTTTGACATATTGAGGTCGAAACGTAACAGGTGATATATAGCGCGAACCCAATCAGAAGTTAAATTACTTAATTTAAAACAAGGCTTTTTAGGAAAGGTGTTTGTTACTATGAATACAATCACGTGTTTATGCTTCGAACAGTAATTGCCAGTCAGTTGGTATAGTTACTATTACATTTAAATGTTTCAATAAAATTAGTAACTAACTAGCATCTTCCTCTAAAGGTAAAGTAAAGGATATATTATGGATAATGGTGCCGATTCCCTTGGTCACAAACTAGACTAAATTTAAGTTAAATGTATCTTTCTTTCTCTTTCCATTTCTTAAAGAAAAGGACAGAAGATATAATTTAGTTTAATCCTGTCAAATTAGACAGCGCCTGAAGAAAATTAACGTATATTTAAACGCCATGGTTTAAAAACGCGTCTAAATTATCTATGGAGTATCTAAATTTGGCAGGACTTAGCTAATATTTTATCTTCTGTCCTTTTCTTAATGAAATGGATAGAGAAAGATGCAATTAACTTAAATTGACGTTAGTTTGTGACCAAGAGAATCGGCACCATTGTCATTTCTTATGCTTGGTACACACGATAACTGACTGTTGTTTGTGTAGTTTATCGAATGTCCATGTGTGTAGTTTATAGAGTGTATCCATAGAGTGAGACGAAATTCGGGCAGATATTGTGGTCACGAGAACACTTTCTCATGACCACAACATCTGCTCGATTTTCGTCCACCTTTGATAAAACTGTAAACGACCTGCGCAGTCAAATCATAGCGATATAATTTTATTATCGTTGTTATGTGTACCAAACAATGAGACCCATATAGTTGAGACAGTTATGAGTATGAATGTAGAAGGTTGGAAGAGGAGAGGAAGACCGAAGAAAAAATGGATGGAATGCGTGAAGAATGATATGAAGGAGAAAGGGGTAAGCGATAGCATGACGGGTGACAGGTTGGTATGGAAGAAAAAGACATGTTGCGCCGACTTGGGGTCGGCTAGAGATAAAACTTTTCACCTCCATTCCATTCATATAAATAAAATAGGACTTCATTTTTGTATTTGCTACAGTGATGATATACCGGAAACAAGTTTAAACCTCATTAGACGATGAGGTTATAAGAAATGCAAATCACGTAACAAACAGACAGTTACATTAGTGATATTGTAATTAACTTTCGCCTAATATGTGACTAGAATAAATTGGTTGTTCAACCAATCATAGGTGTGTTTGGGAACAATTAAAGCGTGTCTGTCTGTCGTGTTGTCATGGCAGTTACGTACAGTTTATCGGGAGGTTTCATCTTTTGACTGTGATCGAATACTAATGAGATCGACTTTCGGCAGTACATGTGAAACCTGGACGTTCAAAAGCGATTTCATTAAACTTTTATAACTAATATGAATGTTAACCTAAGTTTAAAATATTAATTTTTGACAGGTTATCGATACGAAATCTGTCAAGATGAATTTCGTCTTTGGATAACAACTTATACCAGAAAATTCGGTGCAAATGGATCCTTAAATAAATTAAATAAATATAAGTTATAGTTTTTGATTACTGTAAAAAAGGAGATGTATGTCAAGATGATCCAGCACCCTATTGTCTTTGTCCAATATCTACTTGAACAGCTGAGTAAGATACAAAAGAAAAGTTATTTTCAGGAGTATTATAAAATTTATTGTTTGTTTTAGTGCCGGTCACTACTCTCCAGTAACTAAACAGATAAATAAATGGTCAACAGATAACTACCTATTCTACACACCTGTTCCCTACATCCCTACCTACAGTCATAACTCGTCGCTCCATCGTAGTACAGTCCCGTTGCATACTGTCGACAACGCCAACAGCCCTTATCTTGGATGTACACTCGCGTACCTCACCGCTCCTTTTGTGTTCTATTAAATATTTCACAGCGCTGATTTTCCTATTAAAATCGTTTTATTGCGATATTCTGTTCCTTGTTTATATTTTTATAGATATTTCTTTGCTGTGTTTTGATGTTAAATGACGTATTTGAGGATGAATCTTTCTGTGAGTTGGACACAATTAGGACGTCTTAATTGTGTATTAAACCATTAATATTATAAAACTGCAGAGTTTGTTTGGTTAAACTAATCTCAGGAAGTACAGGTTATAACCCATTTATCAGAGATAGCAGATCTGAGTATGTGGTATTAATTTCAGCTTTATATCTTGACGAGTTTCTGAGAAAAAGGGCCTTGACAGACGGACGGACTGACGGACATATAAGGGTTCCGTTCTTACCTTTTAAGGTACGGAACCTAAAAAATGAGGGTGAAATCGAGGGGACAACTAGTTGGTACATGTAACGCTAATTCCAATTTTTTTACTGACTAACACATAAAACTATAAATAAAACTAACATTTCTCCAGAGACCAAAACAATAACAAAATGTATGCTAATCAGCAATCAAAGACAAGTTAACATGTAACCCTGCCTGTCTGTTAGTTGACCATCCGTTCTCCGAGGACCCTCTGGTCATAACAAACATTAAAATGAAGCTCCATTAAAGTAATTAATAATTCCAAAGTAACCTTTGTCAGCCATGACAGCGGGTTAAATCGCCATAATGTACAACTAGTTCAAACAAATTTAGGTTAATTTTCCTCTTTATTTCACGTATTTACGTACGGTTTTCCTATGACATGTTTTTGAAAAATCTGTCACTGGGTTTTCCTTTGGGTGTACGGGTGTTTTGGAATTAAATGATGTGGCAATTACAGTTGTTACTGACTTTTTTGGAGGTTTTTTGTGCTGAAAACTTTCCAGTTGTCTATAAAATCTATACTAATGTTAAAAAGCGAAAGTGACTGTATATCTGTCTCGCTTTCACGCCAAAACGACTAAACCGATTTAAATATAATTTGGTAGGTACAGAGATAGTCCATACCCTGAAAAAAATTTATCCCAAAAACCCACGGGAACGGGAACTACGCGGGTAAAACCGCGGGGACAAGCTAGTCCTTTATAACTTATTGCAATTAAACATTTTGAATTTATTATGGAGAAGTCGCAAACAACTCTTTCGTACCTACGTAATAAAAAAAAACATGGGATATCGCAATAATGATCCGATATTGAAGTAAGAGGCGGTAACTAAAGCCATGACAGATTCACGCATCGATTTTTACGGTAATATAAGGGTGACTTAGCGCTTCGCATTGTTTCACCCCTAACCTGTACCCTTGACGTTGTAGGAAAATGCTCAAAAATCAATCAATTTTGTAAACCTTTTTTAGGGTTCCGTAGTCAACTAGGAACCCTTATAGTTTCGCCATGTCTGTCTGTCTGTCCGTCCGTCCTCGCTTAATCTCTGTGACCGTTAGCACTAGAAAGCTGAAACTTGGTACCAATATGTATATCAATTACGCCGACAAAGTGGTAAAATAAAATTTGGAAAAAAATGTTTTATTAGGGTAGCCCCCCCATATGTAAAGAGGGAAGTGATTTTTTTTTAATTTCAACCCTGTCGTGTGATATATTGTTAGATAGGTATTAAAAAATGAATAGTGGTTTACCAAAATCATTTTTTGATAATGTCAATAATTTCGGAAATAATCGCTCCAAAAGGAAAAATCAAAGCGTCCCCCCCCTCTAACTTTTGACCCGTAGGTTTAAAAAATATGAAAAAAATCTGGAAAGTAGAACTTTATTAGGAATTTCTAGGAAAATTATTTTGAACTTGATAAAAAGAACAGTTTTTGTACAAAAAAGACAAAAAGGTTGTACAAAATAATTTCTGCGTACTTAGTATGTCAACGTAACAAAAGCCTTTTTTTTAACTTATAAGTGGAAACCCTTATTGTGACGGACGGGAAACTACGGAACCCTACATTGAGCGTGGCCCGACACGCTCTTGGCCGGTTTTTTTTTATCTGTTCTGTGTTGATCGTCCGAATTATTTTTTCGTAGAAAACTTTTTATGGTGTTTGCATTACTATTTAAAAAAAATTAAATATTTTTTCATAGAAACACAGTGCAAAGGTTTTTCTCTGTTCTAAGTTTTATTTTTTGTTGGTATTTTTTTTATGAAGTTCTTTTTTAATTATTTTAATGATTTTTATTACGAAAGTTGCTTAACAAGACTGTATTATTTTGGCCTGTTGCCAAATTCAATAACTTTCAACCTGTTACTTTTATAGCCATAAAGTACTTAAACTTAAATATATATAAGTACCTATAATTAAAACACTTCCAACAAATTTTATTTCTCCTACATTTGATTTCAAACGCTTTTAATTACAAGTTTTCTAGTCATTAAAAAATAATTAAAGTAATCAATGTGACTACAATTTTGTTTTTAATATGGTTTATTTAAATAACCTACAAACAAATTGTAGGGTACCCATTTACAGTTAAAACGTAGATAAACGCCTAAATAACTTATGCAAACTTATTGTCCCTATTCCAAAGGGATTAAATTTGACTGTATAACTCGATTGGGCACTTCAGTTTGTAATTTATTTTAGCTGTCCCAAAATATTTAATGGAATTCTGTCCTTCTGTTGTTAATTTAATGCTATTGTTTATAGTAATTATACCTATAACTTACTTGTTGTATTTATTTTAGTAAAGTAGTAGTTTCAGGTTTTCCATGTATTTTTTTAATATTCAAATATACAAATATCAAATCATTTATTTATTAGTAATATTTGTCTTGTATTGTAAATGTATACAATATTTATAAACTAAATTATTAATCATCTATAATTATAAACACAAGTATATATTTTAAAGTGGATCTAGATAGTTACTTTTCACAAAAAACACACCCTGTAAGTTTCATGTCTCAAGGACCAGCAGTTTGTGCTGGGCGTTGATATATCAACAGTCAGTTAATCAGTCAGTTAGTTTACCATTTTATACATTTATATACATATAGATTAGGTAGCATAAGTATTCAAATTCAAAAACTCCAAAACAAAGAAATTTAACTGAATATACAAGCAAGACGCTAAAACAACCCCCAAATCATCTCATTAACAACAGCTCGACCCCTCTGCAATAAAATTATCAGATAAGACCTTCTGCCGAACGACTCTATTACACTAAACCGAATTATTTTCAAATAATGACCTCAAAGGTAAAACGAGGGATCGAAGACATTACCTTTCCCTAGTCCTTGTGGATACAAATTAATGCTTTAGAGCCGCCCCCTATTAGATAGATAGAATTCTTATTCGATTTCGTTTTTCTTTTCCCAGAGTGTCTTGGGTCTATAACCTATTAGGATGTGGGGGCACTTCCATTTAATTATACGAGTTTGACTCACTCATACTTTATTTTATTTTTTTATTTTTTTACAAGCTGCCTCCCGCGGTTTCACCTGCATTAAAAATGTAGGGGTATGAAAAAAAAAACACAGTAGCCTATTCTCAGACCTACTGAATATGCATAAAAAATTTGGTAAAAATCGGTAAAGCCGTTTCGGAGGAGTAAGGTAACTAACATTGTGACACGAGAATCTTTTATATAAGATTTTGGTTCACCAACAATTATTTACACCAGTATTATGTTGATAAACAAGTGCAGTGAAAAATTAACAAATTAGTATAATACTTAATCATTTAGGGGTCAACTCTGCATGCATACATACGAAACTTATTTATATCTGTTGGCCCACGCGGTTTTACCGCTGCTTCGTAGGTTAATGTTATAATTCACTGATGCAGCTTGATACCTCTTGGTGAAGGATTTTTTACAATCGGTTTAGTGGTTTTAGAGTTTATCCGTTACAACTGAACAAATCTTTTCTTTATATAAAACTAGCTTTTGCCCGCGACTTCGTCCGCGTGGAATAATTGTTCTCATTCCCGGGATAAAACTATCTTATGTCCTTTCTCGGGTCCCAGACTATATCTGTACCAAATTTCATTCAATTCGGTTCAGTGGTTTAGGCGTGAAGAAGAGACAGATAGACAGACAGAAAGACAGACAGAGTTACTTTCGCATTTATAATATTAGTATGGATACGTAAAAGTATATTAAGTCTAAAAAGAACAAGTGTTAATTAAACATTTTTAAAATTAGCGGGGATGTTTATAATTATTAATTACCCATGTTGTTACAATCATGACTAATTGAGATCCATTGTGAGATAATTTACTTTCAAATAAAAAAGCCGCATCCATTTCGGCTCACCTGTTTAAGAGCTACGCTGCCACTGAGAGACAGACAATATTAGGTATATTTATCTAATTATAACACCACTCTTTAAAATAAAAAATATGTCCGAGTAAAATTTAATTTTCTCTAATGCTCCCGTCATTAAAATAGAGGTGTGCTGACTCGGACTAATGAAGTCGTCTGGCCAATCGAGATGTATTGTGAATCGAGTGGATGTTTTAATTGGTTGAATTAAGTTTTGTTTGGACTTTCAATTGATTTGCATAACGTGTTTGTGTTGTGACCTTTAGGATGTCAAGTTTTTAATTAGAAATTATTGATGAATGAGTAGCATTAATTTACGAGTGTTTTAGTTTTTTCATTTGGGTTTTTTGATAGGAACTCAGGTAAGCAGTTGTAGGCTCGCCTCTTATTATTAAACCACAAATCCTTTCCACATCAGCCAAGTCAAAAATTAAACAAAACTTAGTATACAAAATTTATATTTTATATATTGGCCTGGGATGAGCGTTGCCATTTAACGTGGCAATTCTGCCAGCCTCTTTGGCACTTTCGATTGATGCCATTTTGTTTTAGTTTTTTCAGTCTTTGTTTAAAGAAGAAACTATATAATAACTCCATCACTCAGATTTTTAAATAAAAAAAAAAATGAAACGTAGTGTTTCTTTTTTCTCGAAAACGAAAAATGACGACAATACGGTGCGTTAAAGTTTCGTGTGACGTCACGCCTAGGTACAATTTTTACTGAACAGTGACGTCACAAGCCCCCACTCCAAAACTTTGATGCTCTTTGTCTTTTAATTCTTTTACTAATCTGATCAAACGAACATGTGTTCAGTAATTTTAACAGTCTAGCGGTCGGTCGGACTAAACCAAATCCCGTTTTTGTGTAAAAAAAGTCTTGTATTGACCTGCATGGTAAATAAATAATGTCTCCACATTATTTTTTTTCAGTCCTGCAAACCGTTTATCATAAAAGTTTTTTTTACCTTTTTCTGGGATTTACTAGCTCTTATTACTGGCTGTAAATTATAACGGTCCTGGCAGCAAACGGTTCACTTCTGCACTAATTGGCCAGTAGTTACAGTGTAGTTTTAATTCGTTGTAAATCACTGCCGACAGGGCCTTAAGGATTAAAGTGTTTGGAGTAGATAATGCTATGACTACCGAGGTATTTACTGTACCTTTGCTTGAAATTGCGTCTGCCAAAAGTCATTTTAAGGAAGTTATTAATTTTAAAATTTGGAATGTTTTGGAAAGACGGGATATTTTTTTTTATATCACTCTTTTATTTAGTTTTACCTGTATAGATGTATCTTTGTGTGTCACCGACTCTTTTGGGCTCGATTTAGCCTGACACGGGCCTGGTCCTTGTCGGGCGGCGAACGTAGTCCACCACTAGACTAACAGGCCCATTTAATCTTATCTCATCCCTACTATTCTAATAAAATATAGATATAGCTGTTCCAGGAAAATAAATTAATTGTGCTTTGAATAATTAAGTCGCAATTCATAACATTGTAATTCAAGGTTACCACTGTAAAGGGCACGTACGAGCTAGGATTACAGGAATCAGTGAGATTAATTACCAGTTTCCCAGAATTCGTTACTATTCAAACGTTGTTTGAGAAACGCGCGGTTTTCGCGCGGTTTTTTTTGCCTTTCGACCACGGAATATAGAAAATTTCTATTCCGTGCATTCGACGACCAAGCGGCAGCCGGCTGTAGCGCTGCTATTGACTTTCTATTGTGTCTCGAATCACGTGAGTTCGAAGGACAAGACAATACTAGCTTATGCCCGCGGCTTCGCTCGCGTTAAAAAGAGACAAAAAGTAGCCTATGTTACTCTCCATCCCTTCAACTATCTCCACTTAAAAAGTCACGTCAATTCGTCGCTCCATTTTGCCGTGAAAGAAAGACAAACATACAGACAGACAGACACACTTTAACACAATATTAGTATGGATTGTATCCGCGCGGATTTCGCGTTGTCTGATCATAATAATCTGGCCTGACTGCTAAGCCGGAGGACGTAGGTTCTATTTCCACACAGGACAAACTTTGTGTGGTGAGCGTGATTGTTGGTTCTGTGCCTGAATGTAATTTGTCTATAATATGTATGAATTTATAAATTACTAGCTTATGCCCGCGGCTTCGCTCGCGTTAGAAAGAGACAAAAAGTAGCCTATGTTACTCTCCATCCCTTCAACTATCTCCACTTAAAAAATCACGTCAAGCCGTCGCTCCGTTTTGCCGTGAAAGAAAGACAAACAGACAGACAGACACATTTTCCCATTTATAATATTAGTATGGATGTAATACAGTTATCTGGTTACGATAGTATAAGCTCTGCTTAGATTGGGTCACACTTGGCCGGTTTTTTGAGTAAAGAAAATGTGTAACGCATTGCACTGTGAGGGGAGACGTTTGGCTATGTGGGGCACATAGACGAATTGCCGTCTTGGTGAATCAGTCATGAGAACTGCAATACTCATGACGTTAGCGAATTAAGCAGTGCCTTCCTCAACTAAATTTAATATTATTGTTTGTTTGTTAAAACAAAACATTTTTGTTTGTTAAAACAAAACATTTTTGTTTGTTAAAACAAAACATTTTTGTTTGTTAAAACAAAACATTTTTCAGTACGTTTTTTTTTTACGCGGCACGAGACTATTATAGACTAATGATAGGATTTACTGATCTGGAAAAACGCTATTTTATCCACTCTTTTAATTCTTATGATACATCATTATCTTTTTCCAAGAATCTTTTATATCCGCATCCATTTCTTCGAATTTTAATTAAAAATAAACAAAATAGCCTTTATTGCTGTTTCTTTCCTTACAAATTAACACATACCTATTTTCAAAAAAAAAAAGAATTTTAATTACGTAGGTTTTAATTGAGCGTCTTTTTATCAAGTCTTTGCTCCAGGTAGCTGCTTGTATAAAAAATACAAGAAGAATATCAATTTCAATTTTCTTAGAGAAACTGAAATTCGTGTAGGTACAGAGCTGAGATGAAAAATACAGGGATTACGAGACGAGGAAGGATGACGTTCTCAGCTGGCACTTGACCCACTTCTGATAAAAATGATAAATACACGCTGTTTTAGAATAAACTTCGTATTTTTATTTTGTAGAATAGCCCAAGGTGTTGGCGGATCGATGGCTTAAATGTTCGCCGAGGTAATTTATATGCTGTTCCAGTTTTATTAATATTTTTTGTTGTACAAAATTACGAAACTACAAGTTAATATTATTATACACAGATTCTGGATTTAGTTATGAAGCAAGCGATGTTAATGGGTCATTATTATTGGGTGTATCGTATAAATTTATTCTAAAGATTTCGTTTAATTCTTTTTTATTTTCTGAACTTGCTGTAGCTCTGAATAATTTACGATAATATTATAGCTATTGGATGATTTAAATAACGTGACAAAAAATCTGCAAATTTTAACATTAACAGCGCGTAAATGCTTGGGTTGCAGGCAGTTGCAGGGCGTTCATATTTAAGTCGATCCGATTATCTCTACAATATATTTAAAAAGTAATAACTTAAAATAGATTTTGCATATTGCGAAATATTCGATGGCTCGGTCAATAACAAAAATAAAACTAGCTGAATGTTTGGACTTTTTGAATTCCTTGTATCTCTTTGATGTTGATATTTTTTTAATAAAAATATTGCAGTGTTTTTAATATATAAAAACAGGATCAATATTTTCAACCGATTAAAAAGGATGAGGTTGTCGATTCGTTTTATTTTAGTATTTTGTTTAAATGTTACGCGAGTTCTTTAGTAATTGTGCATCGGTTTGAATAATGACTATTTTTGTTTGAAAGACCACAAAGAGTTCCCATTTTTATTATTTTTGTTAAGATCTGACAGTTTTGTCCTCGACCACGTTTGGTTGAATGTTGGTTACTCCATACCAAACATCAAAATCAGTTCAAAGATTTAGCCGTGATATTGTAACAGGAAAACAGGAACAGTCAAAGTTACTTTGACATAATTATCATAAGCAAAGATGATGATACCTAAGTGAGATTTATAACAAAACTAGCTTTTGCCAGCGGCTTCGCTCGCGTTAGAAAGAGACAAAAAGTAGCATATGTTACTCTCCATCCCTTCAACTATCTCCACTCAAAAAAACACGTCAATTCATCGCTCCGTTTTGCCGTGAAAGAAAGACAAACAGACAGACAGACAGACACACTTTCCCATTTATAATATTAGTATGGATCTTACAGATCTATCAGCTCGTAGGAGAAACAACGCCAAGTGCTAATTAGACGGTAAATGAAAGTGTGAATAGGGATGATGACTACATCAAAAGAATGACATTCTGTTTAGTCCGTCTGTTAGACAGTCCAAAAATACTGGACACATATTTTTTGCTTGATCAAATTAATAACAAAATACAAAGATAAAGAGCATCAAAGTTCCGGAGAGGGGGCTTGTGACGTCACTTCTGAGTAAAAATTTTACAAAGGCGTGACGTTTCACGAAACTTCAACGCACTGTATTGTCGTCATTTTCTGTTCACAAGAAAAAAGAAAAAATACGTGTCCCAAATTTTTTGATTATCTAACTGACGGACTAATTACTTTTTTTTTGTCATCTCGCCTATTGCAAGATAACAGATAGCTTGTAAATCAAATTAAATCGATTGGCTTTAAGAAACAAAAGTGTTTCCTAGCAATTCTATTAGATACCTTTCACACGTCGCGACGTGTCGACGTGTCGTTATACAATAACGTCGCGACGTGTCGATGTACAATAACGTCGCGACGCGTCGTCGCCACCGCTCTCTCGACGCGCGGTTATTGTGGCAGAGGAAACATGCCGCATATTGGAAAGGCTACAGTGAAAAGCGTCTGGGCTAGAAAAATATGTAGGTGACTCTGTCAGTCTGTCTGTTGCAGTTTTACGGCGATTAGATTTGGTACGGAATAGGTTTCAAAGTCAAGGAAGAACATAGGCTACTTTTCACTGACTTAAATTGGTATGCATCCTTGATATCCGACATTTACGCGTACGAAATCTTGAGAAAAGTTAGTCTAGATACCTATTGAAATAGTGTCTTTTTTCTATATAACAGGTAAAGACGTTGTTTAAAATATTAGTTACTGTCGGTTTTTTCTGTATGACCTGATCACATAATGACTTACTCTCATCACTTCCATTTACTGGAGAGCAAAATTCTTTCTTCTTAAATCTTCGAACACACGTGATTCGAGACACAATAGAAAGACAATAGCAGTGCGACAGCCAGCTGTCGCTTGGTCGTCGAAAGGTTAACAGTTGCTGTTTAAACCAGGGCCGTAGTTAACGCCTGTATCAAAAATATGGGGCACTGCGGCTACAGCGGCCCAACTCGAACCGTAACGCGTAAGCCAGTGGCGGGGCTTGGCTGGATGCAATAGACCGGGGCCCCTGGATTAAAGCCGATCAAATAAAAGTTGTATCTTTTTTATTTTTTAAATTATTTTTTTAAGTGATGTAGGCAGGAGCCGTCTTCCTCCACTGTTATATTCCTGGTGACCCAATTACTTAGCTACGTAACTAGTTCAAAGTCATATCTAAGTTACCTAATACTTTTCACTGTGTATCCAATTTCTACCATTTCAAACGGTACAAAACCTGCATTTCCTATCGATCGGCCCCTATAGTTAAAGTACGTACAGTTATGAACACAAACCAATATGTATACATCAACTAATAGTTGTGACATATTTTACAGCTGTTTAGGTTTTTGCTATTTCTTTCCGCGGTTTCACCTGTGTTGACTTAGTAGGTTCTTTGCAAAAAGTGTTTTAATAATTTTTATGCAACAAAGACAACAAACTTTTTACAAAAACTTTTACAGGCGTTATTAACGAATAACTTAGGTTACTATTCCATATAATGCCTGTGAAAGACCACAGAAGTGGTCGAGCATTTTCGGAGTTTTTTTTTAACAGTCATACAAAAATTGTTAAAAATTTATTCCCTGGTATGTTTTGTGATGTGTCTTGTAAATATTTACATGCTACCTTAAAAATAACTGAAATTTTGATGTAACAAACTGATACATCAATTTTATTTATTTGTATGTAAGTATAGATAATATAAACTACTATATTGATTGCCCTTACTAATAATCACTGTGTAAAGTTATGCAATGAATAAAGCCTGTGTAACCATACATTTTTTGACGTATTAACCTGTCATAACTTGAGGCAGCGTTTATTAGTAAGGCGCTATAAATGCCAGTAAGAATTAACTTAAAGTTAAAAAAAAAACCATTGTGTTTACTAAATGTATACAATTAATGTTCATGCTAGTACGATTCTCCACAATTAGAATATGAACATTTAATTAGTACAATTAGTTGAAACCATTAGCTTAACCTAGTTCCCATGACTGATAAAATATACCTTCGATATTAATGCGAGTATCATGAGTAAGGCTAACAGTGCAGTATTGATTTTAGAATCATTGTTGTTTATACGAGTATGTATGCGAATAAAAACTAAATGAAATGAAGGATTGAAAGTAATAATTGTAAAGCCTCGTTCCCACTACGTACATTTGTCGAGCGACTTGTGTCCCCGGTGACATCGGGCGAAGTCGGGCAACGTCGGACGTCATCCACGCGACATTGTTGAAACTGTTCCTTGTCGCACAGTTGATAAAAAGGACAGAGGGCGTAGCCAAGTGGCATTGTAGAATAGAAAACGAAAACGAATAGATTGTCAAATGTATGGAATTGACATAAGCTTTCGCTAAACAATTTGACATCTCCATACATTTGACAATCGTTTTCGTTTCGCTATCTATTCTACAATGCCACTTGTCTAGGGGGGCAGTTTCAACAATGTCGCGGCGATGTCGTCCGACATCGCCCTATGTCACCGGGGACACATGTCGCTCGACAAATCTAATGTTCCTAGTGGGGACGAGGCTTTTGTTTATTCTCAAAATAGACCGAAAGGCTGGCCTTGGCCAGAGGCTTAGCAATTGCCATCCGACGTGGCGATGTTGCCAGCCGCTTCTGCGGTTGACGTCGATGCAAAGGAGTTTCATTGACGCCATTTAATTTAAATTTTAACACGTTGCCTGCCATATGTAAATCCGAATACATTTGCGTTTTTCATCAGTCGTTTAAATGACTTGAAATGACTTATTTATAAGATTTCTATATATAATATATGTTTTTATATATTTTTTTGTATATTATATACTGTTTTTAATCCGCCGGTCATTTACACCCGGCGCGGCGCAAATGTAATATTTTTTTCATTGGAGCCACGCCGGTCATTATTAAAAAAATCACGCCGGTCAAAAATCATTAATTTTCTATTTGTTTTTTTAATTTTAAATTACTTTGATCTCAACACAACATAATGTGTCTTTAAATAACACTAGTCCTTGATTTGTAATAATAAAAATATTTTAAAAAGTATACTGTCTTTAATTTACATCATAATTTTGTTTGACTCGCTACAAAAACATTCATACAACCAAAAAATTATAAAAATATTTTGAGGTCAAGTTATCTAAAGTGATCATTGGGGCCGCGCCGGCCACTTGTAATGGTATTTTGCGTTACACGCATGGCCGTCAGCGAGCAAAAGGTGTTCAAGTTCACCTTAGTTGTGCCGGTCATTTAAGCCCCCCATGGCCCAAACGCTTCTACCAAGTGCCGGTCATTTGGACCCCCCATGGCAGCTAACGTGTTTGTCGTGTTTTTGGTTGTTTTTTAAATTAGTAATTTAGTTTGTTAATCTTGCACATATTTAATGTAAGTGTCTGATATATAATCATTACAGTATGCATCTTTCTAGAAATTACCTAAATGGAATGCTAAAACATTAGACCTATTGACCTCGGAATCTCAGACTATCGGTAAAAACAAAAATTTCAACGCAAAAAATACTGAATATCTGGAAGAAAAAATACGTTGAGTCGTTCCAATTACGTGTTCCCGTCGCATTTAAACGAGTAACAAATTATCTTGTCTACACTCGGGCTAACCTTACTGCATTTATTTTCTGTTGAATTTATTAAAATCCTTGTCTTTGCTAATAATTATCGAGGGAACGAAACAAAACGTTTTAATTTTAGGTTTGAATTGATGCCGATTCTCTTGTTCACAAAGTACAAACTTAACTAAATTTAAGTTTATTGCATCTTTCTCTTTCCATTTCATTAAGAAAAGAACAGAAAATAAAATATACGTAGTCCTGTCAAATTAAGACTCTCCATAGATAATTGTCGCTATTAAAAACATGGCGACTTAAAATACGTCGATTTACTTCGGGCGCTGTCTAATTTGACAGTTTCTGTATTTTCTTTAAGAAATGGAAAGAGAGAGATGCACTTAACTTAAATTTAGTGAAGTTTATGTACAAGAGAAATAGCGTCATTAGGTAACAATATTAATTTCCACACCCTAAAGACTTAGCACCTTAAAAAAAAGCCTACTTTTTTCTTAAAAGACCGCCTCTTCTGCTTTTTCTTTTTCTTTCCTAATACAAAACTACAACCCCCCTGATGTTGTGAGTGTAAGTGGGCTGCGGGTCATCCCGTTTGCCTCTACTTATTATTGTATTAAAACTAGCCCCAGCCTTGCGATGTTTGAAAATTCCTGCTTTTCTCTACTTTAATCTGCATAAATTCTTAAACTCTTCTCTTGAATCATGCAATGTATAAGAAAAAAAAAACATCAAAATCCGTCGCGCAGTTTTAAAGATCTAAGCATGCATAGGTTAGGTACAGACAGTGGCAAGCGACTTTGATTATACTATTTAACCTTTTGACGACCAACCGACAGCTGGCTGTCGGGCTGCTATTGTCTTTCTATTGTGTCTCAAATCACGTGTGTTCGAAAGTTTAATGATGTATTTAATAATAATTAAATACATCATTAAACTTTAGACTTAAAATTAAACTTAAAGTTTGGCAGCCGAGCAGCATAAAACCGCGGGACAGCTAGTTGCTACTAAAAAGTAAAATTTATCTAAAGTTTTAATGACGTATTTTTTTTAGATAATATTTCAAAACATATTTCTATTTATTTGCACAAAATCCGTGACATGTACCGACCTAATTACCTAATTGGCGACATATTAAATTTTGCATGCAAATTGAATCTTGGCACTGATTTTTAAAAGTTATTCCACCATGACAAGCACAAATTAGCGATTTAACTAATTCCAACGTCCGTCACATTTTATTAATTCTGACATGAAACCGGTCACTCATAATTACTCTGTATTCATGTCGCAAGAGTTAAGCTGAAAACCGACTGGTCACAGAAATCGCGTTCATTTTGTTATGGAATTGACTTAAAAGCTTTCGCTAAACAATTTGACATCTCCATACATTTGACAATCTATTCGTTTTCGCTATCTATTCTACAATGCCACTTGTCTAGGAGGGCTGATTGTGTAACTTAGTTGATAAAGATTTTTCTGTTTGATTTTTTTTTAGGATTACTTCGGAATATAATCTATAATAATACTCAATAATAGATGAAATCTAAAAACTGTTAGTATAATTAACAGTTTCCCGATAATTACAGCAACGTTACGCGTAAAAAATCTTGAACCTTTAAAAAAATGACATTCAGTGGAGTTTATTATAATCCATTCCTATTATGGTTTCAAATCTTCTCAAAAAGAAGATATTTTCCGTATTATTATTTTTTATAAAAATGTTCTTAAATTCTCGCGTGACCGCGCAATGTGGTACAAATATGCTCCTAGCTTTTTTTACTAATAATAAAATGTGTTGAAACACGACTAGTCATGACGCAGGTCGTCAACAACTCAAGCTTTTTCTTTATTAACATTTCATTTTGTCTGTCTGTGCGTCCAATGATTTTACGGTAACGACCAACGTTTGATGATTATCTTGACACGATTCATCAATTTGTTGCAATTATTATATTTAGATGTTACGAGAAGTTTCGTAAAAATAGAAGATTTCGTAGAAACTGTTATTTGTGGCGGAAGTGTATATCTGTCAACAAATAATACGGCTGTTACTGTATCCGGTTACACGTTATTTATACGATAATCGTGCTGAAATAACATTATTTTGGGTCTATTTCTTACAATGTTATATTGATAATTATGTTGATAAGCAGTGGTTAAGCCATAGTATAAAGAGAAGGGAAGTAGGTTATCTTCATACGAACGCACCCCGCGCGGCTTGTATGTGTGCGCCATAGTATCTATGCGTCGACGCACGCACACTTTTACAAAATCTCGACGCGTTTCTCCCTGCGCCAGTCGGGGCTAACACTGCATAAGGTTCGCGCGTCACTGCTTTTCGACACCGCTAAATGAAACCAAAATGTCTGATAATCGCAGGAGAACGTATTGCTGTGTGTTTGGGTGTCTTAATAATTCATGGATTCCAGAATTGTTTCTGTTCAGATTACCTATTGAACAGAAAAAGCAAGCTAGTCACTCATTCTAGCATATAATTTTTACTTGGTGTTTAGATACCTACTCTTACTTATTTTTTGTTGTATTAGTTTTCTATCACACAGAGGTAGTAGGTAGGTAGGCCTAATTTCCTACTAGAATGTATTAGGTACTTTTGATGTGTCAATTGATTTGCTGCCATTGCTTTGTTTACGTTTAGTTATGCCGATTTCTCAGTATTGTAGGTATAGTAACTAAGTGCCTACCTAATTACAGTTAGAAAATCGTAATTGTGTCGTGTGTAAAGGTGACAACCCTAAGACAGGAGGCAATTATATCGCGGATTGGGCCGGAGATAGCCTACTTCCCCCTCTTTATACTATGGTTAAGTTTCCCATCACTAGGTAGATCTATTCTTATTCCTTAGTGCGCACAAAATAAAAAGAAATACATACAAACAAATAGCAAAAAACAAATACTTTTGTACAATGAGCTTAACCTAAAATTGAGATTTTAGATCTATGTAGATATCAATTTTATAATTAGGAAAATATTTATGAAGCAACTTCAGAAAAGCACATAGAAATATTTTTACCTGACTTCGCATTTGCGCACGACAACATGGACTAAAATTATAAATAATAATGTTATTTTCCAAATCACCTCATCAAATTCGTACACCGCCAGGTTTATATCACTCACGTGTAATTTCGTCTCCACTCCACCTCTAGATTGACAGCTACAATAATAAACACAGTTTTTACTATCCCACTATAAAGCTTTAATTACGAATCACCATCACGCAAAAAAACTAAATTTACTGCCAATAAAATTGTGCAAAGAAAAATATATCTTGAAATAATTTAATCTTAGTGGGTGTTCAGACGGGAGAGTATTGGACTGATTTTAGAGGGTAATTTGAAACCATCACAGGATTATATTACTAAGTAAAAAGAACAATCTGGTCCATACGATTTTTTTTGGGAGTAGGAAATCATCAAATGGCTGCTTCCGTCCTGGTTGCGGCGGGAGGGTGTGTCAGACTTTTACTGACTAAAACCCACTCATATTCCTACGGCTGCCCTTTATGTTCCGGGGTCACGGTAACTATGAACATTCTGCAACCCTGGTCCACACGGTAATGTTCGCACTAGCTATCCCCCGCGGTTGCATCTGCGTTACGTCTTTGATTACTACTCTGCTCCTGTGGGGCAGAGCGTGATGTTATGTATAGACTATGTGTTACTCTAATATATAAGCTGTATACTGTTAAGTTTTAATAAAATCGTTTTGAAGTAATAGCGTGAAATAGTAACAAACATCCACTCATCCATTACCAAACAAATTGTTTTTTTTTTAATACAGGGTGGCCCAGAGAGAAATGCACTTTTGAACATTCAAGGAAAAAGAAAACTGTATAATTTTATAGAACTTTATTTATTACAATTTGAAGAAAATTAAATGAAATTTATTTTTAAATTAACTTTTTAAAAATTACGTCGTCCAAGTGATAACCTTGACGGTTACAGCATTCTTCCAATCTGGCATCAAAATCTTGGAAAACTTTTGTTAGAGTTATCCTCGAAATGGATTCCATTTCTTGTCGAATGTTTTTATGGGTTTACCCGTTTAGCTTCAGCTGCTGCAGAGTTGTTGGATTATTAGAGTATACTCTGCTCTTAAGGTAACCCCATAAAAACATTCGACAAGAAATGGAATCCATTTCGAGGATAACTGAAACAACTTGAAAATCGATATTAGGATTTTCAATACAATTTCATAAAAATAAACTATCAAGAATACCGAATTGCTTGAGTGTATAACAATTCGAATAGTAAGACAATAGATATTATACATCAACATCTAAACCACCCACAGCCAAACCAAAATATTTTAGTTTATCGTCAAAACAATAGTAAGTATGTTCTTTCTTATTCATCTGCAGTTATTTACAGATTAATTTCGATACGGCATCCAGGACAATCGAATTTTTTCTTCGAGATTCCTCATATTCCTCAAGTTGGTGCGATTTTAGCCTCTACCACACAATGGCTTCTCCACCATTACACACACATTACACGATATTATCAGTCAATAATATCGTGTGCGTTATTGCGATATCTATTTTAGAACCAATGTACTAAATAACGAAAGGCTACGAAGTTACACGCTGCTGCGATAATTATTGCACGATAAAAGGTAGTTGTTTACTTGAGGTTCATTAACGTATCCGATATTATCGACCGATAATAACGCCACTGTGTAACAGAGGCTAAAATCGCACAAACTTGAGGAATATAAGGAATCACTTATCATTACACACCTGTTGATCGGTTTTGGTATACGCTGGTAAGGCGTTGGTTTAGTACTCACGTATGACAATGTCAAACGTTGGAAAAACGCCAGTGGGGTAGAGGCCTTATATCTAGTTCTGCGAACCAGATGGATTTCGTTGGTTTTGATTGGTCATCGTCTGCTCTAATTATGTTATCTTAGCACTGACGTTAATGCCTGAAAAAATTAACACTTTTTTCTAACAAAGTGGAATGTTAAGATAAATTCAGTTGCTTGTTATTATGATTGGAAATGGAACTTGCGTCATTGAAAATGCTGTAATATGTTTGTGTATGTATTAAAATTGTGGGTGAAATAAAAAAAATCCTAGAACTTACTTTACCTATTTGTTACTTACCTGAGGAGGCCCTGCCCAAGTCGCATACGTTTTTGCGATTCTCGGGGCAGGTGGTTTTTAGTCAGTAAGAGTTCGATAGGGTTTTCCAACCCGGACCCAAAAAAAGCGCCCCAAGTTCACCGAAGTGACTGAAGGTCGTCACATTCGTAAAATCGGGGCATAAGGAGGGTTTCCCACCAAATCCTCACTTCCAACGGCCTTGAACTTATTACATACTAGCTGTCCCCTGCGGTTTCACCCGCATTTTTCGTTACTGCTCCGCTCCCGTGGGTCGTAGCGTGATGGTATATAGCCTATAGCATTCCTCGATAAATGGGCTATCTAACACTGAAAGAATTTTTCAAATCGGACCAGTTCTCCAGAGATTACCCCCTACATATAAACTTACAAACCTACAAACTTACAAATTTTATCTCTTTGTAATATTAGTATAGATAGTATTGATACAGTACCAGTAACATAATATCTTGGGCAGGAAGTAGCCAACTAATAAATCTGATCAAGTGCCATCGACATTATATTTAAAAGGCAAGAAATCACTAACGAAACATATTAACTACGTGCTTATAATATGCTGTTGCTAATTAATTTGGAATATAAATAATTAAATGCATTGGTTTTTACATCTGCAACGATCCGAACGTGACTTAATTAATTAAAATTAAAATTGTTGCTGGTACATGGTTGCCATAATTCACATTGACTTGTATCATAGTTGGATAAGTTGGGTCTGACTGCCCGATTGGTCCCGTGGTCGCGTACACGACTTTTGAGATTCATGACGGGTATTTGATGTAGAAATTTCTCAGTCATGTAAATTGTGAATTTATTAGTATATGACTATTGTAGAGAAAGTGGTCGTTCGTGTCTGCTTTTGTTTTTTTTTCCTAATCTAGCAGTTAATGTAGTTAAAAAAACTTTTTACAAAAACTTAAATTTCGGAAGTCGGTGTCTTTTCTTCTGCCAGTCAATTTGTGTTGCCACCGACTTCCGAAATTTAAGTTATTTTTAAGTTTTTACTTTTTGAAGTCGGTTATTTATTTTTGTAAAAAGTTTTTTATTTTTTACTTTTTAGTGTCGAGTTAATGTTAGTCCTGTTTAAAATGAGCCCAAACACGACTACTGTGCTGTAATTTCAAGGTTTGTACTTTTTCTGATGCTCCTGGCTTCAGCATCAGGTCTCTTTGTACTTCGGTGTTCCTCATTAACAGTACGTTTATCCACACATCGAGCCCTTTTCAATGAGCCTAAACACGATATATCTGCTGTTATTTGTCGAGGAGTTAGGTACTCTGCAGACTATCCTGACTGCAGCATCAGGTCATGACTTGATGATCATGAGCCCAAATGTGGCAAATGCCCTATCAAACATCAAAACAATTTACTAAAACAGTCCTTGCCTGTTCGAGTAACTTCTTACTGTTAAGGAGTTGTACCTTCCATCATCAGCTCAGCTAACTGAGATGGTGACAACCATACGCAAATACACAAGATACTTCATAAAATATGCGAAAAACAATAAGTGAGCCTATAAAATTTGAGGGTTGCCTTCGATTTCTCTAAGATCCCATCATCAGATCCTAACTTGGTGACAATGGGACCGCCTCAGAACTATCTGCTTTCGAACAAAAAAAGAATTTTGAAAATCCGTTGACAATTGACGGAGTAATCGATGAACAAACATACAAAAAAAACATACAAACAGCCGAACATAGTACCTCCTCCTTTTTGTGAAGTCGGTAATAAAATACGTTAAAGACGTTAAAACTATTATTTGTTTTTAAGTTACTTTAAAAACTGACTTGTAATAATAAACGTCAAAGTCTTCAAATGCGCAGTTCAATATTAAATAGAGTATGAGTATATAATCAATAAAATCTGCTTTACTCATTAGATTGATAAAAGGAGCGCTATAGCCCTAATTGTTCAGCATTTAATCATGCAACAATAACAAATTGTATTCCACATTTATCCAAATAGTACTAAGTTCCTAAAATAAATCCGTTTCCGTGTCATTCGCGTGCGTATCTCGGGTCGTTACTCGTCCCATAAACAATTGCGGTGCCCTCACCACTGCGATAAGATCACTTCACTACGTTTATTTTGACTGTAATGCGTCTTCTGAGATAAACAATTACTCTGTGCTTTTATGGATGATCCGGATTTTTCTTTTTAGGTCAATTTCACTTGTTTTTGGAGAAGAAAGATTTTTTATTGTTTTATTTTTGATTTTTAATTTTATAGTCTATTCTTACTTATAAGCTAAAAAGTTTGGTTGTTGAGTTGAACGCTCTAATCCCAGGAACCTATTTGAAAAAATCTTTCCGGGTTAGATAGCTCATTTATCGTGGAAGGTTATAGGCTGTGTAACATTATGCTATGTCCTCCGGCAGCGGAGCAGTCACCAAAACGATAGGGAGTCCTCAAGAGAACAGATAGGGGGTAGATATACTGGGGATAGATATATAACAGGTTGTACTTATTTCATTATTATTAAGAAAGATAGATAAGATAAGATAGAAGTGTTATACTCATCATCATAATAATAATCTGCCGTCAGTCTACTGCTGACCATAAGACTGTCTCAAGACGCGTCACTTCAGCTGATCTTCGGCTACATTCATCAAATTGCAATCTTTTGCTCCACGCAGAACCATTAATGGGGCGTTACTATCAAACAACACTTTTGTATGGCAAAGTCTTTACTAGCTGTCCCCGATTTCAAACTCGTTAAATTTTGTCTTCAGCTACAAAAACACATAATATTTTGAAGCCTGATTTTTTTTCTATCATTCTAACCGCTCCCTGTTTACTCCATATTGAATATCACCAGAATATTCCACAAAACACACCTAATAATAAAAAGCTTTTTTTAAAAAAAGATAACCGACTTCAAAAACTAAAAGCTCAAAAATAACTATTTCGAAAGTCGGTGGCAACACAAATCGACCGGCAGAAGAGAAGCCACCGACTTCCGAAATAGTTATTTTTGAGCTTTTAGTTTTTGAAGTCGGTTATCTTTTTTTAAAAAAAGCTTTTTATTTTTTACTTTTTAGTTAGAGTCTCAGTGTCTGACTACGTTTTAGGGTAGCTCTCAAAATAAACTTATAATCTTGTAAAAATCTACAATCCAAGAAAGCAAAACGCGATATATGCGGGCAACGTCACGGGATATCTATTAGTGTTATATACTAAAACCTTCCCCAGAATGTAATAAACACTTTGCTGAAAACCGCATCAAAATCGGTTCAGCCAAACGCGAGATAATCGCGGACAAACATACATACATACATACATACAGGTCGAACAGAGAACCTACTTTTTTTTTGAAGTCGGTTAAAAAAGAAATTAAGCCGTGTTCACAATAAATATGTCAGTAGAACATGTAAAGGGAGTGTACACACATGAAATGTTATTTTGTCGTCACGTACGTCACCCGGTTTCTCCTTTGTGAACACAATCAGCGCACATCTCCCCACGTTCATCAGATAAACACATTATTTGACAACTTTGCATTCCCCTCCTACACCTGAAAGCAGTTTATCATTATTCATAACTAGCTGCCCTCTGCGGTTTCACCCGGGGTTCAGCGCGAAAGTGCGTTTATCTGTTTTTATTTTGTGTAACCAGCATTTTTTTTTATTCGAGAAGCTACATTATTAGTTATAACATCAGTTATTTGCCGTTCACTTGCCTTAAGAAAAGTTCAGCGATGTGTATTTACCCTTTTTTGCGCAACCTTGTAAGCTTTCTTTTTCAAAATTCAAGTAGGCTATATTACTTCTTATAATATCTGCCGCGCGCAAGTATTGTCAAAATTGGTTCAGTTTTTTTGAACATTACCCGGAACAAACAGACAGACGGACGGAAGAAACGTCATGTGTCGTCATCTACTGACAGACTGATCACTGACTGTTGATATATCACGAGATATCACGGGAGATATTACGGGAGATATCACGGGAGATATCACGGTTGAGATATCACGGGTACGACCCAAACCGCGAGTACTAGAGACTTGAAACTTACAGGGTGTGTTCTTTGCAAAGAGAAGGTAACCAATAAGAAGTATGTTTTGTGAATTCGACCTCTAGGACATGTAAAATTGTAGAGAAATAAGAAACTACCCACGCGGGCAAAGATGCGGCCAAAAACTAGTGCAATCATAAAACAGATGTATTTTTGATATTACATACAGACATTTCATGTATATGTTATAGGCAATGTGTATAATCCGGCATTGTATAGAATACCTAGGCTTTATATATATTGCCTAAAACGTTCAGGCAATGTATATAATACGATTTATTTCATACATTGCCTAGGTATTGTATAAAATGCCTAAAGCGCATCAGGCAATGTGTATAATGAACGACCACAAGAAGGAGACACGTGTTTCTATTATTTCATTATGTCATTTCTATTATTACTTTTAATAATTAAATGGTAAATAATATTTCTCACACTTGACTACACATTTTTAATACCTACATATGAAACCTTTTCAGAAGATTTTTAATTTATATTATTTAGAGTAATGTTTGTGTTAAATTAAAGTTTAATAATGTTGATTTTGAATGGTATAAATCAAACTTTACCTAAGTATTATTTAATAATATGTTATTACTTTGATAACGTAGCGCATAGATATTGTGTCGATTACTGAACATGTGAAGATATTTAAGAAAATAATTGTTTTTGTTATTAAGTACCTACAAGTAACTAGATTGCAATTTTCATATTACTCTATATTAGTTTATTCAAAGATGTTACTTAAGATTTTATTTCCTTTCAAATTATAATTATGTTACCTACAGTTTATTGAAAGTATAATAAAAGCTTATTTTAAATAAAAAATGTTGGTTTTTTTCGTATCATGATCAAATTTCTATAATCAAGTGGTAAGAAATGAACAGGGCCACTTTCTGCAGCAATTTTTTTTTACGTTGTAAATGTAAATGTTTATACGAAGGCAACTGCTGGTGCTGTGCGAGAAACGTTCTCTACGCAAAAAATCGTATGTACTTAGGCATACAAACCAATAGAACACATGTCTTATCGCTGTCTGCTAATGGAAGTTGAAATTAGGATTAGCTCTCAAAAGATCAGTACCTATCTAACTAAATCATAGAGAAGAAAAATCGATTACATACATTGCCTGTGTTTCAACTGGCATTCTATACAATGCCTAGGTATTTTATACATTTCCTAGGTAAAGTGTAAACTAGTTTAAAAATTGAACATCATTTCATACATTGCCTGAACGACCCCGGCATTCTATATGTTATAGGCAATGTGTACAATGCAGGCATTCTATACAATACCTAGGAAATGTATAGAATGCCGGGGTCGTTCAGGCAATGTATGAAATGATGTTCAATGTTTAAACTATTTTACACTTTACCTAGGAAATGTATAAAATACCTAGGCATTGTATAGAATGCCAGTTGAAGCACAGGCAATGTATGTAATCGATTTTTCTTCTCTACGATTTAGTTAGATAGGTACTGATCTTTTGAAAGCTAATCCTAATTTCGACTTCCATTATCAGACAGCGATAAGACATGTGTTCTATTGGTTTGTATGCCTAAGTACATACGAGTTTTTGCGTAGAGAGCGTTTCTCCAAACGTTTATCCGAAGGGGATAAACGTTTACATTTACAACGCACCAAAAAATTGCTGCAGAAAGTCGCCCTGTTCATTTCCCACTTGATTATAGAAATTTGATTTGAAATCAATTATTTTCTATATCTTCACAATTATGTTCAGTTCAGTAATCGACACAAAATCTATGCGCTACGCTATCAAATTAAACATATTATTCAAAAAATATTTAGGTAAAGTTTGGTTTAAACCATTCAAAATCAACATAATTAATCTTTAATTTAACACAAACATTACTCTAAATAATATAAATTAAAAATCTTCTAAAAAGGTTTCATATTAAGTAGGTATTAAAAATGTGAAGTCAAGTGTGAGAAATATTATTTACCATTTAATTATTAAAAGTAATAATAGAAATGACATAATGAAATAATAGAAACACGTGTCTCCTTCTCGTGGTCGTTCGTTATACACATTGCCTGATGCGCTTTAGGCATTTTATACAATACCTAGGCAATGTATGAAATGAATCGTATTATACAGGGTTATTGGTAAAACACCGACATCCTCTCAGGACTATGTTACTATCATCATAAACAACAACTTTTGTTCTATGATTTTTTACAAAATGTTATACATTTACCAAAAACAAATCTTCAAGATTTCGTTGTCCTATCTAACACATTTTAACTCTGTATTGTGCCGTAACAACATAACTACGCTTGCCGCGCACTGTCCTCGTATGCTACGCAGACTTCGTCACATTTAGAGTGTTCAATTTAAATATTTTTAATTTTGTATGAAAATGTAATGAACCAAAATATGATAATTTTTAAAATGTCGTAGAACAAAAGTTGTTGATTATGATGTTAGTAACATAGTCCTGAGAGGATGTCGGTGTTTTACCAATAACCCTGTATACATTGCCTGAAAGTTTTAGGCAATATATATAATGCCTAGGCATTCTATACAATGCCGGATTATACACATTGCCTATAACATATACATTTCCTAGGTATTGTATAGAATGCCTGCATTGTACACATTGCCTATAACATATATTTTACATAACTCAAAAAATACCCCCTCAGAATAAGATATGAGAATAATTGGGCAAGATATAAGTTTGACTGGGCCGTGGCACGTGAGGCTTTGCCCTTACATGACATGTTTACAACAATATACTCTGCATTTTAATAGCGTATTATAGTGTAGGCTTGACTTTATAACAGAATACTATATTATTCCTATCTCACTTCTCTCTTTCAATATTTATGTTCTGCGCACAGCAAAAATCTACGTTCTTCCAATAACCGTCTTCTACGATGTCCTTCTCACCGTCCTGTTTTCCTTAAATCTTCTTTTCCTATCCAAGTGGTTTTCATGTGGAATGCGCTTCCTCAGAATATCAGGATGGCTACCAATTAGTTCACATTCAAAGTAAAAGCTCGAGAACCATTTACTTAAGGAGTTGGCAGACTCGTCTCACAGTTAAACAGATACAAATAAAAACATGGAGAAATACTTGTTGTATTTCTCCATGTTTTTATTTGTATCTCACTCCACTTTGCATATAAAGTATGTATGTACATATGTATTTATATATTATATATATTATTATATTTTAACTTCCTGTAACTTTTCTGTATTTTTGCACCTAGTATGTTTTGTCTCTGCATCACCCTAAGGTAGACTGGTAGAAAATGCCTAAGGCGTTAAGTGCGCCTTTGTACGGTGTTTGTACATAAAGTTTAATAAATAATAATAAATATATACCCTGCCGGGGCTGCGGGTTGTTCGAAAGAGATACCGCGCCCCCGGACACAAAGAGCTAAGAAGGAACATAGGAAGGTTTTAGTCAGTACAAGTCTGACACTACCTTCCGCTCCGCCCATATGTTCACTAGTGAAGAATGACAAATTCCATCCCTTTCTTTTAGCAAGATTTTTCTTTTACATATTGTATCGACACGGATCGGCAGGTTCACACAAAGTTGCGGAATGTTTATAAGTTGCGGAATGTTTACCGTGACCCCGGAACATAAAGGGCAACCGAAGGAACATAAGTGGGTTTTAGTCAGTAAAAGTCTGACACGCCCTCCCGCCGCATGGGAGAAGTAATTTGATGATTTCCCACTACCCAAAAAAAAAGGTTCACATATAAGAAATGTCAATTTCTGATCATTGAGACAATGACGTTACATACGTATTGTCTTTAATTTCCAAAATTAATACCTTATTCACCTTTCAGGTCTATTTTTATCTCTAATCACAGTCCGACCATTCGGGACGGAGATATTGGATTTTAGTTAATTATTTATGGACTTGATACTGAACCGTTTGGGATTGTAATTGTAACTTTTCACAAAAGATTGATTGGGTAAAAGGTCAGAGTTCGGAAAAAGCCATTTCGTTTATAAAATCTTGAGGTTTTGATACCTGCTAACAGTTAAAAAGTAAAGATACTTCTTTTCGCTTGCTTTTTAGGGTATACCCAAACGGTAAAATAGGAACCTATAAGGCTAAGGCTCTGTCTGTCTTTTACCCCACTGTATCTCATAAAGCGTGATAATTAGACAGTTGACATGTTCACAGTTATGTTGCCGCTATAACAACAAATATTTAAAATAGAATAAAACACTTTCTTAAGGTTTCCCATACAACAAACGTATGTTTTTTTTTGCAGTTTAATGCCTATAATGGTATGGAACCCTTGGTGCGCGACTCCGACTTGCTCCTGGCTGGTTTTAAAATATTGAGGTTTTGACAGCTGCAGATAATTGAGAAGTAATTAATAACTACTTTACGTGACGGGCCCCTCTTACCGTTACCGCGGCTCTGGAATATAAAGGGCAACCGAAGGAACATGTTTTAGTCAGTAAAAGTCTGACGGCGGGAGAAGTCATTTGATAATTTCCCGTCCATAAAAAAACAAGGTCTATATAAGATTGAATTTTCTTTACGTTTTTACCAATTGATAAAGTGATTCGTGAGGAAGGTTTGGAAGAATAAAATATGCATATAAAACAAAGATTTGCACCTGGTGCAGGTTGCTGATAAAATATTTAACTTGCATAATAATTTAATACACAGTGCCTATTTTTTGTGAATAGGAAATCATCAGCGTTGTATATAGAATTGTAACGATGTATTAACTTATCTTTAGTTACCAAACAAACGTTTCGATAACCTCACGAGACACGCTTCAGTGTTTCTCGAGATTAGCTCACACAACAAAACATTACGATAGGCCCATAGTGTTGATAAACAAATTAATAGTTAACTACTCGGGGTCAGAATCACCGGACATTTAAGTTAAACGAAAGTCAGAAACAAAACAAAACTCGCGGGAGCTGGCGGGGATAAATTTTAATTAGTTGCTGTCAAGATACAAATATCTTAATTGAACTAGTATGCTTATTTCATGTTTGAACTAAGTCATCGCTACTCAGCGATAAGCAAATCGGCACCGCTAGGTAACGCTGCGGATTTGGCCTCTCTCAACTCTACTCATAACTATTTTATTCAAATAAACCATTTACAGGTACTTTCGAATCGTCAAGGTGTCAGTCTGTTAGAAAATTGAAGCTAGTTGCTCGTTCCAAACAGTAGGTTCCATGGAGAAGAGCGAGCAAGAAACTCCATGGACACTCTTTTAAAATCAATAGATTACAAAATTTTGGTTACAACATTCAATGTTGAATCTAAGGTAATATGACATTGTGAGAACAACGTAACAAGTCGTACAAGTTAAAAGAGGCATTGTAAACATAGAAAAAAACAAAACAATTTTTAAAATAACTGTGGCAGTTAAGAGATGACCAGTCTCAGCAGACAGCGCCCGTTCACGAACATGACATATGGATCGACACCAAATAGCTCAACCATTTTGAAGGGAACCAAATTATCCTTTTCTTTAAATAGATAATGCTCTAAAATAAATAATTATTAATATTATTTATATGTTGTAAAAACGCGTTAAAACCAAACACATTAACACATCCAAATATCTTTAGTTTAACAGAGGTAGTGTTAGTAAAATTAAGCAAAATTTTCTCGGCAACCGTGAAGTGATTGTTCTGTTAAAGCGTGATAGATATTTTCGGTCCAAATTGAGTTTTATAGTAAGTAATTGGTGTAACCAATGTTCTAATTTGACAGGCGTGACGAAACAGGGTCCTTGACATAGTGTGTTGTTATCTTGTTGAGAGCTTCACGTATGTGTTTGCGATAATGTAGTGCGATATAATTATATTTATGTGATATTTTTTTTTTTTTGCATTTTTTTCTTTTAACCTTTAAACGACCAAGCGACAGCCGGCTGTCGCGCTGCTATTTTCTTTCTATTGTGTTTCGAACCATGTGTGTTCGAAAGGTCTAAATTAGTGCAAGCCCAAAAGGTATATTTTTAGAAAAACTTCAACTAGTCGCTCAGACACTTTCTGCAGTAGTTTTTAACTTCTTAATCCATACTAATATTATAAATGCGAAAGTATCTCTGTCTGTCTGACTGATCCTCTCGCTTTCACGCCAAAACTATCGAACCAATTTTAATAAAATGTGGTACCGAGACAGTCCATAGCCTGAGTAAGGAGTTAAGGGACATAGGATAGTTTTTATCCCAAAGATCTTACGGGAACGGGAACTACGCAAGTAAAACCGCGGGGTACAGCTTGTAATATACCTAATATTTTTATATTTGTTAGTGGTAGGCTCATGTTATGATCTTACTGGTGCACGAAATGCACTGGGCTTTGCTACTTGTACGAAATGCACGCCACTGTTGCAAAGCTTAGTAACTTCACACACTTTTTTGATGCGTGTAACCTATTTTTTTCTGATTCCCATTTTCCCTTGGAGGATTTTTAGGGGGGCTTCGGGAATAAGCCAGGGTTGCAGAATAGTTCTAATAGTAACCGCGGCCCCGGAACATAAAGGGCAACCGATGCAACAAGGGTGGGTCAAGTCAAATTCTGACACTCGATCCAGTCCTCTGATGATTTCCCATCCTCAAAAACTAAAACCTAAGTTATATATACTATTTTACTATTTTTACCTTTTATTAAAATTACCAAATACAATTTTTTAGATAGCATACGTCCTCTAAAATCGTTTTCGTCTTTGAGTTGCGAATAAACTGATGTTCTAAAGCTACTAACTTTTTGAACTTGTTGCTTCTCATCATCTGCCTAGCCATATAGCTGTGTTTGGGTCGGCACACAGTGTAACCGCATACAGCCAAGATAAATATACATACATATGTTGCTTAGTACGTACTTTGATTTAGCCATAGTCCGTTATCTTGTTTTAGTAGAGTGATAGTTACTTAGTGACTGGAATAAATATTATCAAAGCATTTTTTAAGTGGCGTCTTATTAAGTTTAAAGGCTTTGCCAAACTGAGGTGGCTCTGTAGTTTAGATAAATACAGAAATCTGTTTGGTAGTTTGTTAGGCTTATACTCATAAACCGCTAAACGGATAAGTATGATGCACAAAGGTACAAAGCGTCCTTAATGCCATAGGCATTCTCAGCAGTCGTGTGAACAGGTAAATTATGTCATTAATTAGAACATATACTTTAAATCCAAGTACAAAATGTAATTCACTTACTATAAAATGCGTGTAAATCTACGGGCAACGACTGTTTACTAAAAATAAGGCATAGAAGCGTCAACAAGGTGATATTATAGAATTGTTATGTGCATAATATATATCTACAAGACGTCACTTATATGAATAGGATCCTTAACACTTATTTATCAAAATATGAATTAAATTTAACCCATAACATTTCATTGCTGACAAAGCAGATATTGCGAAGAATCTCCGTTTTATTAGACAAACTTCCCATTAAAACAATCAAACACCTAGATTATTTTAATAGCTTCAAACTAATATACATCATATTATGTCCATTAACATTAACATAACTCGACAGACAAATAGACTACGCTTCTATTTAGATAAGGCACAGAGTAAACAACTATTAAAATAAAAGAAAAATATCTGCGTATTTTATTATATTATCTGTGGGCTCTTAGGGCGAGTCCATTACTGTGGAGGGCCCCTACTCTTGAGATAACAAATAGATGATGTCGGTGACGTGATTGTTATAATGCTTTAGATACAATAGAATTGTTTTGTCGCTAGGAACGCTGAGATTTCAAGTGTTTGCGTTTTAGGATCGTTCTGTTCAGTTCTATAAGAGCTCTACGGCTATTTATTAGAAAACTTTCTAGATTTTGCTTGTGATAGTTGTGTTACGCAGTAAATATTAACGCAGTGGGTGCCAAAGCATGGACGTCGTCGCCGAGGCCGGCCCAGGAAAAGGTGGCGCGATGACCTTCACGCATACCACGAGGGTTGGTTCTTGGTTCAAGGCGGCGATTGATAAGAACATCTGGAAGGAATTGGGGGAGGCCTTTGCCCAGCAGTGGGACAGCACAAGCTAAAGAAAAAAAAAGCGTGTGTTACACGAGTGGATGAGGCGCCCGCCTCTAATGCACAAGGTTGCGAGTTTTAAGCTGAGTGATTTATGTAAACGAATTTAAAAAATGATACTTTCTATTTTTTAATTTATAACATCACTGACATTTTGTGCCTGAAAAACACGATTATTATTTCTAGTCAGTAAAATGACATTTAGATTGTTGCAGGTTTTTAGTCCCAAATAAATAGTGATGTGGTAGAATCGAGTTTTTATAATTAAAACTTAGTCGAGAATATTTTTTTAATCAATATCAAATTGCATTTATATAAATAAAAATATGACATGTAATTTACGGTAATTAAACAGAAGACATACACGGTAGATAATTAAATATAACATAAAATACTGCTTTTTAAAGCCGATGATCCCGATTGTCACTTGCAGATCTTGGGTCAGTCGTTACGGCCCGGTTACCCAGAAGCAAAAAGGCTGGGAATCAGTCTAGAGAGGAGGTACCGTGCTACGCAGTCTGAGTTGTAGGGGTCTAATAGACAGCCATAAATAATGTATTTATTTTTATCAAAGCTGAAACACTTCGTCATGAGAAAGTGTCAGAAATTCAGTTTGCATAAGTTTGAAATCCGATCGCTCTATGGGCTCGGAAAGTGACGGAAAAATCAATAGTTTTGCATATTTTATTTATGGGAGGCTCTTCGCTATACTTAGGTGTCATTCAATTGCATGAATAGATTGTTTATTGATTTTTATGAGTAATTGTATAGGAAGGAAATCGTTTGGTTTTCATGTTATTTAATTTTCAATTTTTGTCTCACATTTACAATTCCCCAGTTATTTGTAATTGTTTCACTAAATATAATGCACTCCGCATTTCTTTCTTCTTTAAACCCAAACTTTAATACCCAACTTTATTTTTTTATGCCTACGCCCATAACTAAACAGTATCTACCTAAAATAAATCTTAAATTATTTACATTATCCTCGGAAATGAAATTTAATACATTTGAATTTGAGCGTCGACCGCTAGACATGGGCACCCTCAACGTTTTCTACAACAATCTATCTGCGCACAATCCAGTATAATATCATAGTGCTAGAAAAGCCAACAAAATATATATTTTTTATTATTGATTTGTTAGTCCTGTAAAAGAACTTTAACAAAATTTCCAAGCAAGTGAATTTCAACAGGAGTAACTCCGCATTAATTATAATTAAAAATATTTTAACGACGGTAATCAATCTTGCCTGTCTTCAAACCTGTCCACGGTACATTGTTCTATAGCACGTTTAATTTATTTCATAACATTCAATATTATTAACATCATTTCCTTAGTCTTTTCCCAAATATACTAGTGTCGGCTTCCAGTCTAATCGAATCCAGTTGAATACCAGTGTTTTTACATGGAGCGACTGTATAACAGACCTCCACAGCCCAGTTACTAGTTAATACTATAGACCAACGTTTCCCAAACTTTGTATTACTGTGACCCAGTAAATTTCATACACCTCCTTCGTGACCCACTTAAGATTTCGGACCTACCTTATCGGTATTTGGTAAAATAAAGCACAAATATTGTTAATATGTATGTAAAAAATAAACTAAAAAAAAATTAATTAAAATAAAAAGATGTTTATTTTTTAACCAAGGCATCCAAGTCCGCCGAAAACGATGACAATTTTATCCTGAGGTCTGGTTCTACTTCAAGTCGGTTTTCATATTTATTTTGAAGGAGTCAAGAAATAAAATCGACCATCTCCTAGTACTTATCTAAAGTCACAGCATTGCCTCCATAATGCTGCGACCCAGTATTTTTTTGGCGACCCGATGCCGGGTGGGACCCACCAGATGGGAAACGCTGCGATAGACGATACCCCTTTGTTAGACTGATGGTTAGAATTTCTGGCTACTGACTACCTGTAACGACTGTCAAAGGAGATCTACGAATGACAACCGAGACCAACCGCTCTGCGCGCTTTCTGAGTCACAGGATCTTAGTGTCCTAGTTTAACTTAAAAAGTAAACTAAGAAACATTTAATATAATTATGTAACAGCATTATTGGATAATCCACTCCCGATTTGTTACTGACAATTTTCTTGTCCTCGAAGGGAAAGTTTCGGAAAACTTCTAAAGTGACTCGGACGGCTTTAATCTTATTTCGAGGAAAAGGCCAGCATTGAAACTGCTTGAAGGATTTTTATTTTTTAATAATCTTCAAGTTTCCATTGATAAAGTCACTTAGATATTTAGAAGATATTACATGATGGATGTTCTTGTTTTCTCTTGATACGAATCCATACTAATATTATAAATGGGAAAGTGTGTCTGTCTGTCTGTCTGTATGTTTGTCTTTCTTTCACGGCAAAACGGAGCGACGAATTAACGTGATTTTTTAAGTGGAGATAGTTGAAGGGATGGAGAGTAACATTGGCTACTTTTTGTCTCTTTTTAACGCGAGCGAAGCCGCGGGCAAAAGCTTGTTAGAGAATATTTTGAGGTTACAATGAAAAGGTCAGGTTGATATAGATATGGGTAGCCTTTATTAAAAAAGCTAAAGGTTATTGACTGTGTACGCGTGGGCGATATTGGCCTTTATAATATCTACATTAATGATGACACTTATGATAGATGCGCTCCTATTACACTTGATTTAATTTGATCGCTATTTCCTATTAATAAATTGAACTACACGTGCCAACGTGGCTCTCGTACAATCTGCAGTGCTAATTCTCCTTTGGAGAATACAGGTGATTTAGTGGCAGCGAACAGGTAAGATATGTTGAAACCAATTTTTAATTATAGCCCAGTCAAATTAGGGTTTCACCTCGGAATAAAAGATAATAAGCTGAAAGTTGGTGTGAGCCTTTGTTTCGTCGTTCTAAATGTTCTCTCAAAAGTCACAATTGCTATCGTGTCCGCGTCTTGAGATATTGGAGGTCAAAGGTCACAAACATCGGTTTTTCGCAAATATCTCGTTTTCTATTGCTTAATGAGATTTGCACCTTTTACAAAACATGTAGAGTATAAAATTCTCCACAACTTGTACCTTAACTTTTTTTTCATACGATCAACCGTTTTTGCGGTAGGCCGCGAAGAGTGCGCCGCGTACAGTCATGTATGGCCTGATGCAAAGACAAGCGTGAGTTACGGTCGTCAGTACTGTACGTTGAATTAAGTTTAACTATCTGAAATGTATGTTTTAGTTATATTTTATACATATATTTATTATCATTAAATATACATTTATTGAAATGTGTGTTCAAGTATTAATCCTTCGAAAACAATAATCAATAACAACTCAATATAACTCAATCACATCAACAGGAAATTTTCTTTAAATAGGTTGGCAGAGGCAATGTTAGGACAAAAATATACTCTTCTAAAAGTTTTGACAAATATCCTCGTACTAAAAAACACATTTTATTTTTACACGCATTTAGTGGCCGTGACACGACTTCTGCGCTATTTAAAAAAGGAAAAATAAAACAGTTACTAGAGTATTGGATAAAATTCCCAATTTGGATAAATTGATGAAAGTATTCCAACAAGAAAACTTCCCCATACAAACATTATTTGAAAATGGAGTGCTATTTATATTATTGCTCCGAAATCTGAAGAGAACATTGATCATTTACGCTACACGCAATTCATAAAATAACTAAACTAAATAAACCAGTACAGTGTTATGTGTAAACAAGTGCAGCAGCACAACAACACATAAATCAAGTCTACTACCAAATTCAAACGTGGTTAGGGAAGGACTCAGAACCTCAAGAATGGGACTGGATGCTCGAAAATGAAATCCTGGAGCCCATAAAAACGTTATTGCCTCCAGCGCCAGCCGAACTACTAAATATAATATTTTGTAATTGCAAAAACGGTTGTGGTTCCCACTGTGGATGCAGAAAAGCAGGGCTACTATGTTTATTAGCTTGTGGCCAGTGCAATGGACAAGCTTGCCTCAACACTTCACTATATCCAAATAATCCCGATGAAGAAAGCGCATACGATCCTAAAATTTTGGAAGATTTGGAGATGAGTATGACCGATAATGAGGATGATGACAATGAATTAAACATTTTCCAGCGACAAGAAGAAGAAGACCACGAAGAAGATGAAGATAACTAGCTTTCATTTACAATTTTATTATAAGTAATGAAAATCCACAAAAAAATCTTTTAATACTTGAACACACATTTCAATAAATGTATATTTAATGATAAATAAATATAAAGTATGTTCCCTTACTGTCGTTCTAACTCAATATATAACTAAAACATACATTTCAGAATTATATACTATAGTTAAATAGAAATATTTAAATATAAAATAATTAATAATTACTACGTCAAAATGATGTTTTTTTAGTAAATAACTAACTTAATTCAACGTACTGATAACCGTAACTCACGCTTGTCCTTGCATTAGGCCATACATTAATGTACGCGGCGCACTCTTCGCGGTCTACCGCAAAAACGGTTGATCGTATGAAAAAAAAGTTAAGGTACAAGTTGTGGAGAATTTTATACTCTACATTTTTTGTGAAAGGTGCAAATCTCATTAAGCAATAGAAAACGAGATATTTGCGAAAAACCGATTTTTGTGACCTTTGACCTCCAATATCTCAAGACGCGGACACGATAGCAATTGTGACTTTTGAGACAACATTTAGAACAACGAGACAAAGGCTCATACCAATTTTCAGCTTATTATCTTTCATTCCGAGGTTTACCCCATTTTTTACCTAATTTGACTGGGCTATTATTTGTTGTTAAGATACAAATATGTTCGGGATTTATAAAATTACCAGCCCAGCTCGATTTAATTTCATCACAAGGAATATACCGCGATTCTAACAATATAATATAATATTACAAATTAAAAAGTTTTAAGGGAAAAAGTTATGAGAATTTACGCAGCCATTTCCCAGAATTAGAAACTCAACAAATAATTAGCAAGGGGCGGAAATACTTTGGCGATGTGGCTAATTGAAAATAACTAATCATTTGTTTATGAAATTCTCATAATATTAATAAAATATTATTTCAAACAAGAGTCTTATTTCTCAACGTTTTGAAGAACTGAAATCACGAGTTTATATTAAACTAGCTTTTGCCCGCGGCTTCGCTCGCGTTAGAAAGAGACAAAAAGTAGCCTATGTTACTCTCCATCCCTTGAACTATCTCCACTCAAAAAATCACGTCAATTCATCGCTCCGTTTTGCCGTGAAAGAAAGACAAACAGACAGACGCACTGACAGACAGACAGACACACTTTCCCATTTATAATATTAGTATGGATTTTGCAATTTACAAAAATAGGAAATTTTGTTTTTGTGGTTTTTGCATCAGTGTATAATTTGTTGGAAGTCTAGGTATTTGTGTAGGTAGTAAATGTGCATATAAACCACCCACGACACTATAACTTTGCTATGACTCTACAGCTTATTATTACAATATCTCATCGCGTTACAGATCTGCGCGCGCGCCTAAATCGTATTTTCATAGTCCCGTCAGCTATGAAGCCAAGGTTCTAGAAAAGTCACTAATATTTTTCGTGTAGGTAGGTGCGTACAGTCACCAAAGTAGATTAGTATGCAGAGCCGTCAGAATGATTTTAGTTTTCTCAAAAACCAACAGATAGTTTCTAATATAATTATGTATATCTATACATATAATAAAACCGTTACGAAGTTGAGACTGTACATTGAATATAAAAAAAAATACTTGATACATGTTCTACAACCGATAATCTTCATCATCATTCTCAAATAATATAGTTATTAGAATTTTAGGAGTTTTGTCTGTTGGTCTGTATGTTTGTTAATCTGTATGTTTGTTTAGGATAAACTTAAAAAGGTCAACACAAAGGCTAAATATTATCAGATTACCACCTTTGTGAAATTAACAATTAACAATTAACTCTTATCTCTATGCATTTACCAACCGTAACAGCATATCTATCTATGATTGATAGATAGTTGGAATACATCCATTAGTGTTCAAGAAAACTCAAATAAAATGTGACGAATCTGCATACCGATCTACTTTGCTGCATATACATGATATAAACAATGTCCAGTATAACGAGGTCTGTTTATAAGTAGAGGCCAGAACGAAATGTAACGTCAAGGATATTTTCACGTAACTTCACGACAAGGTGAGGAAAATTCCTAGGATACTCGTATAACGCTGAATATAAATAGAATAGGAGGCCTTAGAGGCGACGCAGGATCTATAATATAATTTACTTAGACGTTCGCGTCTTCATTTCTAGGGTTCTTTACCTGAAGGGTAATAAATAAGGGGTCCTTATTACTAAGCTTCCGCAGTCCGTCTGATTTTCAGAGGGCTATATCTCATGAACGGAACAAGTAGAGAACCTTTTGATTTTTTAAAGAATGTGTATTATATTGCCTCTGTAACAACAAAAGATAAAAATATAGTTAAAAATAAGTCTAATTTTGTACAGAGGTACTCGAGTCATATGCCTATTTTTATCAAACTGGGTAAAAGTCCTTCTAGCAATGCTATTCTGTAAGATCTCACTTCAGTGCTCACTTCTGATTCCGCGGTGAAAACTGTATTAGGTATTCTGTAACCCAATGAAAACTACACTAGCGCCACTCAATGAGAACGTAGGTGAAGGGAACTAATTTTGGTGAAAAGTTGTCTAATTTGACATTGAATACCAAACACTTTTCACTTCAGTTGAGTTAGGAAAATAAATCGGGAATGGAATCGAAATCGTATTCGCACGCGGTATCGCACTGCAGTTTGCAACCCTGCCTCACCGTTTCAAGACTCCAGATTAGTGCAACTCAAGCTCACAGTTTGTTTGCACTACTATTACTGTTCTATAGATATACTTTTCACACTAATTGTCTTAAGTAATTGATGGATCAATCCAAAACATAGAAAGAAAAAAATGTTAAGAAAAATCTGTCAACAATACTAGTAGCTGGAAAAGTCTCATCTTGGTAACATGTGTGGAGAAACATCGCCTGTTGCCACATTTGACTTTCCTTTTGGTCTAGTGGTTAATGACCCTGATTGCTTAACCGGAGGTCGCGTGTTTGATTCCTGTGCAGGACAAACTTTGTGTGGTAAGCATAATTGTTTGTTCTGGGTCTAAGTGTAATTTATCTAAAATATGTATGTAGGTACTAGCTTTTGCCCGCGACTTCGTCCGCGTGGAATAATAGTTCCTGTTCCCGGGGGACTCCCGGGATGAAAGCTATCCTATGTCCTTTCTCGGGTCCCAGACTATATCTGTACCAAATTTCATTCAAATCGGTTCAGTGGTTTAGGCGTGAAGAAGAGACAGACAGACAGACAGACAGACAGAAAGACAGACAGACAGAGTTACTTTCGCATTTATAATATTAGTAAGGATTTATAAATTGTACCTATAAGTATGTCTATGAATTGTTTGGTTACCATAGTACAGGTTCTGTCCAGTTTGGGATCAGATAGCCGTGAGTGAGTTATCCAGAAATCTTTATTATTATTTATTTATTATTATTACCTAGAAAGAAAAAAACATTGAGAAAATCTGACAACACTACAATGTTTCAAATATAAGAAGTGCAATTTGACGTTTCACACTTTTCATGACGACACAACTTTGTACGGTCGCGGTCTGAAAAGGTTTCAATTTTGAAAGTACATTCTATATCACACTTTTTTCATTAAAATCTAAAATGCCATATCATGTTACTTGCTACCTTTTAGAAGTTATTATGCAAAATGACACAACGAGGAATAACAACTACGTTACTATGCAACGGCTTAGGCTTAGCCATGTTTCGTCTCTATCGTGCACTTGACGTTTGGCAGTTGTGTAACAGTGACAGGTATAGTGCCAAAGTCAGTGCTTAGTAACGCCTATTTATCTCGCCATAAGTGATGATGAAACTCTTTTCTTAATTTGTTGAATTGACATTTGTCAAAAAACATCGTTTGAAAGTCGTTTAGACAAGAGTAAAATTTTACGAAATATTTTTATTCATATCGTAATAAAATGGCAAGTTTAACCCTGGAGCAAGGGACAATCTTTGAAAATGGACATAGTTTTATATCATTAGTGCCTTATTACGAAAATTCATTATAAATAACTATTGTGATTTACTGTGAGGATTGAATAAGACGTCACGGCGAAGAAGACCAAATAATAGATCATGGAAATGATTCAGGAAGAAGTGATGCTGCCTACTACGTAGTTTATCTTGCAACAAGATTCCCTCACATTAATTGCGTTCAAGATAATGCACGGATACACCCAGCTTGTGCTACTATGGCGTGGTTCATTCTGCACAGTGAAATTATTCGTCTCATTCAATGGCCCGCTCGGTCTGCTGATTTAAACTCAATAAAAAAAATATGAGAGGTTTTGGTTTAGCGCTGGAACTGACAAAATGAAAGAAATCCTCATAGATCACGCTGTGCTCAAGTGATACCAGAAAATGATACAAGAAATACTGATCTATGCACGTGTCTTGTGGCATCTATGCACTTGTCGTAACTGCGGAGTAATTCAATAAAGGTTTTTTAAGATTTGATTTATTATTTCCTTATATTCTTATTTCAAAAAACTAAATTAGTCGTAGCTGTGGATCCGGACTAGTCCATACTACTATTATAATTGCAAAAGTAACTATCTGTCTGTCTCACTTTCGTGCCAAAACTGCTAGAAATTTGGTACGGAGATAGTCTATAGCCTATCCCAAGGGAACGGGAACTACGCGGGTAAAACCGCCGGGGACAATTAGCATTTAATAAAGATTTTGTTTAGTGTTATTTTTATTATTTCTTCATATTCTTATTAAAAAAACTAAAATAGTCATAGCTGCGGAGTGATGTTATACCAGATATTGAATAAAGATTTTTTAAAAAGTTTATTTATTATTTCTTAATATTCTTATTAAAAAAAAATTGTTTTTCAAAGTAGGTTTTCTGTATATCAAAGCTTTTTAGTAGTTAGTCCATCATTGCATCACCTAAAGCGATTGATTGTCATAACATTAGAAAAAAAAATCTATGATCAATCAAATTATCATGAAATAGACATTTAGAACTTGTGGCCTGAATGTCTGCATGCAATTGTGATCCTTATGGTGGTAACAACTTTCAGACCGCGACCGTACATGCGTAACTCAAAAATTGACATTTATTTCTTCCGTAAAACCACGTAATTTTAAAGTTATTTTTATTTTATCACAAACTGCACAATTCTTAATCACTTAATTTACATTAAAAAATTTCAAACAAAGCAATATAACCATTGTTGACAATAAATAATATTTTTTCTCGATGTCGTTATCGAAATCAATATCTCGTTAAATCGGATATTGTAGTAATCGATTTTTTTAACCCAATCCCTATTCTTCACTAGGTTAGAAGTGTCAAATTGCACTTCTTATATTTGAAACACTGTAGTAGCTGAAAATACCTCATCTCGGTAACATGTGTGGAGTTAATGTAAGCGAGAAACATCATTGTCACATTTCTATGCCTGTTTATTGCTCTTCGGCTTTATGGTGTATCAACATAATTTGCATTACCTTATTGCTCCGTCAACACATATTCACAGTTAATAATAGATTAACTCCTTCCGTGTGGAAAGACAAGATATTCATGTACTGGTAATTATCGACTTTTACAATTCAGTAGTTTCTGTGATTTAGTTACTGGAGTAGTGGAAATTTTACAGTTTAGCGATTAGTGGTAAGACGAATGATAATGCCGTTTCTATTTCGGGATCGAAATTATTTAACATAATTTCTTGTTGCATGACAATGCATTCAAATAAAGATGTTTTACGTACGACTTGCATTTTTCACATTGTACAATAATTATAGAATCGTGGAAACAGTGCAACATACTTTGTGTGCTGTCTCTTGAAATACTACACATAATAAAACATAATAAATTAAAAAAACAAATTATTTACGTTATTTTAGTAGTTTATACATTACATTTAAATAAACAATTAAATATCTATAATAAAGTCCTCCATGAAAATAAAATAAATATAATTAAGTGGCTTAAAACGCTAACATATGAGGAAACTGAAGCCATTCAGGACAGAATTAGTTAAAATTGACAAACAAACACACACAAACACTAAACTGCCGTCACCCATACTCTCACACACACCTATGCTCATACCCTCACTTATACACATCCAAACTCACACTAACATACAAACGCGTACGCACACACGCACGCACACATGCACGCAAACACACACACCAAACACATGCACGCACACACACACACCCACTCACACACTCATTCACACTAACTAAAACAGTACTCAAGTTTACAAATACTTATTTGCTGAATTATTTTAATATTCTTTTGTTATTGTCTGTCTCTCTGAGACGCTCTCAAGTCTCTTGCTGTCCTTGTCATTCTAAAGGGAAAAAATAAGGACAGCAATAAACTTGAGAGCGTCTCAGAATTGAGTGACGTCTATTAATACGGGCCTAAGCGTCAATTCACACGTACCACAACCACACCACATCGCAGCGACAAAAAGTGGTCAAGATGTGGTTACGTGTGAATAGTGTCGCAGCGGCTTTTTGCAGCTGCGTTGTGGTAGCCACAAAATGTCGATGTGGTTGCGTTGTCGCTGTCGTTGCGATGTGGTAACCACGTGGCCATGTGCAGTTATACTCTGGCTTTCGTAGAGGAAACACGGCTTGACTGAACGTAGTCATGGAGGAAAGATTGTTATTGCTATCCTTGTTATGGCTAATAATACTACGCAAAATGAAAGAAGGTCGGGGGAGCGCAGGCGCCAGCTAGGCGCGCGTGGACGTCATGTCGTGGCGATGTGGCCGCGCTGCCGCCGCGTTGCCGTCGCGATGTGGTTGCGATGTAGTCGTATTACACAGGTGGTCGATAACAACCACAAAATGTGGTGCGTGTGAATTGTAATATTCATTTTCAATACAAAATTTACGCCCGACCACATCGCGGCGTTGTGGTGTGGTTGTCGCTGTGGTGTGGTTGTGGTACGTGTGAATTGAGCCTAAGGATGGAGCGGGACAACCCCAACACAAGTATTTGTTAACTTACAGACGTTGTCTCAAATGTTTTGTAAAAACCTTGATGTTTGAGGCACAATAAACATATTTTTATTTTATTATTTATTTTTATTATTTATTTAATACTCAAATATCCTTTTTTTGGGCCAGTGCCTGAAATAAATAAAATTATTAGGTAGCAAAATTATTCCTGTATTCTTATGAACTGAAAATAAAATATTATGTGTCTTACCATGTCTTACTATTTATATTATAAACTTTACGCCCATTGTCAGAATGTTTTCAAATAAAGATTTTTTATTCTCGTATCTTGACGTGCGTCTTTTGTTTCTGTGTCTGCATTGTACTGACATTCGTAATCATGTTTTATGATTTGTTATTGTCTGAACTTCTGACAGAAAACAGAGTTTCAAAACATGTTTTATGGAGACCATTCGTCATACAGATATTTTCAAGAGTTGACCATTGTGTGCCATTGTATACATTTTACATACAAATGTATAATATACAAACCTTGCTCTGTATACATTTTTACCGCCATATCATAATCGTGAATCGCATTTATTGTAACGGGGAGATAAATGTGCATGACGCCATTCCGACACCTGCGTATCGAACTGCCTACATGCGAAAATAAACTCTGATGTCATGCAGTGAAGTTGTTGTTTGTGTGATTGTTTTTGGACTTGTGTTTGATTTTTGAAATCGAAGGTTGATCGAAATAGATGTACTTACGTCGATTTAAAGAGACGGGGCAGTTGTGCATGCGGTCATGAAATATATACAATTGACAAATAGTAAGGACAAAATTTTGGTTATTAAGAATTGTATCATAGTTAACCTTTTTGTATGGATGGGGATTCATCAAATGACTTCTCTTGCCCTAAGTGGGGCGGAAGGGAGTGTCAAGGGACAATCCCACCTCACTATTCCCAACCACTGCAACTCCTGAAAGCCTGAATCAACAGTGGAGTCGGCCAGAAAAGCGCCGAGCAATGAAGCTCGACGAGTCCCGGAGAAACGATTCAACTGTCTTGGATCCCGCAACGAAATTAATCAGAAAAGTACATCGGAGGAGTAAGAAAAAATATGTTTTCCACTTCCCTCCAAACAAGCAGGAGACAGAACAGAACTAGGCCAATAGGCACAAAGGGGCGATTACAACTGGGAGAAGCCCATTGTGCCTTGCACCACGGAATAGAATTTGTTAAAATTATTGGGTCCTAAAATGTGAGCTGTTACGATTGATTCCAATAATAGGTATGGCAAAAGCGCTTGAACGCACGGAAATTGGTTCTAGTTTCCACAAGGTCCGCATAATAATCGACGAAGGGAGTGTCAGACTTTTACTGACTAAACCCACCCATGTTTCTTCGGTTGCTCTTTATGTCTAGGGGCCGCGGTTACTATTAAAACTATTCAGCAACCCCGGCAGGCATTGGCCCTAGAGGGCCCCGTCACGTGCTGACTGCTCTATGCGGTTTAACAGCGATTATCGCGGCGCGGCTGGAACAAAAAGTGGTAGAATTTCAACTGTTTTTTCTAACCGCAGCGCTTAGCGATTGCGTCAAATCGCCTGCGTAGGACACCATGATAGAGCTAATATTACTGAATTATTATACCTAATGTAAGTAGGTATTCGAGGAATAAAATTCTCACCAAGACAGTCCGATTTCCCATTCATCATAAAGGATGTCACAGTACCAAAATATTACATAATGGTGTGCACCCGAAAAACCCGACTTTCACCATTTAAACCATAACACGAGCATAAGTAAAAAAATATAATAATATAGAATAGAGTAGCTACTAGAGAAATGTCTCAACGACTTATCAGCTTTTCAAAAACCTAATCCATTGGGCTTACTAATATTGTCCTAGGCACCTCACGCGTCACTAAACTTACCCAAAATCAACCGCCTTTTTCCATTCTCAAATATCAAGATGTGTCCAATTGCGGTACCCCAGATACAGAAATAGCACGGAGCTCGAAGGTGTCGGGTTGTAAGTGATCTATCATCATCAGTTCTGAGATAATAGGCTGGATTGATGACACTTTCTGGAGAACGGCGGCTCATTAATACAATGATTTACTGGTTCTGTTGACACAGCTGGGTTTTTAATGATTGGAAAGTGTGAAAGGGTTTTGTGGATACCAAGTTGCTGGAATTTGGTCATTGAAAATTAAGTTCAACTTTGTTGCTGTGGCCATGGATTGTGATGCTCAAGTAGTTAATGCAAGTATAAAGTGACTTTTTTAATCTATAATATGTCCTTTTGCGATGTCAATGATACCTATCCTAGAAAAAAAATATTTTCTATAATATCACTGACTTACCTTGCCTCTGAAAGCATTTAAAGCCGTTGGTCCAAATTGTTTTTGCAGATCTTTGTCCGTCGTTCTTTATAATCATCGTCAGAAAGGCTGACAATTAGTTCATCCAAGAACTATTGAGTATCCTAGTAACTGGGTTTAGAAAGAAGCTTCTGGGTCAGCGTCCTGCCTAGCCAGTGAATATACAGTAGCTGCATGCCAGTGTTGATAAGAAGTTATAGAGTTGTGTTGGCAAGTTATAAGAAAAAGCGTTTCTCCTATTTTCAATAAAAAACTGTGATTTTTCCGTGATAACTGCTACAAGTTTCAAGCAGAATACGGTCACGATTCTCCGATCCATCAATGAATCACTATTTACATCTCCGTATTACATCACGCCATATCTAGAGGCCTAAATCCACGTCACAACGATACATTACACAATTTTCGGGAAATCTGTGTTTATTACAGCACTCAAGTCCATCACAACAATGTACTCTATACCGTTAGTTAGAAGGTTGTTATTCGGTTGTGCGACCTTGTTGCACTGGTTAGAGCGGTGTAGATAAACACGTCATAATCTGAGATAATCTGACGGTGGCAGGTAAATATGCTAGATGTGTCTTGCAACTAGGCTATTAGGTTATGTAGCCCTTTCTTAGTATGGTCGGCAACTGTACCAAGAAATGATACGCATTCTTAACCTTCCAACGACCAACCGACAGTCAGCTGTCGCGCTGCTATTGTTTTCTATTGTGTCTCGAATCACGTGTGTTTCAATTTTATAAATAAAAAAGAGTCTGCCACCGCAGTCTAAGAAATCTAAGGCATCCTTAATTATGATAAAACACAGTCACGGCGTCTGTTTGCGATAAACTCAAAAACTACTGCACGGATTTTTACACGATGAAAGTTTAGTAGCACAATATGCACATTACAGTAACAGAAAAGTGCTGAGAATTTCAAAAATTTGTGTAAAATAAGTTTTCACTGCTCCATTTTAGATTAGTAACGAACTTTTCTACGTTAGTCAGAGTGATGAGATTCATCGCCTTTTTTGCTGACTGTACTTGCATATAATTAGAGGCTCATAATTTATTAGAACACTTTTTAGTGTTCCTCGGAAACCACTTTTACAGAGCGGAGTAACATTTAATTGTTGAAATTTTCATTTTTATTATCAGTTGCATCTAAGAACCTCTTCAGTTTTTAGCCTCGTTTTTAATTTTAATTATGTATTTCATACTTCCCGTACGCGGGCTGTATTCTTAATTTTTTATAAGATGAAAGTCCAAATATAAATAAAGATTTAAATACCTCCCAAAATAATCCAATTATATCACATTATTTGTATTCTGATTGACGTCACATAACATTTAATATAATATTATGAAAATGTTTTTTGTCCGTTGTTAACCTGAAGAAACAGTGGACATTGACTTCTTAAGCCTGCGTGGGTGTTTCTTAGCCTCGGGGTAATAAGGTTATTTCTGAAAACGTGTTGTTAATCTGTGATACTAATCCGCCCAGAATGGCTGGAGATAATTGTAATGGTAAGGGCATTAAATGTACAGTTATTTATTTTTCATGATTCGATAGAAATTATATGAGTATTGTTGTATTCAATCAATCAATTCAATTTTCATAAACACAATATTTACAAACTAAAACTAAATTAAAAACCCTAAAATTAAAATAAAATAGCATAAAAAAAACTCCTCCGCATCGCTGTCAACCGGTAAAGTGCCCAAGAGGCTGGCAGCATTGCCACGTTGGATGGCAATGCTAAGCCTCTGGCCAAGATAAAAGCCGGCCTTTGGGTCACGAGAAGAAATTATATTGTTTTTTAGATTGGTTCTAGTCTGCGTGTTCGTGTAGTTGATAAGGTCGCGGATTTGAAAAGTTGTGTATATCCTTCTCCACCTTTCTCATTTCAGAGGTCTTCCGCAGATTTTATCATAGATTTGCATATTATATCATAGGTTGCATAGATTACTAAGCTCGCATTGTATATTTTCTTTAGCCAGCATAATATTAAATTATTTTATTTTATTATCCTCTATGTCACATTCTAGAATAAAAACACACTTCCATTACTTATTCTATAGACAACGGACAGTCGTATCGCGCGGCCTGACACCCGTCAGTTCGACGGGGTAGTTTCCTCCGTGGCGAGAGAAGTATGTTGCAGGTTACACGTTCCGTATTTAGCTACACCGTTGCACGAGGGAAAGTTCTTAACATGTAAATAAAAAATGACGTAGTGCAATGAAGATGATTTTTAAGTGTGAAGCGTATAATTTGATATTAGTAGATCTACTTATGCTGTGTAACAATCCGTACTAATATTATAAATGCGAAAGTAACTCTGTCTGTCTCTTCTGCACGCCTAAACCAATAAACCGATTTGAATGAAATTTGGTACAGATATAGTCTGAGACCCGAAAAATGCCATAGGATAGTTTTCATCCCGGAGATCCCCCGGGAACGGGAACTATTCCACGCGGACGAAGTCGCGGGCGAAAGCTTGTCTAGAATAAAAACATACCTACATTACTTTTTCTATAGACAACGGACATCCGTATTGCGCGGTCTGACACCCGTCATTTCGACGGGGTAGTTTCTTCCGTAGCGTGAGAAGTGTGTTGCACGTTACACGTTCCGTATTAAGCTACACCGTTGCACGAGGGACAGTTCTTAACATGTAAATAAAAAATGACGTAGTGTCATGAAGATGACTTTTAAGTGTGAAGCGTATAATTTGATATTATTAGAACTACTTATGCTGTGTAACAATCCGTACTAATTATTATAAATGCGAAAGTTACTCTGTCTGTCTGTCTGTCTGTCTCTTCTTCACGCCTAAACCAATAAACCGATTTGAATGAAATTTGGTACAGATATAGTCTGGGACCCGAGAAAGGACATAGGATAGTTTTCACCCCGGAGATCCCCCGGGAACGGGAACTATTCCACGCGAACGAAGTCACGGGCGAAAGCTAGTCTAGAATAAAAACATACCTACATTACTTTTTCTATAGACACCGGACATCCGTATCGCGCGGTCTGACACCCGTCATTTCGACGCACGGGGTAGTTTCTTCCGTAGCGTGAGAAGTGTGTTGCACGTTACACGTTCCGTATTAAGCTACACCGTTGCACGAGGGAAAGTGTTTATTATGTAAATACAAAATGACGTGAAAGGCGTGAAGCGTATAATTTGAATCTATTAGTAGATACATTTTTGTAGAATTAGTGTGGTAGAGGGTTTATGGAAATTTTGTACCTGTCTGGGAGCAGATGGCAGTGTGTGAACTGTCCCAAGATATAATAAGTATAAGTTTTGAATTTAATGCAACCATGCAATTTAGATACTGATATTATTATTGAGAAGTGATGTATAAAGGCCTACTAAATTGGTTTCGTGGGAATTCATCAGGAATTTCTTAGTAGTCGCCCGAAGTTCGGAAAAGTGTCCTGAAAAAAAGACCTTGGTTCATTACCCATCATTACTGATTACTAGGTCACCCTAATTTAAATTTTAATCATCTAATTTGGTCTGATGAATGTCTTAGATGGATTCTTTTGTCATTATTACTTAGATCCATTACAAGACAAAGAACAACATTTTCGTAAAAACCAAACAAGCTGATCCTTTACATAACAGGAAAAATATCGTATTTAAGTAAATACTGTCGTGAATTTTAAGAAACGGTTATGCTCGATCGATTTTAGCGTGAAAATTGATCGAGTCATTCAGATCGAGCGTTTTTTAACCGACTTCAAAAAAAAGGAGCAGGTTTCTCAAGTCGACCGTATATATGCTTTTTTTTAATGTTTGTTGGCGGGTAACTCCATCGTTTATGAACCGATTTTGATGACTCTTTTTTTGTTTGATAAGTCATGATTCAGAGGTAGTCCCATGAAAATTTTTTGGGGATCGGTTCAGTGCTTCTCGAAAAATTCATCAAGAACAAAAAAAAAATCGACGAAGTGTACATTGACGATATGTTACTTCAAGTTTCTATTTTTGTTTTATATTACTTTGAAAGATACTGTAATACACAGTCAGACATTGGGTCTCGACACTAAAAAATAAATATCTTTCCAAAAAAATAATAACCGCCTTCAAAAACTAAAAACACAAAAATAATTAAAATTTCGGAAGTCGGTGACTTCTCTTCTGCCAATTAATTTGTGTTGCCACAGACTTTCGAAATTTATTTTTGTGTTATTTTTGTGTTTATAGTTTTTGAAGGCGGTTATTATTTTTTGGAAACATTTTTTTAATAAATGCTTTGGTTTTGTATAAATTCTTTACTAGGTATTAACGCGGTTTGGTGTCTTCTCTATTCGTAGTGGTGGTAGCATAGTGTGAAATAATATAAAACTTTCCCCGATGAAATTACTGTCTCATTAGTAAATGCACCTTTAGACAAGTGGCATTCTAGAATAGATGGTAAAATAGAGTTCGATACGAGATGTCAAATTACATAAGTAAACTTGTCAATCCCTAATATTTAACAATCTATTCTAATCTATAATGTCCCTTTGTTTCTTTTTAGAAATCTGATAAACAAGATTTTTTTCTAATTCTACTGGAAGGAACTAAGAGATTTTTTTACGCTTAAAAAAGCAAACAGATAATCTTAATTATTATTAAATAGAAGAGTTTGTTTGCTTAAATGTGCCAAACTCAAGAACAGCTAGTACGATTTGAAATAAAAATTATGTTATATAGTGTTAGAAAGCTTCATAACATTTTTTTTTTGGTGAGTGGGAAATCATCAAATGACTGCTCCCGTCCTGGGTGCGGCTGGAGGGCGTGTCAGACTTTTACTGACTAAAACCCACTCATGTTTCTTCGATTGCCCTTTATGTTCCAGGGTCACGGTAACTCTTATAAACATTCCGCAACCCCGGAAGCTTCATAACATCACGACACGACCCACGGTAGCGTACTGGCTTCAGTATAAAAACACCGAGTAACAATAAGACAAGTAAGAATGTTTATAAAATTCGATAAACATTAACACTTTTTCATAACAAACAATGAATAATGTCGTAGAAACTGCGCGATGGACTGCAAACAATAGCAACTATTATTATTTTGGCACACGATCAAGGAGTTTTATTATTGTTAGTATAACTTCATACGTTTTATAAAAAGAGGTTAGCAGTTAAAAAGAATGGAACAAACGTTTGTTTATATAGATTTATCTCATTCTTGCTTCTTAGCTGTTTCCCGAGGTTAATCCCGCGTTATTTTAAGTAAGATTATATATTATTGCCTTTGTAACTTGCTGATAACTTAGCTATATTGGTTAAAGATTTTTCAAACCTGTTCAATATTTTTAGTTTTATTAGAAAAAAAAAACAAATCTGTCCTCTATATAATAGTGTTGAGGTATTTCAGATATAATTGATAAAAGATTTTTCAAATCTGCTCAGTATTTTTAGTTTTATTACAAAAAAAAAACAAATCAATCTTTATATAATAGTGTTGAGATATTTCAGATTCACAGTTTTCCCTTTTTCAAAGGACTTACAACACTACCTACCGTTACCCAAGAAAATACCTATAGGTGAGGTGAGTTTAGGAGAGTGACCAATTGGTACACAAATGCAGGGCCTGCACTACTACAAATCACTAATTTGATTCTCGGATATTCAGACCAAGGGGGTAAAAAAACAAATTAATCTTTGTACCAAAATTAGTCATTTTCAACGTATAGGCGTGCAACAGTTACCTATGTTATTTCAAAGCAGTAATTATACTGCCCACCAACCCTCTAATCCACTTTTGTAAATGCTAGTCTTAGCTGTCCTTACTCCTAAAATACTGCACTTTTATTCACCTAAATGCACACCATGAAAAACATACTAATACCCATATCATTTATTGCACACAGTTTGTAGGCAGTTAATGTCCAAATTGTATGTACCTAGGTATATAAACCAACCGTATGCAACTCGTAAATATAAGAATTCCGCGAAGAGACGGGAATAGTTGCCACAAAATGTGTGTTTCGGATTACAAAATAATAACATGACCACATAATAGGAAAGCACAGAAGTTTGACTTTATACAGTGAATAAAAACATATTTTTTTCTAACTCCTCCGCTGTTCTTTTCTGATTAATTTCGTTGCGGAATCCAAGACAGTTGAATCGTTTCTCCGGGACTCGTCGAGCTTCATTGCTTCGGCGCTGTTCTGGCGGACTCCACTGTTGATTCTGGCTTTCAGGAGTTGCAGTGGTTGGGAATAGTGTGGTGGGATTGTCCCAAGTGAATAAAAACAGACCTTCATATTGTACAGATGCGTATGTTTTAGAGATTACAAACAATTAGATCGAAATAAATAAACTAAGCAATTGCTTTGCTTGTATTAGGGCTGTTTAATTGCCATGCGGGTGCGGGCCAGGCCGCCTAATTTGTTGCTCGCCTGCGGGCCAGACACGCAAGCGTGCCGCAAAATATAGCCATTGGCTTGCACCCGTAACCACATGGCAATCAATAAATTTATTGTAATGTCTTTATCATATAAATGTATTGACACGAATTTGTTTTTTTCTGTGTGGGGCCCGCAAACATGTGATATGTGTGACATAGACTTGCAATAATTAGTATATTCGGCCGACGCCAAGTTCCTAATATTCTTCGAGCTTCCTAGCCTTCTATACTTACCTTTTGGGTAACACTACTCCCGACTATAGTGTTGATTAGTTCGTGGTAATAGTGTTTTAGGAGGAAAATCTTAGTTGTACGAATAAGCAAGTTAGATTTTTGAGTAGATGTTTATTAATCTTTCTTATTTTTCAATAGAACTTTTCTCATAGTCTCATAGTGGATTCTATGAAAATAACTACAGTACTAATAATTTTTATAGAGGTGAGAAGTAAATGTTATAGCAAAAACCAGAAGAGTTTTAATATGAATTAAATGTCAAACTTTTATATTTAATTATTACAAAAACACGATGGGGTCAGTGCTTCCTAGCCAGGAAGCACTGACCCCATCGTGTTTTTGACTCTTTTTTTAACTCTGAAGAAATATCAGAAACAAACTCTAAGTTTTTTTTAAGCCATTCAATTATAAGATCACAGTGTATTGGCGATCTTACTCTAATCAATGAATTGTTATTGTAGTTATAAAATAAATAAATATTGTTATTTTTATTATAATTGTATTGGTCAACACCTGCGAGAACCATGTAGATGTAGATTAAGAGCTGATGGTTAGTAATAATTTTAAAGTACAGCTTGACAAAGGAGCTGGTACAGAATTATCTGATACCTAGAGGCTGCAACGCAATATATCACAGTTTCGCTTTGATTGCTCATACCAATCACGATGAAACATCGTCTATCTCTCGTTACGGGCACAGGACACCGGTTTGTATTTGATTACCTGGAATATTAGCTAGAATATCTACAAATGCATTTATGTATTTTTAACACAGATGAAGGTTTTGAAAAATTTTAGGCCATAAAATCATTATAGAAAAATAATTAAAAATAAGGTATAGTTTTCTTTTTTGGTTTTTGTTACTTAACCTTTCGACGACCAAGCGACAGCCGGCTGTCGGGCTGCTATTGTCTTTCTATTGTGTCTCAAATCACGTGTGTTCTAAGATTTAATTCTCAACGGCTTAACCAACCTTTATACGTAGACTTTACGTTACTACTAAGCTCCCGAAGACCGAAGCGTGATGTTGCCTTCTCGATATAGGCTATTAAAGACAAAAAAAAATTGAATTCGTTCCAGTACTTCCTCAGATTTGCGCGTTCAAACAAACAAACAAAACCGTTGGCTTTATAATATTAGCATAAATATCTAGATATAAGTCTCTGAAACTGTTTGTTTGTGTATGGTAACAAATATGGCTATTTACTGCTGTAAACTCACTCATGATACAACAGAAAAAATGAAACAAAAATAAATCAACACTATGATACTCCATACTACATAAATATACCTAAGTTGGACCATATAACTAGACTTCGAAGTATATCAAAGAGGACATCTCAATCAAAATCGAAACTTGAGTAATTGGACCAGTCAAACGTGGGTAGCTAGTGTCTACATGATACGCCTAGAGGCAATATAGCTGATGTATTTAGGAGTAAGGTAAGGCCTGTCTACACAAAACTTTGGACGTTCTCTGTGTAAAGGTGCAGCCACATTGCTGTTACAAAATTTTGTAGTGTGAGAGGCATTGATTATTATACCAATGGTGCTCTTGAGGTATCAATTCATCTAATCAGGCTAATACCAATGTGATTTTATCAATACTTATGTAATTTATATTGTTTAACACATAGACACTGGCGAGAAAACAAACCAGCACACAAGTGGCTTTGTAGAATAGATGGTAGAATAAAATTGATTGTTAAATGTATATGTGATCGACGTAAGCTTATACTAAGTAACACATATGTATTATCGTCATTATTAAGTATGTTTATACTATGTAATAATTGTCTGTGTCTGAAATCGCCGAACCCGCTTTGAGCAATCGTGGTTATCAATGCTTTACTACATGGGAAGAGACCTTTGCTCTGCAGCGGACCAGTAATAGGTTGATCTTATTATTATTAAAAGTCTACTTTACGAGTCTGCAATTCGCACCTAAAACCAGTGCGTTAAAAGCCACTTTACGAGGTGTGTAAACCTCTTTTCACAATGTTCCTTATGACTCTACAATTGACAGTTCTAGAAATCTATTTGGAAGGACAATCTCTTGTTTCCATATGGCCTAGATTCAGAACGATTTAAATATATTATTATGTGCATCTATACATGAAGTCACGTTTTCAGAACGTAATGTTTGTATTCTTCTTAGTCCAGTTTTCCTCACGATGTTTTCCTTTACGTCGATGGCATAATTAACTGTTGGTCTCGTGGTTGTTCGTGAGTTTTCAAAGTGGGGATTGGGTTCGATTTATTTTTATTTTCTATAATTTGTATTTAGATTCTGTTCCTTGATGTTTAATTTACATTATCAAAATTATTTCAGCTGACTACTCTGAAAATACATCTAAAATAAAATAAGTGGTCAAAGTGTTTTTTTAATGACTTATTATATGCAGGATGAAGGCCTCTTCTCATACAGAGAGATACTAGCATAAGATTTTTGGATGTTTGGATTACAACGTCGTCAAATCATTACAAAGTATAAAACAAAGTCGCTGCCCATGTCCGTCCCTATATACAGTCACGAGCATAAACATGTATGCACTATGCAATGATTTTACTATTTTTTCTCTGTAATGAGACATAACTTTCATAGTATTTTATAGTAATTATATCATAGACTACTATAAAATGTGTCATTAAACTAAATATTGGCGCCGATTCTCTTATTCACAAACTAACGTAAATTTAAGTCAAGTGCATCTTTCTCTTTCCATTTAATTAAGAAAAGGACAGAAGATAAAATATTAGTTAAGTCCTGTCAAATTTAGACATTCCATAGACAATTTAGACGCAAATTAAAAACATGGCGTCTAAATATACGTAAATTTTCTTCAGACGCTGTCTAATTTGACAGGATTAAACTAAAATGTATCTTCTGTACTTTTCTTTAAGAAATGGAAAAAGAAAGATGCATTTAACTTAAATTTAGTTAAGTTTGTGAACAAGATAATCAGCACCATTATTGTAGTTATTTTAAGAGAAATTTGATTTTGATGTTGCATAACGTATACATGTTTATACACGTGACTGTACATATGCTTAAATCTTTAAAACTACGGAATGGATTTAGATGCGGTTTTTTTAATAGAAAGGGTGATTCAAGAGAACGGTTTTTAAGTATAATCCATGCTGATTATAGTAGAGAAAAGACGCGATATTTAAAGATTTGTAACACCCGTGCGAAGCGGGTCGCTAGTTCATAATAAGAATTAAAGCTACATAATATATTAGCTACTTAATACACGTGCCGTATTCAACTACGTTTCAATGATACCCGCACAATAGGTACACCATATACTATCCTATTTGCATACCTACGACGGACCACATAACCCTCATTAAACGGCCATCCATTTTACAGACGTTACTGCAAAACAGACTGAAAACTGTAACTGAAAAACGTTTTACACAATGCCTGTTGAATAATATATACGTTACAAGTAAAGCGAATGAATCACTTAGACAGTTTCTTTGTATTATTTTTAAACTAGCGATCTCTTTGTTAATCATTTGAAAGATCGTACGCTGTTACTGCTGTACCATTATTGATGGGAACGCGATGACAGATGACTGACAAGTGTACGTCAATAGAAGTAGGTACTAAGTTAGTTATTTGTTTGTGTCTGTCTTTAGTTAGTAGTTAAAAGATATTTCTGAGAGACAAATTTGCCATTGGTTTTCAGTTTCAATGGTATCTGTTAATCTTTGTTTTCAGTGTCAATGTCTAAATGTTTGTTACTATTAGACAAGTACAGGCACTTTTCAAAGTTTACGAGCAATATAATCGTATCTAGATGCTCGTTTCGTACTGATAGAAGACAAAAGAAAAAAAAACATATTTACTCTTCTTTAACTCCCTGAGGAACCATTCTTGAATTACTTTGTTGTTCAAATATACGTTCACCTGTCTGTCAAGACACTTTCTTATAGAAATTACGCTTCTCATTGACAAGCAATGTGTAATAGTCTTATAAAAGAAGAAAAAAACCATAAATTATTAACTAAATAAAGACGTTCCTACAGAACTCTCAGTGTGATAGTTTAACACGCTCTAGTATTTTTAATAAGTGGGTCTGTCGCCCTAAACCGAAACCTAAAAAGAAAACAATTAACTAACAATTGTATTAGAACGTTTATTTCCTGCAAGCCATAAACAAAGAGAATTCTTTTATCTTCAGCTCACAAAATGTGGCAATTTTCATGGAATTAAGAACAACAGTTTTTCTGAAAGTACGTAATACGAAGAGTATTCTAACGCCGCAGTCAATGCATCAACATCAATGTATGAGGCAATAACACATTTTTAACGCAACCAGCTGTCTCATAAATTCGTGGAAGGAGCCACTTCGGCACGAAATACGAACGCCTGACCAAATATTCGTTCTTTGGGCTCACGCCAAATATCAACAGGTGTAACGTAGGGTGGGATCGTGGGATCCCTACACTACTCACCCCCTAAGTCCCAGGGATCGCCGCTGCGAGGGATTTGGGTCGACTATCAACAATTATGTTTACATGCCCACATGATTAAGTATTTTTCCGCCCCTCTTGCCTTTGCTTTTCCTGACTGCTTCGGGGTTGATTTATTAATGGAAGGTCGTTGACCTATGACAAACGTTAATATAAAGACGCGACGGAAAATGGAAGAATTATTTGCCAGCGGAAAACAAACAAACAATGGGGGGTTTTTAGTCTTTAAAGTAAAAAATAATTAGTCAAGAGTTCCGTACTACGAGCACAATTCAATATTAATATGAAGCAAAACTAGAGGAAAAAAAAACACTTTTTTTATTAATTATTTGTTTATTAATTAACTTTTGCCGTGTGGATGTCGTGCTTCCATCGCCATTTTTTAGTGGCCACATACTCTTCACGAAGAGCACACCCTCCAAGTTACAGGTCTGTAGGACGAGCGATTTGGCAGTGGGTTGATATATCACCCAGTCAGTTAGATTGCCACTATATACCATGTATATAGATTAATCGTTATGAGCAAAATGTTAACTGTACAAAACAATCATTTTCTACCCATCTCCCTTAGGGTGACACCGATACAAAACACACACATTTTTTAAAAACAATTCTGGTCTCTGTCCACTACGATCTTGTTGGACGGACGGTTAGTGAGCTTAGTAATAGGACCTCTTTGGACCCTTCTGTAAGGGAACTCTAAAAAGCGAGCAAATATAAGGAAAGTGATATTTCCATAAGTATTTTACCTGTTGACATTTGCTGAAAACTAAATATGATGATGATGAATGATACTGATAATATAACGTTACAAAAAGTTTGTTTTGTTGCATTATTTATTTAACCACATAACGACCACAACTATTCTTGTTGTTTTTAACTTAAAGTTGGTAACAGACTATGACGTATCCTCGTCCTATCGTAAAACAAAGGCTCCGCTTCTGTTTGTCTGTTTATTCGCGAAGAGCTGAAAAACTACTTAACGAATTTTGTAGCGGTTTTCGTTAATAGCATTTGGTGAGGATTGCATATTAAAATAAATAAAAGTGGAGAATTTTAAATTTTCATTTTATTAACGTACAAGGAAAAAAAATTCTTACTTGTTATAAACTTAATGTTTATGAATGTAAGGATATTATAATATCACAGTGAGAAAAGTGTGTATTACAGTTTGTTAGTGGTAAGTCCGTTTATTTTATTTTATTAGACGTTTTGTTCAATTCATTATTACTTTTCACATAATATTTAAATTCAACAATACGCAGAACAATGAAATATACGTAAATAGACATTCCATGATGTCATATAAAATATATTACTACAATTTTAAAGATATCCATTACATCGTCGTCATCATCATACACTGACGTGTGACTATGATAATTATATCGTTTCAGAATGCTACCTGAACATTTAATAATAATCAGTTCTATTGAATACCTATTCTAAACAAACATGTAAGGTTTTGCGTTACATTAAAATTATTACATCATAATCGTTTAAATATTAAGAAAGTATAAACGAATCTTAGAACAGAAAGAAAATATCAGTAAGGACTGATTTTACAACTGTTGCTGGCACATAGTTTATGTTATACGGAGTAACTTAGGCTTAGATTAGAAAACGAATAAAACAAGCCGCACTCCAGTGTAACATATAACACGCATAACAACACTTACCTCGCCACAATTGTTGCGCAGCTATTGTTTCCTAATTTGTAGCAAACAATCGCTATCAATCGTATTGCTTACGCCCTCTACAAATGTGTCCTTAGTAAGCGGGCCCGCGAACAAAGATATGGGGGCAATAAGTGTGTCGCGGTGCAAATGTGGCGCCACATTTACCGAGACCTGCTTTACGGTTCTGCGCAAAATAATTTAAAACTAATAGCAGATACAGGCCAGCACTTCAACCTACTAACTGTCCTATTTCTGTAAACCTTCGGACACACGTGATTTGAGACACAATTAAGAAAGACAATAGCAGCCCGACAGCCGGCTGTCGGTTGGTCGTTGAACTTGAAAGGTTAATTGGTTTTCATGTTTATTGCAGGTGTATTAATATTAGGTTCAAGGTAGATTGAGAAAAATTGTTGACGTCTGTACAATTACTTTCTCACAGTCGAAGTCGCAGGTTGAAGTTAGTTTAGTTATATTCCTGTGATACAACCCTACCCACACGTAACCAGCCCCCGTGTTCTGACAGTTCATTGTTACCGCCGCCATGACACCTACATTCAATTAACACCACAATACCTTTAATTTCTTCTAAACAATCATATCTCATTTCTTTGTTTTTTCCAATCTCACTAGACGGAATTGTGACGTCATAGACAGAGGTACCATCTGATTGTACGCGAAGGGGTTTTTATTTCGCAGTATTATTATAAATGTTCAGGAGGATTTTTCAATTATAGAAAATTGTTCTATTTAAATCAGTGAATTCACTATATAGACAGGCATTTTCTAGCAATAGGCAGGACGACACAAAAAAAAGTAATTAGCCCGTCAGAAAGATTATCAAAAAATTTTGGACACGTATTTTTTCTTTTTTCTCGTAAACGAAGAATGACGACGATACAGTGCGTTGAAGTTGCGTGTGACGTCACAATAAGATACAATTTTTGCATAACGGTGACGTCAAAAGTCACTTCGGAACTTTGTTGCTCTTTATCTTTGTATTTTTTTTATTAATTTAATCAAGCAAAAAATACGTGTCCCGTATTTTCGGCCGATCTATCAGACGGACTAAACAGAATGCCATTTTTTTAATGCTGTCGTCATCCCTATTGTTATCTTGGTATGTGAACCCACAACCGCTTAAACAAGAGGCGGACAAGTACCAATGTGACTTTCTAAAAGGTTATCTTGGACTCACTGACATGAGACTCACTGACGGTTGTCATTTGTAGAACTTTGACAGTCGTTACGGATAGCCAGAAGCCAGTAAATCTGACCAATCTAACCAAGGCGTAACGTGTCGCCTAGTTACTAGGTTGTGAAGGTCTGATAGGCAGTCGCTTGACGCAAGACACTGAATCCAGCTGATTTCGGTTAGGCTAGAAGCCGACCTCTACATAGTTAAGAAAAAGGCTAGAGAGCTCTTGGTGAGTATGTGAGTGAGTCTATGTGTGTATAATTATGTATTTGTGCGTGTGTGTTAGAGAGCAAAGTTAAGTCGGTTAACAAGTGGCAACTCTTAAATGGCAGCGGGACATAAAGTCCTAAAATATCGTGGACAAAATTAAATAAAAAACGTAAAAGTAATGTAAGTAATAACATAACAAAGAAAATAACAGACAAGAACAATAACTGAGAAGAAAAAACAGACTAAGATCATTACAAAACTCTCATTGACCACTACCAAAGAGAATTAAACCACTACTAAAGCAAATTTCCTTAAAATAATTCTTTATTACGTCTACTTACACCTAACACCTACACTTTTACAGCATCATAAAAATTCAACGACCCGTTTAAAAAAACAGCCGCGTCGTAATTCGAAACAGTACCATTTATCATCTTTTCCAATTTATCAGCGGAACCCATTAGCTAATTAGTACAGCCATTTTTGTTCGCTATGAATACTTTATAATAATCTTTTAGTTGCTGCCTCTGTATTGTTTTAGTCCTGTGCAAACTGGGAGGCACTTTTGAACTAAAATTCCCTTTTGGTCTTTATGACTGGAAGTCATAAAAGTAGGTACTTACTCTTACTACCTACGGCTTACTAGGCATTTCGGCCGTTGAGTTTCGTCCGCTTTGGTTGAAACAGGAATTTGATTATTATTATTTTTTTTATATTATTATTACTTGTTACTATTTTATAATTTTAATATTTTATTATTACAGTGGCAGTAAGTAGGGTTAAATATGTAGGTTGAATCCATACTAATGTTAAAAATGCGAAAGTAACTCTGTCTGTCTGTCTATCTCTTTTTTGCGCCTTAATCACTGAACCGATTTGAATGAAATTTGGTACAGATAAAGTCTGGGACCCGAGAATTGACATAGGACAGTTTTCATCCTAGAAATCCTTCGGACGGGAACGAAGTCGCGGGCAAAAGTTAGTACAAAATAAAGTTATTTTTTTTGTATTAATCATTCTAAGATGATTTTTTCATTCTGACTGTACAAGATTAGCCTAAAATAGTATCGTCTGAAACAACTCTCAAAAATATTAATAACAATGTAATTTCTGTTTCAACCAGAGCGGGCGAATATCAGCGTCAAAAACACCTACATACTAAGCCCTACCTAAGTCCACTGTTTGTTTGTTTTTTACTAAAATGTTTTTGCTCTCTCTATAAACATAAACTGGAAGTTCTAGAGTGTAATTTGCCTGGTATGTAGTAGTAAAATAGTTAGTGTACTTTGTCCAAAATTAGTTTACCTTGAGTAATGATGAAGTGTGTCGCGTTGGTTGAAGTGAAAAGGACCAACTAACCGATTTTGAAATAATTATTTTGAAAATGTATATTGTATGTTAAAGGCATTCATTTATACTTATCATTTAATACTAATATGTACAAATTAAATGACTAAAGGTAGATTCGCAGAACACGTGAAAACTCTTGCAAATATACGCAAGATTTTTTATATACCTAATTAAATTTTAAAATATTTATAGATACGAATATTATTATTCTTCACCCAAAAACAAAAGATTAGTCTGTCTGTTCTCTAGGGAATTTATGTTCGACTTCAGCCAAATTAGAGCAGCGTGTTTAATATTCTCTCTTTTTATTAAAATAATAGAAAAGCTCGCAAGGGATAATTTTCTTGAAAAAATATACTTAAGTGTAAGAAGAAAATGTGCTTTGGTATTATAAAAATAGATCTAAACCCTCCCAAGACGATATAAAATATGTTTAGAGCACTCTCGGAGAATCCAAACGTTGCATTAGGTTCCGTAGTCTACCATTTGGAGGCTGCATTAAAAAACCCCCCTGCGGAGCCCTAACTACTGGTAGTTTAGCTCTATTGCATTTCTAAGTGGCGTAATGGGTGCAGTTCCATTCAAAAAACTTCTGTAAAATAGGAATATTAAAGACTGTATTTTTATAAACTTTGCATCTTTTTATATTCTCAGAGGTTTAGGAATATGTTGGTAGGTAAAATATCAGTAACCTAACAATATCAATTATTTTGTAGTATTAACCATTACATTGTTTAAGTCATCACTAGGGCATGTGTATACACCAAATCAATTTAAAGTTAAGAGATAATAAATCGTTGTCTATTTGCGAATGCGAGATTACGACTTATACACTAAAATTTTCGAAAATCTTCACTTTTCGACCGAAACTAGCAACAATATACTTGCTCCAAATAAAAAAATAAATTCTTAATAATAATACATGCACACAAACAAAATTATAAAAATGAAAACAAAAGTTAAAAAATCACTACTAATTCGAAGCAAAATCTCGCGTAGGAAACCGCATAAGATTACCATTCGCAGTAACAATATAGACAACAATATTGTACAGAAGTTTGTTCAATCCCGCCCAAACCACAGAACAGCGCAGAAGGCTCGCGTTACTCAAAAAATAAAAATAGATGCTACAAAATTTAGAAGCGTTTGTTTATTATCATGATCATCATCATCCCTAGCCATTTCCCAACTATGTTGGGGTTGGCTTTTAGCCGCACCAGATTTAGCTGAATATTAGTGTCTTACGTGAAGCGACTGCCTATCAGTTCGCCACAATCCAGTTATTGTTCGACACGATATCCCTTGGACAGACTGGACAGACTTTTTGGTTTCTGACTACCAGTAGCGACTGTCAGAGTTCTACGAAAGACTAAAGGGTCCAACGGCTTTGAATACTTTCCAAGGCACGTAAGTGATACTTAAGATAAACTTTATAAAGCACAAGTGACGGTTCTATATTCGTCCCTATCCATTTTTTTTCTTATTGTACTCTTCCATACTTAGGCCGTTTATGAACCGATTTAAAAAAATAAAAAGAATCTTTAAAGGGTTCAAAGTTGATCCCATTTGACCTTTGGTAAAGATCTGATGTAGACGAAAGAAACGAGAGTTACGAAAATACTTTATTAAATCTATAAAACGTACGATACATATTATGAATAAATCCGGGCCGTAATCGAAAGTGTAACCTTACTTTTTGTTTACCAGAAGCCTAAAAAGGCCCCAACATTGCCACAACATGCAACAATGTATAGTATTAACCTTCTGTACTTATCTGTAATGTGACTGTTTCTACCACTCAGTTCAAACTGAAGCAAGGCTTCTCAGAAATCTAATCCTAGATAGCGAAGCATGAAATTTGATCTTCAATACTCTTTTATGTCTCACCTACGATTTTCTTTGGTTGGAAAATTCTCCATTCTTTTATTTTTGCTGGCGTGAGATTTTATAAGGAGGATTATATTCAGTTTGGCTGACTTTGTGTTAGATACCCGAGTTTTATGAGTTTAGTTGATTAGATATTTTTATAGATGAAATATGTAGACGTCAGGAGATCGGTTTTTTTGAGTAAACATGATTTATTTACTTATCATCTTCAATAAAGCTGATCTGAATCCCAATCTAGTCGAATTGGTGTGGTTGTTTTTATGTCTGATAGCCTAATTTATGAGGAAGAGTATATAAACTATATAAAGCGGAGCAGTAACCACAGGGGATAACTAGTATTTCTATACAACGTCTGATAATTATCAATCCTAGTTTTTTTTACAGACTCTGTTTTACCACCATTTCCCCTTTAAAAGATAAATTTTTAACAAAAAGTTTTTTTGTTTACAGGTAAGTGTTTTATAATCAAGAACAATTAGCAATCCTGTATTTATGATTACACAGAAGGTAAATATTTGTTGCTTTCACAAGACGAAGAAGGTCAAACAGTTACAGGAAATAAAACAAAAATATTCCAGAATCTTCGAAATAACATTTAAACAAACACGAAAATATGATTTATCTCATTACATTTTCTTAGAAAAAACCACACAAACACCGAAGAATTAATAACATAACATACACATACCTATATTAGTTAATAAATAAATGTTGTTCGGTCCGGCCTGAGGCAGCAACAGGTCAATTACGAAGAGGTCATGAGGTCATTACTAAGTGAAATGTATTGAATTTGTGGCCGAACTTAGAACATTAAGTTACCATGTTTATCAACTATCAGTTAAGTAAGTAATTTGTCAAAATTGGACGTTTCTTTTACAACTGAATGGAGTTGTTGATTGATCATCTTCGTAGCCTTTTGTTACTATTCTAGAGTTGACTGTCATTCTATAATCCATCATTTTAGGTAGTTAACTAAGTGTAAAAACACTTGACTTGGCTTTTTATGAAAACAGAATGCGTAAAAAAACATAGCAATTGTTTCCATTTAGTTTCATACTTAACGTCAGTTTAGAAAAAAAGACGATATTAAATTACAATACCACAATCGTTATCTAGAAAATAAGTTGAAAGGAAATCGTTTGTCATGGTATGGGCATGTTAAGAGGAGGGATGAGACGCATATACATAGTTAAGACAGTTATGAGTATGAATGTAGAAGGTTGGAAGAGGAGAGGAAGACCGAAGAAAAAATGGATGGAATGTGTGAAGAATGATATGAAGGAGAAAGGGGTAAGTGATAGCATGACGGCTGACAGGTTGGTATGGAGGAAAAAGACGTGTTGCGCCGACCCCAAGTAAAATGGTATAAGGGCAGGAAGAAAAAGAATCGTTATCTAGAACATTTTTTAAATAAAAAGGCATCTCAAGATACATTTAGTTTATTTCATAGTATAGCTTGATATTGCTAAATACCAGTGCTGTCATGGAAAGACTGCCTTTCAGACCCCCACAAATAGAAAACACGATACCCCGTAGTTTGACTGTTTGTCAGATTTCTGGCTTCTGACTACCCGTAACGACTGTCAAAGTTTTATGAATGACGAATGACAAGCTGTCCCAACGGCTTTAAGTACTTTCCCAGTCCCGGAACGTCAGTGATTGTCTAGTTGAATTATTAATTGTCAGCTACGATGGCCATCACGACATTAAATGAAGTTATTAATTCATTGAATTGTAAATAGGCTTTCGTTGACCTGAATTAATTCTTTATTGCACAAGAAAAACAAAACAGCAAAAATACACGGGTTATGTATGCAATGGCGGAATGCGGAAAGGAAGAATTGCGGAATGTTTATAATAGTTACCGTGACCCTGGAACATAAAGGGCAATCGAAGGAACATGAGTGGGTTTTAGTCAGTAAAAGTCTGACACGCCCTCCCGCAGCACCCAGGACGGGAGCAGTCATAGGATGAATTCCCACTCCCCAAAAAAAAAAATGTTTGCAATGGCGAGCTTAACCCAAAGTTATTAAAATTAATTGATCTGTTTGATCATTCAGCGTATCTATAACATTAACATGTCGTAAATGTAATGGGTATTTAATTAATGGTTTTTTAACGTTTACCTATGTGAGTGTAATGTCAATCTAATATTCTTATTAGTTTAATGGGAAAGAAGTTGTTTGTCATCAAAGTGTAATTTCTCCGTATTTTTTATTCACAGTAACTGACAGCTCCGGACTTTTGTTAACAAAGACTAAACATACTAGCTGTTCCCCGCGGTTTCACCCGCGTTAAGTTAGGTCTTCGGTTACTGCTCCGCTCTCGTAGTTTATCGCGTGATGTTATGTAGCCTATTTGTTATTCTGATGTATAAGCAACTGAATCCGTTCAATAGTTTTTACGAAAGAGTAACAAACATGCATCCAAACCTCTTTAAAAACTTTCAAATTTATAATAATAGTAAAAAAAGGTTTGTTGTGTCAAATTCACAAGTATAGTTCCCCGAACCCCACACTTGGATTCCCAGTGTTGTGAAGTTCAGTCTCTTTCAATCCATAATCAAAATGGAGTACAATAACAAAGACCGTAAAGCTTATTTTTTCTAAATTTAGGTTAATAAAAGTTTTTAAAAGGAAGTTTGAGTAGAGTGTGATGTAGTATATGCAGTGTGTGAGGTGTAGTGCAGTATGAGTGCGGTAGGTAAAGGTGCATGTGAGTAGCATAAAGAACTCACAGAGAAACTCATTGCCGAAAGTACTGAGCATGGATACATAATTTTTTTAGAAGTTTAATTTTATAACGGAGAGAATATTACATTAAAACTGAAAATACATTATAAGTACCGTGTAGGTGTAAGACATTGCAATGTTACTAAAACTAATGAATTTAGTTCCCAGGTGCATGTCAAACGGAGGTAATAGCTGTGAATAAAGTTATTTAGTCACAGAACACTATGGTTACGTATCATAATAACTACGATTATTATAATTATAACTATGTTAACTGCATAACTGTCAAAAGACCTACCGTTTAAAATACCCAAATTCTTTATTTTAAAATGGACGAATTCCGTATTGGAAAATTCATATACGGTTTATTCAACCACATTTAATTCACCTACAGTTGATTTAACTAACGGACGATTCACCTACTATTGAATTATCTATGGTCTATCTTGTCTTTGGTGGGAATCGAACTCATGAGCAATCAAGGCCTCTACAACAAGTTGATCAACTCAAAAGATTTTATTGTCACTGTGGAATTAGAACAAACAATTTTATAAGTTCCGTCTTTTGCGACAACATCTAGATTATTCCGTGCATGTCGAGAGCTCTACTAAAGCTTGGCAGAGACAAAGGACCGACAATTAGGAAGGAACAACAGAATATTTCTCTATTTGCCAGATCCGAAAATAGAGCGTTAGTGAATCGGATCTATTCGATCGGATTATTCGCAGGCGACACGATTACCGTCTGTATCGGTTAAAGAGCAATCTAGTAAATTGTTCCCAGTGATTTTTGTGGGATACTCACAGGATGGGTTGGGATATGGGATGCGGGCAGATAAATCGCATCGTTTATGCGGCCCGATTTCCCTTTTCCATCTGTGTAAATGAAAGAATGTTTTTGGTTCTTTGTTTTTCGAGGTGGGTGGTAAGGGATTAGGGATTTCACGGGCATTTCCCAACCCTTATGCATATTCCAAAAAAAAAACCACGAAAATCCGCCTTTTATTTTAACCTCGACTGCTGTATAGTCTTATAGTCTTGTTTGGCTCCAATATTTCACCCTGTGGGGTATTAAAAAAAAAAGTTAAAAAGAAAATTATAGAATGATTAAACTACCTTAAGTGTAAACTACTAACATAAACCGCTTCTATTACATCCAGAACAAAATTAATTTTAAATCTGCTTGATTTAAGAACTAAGGAAAATATAACAGGATGTATTCATAAAAACTAGTAGAAGAACTTAGCAAAACAAATGAATTTCCCATAACATACTATTACAATAATTTATCTAACATCACGACACAGATCTTCAAACAAAATTATATAACACACCCTCAGGTTACATAAACCATCGCCACACAATACCATTCATTCAATTAATATTGAAACATCAGGTATCTTTCGAAAACCATCCTACATACATACCTTAATGAAGTATAGTTAAGACCCTTAACACACTAGCGGTTTGTGAGCGGCTGCGGTGCGGGGCGGGCGCACAGCGTAGACGTCACGGATGTGCGTGGCGAATTCATAACGTTCCCGTCAGTTATTTGTAGCAAGCTAGATATTATGTACAATATATAAATATCCTGTGACAACTCACACACGGCCATCTGATACCAAACTAAGCAATGCTTGTACTATTGTAACCAGACAACTCATATACATATAAAACTTTAGATAAATAACACTCAGACACGGATCAAACGATCATGCCCATGACACAAAATTTGTCCTGGTGGGTAATCGAACCCACGACCTCCAGCTCAGCAATCTGGTCACTTATTGTCTTTGATCACTGACCACTAGACCAACAGGCCCGACAACAGCGTTTGGTGGTGTGATAGTGCCCTAAGTGTATATTCACATGCATGACAATTCAATTATTCGTCTTCTCACAGGTAACAGTTTAATAGAAACTACTGCAAAACGCACTAACAACAACTATTGGAATTTGCTAGAACATGACGAGTGGTACAAGGTGCAAGCTTATAGATAGTAAACTATGAACTACTTGACGAATACATATCATATCTTCACACATCACAACATTATCATTCACATGTATGATTCACATAATATGTTATTTTAAGGGGTACTAGTTGCGGAATGTTTATAATGTTGCGGAATGTTTATAATGTTGCGGAATGTTTATAATAGTTACCGTGACCCTGGAACATAAAGGGCAATCGAAGGAACATGAGTGGGTTTTAGTCAGTAAGAGTCTGACACGCCCTCCCGTCGCACCCAGGACGGGAGAAGTCATTGGATGATTTCCCACTCACCAAAAAAAAAAAAAAAAAAAGGGGTACTAACGAAGTGTTAGTTGTAGGGTCCTGTTTTACCCCGTATGGTAAAACAGGACCCTACAACTAACACTCCGTTGTAAGTCTGTCTGTGCGTCTGTCACCAGGCAGTATCTCAAACCGTGTTGGAATTTTCAAAGATGATGTATTTCTGTTTACGCTATTACAACAAATACTAAAAAAAAACAGAGTAAAATTGATATTTAGGGGAGATCCGTGCGACAGTCCAACTCGGACTTTGCCGGGTTTTATATAATAAATACTAATAAATAGCCGTTTCCACCGCTTTGAACGCCAAAAACAAACTTCTATTTAACTTATTTAACCAGTTAGGGTAGTTGAATTTCTTAAAATCCCAGGTCGCCACTACATTATAAAAAAGCTAAATTTCATGTTTCCAAGCTCAGTGGCGAGAAATTTGCTGTTCGCCGAGACGTTGAAATCCTTTGGTTTTTAGGTGTTCTACACAGTTACTGAAAATGCTTGCACTGCCAGGTCCATTCAACCTGTTTTTCTCACATCGAGAGCGCCTGACAAAATCTTTCATTTTAGAATTGGATATCGCTTCTTTAACTTGGACCACCGCCTACCACAGACAAGCTTGTTATAGTTGTCCAACTCTAGAGGGATTATTGTTTATAGGTCCCTCTCAAATGCTGTGTGAGCTGGTGTGAGTCGTGGATACATAAGTTAAGGAAACTACAGAGGTACTGATTCATGTGACTTATTAAGAATGAGCAATTAATATAATGGGACGTAGCAAGATTTAGTCCCTTTACTCCAGGGTAGTTTTGAAAATCTACGTAAATTGAATGGTAAACTACTGATTCTCTGACTTATCAACGCACAGCCCAAACCGCTGGTCCTGAAGACATGAAACTTGAAGGATTTTCTTTGAGAAAGGATTTTTTGAAATTCCCGTAACCCTGATGGGTTAACATAAGGGATAGAAGTTAATGGATTTGGGAGTAAATGACTTAGGAATGTTGCTTTTTTGGTAGAATGTTCCCGGCGAATTAATTAAATGTTTTAGTTTAACTATTCGAGTATTTCTCAATTCAGTTAAAGTCATGTTATTTTTTCGTGATCATGATCGTCCCCGTTTCCATTCCTTTTAAAATGTCAGTTTCCAGCCTACTATACCGTGCCATTTAAAAATGTGTGGTTCATATAAAGCAGTTACTTATCATACTTAAGCAACCCAGTTAATTAGTAGGACTTTCTGGCTTCAGACCTGTTGTTGCTCTGACTGTAAACGATCTACGAAAAACTACCGGGACAAACATATTTACGTGTTTTTTCAAAGCGCGGAAGACCAGAGTGGTATCCTAGATACTTTAAAAAAATGCATATAATTATATGAGTTGAAAGGGTCACGAGTAAACAAAAAACATTTTGATGTTTTATGAGGGCGTGTCATGTGTCCAGCATTTTGCTCTAAAAACCTGTTAGGTTTTCGCAATTTACCTTTGTAGTTTTACCACATGAAACCAAACAAACGGGCATTGACAGCACAGTTCATGGAAACTTTGAAATTCCCCGAAACAGAACTAATTACTGTATTCAGCTTTCAGTGAGAGGTAATTAAGCAATTTTAAATGTATTGGCAGCTGCTTTTGATGCTCATTTTAACTGAAATTCGGATGCGGGTTTCCGGAAATAAGAGATTAGTAAGCAGTAAGGCTGAGGCTACATTAGGCCGCGACGCGACCTGCGACACATGAGCGATTAAAACAAGTAAATGAATGCTCACGTATATGGCTACACCGTACATCAAATATTACTACCGATCTTTGATTTCTTTATGCGATAGGAACAACATTACTGAAATCACCGGCTACATCAACATATGAGCGAAATTGAAGCGTATTTATTAAAAAAAATTCTCACTTGCACGACTAGTTCAATAGTGCTGCTAAATATGCGTGTGGCTACATTATGCGTATAGTAAACCGCGATGGATAGTAAGCCTCATGAATCGCTCTTGCTAATTCGTTGTTGATCGCCGGGTCCCGTTGGATGTGGGTGGCGCAGGACCGATGCATGTGGAAATCTTTGGGGGAGGCCTTTGTCCAGCAGTGGACGTCTATCGGCTGATGATGATGATGATGAAACAGTTTTGAGATGAAATCAAGGGGGTGGCTAGGAGCTAGTAATGATGATAAACTTTTAACAACACAGTAAAATACGCACTAGCACGCCGTCTATGCAAATACTTACAAATAAAAATAGATTCTAAAATATCGTCGAAATATAAACTTAGAACTTTTTAATTTAGTTATACTCAGGTCGAAATACTGTGTTTAATCTAAGTTAAAAACAATTTAATTATAATTATATCAATTTGTGAATGTGACTTGACTATCGCAATATGCAGACATGTATTATACTTTACTACTCTATACTACATCAAGAGCTAAAATTTCAAGTTAAACGAGTGTATAAAATACAAAATATTTATTTCCGATTAAAGTACATCGCATTTTGTCACTTATTTGTGACGCCGTACAGGGAATGCCTTTGCTCTTCATGTATATATGACAATGGCGTTTAAAAGCTTAATGTGGATGTAAACAAAGCCGCAGATTAAATAGTAGCCAACTGGATGTATCCAGTTTGCTGTTAAAGTCCGTTCAAATAGAGGTGGAACAAATTTGTTCCATTTATTTGTATCAATAACACATCCCCCGTATAGTAGGGAAAAGATATAGAGGCCGGTGTATGTTTTCATATGAGTGGAAGTCAACAATGGGAAATGGATTAATATTGTGTTTGCTGCCGATAGCTTAGCAGTGTATTCCTAGTAATACGGTGTGTTTGTGTTATACCTAGGTATTTTTGGCTTTTCTTGGCATTTGGCACCACAAAGAATAAAACAATCCCCCAAATTACCTGTGCTTTTATTTAAAATTCAAAATTCAAGGCATTTATTTCACTTAGACCATTTAGACATTTATGAATTTCCAAAGATTTGAGTCGAGACGGTTGGTCAGAGGTGACGCTAGTTGGCTGTTCCAAAACGTGGGTCTATATGCAGAAGAACAAGAAAGAAACTACACGGATACTCTGTTCAAAACTTCATGTTTTACTGTACAACGGCATCAATCGACAAGATCAATGTCAATTTTAAGGAACATATTGTATAGAATTTCGTCCTGTATTTCTAACAAATTCTTTCAAGGTCAAACAAAAACTTAACAACATTCATACTTAAAACTTGACACAAACAATATTTTTATAGACCCAAACATTCCCACGGTACCTTCAAACTGGAACCACGTTACGTGTTGAAAGATTCCCGCCAATATTACAGTAATTTTCGCCTATTCGACATTTTTATCATCCCCAAGGGGAGATAATTTAGTCCCCCGCACAAAGGAAATTGAAGAGGGAAGGTAGCAATTTGTATTTTGTGTTAAAGTCAATATTGTATTTTATTTTGGCTTGTTGACGTTTGGCGATTGTGTTGTTTATACCTTCTTGTGACGTTTTAGGCAGCTGCTTCGTTTTTAACACCCGAAGCAACAAGAAGGGTGTTTTAAGTTTAACCTTATGTGTGTCTGTTTTTTTGTCTGTCTATTTGTGTGTCAGTCTATCCGTGGTACCGAAAAAATCGGCCATTGAACTTTTGTTTTCGCGAATTGCGAATTCCGAGTTCCATAATAAAAGTGGTTGGTTTTTATGGGTAGAATCATCTCCTAGCGGGTTTTTCCAGACCAAAAATACACGTAGTATACTGCGTAAAGTTTACTACTTACAATGAATGTAAGTCCAAAATTGCCACTCTGCCTAAAACAAGCGTAGTTAATGCCCGTGCCTTCTCTGTACAAGAACAGATACCTTTGCCATGCAGTAAGACCACGGTAACCAGTAATAAGGTAGATATTATTATCACTTCCTCTTAAACCAGCATTGTTTGGGACCAAATTAATAAATTAAATGCGGCCTTTTATTTTATGACGTGGCGTGACGTCGTGTGACGTCATGTGGACTGAGGGAGGGTTAAAAATAGGTGAAGGGTTCTTGCCGAGTGGACGTCAGCGTGCGTGCTTTCATCAAGTCGTTTACGACGTCGGAATAAATTAGAAATAGGGGTTTTATATTTTTGGTGTTTACAGTTTAGTGGTAAATTGTGTGGTATAAAATTAAATTAGGGAAGAATATTAATTAGCGTTGGTGTGAGTAGAGGAAAGTATTTGTACAGAAAGGTGTCCTTTTTTATTTTCTTCAGATCGTATAGTTGCGGTATCGAATAAAGTTTTAGTACAATTAACTCAAATATTCTTTTTTCTGTATAGAATGGATTATAGGAAACTTAGGTACTACCTTAAAATTTTGTCAGCTTTAAAAGTTTCTCGAATTTCCCCAACACTCTTCCATCTTGTTTTATGGTGAGATTTAAAATACAAATTCTTATTCCGTGCCTAACAAACATAGTTTGTGTTTGTAAACTCACAAACTATAGAGGAAAAATTTACAGTTCCGTTCTCGAACAGTTGGCCTGTTATTATAGGGCCCCGTTCGTCCGTTATGGAATTATTGATGTGTTTTTCTGACCGATGTTCCTTCCTGTATCTCAGAAACTACTGTATTAAAAATTTTGATGAAAATACCTACTTATAGGAATTTAATTTTACATTAAACTTCTTTTCTTATACTTACGTTCCAGCAATATCAATGAAAACCGGACCTATTTTTTTATTTCATTTACAGTCTAATTAAAACCTGAACTATATCACAATATAGTTAACTTGTTGGTTAGTTAGTTGTAGTGAGCTATATTGTGATATAGTTCAGGTTTTAATTAGACTGTTAATGAAATAAAAAAATGAAAATGAATGATGGTGAAATTCAGGAAGGTATTATAGTTGAGTGTGCTCAACTATAATACCTTTCCGAATTTCACCAACGCTTTTGTTAATTCAGCAACATACGAATTCGCTAATTAATATCACGGACAGAATAAGGGTAGGTTCTCACATTTCCAACGGTACGCAACTATGTGTTGCTAATTGGCAAGTGAGGAGGTTCCTCTAATTACTACACGGAGATACCATGGCTACCACTTAGTTCCACACCTAGGTACACTCGCCAAAATTAATTATTTTTAACCCTTGACACAAATAGTTGGGCGTTGGCGTTATTTTTCAATTCTTATACATGTTTCATCAAAATCGGTGCAGCCAGAGTTATCAACTCTTTTGTTTGCTGAAGTCGAGCAGGGTTTTTCGCATGACATGAATTTGTGTTACAAATTTTAAAATAATAGAGTGTTCATGCCCACTGTGTCCACAACGGTGGATCAGTCCTTGATTACCTATCTGTTTTGACAATTGTACTTACACTGCTAATTTCAGTCGTGTCGATGACCTCTCACACGTGCCCAATATAATCAAAGTTGAATGTTTTTGGAACAAAATGACACTTTAAGTTGTCTGATTCATGAGTGTTCAGGCCATGATAAGGACTCATAATACGGTAGTTTCCACCATTATCAACTGACGTACTTTTTATGAGCTGTCAAAACGCCATTCTCCAATAGATTTTGTATGGCAATGGCGACTTATGACGTCACTAAAATAACAACTCAGTTGACTATCTATTTATTGATTTCAAAACCACTAAAAATAAAATTTTATAGCAAATTGAAAATGAACCGAATTTATTAGGCTGAAATTAATAGAGGTTTTATAGGAATTGTGTCTAACATTTATTGGTTAATGGTGGAAACTACCCAATTACTAATAACCTATTTCCCTATTTTCAAAGTTGGTCGTAGAATAAAATTTAGTCATATTTATCAAACTTTCATCACCCAACAACCGTTACTATCAATTCTATATTGGCTGTGTGTTCAGCGTTTTTCAGTTATTAGTTTGATAACAGTGGCATACACTGGTTTAAATACTAGATAGGTACTGTGGTATTATTTTAATGAAATCAATTTGGCATAAAATGAGATAAAGTGTAGAATTTCAATTGCCTATATGGCAAGCAAGCCACTACTTGACAACAAATCATTGTAGTCATAACTTGCTACAACGTACGACTTGATAAGATTTTACTCTAAAACTATATTTGAGCGTAGCAGTCAGGTTTTATTGTAAGACCTGATCTGAGATGATTTATAATAGTACAACAAAATGTTGGCACAATTATCTGACCCACCACTTTCTTTTGGGTAAGGTTATTGTTGCAACATGCTAACTATTATGTGAACATATGTTACAACATGTATTAAAAATAGTCCTATTTACTCAGCTGACATTCTCATACCTAGGCTTAGACTAAGGAAAACGACATTGTCAATAATAAAAAGGATTTTCTATGAACTTGCGCGGAGTGCATTGAAACTTATTGCATTTCTGTCACGAACTTACTACGTGACCTGTTCAACTGGTAAAGTCAGAACGCATGGCTTCACTCTCGTCAAAGATACTCTTCTACTTCGTCATGTCTGTATTATAAAGTGCAATGGACTATGAAAAGGGAAAATGTTTTGCAGATCATTTAAAAATCGAAAGATTAGGACTAAAGGTTGCGGAATGTTTATATAATAGTTACCGTGACCCTGGAACATAAAGGGCAACCGAAGGAACATGAGTGGGTTTTAGTCAGTAAAAGTCTGACACGCCCTCCCGCCGCACCCAGAACGGGAGCAGTCATTTGATGATTTCCCAATCACCAAAAAAAAAACAATTAGGACTAAAACTTTCTTGTAAATTTTTCAATGCTATGGATTGCAGTATTAATTTATTGTGTTTCTAGGTCTATGTATTTATATCTAGCTCTATCTTCTTAATATAAAAGTATGTATGTATTTATTACATTTTATCCGTATTTTTGCATACTATTTTTGTCTGAATCACCCGGTTATTTAATTAAGGCTTTCTAAAGTAATCTTTTTTCATTTTATGGTTAAGTTTAATAAAAAAAAGAACGATAACAGTTGACATCTGTCAACGCCGACATTAAAAAGTTACTCAAATGCATTACGACTTTGCGTGCCTGTAATCTCTCTGTTTAGCTATGACGTCGCTAAATTAATTAATTCTTTCGAAGTGAGTGACGTTCACAAAGGATACCACCATTTAAATTAAAGAGCGAAATAAAAAGGTGTGATTTAATTTGGAATATTTGCCAGTATTTAATAAATTTAAACAATTTAAAAAAGCTAGTTAATTTTGTACTACTTACTACCAATAATGTATATCACAACTTAGTACTTGTTGCTGCTATTACCAAGAAAGAGATGCAAAAAAAATGTCAAGACACTAAATAGGATAGTTATAATCGATTGCAATATTGCATGTATTGACTAGGCAATAAATAAATAAATATCTAATAAAATGTCGCAAAAAATGTACAGATATTATAAGTAGCTGTGGACTTGTTGACACGTGAAAGCTGTTGAAGAAGTGTTTAAGAAACTTGCTGTTTTTTTAAACCTTCGAACACACGTAATTCGAGACACAATAGAAAGACAATAGCAGCCCGACAGCTGGCTGTCGGTTAGTCGTTGAAAGATAAAGCCGCTGATAATCAGAATAACCTAACCTCTTATTCGGTAAGTACGATCTTCTTGCTAAGCTAGGCTAGGAAGGTCTTAAAATAGGGCCAAAATTGCTATATTTGTTTTTTTTTTAACCCTTGGGGTGCCTGGTAGGCAAAAGTCACGCGGTGTGCCTGGTGGGTTTCTAGGACCCGAAAATAAAATGGAGTTTTTATGTTACAAATTGCGTCTGAATATTAAAGTATAAATTTATATTAATACTATATAACTACAATAATAGGTGAAATAAGAAATAAATCCATACATAAGGAGTTTATATACCTTCATTAAATAAATGAAAAACCTCTTTATTTTACATAACAAAAATCCAGGAACACAACCAAAATTCTTGGAAGGGTTTTTTAGACCCGATCGTGCAATAAATGCGTCTAACTTGAATGTGCAGGCATAATGGTCTGCTGGGAGGATGGCAAAATGGCTGCTAGTCTATATTACGAAGCTACTCAGGAGTGTGGAGGTCTTGAACCAAGATTAAAATGTGTACTGTCAGACCCACCAGGCACCCCAAGGGTTAAGAATTCAATAACTTATATCAAACTTATTTTTTTACAAACAATTTAAACTCGTTAAACTTTGCAGTTTGACGGTGAGAAGCGCTCGTGTTTTATACAAAACAAAATTAAACTTAAGACTAAACACAAATACATTAAACGTAACCTACAACTTAGTTATAATTTTTTGTATTTTACATCACCGATATTTTCAAATAAATTAGTTACTTCACTGGTCAATTTTACTCGTTTTCATAGTTCTCGGATACAAAGTTTAATGGAAGCCCTTTTATAATGATTACTTTAGTCACTCCAGTAACAGTTATAGTAAAAGCTTTTAAATCATTTTAATTAATAAAATATAAAAGCTTTTTGTGCAATAACGTGGAAAATGTGCGGTTTGGGTGAGGTGTGTCAATGTGAGTTTTCATAAAGTTACAGTTGATATTGTTTTTAGTTTTCCAAACAGATAAAATATAAGAAACGACTTCTTTCTCCCTTTGTCTGTTGGTCAAGGCCCTTTTTCCTTGTAAAAGCATCAAAATGAAATAAATAAGAAATACACAATTCATTTAAGCTGTAAAAATCAAATTTCTAAGTCAATTCAATCCAAAGAGCCGTGTGCGTCACTTATTCTTTAAGACACGCAAGAAAATCCAATGGACAAATCTGAATACTGTAACATAATAATTAAGATTGTTTGTAACTCTCAGTTTGCGACCGATTTTTTTTTTCAATTTATCTAGAAAAGTAGGTACCTTCAAAGTGAAATGTTGAAGACTGTACACCACATTGATCTAGCCATGTGCAGATAAAATGGGAAAAAAATCAAAAAGCGAAATCTTTACTCCAATGTCGCTCAGGAAAGTCTTGACCTTATTTTAAAATTATGATTATAAAAAAGTCCTACATTTTGCCACGCTAGAAACTTGCCCATTATAGACCTCGGTATTGCAAATTACCGAGGAGGATGGTAATCTACCTGAAATATTAAGAGGGGAAAAGAAAACGCAATATATACAGGATCGTCAGGATCATTATAAACGCAAAGAAAGTAAGGGAAAAAATCGTAACATTGCACAAAAGTATAATGTTGTATATGTCGGATGGATGAAGGGGTTGATCATGATGACATCATCAGGGATGGCTTTTCTTCATTATCTTGGTGTATATTAAAACACAGCAAAGTTACTTGATTCAATCAAAACATCTGTCTCTTCTTCACGCCTAAACCACTAAACCGATTGGAATGAAATTTGGTACAGATATAGTCTGGGACCCAAAAAAGGACATAGGATAGTTTTCATCCCGGAAATCCCCCGGGAACGGGAACTATTTTTCTACGCGGACGAAGTCGCGGGCAAAAGCTAGTATACTTATAATCACGTCAAAGTGAACAGACAACTTTGTACTTCTTTCTAACGATATTGGGAAATAAAATAGAATAAGATTTGGTACAATCAAGTTCAAAGATTACATCCAGAGAAAGTTTAAAAAGTTAAAATTTTCGTTTAAATTTAATAAGAACTTCCCCTAAGAGAACTAATAGATTTGTTGGTCGTATCTACGAGTATGGCACTGTACCACAGAGCTTCGTGCCGATAGACACAGGTGCACACGAACCCCAGCATTATTCATGAAAGCTGTAAATAAATGTCAGAGAGAACCGTGAGGGATGATACCCCTCTCATATTTGGGCGGGTATGAATGTAATACAGTCGTAAATACAAGTCTTTATGGTGGACGGAGCGCGAAATAATTTTAGATAAGTAGTGTTTTATTATACAGAGTTTTTTCTGCGAGTTACATAGACATACATAGTTGGAATGTAATAACTGAACCTTTAACCTCCGTTGCTGTAATGAAAATACCTATTACATTTAGTCTCATAAACCCTTATTCTCATCAGTTATTTGATCGTGCTATTTATTGGTATTTGGACGATAACTTATGGAAAAAATTATACTAACCTTTTCAGTCATAGAATTTTGTCTCAGAATATTCGTATTCATTTATTAGGATACTTACCGTAATGTTTAGTTCGATTCATAAAATATGATCTCTCGATAGGTTTGTCAATTTTCATAATAACGACATTTGCGGGCGTGGTTGGCAGTAGTGGTTAAGTGGAATTTGTGGTAGTGCAGTACGTAGCGGCGCGGAAACACGATAACCGCGCGGATTACATAATTATTTCGTTCGATTTATTTCACTATGAACTGCGCGGTGGGCCGCGCTTTTACCGTACGTGTGTTAAAAAAGAAAGAAAAACTGTTAATTCGCGCATAATAATACTACAAACATTTAGACTTATATACTAAAAGTCTTAAACTAATAAAAGATAAATAGCTTTACTAACACGCAAAACGGCTAGCGACGCTGGTTTTCTGCGCTAGCCGGCGACCTGTTTTCTGTCTCGGAACAATAGCGATCAACAGTCACTCTTTGTTCCGAAAGAGAAAAGGGTGATAGACATATAAGCAAGTACACGTACTTATAGCTCGACGACCTTTCTCGCCAGTGTATCAACGTAAGCACGAAACCGCCGCCGCGCCGCCGCGCAAGTACGTCGGCGATCCAACCAAATTGAAATTATGTGTGCGAGCCGCGAGCCATCATAAGTTTGTTCTGTGCAACGACAGTGCGAGCAAGCATCAAGTGTGTCCGTTATCGAGCCGAACCGAATAAGTTCGCGATCCTAAAACCGTGAACTTAAAAGCTTATACGTCAATGATTTATTGTACGTCATCACTTCTTTTAGGCACCAACGGGTAATTACTACGTGTATTTTTGGTCTTGAGAAACCCGTCTTCATATAGGTATTATGGTCTGGAGGGCATTGAACTTTTGATAGAAACAGCTGATATTTTTTTCGCTATATCGGTGTTGGTTCCATAATAAAAGTTCTTTCTTTTTAATGGTAGAATCATCTCCTAGCGGGTTTTCCAAGACCAAAAATACACCTTGTATAGAAGCATGTACTTTGCAAAACAGTTACTAATTACGAAACGGGAACCACATAATACTGTACGTACTACGACTAATCTGTGGTACTACTGCGGTAAGCGAGTGTGCAAAAATACACTAGATGACACTTTTTTGTCCTTTACAGATAATAGTATTAAATCTTAGCTTTACCCGATTTTATAACAGTTTCCGCGTATTTTCAACCAACAATTTTTAAGTAGAATAGGTTAATGGTTAACTTCTAATGGGATGACGTCAGTTTGTCAATTTTAAGTAACACCTGCCTGGAAGATAATTTGGAGATAGTAGCGTACTATATTATTTACAACCTCTCATTATGTTTATGGTTGTGGAAATATCTTAATGGAAGTTCAGCCATGTGACTTCTGTCAAGCATTTTGAGTGGCTATTGAGCTTAACTGTTTACCATTCATATGATAAATTAAATTAAAATTAAATATTCCTTATTTCAGGCAATTTTTAAACCCATAGCACAGCTGTATAAATAAAACACAAATATTAAAGACAAATTCTAACTAAATAATAACAATTATAAACTTAAACCTATATTTAAATTAAGACTAAACTAAAAAGTCTTTCATTTCTCTCATAAGATGGACACCATGGAACACAGCAGTCACAATACTATTACAGTTCATAGCAAAATACGTCGCATATAAAAATACGTCGATTATTTAATAAAAAAAAAATATATCTTTACGTCTAAAATAAAATATAGATCATAGAATATACGTAATGAAATCCTAGTTGTCCTCCACGGTTTTATCCGCTTTTTCGATAACTTCACCGCTTCTGTGAGTGATATATAGATTATGTGTATTCTGATCTATAAGCCATACATAAAACTGCAAAGTTTCAACAAAATCCTCAGAGTAGTTTTTGAAAGGATAGTAATCATCCTTCTGTTCATCCATTTTCACAAACTTTCTCATCAACGTATATAGAAAACTAGCTTTTGCCCGCGACTTCGTCCGCGTGAAACAGTTCCCGTTCCCGGGGGATTTTCGGGATGAAAACTATCCTATGTCCTTTCTCGGGTCCCAGACTATATCTGTACCAAATTTTATTCAAATCGGTTCAGTGGTTTAGGCGTGAAGAAGAGACAGACAGACAGACAGACAGAGTTACTTTCGCTTTTATAATATTAGTACGGATAGTACGGATGGTAAACTGACTGATTGAATGACTGTGGATATATCAACGCACAGCAACTGGCCTTAGAGACATAAAACTTGCAGGGTATGTTCTCTATAAAGAGTAAGCAATCATTAAGATAAGATTTTCAGAAATTTCAAGCATAGAGGGTTAAAATAGGGGATAGAAGTATCGACATTAACGCGGGTGAAGTCGCGGGCGAAAGCTAGTTTATAATATAAGTAAGACTAGTAAAATTAAACTTGCATAAGCCGTGTTACTCTATAGGTGTGTGTGGAAGTGTCGTAAGAGACAATTTACGATTCCACAGGGAACTGTGTACAGGGGACAGGCAAAAACAATGGCAGATTTATATACTTTCTTAAGTCCCCTTCAAGCTTTATTTATCTTGGTCCAGAGTTAGTTCCTAACACTTAAGTAAATTGAGATATAAATAACGTTTCTCGGCAAGGACCAATGCTGAATATGTATAATAATACCAGCTTATTACTGTTCCACTGCAGGGCAAAGGGCCTCTTCTCATACAGAGAAGGCACGAGCATTGATCACCACGCTTGCTCAAGGCGGATTGGCGATTTCGGACTTATATTCACTACAAGTCCAGGTTTCCTCACGATGTTTTCCTTCACCGATGTCTGTGACGTCCAAGATAAACTTTAGAAAGTACATATGAATTGAAAAAGTCACATTGGTACTTGCCCGTATTCGAACCCGCAACCTCTTGATAAGAGGCGGGCGCCTTAGCCACTAGGCCATCACGACATACGAATCACGAATATGTATAATGCTATCAAAAACATAACCTGTAAAAATACCAAGTCTCGCAAAGTCACAACTCAGTTCTTCTGCTGTAAAATGTTGTGAGATCCTCGTATTACCAAGACTGTTAATTGGGTTTAGTTAAAGTACGTGATATGCAACATTATATTTATTTATTGAGACAGATAGTTTTTTTTTTGGGTCAGGGCGGAGAGAGTGTCAGACTTTTACTGACTAAAACCCACTCATGTTCCCTCGGTTGCCCTTTAAGTTCCGGGGCCGCGATAACTATTAAAACTATTCCCCAACCCATTGAGACAGATAGTTGCAACTTACTCCATGCTAACATCAAAGCGTTAGAATATATTATATTATTGTCTTAGTTGGTCAACGACAAAGACTAACCAGAAAGTAATATTTGTTGTTTTTTGTATAAATCATTGGTTGCAAGCCTGCTTATGAGCAGACTTCATCCTTGATGTTTAGTCACAGCCGCCTGTAGACATCTGCAGTACCAGAGGCCTCGCAAATGTATTAACATCCTAGAGATAAAGATGATATGCCTCATCTTCTGGTAATTCTACTGGAATAATACCATTTAATTTGAAACACAGCATCACTGCTCTGCGGCAGAAATAGGTTAAGCAGTTATTAGTAGGACAAGATCGAGTGCGAAATGAGCAAGTTCGCCGTAGTTTTAAAGTGGCATCTATTATCGGAAAAATTACAAACTCCAGACTAAGGTTGTTAAGCATTGTGACATTGGCGGGGTTTGTGTAGTGGAGATTAATTCATACTATATCAGAAAGCTTTACAAAGGTTTATTTATAAAAAGAAATGTACAAAATAAGTGACTGAATTACAGAATCTCAGGGGGTGAGAGCGCCGGCGTCACTATCGCCTGCTTCACGACACTCCGGCGGTCAGGACCCCGCCAGATGGAACCCCCAGTTACCTGGGGGAAGTCCGGCGGAGAACGACCAGCGACAGGAGTGCCGACTTTGGGGGCGCGCCTACAGAGGGGTTCGGGGCCCCCCCGCCCTACGGATCCCAGATCGAGCCGGTCACTTTCAGGCAGGTGGGGGCCGTGGGAGGGCCGAGTCTTTGTCTGCCGCGGCTTAAATAAGCACCCGAGGTCTGCGGTGCGGGGAGATGGTGGCGCTCGCGTCCGAGGTGGTAGGCCATCGTGACAGTATTGGCTGCGGGTTGTTTGAAAGATATACCGCGATTCCGGACACGAAGGGCTGAGAAAGATCGTGGATGGTTTTTAGTCAGTAGAAGCAAGACTACGTGATGACCACGTGGTAAAGAAGTCTTTTTCAATGGCTACGCAGAAAATAGGGGGTAGGCCTCAACCATGATGTCTGAAGGGTTATGAAAGAGTTAGGACTATCTACTGATGGTGCTTACCAGCGGAGAAAATGGCGTCTCATGATTAGGAATAGGATTAAGAGTAACGAGACGTGGAGGTATAAAAAAAGAATGAGAGTGAACGGTAGAAATCCGTACTTATATTATAAATGCGAAAGTAACTCTGTCTGTCTGTCTATTCTTCACGCATAAACCACTGAATCGATTTAAATGAAATTTAGTACAGATATAGTTTGGGACCCGAGAAAGGACATAGGATAGTTTTAGAACGGGAACTCTTATTCCACGCGGACGAAGTCACGGGTAAAAGCTTGTAAGTCATAAATAAAGCACTTTTGGCCTCTTTGGTAGAAAAAAAAATCCTTATATACTTAAAAAAATTCTTATTTAGCTTGTTTGTTATTTAACTCACATTTATTTGCAAACCACATTGTTCCTACCCATGTTCCGCCAACGAGTACCCAATTCAAAGAAGCACATTTTAATTAGACCCCAAGTTTTGTGTACTTGTAGAAAAGAGAAATTTATGGTTCCATTTATTTAGGGCATGATGTGTTAAATTGTTTCCCTGTTGAGGGAAACGTGATACATATTTGGGATGATTGTTTAACTAATCAAGCGTAAACAAAACTGCTTGTATTTAATTAAAACCTGATATTTACCGTTTCAAACCACTCGAGCAGGCCGTAAATAGTAACTGATTTAAAAGCAATTTATTTGAATGAACTACTAAGTTTTTTGAAAAAGTACAGTGCCCAAAAATGCTAGACCGAGATAAGTATAAATGTACTCTTGTTACCAAGAAACCTTCGTAGATTCGTAAGGAGCAAGTGTGAGTTTTAGTGACTAAAAGTCTGACAGTCCCTCCCCGCCCAGGGCGGGAGAAGTCATTTGATGATTTTCCATCCATCCGTACTAATATTATAAATGCGAAAGCAACTCTGCATGTCTGTCTGTCGGTCTCTTCTTCATGCCTAAACCGATTTGAATGAAATTTGGCACTATAGTCTGGGACCCGAGAAAGGACATAGGATAATTTCCATCCCGGAAATCCCCCGGGAACGGGAACTATTAATCCACGCGGACGAAGTCGCGGGCAAAAGCTAGTAAAAAATAAATAAAAAATACATCAGTTGTAATACTTGTAATACACAAATGGTCCGATAGATGTCGCTACATAACAACCACCAGCAAAAACACAATCCCAGGAGATTGTATGTTTGCTTTTCCGAATAACCATGAAAGTATAAACTGTGTTTCAGATGTAAGTACCAAAAGGGAAAAATATCTTTTACACTGTTTACACAGACCACCTAAGTAAATAACACGTAATTAGAAGGAAGGTGTTGTTTTCTGTTTGTTCACCTTGAGGGAAATTGGCAAAATTATCCTTTTGTTTTTAACAGTACAGTCACTTATATAAGAAAATAATATACAAGAAAGTGCTTACAATAAATTAAATATATATAAAACTAGCTTTTGCCCGCGACTTCGTCCGCGTGGAATAATAGTTCCCGGGATTTCCAGGATGAAAACTATCCTATGTCCTTTCTCGGGTCCCAGACTATATCTGTATCAAATTTCATTCAAATCGGTTCTGTGGTTTAGACGTGAAGAAGAGACAGACAGACAGACAGAGTTACTTTCGCATTTATAATATTAGTACGGATAAAGTTAATATAAATTATCCTTTTAATTAATTAATGTATGTCACAAGGTTTAAAATATTGTAAATACTTATTTTATTATTAGCTGTAGTTAGGTTTTTCGTTACTACTCCGCTCTGCTGTGCTGCTTATACATCTGACTATGGAAGTTTCATACATTGGCGCGTTTAAACAAAAATAAATAATTATCAAAAACCCAACAGCAACATCGGAAGTCGGTGGCTTTGTTTCTGTTTCATGTTATTTTTGATTATTTAATTAAAATTATTTTATTTCTCCTTTTTTTCAAATTAGGTACTAATATAATGTCACTTCCACAGCTGAGACGGATTCAATGACACATGTCTGACATAATTATGTCGAAATCTGATAAACAGTTAAATCTGTAGTGTAGAACGTGCCATAGAATGAGACATACATCAATACCTGCTTACATACACTCAAAAACATAACCCTCCTTTAGGCAGTCGGGTAAAAATAGGTATAAATAATTTTCTGTATTATTATATGAAGTTCTAATCAAAATTAAAGCAAAAATTATTTATAGGTTTTGTACATATTATGTTTAATTTATATAATTTAGTTTAATTTCTAGTTAAGTTTAATTTGTTTGAAAATAAAGCACAAATTGTAAATCAAAGTTCTTTTGTAGCTAGAATTTACGAAGACTAGATAAAAAAATCTAGTTACAATATTCCACTAGAAGATATGACACCAGTGTCCCATTAAAATGACTTTTCGACGTAATATTTACTTTATATACAACAGTTTTAAAAGGACTCCTTACTCATTGCTCGGGGGCAGGTTTTCCCAGAAACACGGTCAGTTTCAACAACCTCACGGCGATGTTACGAAACCTAACAAATAAAGTTGTTCGACAATTACGTAAAAATATTTTACTTTTTTTGTGATGTTTTTGCCCTGTTGTTGATTTCATTAAAAACTCCGTGACGAAATGTCGTACACAAATTATTTGAGAAAGCGCTTCTTGTTAGCATTTCTTCATTGTTTTACACGCTTTTGTAATATTATCCTGCAGAGGAACTTAGTTTATTTACTTGACTACACGTTTGCTGCAACCCAATTAAATAAAGCCAAAGTGTTTATTACTGACTACTCTAAGAAGAAACAACTGAATTTGTTGCAATTGATTTTCTTAGAGGCAAATATCTCTCTTATTGTTTCTTCTGAGAGATAAAAATCTCTTTTATTGTTTCTTCTGGCAGGTAAAAACCTCTATTTTTGTTTCTTCTGGAAGGTAAAAATCTCTTTTCTTGTTTCTTCTTACTCTCTGTACAATTGTATTGATTAAGGTGCTCCAAAGATAAGAGAAAAACACAGATTCGGGTGGACCTATCCAGATCCCGATATTGTAGACATTTGTCGGTAATCGTTTATCTTAATTAAAATTGTGAGCAGCCCAATTTCGAGCGATAAGAATCAAAGAATAGTATCAAACAAAAATTAATACGAATAAACTCAATTTTTACCAATAAATACTCTAATCCCTTGCAATAAAGAACGTTAATCTCAAGGACACAGAAGTTATAATTAAAAAACTTGCCTCAACTTACGGTAAGTAGCCGTAAGTCGGAAATTATTGAGACACTCTGAAACTGATACAATGATAAGTTTCTTACATCATATTTTATAGGAAAAGTTCTTTACTTCATGACGAACATAATAACAAGTTCCGAAGATATTTATTACTTTTTTACGTTGTTTAGGCCAAAAACTTAAGTTGTTCTTGTCTTCTACTGGCATATATATTTTTTGGATCGCTTATGAAGTTATAATCCTTAAGCTTTTAAATCGGAATATACAAGGTGAAAGCTTTCAAAGAAGGCACTAAGGAGAATTACCTTAAACCGTTGCAGTTATGAAAACCGTCGTAGAAGACTATCCAATAATGTTCGTAAGGGTTGCGGAATGTTATGTTTATAACAGTTACCGTGACTCTGGAACATAAAAGGCAATCGAAGGAACATGAGTGGGTTTTAGTCAGTAAGAGTCTGACACGCCCTCCCGTCGCACCCAGGACGGGAGCAGTCATTGGATGATTACCCACTTACCAAAAAAAAAAAAAATGTTCGTAATTTTCTGATTCTCATTAACATATTTTCAAAAAATGCACAAGATAGAGTTCAAGCATGTTTTGTCAACATTGATAAAAAACATGGAAAAAAACTCTTTACTTCATCTAAAATGTGCGCGTTTTTTTGTATGTCAATTGGTGTTTGTTCTTGTATTGATCAAAACCTCCTATTGTACAGAATTGAAAAAAATATGTAAAATATAAATATAATATTACAGTATCAATATAAAATCGTGTATCAATACAAAAGTATAGTACAAAAGTACAATACAAAAGTAGAGTATACTTGTATCATTTGCCGTCTAACAATATCCATTTCCTTGTTACAGATCAAACAATGCTACCCAAGTTCAGTGTGAGTGTAAGTGCCAAAGTGTAGTGCCAATATGGGGTGTACCCCAAGCATGTTGCTGGACCACAAAAGCCGTCGCCGCGACAGCACGGGCTCCCAGGAAGCGGCCCTGGCTAAGGTGGCCCCTACCCCAGTCTGCAACAAAGCTGTCCAGGCCGCCAAGGCCCCCAGGGCCTCTTTGGAGTCAGACGGGTTCAGCATCCAACTGTCCAGCAAGAAAGACAGCTATGTCTCGCAAATGGGAAACAATTTTGCGACCCAGCTGCATATTAAGAGGATATCTGGTGAGTTGTGTTTGTGTACATAGAGCTATGGTCTTCGGCAACTCTAGGATTTTTGTTTCGCGGATAGGTACTTAATTTTGTTGGTTTAAAGTTGGTTTTTCTTTGAAAACAATACTTAACCTTTTACAGTGAGTATACAGTATGATACTGTAGTTTTCTGTCTTGTTCTAGGGAGTTCTGGAAAATCACACCTAAATTAAATGATAAGAACACTATGAATTACTATACTTCGTCTTTCGTTTATAGTAACTATTTTCAAAATAAAGAGATTTTGAGTAATGAATTTACAACGATTTTAGCTAACTAGAATTTTAAAATATATTTGCATACTTATTCACAGTTAGATAAGACTTAACAAAGCTGATATGAATAAATTAAAAACAAAAAGTTTTGCAAGTCCGGCCTACGTTTTTCAGTGCGTAAGTGTGAACACTATTTTCGTTTAATATCACTTCAAAGAAAATACAATTTCCAACACTGGAAAAATCACGCAAAATGGAGCACAAAGAAGAAGCCACTTACGTAATTTCATTTGCTCATGGTTTTAATTTGTAAAAGTCTCAACGATAATTAAAATGGGAAAATTTCCTTGACCTTTACGTAGTCCGCGCTTATCTAAATTAAACGTAGCAATTTTCCATCAAATTATTCTTAATTTTCATATAATTAATCAATTGGAAACGACGCTGACGTATCTCGTTATGAAAACAGTAATGATAATTGAAAGGTTTATATATTTTTTGGTAATATTTTTTTTCTTATCATTCTTTTTAATGAGCCGTGATTGTGATTATACGAAAGCTCTAAAATGACATTTTATGTAATATTTAGATTTTTAAACTTTCGCGTTTCATTATAACAAGATAGTATTATTAAATCGGGTATTAGCGCGAATAATATTTATTTAAATACCTTGGAAGGCTTGACGTTTCGACCTGGTTGCACAAAATGGTTGAAATATCCAAACAATTTCAATCGGGAGGACGACTTTAAATATAATATAACACAACCTCGCTTTTCTGCAAAGTCGGTTAACTCATTTGTGGATACGGTCAGCGTAGTGTGTAGACGGCCTAATATGGTGAAAAATAAAAATATGGGGGTCGATGAAGATTCATCTCCCGAATGCAGTAAGCTGTGACATCGCATCCTCAGTCTGCTTGCGACCACGACCTGTGCAACCAGGTCGAGACTTCAAGCCTTCCAAGGTATTTAAATAAATATTATTCGCGTTAATACCCGATTTAATAATATTATCTTGTTATATTTAGATTTTAATAAATAAGATACTTACCTAATTTTTCAAGGGTTCTTTGAATTGCATGAATTGTAAAATTAAAAGCTTGTTTTATTGCAACGTTGTTCCACAAGGAACGCAAGCTCCTTTTTATCAGAAGATCATTTTCTGACTGACCTTCTAGAGCAATAAAAATACTATGTATCATATACAATGTTAACTTTAATAAGTTATAAAATCAGGTTGAGGGAGTTCAAGCAATTAATCCTTCGAACACACGTGATTCGAGATACAATAGAAAGACAATAGCAGCCCGACAGCCGGCTGTCGCTTGGTCGTTAAAATGTAAGATAAGTAATGGGTACAAGTTACTTTTCAAGTATTGCAACATGATGGATTACATTATGGTACTCCATCTTGCATCGAAGGCAGGAACCTAAATAAATTTAGGTTCTAGTAGGATTACAATATTTGCTTAACAATCATTTATTATTACCGTTAACTATTCATATCAAACCGTCAAAACACACGACAGTCGGCTGTCACTTGATCGTTGAAAGGTTAACTTTGATTCAAAGTGTTAAATTAAAAGTGTAATCTTGAGCAATTAGATATTTACATTTATTTACACAGCAATAAAACATTTACAGTTAAAAGACACACATTACATTTTTCAGATAGCTGAAACGACGTCTATCTTTACTTCAGTTTTTTTTTACGTTGTTAATTTTTCGGACGTTGTAAGTATTTTAGATATGAAAATCTCTACGAGGGCCACTATAACACCCTTTTTCATCACTTCTAACGTCATTTTTTTAAATTGGGACTATCCCACCACACTATTCCCAACCACTGCAACTCCTGAAAGCCAGGATCAACAGTGGAGTCCGCCAGAAAAGCGCCGAGCAATGAAGCTCGACGACGAGTCCCGGAGAAACGATACAACTGTCTCAGATCCCGCAACGAAATTAATCAGAAAAGAACAGCGGAGGAGTAAGAAAAATAACGTCTAACGTCAGTGAAACAAAAACATTATAAGACTAAATAATAAAATTTGACAGAAATCGCGAATCTGCTTTCAACAAACGATACTTGCACCTCTGTATTAGAAAAGGCTTTCTGACGGATAATATTCTAATTTAATTTACTTTCACAAGAATAAAGTCGTGGATACTTAATAGCTAGTTGAATAATTGGACTGAAAAGGAACTATAGCCTATTCTGCCCTCTGAGCAATTATTCCGATGCAGTGGATGGTCTTAGTAATTGCCTGTAGTTCGTATCAGGCGCTAATTGCTAACGGGACTCATTAATTACTTTAACGTGTACTGTTTAATCTCCCTTCAGGGAATTGATGCATAAGAATTGCAGTGGAAACAGTGTAATCAATATTAGAGTGGACATACGTATGTCGCCAATGATCTAAGTTAAAAGGTGTAGATAGGTAATATACAATCAAAAAGTGGCACTTTAAAAGTTTGCTATTTGACCAACATGATACTGAGTACCACGTTGACATTTGAAGTTTATCTCTTTTTCACTCGCACTACTTTACTTCAATCATGTCATCCTACTTTGACGTGTAATGTATGTGCCCGTTATTGTGCCGTTTTTGAAGATAGAATTTCGTTTAGGTAACCTATCTACACTTTTTTACTTATATTATCATTGTATGTTGTTAAAAAAGGGTTTTAAGCAAATTAAATTGATTAAAAAATACCTTACGTATTAGTTTTCCGGATCTGTCTGTGTGTTCGAGATAAAGTAGATATAAGGGTTAGGAAGAGGTTTAAGAGATATAAAAATATTCTGAGACAACTTACACACGATTCCAAACTAAGCATAGCTTGTACGACGGTAACCAGACGACTGATAAACATACTTACGAGTTACCTATATTATAGCGCCATAATATAGCGGAAAAATGCAAAATATTTAATGTTTGCTACGCTATAAGTTGTGTAAGAAATAAAAGAGTACTTAGACTTTGAAAATGAAAAATTTATTACACAAAAACTGGCAATCAAAGAACACAAATTCATCAAAATAAAAATAAAATAAGATAAAGGTCTGTAAAAAATATATAAAAAGAACTTCAGACAGAAAATAAATGTAAAGGTAAAATTGGAATAATATAAAACACTTACATTAGATATTGATGCTAAAAATAATTAAACAGATTTTTTAAGAAGAATATCAATTAACATTCCATAGCTGATTATGATTAACAATTTTATCGATTTCTTCATTTAAATATTGTTTGATTCCAGTGACAACTTGACTACGTAGGTAAACCCTCTTGATTAGGTAGAAATTGCCGTGGTAAACCAGAATTGTGGTTTTTTGATATTGGAGTTTGTCGCTTATAATATTTAATAACTGGAGGCTGTACCTATAAATAAATACTCTTAAGAGAGATATTTTCATTTTATTTTTACATAATAATATACAATTTGTTTGATCGCAAAGAATGATCCTAATAAGGTAAAGTTGTTATTTATATGTTTGCTGGAGGGCTCGGTACGGGAGATATTATTTGGAAGTCAATAAAATAATAAGAAAGCGGGGCCGTTTTTGATAAAAATATTTCTTTTTATCAAAAACCAATGGAATGTTTTCTAAGATTTAGAAATTTAATTTAAATAGATATTTTAAAAATATAAGTAGTATTTTAATTGTTTTCAATTTAATTTTTAGGTATCCAATCCGAAATCAAGTTTAAAAAGAAATTACGGCCATATTTATTTTGTTGACAGTGCAGTGCAGTTTTGTGTTTTAGCTTGCTATTTTATTTTTTCCGATTCGGCAGATGTTTACCAGACTTAGCAGAATGCTAATGTTAGAAAGAAATTAGACTACTTTAAAAAAAATAGAATACTTTTAGAAAAATAAAACAATAATTAAAAAGCTTTTAAAATCAAAGTAAACCCAGTTGGTTTTCCAACTTGTTAGGTATTTAATGCCATATCGACTATTTGACATGCAAAAAAAGTTTTGAAATGAACCCGATGTTCGATATTTTGAAATCATTTTTTTTGATGGATGGATAGTTTTATTTCAATTGGTTCATTCAAGTGAATGGAAAACATACGAATTCTCTTTTATTTGAAACGGGTGTGACATAATGATACCACGCAGTGCCCACAGATTGAATGTTGGGTCGTTTTCGTCTTATAATATATTACTAAACTAGCTGTTTTTTTGCGGTTTAATCTACAATGTGATAGGTTTGGCTGCTCAAATGCTCAAAGCGCAATGTTATGCAGCCTTTGAGTTATTCTGATGGCAAAGCTAAGCTTATTATAAAGTTTCAACAAAATCTCTATAGTACTCTTTGCGTGCAAGAGTAACAAACATAAAAATTTTTCCAAACACTTCGATCACAATTGGAAAATTAATGTAATTTCAAAGAAATGATCGAAGTTCGATTAATCCATTAATTATGTTCATACCGAAAAACAAAGAAGGCCTTTTTTGCGGTTATAAAAAGAATCAATACGAAAATTATTAAACACTAGCTTTTGCCCGCGACTTCGTCTGCGTGGAATAATAGTTCCAGTTCCCGGGGGATTTCCGTGATGAAAACTATCCTATGTCCTTTCTCGGGTCCCAGATTATATCTGTACCAAATTTCATTTAAATCAGTTCAGTGGTCTAGGCGTGAAGAAGAGACAGACAGAAAGACAGAGTTACTTTCGCATTTATAATATTAGTACGGAAGTACGGATTATAAAAAATCTCCAGACTCGCAAAAGTTGGAAACAAATTGGAATCTGTATACAAAAGAGATATTTCACCTGACTCAAATGAATTAATTATAGTCACATAAAGGTATTGTACCAATTTAATTTAAAATGTCCCTTCGTACAATTGCAGTGTCAATTGTATACCTCTGGCATATGCGGGGCTTGGAAAGATATCACCAAATACCTACTTTACGTGACTGAAAAGCTATTGAATGTTCCTGATCTGATAACGTTTTAATTGAATTGGTTGCTACAATATCGAAGGTACATTTGGTAATTAATCTGTAAAACTTACTTAATCTGTGTATCTTACCTCGCAACCGACCTTCAAACCAACTCAGAGTTGCCAATACCCATATTTACAACCCACAATAGAAAACTGATGTTTTTCACCGTGTAAGTTTAAACAGATAAGAACCAGGGGTCTTTAAATATTAGTACTAATTTGCTCATCTTGTGCTGGCATGGCTGCGGATCGTGGGGTTCTTACTGAGTTCATTTCTTTCTCGGGCAAAAAGTGTTATAGAATTTTTCCACTAGTATTTTATCAGTAACAGCTCCAAGCTTAGTTGTTCGCGGTATGACGCACACAAAATACGTAGAGACGATTTCATAGTCCTTTGTCAGTTGCTTAGTGCAGTCAGAACCCTGAAACGACAATCGATATATTCTTAATCCTACATGTATAACTTAGCACGTACAAGTAACTTTAGCGAGAGAGAATACATGTTACCAAGTTGTACCAAAGTTCGAGCACTTCAAGTTGCTTGCAAGACACTTATTTATATGTAGATTTTACATAAACGCATTATGCTTGCACGTTAGTGTGATGGCTAAGTAGAAATATGCAAAGTTTTTCAAACTTGCTTAGTAAAGCGCAATATTGGATCAAAGAGTTAAGAAAATAGTTTCATGTAGGTACTCTGTTTGCATTTTAGTGCAAAGGATGTTTTAAATTACGTTAGGAAAGTATTAGGGTTGTTATTTTGTGTTTTTTGTCGAAGATATTTTATTATGTTTGGTCTTCATTTACATGTCACAGTCAAAATCAAATTGTTTATTTCCATCAGACCATTAAAAGCACTTCGGAAAGACAATGACATGTTAAAATAGTTGCTAGGCGTCTATATCAATATATTTGAACACCAATCTAAGTGTCGTTTCATTTGTATTATTAAATAACTAGCTTTTGCCCGCGGCTTCGCTCGCGTTAGAAATAGACAAAAAGTAGCCTATGTTACCCTCCATCCCTTCAACTATCTACACTTAAAAAATCACGTCAATTCGTCGCTCCGTTTTGCCGTGAAAGAAAGACAAACATACAGACAGACAGACAGACACACTTTTCCATTTATAATATTAGTATGGATGGACCATTGATATTTTATTCCATTGAATGGAACAGAGCAATCTGACGACAAAATGGTGACTGCTGCCAGAAACCAAGATGTCATATTTGAAAGCAAAACTATTCTAAACAAAAAACATGCTAGGATTGACTTCCAGCCTTATTGAATCCAGCTCATTACCTAAGTTTCACATTTAGTGGTTGTTACTGTATCTTATGTATTTTTAACTGAACAAAAGTTTACACAGTTCACTTGTGGTGAGAATTTCAACCCTTTGAGTACCGTGCCAGTTGTATATAGCACTAGAACTACTCTAACTTTACAAAGTGCCACTCTAGTGTCTATGCAGCACTGTACGATGTTTGTGACGTCATAATCGTCGGTGGGGATCTTTAAGCATTAGAAATTGCCCAAGGCATAGACAGTGCAGAGGGCAGCAACCAGTGAGTACCAAATTAATTTAAAACTCAGTTGTTGATCTACGGAGTTGAGAATTATATATATTATCATATAATTATGTATAATATAAAATGGTAAACTGACTGACTGTTGATATAAATGAAAGTTCAGCCCAAACTGCTGGTCCTAGAGGCATGTAACTTGGAGGGTGTATTCTTTGTGAAGATTAGGTAGGGTAAGTTCGCCTGTTCGCGTCCATAGACCAATTCGCGTCCATTTTACGGATCTCCTTCAAAAAATCCTCGAAATTAAGAAAACTTACACACCAGTCAAACAAATAGTCATTACCGGTAATACCTCAATGTATAAGAGACACGCACATAAAGTCAAAAGGTCCGTGCGACAAACCAATCCTGTTTAAAAAAATATTTTGTCCCGGCTATTTAACAAGAAAGCGCGAAAGCGCGGTTTTTTAGATAAAAAATAGTGTGCAGCGGTGCGTTCGATGGTAAGTTTTTTATTGTTTTATGTAAATTTTAGGATTAATAGCTGTTTCTAGACTTTCATAATGAATAAAGGAATAATGTTTATCATGAATTTGCTTAGGTTTTTTACATTTAACGATTAAAATGAGGTGGACGCGAATTACTACATCGAATTTACAAAACTTCCACTTTGCGTCCGTAATGGACGCAAACTGTACCCACAGTGGATAATAATAAATCCAATTGCGTCCACTAAGTATTTTAGTTAAATACAATTGTCTTCCCGTTCCCGGAGGCTTCCGGAATGAAAACTATCTATCTTATGTCCTTTCTCGGGTCCCAGACTATATCTGTAACAAATTTCATTCCAATGGGTTCAGTGGTTTTGGCATGAAGGAGAGACAGACAGGCAAACGGATTATTAATCAAGACTGATATTTAGCAAAAAGAACAGAACTGATTACTGTTTATTGTAAAACGTGCTATCATTATTTATGTACTACTTACAATCAATGTTGAGATGAAATATATTTATTTTAAAGACCAAAGTCATGTCCAACGTAACACCAATAAGCATTAAAGTAGACGGGGAGACATTGCAACATGTCCAAGAATACCTTTACTTGGGTCAAGTAGTCTCTTTCCAGGCTAGGCAAGACAAAGAAATTTCAAGACGAACGGATAACGCCTGGAAGAGCTACTGGTCCATGAAAGAACTATTTAAAGGTGAACTGCCTATGGCACTTAAACGCAAGCTCATGGACATGTGCATTCTCCCTGTCGTAAACTTACGGCGCGCAGACCTGGTCTCTAACTATGGCTCAGAAGTCCAAACTCAAGGTTTGCCAACGAGCAATGGAGCGCAGTATACTAGGTATCAAATTAACAGATCGAGTTCGAAACACTATACTGCGCTCCAAAACTGGAATAGCCGACGTAGCTCAAAAGGTTGCTCAACTGAAGTGGGACTGGGCAGGACATGTCTGCCGCATGCCGGACAAACTGTGGGCTCAAGTAGCACAGAGTTGGAGCCCTGAGACGGAAAGACGGGGTCGCGGCAGACCACGAAGGAGATGGCGGGACGAACTGGACGGATTTATGCCCAATTGGACCACAGAAGCGAAGGATCGCGAACGATGGAAGGATTGGAGGGAGGCCTTTGCCCAGGAGTGGGACAGAACAGGCTAATAAAAAAAATGTTTTTTAATGAAAATAATGTTAATTTTTAGGGTTCCGTACTTCCGTTCCTAGTAAAGGTAAAAACGGAACTCTTATGTGATCACTTTGCTGTCCGTCCGTCCGCCCGTCTGTCAAGACCCTTTTTCTCAGAAAGGCGTAGTGATATCAAGCTGAAATTAATATCACATACATAGGTCTGCTAACTCTCAAAGAAGTGTAAAAATCGAATTTCTAAATCAACGCAACAAAAATGTATTGCTGTTTAAGAAGCATTGTCTTGTGGCACAAGTAAAGAAAAAGCTCCGAAAACCGTTAACTTGAATGTATTTTACAAAAAAAAATACGGAACCCTCGTTGCACGAGTCCGACTCGCACCTGACCATTTTTTTATAATTTATATTCATAAATAAAGTATTTTTTTGTAATTCAGCTTATTTTTACAAATTCTTTAAAATATCACCCCTTTATTCCTATTATAAGTGGCTGAACGCAAAATGGTCCACGGGTGGACGCAATTTGGATTTTTTGGACGCAAACTGGGTAAAACGCCTATTTCTGAAACTTTCCTATTTAACAAAAAATCACTAAAGGTTTTGAACAAAACTGCAAGTAAATCTTAAAATAAACTAATATAACTAACACATCACATATTTTTTTCATAAAAAATAGTTTTACAACAATTTTATTATCGCCGTCAAAGTTGCCAACTGCACTAAATGGACGCGAACAGGCGTAATGACCCTAGTCACTAAGCAGATTTTTGGAAATTCTAACCTAAGGGGGTAAAACTGAAAGTAAAAGTATCGACACGTTTACGCGGGCGAAACTACGGGTCAAAGCTAGTTACGTATTTGTTAATTTTAAATATTTCTATCATTTTCAGGGTCCTTAGACAAATACTTAACTTTCGCAGAATGCACGCTAAACCACTGCCTAACGTTGAGTGCATAATGTACGCCAAAAACATTACTTGCGAAAAAGTCACGTGACCGAAACGAATTAATTTTATTCAGACCCGCAATTATTTTCACCTTATCAATGAAAACGGTTCTACCATATCGCAGCTCTATTTGCGCTGTCCCTCAGTACTTAAACGGTGTGGCACAATCCAACCATTTTTAATACAACTTCATCTAAAGGTTGTATTCAGAGTGCAAAACCGAATGTGCCCGCTTAGGTGTATCACCCTTTCTTTACCGAGTGTCATAAAAACTCTAGTTGCGGCGTTCGACGAAGTCAAAAGTATCGTGTGTGGCTAGGGTTGTCAATTTTTTGAAAGTGTAGTAATAGTACATCAGCCCCCCTAGCCAAGTGGCATTGTAGAATAGATAGCAAAACGAAAACGATTGTCAAATGTATGGAGATGTCAAATTGTTTAGCGAAAGCTTATGTCAATTCCATACATTTGATAATCTATTCGTTTTCGTTTTCTATTCTACAATGCCACTTGGCTAGGCCCTCAGGTTTTTTATCAGGCTAATCCTTAGAACACACGTGATTTTAGACACAATAAAAAGACGCAGAAGTTGAAAGGGGCGGCAGATAACAAATTTAGTCATTTTACAAATTCTAACCATTGTAAATTTTAATATAACTGTGATAGTATTTAATTACCGATTGTGATTGTATTACTTAACTGGTATTAATAAAACGAAAATTATACAAAATAAAGTATTTTAGCGTATTTTTAGAGTACTATAGATAATAGATATAGGTACGCTTACCTGAAATAGAGTAAAACACTTTATTTTAGGGCGTGCGCTGCGTTAAGCGGGCGTCCGTCGCGGACAAATTCAACCCGTCGCGGGCTCCGCGACTCCCGCCTCTCGCAGTGCCCGCCGCGCCGCACGTACAATTTTGATCGCGCGAGTGTACTGTTTCCTAGAAACATCTCCGCTCGCGTGCTCCGTCACGCGGACTCGTCGCCCGCTAGGCGGGCACCCGCTGCACGCAGCGCTGTTCTATGAGATTACATGAAACAGCACGCCATGCGGACACCCGCGACGGACGCCCGCTTAACGCAGCGCACGCCCTTAGAGTACGGTTGGCAACCCTATGTGTGGCTGACGTCACTGTACATAGTGCGGTGACGTACGATTCTGCTTGTGAACGGTTGAAAATTTCTTTGAAACATGTGCAACACGGTACCGAAATACGTTAGCCGTAGTTTTTGGGTACCTATTTACTGACGGCATATTTTGTAGTTAGTACATTTGAAACTAATGAATAAGTTTCAACTACGATTGTTTAGTAGTACAAGTTTATAAGGATAGTCTTTTCAGAAGATCAACGCAGGCGGGCGCTAATTTTTTTTGTCATATTAATGGATTACACTTTTATTATTATTGCACATAGCATTAATGAGCATTATGTTCATGTTTCAACATTCAAACTGGATAGTAGCCAGAAAAAAGACGTAAATAACGAACCTTTTGTTCTTTCAACAAATATAAATCTACTTTACAGACTATCCTGTAATTTAAAGTCTAGAATACTGATAATTTAAGGATACTTTGACAGATAAGCACGATTTCAGAGAACGTTGAGTGGTGGATCTAAAGTTTCACATTAGACTTAATAATCCTTTTCTAATACTCAAAACAAAAGCTTTGTTTAAATACTTGAGTGATGAAACTGAAATTAATTAGTGTAAGTATCATAGAAAATTCAAAAATAAGAAAATTTCTAAGAACTCATCATGTTTACGGAGTTTAAAAGAAAGCCAACATTATTATCCAATTAAGTCTTTGCCAAAGCGTTTGCCTTTACAAAGAAAAGACTTAAAACTTCATCGTTATATTATTCGCACTAAGAAAGCCTTTATTTACTTTTACATAATGAAATTTGAAAGATCCCAGACGTGTGTTAAAAACTTGCTTATTAGTAAATATTATACGGGCGATGGACGTACTAGTATTAGTGATGTAAAGCTCACTCACTCACTCTAAGGGCCTTTTCATTGCCATGCGGGTGCGGGAGTAAGTAGTGCGTGAAATTTTCACCCGCGTGGACCGCATGACAATAAAAGCATGTATGATATATGATACGATAGGTTCCGGCCGGCACGCATGCGTGCGGTCAGCAACAAACATGGCGGCAAGCCTGCACCCGCAACCGCAATCGCATGACAATGAAAGAACCTAAACCTTGTTTACGGAGGCACGGGCGTTGCGTGTGCTGCGTGTGAGCGACAAACGCCACATGCGATCTGCCGATGCAAACCACGAGGACCGACTGAAGTTCAAGCAAAAATATTGTTTAAGTAAATGCTTCCATACGACGCCATGTTTGAATGTAGAGAGAACGCTCAACGAGACGTGAATCGTCCATTAATCATGTGGTGAGTTTTTGTGTTTTTAACGTATTTCGAGATTTTTTTATGGCCCCCCCTTTCGGGTATCGCATTATTTTTGGACGATCTCTTGACTGGACTTTAAGGGGTGTTGTCAGATACTGTTTGTTGTAGCAAATTGCTCTCATTGGTGTGAACCACGGATAGATCTGTTACCGCAACAAAAATATCTGAGGTCGAAAATAAAATTGTATCCGCATGTTTCCGAGTAATTTTTCTGTATTTGACCGTTCGAAAGACCTGCGTGGCTGCTAAATGCAAAATTTAAAGGAGCCATGCCATTTTCACACATACACGAAAAATGTCGTCAAGCCACAAAGTACCTAAGCTTGTACGTCTATCATTCAAATTACATGGATCACAACTCCCCTACACTTTAGTATGTATTGTCTCCACAAAACTCCTTAAACTTAGAAGATTAGAACAGCCTTCAACTTAGTTCTTCATCTTTTGTGTTCTCTTATCACACATTATACGCACTTTAGTATTATTTAAACCAACACTTGTATCAAATCTCCTTACAAAGAGATTTAAATGGCCTCGTGTGAGGGTGTAGAGAGAGCTTTAGCTAGATTTATTTTATGTTGAGAATAAACTTTCTAGCCTTAACGAAAACTTTTTAACTCTTTATCCTTACTTTAGTGGTCTCGTTTTGCGGTCGTAAACACTGACTGTACCACTTAGGTTGTAGTTATAAGTATAATCAATCCCAAATGACTAATATCAAGTTCTTAGACCATTTCATTTAACTTTTCGGGTCAAAGTGACAGCCTTTGACTCCTCAAGTTGAATGAAAGGAGAGGCAAGTTGATACATGGCGGATGATAAAAAGTATAAAACGTCATTTATTATCATTTAAAAATTCTCGTAAACGAAAAATGAACATGATACAGTGCGTTAAAGTTTTGCGTAACATCATGCCTAGGTACAATTCTTATTGAACCGTGACGTTAATCTCCGCAACTTTGATGCTCATTATCATTCGAATTCGATCAATCGAAAAATATGTGTTCGGTGTTTTTGGACGGTCTAACGGGCGGACTAAACAGAATTCCATTTTTTTATGTAGTCGTGATCACTATTGTAGGAACAGTAAAGATCACTGATAATTTTCCTTCTTCTATTTCTACGGAGTTTGAAATTACTTTCTTACAAAGTGTGATGTTAAAAGCTCAGATGTACATTTTTGAATAATATCATTGCACGAATCCAACACGGTGATATAATCATTGACCCATTTTACAAGCCAAAGTGCTTCTTACCATTGAACACCAACACAAACGTATTATAAATAGCCCATTACAATATTCGTGTATAAAAAACATACACGAATATTGTATTTTTAGGATCACTATGATTGACGTAGGTTAACTTTTGCTTTTTACACTCTTACGCATAGTATGCGTCATATTTGTATTTATCAAGTGCTAAACAAAAAGTCTAAAAGTAATGACATCGAGCCGGATTCAGCCGGATATCAGTATTTTACTTAAAGCCTATCAGACCTCCACAACCCAGTAACTGGGCGACACGATACTTCTTGGTTAGACTGTTCAGACATCCTAGCTTCTTACTACCCAAAACGACTGCCAAAGTTCTACGAATGACAACCGGGACTAACGGCTTTACATACTTTCCGAGGCACGGTTTGACAGTAATGTCTAAGATACACGTGAGGCGGGCGCCTTATCCACAAGACCATCACGACCTTTACATCGCATTGTCGTCTGACACCATTTTTTAAAAGCTTAAATGTTGAAAATAAATTAAGGAATATCCTGTTATTTATATTTCTATGGGAATATCTATACTTCATTCGTTATAATATAAAAATAACTATAACGTTATCTCAACGTTAGCAGATAATGAGCTCTGTTGTTTTATAATTAGTACAGACACCAGCACGTCAATCTGCTACATTTTGACAAAATCCATAAGTAGAATTTCAACTTTATCGCTAAAGCGTTAGTTTCAAAGTTAATTGAGACCATTTGACAATTTCAGGTAGCATGATGTGCTGTCGCTATAGTCGCTTTGTACAGACGAAACAACGAGGTTTTGCCCGTGGCTTCAACCGCGTGGATATCAAGGCTTCCATCACCTATTTTACCCCTTAAGACCGTTTGTCCACCACCACCGTCACCGTCACGACAACGAGATGATAAATAAAATGGTATAAATGGTACTGGTAATGTTAGTATATATAAAATATAGATAACTAGCTTCTGCCCGGACTTCGTCGGCGTGGAATAATAGTTTCCGTTCCCAGGGAATTTTCGGGATGAAAACTATCCTATGTCCTTTCTCGGGTTCCGGGTTCATTCAAATCGGTTCAATGGTTTAGACGTGAAAAAGAGACAGACAGACAGACAGAGCTCCTTTCGCATTTATAATATTAGTATTACGGATGTAGTCATTATAACTACAAATCCGAATGGCGAGCAATATCTATGACGTTACCGTAAATATGTATTATTTTGCTAAATACAATGCTGTTCTGTTTTATTTATGTGTAGACACCAATATCTTGTCTTGATGGTTCAAACTAGATTTTAGCAGCTACTCCAAGTCTAAAGCTTCACAAAGTTTATCAGTTGTTTACAACTTTTGACAAGTACAAGTCGGACTTGACAGACTAATTTCAAACTTAACCGGATTATACCAAATTTTGTGCTTAATTTTACGGACAACGATAATGTATTATAAAAATTAGATTGAAATTTTTTAAAATCCCGGCCTCCGAATTTCGCGACTGCAGCTAACAAAAGCATTGGTAACTTCGAAACGGCTCAACCGATTTTGATGTGAAACGTCTATAGCCGCACGTAAAACAAATATCTGGCGTGGCGACGCATGCCGTGGCGACGCGTCGCCACGCTTTTCTTTTCAATCATATTACTTTACAAAATAATGTCGATGTTTCACATCTGCCAGGCGTCCCGTGACGGCTCACTTTTTTTTCTAAGAATGTTTCTAAGAACCATCGCTAGATACTTTCAAATGAGAAAAAAAAACTGCATCATTTTTTTTCGCATTTAAGAGGTATGGTGTCACAGACAAACACACGGTGGTCAACTTACAACACCCTAATATTCATCGAGGGCTTATAACTCGAGTTCTCGCTAAAAAAATAAGAACAACAGTTAGAAGTCGAGTTCTCGCTAAAATTATAAGTACAAACAATAAGAAGTGAAACCATAACTTCAAATGTTTGCATGCCAACTGGTAAAATGTGGCTGAGCTATTGTTATTTTAAGAATCATTATGTACTACCCATATTTGCAAAATAAAATTCTATTCTATTCTATTCTATTCATATACCAGTGATACCAGTGTTTTACATGAAGCGACTGCCTATCAGACCTCCACTACCCAGTAACTGGGCGAGATGATACCCCATGGTTAGACTGGTCAGACTTTCTGGCTTCTGTATACCCGTAACGACTGTCAAAGTTCTACAAATGACAACCGGGATCAACGGATTTACGTGCTTACCGAGGCACGGGATATCAGTGATGTCCAAGATAAACTTTAGAAAGTACATATGAATTGCAAAAGTCCCATTGGTACTTGCCCGGATTCGAACCCGCAACCTCTTACACGAGAGGCGGGCGCCTTATCCACTGGGCCATCACCGGTTAGTTTCTTCAGAATAATGACTGACAAAATTTTATGACAGTAAATTATATTAGTATTTTATAAGTCATGATTTTAGCGACAGTTAAAGAGACCAGGTTGGTTGGCTCATATCGTCATTTTTTAGTTTTCCAACAATCCAATTATAATCGAGGTGTCCCTCGCGGTTTCAATCGCGTTATGTTGTTATCTTGTTTTTAACATTACTGGGATGATGTTGATGTTGGTGTGCCAATTTTATGGCTGCTTTTCAGTCAACAGACTAACACATACACAATGCTAAAACAGGGAAGAAAGAGAAACTTTACAACAAAAACATAAAAACTAATATTTCGGAATATTGTGTAGGTATGTTGTTAGTAAGTATTATTTATATAAACAGGAAAATGTAAAAAAGCCTTTGAATTTTCCGGTTTTCCAGGCCACTTGGCCATCAAAGCCACTCAACATAAAATTAACCTCTCAAAATTCGTCATAGCAATATCGATGACACAGTGTTAAACCAAATTAGGCCTACGGTAAATAAGTTCATGTAAATAAGTACCCACTGCTGTTACCCGTGCGTCATACACGTGATAACGATAAGAGCTGATAAGCCAATTTGAAGGATCAAGAAAGTAACACATTTCAATCCCAACCTTATGAGCCGAAAAATAGAGTTGATGATCAATAAAGTTGGAGTAATTAACTTTTTGACAGCCATTCGAGATACAAAAAGTAACTAAACGTTTAAATGATTCTGTATTTAAATATTTCAATAGTTGTTGTTTTTTTTATTGTTTGGTTTATCCAACTATTTATCTATGTAGGTTATCGGATATATGTTGATCTATCGGATATCAGGGTCTTGGTGGAGTTTATTTATAGATTAGACGAGGTTAGTTCTGCCCAGATCCTAAAGAAATCCTGGTTTTAACAATACTTTCAATATGTCATGTTAGAATGTTATCTAAATTATACTGTAAAGAGAGAAACACAAGAAATACTGATATGGTTATGGAAAAATTAGTAGGCAGAAATCAGTTACTAACAATGAAACAATAAAAACAAACTAGCGAATCGCCCCAACTTCACACGGGTGTTACAAATCTTAAAAAATCCTGTCTTTTCTCTACGATATTATGTTTGTATTATACATTTAAACGTTCGTCTTCATTTTTCGATTTTTTAAACCAAATCAAATCTTAGCAATGCTTAGATCTTGTTTAACAAGCATACATAGGAACAGACAGCGAAAGCGACTTTGTGTTACACTGTGTAGTGATGTTCTATTTTCAGATTTTGAGCTTACTTCGTCAGTAAAAACTGATGTAAGGAGGAGTGAATATGAAAGCTCCACTAACCAAACATAAAAAGCAACCAACTTTTGTTACCACATAAAACTTGGAAAAACGCTAACATATTTAATCTTTTTCAGCAAATCATCATCTAGCCCTTTCCCAACTATGTTAAAGTTGACTTCTAGTCTAACCGAAACTTGCTGATAACCTTTATTTTACATGGAGAGACTGTCTATCAGACCTCCACAACCCAGTGACTGTTAGACTGATTGTAAAACGTTCTGGCTTCTGTCTTACCCGAAACAAACGCTCCACGAATGACGACTGGAACCAACCGTTAAGCGAGCTTTTCGAGACTTTGGATATCAGTGAAGTTCTAGGTATAGTTCATCTTATCTTATCATCTTATCCGACCGATTTCGGCCATGGCGACCGCTTCAACCCCAATTCATTATTTTGGCGCTCATGCGCCCGAAGATGGCTAATGTACCCTATCTTTGCTAAGAAAGACCGAGCACATTGTGGGTAGGTGAGTTTGCCGTCTTGAAAATGGTAGAGGATAGCAGCAGGTGGACGGGCCTTTACCCGATCGCGTTTGGCGTCAAGGTCAACTTTTCGTTGATCCTCAAAAAGGGTAAAGGTATAGTTATAATTGTAAAGTCCATATGAACCCAAAAAATCACATCAGTTTCCCGGCCTTAACAAGTGAAGGGTTACCATGACGTTTAAAGAAATATTGTTTTATTCCTGTTCCACAGTGTGCAAGTGACAGCGTTAGACACGTTGTCTAGCGCCGTCTCTTTACCACTGAAAGTAATATCGAAGTAATACTGCTGATAAGAGCTTGTGGTAGGCCCCCTGATCCTTACAACATTAACCAACGACTAAGCGACAGCTGGCTGTCGCATTGCTATTAATTGTCTCTCTATTGTGTCTCGAACCACGAGTGTTTCAAGGTTTATCCCTCTTCAAAATATATAGTACCATACATTCAGTTTATATTACATCCGACCTGACCATATTTTCCATAATTCTCGGATCTGTATGGAGATTCGGGTCCATATCCATGTTTCCGGGCGCACGGCGGCAATTAGCTTTAATTTCACCGTCCATTGTTATTTGTGTTTGTAATACTGGCCGCATACATGAAATTGTAATCACTGTCGGATTAGAGAGCTTTGGGAAATAAACTGTATGAGCTTTAGCTTTTATGTTTTCTTTAAACCCTCGAACACACGTAATTTGTGACAATAAAAAGACAGTCGCTTGGTTAAGACGTAACAATCAATATGCTTAGATTTTGTTCTATCGAATCCACGACTATTAAACGGGCTGCATCACGACTTTTTGGTTTACCCTAGATTATAAAAAGGGATAAATAATAGACAATTATAAAAAACCAGCTGTTCCTCGCGTTTCACCCGCGTTACGTTAGGTTTTTGGGTTACTGCTTCGCTCCCGTGAGACATAGCGTGATATTATATAGCTTATGTTACGTGATATTATATAGCCTATGTTACTCAGGGATAAAGTAGCTTTCTAATGTAAAAAGATTTTTTGAAATCGGTAGATTTTGAGTTTATTCGTTACATACAAAATACAAATCTTTCCTCTTTATAATATTACTAGTGACCCGCCCCAGCTTCGCACGGGTGTAACAAATCTTAAAAAAGGCTTTTCTCTACTATAATAAGTATGTATTACACATATTATAAACCTTCCTTAAGAATCACTCGGTCTATTAAAAAAAACGCATCAAAATCCGTATCGCAGTTTTAAAGATCTAAGCTATGTATGCTTAGATCTTTAAAACTGCGAACTGGACAGACGGCGGATTTTTTTTTTGGCCACTCAGACAGCGACAATACCCCACTCTCCCCCCTGACGAGGGGAGCGAAAGCGACTTTGTTTTATACTATGTAGTGATTATAGCCCAAGTAACACATCAAAGCATTATAACGGCCGACTTACAGCATTTTTGTATCGTTTTCGCATGTTGATTTAGTTCCATAGTAGCATTACAAACGTTTATACGTCTACTGTAATGCTTATTTGGGCACAAATTATACGGCTTTAGATCCTTAATATGTTCACAATAGTTGTTTAATCGCATCACAGGCGCATTATATTAGCATTATTGTGGTCAAATAAAGTACCAGTTGCATTAAAGAAGCATTATTGTGGTCAAAGAAAGTACCAGTTGCATTAAAGAAACATTATTACGGTCAACGAAGTTGCCAATCGCATTACAGAAGCATTACACTAGCAATGACATTGATAGTGAAGATGCTAATTACATTACAAAAGCATTATACCAGTATTAGAATGTAGTAAAAGAATGATTGGAGCTACATAAGGGTTCACAGTTAGAACTTAAATAAACCCTACATCATTGCAAAAACGTATTTAATGCCACGGTACTAATTGTTATAAAACTCTGAACGTCCCGTCGTCGTTGCAATTTATCAACTTTGGCTCGCAATATAATATGAACAAAGACGTCAAAACTCAGTGCGTGACACCATTTTTAAAACAAAATTTATAATACTGGGTTAGGTTTTGACTGTTTTTTTATTTCATACCTTCAAATATTACTGCGCAATGTAGTTTACTGTAAATATCAACATAGTTTCTTTGAAAATTTTCACGCGCCTTTGATATTTTGTGATTTTGATATAAAATGTTATTGTGTGAATTAACCAAAACAATTTTGTATTCTCAATATAGAACGAATTTTGCATAATTAACATAACAGTATTGGTTGGGAAGTATTGGATTTAGTTAATAATTATTATATAGGTCTATTACTTTTATAAATGGGTCAGAAGGATATTATTTTTAGGTTATAAAATATTTACAAAATGGTGGCAGCCTATAGCAGCCCGGTGAGCGTTTAAAAAGGCTACTTAATGCCGCCAGCAGTATAAATACTCACACATGTACAATTATTAAAGCCAGAGGCCAGAGAGAAGACTTTTGATGAACCACTGTAGTGCCATTGACAATAAAGTAGTTCTATATGAGTTCACCGATATACCAGTAGACTTGATGTAGACTGAATTGGTGCCATTACTTGAACGGACTTTTCTTCGGACGGATCTTTGAGCAAAACAATAAAAACCCATTTCAGATTTTTTGTACAACTTAAATCCGTATGGATGGATATTGAAGATAATATATTTTTCAATATCCAACGTAGGTATAAAAACACACAAACATAACAGAATACAGATATAATTATTCACCCTGTAGATTTGTGACAAATCTCAATAACTTAGGCCTCATCAGTTGATCGGCAATGTCATGTAGCAAAAGTAAAGAAAAAACTTCGAAATCCGGAAATTTGTGGTTATTTTTTTTTTTTTTCAAATATTGTTGATGAATGTATGTGTCCATTTTACGGAACCCTTGTTGCGCGAGTCCGACTCGCACTTGACCAGCTTCATTATAAACGTATGCTAAACACACGGTTACGCAATTCACACAGATGTTGACAAATGGTTTTACGAATGCAGTAAATTGAACGTATATGCAGCTTTACACATTTCAATAACTCACTTGTATTAGTTTAAAGAGCTGTTAGCAGTACAACAGCACTCAGTTGATCTTTAAAAATACCAGCATCACATAGGTTCACGTTCATGCTGTTCAGCAGCACTAGGCTTTTACTTAGCACTTAGATGTGCTATTACACAACAAAGGGCACTAAATACAGCTCAAAGCCGTTTAACGAATTTCGGCGCAGTATAATGATACAAGTTTATGCTATTAACCAGCATTAGGCATTATCTTATTACTTTAAAATGCCATTGTAGACCCTAAGGCACTAAAAACAGCTAAAAGTTCTATAGAGGATTTTCGTGGCATTATAATGATTCATATTTATGCTATCAAACAACATTGAGCATTTATTTACTACTTAAAAATGCTACTGTAAATCCAAATGCACTAAAAACAGCTGAAAGCTGTACAACAGCATTGTGGTTTGCTGCACTGAAACTAAAGGCTTCACAAAAGCATTTTGATATACCATTATCCAACCGATATACAGTATAAAGCATCTAAACGGTTTTGAAATGCCTATATAAAGCGTCAAGATGCTCGGTGAACTTATACAAAAGTTTATACGGGCCTTAAGTTTTACATAAGTTTAATTTTCGTTTGTTAAAATGCTTTCTGTGTTACTTGGGAGTTTGCTGACTTCGTCATAAATATTGTGACAGAGACTTCACAGACTATAATAGATTGCACGAAAATCCAGCAAGAACGAGTCGAACTCTTTCAGGTTTTTTACTATAAAGAAATATTAAAGGTTTTTTCTTTTTAAATTCTTTTAGAGAAATTGTGGACAGACACGAGTATCCATTGGTAGTGAAAATGGGAAGGAAACACCTTCAATCCTGTAACAGTTCTATTTTATATAACTTTTTTTCCGAATTCAAATAACACTGAAAATTGGAAACACGATTTTTTTCAATTATCAGTATTATTCAAATTTTGACAGACCAATTTTTGATTTGTATGTACCTTTTCAGTTTTAACAATGGCAAATGCTGCCAGCCTTGTGAGCACCTGTCCTGTTGACAGCGATGCGGACAAATTTTTTGATGCCTTGTGAGGTTTTGTATAAATTGTATATACTTATTCACTATAGTATTTTTATAAGTTTTGTATATAATATTGTTTTAACATAGAAAACAACCTATGTAAAAATACAGTGACCGGATTCCGGAAAACACTACAGGTCCTTTTAACAGGAATATTTTCTTTTTTTTGTGTTGGTCGTGGTAACATATTTTTATTGTTATAGAATTAACACAATAGGTTAGCAACCTCTCTGAACCTAAATACAGTTGTTATCTCAATCCCGGCTTACGCTAATCGTGGCTTTGTATGCGCCAACATATTTAGGGCGTCTCCACACATTGACCTTTTTAGGCAACAAGTGGTGGGTCGGTGACAGACAGTAAGTGTATGCTTACTAATATTATAAATGCAGACGTGTGTGTGTGTGTTTCTTTTATTTGGTAAGTCTAAACTGCTATGCAATTTTGAAAAAAATTTGGTAAACAGTTACTACGTAATTGAATCATGGAAAATAGGTAAATACTAGCTTAAAAGGTTTTATACTAGGCCATGGAAGAATAAAATGTAAATGGAAAAAAATATTTTCCATTTACATTTTTTTATTCTTTATTACATTATGAGTTTCTAATACCGATGTGAATATTTAGCCATCGCTTCAACGATTAACCACTATGTTAAAGTATCACAAAAACAGGAAAAATATCGCTCCATTGTTTATAAGCGTTCAAAACATAACGATCAAACAACGACAGTTATTGAATCATAATTTTGAATCTACTGGATTTAGGCATTATTCAAGTTTATCAACAAGTTATTAAAAAAAATCTTTGAACATGCCATTATAATTTATGCAAGTAGTGTATTTTAGTGCTACAAACAACTCTTTTCAAACATATAGGATTTGTCACACTGGATGCGTTATGCGGCTTGCGGTCAGGTCAAAGTGAACGCAGCCCGCATCATGTATGAACAACATTGTCGGTATCAATATATTTTGTATAGAATGCGATATTCTGACCGTGCGAGCACAACCAAAGAACGCATGTTGGGGATTGCTGACCCCGACCGACAGCGTTCGTAACTGTTGATAACTAATGCGGGCTGCGCACTTTGACCTGACCGCAGGCCGCAGAACGCATCCAGTGTGACAAATCCTTAAATATTCTTTCACGAATAACAAATATCAGCGCATCCTCAAAAACTTCCTCGTATTTCTAGAAAAGCTTCCTAAAAAAAACACACTTTTTATCGAAAGTATACAATAGAAGCTTACTGGTCGTATGCGTAATGAATATTTTCTCATTATTCGTGAGATGCGAAGCCCTCGCATAAAATTTATGGGCATCGATTACCAACGCGTTTGATAAAACGCTGTCTATGTCCGGATATATGTAATACATACATTACGCCCTTTGTTAGATACAAAGGGCGTTCAGTTTTGTTGGTTTTAAAAATTCGAACACATGTGATTCCAGATACAATAGGAAGACAATAGCAGCCCGACAACCGGCTGTCGCTTGATCGTTGAAAGGTTAATGCGAGACCATTTAACAAGGCTTACCTTTTAACCGATGATCGACATTGACGTTGTTAAAACGGAGAATGGTGAATTTTGTTTTAAACTTGGACCCACAGTTAGGAGTCTTGTGCAGGAATAAAACTTACTTGGACCTGTAGAACTATGTAAAACTAAGATAAAAGCTAATTGAAAGTAGCTAAACAGTTGGCAGAAAAAAGATATGCAGGGTTAGAGATTATAACCTAAAATTTTATCAACATGTACACTACAATAGAGGATGACGATCTTTCCACTCTGTTCTTAATACCCCAAAAAAGGTGATTGTAAATTATATCCCATCATTTTCTAAAAATATAGCAGATTTAATTACAATTATTGCTTTCAATTGTGTCTTAGTTTTTATTTTTCAATTTATTGTCTTTTACATAATATAGGCTTGTTTTCTTCCTACCTTCACATCAGTCGCGTACGTCGGCCGGCGTAGCTGCACGCGCGCAGGAAACAATTAGCGTTGCACTGAAGCTGTTCTCAGATTTTAATAAATAAAGCTACGTTCTGCCCCAGAACATAAAAGGCAACCGAAGGTCCATGGCCCACCCATGGACCTTCATCCTTTTAGTCAGTAAAAGTCTGACACTAGAGCGGAAGAAGTCAGTTGATTTCCCATCCTCAAAAAAAAATATAGCTCCGTTCGATCGACGTCAGCGCTAATAGTCGGTCGCGCACTAAACCCAGCCTTACCAATAATCTGTTCGGCGGCGGTGACCTCTCGCGCCCGGCGCTGGTTCCGGCCATGTTTCGGGGCGAGACGGAATGGGATGCCGTCGCCTCCTTCTGCGAAGCAGTTATGCTAGTGAAGGAAGCGGCGGCGCGCAAGAGGCAACGACGAGTCTCTCGCCCCGGACTAAGACCCAGGCGAAGACGTCGAGAGTCGCAAGACGACTACCGGCCACCGTAGGCACGGTTCTGCGGATGGCGAGCGATGGGTAGCTCGCCGCCCGGCTAGGACCAGGACCGCGTCGACGGCGCGTTAGTGTTCCACGCGCGCCTCAAAGAGAAGGAGTCAGCACAGGAAGGGGCCCAACAGGGCCAACGCCTGCCGGGGTTGCGGAATGTTTATAATAGTTACCGTGACCCTGGAACATAAAGGGCAATCGAAGGAACATGAGTGGGTTTTAGTCAGTAAGAGTCTGACACGCTCTCCCGCCGCACCCAGGACGGGAGCAGTCATTGGATGATTTCCCACTCACCAAAATAAAATAAAAAACTAATAATCTGTGGCTAGCAAGACGCATCACTTATAGTTTTTCTTTTCATTAACGCTCAATTGAATTATGAAATCGATAAAACATTTATCGATTACGTTATTTATGACGTCATGATCAGAATGACACTCCTTGCGGTTTTGAATATGAGTAAATACATTATCAGTTTTATTACCGTTTAATTATGTTACTGTGAATACAGTTAAAAAATATATGGTTTCATCAAGCACTACAAGCCATTGAAGACTCAATCTTAAAAAATATAAAGATGCTTATAAAAAAAATATGTAAAAACTTTATAAGATGAAGAACAAAATTAGTGACAACAAAAAATATTCGAAATCATATTATTATGTGAAACTAGGTACGTACATATAGGCCAACATAGTAGATAAGTATGTGTAATTTAAGTTTTCTTGAAAATCTATGGGTTAATTCAAATAAAATTTAAAATTCGGGCGATGCCATCTGTAGACGCATACGCTGACGTGTAGACGGGGTGGTTTGAGCGTCTATGGTAGGTATTTTGCATACGACAGACGTTAATTAAAAAACTTATCAATCTCATACTCTACACACATAATTCGTGAGCATGTACGGAAAATTTCATTTAAATAATTATGACGGCTCTGCATACTTATCTGCTTTGCGGACTGTACATTATAACTTAATTTTTAAAATCCTAAAAATACAATCATCACTAATTACCAGTCACTCTTATACTTACCAAGTTAGACAATCATCAAACGATAACAAAATTTTAAATCAATGATTTTGCGCAAAAAATACGATACATCAAAAGCTTATCTACCCCATGGGGTGGGAAAATGGGAAACGCATTACGCACTGGGGGCGTACCACAAGCCCTTATAGCAGTATTACTTTAATATTACTTTCAGTGGGAAAGAGACGACGCTAGACAACATGTCTAGCGCTGTCACTTGCACACTCCTGCAACAGGACTAAAACAATCTTACTTTAGACGTCATGGTAAGGGGGCTGAATTGAAAATGTAAGAAAAACACCTTAATTTTTTTTTTTTAGTTTCCTTTATATACACTTCGTGAAAAGACAATAATATTATATACCCGTTAACTACATAAACTACCCATTCAACTAAGCGACAATTATTTTTGGCAAATGATTTAAATTTGTTGTCTATGCGAATGCGAATATCGATGTCGAGAAACACTTGGCGCGAAACAATCTCATCGATACGAATGATATCGCCACACACTGGCCAAATACTTTTCGACCAAGAAGCTGGCAGAATTTTATTCGGTGTATGGCCGAATTCGTGTTCCATATAAATTCTTATATTATATAGAAAACTAGCTGGCCCGTGCCCACTACGTTGGGCGCCAAACATTTTAACTTAAAACTCGAAAACATGCGCTTCCCCAGACATAAGACTGAGCTAGATCGATTTCTCGTCCCCGAAAACAAATTCAATTTCATATCAAATTTCAGCGAAATCGTTAGGGTCGTTTCCGAGATCACATGCTTTTTCAAGCAATTAGCGCTATCTGCCGGGCTGATTTGTGAATCTAAACCATCCAGGGCGCCACTCAAACGCATTCAGAAAAATTCATTCAAATCGGTCAAGCCGTTTAGGAGGAGTTTAATGACATACACACGCACAGCAGAATTATATATATAAAAAGACTAGTACTTTTGCCCGAGACTTCGTCCGCGTGGAATAATAATAGTTTCCCGTTCCCGGGGGATTTCCGGGATGAAAACTATCCTATATCCTTTCTCGGGTCCCTGACTATATCTGTACCAAACATCATTCAAATCGGTTCAGTGGTTTAAGCGTGAAGAAGAGACAGACAGAGTTACTTTCGCACTTATAATATTAGTACGGAAGTACGGATAGCAAAATATAGCGAATTTATTCATTGCAAGTCTAGTTGCTTCTACTACGGTAAGATTTTTGGAAATATAAATATGTATACAAATATAAATATTAAGGGGGTAAAATAGAGAATTATTAACCAATAAACAAACGACCGTCATTTTTGAATAATAATAATAAAGCTAGTTTCTGTTTCATTGCTTTGACGTCGTAAATTCCCAATTCAAACTTTACTTTTAAATATTATGCTTACTTTTAAATGTTATTCTTCTATTTTTCCCTATACTATAACTGTTTTGTACATACGCCAGCACATCGACTTACTACAATTTGTTAATATCTTTAATAGATTTTGAGCTTTATCGCTAAAACATTAAGTTCAAGGTTTATTGGCGAAACGAAACAGTTTCGGGTAGCTCCGTATAGTGATGTACAGACCTTTATCGTAATTTTGTTCGACGGCTAGATGTAGATAAATATTGAGCAATGAGTTTGGAGATAATAATGATTACGTGTAATGATGACATTAACTTGCACTTATTACAAGTACTTTTTTTTGACGTTAGGGTGCATTTTCGTAAAGTATTCGTAACCAAAATATATGGGCACACAGTTTTATATACATATTTAACTGGCCATCATCATAAACCTTCGTCAGTCTATTGCAGGACATAAGCCTCTTTTTTTTTGGGGAGAGGGAAATCATCAAATGACTTCTCCCGTCCTGGGCGGGGCGGGAGGGCGTGTCAGACTTTTACAGACTAAAACCCACTCATGTTCCTTCGGTTGCCCTTTATGTTCCGGGGTCACGGTAACTATTAGAACCATTCCGCAACCCAAGACCATTTAGCCAGATTCTCGACTCATCTAGTTGCTGTCAGATGCGCTTCGCAAGTTGTCGTTCTATCTGGAAGCCATACCACCGATTTACTTACTTTTTCGTCTTTGGCTGCAGTGATTATTAGACATACAATCATTATCATCATCATCCACTGCTGGACAAAGATAACATACAATACTAGGTGTATTTTTGGTCTTGCACAACCCGCTAGGAGATGATTTTACCCATGAAAACAAACAACTTTTATTATGCAACCAACTCTGAAATCTCGAAAAAAATATCAACTGTTTCATACATTATGGTCGAGAGGGCATTGAACTTTGTTCGAAACAGCTGATATTTTTTTCGCGATTTTAGAGTGGGTTCCATAATAATAGTTGTTTGTTTTCATGGGTAGAATCATCTCCTAGCGGGTTGTGCAAGACAAAAAATACACATAGTATACCGCCTTGCCTTTAGAAACATCTCAGAAACAAAGATAATAATATTTAACTAGCTGAATTAGTTTCAATAACCAAACAAAAAAAAACTTAAATTCAAAATTTAAAAAACCCCCGACCTAAAAAAAGTATGCAATTATTATGACAAAATGTTAAAAATGCTAAACCCTCTAAAAAGCAAACAAACTGAGTGTGTTACATTCCTATCACACCAAACAAACGACCTGATGACCTTGAAGACCTGAACCGATTCCCACCAAACATAGCTAAGAACACTCTCTACTGATATACCTTTCAAACAAAAAAAACCGCATTAAAATCGAATCACCCGTTTGGGAACTACAATGCCACAGACAGACACATACACATTTACACACACAGACACGTCAAACTTATAACACCCCGTCGTTTTTGCGTCGTCGGGGGTTGGGTTAAAAATAACCCTTTAAAATGTTCATAATTGGTGGAGATATTGCAAAACTAGCAATCTGTGGTCAAATTCAGAAGCTTCTCCTTTTTGAAGTCAGTTTCAAATAAGAGTGTTTGGGGCGAACATAAAAAATCTCAGCTGTATTACATTAATATTGATTTAAATACAAGAGCAAAATTCATCCATACTAATATTATAAATGCGAAAGTAACTCTGTCTGTCTATACCTTTGTCTCTTCTTCACGCCTAAACCACTGAACCGATTTGACTGAAATTTGGTACAGCTATAGTCTGAGATCCGAGAAAGGACATAGGATAGTTTTCATCCCGAAAAGCCCCGGGAACGGGAACTATTAATCCACGCGGACGAAGTCGCGGGCAAAAGCTAGTAAGCCTATAAATCAAACAATTTCCTGTAACAGTTCAAATAAATGAACAACTAAAGAACATCGTTTCTCAGTACAATTCCCATCATTATCCTTGACAACTAGTGTTATATAAAAGGAAAAAAGCTTTGACATCACCGAAAAACAATAACATGCTTATTTATACCACATCAGCCAAAGACGCATTATGACGCATTTACAAACACAAACTTCCTCATATTCCGAATTATTTGTTTATTGATCCAACAGCTTCCGAAACTAGCACGTGCCTTAGCCGTTTTTTACAGCTAAGTATTGCTGAGTAGGCGTTTCGGCCTCCGAATTTCGTCCGCTCCGGTCGAAACAGGAATTTCATTAATATTGATATTTATGAAGGGTGTTTCGGTCTATAGTTATTTTTTTACGGTCAGAAGGAAAAACCTTTTCTTTGTTACCGTACAAAATAAATGTAAATATAACCTAATTAACTAAGTAAGAATGATGAGGTAACTTCTTCTAACCGTGCAAAATTGGTAATATCTATTGTCCGAAACACCCCTTAGAAATGTTAATAACAATTAAGTTACCATTTCGCCCAAAGCGGACGAAACTCGGCGGCCGAAGTGACTTCTCAGCACTAAATATAACTAAGACACGGGTTTACGTTTGACGTGTGCCGTCAGACTCGCGCAGTGATGCCATACCTTTATGAAAAATGTTAAATGCGATAACAATCAATGATCCGAATTTATTAAACAGTAATCGATACGTCACGTCGATTATCAGCCAAGATTATCTTTGTTTTTATACTAAGCGGTCAAGTTTTAATCGTAAATAATTTATTGTGATTTTCTTCACACGTATGTAATTACAAGCAATGTAATTGATTAACTGGGGTATTGTCTAGCTTTGTGATAGGTACCTATACCTATAAATTTTCAAGAAGTTGTGTAACATTTTTTCCAATCTCTAAAATGTACTGCTATGTTACGTCACTAACAAACATTTTTCGTCATAAAAAACCCTGACGTCACAGACGTAACGACTAAACTTCTTCAAACAAAAGAACAAATGGTAAATCTTACCGAGGCGATCACGATAATCGCTCGATAAGGCGAAATAATCGATGCCAGAGGCAGTCTCGTCGACCTTCGTTCACGTGGACCGCGCAAATATGCCAATGTTTTTATCTCCTCGCTAACTCGCGTCTAACACGATGCTGTAATATTAAAAATGGTGTGTAGGCACGTATAATATCTTGTAGTTCATGACTGTGTGTCGCGGGGTGCGCCGGCGCTTATCAGCCGACCTCCAGTTACGTACAACGCTCTATTAATTAGATAAAAAATAAATTAAATACTCTATCGCCATACTAAATATTTGTGGACGCACTCACACCTGTAGTGTTAAATATCGTAACGCAACCCACGTGGTAAACGTGACGGAGCTTGTGACAAACGTGTGATTTTACTTAGAATGTATTTATTTTGTGGTTTAATTATCAATTGTCGACGGCGAGTCATAAGGACTGTGACTGGCCACTCAGTGATATTAAAATGAAAATAAATGGAGAATTCTATTTTTGAATAGCCACTAGGGATGTTGATGTTCGTTATTCGAAATTTGAAATAATGTGCAGCAGAAAAACGGTGATTTTTAGTGCGCAGGCGTGTAATGAGTACAAACTGCTGCCGCTTTGTTTATGGTCGAGTATCGCGTTACTGTAGACGATAACGTATTCCCTAGTCAGGGATATTTAACGCGTTCGACGTACTATGTAACTGCTACAGTGAGACTTCCTACATAGAAATATTTATTTAAAAAATTATATCGATACACGGCGCGAACGTCACTAGGGCCGGGATTTCTGATGTGACTTGACATAAGCCGTAACGCGTAAACGTCTTTTAATAAATCCGCGCGATTAATAGTTATTAAACTTAATAGTTTTGTGCAAAATGTCGCAAAATAATGGACTTTTAGTGAAGAACATTATGTGTTTGTGCTAGTTTTGTTGTTAAGGATTTTCAATATGGATGTGGATAGCGAAGAAAACTCAGGTGACGTTTTTATTTTAACTATTTGACGTAACTTTATTAAGTGAGGAAAATCTTAACTATCTTGTCACGCTTGGCAATCAAAGTCCGTGAGTTGACCTCTCTGTTAGTTATTAACTGTTTTGAACATGTAACAGATCTCAACGTGAATTTTAGTGTTTATTCATGTTATAATGTAGAAAATAAATACTATTTAAAAAGTTGGTATTTTTAAAGCTTATTTAATAAAAAAAAATAAAACTAAAATATGAAAAAAATAAGATTTAAAAATAAATAAGTACACAAAACGTAATTGGTATCCACAATTTTTATCAAAAAGAAATCGTAAATAAAACGCATAATGCGTGATGCGTTACTACTTTTTTTTTAATAAGGTATACTATAGTTTCGATTATAAAACATAACCGTCAGTTGTTACTTTTATTTCATGACACAAACAACACTTTTATTTAAATATATTATTAATGATACATTTGTGACGTAAGACAGTAAGGTACATTAAATAAATACTAACATGTGGTTAGATATAATGAATTAGTAATTCATACAAGGGGAACATTATATTAAATTATATGTATAATAATATTCAGTTAACTTGAACTCTATGCTAAAGGGAACCAAGTCGCAATATCTTAATTAAGTACGTCAAACTTATTTAAAACGCTTCATGGGTTAGTGGCTAGTACCGAACCTGTCTTATTGACTTTAAACCTAATGTTTTTGCGATAGAGTTGAAAATCTATTAATTATAAACTTAAAAACAGTATTTGCAATCATTTAAAAAGGAAGAAAAAGACCCCCGAAAAACTATAAGCAGTAGAATAATAGAAAGAAGCGGGATAAAAGGTCCGTGTTAACATTTTTACAGCGCTAATTCTATGTCTTAGGTGTAAAACAGCTCTTCTAGTCAAGTGACAAGTCAACCAGCCGCTTGGCAAACATTACAATTTACCTTTAACTCTGCTTATACATATATTACGTTTTCCTAATTATTACTCAACCGACTTTTATCAAACTTGCGTAAGTATGAAACCCAAGAAAGTCATGGGGCACTTTTCAGTCTGCGATTTGTCGTAAGCAAAAGTTTGTTTTGTTTCGGCAATAGGCAGTCACGTTTTCGTGCACCATTTAATTTACAAAACTTTAAAAACTCATGTTGATTAACTTTAAAAAAAATATTTACAGCATTTTTAGGGCTTACTCTTTGGGAACTATATAAATCTCCCCAATCTTTCCCCCTTAACATGAAGGGTGGCCGTCAGTCTACCAAACCAGCTGAATAAGGCCGTTTGTACGGTCAGCAAAGCAGATAAGTATGCAGGGCCGTCAGATACAATTTAAGTTTTCTCAAAAACCCATAGATATTTTCTAATAAAAGTTATTGTAGTAAACTATAGTAGATAATAACTAGTTCTTTAATTGGGTTAAATTTAATTTGAATAGATTCATTGGTTTTTAAGAAAACCTCAATTGTATATGACGGTCCTGTATACCTATCTACTTTGCGGACTGTACACCGCCGCCTTCACCGTTACGTCAACAAGAACGAGATATCAGCCAGCCGAAATTTAGTATGGGCGTGACGTGCGGTGGACACGCGGCTTAGTAAATGTGTGTGACTTCCTGGCTTCTGATTACCCGTAGAGACTGTCAAAGATCGATTATTTAGGGGGCCAACATCTTTACGTGCTTTCCGGGCCACTAGATGTCAGCGATGTTGTAGCTGTTTTTGTAGGAAATCATCAAAGTTCCTCCACCATGGGCCGAACAGGAAAGCCTGTTCCTTCATTTCATGAATACTGTCCTAGCTAAACTTACAAAATACATGTAAATTGAAAAAGTTACATTAAAATTTGCAGAGATCTCATATGCACATGCACATGCATGATAGTTGATGTTTTTTTTTTTTTTAAATTAGTCTTGGCCATAATGCACATTGCTAGTAAGAGTATAATAAAGGTAATATCAAGTTATAAAGTAACATAAGCAATGTCTTCATTACGAGGCAATGGTACACCTGACACCTGCCAACTTGCTAAAACACTAAAATAACAGCACATTAAGTAGAATTACGAGCGAAATATGAAACTTAATTAAATTCTTGTTAGAACAACTAACTTATTTTATTTGTGTGACCACGTGGAAATTCCTTTGAGTGTTCTTAAATGTTAAACTTGTTTAAAGATAAGTTCATTAGTTCAGTTTAGTATAATTAAAACGTTATAGTGCTTAGTAACCATTAAATTGGAAACTTTGTTAATTGTCCCAAGTACGTGCCTAATTGCTTTAAAATGTACAGAATCTGAATAGCGGTCTAATTGTCACATTGCTTATTGTTCTACAGAGGATTCTTTACCCTCAAACGAATCAGTATTGTCCAAAAGACTTAGAAAATACATGATATCACTGATTGAGGAGAAAAAATCACATTGGTTCTTAGATGATACTAATTCCGCAAACTCATGCTTGGAAGACGAACGCAACAACCACTGGGCCGTCACGATACTAAAAACGATATAATAATACAGTAGGTAAACACAAACAAAGCTATTACTTTTACTCCACACAATAATTATTTTTAAACCAACCAACTCAAATACATATGCCCAATATCAGAATCAATTTCAATCAACCGCTAAAACAAACTTTTCCACATAGAACTAGGTAGGTACGATTAAATTTCACAAGTTCGGAAACCATTTATTCCCCAATATTCGTCCGGTGGCCCGAGGCCATTATTTACCAGGTTGGGGTAAAAAATAGGCTAAAGTATGACGTGAAAACTCGCTGTGATACACGAAACATGGCCGATAATGGCCAGACATCCGCTGTCAAAATATTTATTAATTTTCTTTCTGCATTATTTTGTAAACATTCGTTTTTTGGTTCCTCGTTGACGGTTATAAAATATTGTGCGTCAATTAGTTTTTAACGTCGGCTATTGAGGAAAACATGTCTTGTGTAATATGTATGACGTTAATGAGAAAATCGTACCATGCTTTGTAAATAAATATTAGATAATTGGCAGTATAAAGGCAATAACGCGATGCCACTTGGAGAACGAATGATATTTTTGTTTAACCGGCTTCAGAAAGGCGTAGATTCTTAACAAAAAGTACAATTCCAATTCAAAAATTTTAAAAAATTTTAATTGTTTTAGTTCAAAATATTATGTTTACATTTCATTTGTAATAGCTAATTTGACACATATTTCAAACAATTATAAGCTTTCTTCTTCCTATTACTAAATTACCAAATACCACTGGCGCTTTTTGGTATGTTTGACTTCCATTGGTACGAAGTCACAGGAACAAGCCAGTTAGTAAAGTTAAATATAAGCCCATTCCGAGGCTTATAGTTCCAATTGGTGATTGAAATTTTAGTTAAATATAATTTGAGAACTAGCCTTGAAACCTCTATAATATAGAGGTCTCAAACCATTATTTACAAACAGCTTTTCAATGAAAATCCATACTTACTAATATTATAAATGCGAAAGTAACTCTGTCTGTCTGTCTTTCTGTCTGTTTCTTCTTCACGCCTTAACCACTGAACCTATTTGAATGAAACTTGGTACAGATATAGTCTGGGACTCGAAGAAGGGCATAGGATAGTTTTCATTCCGGAAATCCCCCGGGAACGGGAACTATTAACTACGCGGACGAAGTCGCGGGAAAAAGCTAGTTCATTACTAAATCATAATACTATGTTGAACCTGCAGATCGATTCCATATTCTTGGTATGTATTAACCGGATTGGCACACAAAGGGTTCCATCCCTGTAGGTTTTCCTTGTAATCTATACTTCCCTAAAAAACTAGTAAGCCGTTTTAGCTCAGTGGTTTTGTAGATAAAAGGAGGAGAAGACATCGAACAGATAGACACATGAGTGGTCATAAGAATTCCGTTTTTCATTCGGACCCGAATGGTGGTCAGTGTATATGGTTAGGTAATTATTTCTATCAATCTACAGCCCTCATGTATGGATACACCTGTGAATGTGTATTCCAAGCGCCATATTGAAAATTGAACTGACTACACATTTTTTTTTTGGGAGTGGGATAATATCATCAAATGCTGCTTCCGTCCAGGGTGCGGCGGGAGGGCGTGTCAGACTTTACTGACTAAAACCCACTCATGTTCCTCCGGTTGCCCTTTATGTTCCCCGGTTCCCGGGGTCACGGTAACTATTATAAACATTCCGCAACAACTGACTACACAAGTCTCTGTTACGACTGATGATATTAAGAAAAGTGAAATCTCGGTCTAGGTAAAATCCTACTAATATTATAAATGTGATAGTTTGTGTGTGTGTGTGTGAATGTTTGTTATTTTTTCACGCAAAACTTATAGGTACATCAGAATAACATAGGCTACATAACATCACGCTATGACCCACGGGAGCGGAGCAGTAATCAAAGAAACACATAACATAAGGCGGGTGAAACCGCGGGGCACACTTATCACACCCATAATACAAACTTTTACGTTTATGACATTAGTAGAACAATTTTTATTTTTTAATAAACTATCCCTGCACAATTTACAATATTCTCTCGCTAGAACTCAGCTTAACTAACCTAAATACTTAATTAACAAATACAGATATTAGGCAAGTATTCAGTAACAGTTTCCTTTATCAGCATTATACTCGACGCATTATGGGCAAAAATCAATAATACATGTTTACCCGAATACGTAGATAACGCCATACCTGTATGTATAGCGAATAACAGCTACCGTGTGTTATCTTTACATAATGAAACTATTGGTTGGACTATGAACTGAACTAGGAAATAGATACATGCGCTACGTCACTAGGATAAGCCCAATGGGATTTTCCTTTTGTTTATTTTTTTATACGATTAAAGGCTCGAGCAGACCAAATGCGTATACGTAGACGTAAGCGTAAACGTGCGCGTCCACTACGTAACGTACGTTACGCAAGCGGTGTGTCTTGTCTTATACAGTTCCATACATTACAACTCAGCGCACGTTTACGCTTACGTCTACGCATACGCATTTGGTCTACTCCAGCCTTAATTGTGACGTGATAGCCTAGTGATTAAACCTTAAAAGACACGTGATTCGAGATACAATAGAAAGACAATAGCAGTGCGACAGCCGGGTGTCGGTTGGTCCTTGAAAGGACGTCCTTCAATGTACCTATATTTTTCCTATAGTTCCCCAGTTTAGTTGCCATGAATTAAAAAAATATACATAAATAACAAATAGATAAACTTGTTTAGTTTTTTAATCTTCCTCGCTTTCCTAGAGTCCCGGAGATTTTTGGAAAAGATCCAATTTCCGCGCTTAGCTATGCTCCGTCTGACTCTAAAAAGCAGATAAAGACTGTATGCAGTCAACGTACATCTTTTATGTGGGGACTGACTCAGTGGGTGGTTCAATTCATCCGACGTCAATTTCATTAGAAATTTTCCGGTGAGTTTTCTCAGGTTCCTATTGAGAGAGGCTAGCGCGAGCGAGCGTACGTTGAATTGATTTGACTGTTATTAAAAATGGAATTACTGTTTTGTATATAGTATTTATTTAGTTCAAAATAAATAGGGCTTTATTCATGTTAATGTTTATGGTACGTGCATATTATATCCTTATCATGTTGATTTTATCGAATTTTACTGGTAAAAATATGGACAATTTATTTTTAAAACAATTAAAATTAGGAACTAAAGAAGTTTTTTATCGAGATGAATCTATACTAATGTTACAAAACTGAGTTTGTTGAAGACATCTAGCACTATACAGGGCGTCCCACGGCTATGCCACATGGAGGGAAAGTACCTTAAATATTGTAGGTAGAAAATTTTACTAAAAGAAGACATTATTTGAATTTTAAAAACAATTTAACATGCAGTCATAGAAATTTAAATAATTAACAATGCTAAAAAATCGTCAGGAAACGAAATAATCAAAAGTCATCACTTTGTATTTAAGAAGAAGGGACTCATTTTGAGCATTTGAAAAATTGACAACTTTGTTTAAAAATGTTAAAATAAAAAATAATTCTTGTGATGAAGCCTTTTGATCGGTATGATAAAGCTACAGGCTGATTAATTTTCTCGGGTAACAGGTTCGATTCCCGGTTCAACTACGTATTTATTTAAAATATTTAAATATCTTTGAGTACAGTTTAAAATGTTTCTAAAATTCAAATAATGTATTCTTTCCTATCTACAATATTTAAGGTACTTTTCCTCCATGTGGCATAGCCGTGGGACACCCTGTATAATGTTAGATGTCAAAGCGGTGGGTGATAATACAAAAAATTAATACATATGTGTTAATGCTTATGGTTGTGTGTGATCCATTTTATTCTTTCTAGCTACTTTCATCTGTTTCTGCATCAAGGTCATCGCAATCTTTACATGTAAATATACTGTAGCAATACAATTATCAAATCTAAATTCTAAGGCATTAAGTCTGCTTTTGTACGGCGTTCGTACAAAAAGTTTATAAATTGACAACATTTCACCCGCGGCTACTCCCGCGTTATAATCAATTATAGCAAAAGCAGACGACTTAGTATTTTGATTGCATAACAAATTTCTTTGTTAAATTACAGACAAAGATACAAAGTGAATAATTTTCACAAGTATAACGCTAGTATAGATAGTTAAAACTTTTCTATAACTGCGAAACCACGTCGTTTTCCAAGTTGGCAACGACACAGGGTTTGCTAAACAGCGTGGCTTTCCGACAGCGTGACAACTGGCAAATAAAGTTTCCAATACTACAGCCGCAATTTGCTACTTAACCGTAAATGACAGATGTCTCAAATCTACCACCTAATTGACTGGCAAGACAGCTGCGAAACACATCTCTTTAATTTGTCTTATTTTATATTTTGAAGCTGTTTATGCTAATGCAAATTGTAAATACGAACAGCCGTTTCATTCTATATAATTCACTCATCAATGAAATTCTTAGTAATCTCCTTGTTGAACGTTTCATGAAACTGGCGAATTTTGGTCTGAAAATAGATTCAATGATGGGTAGTACCGATCATTGTGAAAATACATATTCAAAAGAGGTACTACTTTAATGAGGTATGTTGTTATTTACCAATATTTTGCGCCCCCATCTATATTTAGACATATTTATTGACCCTGTTAACCAGACAATTGATCAACATACTTATTTATTTTACAAATGCGTACCTATATAATATAATAAATAAATTACACTCAGACAGACACCAAATTTGTCCTGACTGGTAATCAAACCGTCAATCTTAGGCTTAACAGTGGCTATCACTAACCACTAAGTCGGCAAGCCAGTTAAAACCAATTTACCAAAAACTAAGAGTGGTCGCACTCATCGACAAAGATTTTAAAAGATTAGCAAAAAAGCTATTCTGTAGAATCCTACAGAAATGGCTAAGAATATATTTAAACAACAGGGCAATAAACTAAAATAATTTTGAACAAAGCACTTAATTATCTAGACTCTTTGTAACCAAACTCAAACTCAAACTCAAAACTATTTTATTCAAATAAACCATTTACAGGTACTTTTGAATCGTCAAGGTGTCAGTCTGTCAGAAAAATGAAGCTAGTTGCTCGTTCCAAGGAGTAGGTCTCATGGAGAAGAGCGAGCAAGAAACTCCATGGACACTCTTTTAAAAAATCAATAGATTACAAAAATTTGGTTACATCGTTCATTGTAGAGTTTAAAGTACTATGTGAGAACAACGTAACAAGTCATAATGTAAGAAGAGATATTGTAAATTTAAGGAATCAAAACAAAATTTAAAATAATACCATTAAACCAAGTCAGTAGTTTTCGAGACCAGGACAAATATGCAGACAGGCAAACATAAATACTTTTGGTAGACATAGTGATAACAGTGACTGTTGGAAAATAAGGCGTTTGGGAGGTCGTTTGTTTAAATAAACGTCATTGTAGACATTGTTCATTTATATTAATTTACGAGGAAAATTAAATGAGGCTGTACTTTTTTTCATACTTTTGGTCCATTTAAAAATAGGTCAAGGTGACGTAATAGTCTCTAACAACCTCTATAAAAAGGAGAACCTGAGACCTAGCAATATACTACAGTGGCGAAAATGCGGAGCGTTACCGTTCGTGAATATTGGTGCTCACAAAATATGTCCTTAAACGGAAATATTCCAAAAAAAAAAAATACGGTCCGGTCACCGTAGCCTATACACGCTTGCAATACCGAGAGTATCACACGCACCTCGCTGACTTTTCTATTTGAACAACGCCACCTTAAAGTCCTTAGAGAAAACTACGGTAGAGAGCTCAATCCATAATACGAGCATGTGAGAGAAACATAAGAACAGCATATTTGCAACAATCTTTATACGCTCATCAATAAAAAAAATCGTCACCACATCCAATTTAGAATAAGTAGAAAAACAAATAGAGCAAAATATAAAGGAACTGATAACGACTACAATAAAATATTCGCGATTCTGGAATGCCTGATAGAAATAGAGATGTTACGTCGACGACATGATGGAGACATGCCAAATGTCACACAACAAATCGACGGGTAGGGTTGTGCGAATGTGTTCTTTTTCAATTGTCGCTTTGTTGCAGGCTATTTCGATTATTTATTTACTTTATATTGAAGGCTTCATTTCAATGTGTTATTTGTTGTGCTTGTCGCAAAATGATGTAGGACAGGACTGTCTTACAGTATGTTGAGCGTGTTCTATGGTCCGGTAAGATGAATAAAGAAAAGGATGATTTACTAAAATAAATGTCTTTATATTTCAATTCCACAATAGTCGCAGTTACCGAGCCGCTACAAGTATAAATAGCAAAAATAAAAAAGCTGAATTTAAAATAGAACCATTGATTATCAGCTTTTTTATTTTTTGTTTCTACTTTTACATTTTGAAAATTACATTATATCGAGAAATTTTGTCAGTCCACTTAAGCTAGAGGCTCTGTAATTGCCAAGATATTTGTAATGCTTGAAGTGACATCGAATGTGCTCGCATTAACACGTCATCATCGTCATCATCCTGGTCAACATCGGTATCGTCGTCATTATCCTCGTCAATGACATCATTTTCGCCATCATCATCATCCACGGGTTGAATTTTTGGTACCATTTCTTGATGTCAGTGATGGATAATGCAGAGTAGCAACATACAAAAAAATGTGATAAATGTACTTGTAATCGGTACTCCTAAATGATAGCTTGACAACAGATGTATAATTAAACAAAATATTACGTTATCTACATCCTTTTATCATAGAGACAATACGTGAAAAACTGTGACAGAACAGAATAAAAATATTTAGAAGATAATATACAAACATTAAATTTGTACTACAAAATGAAATCAAAGCGAAAATTCAAGTTATTTGTAATATATTTTATCATGTGGGATTTTTAAATACTTTATTTAAAAATACCTGCACATAAAAGATCTTTGTAATAATGTCTTTGTGGAACGCCTACAAATTCAGTATTAAGATCAAGTACCTATTATATCCAGATTTTTAAAATACTCACGACTTTTTCTTTGAATTCATTTACATATTCAATGAGATCTTATTTTGTGAAGAAAGTATAAGACCTATTTAAAAACAAGTTAGACTGATTCTATTTCAAGATGAAAGAGGACTAGAGTTCGTTGACTAGGCTTAATTGAAAAATATGTTATTGAATTTTTTTTTGTTCAGAAATAGTTTCCAATCAAGGCTGACAAAAACCAAAGAAAGTTGTTTTGATATTCAAATAACATACCTTATAAAGTTCTACCTAGCAACGAGGCTGCAATTAGCGTGCCGTTTTTGAAGATAGAATTTCGTTTAGGTAATATCATTGGTTGCACTTATAAAAGCACTAGATTTTATTAAAGAGACAAAAAGTAGCCTATGTTACCCTCCATCCCTTCAACTATCTCCACTTAAAAAATCACATCAATTCGTCGTCGCTCCGTTTTGCTGTAAAAGAAAGACAAACATACAGACAGACACACTTTTCCTATTTATAAAATTAGTATGGATTGGTTGCACAGGTGTATGTAGGCCGCAAATCAGCGCAACAAGCAACATGTATCAAGTTTAGACAGATGGCAACCCTATAGTCTCTGTAGCATGATATTCGTTGCCGACAGGTACGTCACGGTCGTTTTGTTATGTATCCCTCGGTTATGGTCGGATCGCAGTATCTACACGTCATATGTTGAGGATGTATTGTATACAGTGATGACGTTTAGTATAAGTCAGGTAATAAGAGTCATTGATGATTTTACAATAAATCGATGTTGTATTATAATTCTGATACAGAGTTTGGTTGCTGTCTTTTTATTGACGGGCCAGTTTTGCTTACTAGTGACTTCTAAGCTTGAGGTCGTGGGTTTGATTCACTAAACTTTACGTGATGAGCATGATTGTTTGCTCTGTGTCTGCGTGTAATTTGTCTACAATATGTAGGTATTTATTAACAAACATTTTTTTTTATAAAAATTCTTGAAAACTTAAAATTAATATTCCGTGGATCCACCTAAGACTCTCCTGACACATCTGCAGCGGTTCTGCATACTCAAAACAAGGGTGTCAATATCCTGTTGTGGAATACTGTCCCATAATTGCCGTTTCTGAACCCATGAAGACCAGTCAGAGCGTCATATCCAGGCTTTGGTCATGTTATCGTGTCACGGAGGAAGTGGTGGAACGGCACCGAGGACCTCAACGCATTACAACACATGTACAGGACCGATTCATAGTAAATGCTGCACGAAGTCAACTAAATGCAGCGGCGATGCAATTGGTTCAAAGGCTACAGAGAGAGTATGGTTTGCTGGTAAGCGGTCAAACTTTGAGAAGGCGACTGCATGAAGTCAATCTACGTGCTCGTAGGCCATTTTGGGTATCAGCACTAAGGAGAGGTAATCGAGGAAGAAGATTACAATGGGCTATTGCACACTAAAACTGGAACCATTCTCAATGGTCACTTGTGCTTTTCACTGATGAATCTAGGTTTGGATTTCATCCTGATTCGCGAAGAGTACGCGTTTGGAGAAAACCTGGACGTTGGAATCGACTGCAGCACCCACAACAAGTTCATGCATATTAAGGTGGCACGATTATGGTTTGGGCAGGAATTCGTCTCGGCGGTAGAACGGACCTCGTTTGGATACAAGGCAATATGACTGCTCGAAAATACCGAGATGAGGTGCTAGAGCCTGTAATCTTGCCCCACAATCAGCAAATGGGACAAAATTTCCAGCTAATGCACGACAATGCCCGTCCACATACGGCGCGTATCGTTACAAGTTGGTTACAACAGCATGATATCCAAGCTTTAGACCGGCCTGCACAATCCCTTGACTTAAATCCTATTGAGCATGCCTGGAATATGCTTCAGAGAAGAGCTCGTAGGAATTTCCCTGTTGATATTGTGCATCAAAACCAGCTTTTCTTGCATCTTAGCATGATTTGGGACAGTACTCCACAACAGGATATTGACACCCTTGTTTTGAGTATGCAGAACCGCTCCAGATGTGTCAGGAGAGTGTTAGGTGGATCCACGAATTATTAATTTTAAGTTTTCAACAATTTTTATAAAAAAAAATTGTTTTGTTGTTTAGGTTTTGAAGTTTCAAAAATAAAGTTAAATTGAAATTTTGTTGAGTTTTTCCTCTTCTTCCAAGTTTTTTTTTTTAAATTTAACTTTATCTAAAAGTTTATTATCAGATTAGATAGGCAATTAAACAAGGTTTATTTTAAAGTGTAGGTGTCTTAACAAAAAGTTAATAGAATTTTAGTAATTTAGGTTTAATTAAAATATCCCTAGACACTTTTGATGTGTGTAATATCAGTTGTCTGGTTACCAAAGTACAAGCTCTGCTTAGTTTGAGATCAAATGACTGTGTGTGAGTTGTCCCAGGAATATTTAATTATATTTATTCTATGATGTTATGTGCTCTCTGATGTATAAGCAATATGACAGTAAAATTTTAACGAAACCCTCACAAAGTTTCACCGTACATAGTATTAGTATGATGGTGCTGATTGTGATTGTAACGTAATTACGTATATTACCAATTCAAAGCGTTGGTTCCAGGGTCTCAAAAAGATTTAACATTATAAAATCATTTCACACGGTTGTAAGCTAAAGCTGTTCAAATTTCATTCATTGCGTACTCGGAACAAAACAAAACAGTTCAGTATTCAACAACATTCCATACATGTATCGTTTGAAAATATTTCTCTTTGAAATTCAATATTCACATAATATTATATACCGCATGAACAGGTAAATTCTGTGAATTTTACCGAAATTCCTTTCTTAGGGGGATGTCAATTAAGTTTACAATTTGTATCAGCATTTTGTAATTCGATTTCATTCTGAACTGGCTGTCACCCGCAGATTCGCTTGCGTTTATATACTTTGAATTTGCATTTAACCGTTCATACCTACCATCCAGGTGCGAAAATTTTCAAAAAACCATTTTCCAGTTTATATATATATATAAACTGAAAAAACCATTTTCCAGTTTATATATATATATATATATATATATATATATATAAACTGGAAAATGGTTTTTTGAAAATTTGTATATATATATATATATATTTGAAATTTTTAATTTTATTTTTATATATTTGGAATTTGTATATTATATATATATATATATATATATATACTAATTCCAAATTAAAAAAAAATCAAATTCAAATTTCAAATATATATATATATATATATATATATATATATATATATATATATATATATATTTGAAATTTTTAATTTTATTTTTATATATTTGGAATTTGTATATATATATATATATATATATATATATGCGTAAAAGGCAAAACATCGCCTCTTATCTTATGTTTGAACGGCCTGTTGGTCTAGTGGTTAGTGACATTGACTGCTAAGCCGGTGGTCGTGGGTTCGATTCCCACCTAGGACAAATTCTAACAATGTATTCACACATTTCTTCATTAACTTTGTAATTTAATTTTTTTGATGTTCATTTCTTGACATGCTTATGTTATGAATAATTTATGTTCTTATAAGTGCAATGCTTGTATGTTTGCACTGAGGACTAGGAATTTTTTTCCAAAAATTCCTTCCTCTAATGAAATTTATTCCAAATTGAGACCTTTTACTAAGCTTCTAAAGTACACTACTAAGATATCTGATACATCATACCACCCAAATCAAAAGTTCCACCCTCATCACTAAAACAAACTTTCGAACTCTACCCTCTTACTAAAGTAAAGTATTCCAAAATAAACTAAACTTAATAAAATAACTTTTAAAAAGGCACATCGCCTCGTTTTAAAGTAAACTACGCATGCAGTGTTGCCAGACTCCACAACATTCACTTACGGAAGGCACTGAGTTTGAAATGTTGCCCGCTTCAAAAATTGCATTTGCATGCGGAGTTGGCTAGTGGAGTCTGCCCCTTATGAATGAATTTATCTGAGATACAGGGTGTATTTAAAAGGCTACAGTGTGGCTGCTTCTTTTCCTAATGCATAATATTAATAGCTACATAATATTATAAATGAGAAAATGTGTTAAGTATTCGTTTGTTTGGATTTAACGTCTAAAGTCTAAACTAATTGCTTTGTTTTGACGTCTTAACCTCCAAAATCAATAAACCTATCTTACTACTCGTAATATTATTAATTTTGAACATTTTTGGGCATGTACAGTTGAATGTTAGTTACTCTTTTATATATAACTAGCTGTTTCTCGCGGTTTCATCCGCGTTACGTTAGGTTTTTGGTTACTGCCTCGCTCCCGTGGGGCATATCATGATATTATAGGTATAGCCTAAGTTACTCAAGGATAAAGTAGCTTTCGAATGGTGAAAGAATTTTTAACGTCGGTCTAGCAGTTTTTGAGCCTATTCATTACAATTAAACAAACAAAGTTTTCCTCTTTATAATATTAGTATGGAAAAATATTGAACGAATCTTGTTGTAGCTTTATATTACGACAGATAGATACGTCAAAATAATACAAAGACTGCATGTTGAGGGTAAAAGCTAGTTTAAAGTTAGTGTTTACTGAATTTAATAAGTACTCACGCATTTCTATCGATATTTTATTGAGTTTATTTTCTAGATAACACGCTCCTAACTAAATCTATTAATAAACTTAAATATTATTAGTTTTCAGAGAGAAATAATAATGAGGGTTTTGCCTCAAAAGTACTTACTACCTAAACGGAATAATTAAGTACAGTCAGACCATGCTAATGGAGATTGTATTAAAAATTCATTTTGACAGTTTGAAAGTCAAAACTTTCAGATTCATTTATTTATAATCATATGTGTTTTTCCATTCTCACTTTTGTTATAAGTTAGGACTTTCGACTTTGGCATTGTTGTCGATTCCCTCGTTAAGTTCAGCATATCTTTCTTTTTCCATTTCATTAAGAAAAGGACGAATGATAATTATTACTAGTCCTGTCAACGTCTGACGTAAATTGACGCATTTTGAGTCGCCATGTTTTCACTTGAGTCGGAGTCATCTCGTGTTTTTGGATATAAAAACACGTGTATGATCTCGATACTATAATTAATAATCATCGTCATTGAAACTGAAATATTGTTTTCAAACTGGGCATTGGCAGAAATCACCGAAAATTCCGTGGATTGCCATAATTAATATAAGAGTTGAAGTTGAAGTTCACTTGAGTCTAAGATGTCTCTAAAGCATCATAATTTGATAGGACTAAACTAATTTTATCATCTCTCCTATTACACTAAACTTAAATTTAGTTTGGATTGTGAATTAGGGAATCGGCACCATTGTTTGATCGGTTTAAGGTAACTGGAAATTACTAATCAATACATTATTAATATATAGTTGCACTCAACACAACAAACCATTAAATTCATATAGGTTTACGGTGGCTGGTTAGTAATTCATACTTTAATATATGATCGTATTTAATACTTATAAAAACAATTTTATTTTATTTTGACTAGTCATTAGTAACCGATACTCATAGAAAAAGAATTGCTTTCTTAAATATCCTCCGAAAATTGTTCTTTGTTTTGACAATATTCTTCGACTTCTTACCAATCCTGTAGATTCGAGTACCGACTGGCAAAATATGAATGAAAATCTTTTAGGTAGAAAAACCTTTAAGTAGGTATATGTAATTTAGATAGAAAACTTGTACCTGTCGTGTTATTTCATTCGTGTTGTTTAAGTATCGGTGTCTAGTGAGTAACTGTGTACATAAATAATATCTTATTTTTCCCTAGATTTCGGTTAAAAATACTACCAACTTACACCTCTACCCCCTTAGACAAAGTGGCGTTGTAGAATAGATTGTAGATTAGAATTGATTGTCACATGTAAGGGGTTGACATAAGCTTTCACTAAATAATTCGACATCTCCATACATTTGACAATCTATTCTATTCCGCTATCTATTCTACAATGCCACCAGCTGTCTAGGGGGGCTTAAATCAATAAATATTATGTCGATCTCAGCCTGTACATTCGTTACTCCATTCAACTGTGTCAAGCCAGGGATCGCAAACATTTTGAAGTGCCACCACGAAGGTAGCGTACATATGAGGTTCTATTCAATTTACCGTGACTACTTCTGCACAAACTTTTTCCACAACTTCGCAGAATATACAGAACGATGAACTAAATATAATCTGCAGGTCCATTTTGGTAAACATTGCTCTGGGTAAATTTAGGCAAAGTTGTCGTCTCGATGGGTAAATTTATCATACCTAATAAATAAAACAATTTAGCCAACAGCAACAAGATTTTTGCAGATAGCGTTTGAGTTGTCCTAAAATAATTTATTATCAATACTCAGAATTAAAGCAAGTAGCAAAACGTTATTTATTTATTCTCGGAATGAGATTTTAACAAAATAGGACGCTATGTTGTTTCGGAATCAACAAATTGTAATGTCAGTTTTAGTGGGTACTAAATGGAAATGAGTAGAATCCGGAGCGATTCGAATCGATAATGTTCGCATCGATAAACTCGATGAAATGGTTACGTAACAAAAGTACAGGGTGACGCGATTTATACGTTGATTCCTAAATGTTAATTGTTAGCACATATATGTTTGTTATTATTAAGGGTCGGAAAAAGTTAGAGTTATGTAGGTAATGTACCAGATTCGAAATGGTGTTATTTATATGGTGGGTCTCGAAGTTTCAAATGGACAATAACACATAAGTAATTATAGAAACCCCCAGAAAGAGACAAGGCCTTTAAAAAAGAAAAAAAATTTGGTATGTACCAATGATTTAGCTGTGTTAAGAAAAGGGAAAATAAAAATAAAATGTAAAGAAGTGGTCGCAGTCATTAAATTTGAGAGTTGCCAAACAAAAGTAAGCCTTGGTTACTTAGGAAGTAACCTACAAAATAAAAGAATAAATTATTTAAATCTTTCTGTAAGAGCTTTTGCCTACATAACTTATACCTGCGTCGAACTTAATGACCTCTTAAATTGGGCTTGATCGCAAAATTTGTTTTGTGATTTATCCTACTTATAAAATTAAATCACTCACAATCTATGAAATAGTGTTATACATAAGTCAAGCAGTTTTAGAGATTTTGATTTTAGTCTGTGAATGATTGAATGAATTATCGTTCTTTTTTATTTATCCACAGAGTGATACAAATATTTGAAAATCCCGTCTTTTTTTTACTATAATATGGACGTATATATGTTACGGCTAATACCCGAAGTGCGCCTACACCTAGTTTTAGCCGGTTAGAACTAGGTGTAGTCACTTACTCTTGGTTAAACCTAGAACGAGCCGATTGTTTTCGGGTAAAACTAGGTCTAGCTTTCATCATGCCGGCTACAACTAGGTCCAGCCATTCCCTGTTGGATAAAACTAGGTCTATCCGATATCATTCCGGCTAGAACTAGGTCCAGACAATCCCTGTTGGATAAAACTTAGATGCGTGTCCCGCCAAGCCTTCCGCCCCGCGTCACACTCATGACTCACAGCATCTGCAGCAGCGGCGCGGGGTGGAGGGCATAGCGAGGCACGCGCCTCTGCAGGTTGTGAGCGCCAGGTGCTGCTGATCTACTGCAGGTCTACTAGCGAGTGTGACTCACAGCGTCTGCAGCAGCGGCGCGGGGTGGAGGGCATAGCGAGGCACGCGCCTCTGCAGGTTGTGAGCGCCAGGTGCTGCTGATCTACTGCAGGTCTACTAGCGAGTGTGACTCACAGCGTCTGCAGCAGCAGCGCGTGTCTTAGTTTTATCTAACAGGGATTGGCTGTACATAGTTGTAGCTAGCATACTATCGGCAGAGCTTTTTTAGATATTAAAAAAACATCCAATAAAAAGAAACGTAGAGAGTTTTTTTATTCTTATAAATCACATTGTAATAATTAACACAAATTATTAGGAGTACAATTTTTAATATAATAGGAACAATCAGGAACATTTTTTTAACAAAAGACAATAAGTAGTTGCATATTATAATTTAAAGAATGTTATTATAATTATAAATCACACTTTTATAAAGTAACATAAACTGTTTATTAGAACAACTTAAACAAAAAAACATAAACTATTTATTAAAATAACTTAAACTTGTTTGCATCTAGTTTTATCCAACAGGGAATGGCTGGACCTAGTTCTAGCCGGCATGATGAAGGCTAGACCTAGTTTTACCCGAAAACAATCGGCTCGTACTAGGTTTAACCAAGAGTAAGTGGCTACACCTAGTTCTAACCGGCTAAAACTAGGTGTAGCCGCACTTCGGGTATTAGCCGTAACATATATAATATAATCCTTCTTATGAATGACTCTATCTATAAGTTAGCATTGTCATGCTCGCTCAAAAAGTCTCGCTGATGGTGGCGAGTGATTTGGATCATTCGGTTCCCTTCAAAATGGTTGAGCTAAATGGTGCTGATGCCACGCGTCATGCTCGTGAACGGGCGCTGTCAGTTGAGATGGTCATCTCTTAACTGCCATGACTTTTTATTTTATTTTAATTTTGTATTTGTTTATTTTGTTACATACATTGTTTTCACATGTAGAAGCAACAAAAAGAAAATGTAACCAAGATTTTGTAAAAAATGGTTTTTTTTAAAGAGTGTCCGTGGAGTTTCTTGCTGGTTTTTCTAAATTTCAATTAATTTAATTTCAGATAATAAAATCCATAAATTAATTTTCTCCATAGAGCTCTATGTTTTGGAACAGGAAATTAGCGTCACTTTCCTTTTCTGACTGACCGACCGACTCTTTGACAATTCATAAGTACCTGTAAATGGTCTAAGTGAAATAAATGCTTTGAATTTTGAATATAAAAAACCGCATCAAATACCATTGCGTAGTTTTAAACAAGTATTATTAACTAAGCTTATATAGGGTAACTATAGTTGAGCATTGTTCGAAATATCAAGCGGTAGAGATATTTTTAATAAGTTGCCTTCTGAGGTAAAGGTCCTAATTTATAACACGCACTTGTTTAAAACAAAATTAAAAGCCTTTTTATTAGAAAAATGTTCGTATAATATATCGGAACTAATGCCTCAATTATAATAATCTAATTTTTCTTTTTTATTATTTTTATTTCTACTTTGACATTATATAATTTAAAATCCTTTGACATTACGTTTAAACTTGTTTGTAAGTATATTCGACACAATGTAAAAATTGTTTTATGAATGAATGAATAAATAAATAAATAGACAGACAAAAGAAAGTGACTTTGTTTAATACTGTGAAGTGATTAATAGCTGGTGTGTGATGTGTCACAGAGTTCGCAACCGCAGCAACAGTCCTTTGCATAGTATGTGTCACCAACCAAACAGCATTTGTGGCTATCGATCTAATAAGCGTAGTCCTGTGGTAAAATACACTGTGCCAGTCACAGTAAACTAATGAATACAAATCACAATGTATACTAATTTGTAATCAATTTTGATTCACCAAACTTTTAATTTACAATTCTTAATTTATTAATATGTACAAAACAAACTAAACTACTGATCTTACGACCACTAAAAATAAAAACAAAATGGCATCAAAAAATAATAATCATCCATTCAATTAAATGCACAGCCACCATGTCCCTTCATCTTCACTGATTGCGACACTGCTTTATAAAATGATACAAAAAATATTTTCCTAACTATTTTAAAAAGCTCGTTCATAATTTTAACAACCACCTCCAAGATAAATCGAGGTTGCCACACTATCTACCAATTAGCCGCTTGTCTAGACTGGCCGGGAAAAAAAAATACGTTATGAAAATAACTTTAATTTCGGACGTCTTGATGGCCATGCAAAACAACAAACAAGACACTCATTACGCGGTCGTTTTTCGTTAATCAAATCCAAAAGTCTAAAGATTAAAGAATGATGGTTGGGCTTGCATGACATTGATCCTTCAATCACTATCATTCAACCATCAGTCACTATTGATGGTCAATCACAATCCTTGAATGTGGTTAAGCTGGCAGCAAAATCGCAGCGCTTAATATCGGGTTATTCATCCGCTGACTTCGAAAAATTATTTCCTCTTTTAAGTTTAAGAAGACGGTTTTCATTTCTGCAAAAAGTTTTTGAGCTTCAATGTGGCCTTATTGTGCCTACAGGTTGAGCACAAAGGATTAATTTAGTACCATACCATCAAGGCACGCTTGTTTACTATTCTTGAATGCAGAAAATAAACACAAGAACATTTCCTGCGAACCATTTGAAATGTAAATGTGGCTCATTGAGGTACAATTTGAACTGCCGTGATGGCCGCCCCGATTTGAATATTAAATGCTGGAGAAATTTTCTTTGCGTCGACGTGTCGTTATTCGAACGGACTAGACTGTTTAAAGGGATTCAAATTGCGTGTAGTAAATAAGCGGGACTGTAAAGGAAAAAGCTAATAACTATATAGTAGAATAGACTGTCACGTAGTGATGAAGTTTGCTGTGACAATTTCTTATAGTAAATAATGTACTTGCAAAATCTGAAAATAGTTAAATATGAAGTTAATTCCTTTGGATAATAATTAATATTGTGTAGCAGAATCTTTAGTGGGAAAGTAAAAATAAATATATTGATTTAAGACGGCGTCTCCGACGCCGCTGCACCGGCTCGGAAAAAGTGGCGAGATGAGCTTGACGCTTAACACGAGAGCTAGTTAGCTTAAAAGGAAGTCGGGAAGAAGTTGGTAGAGGCCTTTGCCCAGCAGTTGGACAGCGTAGGCTAGAAAACAATAATAAATAAATTACTGAATTCGGGTTTCATACCCTCACGGGACATATATTTGTAAAGCATACAGGTATTTTTCCAAATCTGATGGTTTTTGTACGTGAGTTTAAACGCACCTAAGATACGAGACAAATTCCTAGTGTGCAGCAAGTGAGAGCAAATGTTTCTCTTTACACGAAACCAATCGATATTATGTAAATGGACAGCTTTGTCACAATCATTCTACCAACGTGAACTATCTACATTTCAAATGGCCATGTAAACATGTCCAGGCGATTCAACAACAACATTAACAGAGACACAAACCTGTGTACTGACATGTGTAATCCATTTACAAATCCGCGGATTATTAGCATGTCGCCCATATTCTCGTGTTTATTTGTCTTCGCGCGAAACACCACAGAGTAGATAGGTACAGAAGGATAACTTCGTAATCACGAGCTCATTATTGTCTTATAAAGGGCAAAGAACTGGACACACGCGAGTCCAGTCTTTCGTGTCCAGTTGGTGAATAATCCAAAATTGCTAATGATAGATTGGGGATTTTAGGCTTATAGTTTACTATTGTGTAATACTTCTCCTAAGTTGTGTAAGATGATTTTATGAAGTACTTTATATGTGTCAGTCCCGTATCGAACCATCGCATAAAAACTTCAGGAAGGCAACAAGCTAAAACAAGTGAACACAACGTGGCGAGTTAATTTCAGTAAGCACATCGAACAAACCATCTTTGTCACTGGAATTGCAACGCATCTACGAGCGGTGACTATTCAACATCAGATGGGAATTGAGCTTCTTTAAACGCACATATAGGGTGACTGGCAAATTAGTGTACGATACCTATACACGTGATTGTGCTCATAATAACAAGCAACTTTTCCTATGGGAACAAACCTCGAAATCGGGAAAAAACCGACTGTTTTATGTTTGCCTTATAATGTACTGAACAGCTGATATTTCTTTTGGGATTTCGGTTTTTCTCAAAAAAATTATTGTTTTATTATGGGATATAACATATATATGTTGTATTAAACACGTGACTCTCTCATTTATCATGAGCACAATCACATGTTTTGTACGGACCTGAACTTCTATAAAATACCTTTTTGTTAATACAGATCGTTGGCGAACGGCCATACTTCCATTCACCGCCAACTGAAATAATGTTGCTCTAAATAATTGAACCTGTGTTACACTACTATTTGTGATTATATTCGTTGTTTTGATACTGAATGAATCATTGAATCAAGATATAAATAATACCGTTGATTTTAATTGGTATTCACTGGTTTGATGAAATTAGTGTTGCTGTTGGTATATATATTTTTTTTTGGTGAGTGGGAAATCATCCAATGTGCTGTTGGTATATTAGGTTTTAATTAGCAAATATATCTAATTATCGAAATGGATCTAGACTAATTATGATAGATTAAATGCTTAGTGTATTTGCCTATTTAGAATTTCGATAATAAATATATACCACCTGTGACCAAAACTATCTGAAGCTTTACTACTTGAGTCTGAAGAACTTCATTATAATAAGTTTCTGTCGAGTTCAGTATTCTGTGTTCTTCATCATCTTTGAGTCGTCGGAGTCAGTGTATATGGATGGTGATAGTCCGTGTGGACTATATACTATCTGAAGCTACGTCAAAATCTCTCATACTTTTTATGTAAACGTAATTTAATATCTGTAGCGAAGAAATATTTTTAAATCTTTTTTAATCAAACGGTACTAAAAGTCTCGCCAACATAAAATTAGTACCAATATTTTTCCATTTCATCACGTTATTTCCGTCCTTGGGAAAATTTATTAATTTTTCAAGACCATCAAATGATTTTACGGCTTCACGTAATAAATTAAATAACATATGTAAGAAAATCAATTTCCTTTCCACGTTATTCCTATAATTACATTTATTATGTGTACCGATATGTAGTGATGTGAAACGTATGGCGTCGCCCGTGTGGGACGCGTTAACTACAAGGCCGCTATAAAATCTAAGTAAGATGGCTATTTCAGACAGTCATAGCTGTTTTATACTTCCCTGTTTACTAGTAAGAGATTAGCGAAGAAAGAATTTGTGAACAACCAGCTATATTTATATAATCATTTTATATATAATGGTTTACGAACGCTGCTTTGCCCGCGTGGGTGTCGAAACTTCCACCCCATATTTACCCCTTTAGTGTTGTAATTTGAAAACAATCTTTTCTTAGTGGATACTAACTTTTTACAAAGAACATGCCCTCCAAGTTCCATATCTCTAGTACTAGCGATTTGGGCTGTGCGATCATATACATCAACGATCAGTCAGTCAGGTTACCATTTTATCAGCAATCTTACCCGAGTTTCTGGAAGTTTAAATAGCCCTTGAGTTTTCTAATTTTCCGCGTAACTTTCTTTGTTTTTTCTTTCATATAAACCGTCTGCTAACAGCAACAAACAAATAATCGAAATCAACTTACGCGCCTTACTAAAACGCGTCTTAACACGCGTTTTAGAAACGTACGCGGTCATCGGTTTTCGGCTGATATATTATGATCCAGCCTGTTGCCTCTCTAATTTGCTTAATCAGTTAATTATTTCGAGTATGTTTAGTTCTCTGCTGAATCACGCGTAAGTTTAATATTTAGCATATATATATACATTTACCAATACGGTATTTTACACCATCATCAATTGAAGTACTTTTTATGAGGTATCAAAACGAGATTTTCCCTTATGGCAATGTCACCTTACGACGTCACTAAGTAAGCAACTCAATTGCCTAACTATTTATTGATTACAAAGCATCTAAAAATCAAACTTTACAGTAAATTGAATACAGATCAGATTTTTAGGGCTTAAATTGGGAGAGATTTTATGGTAATTATGACAGTTATTGGTAAATGACCCCATTACCAATGTATACATATCCAGTGTGACGATAATGTCTTCTGGAACACCAGGTAGATCTGTTTGATAAAAACATATATATGAACTTCGTTATATATGTGTACAGTGTCATTGATGCTGATAACTTGCGCACCGTGGTACTGATAAGGAATACGTCACTAGCGCAAATTAATCATAATGTTTACGTTGTTTGTAAAAATAATAAAAATATCAAACGGTAAGTGGAAAAAATGTCTGCCGATATTCTCGGTTATTTATTTATTTAACCTTCGTGTACGAAAGTACAAAGGCGAATTCAGATACAAGAAAAAAGAAGATTGGGGGCAGGTCCGCTGTTATCTTCAGTCTGCTGATTTATTAGGTATGCTATTTATATTATATATAGTATTTTATTTTATTTTATTAATTGACTTCTTAGTAAAATTTGTAGTTTTTTTTTATTGTAAGCGTAAACAAACTTTCTCATGAGAAGCAGTCGGTCACGGACAAAATTAGTGACATAAAGCAGTAAGTGTAAAACAAAATTTTTCCTTAATGGGTTGATTGATTAAGTGGTTAACTCACTGCATTTATTTAATGACAAAAGCCATTGTTATTAAATGCAACAATAAAAAGAAACAAGTTGTGCATTAGCAATCATCCGTCATTATTGTTTCTTTGATTGCAGTTATTTCAAAGCCAATCACAATTAATTACCTACCACAATCGCGATAAAAATATCAATGGTTCTACCTTCATTTTTCATTCTTGACTCTCAAAATAGATTTTTTTAGGCAAAAATATAAATAAAATATATCTATACTAATATTATAAAGAGGTAAAATTTGTAAGTTTGTAAGTTTGTAAGTTTGTAAGTTTGTAAGTTTGTAAGTTTGTATGTTTGTAAGTTTGTATGTTTGGGGTAATCTCTGGAACTAATGAACCAATTCCAAAAATTTTTTCACTGACAGAAAGCTACATTATTCCTGAGTGCTATAGGCTATAAATTATTTTTATAACATGTATATTAACCGAGTTATCGCAACTTTTGTCTAGCAAGTCGGAAAAAAATACCTCTTAAAACAGAATTATTTGCGTGCGCTGCCTAAACAGTTGCTTAAAATTAAAAACAATGTATGGCAACTTGGTTTGTCTTAATTATTTCTACAAAAAAGTCCGCGATACCATATCTCTATCTTTTATATTTTATCTTTTATACTTCTTTTATTGCATTAAAAAATAATTTTTCGGCATACTTACGTTTGGTTGATTATTTGAGCAACAAAATATTAATTCTTATGACAATAAATTATTTCAGTATCACAAGGACATCATACAGATAAGATTTGCCATTTACAGTATGTCAATTGGTCATATAGTTCCGGAGATAATATAAAATTACTAAAACGCAAAATGCCCTTAGCGTAATTTTCATTGTGCGGAAGTCATTTATAATTTCAAAAAATACCTTTGAAGATATTCACAGTTTTAAAATTACTCCGCAGCAAGCAATATAGATGATAGTATGTAATAAAAACTGCTTTTTAGCGAAAAAAGGCCGCCTATTGTACTCTTGCATATTTGTTTGTATTGTCCTTTACTGTTTTTGTCCTATTGGTGTACAATAAAGAATATTGGCCAATGGTTTTGCTAGATATTCGTAGCTTATACATCAGAAAACACATCTGGGTCGTCATAAAGGCGCGTGTAAGAGGTTACGGGTTCGAATCCGGGCAAGTACCAATGTGACTTTTTCAATTCATATGCACTTTCTATAGTTTATCTTGGACATCACTGACATCCCGTGCCTCGGAAAGCATGTTAAGCCCCGGTTGTCATTCGTAGAACTTTGACGCTAGGGGTATTCAGAAGCCAGAAAGTCTGACCAGTCGAACCAAAGGTTATCGTCGCCCAGTTACTGGGTTGTGGAGGTCTGATAGGCAGACGCTTCACGTAAAACACTGGTATCCAGCTGAATCCGGTTCGGCTGTAAGCCGACCCCAACATAGTTGGGAAAAGGCTAGGGAGATGATGATCCTCCTCACCGCACACAGACATTTCGGGAGGTTCCTATGTCGGATTCGGGCGGAAGTGACGCCTGTGTGACACGGTGTAGCATACGGTGGAGGTAGGCCCCGCTTGGGCGAACCACCACCGTGTCGTTGCAGAGGCGATCGGCGCTGGTTCAGGCCATGCTTCGGGGCGAGACTGAATAGGAAGCCGTCGCCTCCTGCGAAGCAGATACGCTGGAGACGAAAGCGGTGGGGCGCGTGAGGCAGCGTCAAGCTTCACGCCCCGGACAGAGACCCAGGCTTAGTTGTCGAGAGTCACAAGCAGGTAGGTAGCTCGCCGCCCGACGAGGACCAGACCCGTGTCGACGGCGTGTCGATGCTTCTAATAGTTACCGCGGCCCCAAAATATATAAGGGTAACCGAAGGGACATTATTGGATTTTAGTCAGTAAAAGTCTGACCCTCTTTCCCTCTTCAGGGGCGGGAGAAGACTTTTGATGATTTCCTATCCATCAAAAAAAAACGCCATTGGATATGTTTTGGATGCTTTTACCAAGGTCAATGTATCTCTTTCACGCTTATACAACCCCAATAATCTTTTTGTGTACGCTCAATATAGTTCCACAGTTAATCCGTACTTAATATTATAAATGCGAAAGTAACTCTGCCAGTCTGTCTGTCTGTATGTCTCTTCTTCACGCCTAAACTACTAAACCAATTTTGAATGAAATTTGGTACAGACATAGTCTGGGACCCGAGAAAAGACATAGGATAGTTTTCATCCCGGAAATCCCCCGGAAACGGGAACTATTATTCCACGCGGACGAAGTCGCGGGCAAAAGCTAGTATATTCATATTCTGGGACAACTCATATACGGTCATCTGATCTCCAGCTAAGCCGAGCGCGTGTTATGGTAACCAGACAGCTGACATACATATTTATATAACTTATAAATAGATACTTATTCTAAATAAATCACACACAGACATAGAATAAACAATTATCACAAGTTTCTCCTGTGTGGGAATTAAACCCACAACCTCCGGCTTAGCACTCAGTCACTAACCACTAGACCCACAGGCCCTTTAAATAGAAAATAACTAAGGCTAAAGCCAAGATAAATAAATGTTATTTAGCTCGCACTTTAGCTTCTATGTTCAGTTCTTCGACTACCACCAATGTCTAATTACGATGGCGACATAGAGAGGGAATAATTACTCAGACCGCTATCCCACTGGCGTTTTACAAGCGTTAGCGTTTCTCCGACGTCTGACATCATCATCGCGTCTCTAATGTATGACGACGTCAGACGTTAGAGAAACGCCAACGCTCGAAAAACGCGAGTGAGTAGCGGCCTATGACAAAGTACGTTCTAAGAATCATACATACATACATCAGACGTAGTTGTTTTGGCCTCAGAGTGACCAAAACATCTAGTTAAAAATGTCCAATGAAAATAAAATTATGGCACATCTTTTACAAGTTTTATTAAATTAAACGTTTATGAGAAAAACAGCGTGTTAGATCAAACTATTTTGGACGATGTTTATATTTAAATTATGAGGGGCATACAGGACATTATTAAGAAAGTTAATAAGTTCGTTACACCCTCGTAAAGTCACAAGACATTTGATTGGTTATATGTAATAAAAACCAAAAATAGACTACTTTATTCACTGAAATGTGATCTTGGATTTATATATTTAACTGGATGTCCCCCGTAGTTTTACCCACGTCATGTAAGGTGGACCATAGCGTTATGTTATGTAATTTATTCGTTTTTCTGGTGTAAACATACTACAAAACTGTTAAGTTTCCCATATATTTTTTCAAATTACGTCACTTTTGTGGTTATTGATTTTATTTTATGCGATTTAAACTTACTTTTTACACCATGTTTAAAATTCATTAAGCGTTTAGAGAAGCTATGGTGCCGATTCTCTTATTAACAAATTAACTTAAATTTAAGTTAAGTGCATCTTTCTCCTTCCATGTCATTAACAAGACAGAAGGTAACATTTTAGTTAAGTCCTGCAAAATTTAGACACTCCATTGATAATTTGGACGCGATTAAAAACATGGCGACTTCTCTAATTTGACAGGATTAAACAAATATGTATCTTCTGTCCTTTTCTTTAAAAAATAGAAAGTGGAAGATGCATTTAACTTAAATTTAGTTACGTTTGTGAACAAGAGAATAGGCACCATAGTCTTTGAAATTATTTATTAATAGTCTCATACCAGAAATTAATTAGTAATACCTACAATTTTGACTTTATCAGCACCTCTAGACAAATGGCATTGTAGAATAGAGTTCGATACAAGATCTCAAATTACTTTTCTACCAACTATTATACAATGCCACTTGTCTAGCAGTGCTGTAATCCTACGACGCGATGATACCAACAGTTATTGACAACAGTTTTATTGCAGCTATAGAGACGTATCGTTATCAATTGTGTACGTCAGATCGCATGATAACGCATACTTAGAACACCTCGAAGATATTTTTTGTTAGTTTTTGTATTGAAGCGAGACAATCGTGCTGAGTTCTTGTTCAACCGTGAGAAATGAACTGTGACGTAACGTTCTAAGACAAATATGTATAGACATAACAAGGTTCGCAGGGGTAAGTGGAATTATTTATTTTATTCATAAAAAAAAATAAGTAAGTTTACAGCAGACATTTAAGTTATAGGTTGTAGTAAAGTAAGTACTAATAAACAGTGTGTGTTGTTATTTACTCCAAATCAAATCGTAAAATTTTAAACGGTACACTACCTAAAAGGTGTACAAATATATAAAAAAATATATATTTCTTACATTATTCATTCTTTGAAGTATAACAAAAAACAGTATTTGATTACTTATTTTTTTTAGGTTTAAGTTACAATTTAAGTTAAAATTTTAATGACATTTCATTTAATAAGCATTAACTTTATAAAGGTTTTTTTGGATCTCAGATAAGTTTTAATTTATTTTTAAATTATGAAAAATCATTATATACTATATAGGTATTATTATATGGTAACTAGCTTTTGCCTACGGCTTCGCTCGCGTTAGAAAGAGACAGAAAGTAGCCTATGTTACTCTCCATCCCTTCAACTATCTCCACTTAAAAAATCACGTCAATTCGCCGCTCCGTTTTACCGTGAAAGAAAAACTAACATACAGACAGTCAGACAGACAGACAGACACACTTTCCCATTTATAATATTAGTATGGATTTGAGGGTTTCTCAATCGTTAGATTATCTGTTTGTTTATCACGTCGCAATGAGGATAATTTTCTAGTCGTTTCATGTTTTTTTACCTATCGTAAGTTATTTTTAGCTTCATATCTGGCTAGTTATTGTTGTGATATTCCACTATTTTTACTTTTAATAGACTGCTGCCGTTGTTTTTGATATTTCCGTATAAACATTTATTGATTTACCTTTTTTATGGAAATAATAATTAAAAGACTACAGGACGATAAATAGTATAAATATAAATACCTTCCCACATTATATTAGAAAATGTCATGTGGTTACGAAATGAAGAGATCGTATAAAGCAAATACTTACTAATGCATTAATATTCTTACTTAGTGTATTTTATTTAAGTAATATTATTTTCCTTCTTATTCAATCATTTTAACAAAATGTCACATTGACATTAACGATTTCCCGCGCATTTCATTCCCAGAGCCAAGGAACAAACACATTCCGCCTTGCTGCGTTTGAATTCTTATAACGCGAGAAGGTTTCATGTAATTACCTTTCGACAGCCGGCTGTCGCACTACTATTGTCTTTCTATTGTGTTTCAAATCACGTTTGTTCGACGTTTTAAACTCCTTGCTACTCTGTGTTACATTTCCAACAAAGTTTACTTCAAACAGCAATCGTTTTAGTTACCCTAATATATTCCGCAGTTACACGACATACGTAGACACACTATTTCGCAGATTTATACTCCAAGTGGAGTGAACTTGTAAATTCCTTTAACAGTTTGCGTACAAACGACGCAGTAAAAATATTCATTAAATGTAGTTTTACACAAGAGGCGTTAAGATGGCAGTTCGTGGTTTCTGTTGGCCATTGCGTTGTTGCTGATGTACTCGTAGGTCAGTTGTAACCAGATTTAAATTAAGAACTTATTATTTTTGACATTGGTGCCGATTGTCTTATTCACAAACTAAGGTAAATTTAAGTTAAGTGCATAGCTTTCTCTTTTCATTTAATTAAGCAAAGGACAGAAGATAAAATATTAGTTAAGTCCTGTTAAATTTAGACACTCCACAGATAATTTAGACGTGATTTAAAAACATGGCGTCTAAATATACGTCAATTTTCTTTAGGCGCTGTCTAATTTGATAGGTTTAAACTAAAATTTATCTTCTGTCCTTTTCTTTAAGAAATGGAAAGAGAAAGATGCATTAAACTTCTAGTTAAGATTGTGAACAAGAGAATCAGCACCATTGTTGATTGTTTCGTGTCGCTTGTTTTGATTTAGTATAATTATAGGAAAGGTACTTCTTCTTTGAGTAGGCATTTTGGGTAATGTTTCAGCAGACACCGGTTTACATGTGGATTGGTATGCAAAAATAAATAGTGACGAAACTTTAAGAAGAATTTTATCGTTAAATTTTATCGACATATTATGCTAATGTCAAGCACAATATTAACCAGGCAAAAAAAAAACAAATACAGAATAATAAATAAAAAATAAACAAAACAATTAAAAACACAACACTTACTTAACATTATACAACTAAAAACTAAATCTGTTTTCCATACAAAAACGTGAATATCACTCAATCTTAATTTCGTGCCGTACTTCAAAACCGTTCGTAGGCGCCAAGCTGACACGCACTTGGCCAGCATTTTTTATCTGTGTCTTTCAGCCGTTTTGTATTTCATTATCCTAAATAAAGCAGCTATTTTATGGCCAGCCAGTATCTTATCAACCACGCGTTAACAATAACGCGTTTACAATGAGACCGCTTTTATCTTTGACGACCACTAACCTGAAAATGATGCCGGTAAAAAACATAATATTGATACGATACGTCTACTATAAAGATACTAAAAGTTGTAAACAATTATGATTAACTATTGTTGTGAAATAAAGTGTAAACAAAGGCTTTTCTTAATAATGTTTGAGATAGATCGATGTAAAGGAAAAGATACTTTTCATCCCACCACCTCGGAAATGGTATTTTTGCTATTCAATATCTGAGCGCAAAAGCTGTTTTTAACCTCTAGAGGTTAAAGTAAATTTGAATTTAGAACATCGCGTGCACAAGGAATGTGGCCTCAAAACATCATTAAACCTATTTACTTCCATCTCCATGGTGCCGAATTTATCATACAACTTTTTTTAATTTGTTAAAAACTCAGTGGTGCCGATTCTCTTGTGCACAAACTAACGTAAATTTAAGTTTAGTGCACTCTCTCTTTCCGTTTAATTAAGAAAAGGACAGAAGATCAAATATTAGTTAAGTTCTGTCAAATTTAGACACACCATAGATAATTTAGACGCTATTTAAAAACATGGCGTCTAAATATACGTCAATTTTCATCAGGCGCTGTCTAATTTGACAGGATTAAACTAAAATGTATCTTCTGTCCTTTTCTTTATGAAATGAAAAGAGAAAGATGCACTTAACTTAAATTTACGATAGTTTGTGCATAAGAGAATCGGCACCAGTATCTGAACATCCTTGGTGTACTTTTCTTTTAAATTTGCTTTGCGCGCGCCATTTTGTTTTGACGTCGTATTATTTTAAATAAAACTTGAAAACAAGTAAAAAAACGAAAATGAGTGATTCCAGTGACGAAGAAATTTATTTAACGCCACCAATTTTAAAGTGCCTAACAAAAATATTACACTCAACATAATTAATTAGTAACTGTAGCAACGTTACTTTCATTTTTTTTAAGTATAAGTACCTACTTAAGTATTATTTGTTATAAGTACATAATATAAATATTTTTCTTTAATACTTACCTATATCATAATGTTGTGTAGTAGTAAATATGTACCTAAACTAAAATAAAAGTATCTTGTGATTGTAAACAAATGTTTTATTTTGCATTTAGTCATTTCCGAGGTGGGGGGGATGAAAAGTTACGTGTTGCACTCGAGTGCAAAGATTTTTCACCTTGTGCTCTTTTAATTCCCGCGCTAACGCTCAGGATTCTAATTTTTGAACCACTCGCTGCGCTCGTGGTTCAATTTTAGAATCCTTCGCTTGCTCGGTCATCAAAATTGAGCCCGCGGTTAAAAAGACACTTTGCACTCATGTATAACAAATAACTATTATTGTTGCTGTGTTTGGTACGTTTTTCAAATATCTGCTTCAGGAATAGATTTTGGATAATTAAGAGGAGAAAATAAATTTAGTGTTAAAGAAATAGGGTTTCATTTAACCGAAATAAAAATGTCGTAACGGGCCTGGTTAAGGCCATAACACATAGGTTTAGTTTCAAAAACAAGACCTACATATGTGTGTGTGAAAAACTCACTTCTGTACTTACAGACATGACTTTTTCAAATAAAAATGCATATAAGCTCCAGGTCAAGTAAAAAGTTTAATTGGGATTTTCCACTAAGCGAAAAGTCCTATTGGTCCTGCTGATCTCTTCCCGATAGCATCGTATTAAGAGTAGGTAGAGGGAATGCACTTGAATTTGCTCACACTCTTATGCACTATGATATCTCCATGCCTTTTTTTTTATTTATTATGGGCTTGTTCTTGGTCCCAGACTAGTCCAAGGGCATAGACGGGGCCTACGATGGAGCGAGCTCACCCAAAAGATGCCTATGCACTCTTCTCTTGAATACATCCGGGTTATATGCTTTTGGAATCACAGACGCCGGCAGAGAATTCCATTCCTTTGCGGTGCGCATGATAAAGGATTTCGAAAAACGCTGCGTGCGGATTCGAGGAATATCGACCAAGAAAGGGTGGTATCCTGCCGTACGTCTGGATGTCCGGTGGTAAAACGGAGACGGGGGAATGAGCTCGTGTAGCTCATGAGCACACTCACCGAAGTGCAATCTGTAAAACACTGCCAGACAGGCAACTTTACGCCGATGTGCTAGAGGTTGCAGTTGGGCCACCAGCTTCTTGTCGCCAATCAACCTCCTGGCTCTGCGTTCTACCGAATCCAATGCGGCCAGTTGGTATTTGGCTGAGCCATCCCATAGGTGACAGCAATACTCCATACACGATCGGACTTGAGCTTTATAAAGTGTTAGAAGCTGTCCCGGCGTGAAATATCGCTTAACCTTGTTAAGGATGCCCAGCTTTTTCGCCGCAGTCAGTGCTTTGGACTCGATGAAAGCGGCGAAGTTGAGGTCAGAACTCAACTCCATGCCAAGGAGTTCTAGGGAACCGGTTAGATTTACAGGTGCACCTCGGAAAGTAGGAGCCAGGTCGAATGGGCTCCGTTTAGCGGAGAACAGACACGCTTGCGTTTTGGCGGCATTGAACTGCACTAGATTGTGATCGCCCCATTGGGACACACGGCTCAAGGCAAAGTTCACTCGCTCTACCATGGCCTCTCTCTGTGAACGTATATTGTCCCTACTGTCTTTTGCGCTGGCCAGATATCTCTCTACAACGGTACTGTCATCTGCGTAACCGACTATGCTAGGATTTAGCATATCGTTTATATGGAGCAGGAATAGTGTTGCAGAGAGGACAGACCCTTGAGGAACACCGGCATCAATGGCCATAAGGTCAGAAGAGCAGCTGTCGACGACCACTCTAATCGACCGTCCCGTTAAGAAGTCTGATACCCAGCAGCAAAAGTCAGCAGGGATGCCATAGGCAGGAAGCTTGCTAAGGAGACTAGCGTGCCAAACCCTGTCAAAAGCCTTTGAGATGTCGAGCGAAACGGCAAGGGCTTCGCCGTTTTTCTCAAGGCTTCGCCACAGCAATGAGTAACATACACTAGAAGATCTCCAGTAGACCGACCACGGCGAAAGCCATATTGCTGGTCACTGAGTAGATTGTTGTCTTCTAGGTATGCCAACAATTTGCTATTTAGAACCCTTTCCATGACTTTACAGAGCATGGAGGTGATGGCGATTGGTCGATAGTTACAGGGGTCGGCACGGCTGCCCTTTTTGGGCACTGGCTGCACATTAGCAAGCTTCCAGGATTTTGGCACCTTTCTAGTTTGGAGAGAGAGGCGGTATAGACGTGTCAATACAGGCGACAACTCAGGCGCACACTGCTTAAGTACTCGCGCAGGTATTCCATCTGGTCCGCTGGCTTTATTCACGTCTAAATTCAGCAGAACCCTCCGTACCTCTTTTTGGTGAACAGCAATATCCTTCATTGAGGAATCGCAATGAGGTATAGTAGGTGGTTGATGGAGGCCTGCATTAAGACGCGAATTGCTCGCAAATTGAGAAGCAAACAGGTTCGCTTTCTCTATCGCGGAGTGGGCCAGCGTACCATCGGGTTTCTGCAACGGTGGAACGGTGGTTTCTGGAACATGCCTCTTTGGGTAATTGTATATACGTTTGGCTATCGTTACCGAAAATACGTATGGACTGAATTATTACTATTACGAAGGCTTTACCCAAACAGCTGGAACGATATATACCTGTGGCTGAAACAAAACAACCAGTATTCCGATTTTTACCAGAAACTGGCAGCTAACAAGACATATGAATACATAGATTAAAATTTTAACACCCCGTATGTTTTAGAACTTCCTACGAATCTCTCGAAGTACGTTCCGTTTTCCCGTTAATTAAGTGTCTAAGAATAAACTCGCGGATGGGGAATGCTTAAACTCTGAGAAACTTATGTATAAAATCGAATTACTTACGCCTCACTTTGAACGAAGTTTAAAGTACAAGCTCCTCCATAGTCTTCCCTCTGTTATTCTTCGCGGTTCCCGCCGGTGAATCCCCGGGTATAGGAAATAGAACATTTAGTTAAGGAGCTAAGGTTGTCACATCTTGAAAAAAAGAAATAAGTGGTATTTCCCGTTTCTTCTCCCCTAGTGGGGGCAAGCTAGCGGAGGACAAAGCGAAATGATCGAAAGTAAGTGGTAAAAAAATATTTTAATAATAAAATGAACCTATTTGTTTTCATTTATTTTCTGTTGATGTCGTGCGGGCGCGGTTACATATCCCATCTCTCCTGCTTAGGCAAATAAATCTGGCAACTTTCTTAATATATATATATATAGTAGTATAAGTCATAGTCTGAAATAGCTGATTAATTATGATGATATATTTGTAAATTATATCAATTACAAACCATTAACTGCGTTCATTTAAAAAACTCATATTACATTTAATATCTTATTAATTTGTTGCAACACAATATTACATTTGATAATACCTATATTACAATTGAAAATTGCAAAATACGACAGAACGACTTTGAAACGACAACCCTATTGTAAAGTCTCGATCTGATATTGAAATATGGCTTCGGCTTCAACATAAAATGCATTTAAATGCAATATAAAGGGAAGCTGGTCCTCTATATTCATACTATGTTGTAATCATAATTATGTTTTATGACAGATTTGCGATTTTATTTTTATAAAATGACATTTATATTAAAAACATTGCATCAGTTAAAACATGATTACATTATAACTTTTATATTAATATATTTTAAACATGCAAAAATTAAGGCATGTTATAAATTTATTTTGTAAAGTAGTTACATGTTTACCTACATTTAAGTGTGTCGTAATCCCAAACTAGGCAGAGCCTGTGCTATGGTAACAGACAACTGAAATACATCCTTATATAATTCATAAATATCAATTACACCCAGTCACAGAACAAACAATCTTGTTCATCACACAAAGTTTGTCCTGAGTGGATATCGAGCCCACGACTTACGGCTTAGAACTCATGGTCACTAACCACTAAACCAGGCCTGTAATTATATCAATTACAGGAACTCTGTTTGTGTTTTCCTAACATTGAAAAATGTCGGCCATTTAAAGTACAAGCGTGCAGTATTCCGCTCTAAATATGTTTCTCATAATAAGGTTTGATGCACGTCGAAATTTTACAGGCCATAAACAAAAATACATTTTTATTTTCATCATAAAAGTGATTCAGTAGCCATAAAAGGACTTACTACAGTTCAAAAAGTTTATATTATGGTACTTTCAGTACAATTTCTTACCTTAACTTGTAATGTATGTCCTTTAAAAATCGTGGGTTATGCTAGAAAGCTTTTTAGTCGTTTCAAGTCAGTCAGTTAAGACTTGAGGACTAGTTATATACCTATGTTTATGTTTTCTTGTATGTATAAATTCTTGTACTTGTAATGTAAGCTCAAAAACAATAACTTATAGGTCTTTAACTACGAAATTGCCGTTCTGCAGTACTGGCCATTTCAAATCAATATAATTTTTGTTTGGCTAAGAATTCTAATTTCAAATTAATTTTATTTTAAAAACATGGAATTCTTTTTCTAAAAGTATTCGTTTGTTTATTGATTAATGTATTTTCATCGCATTTCAATCTTTTTTATCATCATGGATACGTAAAAAAATCGAGTAATTATGGAATATAAGTACCGTCGTGGCAACAACGCGTCACAAGCGGCAAGCAACATAAACGACGTTTACGGAGCTAACACTACAAACCAACGCACCACCACCACCTGTTATTGGTTTGCTCGCTTCCGTTCTGGGAATTTCGACCTGGAAAATAAACCTCGCGGTAAAACAGTATTGGTCCATTTGCGTCAAATTCGCAAGGTGAAAAAGCTTGACAAATGAGTGCGAACGAACTCAATGATCGCCAGCGCGAAGTACGCGTCGAGACGTGCCTTGCACTGCTCAACAGACACACAAATGAATTAATTTAGAACCGCATTGTTACCTGCGATGTAAAATGAATTCTGTTTGATAACTGCAAGCGCTTAGCAAGTTGGTTGAATCCTGGTTCAGCATCTAAACAAAGCCCTAAACGAAAACTTACCCCTAGAAAAGTGATGGTCACTGTTTGGTAGTTTAGCGCCGGTGTGATTGATCACAGCTTCTACCAAACGGGATGAGCATTACTGCAGATGTGTACTGTGAAGAACTGAACACAATGATGGAGAAACTGGCACATCTCCAACCAGCATTGGTCAATCGCTCCTCTCCGCTGCTCCTGCACGACAACGCGCGACCTCATACTGCACAGCAGACGGTCTCCAAGTTGCAAGAACTGGGGTTGGAAGCTCCCCGCCCTACTTACCAGGCCTTTCGCCTACAGACTACTACTTTTTTCAGAATTTGGGTAACTTTTTGGCGGGAAAAAAAATTCAATACCCGAGAGGCAGTACAAAATGCCTTTAAAGAATTTGTTGCCTCCCGTCCAGCTGATTTCTTTAAGAAGGGCATTAATAAACTGCCACTGCGTTGGCAAAGATGCATTTATTGCATAGGTGATTACTTCGATTAATACAAAAAAAACATGAAAACGTGTAATTTTTTTCATACAAAACGGCAATTTCATAGGTAAAGACCTACTATTAATTTGTGGCAAAGTAGGCCCACCTTACTAATCTCTCTGAATAACAACTAGTTATAGATACGAAGTGATTAGCCAATCAATTTTCCAGCTAATAAGATAATGGATAAATAGTTATCATTAGTTCAGGAAATTACTTCCTTAATGCACACTTCTAAACAAGCACCTCATAATATTAGTATACATAGAACGAGCGGCGCCCGCGCAGGTTGCGTCAACAGCTATGTATGGGCTTGGGCATGACTGGCTCATTACAACGAGCGCTGACCAACAGCACTCCCAAATACGAACACAGACACTAATGATTAATATATTTGGAACATAGAAGAAAATAGTACCACAATAAATCTTATATGACCTCTCACGACGAGTGTGAAGGTCGCTGAGATTAAAAGTAATTTACAATGTGTACACTATTTACGTAGTCCGATATTATCTAAATGATAAATTATAATGCATCTGTTTTCTTTGAACGTCATTCAACGTGAGTGTTTCTAAAAGGACTTTTGAGTCACAAAACTATATAGGACTAGCTTTTGCTCGCGGCTTCGCTCGCGTTAGAGAAAGATAAAATAGCCTATGTCACTCTCTATCCTTCCGATCATCTTCTCCATCTAACTCCCCTTAAAAAAACACTTTGATTAGTCGCTCCATTTTAAGTTAAGGTGGACAAACAAACAGACGAAACACACTTTACCATTAATTATAATATTATCTATAAAAAAAAGTAAACCGAATGGCTGATTGACTGACTGTTGATGTATCAACGCACAGCCCAAATCGTTGGTCCTGGGGACATGAAATTTGGAGTTTGTGTTCTTTGTGAATATTAGGTCTCCACTAACAACGGATTTTCGACTCCTAAAGGGATAAAGTAGTGGATGCAAGTTTGACATTCACGCGGGCGATGCCGCAGGCGAAAGCCATGTAAGATAGGCAGATAACATTGTTTGTATACATAGAATGTAGCCTATTTTTTACTATGTTGCAGTCAGCTTCCAGTACAACCGGATGTAGTTGAATACTAATATTTTGCATGTTCCGATAGCCTACCTGACCTCCACCCACAGGACACGAATACGTTTACACTGCTTTTGTTATTAAACTATTTTTATTAGTATTACTATTATGTATATCATTATTACAATATGCAGCGTTAACGCTTCGCCTTAAATGCAACTTTGTAATGTTCTAAGAATTTTAGAATCGGAAATTGTTTGAAGACTGTTCACACGGGTTAAACAAATTAAAATAATAGTAATACGTTTATTTCTAATGTAAAATTACCTATGTTCGGGGTCTCTTACATTACCATATCGAAGTATGTCTGCAGCTAAGAAGTTGCATGGTTCCAATTTGAAAGATTTGGGAGTCTATATAACTTTAGGCTTACAATTTTTTTTTTGGAGTTTATGGCTTGGTTGCTATTACCTTTAAACTAAGTCTGGGTATGTATTGCTTACATCTAATGACATAATCAAATAAATCAAGGTGCCATTATTATCGCTCAAAACACAATACCTAACATAAATTCTCTTTTAGTTGAATTATGTAAATATATTGACCTAATTGTCAAAATAGGTTAATATCTAGTTATTAACTTGGCTTGACGCTGCCTCACGCGCGCCGCCGCCTCCTTCTCCAGAATTACTGCTTCGCAGAAGGAGGCGACAGCTTCCCATTCATTCTCGCCCCGGAGCATGGCCTGAACCAGCACCACAGGGGCACTATTCCCGCGTACCCGGAAGTCCCTAAGTCCCGGTCAACTCAAATGTATTTCAGATTGATCATAAACCTAAACTAGTTCAGGTTTTTGATTAAAAAACGGAACTTTTACAGGTTTATGACGAAATAGAGCTTAAAATTTGTCATCTACCGGTATTGCATCAAAAACCTAGGTTTTTGATCAAAAACCTAATTTTGTCAAAAACCTGCGACATATTCATAAGCGTGTTTTAGCAAGTGTGAGACTTATTTCTTAGCCCCACACAGACACAGACACTTGGACAGAAAATTCCGATCTCGTTTATCTGTAAGACTGAAACTTAATCAAAGTTATACTTCAACTAGCTCAACGTGTCTGGTAACTTTAATACTTTTGATATTAGCTGCAGTAAATTTTTATTTGCGGCGGAAAAGTTTGAACTGTCGTGATGTCGACATGATGAGGATAAGATGAAAATTGGATAAACTAACAGATAAATTGACTTTTATGACTTGACCCGTGGAGTTTAATTGGTTTTTTTTTTTAAATTTGAGTTGACTAAAGCAAATTGGAATTACTTAGGCATGCGAAGCTCTGTTTCTATCGTCTGTTTTTAGAAGAAAGTAAACCTACTTAACGTACCTATTGCTGCCCTGCCACAAGAGTAGTGACTTCCCTTTCTCTCAAAGCAATATTAACTTCTTTGCAAAAGAAGAGAACTTAGCAGACTCTTCGAACACACGTAATGCGTGACACAATAGAAAGACAATAGCAGCGCGACAGCCGGCTGTCGCTTGGTCGTCGAAAGGTTAAACTAACAGAAGACAATTCAACCGCAACAGCCAGTTCCAAACCGGGCATGGCCAGTATTTTTATGACCCATAAAAACCTCGAGCAACGTCAAGTGAACTCAATACAACATTCCCAGCAACATTTTTAAAGTATTTTATTTTACATATAGGTACCAGCAAGTTGACATAGTGAAATAAAATATTGACACATGTAGTTGTACCTATGTACTCGTGCTTATCAAACCATTCACATATTTATAGTGGTCCAAGATCCCGAAGCAGTCAGGTCATTTTAACAACACTGAGAATTTTTTCAACTTTGTCTCTCAGAGGGCTACACATTGAATGGACTTTGGCATTGAAGATGTCTTTAAACTTTGGAACACACGGGAATCGAGACACAATAGAAAGACCATAGCAGCCCGACAGCCGGTTGTCCCTTTGTCGCCGAAAGGTTAAGCGATAGTGACAACATAACATTAGGTGAGCCTTTAGCTCGCTAGACATCTAATGACACAAGTCTCGCGAATCCGGGGTCTTAGTCTAAAACATTCTGATTGAATGTACTACCTTATGACCTAAGAAACCTAACCTTATCTATAATAACTATAATATGTCTGACAGTCCATTGCTAATCTCAACGCGACTTACACGCGTTTGTGAGTCAATAATATTATCAGTTACCTACTTACGAGTTTTTTTTTTTTTTTAAATAACGTTGTACTTTTATTTCGCGTGTTTGAACTTTTGTAGATATGCTCAATGGAGCTAGGGAAGTGTTTTGTTTGTTAAGACGTGATAGTGAGTGTGTTGCAAAATGAAATGGTGTTGTGGATCTACTTTTAGGAAACATCTGAATGTAGACTCGGAATTTGGTAAATAGCTTTTGTTTTATAGTTCAAAAAAAAATTCTGCCCAAACTGTCCGAGTCACAGGTCGAGATAAATATTATTTTGTCACTTAGAACTTTAGGTTAGTTATCTGTCTCCTTATCACCATCATTTTGACAGCTGTATAGTGAACGTAATATTGTTTAGCTAAAAGCATTTGTTAAGCAACGTTTATTTATCTCGACCTAAGACCTAATTCTTACGCTGAATGTGTTATTACATATCTATGCACTTATGTAGCAATAACGGTTCATATTTTTTGTGTTTCTATATAGACCATGGGGCTCAAGTCCGCTATTGTAATAGCGGTTTGATAAGCGATTTTTGACGTTTAACGTCAAACTCTTGACATATATTATATTTCCCATACAAAAACTGTCAAAGTTGTCAAATATCCAGTCAATGACAGGTCAATAGCCGCGTACCCACCTAGCGCACAGGCTCGCGCGGCAGCCTCGCGAGCCAAATGCCTCGGCTGGTGTGGACGTGCCTCGGCCTGCCTCAGGCGCGCGTTTGCTCGACCGAGTACGACTCGGCCCCGAGCCATTTGTTGTCGGTAAACTTGACGCGCTCAAAGGTGCCTCAGTGAGCCGTGAGCGCTATGCGTTAGGTGGGGACGGTTATGTTTTGGCTCGCGCGCGAAGCTACTTCAAGTTTTGTCTCTTGCCGTGTTTGTCTTCTGTAATTTTGATATCATATTGGTGGCGACGCTCATAAATTTTTTCGTTCCTTTAAACAATAAGCAGCTAGGAAAATAGCTGCAGCTGAAAATACACGACTGTACATTACGAATACTCGCGGACTTATGATGGCTCAGTCTGCCTCGCGAGGCGGCCTCGTGTAAATTGAACAAAACTACTGAGGCTGCCACGGGAGCCATCGCTCGCGATCCGGACACCGAGGCAGCCGCGCGAGCCTGTGCGCTAGGTGGGTACGCGGCTATTAAGACGCGATAGCTATATCAGACTTGAACACCTGCTGCTATATACCACTGTCACTGTATTCGTGAGAACCTAATGATTGCGCCAATCAACGCCATTTATTTAGTAAAAAAATAACGGATATTTTCAATTGAAATGTAAGTAATTTCTAATTAAACTATCGAACATGCATAGAATAGATTTAAAATTAATCGGGTAAATATCAAACGGCTTTAAGAATGTCGCTGGTCATAATGTGTTAAACTAACTAAACCACCATTTTGAAAGTGTGTCTGTCTGTCTGTCTTTCTTTCACGGCAAAACGGAGCGACGGATTGACGTGATTTTTTAAGTGGAGATAGTTGAAGGGATGGAGAGTAACATAGGCTACTTTTTGTCTCTTTCTAACGCGAGCGAAGCCGCGGGCAGAAGCTAGTAAGAAATATAAGCGTCACTGAGAAGCCTTGTGAGCTCTACAATACACCACCTGTTGATCATCCGAAACCCAAACATGACAGGGTTATCACTGTTCTGGTAATCCGTTGACGACAGCACATTATTACGTTGTTAGACAACCAGACAGTTTCATTAAGACACCATCTTAGTAGTGTAACGAACATCAATGTTGTGAGAATATCTGTCTCCTATAATCGTGAATATGAGTATTCCATTTTTAAAACTGGCGCCATATTTTATCTATGGCTCCAAATTGACAGCTGACGTGTCAATTTCATGTTGTATTATTTTTATTGCGACTTGCACTTTACATAGATTATTAATTTCATTAATATATTTATTTTTATCAAAACTTACTACCTACACATATTGTGATAATTCGTATGTGTTCTAACTATTTCTCTTATATAAGTATCTATTTAGTTTCATATTTTGAATTTATTAATTAAACAAAATACACAACATTTAAAATTAAATTAAATTAATAATTGGTTTTATTTTTCTTTAAACATAGAAAAAAAAACAACCAATCTTAAGATTTTCTCTGAACTGCAAAGTTTTTAAGATAGCCTGTTTAATATTAAAGTACTTAAAAAGTCTCAGCTAAGGATTTACTGAAACTTTGGAGCATATTTTACCTATATTGAAAAACTACTTTGTCCCGCTACTTCGTTCGCTAAGTCAAATACCTTTTAATTTAGCACTGGCCTGTCCCAAAATCTGGCGGGAGCAACCATCTTCGCAGGATGGTTGGTAGTAGATGAGAATTGTCGATAATTGAGATGATGATGACGGGTGCCCTCTATCTGGCAGAAACTTGTTTCTCCGAAACCTATTTGGCATAACTCACTTGGCAGAAACTTTTTTAAACGAACATTGTTAAGGTATAAAAAATATTTAACATAATTGTTTTTTGGCCTAATGTTTTTATGTCCGAATTTTAAATGGGATACTTATAAGATGGCAGAATTGTATTGGGAATAACTACCTTTGTCAGAGTTACAATTTTGCATAATTTCGTTTAGCATAACGTTTATTTAGAGCGCCGATTATTTGGCATAATTTGACTTAGCATACTACGAAGATCACAGAATTTCAATAGAAATAATTATTAGTCATACTGAAAAAAAATTTATATTGTTTTAAAAAATCACTATGGTGTGCTACAAAAGTGAGTGACAGAAATGAATCGCTGCAAAACCGACTTCACGTAGTCTCTTGTCTGCCCTACCCCTAGAGTGTAATTTAAACCCGCGGAGGCGCGGAGGGGCGAGGCGGCCCGCGAGCTGAGGAGCAGGTGGTTTTAACGCACACCGCCGCGGCTGAGGCTGGCCGGCGTAGCCGGCCAGCAAGCCGAAGCTGCGGTGGTGGACGTAAAACCATCTGCGACGATTAGCTCGCGTGGGACCGCCGGAGCCCTGCAGCGCCGGAGCCGTGACAGAAGCCATGCCTGCTGCATGTTGCATGCCTGCTGCATGTTGCATGCTGCATGCCTGCTGTATGTTGCATGCTGCATGCCTGCTGCATGCTGCATGCCTGCTGCATGTTGCATGCTGCATGCCTGCTGCATGATGCATGCTTGTTGCATGCTTGCTGCATGCTTGCTGCATGCCAAAATAAGATATGAAATGCATGCCAAAAGATGATTCTGGCTGTGCATTTTATGCGATATGATGGTTCTGCTTTTGATTATTATGGATATAAAATATATGCCAAAAGATGATTCTAGTTTTGAACTTTCTACGAAGTGATGGTTATACTTATTGATTATTATGGTTATGAAATTTATGCCTAAAGATGATTCTGACTTACAAAATTATGGGTTTCGGTGTATGGTAAATGAGTGTATGCCAAACGATTTTCTGCGAAAAGAAGTTTATGCTATCCGTGGCTATGCAAAATAAAATTATGACGTAAAAAGTTCTGCTATAAAGGGTGGACCCGATGATGACAATAATGACATATGAACTGATTCTTTGGTGTTACTGTTTACATACAACAGTGCATATGTCGATGGTACACGCAGTTAACTTTATTTTAAACCAACAAAAATAATGTAACAAATATTTTGTGAAACATGATCGGAGTTTCCGTGGAAAATTTTGCTTGTGTTTCTCCATAGAGTTAATGTTCGTTACCTTTCTGGGCTAAGTGGAAATAAACGCCTTGTATTTAAATTTAAAAATAATCGAAGTTAGATTAAGTGAAAAAAGCATCTTATCTCGTAGTAAATAAGTTCAAAAATGTGTCTGTCGTTCACTGAAAAATAGTGTGCACAAGCGCGTCGCCCCGCGGTGTGTACTGACCCTTGGTAGTGAATAATGGCGGGATTAACTCGTTAGCTAGTCCCCAACCTTTATTTATTTTTATGATGTTTTACAAGCTTCATAAACTATAGTGTTAGCTTGTGTTTACGCAACGTTGATTAACGGCCGAAGTTAGGGGGAAGAGTTACAGCGTGACACGTTTTACGAGTATTAGGTAATAGGTACCTGGTATAGAAAGCAAGCGCGGTGATCAATGATCGTTTTTGTTATTACATAGGCTGTCCTTTAGTAGGAAGATTCCTGAATGGTTTTAGGTCAAACGAGACTTTGGTAATTGTTTTAATGTTTACACCTAAAAGCGGTTTCGTTGCGGATCCAGGACAGTTAAATCTTTTCTCCGGGAGTCGTGGAAATTTATTAATAGATTCTGGTGGAATCCACTCTTAAATCTGACTCACAGGAGTTTTTTTTTTTGGGTGAGTGGGAAATCATCAAATGACTGCTCCCGTCCTGGGTGCGGCGGGAGGGCGTGTCAGACTCTTACTGACTAAAACCCACTCATGTTCCTTCGATTGCCCTTTATGTTCCGGGATCACGGTAACTATTATAAACATTCCGCAACGACTTTCAGGAGTTGCAGTGGTTGGATTGAGGCAGGATTGTTCAAAAAAAGTTTTTTTTTTTTGGTTCAAACGTGGGCTTACATACCATTAAAACTAGAACAATTGATTTAGCCCATACAAATATATAAATGTTACTTGCGGGAATCTAACTGCCGTCACGTAATGCAGTAGCTCAGCAAAAGTCACCAGGCTTGGTTTTTACTGGATATAAAATTTTGTAAGCCAAAAATTAACCACAAATTTCGGTTGTCGCTAACTTTATATGGCGACCACATTTTCAACGTTTTTAATTAATAGAAATGGCCTTGAATTCTGTGCGAAACACGTAATAATTTAAATCCTAAATTAACTTTTAACTAAACACTGATAACAGATATCAAATGACGAAAAACGCACGAATCAAATTGTTGTAGGTATGTTACGGGATTCCCCATATTTAATAAATTTACGTCTGAATTACATGACTTTTGAATGTCACTACTATATAGAACAACTTATAAAGTAGCAATTTGTTCATAAAGATCAACACTAGATAATTACGATAGCGAACAATTAAGTTATTATTATGATGTACCGACTTAGTAGTAGCACAGATTAATAAATAGTTACTACGTAACGTGGTAGTAGTATCTTTTTGTTATGTGTTAATAAACAGTTGCACCGAACTACGGTTATCACCAGACTAGGTATGTTTCAAATGCTACAATTGTAACATACCTTTGCTGCTTTAAAAAGTAGACCTCTTGTCTGATATATAGTTAGTCAATTTAGTTAGTCTTCTTTGTTGTAACATATTTTTATCTAAAAAAATGCTAAAGAAAGAAAATAAAATAAAAAAGAATACAAACATGTGACCGTTTCTCGCATACCCTTGGCCCTAGGCTAATAAAATTCTCATTATTTTTAAATGTATAGGTTAGTGCTAATAAGGCTTCCCCTTGAAGAAGATATTAACTACTTCCGCGCGCAAGGAAATTAAAAGGCTTGTGTTTAAACACCGCCCAAAAAGTACAAATTTTACTACCAAAAAAGTTCTAAACGGTTACCAAAATAGATAAATGGTCACCAAATAACGTTTCTTAAAATATTATAAACTAAATTCAATTTGGTTTTTATATGAATTTGACTGAAAACTGAAACTTTATATGAATCACTAGTAGATCTGGCGCTCGGCGGCCGCTGCCGCGGCACGCTCGCTGCGCTCGCTCGCCTTCGCGCGTTGTGTGGTCACAGTTCCCTTCATCCATCCATTTTGGTAGCCAAAAAGTTTTTTTTGTTGATCATTTAAATTATATCCAAATTAAAAGACCTACGGAATATAGTTAGACATCCAAAGCGGAATGATGCGACTTTACTAGCGTAATTGGCAAAACATTGGCATGTTCGATGCAAATCAATATAAACCATATTCTAATAAGTAATAATACTAGAGTACAGAGTACAGTTTGTAATACCTAAGTTACTCGAATATATTGCCAAATACGCCCGGTGTAGTCGCGCCATAATAATGAAAGGGAAATAATATTGGTTCCGACAAACAAATTAATCTCCAGCGATCTGTGGCCGACTATTATTCTAATTAACCAGCGTTATAATGAATTACCGACAAAAAATCCTAATTTCCGAATAGAATACTAAATCTCCGACAAAATTACTAAGTTACCGACAACAGAGGTTTCGTCAAAATAATCATATTTTTATAACTTGCATGAACTGTTTTAATTTCTATTGTTGGTTATCAAATTTATTTCTTAACTCTCAATAATAATGAAAACTGGTTGCAATCTAGACTTAAGGGCACCCCGACTCGGACAGGTTAGGTTAGTAGGGGATGGCGGGGTCGTGTGAGCGAGCGAAGCGAGCGAATAGACCTCGCTATCCCCTTGGTGGTTATTTTTTTTATAAGCCACCTAGAAGTAAGAGCCCTGCGAAGCGGGGATCCGTCGACCCAGCCCACCCTCGATCATGTATAGAATAAAAATAAAGGTTAAAATTACAAAAGCATAGTTAAAAGCATAGTTTTCAGTGGAACTTAATTTATGCTGGTAGAAAAGTATTATAGCAATAAACGTTCATGTTTATTTTTCGGAGTTTTCAGTATCTCATTCGGTCGTTTCGTCATTTTAATTCGGTAAAAGCGTCAAATTCTTTATAACTAAAGCGAAGCCGCACGAATGCGCGCGTATTTCCATCCATCGTGATCAACACATTCAACACCGACGCAGGCCAATTTCCGACTGATGACGAACGCGTAGGTTCGCTAGTGGGCGCACGGATACGCGCGAATGCGCGCGCATCAATCAGCGTTGGTCACGCGCAGACGCGAGAATTCCGAAAAATGCGCGCGTCTTTTTAAAATCTCAGAAGTAATGTGAGCGTTACGCTGTGGAGTTAAGGTTGATTTGTTATGTTCAGTTTTGGATAGACGCTTCGATGCGCTTCGACTCTGCGCTAGTATAAATTGACCCTTAATTGCTTAAATCCCCACTAAATTCATTCACTTTTAAGCTGAAAAAGGAAGCATGACTAACAGACAAAATAATTTAAAATTTTCCGTTAGTTTCCACTAACATTAGGCCTGCGTAACTTTGTCGTGCTGTTTACTCATTAGAACCTTTGTTAAAATTAACTTCATACTTCCCATTTAACGTGATAACAGAAAATAGTTGAAATGTAAAGCCGCAGAGGTTTAGAGGACTGAGGTTCTTACATACGAGGTTGCGAGTTCAAAATCTGACAGGTCATTTTAACAAAGAAATATGTGTACCTCTACCTATAGGAGTTTACATATGTACCGCTTGTAATATGCTCGTATATATGAAGCGTTCGTTTAAAATAAGGAAATCAAAATATTGACATGTTAAAGTATTTTTAATAAACAATCCGCGACTTCGTCCGCGTGGAATAATAGTTAACGTCCCGGGGGATTTCCGGGATGAATTCTATCCTATGTCCTTTTACGGGACCCAGACTATATCTGTACCAAATTACATTCAAATCGGTTCAGTGGTTTAGGCGTGAAGAAGAGACGGACAGACAGACAGACAGAGTTACTTTCGCATTTATAATATTAGTATTGAAGTATTGATTTATAATTTTTAATTTAACTTTTATTTTTATCGTATATTTGTTCTTGACTGCACAATTCTTTAAAGACTTATAATGTTAAGAAGGTTTGCTTACTATTATAACCGTGATTTGCAAGAGGTTGTAATATAGGTTATTAAGATAACTGCATGCCGCACTTCTTATGTCACGCTCACCTTATTACGCTAATAGAAAAAGGTTAGTGTTCATCATTCTAATGACGACACAATCGGCACAGTTGCTGTACGATTGGCAGCTTTGTTTCATTTCCCGAGTTCGTTTCTCACACTGCGCATCATTTTTACTTTAGATGGTAATGATTTTTGATAATTTTGTAAATTTTCATACTTAATTAAATAATTTTCGTATCGAAAAAGCTAAAACCTAGTCTGAATTTTAAGCCAATTAATTCTACGTACTTATTTTGTAACGAAAAAGTTGATTGATTTTTGCTACAACATTAACAGCGCAAAACCTGCTCTACCCAACTGTAATTTAGAATTAAATTATCTTGCAAGTCAAGGTTTATTATTATTATGTGACTGGTGCAAGAAATACATGAAGCTGTGTAACATTTACGAAATAATCTACTAAATGTATTAATTTTCAACTCTAATCAATTTTGATTAGCTACAGAAGTCGTGAACATTAACCGTATCAATTTCTGCAATACTCCAGATCTGTCCAAACCACTAGTTAACTAAATGGTTGATTGAAATATTGAACCTGTTTAAATCATTAATAAAACACAAAGTCCTAACATGATATCCCTCCTACCAGAGACAAAGAGACACCGCTTTTCCAAATCCCTTTTTTGGTATGGGAAATCATCAAACGACTCCTCCCGCTCTGTGCGGAGCAGAAGGGAGTGTCAGCCTTATACTGACTAAAACCCATCCATGCTCCTTCTTAGCTCTGTGTCCAGGGCCGCGGTATCTTTTGAACAACCCGCAACCACGGCAGGGCAACCATAACCATTAAAATAGAAACACAGCAACGCTATTTTGGGGGAGAAATAACTGTGTGGTAACGATCTTCTTCATAAAGCAGTACAATTCGACATTACCAAGGTCAATTAAAAAAAAACACCCTCGCCCTCAGAGTTACTCGTATTAAGATAGTGACTGCAGTTAACAAATGAGTTGATAACTTCGAAACGGGTGAACAGATTTAGTTAAACATATCTAAGACCCATCATTAGATAACCTACTTTTAAATTAAAAAATCGCATTCAAATCGGTGCACCCATTTAAGAGCGAAGGTGCCACAAACAAAAACCTATCCACTCATATAGCGGTCTAACTTATTTATTTATTTAAAAACTTTATGTACAAACACCGTACAAAGGCGGACTTAATGCCTTAGGCATTTTCTGCCAGTCTACCTTAGGGTGACGCAGAGACAAAACATAGTAGGTGCCAAAAAACAGAAAAATTACAGGAAGTTAAAATTAAATATACATAATATATTTAAATTACACCCGTCTTTTCGTGTTAGGGGTTAAAAATCCTATCAAGCCTAAGGCTGCTTACAGAAAGAAAGCTGGAAACTTATAAGCACTTATCGGCGCTTGACAGCGCTGGTAACCCGCGCAGGAAAATATATGAACGCGCGCCGATAAGCACTGAACGGTGCCGACAAGTTCCAAAAAGCTTCAACACGCGCTGGTCAGCGCTGGGACAACTGCAACCAAATCATCGTCCGATGAGTCCGACATTTAGCTTGGTCTGCTTCAACCTGCTTCCTTTGTGTAGAACGGACCAGCGCTGTCAAGCGCCGGTAAGCGCTTATAAGTTTCAGCTTTCTTTCTGTATACGGCCTGAGGCCGATTTTCCACCGCCGCTGCCACCATCACGTCAACTATATGGAGATGACGGCGGCACATACATTTACTATAACAGTGTGTCCACCGTACGTCACCTAATACTAACCTCGGCTCGCAATCATCCCACTCTCGTGGACTTGACGGCGATTACGGCGGTGGACAAACGGCCTAAAACACAGGCTAAAATAGGAAAACAGTAAATCCTCTTTGTACACATGTTTGTTAGTCGGCACAGCATAAATCATTTCGTAAGTGGAAACCGAGAGGCGAGCGTGTGCACAGATAATAGCGCTGTGATTAATTGGGCCCACCTGACCGCCAGTCGCCATTAAGCCTTATTTGAGACTAGATATACCTCTCGTATTAAGTATCCGATAGCTTGAACTGTTAGTGCGAGAGCCAGCTTAATAACGGCTTTGTGTAGCTGATGTTTGATGCTAAATATTAGTTAGACTATGGTGATTTTGCTCAATATAGAGTCTATTCAAGAATAATGAAATATTCAGGGACCACGTACACTTATTCAGGTCCATTCGCGTTCCGCTGATAGATTTTAGCCACACAGTTGAGCTTCTATCAGCCGCGTTCAACATCGTATGGAATAGATGCGGAAAGCTGAACAGACATTTCATACAAAATCGTTGTTTACTATAGACATGTAAGCGTAATCGTAAGTGAGCGTAATCTCTTATTCGCCAATCACATATTTTCTGAGAACCAATACTATTGAAATAAATTATCATTTATTAATTTATGTTCATTAACATTTATTTATTCTAAAACTTAATTAGTATATAATATAACTAACTTAACTATAAAATCTAAATATAATATATACAAAACTTAAATAAATATTTACAAACTAAATTACTAACATAAAAAAAAGGAAAAACACTACAATTAAAATATAATGGCATCAAAAAATTCCTCCGCATCGCTGTCAACCGGTAAAGTACCCAATAGGCTGGCAGCATTGCCACGTTGGATGGCAATGCTAAGCCTCTGACCAAAATAAAAGCCAGCCTTTGGGTCACGGGAAGTGTCAACCAGCCTTTTCGACAGCTCTTTAAATAAAAGGTGGGCACTCGGACCCCACGGCCCGAGGGTTTCAACCCCAAACGGCCCGAAAATATAGTTACCAGTAAGGCTACTATATTTCCGCCGCTTGAGGTTTTCCGCAGCCGAGGCGGCAGCACCGGCACAGCACGACGTACTAGGAAGGTGGGATGGCGCAAGAGTATCGACACACGTAGCGTCCCACACTAAAGGCCTACCCATCTTCCATGGGAATAAAGACATACCGTCAGGTCTCTTGCCATCGTCGCGTGCCAAACCGTTGGGTTCTAATACAGCTGGAACGCCGACGGCAACAAGAGCACGACGAATGATGTCATTAATATTCGCGTGCCGCGCTATACGGCCCGCGCTCCGGCTGCACGACAAGCCATGGTGTCCGAGGCCGTTGACAGCTTCCCCACAGTGACAACGATGCGGAGAACAACAGGCAGCCCCTAAACGAAGTGAAGCAGCAAGGCGGAAAGTCGTGTCGTCGAACAAAGTGCCAATATTCGACGACGGTAGTGCCTGAAGCCAAAGACCCGACTCCCACCTGCCCACAGCTAGCAAGCGCGCTCGCTCCGCAGAAGTAGCAGCTGTGGAGAGCAATTGACTCTGCACTACTCTACAAAGCGGCTCATCCCAACGTCTCTGGGAAGATGGGTTGTCGGGCGGATCAGTACTTGGGCAAGCATTCTGCCAGGCTTCTATAGCCTCGGCAAAGTACGGCACATCAAAATTGATCAGTGTAGGAGAAAGAATGTTCCTGATCAATTCCTTAGTGCCGTAAACCGAGGATATAAAAGCCGGCAGACTAATACTAGAAATTTTGCGGACGCCGAGGCCCCCCATACTAATTGGAAGCGTAGCTTGGGCCCAGGCTCGGTCGTCCATTGTCAAATTTAAAACTGAGGTTAAAGTTTGACGGATAATTTGGTCCATTTTTTCTAAAAGGTCATTGTGTTTCCAAATAGGTGAAGCACGAAGAAAATATGTCAATTTAGGGCCGAAACAGCAGAAGCGAATTATAGTAATAGCCGAATGCATTTTAATTTGTAATAGTCTTTCTGAAATGTCAATAAAATTTTGTATTTTATCCTCAACGAAGTTGGGAAAGGAATCCTCGAAGATTGGAGACCCAAGGAGATGAAGAGATTTTTTTTCTGTAATTTTGATATTAGGGGCTAATGTGTTAAATTTTGAAAGGGTCGTTTGTCTGTCAGTATTGTCACTTATAAATAATTCACATTTCGAAAGGTTAAGGTCTAAGCCAATGGAATGGAGTTTGTCTTTTAAAATAATTAAATCATTTAAAACGGTATCTACATCACCTCCCAAGGTACCATCATCGAGGTACCAAACGTTGAATTTAGAATTTAGTTCTCGAATTATTGGATGTATTGCAAGACTAAAAATGACTGGCCCAAGAGGATCACCTTGCTGACAGCCAACAGCGGATTCCAAAAGGTTATCACGATATAGCAATTTTGAAGGATGTCTGTAGCATTGCCAAAGGAAACTAAAAATTTGGGGAAGTTCTTTTTTAACTTCTGCCAGCAAAGTATCCCTATTTACTGAATTAAAGGCATTCTTTATGTCAACCTTCAGGATAACTTCTCCTTTCCCAGAATTTAGATAGGTCGACAAAGCGTGCACGGCAGCCTCACAGCCCCCTTTCGAGCCGAAACCTAGCTGCAGGGGCTGAAATTTTTCCGAAATTGCCTCACCAAAAAATTTACAGCAAATCTTGGCTGCCAAATTATATTTGATTGTTACAATGGAAGACATTTTTAACTTGTGGAGTCTACACTAGGCCCTGCGAGTTTTAAGCAATTAGTGATAAGGATAAAAGCTATTGTGTAAACTTCAGCAATTTTAATAAGGTAAATAGGCTTTGAAACCAGTCATCCAATAATAATATCAATCTCGAAGATTGCCTTTTTAAATATTAATGTCAAAGTCTCGTTTCAATAAATACAAGAGCTCATTATTTTAGAAAGAAGAAAAAACGAGAAAATAGAATAGAAAGAAGAAATAATTATAAAAAATCTTTGAAAGATTTAAGATTATAATTTCTAGTCTCGTGTTATGGCCTGCTAAAAGTAGGTTTCCTATCACCTGCCATATGACATAATACCACCTAGTTACAGTCTAGATTACTATACAGGCGTCGAATGTCCTCGTGCACTTGATACGGTTGGCCGATAAGACACTACGGCGATGACGTCACCGTGTGTACACAGATATTACGAGACATATTAAAAATATAGCGCTCACTTATCTATGCGCATCATGGCGGCGCTGCTGAATGCAAGACGTCAAACATCTGTCAAAAATGGAACGTTTTGTTTTAGATCTCTTTTTCGACACGCGTAGTATCCATACTAATATTATAAATGGGAAAGTGTGTCTGTCTGTCTGTTTGTCTTTCTTTCACGGCAAAACGGAGCGATGAATTGTCGTGATTTTTTGAGTGGAGATAGTTGAAGGGATGGAGAGTAACATAGGCTACTTTTTGTCTCTTTCTAACGCGAGCAAAGCCGCGGGCAGAAGCTAGTATATAATAAAAATGTTTGGCCACACAGAATTGCTTTATGTTTTTACGTGAGATTTTTCCATGTAACATTGTAGCGTCTTTAGTATAGTACATAACTAGGTACTTGTTGTTTTGACTGAAGAAGTAAACATTTATTTAGTTCCTTCCTGGATCGTGCCTGGCTTATATTGTGATTGATTCAAACTGTTTTAAGCATAAACATTTTCGTTGGTAGTTAAACGGCATTGATTGGCTGAAAAATCTAGACAATGGTGCCGATTCTCTTGTGCACAATCTAACGTAAATTTAAGTTAACTGCATCTTTCTCTTTCCGTTTAATTAAGAAAAGGACAGAAGATCAAATATTAGTTAAGTCCTGTCAAATTTAGACACTCCATAGATAATTTAGACGCATTTTAAAAACATGGCGTCTAAATATACGTCAATTTTCATCAGACGCTGTCTAATTTGACAGGATTAAACTAAAATGTATCTTCTGTCCTTTTCTTTAAGAAATGGAAAGAGAAAAATGCACCTAACTTAAATTTACGTTAGTTTGTGCACTAGAGAATCGGCACCAGTATTGGTTACTCTGTAGCCCTTATTAAAATTGAGCATATAAGTTTGGTTATCTAATAGTAGCTAGATAATCAAGTAATACAGATAATAAATACAGGCAACAATAAATCTAATAATTAGGTACTTGCTGTCTGATATTTCATACAATTATAACGAAGAGATAAAATTATTTAATATAGTAATAAAAAAAAGTGAAGAGATTTTTTTATTACATTACTTGATTAATGAATTATACACGGTAATATCTAAAGTACTTAACAACAAAAACCCTTCAATTCATCAATACCAAACTTTGGAAAATTGACCATGATAATCAAAACTGGAAAGATTTTACTAATCACTGGAACTTTATGTAAGATTGGCAACAAAATGTATTTTACAACTAAATTTATGAGGAACTACTTACATTGAAAAGTACTAACTAAAATACTAACTTATATTTAAAAGGATATTTTGGAATCCTTCGCAGAACTTTTCAATGAACCTATATTGACGGGCATGTTGGTCTAATGGTCAGTGACCCTGACTGCTAAGCCAGAGGCTGTGGGTTCGATTCCCACCCAGAAAAAACTTTGTGTGATAAACATTTGTTTGTTCTGTGTCTGGGTGTTATTTATCTATAATATGTATGTATTTAAAAATTATATAAGTATGTATATCAGTTGTCTGATTACCGTAACACAAGCTCTGCTTAGCTTAGGATCAGATGGCGGTGTCCCAGGATATTTATTTATTTATTATTTTATTTCGCTACGTTCGTCGTAGTTTCATGTAACTAGAAACTAAACTTAAAAAAAAAACATAAAACATAAAAAATTGGGTATAACCATGGTTTTTAGCTACTGAGAGGCTCCCACAGTGTCCCCCCTTTTCCACTTTTTCCACAGTGACCAACTCTCTTTCCTGGACGGAGGGCGATCATCCATGAGAATTTTTCATGTCGGTTCAAAATAGAAAAGTGAAATAGCGGGGATGCAGATAAATTATTACATAGTAAAAAATAAAGACAGTGAGTACTTATATAACAAAGCGGTTTTCCGCTGTCTGCCTGTCCATATGCATGCTTAGACCTTCAAACTACGCAACGGATTTTAATGAAACTTTATAAAAAAAAACCCCCCGACCATAAAAAGTACGCAATTATTATGACAAAATGTTAAAAATGATAACCCTATAAAAAGCAAACAAACTGAGCTTGTAACATTTCTATCACACCTAACAAACGACCTGATGACCTTGAAGACCTGAACCGATTTCCACCAAACATAGCTAAGAACACTCTCTACTGATATACCTTTCAAACAAAAAAAACCGCATTCAAATCGGATCATCCGTTTGGGAGCCTACGATGCCACAGACAGACACATACACATTTACACACACAACAGACACGTCAAACTTATAACACCCCGTCGGTTTTGCGTCGGGGGTTAAAAAGTAAAAAATATCAGAATAACATATAGGCAACATAACATCACGCTAAGACCTATAGAAGCAGTAATCAAAAACACGGGTAGAACCGCAAGGAACAGCTAGTATCCATACTAATTAATATTATAGATGGGAAAGTGTGTCTGTCTGTCTGTCTGTCTGTCTGTCTGTATGTTTGTCTTTTTTTTCACGGCAAAACGGAGCGACGAATTGACTTGATTTTTAAGTGGAGATAGTTGAAGGGATGGAGAGTAACATAGGCTACTTTTTGTCTCTTTCTAACGCGAGCGACACCGCGGGCAAAAGCTAGTCTAATAATAATATACAGATCACTTTCACATCACATTCAAAGATCAAGAACAACCAAACTATAGACAAACCAGTTCTATTTTTATTGAAACGAGAACTCTCGTTACGACCATATTGTTTTTCATATCTGACAATCGTTCTCGTGATACTAGCATTAGGAGTCGACAGTATCTGTCGTTGATAACTGTCAACCTTGTGCTAATTTAGCTTATTATAACATATTACGTAGGTATTGTGAGCGATTTACATATCGAGTGTGCCTGTGAGAGGTATTGGTTGTGTCTAGTATGTGTGGAATAGAATAAAAAAATGTTTTAGATATGATTCCGTTTTTTGATGTGAAACATCTATAGCCGCACGTAAAACAAATTTCTGGCGTGGCGACGCATGCCGCGGCGACGCTTCGCCACGCTTTTTCTTTTGATGTGAAACATCTATAGCCGCACGTAAAAACTGGCGTGGCGACGCATGTAGGGGCGACGCGTCGCCACGCTTTTTCTTTTCAATCATATTACTTTTACAAAATAATGTCGATGTTTCACATCTGCCAGGCGTCCCGTGACGGCTCACTTTTTTCTTTACTTATAAATTTCTTAAGATAACTCACACATGGTCATCTGATTCCAAACTAAGCAGAACTTGTACTATGGTAACCAGACTTCGGGATTTATTTTACGAGTGTTTAAACCTTGCACACACATGGTTTGAGGCATAATAGAAAGACAATAGCAGCTCGACAGCCGGCTGTCTAATAGGGAAATGCGTAAAAAAAATGTGTTAATCTATCGGTTACTAATGATCAGTCATTTTATATCATAGCTCTGCTTGCCAAAGACAAATTCGAGAAGCCAATACGACCCAAGCGCCACCACCGCCCATTAAAACAAATTCGTTCCTATTTATTAGATTCCCTTTAAAACTTATTTATTTTATTTTATTTTATCCAATATGACGTCCATAAAACAACTCCGAAACTCTATTTAAATCTTTAGAAGTAATCAACTGACGTAAAGGTAAAGTTAGCGATATCTTACAAGATTTTCAAAGCTGCAACTTAATTTAACTTAGAGGAGTACGAATTCATGAAAGAACTTTGCATTGGTCTGTTTTCTTGTGAAATTATATCTATTCCTTCTTTACTGTGCTGGAAATTAACTTACTGTGCTCAGTCTCCTGTATGTTCTGGGTCTTAATTAAGTCCCAGAGGAAATTCCCTTAATTAGCCGTCTTGTTACGATGCCTGGCCCGTGTGGAGTGCATTACGTGAGATCTACGATGTATTCTGTAGGCCTATTCCGAACGTGCGTATTCGATTTTCGAAATCAAATCGTGTTCGATTTAAAAATTTTTAGTTGACTACCCAACGTTTACGATAGGCACATCATAAATATCATCTATTAAACAAACCTTCGAATTCGAACACACGTGATTCGAGACACAATAGAAAGACAATAGCAGCGCGAAAGCCGGTTGTCGCTTGGTCGTTGAAAGATATGAATGAAGCTTTAAAAAACGGGTTTGACATTTGCTCGGCTGCATTTGAACTGCTCGTCAGCCGTGATCGTACAATTTGAATGCAGTTCTTAATTGTCAAACTAGCAGCAGTTCGAGTGCCGTGACTTGCAATCAGTGCAGTAGGTGTGTGGTCGGTTGGCAGTTTTGAGGCAACTGTGTCAACTGCACAAACAACTCTATTCAAAATGCTAAAGTAAAATGTTGCTACTAACGTGCATAGCATACTCCTCACTAGGGTTGCTAATCGTACTTTAAAATAAAGTATGGTACTCTATTTTAGATAAACTTACTCTTTATTCTATAATTATCTAAGGGTGCGCTAAAATGCTCTAGTTTATCCAACATCTTTTTTTACTCATACCAACAACTACTGTCTTACAATGTTTAAAGTTTTAAAATGCCCAAAAGTTGCTTTTCGCAGCGAAACCTCAAAAAAAAAATCAATTAACCATTCAACGACTAAGCGACAGCCGGCTGTCCCGCTAATATTGTCTTTCTATTGTGTCTCTAATCACGTGTGTTAGAAGGTTTAAACCATCGAACACACGCGTTTCGCGATTTCGCTTGGTCGTTAAAAAGTTATTATTATTCTAATGGTCAATACTTTTTATTTTTTCTCTATAAATCAGAAATTCTTTATGGCACATAAAAAAGTTGGCAACCCTACCTCACACGCTCTCGCCAGCCCTCTGACGTATAACTTTGCTGTTAACACCTCTCTATTGTGATAGTAACAATGATCTCGTGTCGTCTCTAAAACAATGCGAGCCGACATCGCGACACTTTAAATTAAAGATGGTGGATGTTGTGACATATTTTCTCTCTTTCCCTTTGTTGTGGGGAAAGGTTTGTTTTCAATATAGAGGTTGTGTAAGCCTTTCAGAGAAATGTGGAATTTCTGTGTTTTGATATAATGAAGCACAAAATAATACCAACATGTTTTTTTTTCTACTTGTATTTTGTAAGTTTGATTTATTAATTAGGTTATAGAAAAAATCAATATAGGCTACGGTCAAAAAAACAAAAACAAGAAAACATAATATAAAAACATCGAGAGGAAAACTGGACTTATAATAAAATTTATGTACGTCCAAAATCGCCAATCCGCCGTGGGCAAGCGTGGTGATCAATGCTCGTACCTTCTCTGTATGAGAAGGGGTTATGGGACATCCCGCCCACGAAAGAACTCGCCCCAGGGCGAGATGTCCACTTTTTAAAATGTGCATGGGTCGCCCAAAAAATAATGTCCTGTGTAAAATAAATGATACTGAGATGTCTCCTATTAAAAAGTAAAGAGATATTTTGGCTAAATCGTATATTTTTTTTATTAAACATCAGATGAATCTGCAGATCATAAAGTCAAATGACCATATTTAAACAGTACATTATTTTTCGGGCGAATATACCCATCCTCATTTTAAAAAGTGAACATTCCGACCGGGCGCGAGATCTTTCGTGAGCGGGATGTCCCATAACCCATGAGAAGAGGTCTTAAGGTCGATTCACACATATCAGTGAGCCCACAGTTCCGGCACAGTAACGCATCAGTGATAATTATTCTTTCAAACATTCTCTATGGATATATTCACACTTGTCAGTGTCAGTGTCGTCTCAGTACCGTCAGTGGCAGTGCCGGCACCGGCCATCACGAACGTGATCGGCGACGACGATATTTTATCACGGATCACTGACGCCGCTGCATCCAAAAAAAATGGAGGACGAGGTATTGATTGAATTAGTTCGTGAGAATACTGTTTTGTATGATTTGTCTCATGCAAAGTATATGTAAATTAGTAAATTCTTTGTATAATGTCACGAATTCTCCTTCAGATTCTCTTAACTTCCATGCTTCATGAACCCATTTTCTTTTTTTTTTCTCGATTGTCTTCTTCTTCTTCGTCTAAAGCAATGGCTATCATAGCAAATTCTGTGTTATTGAAGAGTGCCATCAAAACAATCGACGTCAACGCTAGTCTGAAGGGAACGTCGTGCACGAAGACCCGCAGAGAACTGTACTGTGCCTGATATGTGTGATTGAAGCACTGACGCACCACTGTAGCACGGATACGGAACTGTAACGGTACTGTGCCGGAACTGTGGGTTCACTGATATGTGTGAATCGACCTTTAGCCCTGCAGTGGGATAGTAATAGGCTGGTATTATTATTTATTATTATTATAGGCTACAGTGTCAGCTTACAATTCTGTATGCTTTTTCACCACCTTAAAATATCTTTAAAGAAAAGGAATATAAGTATTTTTATTTTTCCAAATTGCTAGTAAGTCCATCTTGTCTTCTCTGTATTAAAATAAATCTCTTTCCTGTTATTCAGATTGTATTCCTAAACCATTTATTTGAATCATCACAATAACAAAGTAGATATAAAACTTGATAGAGTTGATTGACACACAGTTTTGTGTCAATTTAAGGTCATCGAGTGACATTTGTGTCAATCACGCTGTTTTCGAGTCACGAATGCACGGTGGTAGCATGTGCAATGGAATAATTTATAGATTATTCAAAATTGGGTTTTTTTCTTAAATTGAAATGTGCATTTTAAATTGAGATGATTGTATTTGATAAACTCGCATGGCACTTCGATGCAAATTAGGTAGATTCTGAGTTTTATTTTTATTCCCGAAATCACATGCACATTTTAAAAAGTGGATATTTAGCTTTGCAGGAAAAGTTTGGCTTAAAATGAAAGGTTTATCATTTATGGGTTCTTTTTTATTATTATTTTGCTAATTTTACGTTTACAAGGCTTCTCGTACAAACACCACCTATAGCCACAACAATACACTTTATAAATTTGGGCAAAAAGTTAACATCTGTGTCTAACCTAAATACAAATATATGTGCATTACAATTAGACATCGCAATTAGCAAATTCTAATAAAAAGGCGCCAAATGTGACCAAAACCACAGATTAATAAATAGTTACTACGTAACCAAAACCTCGACCACAATCAGCTAATCCATTACATACTATGACAAAATCAGTTCCTAACAAATAGATGTAATTCATTTCAAATGCAGTAGCGAGCCATCGATCATCTAGTGGGTCTGATTCCCAACTATTAACCGATTTTAACAATAGGCGGCTAGCCGACTAGTTGCGTTATATGGAATGATAAACGCATCTCCATATGTAGTTAGTGTGGTAAAGAATTAGAAGCGCTAGATGAGACTAGAACTTTCTGTTTTTTTTATCCTTTTTTAACCTTTCAATGACCAAGCGACAGCCGACTGACGCGCTTCTAATTTTATTACAAACTGTATTCCGTGGTGGTAGGCAATCTGGGCTTCTCCCAGTCGTGATTGCCCCTTTGTGCCTATTGGCCTAGTTCTGTTCTGTCTCCTGCTTGTTGTGGAGGGAAGTGGAAATATTTATTTTTCTTACTCCTCCGCAGTTCCTCCGCAGAAGACAGTGGAATCGTTTCTCCGGGACTCGTCGAGCTTCATTGCTTCGGCGCTTTTCTGGAGGACTCCACTGTTGATTCTGGCTTTCAGGAGTTGCAGTGTTTGAGAATAGTGTGGCGAGATTGTCCCATATTTAAAATTGGCGCGCTGCTATTGTCTTTCTATTGTGTCTCGAATTACGTGTGTTCGAAGGTTTAATTCATATTATTCAGGTAAAGAGTTTGTTGCTTGGTTGAACGCGCTGACCCCAGGAACTGCTTGTCCTTATTAAAAAAAATGGGTTAGATAGCTCATTTACCGAGGACGGTTATCCATACTAATATTATAAATGGGAAAGTGTGTCTGTCTGTCTGTCTGTCTGTTTGTCTACTTTCACGGCAAAACGGAGCGACGGATTGACGTGATTTTTAAAGTGGAGATAGTTGAAGGGATGGAGAGTAACATAGGCTACTTTTTGTCTCTTTCTAACGCGAGCGAAGCCGCGGGCAGAAGCTAGTAGTTATATAACATCACGTTACGACCTACAGGAGCGGAGTAGTAAAATAAAAACATGGGTTTAATCTAATTCTTACATATTATAAGAGCGGCTTCACACTAGCGTTTGTCCAGCGTAGCGTCAGTGCAAGGTTAAATGAATACGCTGCATTAGCGCCGCAGGTGCGCGACGCGTGCGCCGCGTTACTACGTAGTACAACGCATTGTGTGACGTCTGCGCCGCGTTCATGCAGCGTTCAATTGACTCCAGAGGAAACGCCGCGACAACGCGGCGCCTGCGCCGCGACAATGCGGCGTCTGCGCTGCGCATACGTTTATCGAACGCCTACGCTGGACAAACGCTAGTGTGAAGCCGCTCTAAAACAAAATCTGTCTTTAGGTTTAGGTATAAAGAACATGCACATGTTATGGTAGAGAAAAGGCGACATTTTCAAAGATTTGTTACATCTGAAGCTGGGCTTATAGAAAAGAAAATTTCATCCTGATGTAATCTTAACTCATTGAAATACAAAAAAACCCTTAACTGTATTGTTTCTTGTTATACTTTTAGTCGAGCACCTACTTGAGCGTTTGTCCAGCGTAGTCGTTTGATAAACGTATGCGCAGCGCAGACGCCGCGTTGTTGTGGCGTCAGTGCAAGGTTAAATGAATACGCTGCATTAGCGCCGCAGGTGCGCGACGCGTGCGCCGCGTTACTACGTAGTACAACGCATTGTGTGACGTCTGCGCCGCGTTCATGCAGCGTTCAATTGACTCCAGAGGAAACGCCGCGACAACGCGGCGCCTGCGCCGCGACAATGCGGCGTCTGCGCTGCGCATACGTTTATCGAACGCCTACGCTGGACAAACGCTAGTGTGAAGCCGCTCTAAAACAAAATCTGTCTTTAGGTTTAGGTATAAAGAACATGCACATGTTATGGTAGAGAAAAGGCGACATTTTCAAAGATTTGTTACATCTGAAGCTGGGCTTATAGAAAAGAAAATTTCATCCTGATGTAATCTTAACTCATTGAAATACAAAAAAACCCTTAACTGTATTGTTTCTTGTTATACTTTTAGTCGAGCACCTACTTGAGTTTTTTTTTGTCAAGAACCACTAAGTCAAAGTTCAATAACTTGAACACGTTCAATATGAGCCTACTTTAGTATAATATGGTAAACCAATTAAACACACGTGATTCGAGACACATTAGAAAAACAACAGCAGTGCGACAGCCGGCTGTCGCTTGGTCGTGGAAAGGTTAAAACTAAAATAATAAAAAACAAAATCTCATATAACCTTGCCCATTTTCCATTTTCCTGGCGGTCCAAGGATGCATAAAGTATGTATGAGCCTGTATTAGGTTCTGAGAATTAACTTGCATAATGGCTACACCATCTGCATAAAAACTAATTTTATAGCCTGCCTTGGTCCTCGTTATGTGAGTGTAGAATACATATTATAGCTAATCAATTTATATTCCTATTTCTTAGCCCTTGGTATATAGCCTACAAGTCTGATTTATATATACATATACATAAAAAAATAAAAAATACAGTTTAAATATATTTTTTACATTAATTAGCACATAGTAGTGATGTTTTGTTTTCTTTTTTTATCTGTCAAAACGTAATTCATAGTAACAGGGAATTAAAAATAAAGTTAAGTATATTTTCTCCTGACATTAAACTTGGCGGGAAATCGTTGTCGCGTTCAAATAATACTTCATTATTTTAAGTGTATTTTGAATAATGTTTGCACTTTTAATGAAGAATCTAGGAATTATTGAGGTTCAATACATGTATTTGATGTAGAAATTAGTTAGTAAGACTTTTAGCGTATTGATTTAAGATTCTGACTTGAGATATGGAATAGCAATCTAAATGATTATTTAGTTATAATAGTGGTAATGCTGCAACAAACTTAGGAGACAAACTTCTTCATAAATGCGTACAAAATTATAACTTAGTAATTATAGTTCACTAACTTTAACGGCGAATCCTTCCATCCCCTGTATTATCCTTTTAGGGTTGAAATTACCAAAACACAGGTAAAAAGTAACTAATTACTCTTCAAAAAGGACATACCCTTCAAGTTTCATGTTTCTAGGAGCAGTCCAACTGTGTGTTGATATATCAACAATCTATGCCAGTTAATTATTAAATTAACTCGAAAGGTAATGAATGCCTGAGACATTAATTCCACTTTTGTGTAAATAAATTTAATTATTTATAAGGATAAGTATACACGATTATATACAATTCTTGTTATGATTCTGGGCACACGTCATGCGAGAGACTGGATTTAAAATCACCTTTCTAATTTTTTACTAAAATCTAAAATCTCGAGATTGATCGATTATGTCAAATGTTGTTCTATCTGGGTGTAATTTATCTATAATTTGTATGTATTTATAAATTATATACGTTTGTACAACAGTTGTCTGGTTACCATAACACAAGCTCAGCTGAGCTTGGGATCAGATAGCCGTGTGCGAGTGGATCAGATAGCCGTGTGCGAGTGGATCAGATAGCCGTGTGCGAGTGGATCAGATTGCCGTGTGTGAGTTGTCCATAGATATTTATTGTATACAGGCCCTAGACCTTAGTCCCTGGACATAATTATATTTATTTAAAAAAATTCAAAAGATCATTTTGATAACATTATAATTGGTCTAGCTTAGCTCTTACTTCAAAATATTTGGCAACTTGTAGTAATGCCACAGATACAGATTGCGGCATCCACGTGATTAGTGTGAAAGTTGTTTGGACTCAGCAAAACGGAATTATCGCCATTGGACCTCCCACTCGTAAATTAAACACAGACGGTTTTGCGCCATTTATAGTTGTTATTTATGTTTACGTTTCTAGTATTTCTGTGGTCAAGTTTTGGAAATTAGAAAAAAAAACTCTTGCATGTAATATATATATATCTTATAGTAAGTATAATTTATTTAGAGCTACAATTTATTCATTTATGACATAATATACTTAATAGGGGGCTAAGGCTGTAGCCTTAACAAATTGTTTGATATAAAATATAATGCAACAATTAAAATGATTATGGTTTTTTTTTATTCTACTGTTTGAATGGCCGATAATGCATTATTAGACGCAGAGAATTAAGAATATACTGTTTTTATATCACTCAATGGTACCGTAGTGAGTGTAGACTAGACTGTATTAGTATTGCGTGTCATGTACAATTTACTTAAACTTACATAGACTTAAAACACAGAATTAACATCTTAACTGTCGACTAATACACTCTATTAAGTAATCTGTGCTAATAGCTCCGCCAAGCTCTTAAACGTACACAAATTAAGTACACTTACGATTGCACGAATGAACCTTAATGATTTATTTATAACGGTCGTTTATAAAACATTACATTATGAAGGTGTACTCCCATGACATTTAAAGTTCAAAACTGGACCACATTCCGCGAGTAAATATGTGAGCAATTTGACCCGTAGCTAAAGAGACTTCCACAATTTGTCAACGAGTAACACTGGTAGTATATCATGAGACCTATCAACAGGCTGTCAGTATCCCTTCCAGTGGGTTAATGTATGCTCAGACCACACTCGTCCTACATTCACCCCCCTTCTTCGATCAACTGTCTCGGCTTGACGGCCATTACCTAACCGACCGCTTGCGCGCTCTACAAACTCCACACCACGACACCAAAATACTGGCCCACTCAAAAAAACATCGAACCCTCTTATCACGACGTACTATGGTTGAGAATTTAATTAAAAACATATCCATCGAGTGCAAAATTAATTTGGCTTCATCTACTCTACTCGCTGTTTACACTCGCCCGTCGACGTTCGTCATTTAATTAATTCGATATTTGAACGCGGCAAAGTGCTGTCATTTCTTTTGGCCAGTATTTTTTTTCGTCGTGTTTTTGGTATAGGCTACCGACCTTTGCGGTGTTAAGTAAAATTAAAAAATAATAAAATTACGTCTACAGTTTTAATAGAAAAAAACTTTCCTGTGTTTAGTGAAATTATTAGAAATGTGTTTAGATATTAGTATGTGAGTGTGTTTTACGCAGTGATGTTAGTAATGTTGTGTGTCTGAATATAATATGTGAATGATAATGTTGGCTGGTCAGGAAGCCAGCATCGAATTAGTGCAAAGGTGGCTTCAGAGACGAGGCAGTGATGACACCGACACAGGTTAATGAAAACTCTTTACGTACTTACTTAATTTTATGACCTTAAACCCTAAAACAGTAGTTTAAAAAAATGTTAATGTACTTAATATATTATTATTCACAGACATAGAATCTAAATCGTAATGAGGACTATATTACTTACATCCAAAATTAAGTTTCACATATTTAAAACTTTTATTAAAAATAACAATTTTATTGTAAGTGATGAGCTTGTAGATAATTAATATTCATTGTTATTAGTGACTCACATTGTGTATTTATATCCAAAACATGAGTACTAATAGATTCAGAACGGACAAGTGTTTAGTCTAATAATATACCTACTGTTTACATAATTAGCAAAACAAGAAAAATAAGTATATGTCGAGGAAATTTGCAATAGTCAATGACACGTCCTGGCTTGTTAAAAAAAAAAACATGAGCATAAAATATTAATCCAAGCTAAGTAGTTTTATTATTAAAATTACTGATAAAAAAATGTGACAAAATTATTTTGTTTGGGTTTGGGCCTTTTTTTTCCATGCATGTTCACACCCGCGTGCGGGCCAGGCCGCCCGCGATGCTTGTTGCGGGCCGCCCGCAGAGCATACAACTTTACAATTAGACAATAAAAACATATGAGTCAATAGGTTGCGGGCAGCAGTCATGCGTTGATTTACATGCGGGAGCAAACATGCATGACTATTAAAAAGCTCTTTTAGAACGTCCGCATTCAATTTCATTCGCCATCTGTCAAAAATACGTCTTATTATTGACAAATTGACATTGAACGTATTTGATTTATTACGTATATGTATTTTTATTGATTTGTAATTATTGTAATAATTAACATTTTTTTACTTTATATTTGCACCTGCCATCATATCTCTGCACTGGGTTCCCTACTTGAAATTGAATGACGTGAGATCGAATAACACATGCTCGAAAACGTTTGGTCGATAGTTCTTGAAATCGATAAATCATGAGGTCGAAAGTTCACTTCCTCGATGCATCAAAATCTCGAATCGTCGGCAGCGCGAAGGCTCAATGTTTGATGTATCAAAATCTCGAAACGTCATTTCTCGACCGACCATCTAATCGATTTATAAAACATCTTTAAAACGGTCCATCCGTAAACTTTTCCCCCTCAATAACCGCGGGCCCTGCCCCTATTTCTCAACATCTAGGTAAAAAAAACAATCAATATACCATAAAAAACACATACTTCTTTGGTTAGATATTTTTTGTATTTTGATCGGTCGAGAAATGAAGTTTCGAGATTTTGATACATCAAACAATGAGCCTTCGCGCTGCCGACGATTCGAGATTTTGATGCATCGAGGAAGTAAACTTTAGAGCTCATGATTTATCGATTTCAAGAACTATCGACCAAACGTTTTCGAGCAAGTGTTATTCGATCTCACGTCATTCGATTTCAAGTAGGGAACCCCTCTGCACTACCGATGGTTGACTGGTAGACAATGCCTAAGGCATCAAGTCCGCCTCTGTACATATACATTTTGTGCATAAAGTGTAAATAAATAAATAACAGAACGCCTCTAAAATGAGATGGTGGCTAGAGTTTAATGCTTTTGAAGAATAAACCTTCTGGTGTAAGCTTTTCATTGTGCTTTATCAAGCAGTCAGTGAGTTGTGAACAGCTGGAAATCCGTGATTTGTGATTAAAAGCGCAGTTTGCACGGCTTTACCGCCACAACGCCGCTCGAGTTTCAGTGGCCATTTGCAATTTTCGCCCGTTAGTGCCTGTCAGATATTTGAAAGTGGAACAGTAAATATCGCAATGCTTTATAACGTTTCGACTAACTTTTACGAATGTACAGTCTTTGGCTTTCATTATACGGCAATTTGTCGCTATCAGTTTACTATAATCAAGCAAGAATAGTTTAAATTATGTTTAATACTAACAAATTATGGACTTTGTCTGAAATAAAAGTTTTTTTTTATAGTGACTGATCGTATAATAAGTGACTTATGGTTGCATGATAGTGATTGACGAATCGCTATCACACAAACTGAACTGTCATAATTCTTTCCTCATTCGTGACTTTTTGAAATGATTGACGAGAAACCTTCCGTGTGATGGGCGCCTTAGGCCATGATTTTATGTCTACTCATTTTACATCTCTGTCTCTGTCTTGCCATCGCAGTTTGGAATTCGGGCGACAGTGACAGTAATATTACTTTTCTGTAGGACTTGCTAAGCAACGTTTTTTATCTCGGCCTTAGTCGAAATCTATTTTTTTATTTTATGTGAATTTACCATGATTCTGTTAAACTTTTCTTAGCGTTAAAACATAATGGCAATAGTAAGAAACAGCAATACCTTATGATGATTATGATGATGATGATTACAGCAAAATTCAATGATCATGCCCCTGACCGCTATCAGATAGTGCAAAAAATGCACGCAATCCATGCTGGGTATTATAACAACGGTACTTAGTTTTAAAATGTTCAAGTTTCCTCGGACAAGGAAAAAAAACAGTTTTTTTTATGCAGTTGATATTCCTATTGGTGCTGATATTTGGGCAGTAATACAAAACTAATAATAATATGTACTTTCTGTTGTGGCAGGCAGCTCGAGCGGGTCTCCGGGGGCTCGCGCCGGTCGGCGCTCCTCGCTGGCGCTGACGCCGGAGGACGAGCCCCTAGTCGACGTCGCCGTAAGTTGCTCTTCACTAGTAACACACACACCCACACACGCTCACACACACGCACACACAGACACACACACTGCCACGTATGCATGACTTTCGGTGACCAATTTGAGGTTTGACTAACTTTTCCTAATTACACAGGGTACATTTTTAACCAGTGCGCAATTTTTAATTTTACTTGCACTTTTTCCATACCAATATCGAATCTAACAATTTTTTTTTTGCACTTGCGCACTGATCAATTATTTATTTTAAGAAGGCTCAAAATCGAATGTTGGATACGATAAGTCAGGTTAATCCGAAGACGTTGAAAAAAGACCTCGGATTGAAAAGGTCCTCGGGCGTGCCTTATGCATTGGCATGTTCTCGAATGGTACTTAAAATAAACACTTTCACACATATACATCCTCATAATTAAAATCGTGCAATTAGGCTAAAAATAATTACAAGAATTAAGTTTATAGTGGACATTATAATGGGTTTTTGGAGTATTGCGAGAGATAGGGACACGTGGAAATTTTTAGAGGAGGCCTATGTCGAAAGACAAACTGGAAAAAAACGTACCGATCAAAACATTAGTATTAAGAAGTAACTGTAAATAACTCAGCAATAAAGGCTTATTTTATTTTATATTTATTTTATTTTAAATAATGGGTTTTTAATATATTCCTGCAGCTGAGAGAAAATGTGTAAAAAACTAACTGAAATCATATAATTTAAAATTTATTTTTGTCATTCTCACTCGTCAAGCCTTTGAATGACATCGTGCCAGTATAAGAGGACAGTCTTAACATAAACATATACACAGCAAAATTTAAAACCATTTTTTTTCTTGTAACTTTCATTTAGGACTCATAGTCTATACTCATATATAATCTATACTAATAAAAGTGAATAAGCAAAGCGAAAAAAATATTAAAAGCGAATAAGCAAATAAGCGGCCGAAACAAACATTAAGAACTCTCGGTTAGATACAATGAATACATTGTACGGTAAATTATGTAATCGTTGTTAGAGTTCAACTATTTTTATGTCGTTAACTCCTAACCTCAGCATAGTTAACTATTCAAGACGTGTAACAAATTAATTCTTGTTCGACAACTTTGACCTTTCACGGTGCAAAGTATTCATATTACTTTGACGTTTCATTATTACTTGTTCATGAATATTTTGCTGAAGTCATTTTTCTTGATGGAAGATAAATTAATATATACGCAGATTAGTTCAAGTTAGGAATAAGGTTTTAGTTAGGTAGGTGGTTGCTGAGTACTGTAATTTTGTTTCACTACATAGTTTAAGAGCGCCTTCGCACTAGCGTTTGTCCAGCGTAGGCGTTTGATAAACGTATGCGCAGCGCAGACGCCGCGGCGTTTTCCTAGGAGTCAATTGAACGCTGCGCTAACGCGGCGCAGACGCCACACAATTGCGTTGTACTCCGTAGTAACGCGGCGAACGCGTCGCGCACCTGTGGCGCTAAAGCAGCGTATTCATTTACCCTTGCACTACTTGACCTTTGCCGACGCTGGACAAACGCTAGTGTGAAGCCGCTCTAAAACAAACTCGCTTTTAGCTGTCTGTCTGTCCCTATGTAACTGTAAAACAGATTTTGATGTGGTTTTCCTTAATATTTATAGTGATTCAAAAGGGACGTTTATATAAATAATACATGCATATTGTAGAAGAGAAAAGTCGGGAATTTCAAAGATATGTAATACTTGTGCGAACCTGGGGCGGGTTGCTACTCTATACTATAATATTATAAAGAGGTAAAAGTTGTAAGTTTGTAGGTTTGTAAGTTTGTATGTGGGGGGTAATCTCTGGAACTACTGGTCCGATTTGAAACATTTTTTCAGTGTTAGATAGCCCATTTATCGAGGAATGCTATAGGCTATATACCATCACGCTATGACCCACGGGAGCGGAGCAGTAACGAAAAATGTGGGTGAAACCGCAGGGGACAGTTGGTGTTAAATATATTTCAACACTAACTGATCCACACGGATACACCCGCGCTTAGTTACTTTAGTGACTTTTTCTTGGCTTGAAGTTGTAACGTGCTGTTATATGCAGAACTAAAGATTTATGAAAATCTGTTCAGTAGTTTTTGACATTTATGATATTGAGAAAGTTGTATATTTGAAAAGCAAAACAAGGTAAATATTTAAAAAGGATTTTATTTGTAGTTTTGTTTGTTTATACGTAGGTTCATGTTTATGTCTGCCAGAGACTCATAACGTGTATGTGCTACAATCTTTAAATAGAACTAAAATAATTAAAAAATACTAATATTTCATACTGTAAAAAGTTTAAGCCGTAGGGTTTCTCAAACCCTCTCACGGTACTCCACTCAAATTGATGTCGAAAGTTTCTTCGAAGCCTTTTTTTTTGGGAGTGGGAAATCATCAAATAACTGCTCCCGTCCTGGGTGCGACGGGAGGGCGTGTCAGACTTTTACTGACTAAAACCCACTCATGTATCTTCGGTTGCCCTATATGTTCCGGGGTTACGGTAACTATTATAAACATTCCGCAACTTTCTTCGAGGCCTCGCTATTTAAACCTAGATCAATATTTATTTTCTAAATCTATTACCTCAGGCAATTAGTCTCTAAAGGTAAAGGATAGATGATCAAACTCCTGAATTCAAAAACATTTTTTTTTGCACAATGTTAAGGCCACAGATAAGCAGATAGTTCAAAAACACAAAACAATTATATTAAAGAAGCCTTTATCAACATGGCCAAATCCTTTTTCTTATTTATGAGACAATTATTTTGCAATAACGTATTTAAAAGGCTAAATTGGTGCTTGGATTCTGGCGCCGAACCAATCAGAAGGGTCAAGGTTCATATCCGCGTGTGGCAAAACGCCTCAGTTAAGATGGCGTGCGTAAGATTCAGTCCATTTGTTGTAATTGATGATGATATTATGATCACTTTTTATGAGCTGTTGATTGGTGCAAAAAACTGTTAATTTAAATGAACAAAGGAGTTATGCTGGTCAATTTGTACTTCTGTTAAATGGTTCGGGTGAACTTGACATTTCAAGAAATATCGAAATATCCAAAATGTAGGTTTGTTAATGAATACCTAGTTGTTAAACACACTTCAAATCAAGAACATTTTGAAAGCTACTTTTCCAGATTAAAATAGTAATTAAGAATGTTAGGCTATATAAATATTATTACTAATATTGCAAAAACACCTTTGGAAAAGACTACTTTTGTAGTTGAATTTGATGATTGAAATAAGGACAGCTAGCTAACACGCTGATGGTTAAATAAATTCCATTACATGTTTCTAAATCTGGTCGATAGGCAGAGAGATGCATTGTTGATTTATCTATATATTATCTATACTAGGTGAATTTTTAGTCCTGTACCACCCGCTAGGAGATGATTCTACCCATTAAAACAAACAACTTTTATTATGGAACCAACTCTGAAATCTCGAAAAAAATATCAGCTGTTTCATATATTACGGTCGGAGGGCATTGAACTTTTGTTAGGAACAGCTGATATTTTTTTCGCGATTTCAGAGTTGGTTCCGTAATAAAAGTTGTTGGTTTTTATGATACAAAGGCATTCATTATCATTCATTCTCTTTAGCCTTTTCCCAACTATGTTGGGATAGTCTTCCAGCCGTATTAAGCTGGACAACAGTGCTTTACGTGAATCGATTGCCTATCCGACCTCCACAACCCACTTGCTGGGTACCATTATATCCCTTAGTTAGATTAGTCAGACTTTCCGCTTCTGACTACCCGTAAAGACTATCAAAGTTCTACGAATGAAAACCGGGATCAACGGCTATACGTGCTTTCCGAGACACGGCACGTCAGGGATGACTAAGATAAACAAATTGAAAAGTCACATTGTTAATTTGTTAATGGAAGACTCAAAGGCAACCAATATTGGATCAAATATACTAGCAATACTAGCTGATTATAATAACACACAAGAGCACATCTCAATAATTACAGTTGATAACATCAGCCAGCATCTACATAAATAATAACCTCAAGATACTAACGAGGATAAACACGAGTACGTCACATCTTGTAGTATTACTGTCATTAGTTAATTACGTGCATTCGCATCCAATCAGCCGACTGTCTATGAAGACGAACCCTTTTAATTAGGTACCGATCTTGTATCATCAGAGCGTCTCGTTGATATAACCTTGCGGATAATTTGATCTGTGAAGTCAAGCCTGGTTAGGCATGGTTGAATTTGAGAATGGGTTGTCAGTGTGCCTAGACAAGAGGCATTGTTGGATGGATGGTAGAATAGAGTTCTAGATGTCAAATTACTTAGCACAAGTTTATGTCAATCCTATACCTATATTTACCAATCTATTCTATTCTACCATCCATTCTACAAATGCTCCTTGTCTGTTAGTATGTGCTGGTTGGTTGGTAGAAATCAAGGAGTAATCGTACTAGGCACTTTATGTGTTTTCATTCAAATTAATTGATTTAAAACGAAATTATTTATTATGCAATTATAATGTCATCTTTCTTTTAATAAGCTGTAGTTGGCATTTGTGACCTGACTACCTGAAGTAGAAATGTTAAAAGAAACCGAAGGATCATCTTCACTTTTATTTATTTATTTATTGACACACCAACGACTTATTCACTAATTGTTTACAATTCTTCTTTCTTCTTCATTCTTGTATTGTGAGGTGAATTCGTCACTAATAGGCGTGCACAGCACTTAACTTTTCAAGACCAGACAATAAAAAACCATCAAATTTTTCGTGTTTAATAATAATAGCTGCTTTAGTGCAGAACAAGATATAGCTTCAGAGTGGTCGAGTCTTTAGAAAAGTCACCCATCAAAAACTTACCTGTGTATGTCACGTCGCTGCCGTAATACGTAAGTTAATAATTAGCGATTTCAATACAATAACAGAAATTTGCTACAATATTACAGTGTGCGGTTCTAATTTGTAAATCGATAGTTGTTTACTTTGCAGTTATTATTGATGATTAGTTTCATTAGCACAAAATGCTGAGGTAGGAATGGTTACATTTGAAATATATATATGCCGCAAATTCTGCTATTGTAACCAATTATTTTATCGATGCTCATTTTAATCCGAAGCTTAAAACTATTAAAATCAAAGTAGCACAGCCTTGACAAGTTTAGAATTGAAATAATAAGTACTATAATTATTTAATCTACCTTTTCAAATAACTTATAAAACGTAATCAGTGCGGCTCTAATCGATAAGGTGTTATCTTTCAATACAATATTTCTTAATATTTAGTGTCATATAAAACGTCGTGTGAATAAGTCACGGGGGATGTTCGGTCACAACTAAATACACGTGCGAAATAATTTGTGGTGTAACTGTGAACATAATTTGTGGTATAAGTGATACTTTATGCAGTGTTACGTAAATGAAAATGTGGTAATGGTCCTATTAAGTGAACACATCTGTTGAATTCACGAGGATAATCACGGCACAAACGCAATCGTTCGCCTGTTGACTGCTTGAAGAGCATTTTAATGTCGATGAGTCGATAAAACGTATTGAGTAACTGTTTCTACTTTAAATCAGCCAACATGTAACAGTTTCGGAATCAACTATTAATATATCAGCATTATCAAGCAGTAGGAACTATACATTATCTACATAATCACTAATGTATAGATTGGCATTGATTCCAATTGGAATGGATTTACTAGTCATATATTTAACATAGTAAAATCATTATGTGGATGTCTATTGTGTTATGTGAATAATGAACTAAGTTATATATACTGTTATCTAGTGAAACAGTGTAAACATGGAGAAGAACAACGTACATGAAGTACAAAGCCAACCAGCAGAAGTTGATAAAAATAAGAACTTGGGTTGCTGGGCTCGATTCAAGAGTTTATTCGAAGACAGAGGTTTTGATTTAGAGTACGAATATAGGCAACGCACTGCAAGACCGATAAATTTACTTGGTGAGAGTCAAGACACGGAAGGTTACAGAAGAATTTCTGAAAGAAAGTTCACGTCTTTTGGTAGTAATAAAGATAAAAAGACAAGTGCTAATGTTTTGTCTAATAACAGTAGCAAAAGTGATGATGTGGGTCCGGTGGTTAATTTTTATGAACAATTTACAATAGTACATGATGAAGAAACCACAAAGGAGGAGCCTGATCTATGGAGGAAGTCGGTCCGGCACCGAGTGTCGATAAGACCTAGTCTCACTAAAATTATGGAGGAACCTGATGATGAAATCGAAGTGGTAAGTCAAAATTTACTTTAAAAAGTCCCGTAATCTTTTATGGATTTGTTTATACATCATTTTTCACTGGAAATATGCATCACGGAAATCCGATCTTGGAAACCTAATCTTATCAGAATACAACAAATGGTATCAAATTAAGCATTGTAAAAGTGCGACTCAATTTCTTTCCTTTTTTAAATGTATGCGAACAAATTTTTTTTTTTACCTTTTTTTTGTAAATCAAATAAAACAGACCATTTGCGTTATTAAATCCGAAAACGAGAAGTCTGTGACTTCTAGATTAGTGAAATTTGAGACTAGTTTTTGTACTATCTTAATGAGAGACCAAACAAAACTGGATTTCGATATATTCCGTGCGTTAGTGACAGATTAACCTGTCATTGCAAGCGTGGATAGATTCGAATTAATCGCATAGGTCAGTAAATGCCTGAGGCAATACTGACGACCGGCGAAACATGACTTTCACTGTAATTGGATTGTAGCGATCTGATACGGTAGGATGTGGAGCAATTAAGCGGTCCATTGTATGCTGATTGAGATTTAGAGTTCTCAGAGGTATTTAGTGTTAGATGTCTATTGCTTTCGGACTATCAGACGGTGGAGGTTCAGTTCGTCTTGTAATACTAAATTGGAATCAACGAGTTCATTTGTTTTTGGGGTAAATTAAGACTGAGCCATACAGGTACTTTATTATCGGTCGTGCGATGATGCGTTATTGCGATAATACGTCCCAATTTCTTGTACACAACTGCGTTTTTACCGTCCGATAATTACGGAGCAGAGTGTGTGGCTTTGTTGTGGTCCTAATACATGATGTACTAAAAGCAGAAATCGAAATAGCTCATCCGATATTATCGACCGATAATAACGTACCTGTGTGGTAGACGAGGAGGGAAAAGACTTCATTTGCTTTTTTTTACTTTATTTTTTTTTATAAAAGCGGTAATAGTGGCTGGTCTGGCCACTTACCGTTAACGTAGCTCTTGTATGACAGATGTGACGTAATCTGTTGTTAGCTAAATCTATAACGGTGGTCGAAGAGTATAAGCGATATTTATTATTTGTGTCAAGAAGTCATTGCATCTATGTACTTACTCAAATAAAAATTAATACTTGAGACACAGTGTACATAATTGCATTATTTTATTCATCTTGAAGATTTAATTGACAGCTATCTCGTCTCGTGCTTACAATAAAAATAGATACAAAAGCATTCGGTCGCGTGATTCCCGTACTTGAAAAACTTCCGTTCATTGACTCAAAATAAACAAACACTCATTGCTATACTAACGCTCGTTTTTGAGAAGAACTTATGAAATACATAGTAATTGTTAAGTGTTTATAAACACTTACTGAGCGCAATTAAAGAGCGATCGAGCCTCGCCTATTAATTTAATTAATTATGTAAATGTAATATAATATTGTATTATTTAAATTGTATTATTACGTTGCCCAACACTATAGATTATTCTGTATCATGGGCGCGTTTACAATCATATAAACTTACTTAAACAAACAACCAGACTCGGAAAAAATGCATCGCGGCTGTCAATCGGTCAATCTCTGCGCCAATTGGCCAACCATTGCGCCAATCGGTTAACTACTGCGCCAATCGGTTAACTAATGCGCCTATAGGTAAACCCATGGTAAACCAATGCGCCAATCAATAAACCGATATGCCAATCAGTAAACCAATACGCCAATCAGTAAACCTATGCGCCAATTGCGGAATTGTGCGGTCATATATGTCTCATATTGTCTTTTTAGGGTTCCGTACCTCAAAAGGTAAAAACGGAACCCTTATAGGATCACTTTGTTGTCCGTCTGTCCGTCCGTCCGGCTGTCAAGACCCTTTTTCTCAGAAACGCGTCGAGATATCAAGCTGAAATTAATATCACATACTCGGGTCTGCTATCTCTTAAAGCAGTGAAAAAAATCAAGTTTTTAAATCAATGCAATAAAAAGATACGGCGGTTTATATTGCAAATTTGGACACTTGCAAGGAAATCAAAACCTATAGGGTACTTCCCATTGACCTAGAATCATGAAATTTGGCAAAAAGCAAGGTCATGTAGCACAAGTAAAGGGAAAACTCCGAAAACCGTAAATTTGTAGTTAGTTCACACCAGGCGTCCGTCTGTCCGTCTGTCTGTCAAGAACCTTTTTCTCATAAACGCGTCAAGATATCAAGCTGAAATTAATATCACATACTTAAGTCTGCTATCTCTCACAGCAGTGAAAAAATCAAGTTTTTAAATCAATGCAATAAAAAAATACGGCGGTTTATATTGCATATTTAGATATTTTCAAGAGAATCAAAACTCAAAACCTATAGGGTACTTCCCATTGACCTAGAATCATGAAATTTGGCAAAAGGCAAGGTCATGTAGCACAAGTAAAGGGAAAACTCCGAAAATCGTAAATTTGTAGTTAGTTGACATCAGGCGTCCGTCTGTCCGTCTGTCTGTCAAGAACCTTTTTCTCAGAAACGCGTCGAGATATCAAGCTGAAATTAATATCACATACTCAGGTCTGCTATCTCTCAAAGCAGGGGGAAAATATAGTTTCTAAATCAACGCAATAAAAAGATACGGCGGTTTATATTGCATATTCAGATATTTTCAAGAGAATCAAAACTCAAAACCTATAGGGTACTTCCCATTGACCTAAAATCATGAAATTTGGCAAAAGGCAAGGTCATGTAGCACAAGTAAAGGGAAAACTCCGAAAACCGTAAATTTGTAGTTAGTTGACATCAGGCGTCCGTCTGTCCGTCTGTCTGTCAAGAACCTTTTTCTCAGAAACGCGTCGAGATATCAAGCTGATATTAATATCACATACTCAGGTCTGCTATCTCTCAAAGCAGTGAAAAAATCAAGTTTCTAAATCAACGCAATAAAAAGATACGGCGGTTTATATTGCATATTTAGACATTTTCAAGGGAATCAAAACTCAAAACCTATAGGGTACTTCCCATTGACCTAGAATTGTGAAATTTGGCAAGAAGCAAGGTCATGTAGCACAAGTAAAAGGAAAACTCTGAAAACCGTAAATTTGTAGTTATTTCACTAAAAAACAAATTAACGGAACCCTCGTTGCGCGAGTAGAACTCGCACTTGACCGGTTTTTTTTATATTTATTATACATATACATATTTTAGTTATATTTATATTTTCCAGCTGAAACTAAATTCCAACTCAAATAATAAAAAAATACTTTCAAATTATAGTCACAACTAGGTAATGTCAAAAACGTGTGTGTGTGTGTGGAAATTAAAATAAGTATCAACAAACTTTTAGGAACAGTCTTTAAAATCATACTTAAAAAAAACAACACATTTTCAGTTAGGGTTATAATCACTAGGTACACCCACTTAAAAAATGAAATTTTAAAATAAATTTTGGTTTTGGTGGTAAAATTTAAGAAGTAGTCATCGCATCACAGTTTACTGTCCTATACTATTTTTAGATACAACAAGAATCCCATACTGAGATTCTATAATATACCTAATGATATCCACCCCTTTCAAAGCGGATTTCATCTTTGGTTCAACCCTTATGGAAATTGGGGCCAGTCCTTTTATGCAATGTGTATTCAGGCATTAGGCCTAAAATGTTCTTAGATCCTTGAGCATACGTTAAAATATGCCCCTAAAAATTGCGCAACACTTTTTACAACTGCGCAGGTTCGACTGTCAACAATAAAGTTAATATACTACTTCCTTAGATGTCCTCTCTTAAATCCATATTTAAATTGCTCATACTATCCTCTTCACGTGAGCATAGATCTCGACTTGGGCTAAAATATCTACATTTCCAACGTGGAAATGCTGTCAGCTTTTGGTGCTTGTCTTATTGACAGAAATTTTGAAAATTATTGTTATGGTCTGTGACTCCTTTCCTTTTAAAGATCCCACATTCATCAAGTAAGCTTACTAGTTTCGCCTTCCGACAGTCAGCGGCTTAGCACAGATATCTTAGTATCTACTACAGAGCTGTAATTTGACCAGGGCAGAGCTGTAATATAGCTAAATTTGTATTAGTCTAATGTATCTCCTGTGAACTATATATGTATGACGATGTTGAAAGGTAAACAATCTCGGATAAGTAGGCTTTACAGGCAAACTTATAAACATAATGAAAGAATGCGCGTGCTCTGATAAGCACTTGATCGATTGTTTACATAATAACATAATGGATTTAAGTATTTTTTTCAATATTCTATATGTTCCACATTTTTCTCCTAATAAAAAAAAGAAATTACAGTATATGTATACATATATAAACACATTTTGCCGTCAAGTCATATTTATTATTACTTTAAGCAAAATATTCCGTAAAAAATATTACAGTACATCTAAGACATAAATGCCAATGATTGGCAGTCATTTACCTGTACGGCTACCGAAGCGAGTATTCAATTACAGTCATTACAATAGGCTCGAACAAAACCAGGCCTTGCCAGTCGGACAATGGTGGGTAATGGTGGAAAATGGTGGACAATGGCTGTGGGGATGGCCATTCACATCGCATCCCTCGTGTGACGGGCGATCGTGTTGCCAATTGTGGAATATCGTAGGGTTTTTGTTCAGGTCGTTTAGACTATGAACTTCTATAAATTCATATTAGAGCATTTAGTATAAAATACTTTTCCCCGCGACTTCGTCCGCGTGGAATAGTTTCTGTTCCCGGGGGATTTCCGGGATGAAAACTATCCTATGTCCTTTCTCGGGTTCCAAACTATATCTGTACCAAATTTCATTCAAATCGGTTCAGTGGTTTATGCGTGAAGAAGAGACAGACAGACAGAGTTACTTTCGCATTTATAATATTAGTACGGATTTGAATTACTTTTACAAGACATTTTTTTAAAACTAGCCCCTTGAATGCAAGCGCCTACTCTATACACCATCGACACAATTATCTGACAAAAACTTGGTGCACTGTAACAAGAACAATTTCGTTGAATACATTACGAAGTTTAATATTTTTTAATTTAATACTTGCTTATTTATATGTTTTTTAATGTTTCGACTCGTTTTAAGTTAAAACATTGAAAATAGAAATATTTTCGTGTAACAAATGGTGCAGAACAGCACACGGATCTTTGCTTTTTTTTCGTTTTGGGCAATCCAATTTCAACAGCCAGTCAAAATGAGCTTAACTCTATCTAAAAGAACTTCACAAACCAACACAATACTACTGCTTGACAATCATGAAAAACGAGTAACCAATTCTCCTCTTTTGAATACAACATTATCAAATTAATAATTAGAGAAAGTAACTAAAATAAATACCAACTAAAGACAGTACTGCGTATCTTTTGTAATTACTGTCTTTAGTTTATCTCTTTTTGTCTACAGCCTTTGAAGTATTTTATAACAAATTAATATTAATGAGCACAATATTTTTGTAAACCGGCATTTCAACCGTCACTGAAAAATTATACAAGCCTTTGAGTATTACTCAATAAATATTTTTATTGGGTTTACATTTCAGGAAGGTTAAATGTACCTCTTTTGATATTCATGAATTTAAAAAATATTTCCTAACTTACTTTTAAAAACAGTCTATAATAAACTAAATAAAATAAACTAAGTTTTCCATCCCCCCCAACTTTGGAAATGGTATTTTTGCTATTCAATATCTGAGCGCAAAAGCTGTTTTTACCCTCTACAATGTTTCAAATATAAGAAGTGCAATTTGACGTTTCATACTTTTCATTACGACACAACTTTGTACATGCGTAACTCAAAAATTGACATTTATTTCTTTCGTAAAACCACGTAATTTTAAATTTATTTTTATTTTATCACAAACTGCACAATTCTTAATCACCTAATTTACATTATAATTTTTCAAACAAAGCAATATAACCATTGTTGACAATAAATAATATTTTTTCTCGACGTCGTGTCAAAGTCACGTAGAAAGGTACGATACTGTAGTGTTGTGACTCTTCAAATTCACTTGTATACCAATAATCGTTAAAAATTACCGAATAATCGAACTTACTAATAACGATCGTTTTCAATGAAAGCGACATTTATTATTTAAATATATTTTTGATGAGTTCTAAATGTCAACGAAAAAGCATATTTAAAATTAAACATATAGTTATTATAATTTTAATAAGTTTTTGTAAGCAAAATCGCTCGTGCTCAAGTCTTGACAAAAAAATATTTTTTCTTTTAATTTGGCAACACTGGCAAGTGAGAATTTCTTTCATCTAAAATTCAGAAATTGACAGTCATAAAATAAATAAATCCGTAACCTAAATCGATTATAAATTATAAAGACATGAAATCAATATCTCGTATAAATCGGATATTTTAGTAATCGATTTTTTTAACCTAATCCCTATTCTTCAGTAGGTTAGAAGTGTCAAATTGCACTTCTTATATTTGAAACACAGTAGAGGTTAAAGTAAATTTGAATTTAGAATGTCGCGTGCCCTAGGTATCTAACTTCAAAACATCATTAAACATAATTTCTGTAATACTTACCTATCATAATGTTAGTAAATATGTACCTAAACTAAAAAAAAAGTATCTTGTGAATGTAAATGTTTTATTTTGCATTTAGTCATTTCCGAGGTGAGGATGAAAAGTTACGTGTTGCACTCGAGTGCAAACATTTTTCACCTTGTGCTCTTTTGATTCCAGCGCTAACGCTCAGGGTCCTAATTTTTGAACCACTCGCTGCGCTCGTGGTTCCATTTTAGGATCCTTTGCTTGCTCGGTCAACAAATAAACTATTAAAGGTTTAGTTTCTGTTACGACTTTGTACTAGGGCAATAAAAATTATGAAGAGTTTCAGAAGTTCCTAAAATTCTATCATATAAGATAGAAGATTGAGGATCATCATCCGTGTTTTAATTTTTTTTATGTAATATGTGTGTTGTAGTTTTATGATCATAATAATAACCACTACTATTTAAGTCTTAAACATGCTAGTAAATTAATATTCAGTGAACAACAGTAGAAATTAATAATTTTAGGTACCTGTTACTTAAAACTTTATGTACTCACGTCTCTCAGTTTTCTGACAAATAATTTTCCTTAAAATTGTTAAATAATTCTTAACAAAAAACATTCATTTTTAAACCCCCATTTTTTAAGTATGTTATCAGTATAATGTCGAGTAACCATGGTACAAGCTTTGCTTAGTTTGGGTTGAGATGCAGGATATTCATAAGTTTATTTATTTATTACTAGCTGTTTCTCGCGGTTTCACCCGCGTTACGTTAGGTTTTTGGTTACTGCCTCGCTCCCGTGGGACATAGCGTGATATTATATAGCCTATGTTACTCAGGGATAACGTAGCTTTCGAATGGTGAAAGAATTTTTAAAATCGGTTTAAAATTTTTAAAAAGTTTTCCTCTTTATAATATTAGTATAGACTAGCTTTTAAATAAATAAATATCTATTTACGTAGTACGGAATACGGATTCTACCAAATTCGTTAAAACATATTCTACTGGGACCAACGCCTGGATTGATCCCCTGACCTTATTTTATAAATGGTAATCAGATTCTGACAAATATAATCGTTATTTTACATCTTGATAAATTATCATGAAGTTGATCATCACTATGTTTAAAGAAGACCTTGCTTCAATTGGCATAATTTGTTTTTTAAATTCAAATTGATTTATTGTGACTCGTGTTAGAATAAAGATGTTTACAATGTAAATAAACTGTTGTACCATCTCGGACGTTAAGGTATCATCATATATAAAAAGAGGTTAATATGTATTTACACTATCGTTAATATTTAGTACTTTTTAACCCCCTTTTAGAATTGCAATTAATAAAAATATTTTCTTACTGGATACTTACTCTTCACAAACAACATAACCCTTCAAACTTGAAGGCTTCAAGTTTCGTGTTTCTAAAACCAGTATATCATCAGTCAGTCAGTGTACCATTTGATAATACATACATAGATGATTTATAATCAAACAAGTGACCTACCCCAGCTACAGTTGTTACAGATGTTTTTAATTCCTAGCTCTTCACTATCATAATATGCGTATAACTATTAAGTATACATCAAAATCTATCTCATTACTAGCTTCGTATATTTTTAGTTTTTTCCGGTCAGACATATGAATGTAGAATATACTGATAAACGTAGTGGAGGACTTTGTTTTTTAAAAATAATGAAAACAAACTATATTTCCAAAAACAATTTATTTTTATCAGCAAATATATATGTAAAATATATAAGATTTTATTATTAATACCTATAAGTTTTCATGGTTATAATGATTTGATTTGTCACAGATTCAGATTCAGCCATATAAATACTAATACAGTTGATTTATGACACATAGTGGCCTAGTCTTTATTAATATAAAAATGTAAACAACATAGGTAGTCACTTTTATTCACTTACTCTAATCTACACATTAAACATCGACCTCAAAACATATCCGACATTTTGTAGTACGTCACTTTTAAATGTCGATACATGTTTTTTAAGCTACTGAGCCTAATTTGCGTTATCTTGATATAATTACCTATCGAATTAATTCCCTTCATTTTGTGTCTGCTAGCCGTAAACACTGGTAACGCCGTATTCTCAAACGACAATCGACTTTAAGGCCGCCGTTTACACGGTAGGTTTCTCGTCAATCAATTCCAAAAGTCTCGAATGACGAAAGAGTGATGGGTCAATTTGCTTAATTCGCCAATCACTATCATGTAACCATCATCGGTCACTATACAGACGGTTAGTAACAATCCTTGATTGTGGATAACTGGCAGCAAAATGTACCGTATTCTTGGCGACTAACACTGATAAAGATAAATAGACGTTGCTAACCACTGACTTTGGCTAAGCACTATACCTGTCACTGTTACACAACTGCCAAACGTCAAGTGCACGATAGAGACGGGAACATGACTAAGCCAAAGCCACTGCTAAGTAACGTCTATTTATCTCGCCCTGAGATTTACGTTGCAGTATAACTGTCACCAGCTTTTGTAAGAAAGAGATAGAGAATAGCTAATAAAGCAGACTTCTTGTTTGCTACAGTATCTACCTACCTATCTTTAATTGACGATGACCGTGTGAGATTTATAGGAGATAAAAATTATTCGCGTTTGAGTATTCGGCAGTAAGTAATTGACAGATCACAGTGATATGATAACGCGCAAGTACACATTAACTGCGATGATAAGATACTCTTATCTTGCACTTATTATTCCATATCTTAACTATTTTACTTACGGTATGGCTGTTGTCTTTGATGTTATGTAAACAAGGTGAAACTGGTTTTGGTAAGTATTTTTGTATAATTGTTTTTTGAAATGTTTGTATACATTATAATGAGACAGAGTTTTTGGTGGTAATCAGCGTACACCCGAAACTACTGAGGCTGAAAGTATAAAATTACTTTGTTTTTACAACGTTAAGACAATTGAAAAGGGTAGAATTTCGGTGTAAAATAGAGGTTGAAAATTTGGTTTTGTCTTCAAATGCCAAATTTTGAAAAGGTCAGACGAGTTTAAGGCCCATATTAATAGACGTCACTCAATTCTGAGACGCTCTCAAGTTTATTGCTGTCCTTATTTTTTTCTTTTAGAATGACAAGGACAGCAAGAGACTTGAGAGCGTCTCGGAGTTGAGTGACGTCTATTAATACGGGCCTAGAACTCCAGATTATTAGAATGCCAGTTTCTACAAATGTCAGATTCTATCAACGCCAGATTTTATAAATGCCAGATGTTATTATGTCAGTTTTTGTTATAATTGCAGTAGAAAATATTCTTAATTAGTTTTTGTAGAGAAGGTATTTGATTAATACAACGGGTACCGACGACCAATGAGTGTAAAAACTACTAATGTGATATGAAAATAATAGTAGATTGTATTACAAGGGTGCAAAGTAATATTTTTACGGCGAGGGCGGTTTTTTGAATCCAGAGCGAAGTGAGGGATTCTAGAGTAGAATCCCGAGCTTTGCGAGGGATTCTTTAATATAATCCCGAACGTAGCGAGGGATTCAAAGTACGTCGCCCGAGCCAAAAATATATTTTGCGCCCGAGTGATACACTCTACTTTTCATTATCTCTATGAGAAAATTAAAGGCGCTTCATACTTTATCGTAAAATTATTATTGTAGCTGCTATTATTTATTATCATAGCTTGATAATAATAGCAGCTACATTAATAATTTGCTGCAAAACAATCCGTGAAAATTTTTACGGGAACTCGGGCTGTAGTTAACGCGTTTTATTTCTATTTAAGTTTTTTTTTATTCAGCCGCGGCGTGACTATGGTATTGGCCGTCGTCGATTATTGGCGCTGAGCATTAAGACATTCCAAATTCAAAGAGTTTTTAGGCGCACTTATAACAGGGCGTAAAAAATGCAAAGACGCTCCAAATTCAAAAAGTGCGATTAAAAGTTACTTTTAGGCGCACTTTTTGAATTTAGAGCGTCATTATTGCCCGCTGAAAGTTTGTTAAAGAAAACACCAACTTTGGACGTACTTAAAGGGGAACAAAGTCATCTTTTTCGAATAGGTGAAAAAGTGATGAAAAAGTATTTTTAAAGGTAGAATTCCCTCTGGGCAAAGAGATAGCACAAACAATTCGTCTCCACAACCTTGGACTCGTTTGTTTGAAATAAGCACATTTTTAATCATTGGCCACCATTTTTTTACGGGCCTGTTGGTCTAGTGGTTAGTGACTCTGACTGCTAAGCCGGAGGTCGTAGGTTCGATTCCCACCCAGGACAAACTTTGTGTGATGAAAACGAATGTTTGTTCTGTGTCTGGGTGTGATTTATCTATAATATGTATGTATTTAACAATAATATAAGTATGTTTATCAGTTATCTGGTTACCATAGTACAAGCTCTGCTTAGTTTGGGATCAGATGGCCGTGTGTTAGTTGTCCCAGGATATATATTTAATTATTTTTTTTGTGGAAACTGTAGATTGTTTTTGCAATATGTTTGTTTTGTAATATATAGTTTATTGATCTGAATTGAACCTGGCTAAAACCAATATAAAAAATAAGTAGATATTTTTATTTTCTTTAAACATTCTGAATTACTATATCTGTAAAATTCAGAAACTATAACTTTTCAAATATTTTCTCATATTAATTTTTTTTTATGTCTATGATGTACAGAATATCGTCATCAAACATCTAATAAAATAAGATATTACGAGTAGATCATTTGCTACGTTTCTTTCTTTAACACCATGTATTAATTTTAGAATTCCACGATAATATAAATGTACCTATTTATGTTATAATTTTTAAATTCCGTTAACTTGTACTCATATCCATTTTAATTGATAATTAAAATTGTAAACACATTATTGGATTCACTAAAATCAATAACGATCCAATCCCAAAAGCAATCAGTTTTGTATCATGTTTTTGAACTTTTAAATTGTATTGTTACGTAGGTAGGTATAGGTGACGTAAGTGTCGATTGTTCCGGGCACATTTACTAGAAAATTCGGGAAAGTTCCACGACGTTCTAGAACGTTCGATGGAGTTCCGAGGGGTCATTCGAGAAACTTCCAGATCATCGTCGATCATTCGCGATGTTACTGGAATGTTCTCGAATGCACCTGGGTACCTCGGGTTGTCGAACTTTCTAGAAAATGTGACCGGAGATATAAATAGCGGACGTGTCGGCACGGGACTCAGTTCAGTTTTGGAAACGAAACCGAGAACATCGCCGCGAAGCGGAACTACGACTGCGATACGAAGTGTGTTTTGTGTTGTGTTAGTGAAGTGTTTTTGTGTTTGTGAATTTTAATAAAGTGATTGTGTTTTTTCGTGTAAAACTTATTTTATTTATCCCGAACCCCAGCTCGTAACAATTGGTGTCAGAAGTGAGGGATAAATCATGCCGGTTTTACCGAAGGACGACACGGAAGGAATTCGTACTAGGAGCCAACGCCAGCAGGACGTGGACCAGAGGCGTTTCGAAGGTTCTTCGTTGCAGACATCGGGTGGTGAACAACCGACGACGGAGCCAGCGTCAGCTCAGATATCTGGTGTTTCTGCAGCACCAGTGACGATGGACTTTTCTGCCCTGATGGCAATGATGCAAGAACAGGCCCGCCGTCAAGAAGAACAGGCCCGCCGCTTGGAAGAACAGCTCCAGCGCGATAAAGAAGAGCAGGTCCGCCGACAAGAAGAACAGGCCCGCCGTTTGGAAGAACAGCTGCAGCGCGACAAAGACGATCAGGCCCGCCGACAGGAGGAACAGATCCTCCTTATCAAAGACTTACATGCGACGTTTGGCAAAGATATTGGAGCCGTGAAGGAAAAGGTGGAGCTTCACGAAAACCGCATCTTCGAGGCCGAAACCAAGATCGCTGACATCCAAAAAGCGTTGGGATGTCTTAAGTCTGGAGGCGAGATTTCAGCTCCTGTCGTTGCTACAGCATCGGTGCGTGGATTTAAAGCGCCACCCTTCGACGGAACATCTTCCTGGTCCGCCTACAAGCTTCAATTTGAAGCTGTAAGGGAGGCAAACGGGTGGACAGATGCGCAAGCGAAGACTGCACTCACCTTGGCCCTTCGCGACCAGGCTTTAATGGTCTTAGAGGCTCTCGGCAACAATGCGACGTACGAGCAGTTGATTAAAGCCTTAGAGTCTCGATACGGGGACGCTCATCTAGAGCAAGTCTTTCGTGCTCAGTTAAAGCACCGCGTGCAGCGCAGCGGGGAAAACCTGCAGCAGTGGGCTTTGGAGGTAGAGATACTAGTACGGAAGGCATACCGGTCGGCGCCTGCGTTCATCAATGGACAATTGGTTCAAACGTTTGTCGATGGCATACGGGATTTCGAAGTCAGGGTTGCTGTGAAACTTGGGCACCATGAGACGTTGAAGAGTGCCTTGGCCCATGCCTTGGAAGTAGAGGCAGTAAGGCATGATCTTTGTGCCCAACGCGTTAGCGAGGTTGCGGCATCACCTTTGCGTGACTGTTCGAAGTACAGTCCCAGATGCTACAATTGTGGAGAGAAAGGTCACATTAGATCCAGTTGCCTTAAGCGACGTGATGCCAACAAAGACCTGTCCTGGAGAAGAAGGGCAGTTAATGTCACCGCCCAGAAGCAAGAAAGACAAGCGACACCTGTCGCAGGCGGACATCAAGAGATTGCTTGTCGAGGTGGGGAGGTACAGAGACGAGTACGAGAAGTAGAGGCAGTGCATCGGTGTGAGGAGCCAGCTGGAAGCGAATGTGGTCAGCGTCAAGCTAGTGCTGGACGATGCCGTAGACAAGAGGACAGCGAGGAGCGAGTCCAACGATGCGCTCAAGTGACTAGACAACAGCAACTTGGCGGAACAGACGGAGTACAGGCACAAGCTGAAGGAGCTGCGGCTCGTGAAAACGCCCGTCATAAGCAAGAAGCTGAGGCAACAGTTCCCATCAGGATGTTAAGAGCAGACCTTAGCGATGAGGCGAAGAAAACCGTACAGCGTGCCAGACAGTCAGGTCAGCAGATGTCTGAGAGGATGAAAACTCGCTTTGACCGGAAGAAGAACAACAGCGGCTTTGATGAAGGTTCACCAGTGCGTAGCAAAGGGAAGTCGCCTAAACTACAGGCAAAATGGGATGGACCATACCGAGTAGTGACCATGATCAACGACGTCACCTACCGGATACGGAAGAGTACGAGAACTGCGCCTAAAATTGTTCACGTAGATCGGCTGGCACGATACTACGGGAATAATGATGCTCGGGACGAGCATGTCTTAGGAGGGGGCAGTGTTACGTAGGTAGGTATAGGTGACGTAAGTGTCGATTGTTCCGGGCACATTTACTAGAAAATTCGGGAAAGTTCCACGACGTTCTAGAACGTTCGATGGAGTTCCGAGGGGTCATTCGAGAAACTTCCAGGTCATCGTCGATCATTCGCGATGTTACTGGAATGTTCTCGAATGCACCTGGGTACCTCGGGTTGTCGAACTTTCTAGAAAATGTGACCGGAGATATAAATAGCGGACGTGCCGGCACGGGACTCAGTTCAGTTTTGGAAACGAAACCGAGAACATCGCCGCGAAGCGGAACTACGACTGCGATACGAAGTGTGTTTTGTGTTGTGTTAGTGAAGTGTTTTTGTGTTTGTGAATTTTAATAAAGTGATTGTGTTTTTTCGTGTAAAACTGTTATTTTATTTATCCCAAACCCCAGCTCGTAACAGTATGTTTGACTTTATTGTCTATAATTATACCTTTTTGTCAATCCACCTTTAATGTCCAAAAAACACTCCACACACAAATCCTAGTGCATTAAATGGTGTTAAAAATGCTAATCAAACAAAGCTGATTAAAATAAGAGTACGTACCTATTACTTACATTCAGGGATATTTACATTGTCATAAATGCTTGTTTTTGTTTTTTATGTAGCTTAAGTATGATTACTAGAAATATTTTTGTGAGGGGAAAGCCTAGTATCATAAATGTACTTACACGACGTATGTATTGTATTATATTATTTTCCTTTTTTAGTTCCCTTGCTTCATGAGGGCTTCAGTTTCCACATTTAATTGAAAAAAATTATAGAACCCCACACTAGAAATTTCTTCTATAACGTGGGCGTATTTACAAACTTATAAGCTCACACATATTTAAACAAATATCTATAGGCCATATACACAAATATCTGTCCTATGCAGAAATCGCAATCAAGTCTCAAGTATCACGCTATCATGCACCTCATGTACTCATCAACCCCCCAACCCTTTCCCCAACTATGTTATAGGCCTGCCACACTATGCCCCTCGCGCTGCTCATCGCTCTGCTCCTCGCGCTGCCGCGATGTTTCCCTTTCTGGCCACACACTGCTCTACTCGCGGAATTAATCGCGACGATCCTCATATGACTCGTACTCGTATTGCTGGTCCTTTGACTCGCGCGCAAAAAGCCGACAAAATAGGGAGCGACGGGCATGACGAGTGGCATGGCGAGTATTGCGGCCACACTACGTCTCTGCCTCCTTTCCTCGTTACTTCCCATGCCACTCGTCGAGTGTGTGGCCGCCGCATTAGAGTCAGCTTCCAGTGTAACTGCATTTAGCTGAAGACCATTTTTCACGACTGTCTATTAGCCCCCCACAACCGAGTTACTGGGTACCCCTTGGCTAGTCTAGTGAAACTTTCTGTCTTCTGACTACCTTAAACACTTACAAAGTTCAAAGAATGACAACCGGGACCAACGGCTTCACGTGGTGTCCTAGATAATCCACCTCACGTATTGTATTAAAAATGATATGGAAACAAGGATTAATGAAAAAGCATGTCCTAAAGATAATCATTTATCGTAATACTAAATCTTTGTTGAAGGTGTTTAAAATTACTTCGCAGATTTGATCAGATTATCACTTATTATTTTGATATTACTTCCTTGTGTGTCGTGACGGTGACGATTATTACAGTGGACAGGATTTTATATCGATTAAGTACCCAAACAGCATTGATTATAATGTAATCCGTCACTGCGGAATTATGGAATTTTTTTTTAATCCACTGCACTTAAATAAAAAAAACTGTAGTTTTTTTTTTGGGCGTGGGAAATCATCAAATGACTTCTCCCGCCATGCGGCGGGAGGGCGTGTCAGACTTTTACTGACTAAAACCCACTCATGTTCCTTCGGTTGCCCGTTATGTTCCGGGGTCACGGTAACTATTATAAACATTCCGCAACCCCGGCAGGCGTTGGCACTGTAGATATTAACATTACTTATGTGCATTGGCTTGTCATGCAAGCAGAAACGCCTGGCTTACATTAACACTTAAGCTTATCAATATGTAAGCAAAACCAAAAATGTAATATTAAAACTTTAATAGCTATTAAAGGAATGTCCAAGAAACTTGCTTGTTGTTCCTTATTTTTCAATTATCGGTCGTCTCTCAAATCGTAAAATTATATTTAAATTTTGAAACTGACGACTTTTATCATCGCTAGGCGCCTTACTAATAATCGCTGTATAAAGTTATGACTTATGACAGGTTTATACGTCAAAAAATGTATGGTTACACAGACTTTATTCATGACATAACTTTATACAGTGATTATTAGTAAGGGCATAGGAGCTTTTGATGTATAGTAGGTACGTTTAAAAATATTTATAAACTCACACACACAAACCACCAGACTCGAAACAGATACCTCTAGGTCATACAAATCTTCAACACAAGAAGAAGGTGCTGCGTACACAACATCAAATACTCAAAACACTTATTCAACCGTACTCTTCTTCTCCCTAGCCTTTTACCAAATCTGTTGGGATCAGCTGACAGCTGAAACGGATTCCACGGGAACGGAGACCAGTGCTTATCATAAAGCGATCCATACATAACCCAACCGCGGTGTCAACTATATAAATTGATCATGTACATATCTCCATTATTGTATGCAAAATATTTCATCGAAATTATCAGTTTGAATTTATCAATGAAGCCCATTCATGCGACGCTATACGTCATTTATTGTGCATCGGCTATGTGCGAATCGATTTCAACTGAAAATTGTACGTATTGTTATAAACTTGCGTCCTGCCCTAGCTCCGCATTACAGCTTTTCTCTTTTTTAATATGCACGTATTTTACATGTATAAATAAAGGCTTGCTATTTAATCATTCAATCTATTAAAAAACAACATCAAAATACGTTGAGCAGTTTTAAAGATCTAAGCATACATAGGGACAGATAGACAGCGGAAAGCGATTTAGTTTGATTTTATGTAGTGATAATTCAGAAGCTTACAGTGTTTCGAGCGCTAATGTCCGTGCATAACGAATATGGACATAGACGGAACTTAATCCTCCTAGTCTAAACACTGAATAAGTAAATAAGGATAATAAGATAAGGACAGAATTCTAACTCCACACACCGAGTACCCATTTATCGTCTTCCTTCAAACACACGTGATTCCAGACACGGTAGAAAGACAATAGCATCCCGACAGCCGGCTGTCACTTGGTCGTTGAAAGGTTCAAGAAGAAGTTAATTAAGCTTCTTAACAACATTTGAATGGAGCATTTTCAGACTTCCTCTACTCATTTCTCTCTTTATCCATGTCAAAGTTAGAGGTATTTTTCCTTGAACTATTTTCACCGTTTATGTTCGATATTATTTATTATTATTACTGTAGGTCTAGGTAAAGCGTGCACCTGCATACAAGATACCGTGTTCATTAATTGAATACGGAAATAGCAAGCTTGCCTTGACGTGTGAGCTCATGAATAATTCAAATAGAGCCTTCAACTATCTCCAAATTCAGGACGTGAGCTAAACAATATCTTCTAATTACCTCGAGTCAAGTTTGTATGTTTCAAATTGTTAAATATAGTAATATGTAACTAAATAAGTGCATGTCGGAATGGATATAGCGGTAACAGAAATATAATAATATCATCGGTAAAAAAAATATCATGGTTCATGAGACTCTGCCATGGTGATAGAAAGACCGACAGATGGACAGCGGAGTCTTAGTAATAGGGTTCCGTTTTACCCTTTGAGTACGGAACACTAAAAAGTAGACTATGTAGTTCCTTGCAATTTATCAAAATCGGTGTAGCATAAAATATATAACAAAATCGATACGTAGAAATACAGCCAGACACAGTTACTCTAGAGTAGATAATATAGGTGGGTAGTATAAAGATAATTTAAAAAGTATCTATTAAATATGGATGAAGGATTATGTCGGCTGCGTTGGCTGGTTCAACTCCCACACTTTACAAATATGTATAATGTAACCTACAGATCCAGATCTCTGTGTAAATGCTCCCATGATATTTATTTTCACAGTGGTTCTAATTTTTCCCGTTGGCTACCTAGCATTTATTTATAGCCTCCCACTCTGGCTCTCTAACTTAAAAGACACTTTAACTTTTCATTATAATTTGTGTATATTTATATACTAGCTGCTGCCAGCGATATCGTCGGTGTAGACACTGTAAAGCAGCAGAAATATTATTCCTACATCACTGTTTTGTTCAACCCACAAAGGTGACCGTCCTATAACATAATATATATCCTATGTGTCAACACGACCTCTTGGTTATATTGTTGCAAAATTCGCATGAAATCTATGCAGTATTTTTTAAGTTTATCCCGGACATACAGATACAGAGACAGTCAAAACCTAAAAACTAAAGTTTTGAATAGAACATAATATTATACTTTAAACTTTCGCGTTGCATATTAATGCTTTACTATTTTACGGGACTTAACGCGCACGTACCTTTTTTATTTGTTTTATGCTTGACGTTTCGGCAGGGTTACACCTGCCATGGTCACAAGCAGACTCTGCTGAGTCTGCTGAATAGAACACGTACATACAATTTTTTTGTTTAAATATTTAATTTACAGTTTTGACTTCGTTACAATTTTATGAATGTATAGATTTACTGTTTCATAAATATTAAACATGGATTAGTCATTGTGATGACGCATAAATCTTTTTGCAGATATGGTAACCCAATTTTAATACTTTCAAATGAATAATATCAGCGGTATTTTTGTTTGGATAAGCATCTATTTTAATACGAGTTTCCAATGTTGACTATTTGTTTACTTCGATGATAGTATTTTTGTAACAGAGTTTATTTGATTTCGTTTCCAATTCGACAGAGGCGACAACAAACATGTCACATAAGGCCCCTAAGAGTTGGCTTCTGCGCCTCGTACGCCTTTCAAGAGTTACTGCAAAATCGCCAATAAAAAATAATTGACTCTAAAAACTTTCTTCAAAGGACGATCTCGATATAATAAGTCGGCACACACCATAAACAACTTGAAAATCGTCTTTGACTCTAACTGCAGGCCCTCAGAGTCCAGTTGGTCTTAACACCAATGTATTCTACGATCTCCTCAGCATTCGTGGACTGATGCAGTCGGGACAGGAACAGCTGCTTCACTGCAAGCTGCAGTATATTAGGTCTTGACGGACAGTACCATACTTTTCTCTTTTCTGAAATAGAGGCTTCTTCATCTTCTTTATCTTTCATAAAGGTAAAGGTCTCCTTTCGATCTTTTAATCTTTCTCTGATTCGATTGTAATATTTCAGAACGAAGACCAACACATTCCGTCATCTCCTAAGCCTGTTGCATCGACCGTATAAAAATAATTATGGTTAAACATAGGCTTTCAATATTATATTTGCTTGAGATAAGAGCATTTCTTGGAAATATATCAATTTCCGTCAAATATAATTTCGAGGCTCGCTACAGATGTTCGAAGTTAACATAATTTAATTAATACCAAACTCACGATAATACCGCGTATTGAAATTAATCTGAAGGTTAATTCCTGTAATTAAAAACCTTCTTAATCTAATCGCAATCTCATCGTCGTGGCTATCTGTAATACAAACTGGTGAAAATGTATTTAAATTTGAGGTATTTTTGATTAATTCAGACTTAGATAAGCAAGGAAATTACCCCTTAGTAATCAGAAGTCCAAGTGCGAAACGAAATCCTCACAATTACTCACAAAATTTACATTTGTATGTATGGATGTTTGTTACACTTTCACACAAAAACTACTGGACGGATTTTGTTGAAACTTTACAGCATGCAGCTTATACATTAGATTAACACATATAGGCTATATAACATCACGCTATGGACCACCAGCAACCATGGTAACTATAAAAGTTTGAACTTTGTCTTTTACTTTCTCAGCAACCGCAATATTCCCGAGACCATAGTCTAAAACCAAATAAAAATATTAAAACAAAATATCGCAACGATGAGTGTACCATTAGTTACATTTTGTACGTAATCACAATAATCCCTGTTTGTTTAACCTCTCGACGACCAAGCGGCAGCCAGCTGTCAGGCTGCTTCTTTCTATTGGGTTTCAAATCACGTGTGTTCGAGGGTTTAAAGTTTATATTCTAATAGTTGCTGCCGTACGCGTGAATGCTATATAGAGCAGCAAAAATATTATGCCTGCAGCACTGTTTTTTCATCCTACAAAGGTGACAGCGTGATAAAAATATAGCCTGTTGTTGACCTGACCTATGCAGCCCTTTATAAGTTTATCCTGGACATAAATACAAAGTTTTATTTTAGTTTGCTTAAATGTTGTATTTTTGTTTTTTTAATGTGCAATAAAGATTATAAGAATATATAAGAAACAAACAGACAGACAGACAAAAATTATAAAAACTATATTCTGTTTTTATTAAAAATATTTTCTGTACAATTTTGGCTTGGTAACGATATTATTCTAAATATATACATAGATGAGCTTTCATTTGACATGTTGATGCCGCCGGGGGCTAGCGCATCGCGACGGCTCATTCTGGTTGGTTAAACAATATCGTACCGGTTGGTTGTACACTCGAGATTCGCCAGCTAAACAACATGTAATTTTATTGAACATTGGTGCCAATTTCCCTGTCCACAACCTAAATTTAAGTTCATCTTTTTCTTTTAAATTCATTTAAAAAAGGACATAAGATAAAATAAGTACAATGCAAGATAAAAACATGTAGCATTTGGATTCCGCCAATATTTCGGTTTCGGTTAGAGTTACGGATACATTTTAATTTCAGATAGCTGAAAGTTACGACCATGGTGATGGAGCTCCATAACATCCCTGAAAATATCTTGCGGACATGACTTCTGACTTCGTTGACGTAATGGTGCGACTTCACTTGGCGTATTTGGCAAAATATTTATGATACTTGGGTAATAACAAACTATACCATAGATTTATTAGTATAAGGTTCATATTACGTTACATCGAACACGACAACAATATTTTGCGTCAGCGAAGTCACAAGTCATGTCCGCAAATACTGATTTTCGCTTGTTTTAGAATGACTACACTAAAAAACTATACAGTAGGTATTTGTATGTCTGAAAATCTTTACCACACATGTTTACTTCTAATTGATAAAATCTGAAACCACAATCTTAGTCATAATGAGTATATTATCAAGTAGAAAATCGCTAATTCGTTTTACGCCATAATTGTACTGACAAATAATGTTTGTCTGAATAGTATTTTATTGTTTATCTGGACTTGGTATCTTTAATCACAAATAACGTTCTATATTTCTTCCTTTTTGGTAGGTAAGTGTGGTAAGATTCTGTCTGATACTGCCAATGAAAATTAAATTAAATTGACAAAGATCTGAATCAGATTCGGCTGTAAACAATTAAAAAACGTAAGTTATCAAAAATCTTGCCTAAATAATTGAATACACGGAAAGCCGATGACGTTGACTTGGATGATAGATCGATACTCAAGCAGAAAACATCCGCTCAAATAGTGCAAGCGTAGGCTCTTGAGATGCTGGCCAAGATACCACCCATGTTAGATTGATGTCTTGTCTACCCAATTGTCCTGCCCCCCTAGACAAGTGGCATTGTAGAATAGATAGCGAAAACGAATAGATTGTCAGATGTATGGAGATGTCAAAATGTTTAGCGAAAGCTTATGTCAATTCCATACATTTGACAATATATTCGTTTTAGTTTTCTATTCTACAATGCCACTTGTCTAGGCCCTCCGGTCTCGAACTGATAGCAAACCTGGAATGAGCTCGGGAGGCTAGTCAGAATTCATAGACTACCTTGTGCTAGGTTTATCAGGGCATTAAAATAGACCTGAAAGAGTGATAGCTCTAATCAGAGCCTGGAGAGGTAACAGCAGTTGATAAAATGTAAATAAGGCATAAACTATTTTTATATTATATTAAAATAGTCGAAAACGTTTATATCAAACTTCATAATTAAAGATAAATTGTGATTTTGAAAGTGTGATAAGTACAAAATTTTGGAGGTCCGTATATATATTGCCAACCTCAGTTTCGCTTAAATATTGAAGCATTCTATCAGAAAAAATATTGTTGTAATTGGTTCAGGTATTTCGGTAATTAGCTTTCTACAAACACAAAGGTTTAAATTTTTGTTTTTAATACGTAGATATGTTACGGGCCAAACCTGATTTCAGGACAAACTATCTTTGCCTAGGCTAATCCAGTTCTTCCTCGCCTCGACTCAGGGCACCCCGATTCGGATAGCCTTCGTGGTTATTTTTTTTAAATCACCCGGAAATAGGAGCCCCGTCCAGCGGGGCTCCGTCGACCTATCTTAGACTAGTTTAGCTTAAATGAAACTAGTTTGTCCTGAAATCGGGTTTAGCCGGTAACAGATACACTAACAATCCGTTACACGTGTGTTACATTCTCACAGAAATAAAATACATATATAACACAAATAAAATAAAGCTACAATAAATCCAATATTAGTTATTTGATATCGTAGTATTGAAAGATTTACACCGAAGACATTAATCTTACTCGGCGTCGTCCGATACTGTGTGTGTACGTGTATCAGATATTTACTGAAATAAACACGTGCTTTTCTTATTAACTACAGGCTTATGAGCAACAGAAATTCAAATTAACGGTATCGATTTTTGCAGGTTATTACCATAATTTACATGTAAATCTTGTTAAGTGTTGTTGTTAAAAACTTTAATTATAAAAAATAATATTATTATTATATAAAAAATGTACCTACACTATAACAATTTTTGGAATACCTTAAGGCAAATAGCAAGTTATTTTAAAAATATCTGAACGGAACTAGAATAATTCTGAAAAAGGAGGCAATCTAACAAAGCTCCGAAACTATTCTAGACTTTACTCCCCAATTTCGTAAACAAATCGCTGGAGTGTACAAGTAGTGGCAAATTGATATTTATTCGGTTCGCTACGGTGTGACTGCGGCCCACACGTCGGTGTAGCGACAGTGTGATTTATATCAACGTAAATTAGTCTACTGATTTTTTGGTAACAGTACTTATTTTATAGTAGTACGTTGACTTAATATATGTAAAGCTATAATTAGCTATAAACTTGGAAATATTGCAACTTTATATTGCATTAAAATGCCAAGAATGTTCAAGAATAAATCCAAGATCTACCTAATATCCAAGCTAATCAACCAATAAACAAATTTATTATAACTTCGAAAATGAACATGATCCTTTTGACCACATTATCTTTATTTATTTATGGATTACCGCATGTGTAGACTAGTGATTAATTATCTTGTACAAAATATATATAGATAGACTTATGCAACTTTACATTTTCATATAATACACACTCAAATGACCACAGCTTACATATTGTCGACCATCCATTATAAATACATTGCAAAATTATTTGCATACAAAAACAATTAACCAATGATTATAATAACGAATATCTCCATCTGTAAAAGAAGCGCAATATTCAATACGTCTACTCAGATAGGAAGCAAGAATATTGTAAAATAAAGGCAACACAATAGAATGTAGCACAATAATACAAGCAAAACGAAACGATATCGTAACAAAACGACTACCTTGAATGAAGATACTTCACTTGGCATAGAATTAAATTGAAATATTGTTGTCGTGGAGTACAAATGTAACATATGTTGTAGTTCATTTTCGACGGTGGAAAGTATAAATATACTGGTAACACAAACCGTACGACTTACCTGCCCCGTGTTCGCCTCGTACCTTTAGTAGCGATATCATTCCGTCAGCGATTAGTCGCAGCAGTCTTTGTAATGGAGCTCTTCTTAAGAAGTACACATATACCTACATATTTCTGCCATAAAGCTACGTTGCTTTGGTTTGAAGAGTAGCTACATGAAAAGGTGACATTGGTGCTGATTCTCTTGTTCACAAACGTAACTAAATTTAAGTTAAATGCATCTTTCTCTTTCCATTTCTTAAAGAAAAGAAAAGAAGATACGGTTTAGTTTAATCCTGTCAAATTAGACAGCGACTGATGATAATTGACATATATTTAGACGCCATGTTTTTAAATTGCGTCTAAATTATCTATGGAGTGTGTAAATTTGACAGGACTTAACTAATATTTTATCTTCTGTCCTTTTCTTAATTAAACGGAAAGAGAAAGATGTACTTAACTTAAATTTACGTTAGTTTGTGCATAAGAGAATCGGCACCATTATCTTCTTTGCGTCTAAGTCGCTGCCGTCTCGGGAAAACCTCGTATTGTTGATATTATTATTTACCGGCTACAGTAACCACTTCAGCAGGAGTGATTATAGGTACAAGGCACCGCCCGCCGCCAACCGCCGAGCCCCTGCACTGTGTGTAGAGACCGCCAACTCGCCGGTTTTGTAAAATCAGACTGTATCTCGGAATATCGAAGTTTAAAATGTCGATGTACTTACTGTGATGATGAAGTTCATAGCAGCAGCGGCATTACGACGCTGCGTTGATGACTTGTTTGCAGTTCAATGACATTTACAAGACTAAAAAAAATTTTGAAACAAAAAGCAAGTAAAGAGTTTAAAATAATTAAACACCGAATAATAAAAGCGTCAATATCCGTGCAAAAATGTTTAGCTGCTTTTCGTATGCATAAATATTTTCCGGAAAATTTTATAATCAAAGTAAATCTCTGAATGTAAACTGTATCGCAGAACAACTGAAAATCGCTATAGTAACAGCTATCATTGATTGATAATATGACGTCACGATGTACTTATATCAGATCTTCGCAGATTATGACGCTAAAAACATCACGAAGTTTGATGACGCAAAAAACGATCCTAATCTGTTTTCAGAATGGACTCTGAAATCAAAAAAATATCACGTATTGATATGATTACGTCAAATATTATCAGAAAATCAATGAAAATTTTAATATTTACTTACGTCGGTCTGTGCAGCCGCGTCGGCTTTTATCGGAAGTATAAGTGACGTAACAATGATTTTTGAGTTATTAAGATTTTATTTTTATTGCCATGCGCACTTAGTAGTACATAGTGTATTATTTTTATTCGATGTTTACATTAAGTAACTTTTTAATGTGTTTTTTTTCACCCTCGGTGCCTATTACCTCTAAAACGAAAGTAATATTTTACTTCGAGGAAAAAGCTGTTGCATATTTAATCTTGACAATGAAAATCGCTTGCAGAGAAAAGTTACTAAAATATTCACAAATCCTTTTAGTTTTTCCGAGGGCGAGAAAATGTGAAAACGCTACAGGATTTATATTCCCCATTTTCAATTTCAGATTATTTTTTCTTTGACTTGACAATCACGTTTACAGTATTTTCAGCTGTTTGAAATAGCATTCATTTATTATTTAAGTTTGAATTTTCGTGTGCATATTTATATTATGTTTATTTTTCTTTACAAAAAATTATATATAATATAAAAATATACGATATACACATGATGTTACCTTATACAAATTCTTAAAAAAATCAACACATTGCATTCCATTTAAGATTTCAACTGACGTTTAGGTTACGTAATATGCATGCAATTTTTCTAGCACTGATTATAATTATTTATTAATAGCCGCGTACCCACCTAGCGCACAGGCTCGCGCGGCAGCCTCGGTGTCCGGATCGCGAGCGATGGCTCCCGCGGCAGCCTCAGTAGTTTTGTTCAATTTACACGAGGCCGCCTCGCGAGGCAGGCTGAGCCATCATAAGTCCGCAAGTATTCGTAATGGACAGTCGTGTATTTTCAGCTGCAGCTATTTTCCTAGCTGCTTATTGTTTGAAGAAACGAAAACAGTCGCGTATCAAGAAAAAACATAGACGCTTCTAGATTAGAAAAATTTATGACCATCGCCACCAATATGATATCAAAATTACAGAAGACAAACACGGTAAGAGACAAAACTTGAAGTAGCTTCGCGCGCGAGCCAAAACATAACCGTCCCCACCTAACGCACAACGCTCACTGAGGCACCTTTGAGCGCGTCAAGTTTACCGACAGCAGGTGGCTCGGGGCCGAGCCGTGCTCGGTCGAGCAAACGCGCGCCCGAGGCAGGCCGAGACACGTCCACACCAGCCGAGGCATGTGGCTCGCGAGGCTGCCGCGCGAGCCTGTGCGCTAGGTGGGTACGCGGCTATTGCAAATCACGGCAACCGAAGCAAAACTCGTAATTAAGACGAATGGTCATTCGCCTCCCTTATAAATCAATCTGCTAAGGTTCCATTCGTTACATATACAAGTTTTTTTTTTATTTTAGCAAATTCTCCTGTGACACGGCTGAATATAACATTTAAAATAACAATAATAAACACTGAAATTACTATAAACATTTAAACTCACAAACAATTAAATCGGAACCAATACCAATGTATCTATTCCTGCACTCTTGAAGTTATTAGACAATAGAATCAATTAGAAGGAAATAATTGAAGTAAGTTAGCGAGCGCTCTGAGTCAGTGTCCATGCCATTTGTTCTCGATACAAACTTGAGAAGTCCTAATGCAATTTGAATTGATTTAATTAGTGTGACTGAAACTTCAGTCTGTTCAACAGAACAGACTGAAAAATAAACGAATAAACCAATTCGTTTAACAAACGAAAAGGTTTATTCGTTTTTTTTCATTTATTCAAATTATGATTTCAGTTTTAGTATGATAAAAATGACGGCCAGTTGCAAGAAAAATCGACATTCGTTAGTTTCAAACTTATTGCTGACCCAGAATCTTGAAACTTGAAATTTTACTAAATAATGAACATCTTCGTATATTGCTTCCGACCACAATACGTTTACACATGTTTTTCGCTAAAAATAGTTTTAAATGTATTATCAAAAATATTAAAAACCTTTACCACGCAAGCTCACACTTGGCCGGGTTTTTTGCTCGAAAATACTAGTTTTACTTATAACTATTGTTCTTGTCTTAAAAAAATACACTCATTGCATGTAGGATAATCGCTTTTTAATTTCTAATTAGAAAATCGACTCGAAGCGAATATTTCTACGTCAGCGAGCACGCGCTAAGCGCTTTGATCGATTGAAATTGATAAGCGCCAGCGCACGCGTCATGTTGATGTCAAATCGTGAACACGACGCGCATGTTTACAGATAGTTCGTGTGATCGGTATTTCCTGTGTTTATTTGCAATATTTTTTCGTCAAATTTCTGGTTTTATGGTAGTAGGTGTTTCTTCTCAGAATTTGATAGGAAATACCGGCCCCATAGTCAGTTTTCAAACATTTCAAAGATTCCTAACACTGTCAGTCGCAAGTGTATGATATTTCACCCCTAGAGGGGTAATTTGCGCCTGATGTACATTTGTTTAACCTGTCAACGACCAAGCGACAGCCGGCTGTCGCGCTGCTATTTTGTCTTTCTATTTTGTCTCGAATCACGTTTGTTCGAAGATTTAATGTCAACTAAGTTTTTCCGGCATCCCGATTCCTTGACATTGTTTTGCAAACAAAGCCACGGTTTCAACTAGTTCTCTTTTATAATAAAAATATACCAAGTTTTGTGGTAAACAGCAAGAAACTGGAGAAGTTTTTTCTCGGGTTTTCATTAGATCTTGTTTGTAAGTAAATAAGCAACCTTCTTTTGTATGTGGCTTCGAAATTCATTAGGAAAACTCTCAGAATGAAATTAAAATATTCTGCAGCTGAAATTCATTTTATTTACCCTTGGTTTTCATAACTTAATATGAAACTTTAATGTTATTAAATAATATTAAGGAAAATGAGCCTTAATGAGCCAGTGGTAAAGTACTAATGTGGCTTTTTCATATTATTACTAGCGCTTTTTCCGTGTTTTCATCCGCGTTATGTTAGGTTTTTGATTACTGGTGCACCCGTGGGTCATAGCGTGATATTACTTAGCCTAAATGTTATTCTGGTGTATAAGCTATATTCCTGTATAGTTTCATTAAAATACACTCAGTAGTTTTTGCGTAAAATAGTAACGAACATCCACACAGACACATACAAACTTTCTTTTGCAATATTAGTAGGATTTCTAAGATTATCTAGGACCTCACAGACATTCGGTTTTAGAGCCACAAATGCAATCTTAAAACTTTATCAGAAAAACAACACTTTCCTACAAAGTAGGTTAAAAGCCCAAGTTAATTAAATGTTTAATAAATAAAGAAATAGAGAATATTCTTGAGATATGACTTTCATTTGAATTCTTTTTACTTCAACGTCGCAAATAACAAGATGTTTGAGCCACGTCGTTTGCAATGCAAATAATATAAAAGTGCATTTTGTCCGTAGATTTGCTTTGTACATTTTATTTAGCTCTGAAATTCCTTCAGCTTTATGCGTTTTCCTTTTTATTTCTTTTTATTCTAACCTACTTCTTGAGTCTTTGTACTGCGTGGCTTTGAAGAAACCTGGATGCTTCTTTAAAGATAAATTCATGTGGAGTGATGTGGGAGGGTTCGAGAAATCCTCTGGTTTAAACTTTTAAGACTCGATGACGTAAAATTTGATTAGCTTAAGCTTTACGTTGTGGCGACATCTATCGCCGAATATGCGAACTACACCTAACAATCCTGCATCGCGATATCTAAGTTATCGGCGACATTAGAACGTGTACAACAAACCCGACAAGAACCGTCGGGCAGTAGCCCACCAGACACAACACCCGTCTGGTCGAAGGATCCTCCCTTTTCAATGGAGGATGAGGGACTTTACACTCTGTTCCTCATCCCCCCAAAATGTACTCAGAAGGAGTGCACAAATACAATTCATAACCATATTGATCAACAATATCACAACCAATGTAATATATGAAAATTACATAGTTATAATATAATTGGTCACAATAATCAATCATCTCTTTACATGTTTATAACGAGGTAAACGATTATATTTCAACTTCTCTGTCTTCAGTGCTTCCTTTTGACTCACCCCCAAAAACTAATTGCTCACCTAATCCAGTTTAATTCTAAATACTCGTATTCATCTTAACATTCTCATCTCCGTTTCAGGCAATCTTTTATCTAAGAAATCTTTAATCATAGATGTCACATAGAGTAGTTATAACAGATAAATTTTGAACTAAATACTGTACATCCTCCACCGTTCGATGTAAATAAAGAGTCCAATTCCGTAATTCAACAACTCGAGAGAACCTAAAAAGGTGCTGTTTAGATCCATTACTATTCGATCCTGTAATTATTTAAGGGCTCTCTGTCAACAAAATGCTGTACACTTGTATAGCAAGGGTTTTGGCGAACCAATATTATGTATAAGAAAACTAATGTAAATATCTTAATTCAGGAGTTAGTAATAACATTTTGTATAACAATCTCATAACCTAATATGAGTTACTTACAATTTTGTTGTAACGTATAAATTATGTAAATACTAAACAGGAAAAATGCATAATTGACACGTTGGTTGCCCATGCGTAGCCTATGGGTGTAGTGTAGCCAATACCAGCCTTTTACGGGCAGAGCTAACCAGTCTTTTAGACAACTCTTCAAAAAGTTGATGAGTTAAGTTAGACACTCATCGGACTGCACTACCTGAGGGTTTCAACTTGAAACAGGTCGAAAGCTCGGGGCTTGTAGAAATTTCCCTGTTGATATTGTGCATCAAAACCAGCTTTTCTTGCATCTTAGCAGGATTTGGGACAGTACTCCACAACAGGATATTGACACCCTTGTTTTGAGTATGCAGAACCGCTGCAGATGTGTCAGGAGAGTCTTAGGTGGATCCACGGAATATTAATTTTAAGTTTTCAAGAACTTTTATAAAAAATTGTTGTTTTGTTTAAGTTTTGATGTTTCAAAAATAAAGTTAAGATTGAAATTTTGTTTGAGATTTTCCTCTTCTTCTAAGTTTTTTTTAAATTTAACTTTATCTAAAAGTTTATTATCAGGATAAATAGTCTATTAAACAAGGTTTATTTTAATGTGTACATGTTTTAACAAAAAGTTAATAGAATTTTAGTAATTTAGGTTTAATTGAAATATCCCTAGACACTTTTGATGTGTGTATATAAGCAAATAATCAAAAAATCCAACTCATATTTGATGGCAATTACATGAAACAGAAAAAAGACACCGAGTTCCGAAATTGCATTTGGGTTTTTTGAATTCTTTTTTAGTCTTATAAAGTAATAAAGACTGTGCTGGACTCGCACACTCCAAGTCTCAAGTTCCAATAATATTGTCAACGTCGTCGCGTCACTGGCGTCGGATTCCTGAGACTCCTACAGCCGTATATGTTTATAGGAGGAATGTCTTATTTGATTGAGAAATTAGAGCTATACGTAAATCGGTTATACACTTTACGAATAACATTCGTTTCTATTGACTACTACTTACATAAAGTACAACGCAAGTCGGGTTCACCATACAAAATTAATATAAAGCAGAAAACTCCAAAATTACCATAATTTTCATGTCAGTCACTTTCCTGATGTGTTTACAGCGGCTTTATGTCTTGAGACATTATGTTAAAAATTTCATTTTGTTTCCTTAATTCACCTGTTATTGCTTATTACCACGGCTTATTACTAACCAGCTTTTGCCCGCGACTTCGTCCGCGTGGAATAATAGTTCCTGTTCCCGGCGGAATTCCGAGATGAAAACTATGCTATGTCCTTTCTCGGGTCCCAGACTATATCAGTACCAAATTTCATTCAAATCGGTTCAGTGGTTTAGGCGGAAGAAGAGACAGAAAGACAGAATTACTTTCGCATTTATAACAGGTATAAGTACGGATTAATTACTTCTCAATAAATACGTCGAAGATCCTCGTGCTTTTTTATGTAAAAGTAAATTGATGAAAGTCGAATACACATTAAACTATTTCACTTTTAAATTTTAATTACTGTCATCTATTACATCTTACTTATTAATTTAGAAAGTAGATAATGTTTAACGGATGTAATTTAAGACCGATTACTACTTAGGCTTTTAATGTTAATTGAATAATTTCTAAAACTGTTACGTATTACCTGCGAATAAAGAAAACTTGTAAGCACTTATTTATTACCGGAAATCAAGCAATTAAGTCCTTATATAACACTAGTTTGTTTATTTTTCTAATTTTTAGGTAAAGTAATAAAACCAGCGCTATTTTACTATAGCAAGTTTTTTAGAGACTGGGTCTTTCCGCAATAATAAACCTTACTCTAATTAATTATAAAGATAATATTCAAACTTTATAATTAGAGCAAGGACTTGACAGCCCATCAGGTTAGCAAGCAGTCTTACCTAATAATATAATATGACATTAATTAACATAATTCTATACAGAAGTTATTGAACTCAAAAGTTTTTTCATTAGAATTGAAATCCTCGGTACCAGGATCACTACACCAGGGCTCGCTCACAGTAGCTACCAAACCGAACTTTATTTAAAAGCAAACAAAATTATAATTAATAATTGCCCCCCAAGCTTTCATTCATGCTATGTTAGATAGTGGTCGGTCACCAACCAGGTCGACGGATGCTATAATAACAGTAACATCCAGCTCAATCGTGGTGTGCGCGAGGAACGCCACTAATAGAAAAAAGTGGAGAGAAATCGCAAGGGCAGCTACTAAGGACTTTCCATGATCACGACCACTCTGTCAAGAGTGCATGATTAAGAAGAGAGATGTTAGATTTTTGATTATATTTGGTGTGTAGTCTATGTGTTAATCTGATCTTATACAGATCAGATTAGCTATACTACTGTAAAGTTTTGAGTCAAAGTGTAACAACAAACATTCATACATATGTACATCCATATACACAAACTTTCACATTTAAACATTCGAACACCCGTGATTCCAGACACAATAGAAACACAATAGCAGCCCGACAGCCGGCTGTCGCTTGGTCGTTGAAAGGTTAAAATAAATCCCTAAGCGATAAGAACGATAATATCACTACAAACTCATCAATCTTAAATCAATGTAATTAAAAATCTGCACAGCACTAAACTTCATTTTAAAAAATTCTCTCTAATTTTCTAAATAGCTCTTCGGAGCTACGGAATGTAGGCCTTAATATGATCAAAGAGGCACTCACACGCTCCCGCAGTCCCCCGGGATATCGCAGACTCTCCTCCGGGAACACTATCTCGGGATCCCGTAATACGCCCTCATTCCCGCAACCGCGTGAGATTACCCCGGGGCTTTAGGTTGACTTTATGACTGTCCTAAATGATTTTATAGACATCGATAAGAAGACTCGCTGATAGCCTGCTTATTTCTGTGCTGTTAAAACCATACATACAATGAAATAAATATAGCCCTCACAATTAAAATGAAATAGTCGATGTAAATAGTTGCGTAAGTTTATCTTGAAGTAATTTGATCGTAAGCACGTAGTATTTTTGTATATTCATCAAAATTCAAGACGTTTTCTTTCACTTAAACCATTTCATTTCATTTTCGGGCACTTATGAATTATCAAAGAATCGGTCGGCTAGTAACAAGAAAGAAATTCCATGGGCAAAACAAATTTTACAAAATATTGCCCACGTTAGTTTTGATGCTTATAAATAATAATATGTGGATAACAATGTAGATTGAAGATCATCTACAACACTACTACATAAGCTAATTTGAATCATCTAAATAAAAGCCTAATAAATAAGTTAAAGAGTCGCTCTGTAAATGAAATCTCAGTACCGTATATAGAAGAATTCAATACGAGTCTTATACTTCACATACTTGTATCACTCGACCCCTTTTGCCTGTAATTCGTGTTCAGGCAATCAAATGACGCAAATAAAAAGCCGTCTTAACCCTTCGCCTACGCAGAATATTAACTGAGCATTATCAATACGTATAAATATCTATATTTCTTAGAGATGACCTTGAAGGGTGAGTATTAAGGGGTGACTTTACGGTCACGATTCGAAAGTTGCTCATAGGTTAGAGCTGAGAAATATAAAGGTACTGAGGTGTCAATAAAAGACTAACATTGTTTTGAATGATAAAAAAAATATTAGCTTCTGCCAGCAATTTCGTCTTAGTCGGAATTAAGTAGTATAACTATGCTACTTAATTTCGATTAAAAATGAAACTTTCTATCAAAACATGTTTTTTTTTTCGTTACATCATTCCTTTCAGATCTTACCTCTAACAAACAAACTAACAATTTCATATCTTTTAATTTTTGATTTTTACAATTTTTGTTACTGGACCTAGGTTACCTCCCGTGAGGTGATGTGACCACATATTTTGGTAAAATTGCTTATTTTTTTACTTTAATTTCTAATTCTTAGGGCCTGGATGCTCCAATCAGACTTATTTTTAACGTGCTTATGCTATGAGAATCTGGTACAGACATATTGTGACTATGTATGTGAAACATCGTACTTCTGATAAAATTTAAATATTTATAGTCAGTTTTTAACCCAACATATCCAAATACAAATACAATATTTTCAGTAAATTATACATTTAAAACGTTACTGATGAAATGCGTAAGGTCTTTTTTTGGGACCATGCTATTACACTATTCTCAACCTGTGCAACTCCTGAAAGCCAGAATCAATAGCGGAGTCCGCCAAAAAGCGCCGTGTAATGAAGCTAAACGAGTCCCGGAGAAGCAATTCATGTGTAAGATCTGTTGCGGCTTATGACTGTAGAATAAAATTCGTAAAGTTATGAATATATTTAACAACATAAAGACCGCAGTTGTCATACAATGTCGCATAACTTCCAAGAATGTGAAATACATGACACCTCGCGGAGTTATATTGTAACGTACTGTGTATAAAATAATGACGTACTGTGCCCGAAGGAATGAACATGTACGTAATAAGAAACTTTTTGTACAACAGCAATCGTTAGAATACAGAAAATGTAGAGAAAGATAAATAAAAACTTGAGCCGTTATTTATATACAAACATATAATAAAGGAGATAAGACAACTCCAATTTTATTTTTGATTCCCTGTTTTACTTACTCTTGACAAAGAACAGATTTCAAGTTGTATGTCTCTAGGACCAGCGGTTTGGGCTGTGAATTGATATATCAACTGTCAGTCAATCAGTCCGACAGTTTAATACATATTTTATATAAATAATATAAAATTATTATATTTAGATGTTCAACTAGCGACCCGCCCCAGTTTTGCTTGTCAACCTTCCTTTTGAATCACTCTGTTTATTTGTGAAAACTGCACGATAATCCGTTCAGCACTTTTCAAGTTTACCATTTCAGTACTTTGCGAGCAGACGCAGAGATATACGCTGCTTTACTTTGTTCAATAATAATGACAGGACTTAAAACAAAGTTATATACATAATTATGATACCTAATTAAGGGTTTGTGTCACCAATTAACCCCTGCAGTTGGCAGTAATAGGACGGAAAATAATAAAAATAATAAATAACATAATCATAGTTATTTATTATTTTTATTATTTGCAATTTAACTGCCTACAGGCCAAATAGTTTGTCGACTATACTTAGATTCTCAATTTGATATTCTTTGATATCAATAATATTCCCGGGAGCCGATACACGGGTAAAATGGATTAGACCTATTTATTTTTACCCAGTTTCTAGGTTTCTCCGAACATTTTATAGAACACTAGCCTTCCCCGCTGTATTATCAGCGTTTTTTTATCAACTTTAGTTAGTGCTGGGCTCCTGTGAGGCATAGCGTGATGTTATGTATGTGTATTTCTGATATACAAGCTATATTCGTGTCAAGTTTCAATAAAATCCGTTCTAAAAAAGTATTAAACATCTATCTACCCATTTGTACCAATTTCTACTTTTATAAAATTATCAAATATGATATTATTTATTTTATGCTTACCGTGTTTTATACTAACTTTAATTAACTTATAATAAAGCGTCTGTATATAAGTTCATTTAAGTATTTAAGTTATAAGTTTAACATAGTTCGTAATTACAAACTTGAGACATACGTACATATGCTTGTAGAAAGTTTATCTTAAAACTATACAAAATATTTCCCAATTAAGATAATCAATTTTATAATCTGAATTTTATGATCTGTCTTTTATTCTGTGATTTATGTTTGTTATGTTATGGGTTTAAAAAATGCCTGAAATAAAGAATATTTAATTTATTTTAATTTAATACAACCACTATTTTTTTTAACTGCATCTCTCACGAACTTTAACATAAGGGACAAAAGGGAGACTTTGTAGGTTTTAAAGTGCACTTAATAACATATATTTAGTGTATGTAATGTTAATGTATATTACACAGAAGTATCTCTTTGCAGAACAGGTCGCCGCCTCCCGCGCACATCCCCAATGCCATGCTGTACTCGCCGCCGGAGCCGCTAGAGGTGAGAAACATTTTAATTCATTTGTTATTAACCAGTTTTAGCCCACAACTTCGCACGCGTACAGGTCGCAAAATATCTTATGTCCTTTTTCTGAGATCTATGTTACAATAATTATTTTCATTTAAATCGGTTCAGTAGTTCAGGTTGTAGAGTTTAACAGACATAGTTACGTTCGTATTCATAATATTATATGGATTAAGCCACTCGTGAAGCTAGTTGCTCTATGTTCTGTCACAAGTAGATGACGCTAGATCAAAACGTTGTCGACAACCGTACTTGTATTACCTGGCATCAAATATTCATGGCGCTATTAAAACTAATCGCTATAAGATTTCACAAGTGTGTTGTTATACAATATTTAGGTTTAAATGTAGTACCGGCAATTTAGTTTTAATGGAATTCGTAATTGCTGCTCTTTTGACCTTTCTTAAATAATAGTTCAAATTTATTAAACTAGGTTTTTCATAATACTTAATAATCCTACCGTTAACAGTGGCGTAACTATACTGTCACAAACCCGTAAACTTATTTTCAGCCTTAACTTCTGTCTTCCAGCTAAAAGTTTTGAAACCCAAGTGGCTATCACTTACATGAATTCGGAGCTATTGAAATGGCCATCAACTCTTGTACTGTAGCATTTTGTAAGTCGTGCCATCATATAATTACGCTACTGGTGTTTCACATGAAAAATATAAACAAAAAGAATGTAAAAATATTCCATATAATTTACGGAACCAAAGCAAAAATGCTTCGCTGATTTTTTATAACCTCACTGCAACATCATTCCCAAAGCAGTATGCAGAGTAAAAGTAATGGAGCTGTGTTGCCAACTACCATTTGCAATTAACACTGGCAGCACCGTTCATTGAAATATTTTATAACAATCTGTGGTAACGCGCGATGCGGAATCTTTTAATTGGCCCAAAAGTGCAAAATGATTGCCTTTGTGAGTATTCTGGTTTTCATTTAAATTTGGAACTAAACAGACGACGTACGTCACTCACAGGTATGTACAGTCAGCGAAGGAGACCCGTACGCAGGGCGGTGAGATATTGTTTAAGTTTGAATTAATAAAAGCACTATTTATTTTCTACTTTTATTTAAAAGACAATGAGCAGAAGTGGTCCAAATTTCCACCACTAATGGGAGCTATGTAGGCTTGAAGTCGACTAAATACCATACAATTTTGACTACTAGGCGAAAAAAATATATGCACTCAGAAAAAAGTTATGACTGTTTTAAAAATACGAATTTTTAAACATTTAATCGTTTATTTTTTTTTGCACATAGACACATTTTAAGCAGTAATAACATGGTAGCAATGATAACGCATTGTCCCTGTTCTGTAATGCGCTCAAATTGACTGCAAAGTACACATTAATAACGTTAGTGCATCTACCCATATAAAAATGTAATAGGGAACGGTTCGCATCGTGCTATAACACGATCCACACCTTCTGATCCTATCCGATTTGTCGGAAATCCTAAATCGAAGCCATTCTTCACACACTTTCCGATGTAAGATCTGTTGCTGTTGCACAATACGTTGTACAATTTCGTCCGATAATTAGGATCGGATAGGGCAGGATCTGAAAGTGTGGATTGCTTTTAAAAGCAGTTAAAAGTATTTTTAATATTCTTGCATTTCGGAACCCGGGGACTGCTAGCGTCGACTCGTAGATGAAGATAGCATTAGTTTTATCCCTTCCTCACTTAGGAAGCAATACGGTATACGCCGACAGACCCTACACTGTAAGACAGGAATAAATAAAACTATTGTGAAATATTTTTTTCACAATAGTTTACATTCTTCCTAGTATTATAAATATTTAGTATTAAAAAGTAAATATAAGTATTTCATCAGTTTGTTTTTTTTGACGTAGCAAGGTACCTACCGCGGCCGCCGTATTGTTTTTTTTACGCCATTAGCTTATATCAACCAGAATAACGTATGAATTACAACGACATAACATTTACCTAAATCAATCGAGTACCTAGTTTTAAAGATATAAAAAAATAAAGAAGCGTAAAAAGGTTTTTAAATTGCAAGTTTTCATGGGGTCATAACTTTTTACTGAGTAAATATTTTTGATTGCGGTCTTCTTATAATGATTCAGTACGCAGTGATACGTCATATGCCATAGTTTTTATTCTTGGTGGAAATTTGGACCAAGCTCCATATATTTTTGCCCATTCCCCTTTATATTAGGAAACTATTCATTGATTCTTGAAAAAACTTAAATTAAACTGTCGACTATACTACCTTGCACTTCGCTGATTGTTCTTATTGAAACACTATTTAAACGTATTTTTTCTTATATTATGCTTTTGCCCCCGGTTTCACCCGAAACTTCAATCCATTATTTTGCCCCTTTAGGGTTGGAATTTCCAAACATCCTCTCTTAGTGGATCTAAGTTTCATTTCTCTAGGACCAGCGCTTTAATATAACAACAAACAGTCAGTCAGTTTACGATTTTATATAGTTGATGAACTCAAAAAACCTATTCATTTTTATATAATAATTTATCATATTTTCTGGTCAATGCATGCTATTTTGGGCAAAACTTTTCTTCTTCTTGATGACGGTTCGTGAAATACGCTCATCAAAGAAGAGAGGTAAATATTTAATGTAGGACATACACAGGAAATCCAAATAATAACAAAAAAAACCGTTAGAAAGTAAATACCAGGACGGGTAGATACATCACGTAAATACCTATCCGTGTCAACAATTAATTAACATAGTTTTCATCGTGGTTTTCATGTTAAACCGCATTTCGGCTCGGGTTCCCCTTCGTTCTTAAAATAAGCAAAAAGCAACATGGTCGTATAAACGTGTTATTTATAACCAATTTTACAAATTATTTTTTTTAATGTCCCTTATAGTTAAAACAGTAACAAAGCAACTGTGAAATCACAAAAATGTGCCAGTTATATATTTTCTAAGTACTTATAGACCTGTGGTCAAAGCAACTAAGAATCTAATACTGTCAATTGCAAATGAGAACTATTTTAGGCAAAGTAAGTTTTAGAATTATTGGTAATTAATAATTTTGATACTGTGATCCTGATGACATAAACGTAAAATTGACAAATTGAAGTTAGCTACAGCAAAACCATTAAATATGACAAAATATACAAACAAAGCAACGTAGAATTGTGTCTTTGCAAGGCATTTAAATAGGCGATCATAACAATTTAAAATCAACTTCGCCTTTTGAAAATTTGTAGCTTTATTCAGTGCCCGTTTTTCTATTCTTTGATTCATTTACCGGTTTTTTGAGGAGAATTTCAATTGCAGGAATCCTATTCGATGTCGCCAGATTTTTTTTAATTTAAATATCTTTACGTCTATTCATTCAACAATTTATTTAATTCTGTTTGTATAATATGGCAGACTATAAGCGGATCCTATTGGTTCATTTTCCTTCGCTTCATTGGATTGCCACCCTGACAGTTATGAAAACTGTTGAATCATTAATAGGGGCCCGACAGTTTTCCTATATAAATCGCATTCCCAACACGCGGCAGTGCGAACCCTTCTAATTGATTTATGTCATTCTAATGGCTTTTCCATTTAAATTTTGGACCCCAATATTAATCAATACGAAGAAGTTCTTAGAAATTTAGCAACTTTTGTACGAACTACATGTTATTTGGAGGGAATCGCCGATAATTTTGCTTGGTAATGTTGTTTTCTACTATAGTTAGTTGAATGTCTTATCTTGTTCTTATATACAACCAACTTCAAAATAAAACTAAGCAAAAATACGTATGTTCAAGTATAAATTGACATTTTACCTATATAAAGAGGTCCATCAGATAATTTAAGTTTTCTTAAACACCGATGGAAATGTTTACATGAAATTGAAAACGAATTCAAGAGCTATGTAGGTATTTTATACTTTTTAAACTATATATTGGCAGAAATAGTCTATTATTTCGAACAGCTGGATACTTAATACATATCTATTTTGTCCAATGTACATTTGTAGTCGTAGAGCGTACTGTAAGTAGTGATGCCACATTGTCAGTTCTAACAATACAAAAGTAGGTCTATTTCAACAATCGAATGTGTTCGACATTCAAAATACGCCACGAATGAAGAACTCGTTCATTGAATGAACCACAGCTTGTGTTTGTGAGTGAATGAGAGAATGGATTCAGAACAAAGACTGAAGTTGAGTTTCGTTTGAGCTAGAACAAAAGCCTCAGAGAAAGACAAGCTTATCGAAGAGCTGTTTGTATTATAAAGTGTGTTACTTTAACATTTACTTAATTAAATAACAATGTCGACAGCCTTGGGCAAGGACCAATGTGACTTTCCTGGGTAAAATGAAACAAGAGATATTTAATTATATTGCTACCGTAAGAAGGTACTAAAATGTAAAAAATTAAAAACAGAAGAAAACCGCCTTCTATAATCAATCCAATGTGTTACTATGTAAAATTAAACAAGATATTGTATTTAATTTTACTGCTGTCGTACTAAAATATTAAAAACTAGCTTCTGCCCGCGGCTTCGCTCGCGTTAGAAAGAGACAAAAAGTAGCCTATGTTACTCTCCATCCCTTCAACTATCTCCACTAAAAAAATCACGTCAATTCGTCGCTCCGTTTTGCCGTGAAAGAAAGACAAACATACAGACAGAAAGACAGACAGACAGACAGAGAGACAGACACACTTTCCCATTTATAATATTAGAATCGATTAAAAACTTACAAAAAAGTAAACGGTCTTCTATATTCCTTTTTTGTATGACCATCGACGTACTGACTTATAAAAATTAAATTAATTTATTCCTTTTAAATATAAAAAAGCGGTTTTCTTATCTGTTAAAAAGATTGACTGACTGATTCTTGATATATCAACGCACGACCCAAACTGCTGGTTATGAATGGCTGGTCCAGAGACATGAAACTTTGGAGGGTGTGTTCTCTGTGAAGAGTATAGGTATACGCTAAGTAAGGATTTTTGAAGATTTGAACCCTTAAAGGGTTTAATAATGCAAGAAAGTTTGACATCCACGCAGGCAAAATTTCGAAAGCTAGTAATTAATCAAAGTGTGCATCAGATGCACAGCATCGCAAAATCTAGAGGAACTATAAATTCACATAATAAGTTCACATATTAAGTCCGCCCAGATTATGTGCATAAAGTTTAAATAAATAAATAAAATACACTATTTGTCGGCAGTTACTATGCGTGTTCCCGGAGCGACAATCGCGCGTGTGCGCGGCTGCGTGCGGCGCAGTCGCGCGGGCAGGCGGCGAGTCGCGCGCGGTGCGGAGCGCTCACGACGCGCTCAACGCGCTGCGACGCGACTCCGACGCCAAGCAACCGCACGTCATCGTGGTAGACGCGCGACAACCGCAGACGTTGGACGCTAACCTACTAGCCAGGTTGGTACTTACTCTGAAAAATAAACTATGTTCTTTGATACAGACACAGTTATTAACCTTTCGACGACCAAGCGACAGCCGGCTGTCGCGCTGTTATTGTCTTTCTATTGTGTCTTGAATCACGTGTGCTGATCCACCGCTGAAATCCAGTGATGCTGGTGAGAGATCCTGTATCAATGTAATTCAGCCTTTAGTTTTACAGTTATGTGACTGTGATGTTAAAATTGTAGGTAAAACATTTGCTTAGCAACATTTATTTATCTCGGTTTATTTTTTTCTATTCTACCCGAATACAAATTATACAATTACCTTTCAACGACCTAGCGACTGCTGGCTGGTTGTCGGGCTGCTATTGTCTTTCTATTGTGTCTTAAATCACGTGTCTTCGAGGGTTTCAAGGAATAGAACAAAAATAACAACACCAAAACACTCGAATTACACAACAATCTGCAACCAGTATCTCAGTCAATCTCCATTAGCATCATGAGAAGCGCGTCGCTCGGCACACAATTTGCGTGTCGCCCGCGCGGCCATGTTAAATTGGATGCTGTGACGCGGCCACGCACCGACAAATTGAAGTGCATGCCTTGCTTGCAAATAAACAACTTCTATGCAGTATATGTGAACTGTCCGATGTAATTCAGCGTACAAACTGAATTTTGGACTAGGGATTTTTTTGCAAAGTTTTTTGTTCAGTAAAAATGTCGTGATGGCCGAGAGGTTAAAACACCCACCTCACATGTAAGACACATGTATCTTTTCCAATTTGTTTTTTGATCAATTGATTTATTTGTTGTATATGTTACCGGCCAAACCCGATTTCAGGACCAACTAGTTTTGGCTAAGCTAAACTAGTCTAAGATAGGCCGACGGAGCCTCGCAGCGAGGCTCCTATTTCTGGGTGGTTAAAAAAAAGCCTTCTAACCTAACCTGTCCGAGTGGGGGTGCCCTGAGTCGAGACGAGGAAGAACTAGTTTACCCTAGGCTAAACTAGTTTGTCCTGAAATCGGGTTTGGCCGGTAACATATATATGATTTACGACAAATTGCCACTAAGATATAAGAATTGCCCAAATATTTCAAGTTCAGTGCATATAAATAAGTAGCACCAACTCGTATGTATTGACATACGAGTTGGTGACCTTAGAGGCAAAATATAAACATCAGATGTACCAATAATTTATTCCATGTTTCTACTAAAAGCTGTTCTCGAAAAAGATTCGCAAATACTTGCCTCAAATCATTGATACAAATATAAATAGTAAAGTACTCCTCACTTTGTCGTAAATCCCGCGAAAAGTTTGCTCTCCCAATATTTCCCCAGTCTATATTGATGCTTACTCAAACAAAATGTTGACAACCCCACCCGTTTATTTTAAGGTACAGACCCCTGATTCGTTCAAATATTATTGTTTTGCATATTGTTTGTTCTGGATGACATCGATCAGTTTTGGTGATATTTATGCGAGTTGCAAAAATAGGAATACATTTTATTGTTTGTTTTTTAACGATTGCTTTGTAGTTTAGAATACAATAGCGCATTAAAAATTTACTCACGATTATCCTTATAGGTCCATAAATTTTATCCATATTAATATTATAAATGGGAAATTGTGTCTGTCTGTCTGTCTGTCTCTCTGTCTGTCTGTATGTTTGTCTTTCTTTCACGGCAAAACGGAGCGACGAATTGACGTGATATTTTAAGTGGGGATAGTTGAAGGGATGGAGAGTAACATAGGCTACTTTTTGTCTCTTTCTAACGCGAGCGAAGCGGCGGGCAAAAGCTAGTATGGAATAATGTAGTGTCAGCCATAATTTAAATGATTTTAATTTACAGTTTTACAGTCCAACTGTAGGTTACAGAAATTAAGGCCTCAAAAAACTAAAATCCAATAAAAACGAAAATAACTCTTTAGCTTTATTATTATATTAGTAAACATTATGGTGGTTCAAATACCAATATAATAAACACGATATTTGCATTCTTGAATGTATCTTTACTTGACAATAGCACTAAGATTTTGATAGAAAACAGAATAAAATCGGAGCACATTTTCAAAACCTCATAAGCCTAACTTTTAAGTGTGAGCAATTAAAAGTTTTGCTCGTTCGTTAGAACTACGGTGTCTGACCTACAAAAGAGCGACTTCGCTTCTGCATACTCCATACAGCCGATTTGAACTACCACTAACTCCATTCAAGGCCAGTGCAATTATATTTTAGTTAGTTTCAATTTAATTGATGTCTTGTTTTTACCACAACTCTGAAAGCAAGATTACTTTTCTAGAAGAGATACAGCAAAGTTCGTAATATGTAGTCTATGTTTTTCTGATGTTAAATGTTATAATATTAACCCAGAAGTTTCAACAAAATCCGTTCAGCAGTTTTTGCATGAAAGAGTAACATTTATATATCCTTCCGTCCTCACAACCTTTCACATTTGTAATAATAGTTTGAAACCTGCTGTTTGCGAGATTTTTCAACGACAAAACAGTTGTTGTTCCAAACTTCCAGAAAGAAGCCGAAAACATAAATACCTCTCTCTAAAATTACTCCATTAAGCGGTCAAGTAAACATCGAATCCTTAAAAATAATAATTGTAAAGCCTTTTGGACCTTATATGACCTTTCCTATAAATGTTCAAAGTTGATACAACTCCGTATTTTTCCACTACTTTTTCCATTTCACTAGTACTTCAACTTTCGGAGACCTCTTCAAGAGTTAAGGTAATTGGACTAGATTGAATCTAATATTAGCTGGGTTACTGAATATCCGAGAAGCTCTCAAGATCCTATTTAATCTTCATCACCTTTTATTTTTGCTATTAGCATTCTCTCTGACAGCTGTCTTGAGTTTCCATCGCTGCGTTAAATATGAAGAATTTGAATAAGTAATAATATTTAGTAGACCTTTTCTGATTTTTCCTTTCGTAGAATTCTGGCTTGACAGTTTTAATGTTTCAATATTAGATGTGAATCTTAGGCTGCTCGTGTTATCTTTTATTTTTATTGTAGTCTAATTACAGGGCTCCTTTTGATAAGGATCCAGTATTTTTTTCTTATTTAATGTTTTTGTACTCGATTCTAAGAATCAGAGGGCCTAGACAAGTGACATTGTAGCATAGAAAACGAAAACAAATAGATTGTCAAATGTATGAAATTGACATAAACTTTCGCTAAACAATTTGACATCTTCATACATTTGACAATCTATTTGTTTTCGCTATCTATTCGACAATGCCACTTGTCTAGGGGGGCAGGTCATGCTACATTTCGTTGCCTCCGTGTATTATTTTTTAATTCTAGAAAATAATATATAGCTCAAAGACTTATCCATCGATACTAATATTATAAAACGGATAATATTAAACAGGAGATGGAAGTATCGACATTCAAACATTTTCAATGAAAATATGTATTAGATTTGATGAAACTTATCTAAAATCCATCGCTAGAAAACCTACAAAACAATTCAACTCGGTTCATCCGTTTCAGCTACGGTGCTACGGACAGACAAACAAACAGACACGTATAGCGGTCAAACTAATAAAACCCACTTTTTTTAGATTGAGGGTTAAAAACATGGAAAATTAAAATTAAAAAGTTAATAGCTATCGGGGATGTAAAAATGTTTTGGGCTAACACTTAATTTGACCCCAAGGTAGTATCAAAAAGAATTTTACCCTTGTTCCCCATTCAAACTCATCATATTATTGTGCTAACTATTTATTGGCCAAATATTGGACCATTGCGACCAAATGTCTATATAACTAGCCTCCTGATGATTGCTTATTGCCTCTTAGTTCGGTCTAATTCCGGACGATTGCCCTCTGATGGAATAATGAGTCTGTTGTCTGTATTCGAACGAAGACAACCTTGATATGCTTCGGACCAAGAGTATTGGAGTTAGTGGTATTATGATCCTATTTAAAACGTATTCAGTGTTCAACATACTAAGCATAATTCTCCTAGAAAATATATTTATCTGAATCGCGTGTTACTTATTCATGACCACGATTGCTCAAAGTGGATTTATTTATTTATAAGTCCAGGTTTTCTCACAATGTTTTCCTTCACCGATGTCTGTGATGTCCAAGATAATTATAACGGTAGGAAGACCATATTGTCCGAAGAAGCAAAAATACATTTATTTAAAAATAAATTTACCTTCTGATACTTTGGAAATAACCTTATGTTCCGGATTATTATTTTATTTAACTTTGTTTCTCTGTATGCGTGAGTTTTTATGAGAAATATTTTTTTTAATCGATTATAGTTTAGAAGGTACATAAATGAATCGAACAAATTATAGGCGGGGTTTTAACCATGGGGTCATCACGCGATATTTTAACAAAACATATTACTTACTGCTGCCAAACTTCTCACGTTCAAAAAATCACTTTGGTGAATCGGATTGCCTGGATGCAAACTCTTACATGAAAGGTAGATGTTTTAAATACTGGACCATCACCTCATGGCGTTACGATTTCTATATAGGTCGACACTTCAGCACAGAAAGCGCATCAGCGTGCGTCAGCGCAGAATCTCTCAGTAGGCAACCCCGTCAATATTGTGAAATAAAAGAGCTATATATGTATGTTCATCGTCTCCCCAATATTTTGTATTCCTCACACTTCTCCACACAAGATTTCCATTAACGTCGCCAGTGTATTATCCCTTTTAAGAACTTTTATCCGAGGGTCCGGAATTCAATTCGCGGTGCGGACAACTTTGTTAAATCCTCCCTGGTAAGACCTGGTAAGATTAGTGGCAATTTCTTGAACGGCGTATGAAGAATAATGTTAGAAGATTTATTAATATCTATATATATAAAACAAAGTCGGGTTTGTTACAACACTTATAACTCGAGATCGGCTAGACCAATTTTCATGGTTTTTGGTTCGTTGGATTTGTCCCCGCCCCGAATAGCAGAATACATTTTAAAAATAATGAAAAATCGACGAGAATATAATTATAAAAGATAAATCATTTTCCCCTATAGTTAATTCTAAATTCAATTAAAGATTGAAAACTAACAATAGTACTAGGAGCGCAGTAATGTGAAGTGATAATGTGAGAAAATGTAAAATACTGAGATACTTAGTACTTAAATCAATCAAAAGTACTAGGCGCGCAGTTGTGTGAAGTGGTTAATAGAAAACGTGAGCGCAATTTTAAGAAACTATATGTTTATGAACTTAAGTAATATCCATCCATACTTAATATTATAAATGGGAAAGTGTGTCTGTCTGTTTGTCTTTCTTTCACGGCAAAACGGAGTGACGAATTGACGTGATTTTTTAAGTGGAGATAGTTGAAGGGATGGAGAGTAACATAGGCTACTCTTTGTCTCTTTTTAACGCGAGCGAAGCCGCGGGCAAAAGCTAGTAATAAAATAAATATCCTGGGACAATTTACACACTGCCACCTGACTGTAAACTAAGCAGAGCTAGTACTATGGGAACCAGACAACTGATATACATACTTCATAAATACTTACATAAATTATAAATAAATTACACCCAGACACAGAACAAACAATCATGCTCATCACAGGAAGTTTGTCCTGGGTGAGAATCGAACCCACGACCTTCGGCTTATCAGTCAGGATTATTAACCACTAAACCAACGGACCCGCCATAAAAAAAACAAATTACAAGTTTGTTCTTATGGCTAACATCATCAAGCTATCACAATATGTCAAATTATTTAATTAGATTTTAAACCATAGCGCTGAATTATTAGGTTCAAGATTGATAAAGTACATTAAAAAATACATGACACTATAACTTCCTTGCTTATTGTTAGCTATCTCCATCGTAACATTCAATACAAACTATTCAGACTACTCCTTACTAAACATGAAATATTCAGCATAAATTGCGATATATGCCGAAATACTCGAACATCATATAATGGCATTACGAGTACATTCAACAAAATATTTCCTAACTCGAGAGCGGAAAAGCAGCGCCATTTTGAACTGAAAATACGTCGTCACGAATGTGTCGTCAGTTATTTCAAACATTTCATTTCCCTACGTTTTTGTGCGGCCTACATAGCTAGGAAATCGAAGATGACAGTATGTACAGTCAGCATCAAAAATATCGGGACGAAAAGACTGTTCAAAATATCGAATCAACTAAAAAAAATATTAATTATTCTAAGTTACTGCACTAAAAATAAGGAAAAACACTAGAATTAAAATAAATTAGCATAAAAACCTTTCCGCATCGCTGTCAACCGGTAAAATGCCCAAGAGACTGGCAGTATTGCAGCTCCTTAAAATAAGGTGGGCACTCGGACCCCGTGGCCTGAGGGTTTTAACCTTAAAAGGCTCGAAAACATAATTACCAGTAAGGTTACTATACTTTCGCCGCTTGAGGTTTTCCTCAGCCGAGGCGGCAGTACCGGCACAGCACGTCATGCAAGGTAGGTGGATGGCGCAAGAGTATCGACACTATAAAAATTTAACTTTAACTCAATGACACACAAATGTTTCAGAATGAAGACAGTACACGACTGCCTACCTGAACCTAGCTCCGTGGACATAAAGTTTTGTTTTTGTTATTTCGCTATTTTGAACAGTTTGTTCGTCCCGATATATTTGACGCTGACTGTACATATGTATATATTTTCCTCACGAAGATTCGATCACTGACGGAGTTACGTTGACAGCTTATGTTGTCGATTTGTGTATGACTCTTTTGTAAATAGTAGTAGCTGTTATGAATAGTTATTACATGTCGTTGCAGTTATGTTTACGAGGTATTTAAAGTATTTACATATTTCAAACTTCAAACTTCAAAACTATTTTATTCAAATAAACCAATTACAGGTACTTTTGAATCGTCAAGGTGTCAGTCTGTCAAAAAAATGAAGCTAGTTGCTCGTTCCAAAAAGTAGGTCCCATGGAGAAGAGCGAGCAAGAAACTCCATGGACACTCTTTTAAAATCAATATATTACAATAATTTGGTTACATCATTCATTGTTGTATCTAAGGTACTATGTGAGAACAACGTAACAAGTCGGACATGTTAGAAATATTAAAATAAACAAAACAAATTTTAAAATAACTGGCAGCTAAGAGATGACCAGTCTCATCAGACAGCGCCCGTTCACGGACATGACGTATGGATTGGCACCAAATAGCTCAACCATTTTGAAGGGAACCAAATGATCCAACACACACGCCACCGTCAGTGAGACATTTGAGTGAGCATGACAAACTCCCAGCTGCCAGAGTATATTCAGTCAATGATAGACAGAAGAAATGTAAAGAACATAGTGCTCACATTGTATGCTATGTGAATTTATATAAAACAAACACTTTGACTCGACACAATACTATTATTTTTGTAGTTTTACAATCAGATATTGTCGAATACTAATCAATTACACGGTTGTGGAGCTAGACCAGCATCCAGCCAAGCATTTTTGTCAGCGATATAATCGCTCAATTTATAATATGCCTGGCTACATGTGCGTTTCATTTTACTTTTAAATTTAGTTTCATTCAGCGATAGAATGTGAGGAGGTATTTTATTATAGCACTTTAAACAGAACCCCATGAAAGATGAGTCTACTTTAGCTAGCCTAAAGCCTGGTTGAACCAATTCGTCCCTATTTCTAGTATTATAATTATGCCTTTGCCCTCTTTTACCAAAAAGATTCAGATTTTTTCTTGCATACATGATGTTTTCATAGATAAATTGACAGGGTACCGTCATGATGTTGATTTGCTTAAACAGTTCCCGTAGTGAATCGCGCATACGCAGATTGTATATGGATCTGATGGCTCTTTTTTGCAGAATAAAAATAGACTCAACGTCAGCAGCTCGTCCCCACAATAAGATACCATACGACATAATGCTATGAAAATAGCTGAAATAGACCAGCCTCGCGGTATCTACGTCAGTAAATTGCCGAATTTTTCTAACAGCAAATGCTGCTGAGCTTAACCGACCTGCAAGGGATGTTAAATGAGGACCCCATTGTAGTTTTGAGTCAAGCGTGATTCCTAGGAAAACAGTTTTGTCTACAAATTCTAATTTCTCTTTATTAAGAACTATATCACAATCGCTACTTTTTACATTTGGTAGAGAAAATCGAATGCACTTAGTTTTATTACCGTTTAATACTAAATTATTTGCCGTAAACCAATTATGGACCTGAGTGAGGGCGTTATTTACGCAGTCAAGATTTTTGGCCCGTCTATTAATCTTAAAGATCAAATAAGTGTCGTCGGCAAATAACACCATATGAGGTTGGTGTTTAAATAAATGGGGCAGGTCATTAATATACACTAAAAAGAGGAAGGGACCCAATATTGAGCCCTGTGGAACCCCCATTTCTACTTTCAAGCCACTAGAATTAACTCCATTTATCTGCACTTGCTGTTGTCTGTCGTTTAAATAAGACTTCATTAAATTAATCGCAAGTTTACCCAGTCCATAATGCTCAAGTTTCAGCAGTAACGTGTCATGATTTACGCAATCAAATGCCTTGGAAAGGTCACAAAAGATTCCTATAGCATCCTGCGCCTCTTCCCAAGCTGTAAATATATGTTTTAATAAAGCCACACCGGCGTCGGTCGTGCAACGTCCTTTGGTAAAGCCATGCTGTTGCTCGTGTAAGATCTTATTGGAGTTAAAGTGAATGAGCATTTGATTAAGCATTACCTTTTCAAACACCTTGCTGAAAGCCGGCAAAACGGACACGGGTCTATAATTATTAGTATCTTTACTGTCCCCAGATTTAAAAAGAGGTATAACTTTACTAAATTTCATTACATCCGGAAAGACTCCTTTGTCGACACACAGATTAAATATTGAAGCTAAGTAAGGTGCTACAGTTTCAATTATAGATGAACAGATTTTTATAGACATACCCCATATGTCTTCAGTCATTTTGATTTTAATTTGCCGAAAAGCTTTTATAACTGTCATCGAATTTATATGCTTGAATTCAAACTCAACCGGGCAGCCTGGGACGTTAGCTTTTAATAAAGTAATTGAGTAATCCGGTGAGGAATTCAAAGCTTCTGTGGTTTTAAGTGGAATACTGGTAAAGAAATCCACAAATTCTTGGGCTACTTCTAAATTAGAGCATAGGGGACCACGTGATGTATTCAATGTATATTCCGTGTTAAGCACTTTTTTCTTGTTTGTTTCGCTATTTATAACTTTCCAAACAGTTTTTATTTTATCATCATTTATATAGAATATGTAGTCAACGATAGTATTACCAACATTCAACTGTTGCCAATAATATCGGTACCATTTTGAACTGTTAAACTCTTATTGAAAGAAATATTATTGTAAATACTATTTATTGCCAAAACACTATTATAATATCGACCTGTTATTTCAACAATAAAATGATGTAAATAGTTTTTAATAGGTAAATAGGTTTTCTAATTCTAGTCTAGTCTATCTAATTTTGCTTTATAATCATCATGAACGAAAAGTCAGACATAATTTAAAGGAAAGACGATGTATGTGTAATGTGTAAGTATACTATATGCTGGTCTGTATATTTGGTCATTATTTTAAAGCGAATTTGTCGCAGATCTTACGAAAGTGGAGAGGAAAAAGCTTTCAGTACAGCTGTTCATACGAAAAATTAATAGCAGCAGTTAAGGAAAGTTTTCTGAATACTTTTTAAATATTAACGCGCATTGCAAAAGTCTTCGCAAATGAATTTTAAGTCGTTTCGTCGGAAAAAAATAACGTGAAAACGAGTTTTCCTGTCAATTCCAAATAATTTCAATTACCATATAATCAGAACTTTTGGTCACTTCACTTATGGACAGTGATTTAGCTAGTTTTCATGCCATTTGAGCTCTTTCCTATAAAATGGATCATTTAAATAGTACATACATATAACATTATATATTATAAATATTTAGTAGTATTATTATTACAAGCCTGAACTTTCCCACTGCATGGCAAAGGCCTCTCCACATCTCTATACATGGAGCTATTTGCGACCAGTCTTTATCGAAGGAGCCTAGTTCGTCCCGCCATCACCGCCTCGGCCTACCGCAGTGTTGCTAATTTACTAATATATATCAGATATATTTTATAAACTTTCGAACACCCGCGATTCGAGACACAATAGGAAGACAATAGCTGTTCGACAACCGGCTGTCGCTTGGTCGTTGAGAGGTTATAAAAAAAAACATTAAAAAAAGGAGCTGAGCTTCGCTGTCAATAGGAGAGGCGCCCAAAAGACTGGCAACACGTTATAATGCAAATGTTTGGTCACAGAAAAAGGCCAAAAGAATTCGCATTTGTTGGTTAATGTCTTGGTACATAAGAAAACTGGAAAACTCAACAAAAACCAGGTTTAGACGTGCACCAAGTTTTTTTTTTCAATTATAAATGTAAAGCTACACGCAAAGCTTGACTGCGGTTAATGAAGTGCATGCGATCACATCGCGACATGCAACGGCTTGGCGCCCATAGCCTACAATGTATGCAATTATTGCTGAGCACCTATTACAAGTGTTTGTAATTATTGTTTGTTATACAAGATATGGATGTTTAAAAAGGCGTACAGCGTAATGAAACTTTATCATGTGGTTATGTGATACTCTTCATATAACCTCATGAGATATCTTTTGACTGAATTATCCGTCACTTGGTCATCGAAAGGTTTTGTTGAATTTTCGCAGTGCGCTCTTATTATAACTAACTTTTGTCCGCTAGAGTCCGCTTGCAGTCCGCCAGGCGAGGTGCGGTATTGCACGGACCAAGTGCAACCTTATAAAATAATAATAAATGCGCACCGCGGACTTTTTGTCCGCTGTTGTCCCTCCTGCGCAGACTGTATACCTGACAGGTTTACGTGTATATAAAAAAAAACTGTCAGGTCTCAAATTGTTTTTTGTGTAAACCTGCACAGTTTTCCAACATACAAGTTTTCCCGATATTTAGACGCGACTTTGACGCACAACCACCACCGGTCCTGCGTCAAAGTCGCCGTATTTAAAGTCTATAAAAAATCTAAATATCACATCACATCTAACCAAATATTATTAAAACTTCGAACACACACAAAATTCGAGACACAATAGAAAGACAATAGTAGCGCGACAGCCGGCTGTCACTAGATAGTTGAAAGATTAAAGCTGAAGTTTGTGTGTTTGTTTGTTTAATTAAACGGGCTAATTTCGGAAACTAAAAGTTAAAATTGCTGAAAAAAAAATTGCGTTGCGAGGATTATTGGCAACACCACACTACACACACACTACATCACACCAGATCCTACAGGAACGGTGTAGTAACTTAAAACGCGTGTGAAATCGCGGAGGACAGCTAATCATTCATAAAACCTCACCAACTTTTACAAAAGCGATTTAAAATACGTCCACTTTCAAGTTTAATAGCCTTCAATAGTAATTGATGATTCTGTCATATCCCTTAACGGGCTTATAACTGCAATTTAATTGGTCCAAAGCAATTTGCGTCTTAGCCACCAGCATTTAGATTGAATTTCTGATGACAGACGATCGGTCATAACGTTTTATGGGGATTCAATTTCATTTTGCAAGGTAATACGTCGTGGACGTCGTAAGTTTGCAGAATTGATTTTGAAACTTTAATGCGCTATTTTGTAATAGGATCCTTAATTGATGTTAGAATAAGGTTGTACTTGCAATGACAAATAACCTCTTTATCTTTTTAAGAACTTTGTGAAAACAAAATACGAGTTGGTATGAAATGGTAGAATAGAATACATTGTTAAATGCCACTTACATTTAAAAAAGTATTACATTCTACTTTCATTGACATAAGCTTACACTAAACTTTGCCTTGGCAATTACTTTTGTTAATCATAATTAATTAATTTTATTTCCCACCTGTTCCAAACAAATGTTTAAAGTTTTAGAGGTTAAATCAAACCATTTTTATCATTATTTCATTATCGTCCTTAACGCAAAATCGTTCATTAACCAACACTATTCATTGAGGTATCATTATTTCTCTATGAATTTACTGAAAGTACTAAAGGTTTAATTTTAACCTTTAAACCATAGATATATTAAAGAAGTCTATGCTTTAAACACACATGATACGAGACACAATAGAAAGTCAATAGCAGCCCGACAGCCGGCTGTTTAAGTAATTTGACGACTCGTACCAAACTCTATTCCACCTATTGGGAGGAGCAGAATTCAGCTTTAAAAGGAATCTCTCTTATGTGGTCTCCTGTAAGCCTTTGCCTAATCATGTTAGTTTGAATGTAATTGCTATTTGTTGTGTTGGCCAAACAAATAACTATGTATTTATTTACTTCATATGTAGTAGTACTACATACTACATAGTTCTATGTCTCAAACAATTCCACTTTGAAGTAGAACATTCGTCCTATAAACACATTAAACTACGGCTGAACGAATTGCAGGAATTCGAGGCGTAGACGATATTATTGGGACTTGAGACATGAACTTGAGACATCGCGGGCGCATTCCTAACATAAGCACTTTTGGTCCAATCGTTAAAGTAAATTGCATGTCACATACTCCACTCGCCGTCTTTATTGAGTAAGTTTACGGTCATTTTATATTAGAAAGGGTACAAGATACAAAACAGAGATTGTAAATATAAGAAACTAGCTTTTGCCGGTGGCTTTACCCGCGTGAATAACGAACTTTTTTCCAGTATTTTTCCATCTAGGGGTTGAATTTCCAAAATATCTTTTGTAGTGAGTGGCTATCTACTCAGGACAAGTGGTTTGGACGGTATCAGCAATCAATCAGCTTACCATTTTATATGTTTATGTTTAAATAATACAGCCTCTTACCGCCCCTCTGCGGGAAAAAGGCCTCTTCTTGTACAAAAAAAGCATGAGCATTGATAATTATAACTAGAAGAGAAAGAGGAAAAGAGAGAAGTGAGTTTGCTGCTTGTTTTTGAGTGTTTTTATTTACGAAAAATTGCTAAAATTTAAATTTTTAGACCTTTATATTAAAGGACTGAGGCAAAGACTATAAATTTAATTATAAAGGTATCGTAAAAGATAAGGAAATTTAGAAAATTATACTGAACCAATTTTGTCTATGTAAGGACGAATAAATTATTTTAAAATATTAGTGAGATAGCGGTGGTCAGTAGCCGTTATCATAAGTACATAAAACTTAAAAATTGAAACTGATAAAGTACTACTAACTTTTCACCTTTAAGTTATTTTATTATGTGAACAATGGCTAAATACTTCGAGAAATGAGACTTTTACAAACAAGGAAACTACATATTTCAGTTCTAGTTTAATTATTTCTTTTGCAGCTCCGGTATAAAATAGTTTTCTATCAAAAAATCTAGAATTGGATCGTTAATTTATACTACACTCTACAAACAAAACAATAAAGAAACAAACTTTACCTCTTTTTAGCTATAGTGTACATATTAGTTCAGATAACTTAGAATACCGCAAAAAGATAAATTATATCGCTTATACCACTAGAGAACAAATTCAAAGCAATCAAGTAAACATTTATCTAACTTCTAAGTTCCCATACACTTAATACCTTTATTATCTTAATTCACAAAGTTCTAGAACTTACAATAATGTAATACTATACCCACGATAATCTCAACAATTGTAACGATAACAACTATGAAAACTTTTAATTAGTGCTAATTCAACGCAACGAACATAAACTTTCCTTTTTATTTAAACTTTACCATTTTAATTAAAACTTCTTTAGTTTTCTGATGTGGAAAGGTGATACAAAATGAATTTAATACGAAGTTAGTACGGTTTGTATTTAAATCTAGCTGACGCCAAGAGATCCTTCTATTCTATTATGGTTTTGATTCCATAGGAATAAAGTCGTGTAATTCCTCCTAAATTTTAAAATTATGCGATGACTATTTTTCCTTTTTCTCTTCATAGGAATTCTCAGACTTCAACGAAAATGTTATTTAAAACTTAGTTTAGCAGTTTTTGAATTTTCATTTTTTTCACATGAGAAAATCTATAACAAGAGCATTATTCTCCACGCTTGCCGAAACTGGATTGACGACCTCAAACTTAAATTTTGTAAATATCACAGTCCTAATAATAATATTATAAATGGGAAAGTGTGTCTGTCTGTCTGTCTGTCTGTCTGTATGTTTGTCTTTCTTTCACGGCAAAACGGAGCGACGGATTGACGTGATTTTTTAAGTGGAGATAGTTGAAGGGGTGGCGAGTAACATAGGCTACTTTTTGTCTCTTTCTAACGCGAGCGAAGCCGCGGGCAAAAGCTAGTTTCCCATAAAGCCAAGTTGGTATATGAACACGCGGTGCCCAGTTGTAAACTCCCAACTCCAAAGATGAGAGGCACCAGAACAACGCAATCAATTTTAGTATTTAATTACATTTAAACCTCAATAACAACAAGATTAAACAGTTTACGAGAAAATCGAATTTTCTAATGAAAACTAAAACCAATCACGCCTACACAAACTAATTCTAAAAAGCTTTAATTAACAAATCTCTGTCGAACAAATCAAGTCAGGATCAGGACACAATGCAGTCAATGACCCATGCTAAGGGAATCTCAAGTACTCATTAAACTGGGACACAGAATAGACAGTTTCAGAAGGCTACACGCAACAAAACGCAAGCACATAGTGGACAATCTTGGGCGTGTGTACACACCGTGTTCAGCGTGTGTAATGTGAAATATTAATCTAATTTGAATAATTAAAAAATAATAACTAACGTAAAAGCTCCTATTAACGACCCCCTAAAATGTGTACTCTATTACCGATCTAATTTTAAATCACTTATATTATCTTCTATACTTATAATAAAACTGTAGAGAGGTCAATTCTGTACATTGAATATATTTTCAAAATTTTTATTGGAGGATGATTGGTGATCGATACTGATGCCAAAAATGCAATTAGTAAAATTTTTGTCTGTCTGTCTGTCTGTCTGTCTGTCTGTCTGTATGTGCACGCATGGGTTAAAAACTACTGAAGGGATTTAAACCAAACTTGGTACGATTGTAATCCATACTTCCGGGCAGGTTATAGGCTATATAACGTAACGCTAAGACACATAGGAGCCGAGCAGTAATGAATTATTTGACAAAAACGGGGGAAAAAATGTTCCTTTTGAGAGATTCCGTTGCGTCCGCTGCGTAAATGGTAGAAGTTACGCAAAAATCATGTACTAAAGAATTATTTCTCTTAAAAAGTTCTAAAAAAAAGTCCGCGACAGCATATTATGTATAATATAGTTCACTCACTATAACCATTTTTATGGCAATGAAATTAGCTCTAAGATAATTCATGATTTGCCAGGGTGTTTTGATGAATATATATTAATCCTAATCGATGTAAATACGTTATCCAATAAAAGTTTTTAATTATGTACAAAACTGTCGTTTACATCATTAAATTTCAATAAATAATATCTTCGGAGACATCACAGTTTTAAAATTACTCCGCAGCAATATAATAATGGTACGTACGGGCAGTAACAAAGCTGGCCGGTTTTGCAAGATATTCGTAGCTTATTCATCAGAATAACACATAATATTGTTCTTCATTACATTGCGCCATGAGCCACGGAAGCCAATCAGTAACCAAAAACCTAACATAACGCGGGTACGCGAGGATCGTGCCTAAGTGGTGACCTCTCGCGCCCGTTGCTGGTTTAGGTCATGCTCCGGGGCGAGACTGAACGGGAAGCCGTCACCTCCTTCTGCGAAACAGTCATGCTGAGGCAGCGTCAAGCCTCGCGCCCCGGACAGGGACCCAGGCGTAGACGTCGAGAGTCGCAAGACGACTACCGGCCACCGTATGCGTGGGTCTACGGACGGCGAGCGATGGGTAGCTCGCCGCCCGACTAGGACCAGGCCCGTGTCGATGGCACGTTCGTTCCACGCGCGCCTCAGCGAGCAGTCAGCACGTGACGGGGCCCTCTAGGGCTAATGCCTACCGAGGTTGCGGAATAGTTCTAATAGTTACCGCGGCCCCAGAACATAAAGGGCAACCGAAGGAACAAGGGTGGGTTTTAGTCAGTAAAAGTCTGCCACTCCCTCATGAGAAGTCATTTGATTAATTCCCATCCTTTGAAAAAATTAACGCGGGTGAAACTGCGGTATATAATTACATATATAATATTAAAATCACTGACTAATATTAAACGCGTTTGTTATTTAACTAACTACAGACATGAAACTTGGAAGGTTTATTCTTTGTGAAGAGTAAATAGCCACTAATCATTTAACACCTTCAGGGTTAAAATAGAGGACAGAAGTACGACATCCACGCAGGCGAAGCCGCGGGCGAAAGCTAGTACATAATATAGGGTTCCAGAAAAGTAATACCTTAAAAATTAGTTACATAATTTTGTTTTATAACAAAAAGAGCAAAGTTTGTGTGTTTAAATAGCCAGTGAAAGAAATAATTTGTCAATAATTGGGAAGCGCCCGAAACGGACGCAAGTTTCATAGTGTCGCGCCTCCAGCCACGTAAGTACACCTGAATATATTGCTTAAGGAAATTAACGCACTAAAAATTGATTAGTCTTCTTGCTATCACATTACAACTGTTACGCATATATTCGTCTTCTAAACTAATTCTTAAAATAGTACTTTTAATTGGTTTTTATGTTATAAAATCATGTTTTAATAAAAGGCGGTAATAGAATCCAAATTTTAAAACTTGATGATAATAACGACCCATGGCGTTGTTAAAATTTTGAGAACATTTAGTATTTTTAAATAATATCTGTTATAAACTAACTTATTTGATAATACTTTTTTCTTGTTCAATTCTTAAAATTATTTTACTTCGTTAGGTCTATTAACGACATAGCTATTTCTTAAGTTTTTGTGTCAAACTCGATCTATTTATTATTATTTTTATTGGTCGCTAATAGAATATTGTAACCTTCTTACTTGATTCTATTACCGACTCACAGCTGTGAGGATATTTTTGGTAATATTGAAGTACTTACACAAAAGCAAAATGTCAATTTTTGATCAAATTGGCTTATTTCTTGCATACGTGACGTTTTGAGAGATTTTGTCACAGGCCATATCATTAATGTAAAATAAAATTTACTTTCCTGTTTTATTCATGGCATTATCTATGTATATTTCATATATTTTATTAAATTCTATAATCTCTTTAAAGTTTGTAGCAGAAAGCAGAAGCGCAAGCAGTAGGGACGCCTCTGGTCAACTAGAAGCTGTGCTTATAGCTATAAATGAAGAGACCAGCATATACGAAGCTTCATAAACCTATTATTCATAGCATACCAAGGATTACACTGCGTTACAAGGGAAATCATGACTTTTGTTATATTATGATTTTATATTATTTATTTGTTTCACCATCGAATATTTACACCAATAATTACTTACTTATAGATTATTGGTGTAAATATTAATAACTATTTTATAACAAAACAATAATGTAACACTTACTTCAAAGTAAACCACACCATAAAATACCTTAAAAACGATTTTATTTTATTTTATACTATTAGTAGAAGTGGCAACTTCGTATGGGTCGGTAAAAGAAGCAGAAAAATCGCTAATAGAATCTTGCCGCATTCTATGGGTCGGTAATAGAATCAACTTCTCTTTTGGATAAAATAATTATTTTGTAACTATTGTGTTATTGAATATTGAATTTAAGAACTGAATAGCAAAGAATACTTCGTAAAGATTAATTATAAATTATAACATCTTCCCTAACATAACAGCTTATATCTATTTTTTTTAAGTGAATCCTGAGACAGCTTAAACTGGCGGTAATAGGAGCATTTACGTTATATATAAAAAAATACAATGCCTAAAAGTCAAAAAGTGTGCAAGTAAAAGTTCATATTTAGACACTCTAGTTTTATGTACCTACTGAATAAATAGTAAAAGTTTGCGGGTAGATTTCCCATGGACCGAATGTAGCCAAATTTACTAGACAGGGCCGACGCATGGACAGAGCTCTTTCTTTATTTGGTGAATAATAGTGCATGGCTATTTTAATGGGTGAACTGATTTGTATAGTGCATTTTGGTAACGAACGAGACTACCCTAAAAAATCTCTGCCATTTAAACTTGCGTGCTTAACTTTTCAACGACCAAGCGACAGCCGGCAGTCGTGCTGCTATTGTCTTTTTATTGTGTCTCGAATCACGTGTATTCGAAAGTTTAATTCTCTTGATACAGTAAATACCAGCGCCGTCATAATTGACCACCGAACCTACGCGTCCCAGAACAACGTTGCAAAATGTTAACCTTCTGTACCTATCTATTCTGTGACTGTCGGCACCTCAACGACGTCACAGGCAGCCTCTAGACAGGTAACTAATGAAATGGGGCAGACCGCCCTGTGTTTACACCGCAGTCAACGCTAAAGGGTAATATCTACCTATTTGATGTTTTGTTTGTAATATACTCATTTTCGGGTTCTGGTCGGACTTGAAAAGAGAAGACTCTGAGTTTGTTCCGTCATTTCTTCTCGGAGGTAGTTAGTTAGGATATGCCAACTCCATCTAGATCTTAATTTCGTATTTGCATAATAAACAATTTCATTTCACAGACATAATCTGTACTTTTTCAAATGCGCGAACATTTCGAGTAGCAAATGGGATATAAGTGTGTCATCATAATTCAATTTTACAACTCTCCCAGATGAAGCCAGTAACGTAACTAACAATAAAACATTTACACAGGCGGCTTCTCTTTTCAGAACTTTTAGAATTTTTTGCAAATTTGCAAACCATACAAAAAACTTCAACGTCAACAGTTTTCAACTAGCCCACAGAACATGGAAATACAAACAAAACGGACAGCCGATGTGTGTATTTTACACAAACTGGCTGACTCTTGTACGAATTTAAGGTTATAAAAGGCTAGTGGAAGTCAAATACTAGCCTACTATAACTAGCACTAGCCTATTATAAACTTGAGGGCCTAGACAAGTGGCATTGTAGAATAGATAGCGAAAACGAATAAATTGTCAAATATATGGAATTGCCATAAGCTTTCGCTAAACAATTTGACATCTCCATACATTTGACAATCTATTCGTTTTCGCTATTTATTCCACATTGCCATAGGATGGATTCAATTGCGTTATTAAAGTTTTAGGTTTCTTTTTCTCTCATAAGAATTATGTACAACATTTGGGTACACCGACTGATCCAACGATGATTTTAAGCATTAGTTTCACTTAGCTAAATTATAGCTGTGTAAACTGATTAATGCTTGCGTACCGGTGTTGCCAAACGAGTCCGGCGAGGCAGGTTACGAGGCGGGTACTTAGTCTGAACGGCCCAAATCGAAAGGACCGCGGGCCATTCGACCGTAAACAAAAATTATCTACGTTTCAAAGGACCGGTGATAAAATGATTTCAAAATTAATTTAAAGGTACAGTCGCTTACTTTGTAATAGTAGCTAAGTTTATGAATTTTAACTATTTAATTATTTGAAATTACCTAAATAAACAGAACACATTTTCATAACCGGTTGGCACGACTTCAGATAGCTAGCCCAACCAATGACCCTAACCAATGAGCCGAATTGTTTAATTGTAATTTTTTATAGTAATATAATATTATTAATATTATTACTGATCTTGACAACATTGAAGTCGCTAAGGCCTATTCATGTATTCCGGAGGATTGCAATAAGTACTTAAATAGTTTAAATGGATCCACCACTATTCTTCATATCAATATACGCAGCATAAAAAAGAATTTTGACGAATTATTAACTTTATTATCAATAATTAAAGTAAATTGCGATGTACTTATTCTGAGTGAATGCTGGCTGAGTAAAATCAGAGACTTACCAGTACTAGAGGGTTACAATTCTCACTACACAAAGCAAACAAGAAACCAGAATGACGGTGTGGTTTTATATATTAGAAATCAATTACAATACACAATTGAGGAACCCGATTTCGTAAATGGTAATTGTCTCACCTGCCAAATAAACAACGAACTTGCAATAATTGCCATTTATCGATCTCCTTCATATAATACAAAGCAAGAATTTGAGCTCTTCCTAAATAGTTTGGACAACATATTTACCTCCCTCACCAAATACAAAAATATATGCCTCATCGGTGACACCAATATTGACATCGGTCCCTCCAGTACAGATGAACGCTCTGCCAACTATTTAAATCTCAGTGCTACTCATGGCCTACTACCGGGTCATTCTATTTCAACAAGAATAAACTCCTGTATTGACCATGTTATCTTAAAAACCAATAAAACTACAACTGTACTTATCTTAGATTCCCACATCACTGACCATCTTCCGCTACTTGTGAAAATCGATGACACAAAACTATCTAAACATACAACCCCGGCATATAAAATTCCTAAGATAGATTACCCAAGTGTTAAAATTGATATAGAACGCCAGGATTTTTCCCAAGTTCTAGCCACAAATGACCCTAATGTTGCCTCCTCCGCTCTAATAAGTACCATTCAAAATATCATTAATGAACATACAAAAATAATTCACGTTCCCAAAATAAACAGAAATATAAAACCGTGGATTACCCCCGGTCTATTGAGGTGCATTCGCCACCGAGATAGACTCCATAAAAAAGCACGCAAATCACCCGATAACCTGATCCTACAAACTACTTATAAAAGATATCGTAACTTTTGCAATGGCCTTCTTAGGAAACTTAAAACGCTACATGATAAACACGAACTAAGTCAAGCAAAACATAATCCCAAGGCACTATGGAATAAAATAAAAGACATCACAAATACAAAAAGAATATGCGCACCACCTACAGAATTGCTGAATACTAAGGCTGATCCAAAGGCGGCAATTAACACTATATGTCATTTCTTTGCCACGATTGGAGCTGAGTTAGCTTCTAAAATTCCTGCAACTTCACTACAGCCCAACAAATTAATATCTTCTAATAACTCCTTTGTAATCCTTGAAGTAGACGAATCGGAGGTGGAGTCCATCATCATGAACCTTAAACAGGATAGTGCAACTGGCTGGGATGGTATACCTACTACCCTGTTGAGAGCCTGTCGGAGTACTCTAGTCCCTCTAATAACGCACATTATTAACATCTCTATTACAAAAGGTGTATTCCCAGAACCCTTTAAGAGGGCCTTAGTTCACCCGATTCATAAGAGCGGGACCAGAGATTGTGTCAATAATTATAGACCCATATCTGTTCTCTCGGCGCTCTCTAAAGTTATGGAAAAGTTAATAAACGGTAGGCTAGTAAATTACCTTAATAGATATAATATTATAGCACCCAATCAGTATGGATTTAAAAAAGGAATTTCCGCTGAAGACGCAGTTATTGACCTAACTCAGTTCGTATCAAAAAAGCTAGATGAACAACAAAAATGCGTCAGCATCTTCCTTGATCTCAAAAAGGCATTTGACACAGTCTCTGTTCCCACCCTTCTCTACAAACTCGAGTGTATTGGTATCCGTGGCATTGCTCTTGACCTCTTTAAGAATTACCTACAAAATAGAAAACTGGCCGTTAAAATCAATACATGCGTAAGTGACGAAGAAACTGTGACGTACGGAGTTCCGCAGGGCAGCGTGCTTGGACCTACACTTTTCCAAATCTATATAAATGACTTGTGCACGCTGCCTCTACATAAATCACAAATCTTTACCTATGCTGATGACACCGCGATTGTGGTATATGGTAAGACTTGGAGCGAGGTAAAGAGCACTGCGGAACAGTCCTTGAAAACAGTTATGAACTGGTTGCTACTTAACCTACTCACTCTAAACGTGGCAAAAACCAACTTCATCCCCTTTTTTATGAATTACAGAAATAAAGCTCCATCAGAATATGTAATTACAGCACATACATGCTCTAATTCCAATTCCTGCTCATGTGCGAAGCTTACCCGTGTCAATTATACAAAGTACCTGGGTGTAGTGATTGATGACGGACTGAAATGGTACAACCAAATTGATAACACTGCATCAAAAGTCAGAAAACTCATCTATATTTTTAAATCTCTGAGACATTGCGCTGATATTAATACGTTAAAAATGGTTTATCTGGCACTCTGTCAGTCCGTTATCACTTACTGCATCCCAGTATGGGGAGGAGCAGCAAAAACCAGGTTCATCGTATTGGAGCGAGCACAGAGAGCTGTACTTAAAGTGATGTATGGTAAATCATATAGATTCCCTACAACTGAGTTGTACACTGACACCAAATTACTAACTGTGAGACAGCTCTTTGTCCTTCGAGCCACTCTCAGAAAACACAAGGTGATTCCCCCGCCCGATCCCGCTAAGCGCAAAGCAAAAAATGTATGCCCGTCTGTACGCCACAAAACTGCATTCGCCAGGCGCCAGTTTTATGTTCTTAGCACCATAATTTACAAAAATGTATGTAAAGCCATTCGGATAGCTGGGCTAAATCAGCATGAAGCTAAAAGCAAAGTTCAAAGTTGGCTACTCGATCAAGACTACATACGAACAGAAGAAATACTACATCACCAGCAGTAGTCGTATAAACAGTCAAACATTGCAATTTCTCAACTAATATGAAACATTTCAGCAACACATACTCAACACAATCTCAAACGCTTTAAAATACTCTCACCTAAACACCAAACACTACCATTCACACAGTTCTACATACACACATTACACCCTCACATACATATCCTCTCACTCTAACATCTACATCCTCAATCTTACACCTTCAACGAGTCGTTTACTATAACTATTCCGTATTTTCCTTCCTTATCTGTTGTTAGTTTTAATTTCTTAATTTTTAAATTTTTTAAACCTATTTTGTAACCTGTAAGGTACATGACTATTTTTTGTAATGTCAGAACACAACACAAGGTTTTTGGTATGACAGTGTCAGCAGAACACTGACTCCTAAGTCACAGGATCACCTAGTTTAGGAGTCAGGGTTACATTATTTGTACAACCTTTAGTTAATCAAGCTATGTATCCTAGTCTTAAGCAAAGTCAAAGGTTTCTGTATCAATAAAGAATTTTTATTTTTATTTATTTATTATTATAGTTTGTTGCTTTAAAATAAGACAGATTTTCACTAAATCTTATTGTTTATTTGTATTTTTTTATATTTTGTAAATATTTTATAATATTGTTGATTGTTTTTCTAAGGAAGATAAATACAAATCTAAGAAAAAAAAACAAGCTTTTATTTCAACTTTTTTACTTTTGCACCCGAATTTCATGTAGTTTAGGACACTAAATTTGTTTACCAGTTTTATTACCGGTCCTTTGGAACGTAGGCAATTTTTGTTTACGGTCGAATGGCCCGCGGTCCCTTCGATTTGGGCCGTTCAGACTAAATACCCTACGAGGCATGGATGCACAGACAGTTCGTTTGTCCATCACAAGGCAGTCCGGGACAGGACATCTTTTGAGAAGGAAAGAAACAATGAAACAACAAATTAATACCAAATAGTACCAAATATTAAGCCACACTTCTCAAAACTTAATTAATATACTAAGCCTTTAGATAGTCTTGCGGTAGTAGGACCTCAGGGAGGGCAATTATGAACTTCAGTGCGGCAACAATGTAACGTGCGTGCACACATAGCTTAGTTATTTGTGTTAATTGTGTCGACAGTTGAGACAAATTGCTTATTCATGAATTTTGAATAGTTACCTGTACGATGGGCTTGTAAACCAAAAGCTATGTTAATCATGAGATTAATAACCTAGTGGTTATGAGGGGTAGTTTGTGAGGAGGTAGTTTCGATTTAAAGGCCGCTAAACTCACTTCCACTGGCGTTTTACAAGCGTTGGCGTTTCTTTGACGTCTGTCATCGCCATACTATAGAGACGCGACGTTGAGTTCGCGCGTGTCGATTGTGTGACAATGTTAGACGTTGGAAAAACGCCAACGCCCGTAAAACGCTAATGAGATAGCGGGCCAAAGGATCGATGCTGGTGTAATACCCTCACTAGTGGCCAAATATTTGTATGGCCTACAGGTATTTGGCCCTCTTCAGGTTGTGGGTATATGTGAGTTTATACATAATAATTAAGTGCAACCACTCATCATACGGGAAAAATACCTAGTGTGTTAACTTTTTTTAAAGAAATCACATGTACATGACGCTATTATATTTGACTTTCGGGTAGCAACGCATCTGCAAAGTCCATCATGGAAATTGCTATCCATCATTAGATGTAAAAAATACTGAGCTTGAAGTCTAGGATTCGGTTGCCTAGTTGGGCAAAAGTTTAAGGGGTTTTCCATTAAGGCCAGATTTGGTCAAGTCGATAATGTAACACTCCCGTACTACGGAAATCACATAAAAGCGTTTTTCATGCAATCAGTATATAAACAAAAACATTTAATCCCAAACAATATTTGGGAAATACAAAAGTTAATAAACACCAACAAAATTCCTTCCTAAAACTAAGAATAAGTTAGCACATTTTACCTAATTAGGTACCAAATTAATTAAGACCACATATTCATACCAATAAGGATTATATAGCAAGTTACCTGCAACATGTGGGGCTTATCACCACGCTCTGGAACGGGGGTAAACCATATTTAATCACGCGACGCCCATCTCCATAACCTGATTACGGTAAGCACCTGTAATTAATTTATGGATACTTTATTTTGTAATTGGATTTTGTTTCGAGGCTTTCCGCCAAGGATTTTGCTGCGAGGAGTACACCGTTTTGATTTTCTTTTAGCAAGAATATTCCTTAGACTTCAAAGTATATTTCAAAAATCAACAGTAAAACATTTTTACTCAAAATGTTGCTAAGACAAGCATATAGCTTGCACTGTCAAAAAGTTAGGAGTTTTTTTTTTAAGATAAGCCCTACCGTCTCCAGATTGCTGATTTGTCTCAGCCGTTTTCGTGTTACGCGTTTGGTAATCCATACTAATATTATAAATGGGAAAGTGTGTCTGTCTGTCTTTCTTTCACGGCAAAACGGAGCGACGGATTGACGTGATTTTTTAAGTGGAAATAGTTGAAGGGATGGACATAGGCTACTTTTTGTCTCTTTCTAACGAGAGCGAAGCCGCGGGCAGAAGCTAGTATACCATAACATTTAGTGATCCATGTATTTGTACGACAAAGAACCCATTTTGCTTCGGCGTTGTGTTGACGTTGGTTGAACATTTTGAAACCACTTCTCTCCTACTCAACCTGTTTAAGTGGTAAAAACTCAAATTAAAGAACTCGCTCCAGGGAGAGAACGAGCGAACCGCGTGCCTCAATTAGAAACGGAGATATACGAGAAATAAATCTATTAAAACATAGAAAGAAATCGCGTTTGAATATAAAGTTGTTAGAAACTTGTGTTTTCCAATGTTTGAAGAAAAGTTTGTCCATCAATACCTTGTTCATTCTTCATTTATTGTAAACTAGCTGTTTTGTGCGACTTCGCCCGCCCACTTTGTAAAAATTTTCAACCCCGATTTTACACTGTTAGGTATTGCATTTTCAAAATCCGCATCTTTGTGCACCTCTGTCATAAAAACGAACGACTGCAAAAGATTTTTTATTAACTTTAGTAGTTGCGGCTGTGTGTTGAAGAATAAAAAAAAATCTGTTTATTTTATCTCCACAAATTACATCAAAGTATAAAGTTGACAAGACAAGTTGTCGGAAATTAGTAATTTGTGGGAGATCTGGAGTCTAAACTAAGCCGAGGCCTGTACTATAGATCTCCAAGCCCCCCATTTCATAACATTGTATGGATTGTCAACATGTGAAAGACGGTAAATGTGTGAATGATTGAGTAAAACGGGATGCAAGTTTGTTTAATGATAATGCTATATTTGTAAGTGCATGATACTTATGGAATGATGTGTGGTAATGGGTGTGGGTGGGTGTGCGTGTGTGTGCGTACCAACCAAAGCCGGTCTTTTTAGATATATTAAGCTAATCGGTTGGGTAAAATGGTTGAACTCCTATTAGCTTAATATATGGGTAAATTGAAATGCGGCACACGACCCATATGCCACGCCGAACCTTTAAAGGAGTTGTACTCCTTTTCTCTCTCACTTATTGCCGCTATATCGGTATGTCAAGAGGAACCTCCGTCCGTTTGGATAGCCTCCCGTCTAATCCTGATTGTTTTATTTATTTGTTAAGTCATTAAATTAGAGTTTTTGTTTAAACAAAGTTTGTTAATAAAAACCGTATTATTACTTTAAAACTTCGTTATTTTTAAATAAACACTTTTAAGGTTGCTAAAAGTATTAGAGAATTAGATAATCTGAAATAACTTGGCTGATTTTGAATAGTTTATTTATTTAGGTACAGCTTTATGCTGCTCTTTCATATTTGGCAGAAAACATAAAGTAAATCTGAAAGTTTAAAAACTAAAACCCGATTACAACAAAAAGCGATCTAAAATCAGAACTACGAGATCTTTATTTTGATTCCCATATCGATGCATTTAGAGTTTTTTTTTTCACACGCCACATTTTGACCTTTCGCAGCCACCACCATGTTTTTATTAGGACGTCATGTAGCCTATGTTATAAGGACTATAATCCTTGTTATAGGGACTATCATAATGAATCGATTGACACCTTATACATCAAAATCGGATAAATAGTTAAAGAACGCTTAACGCTGCGGTGGAACATACCGACTTGCAAATATACATAAACTGTTAAAAGCATGTACTCTTCCTTTAGGTTTCGCCCTGACTTTTTAACAGACGCCTCCACATTTATTTTATTTTTAACCAATATTTTCATTCTTTAATATCATGGTTCATGGTTTTTTATATGTAGGTTTAAACTTGCATAAACGTTAGTGGATAACTATACTAGTATACAGTAACTTATTTATATTTTTCTAAATTCATTAATGTCATAATCTGTGTATAATTATGTTAATTATGAGTATTATGAACAGTAGTCGGAAAAGAGTGACCTAATTTACCTAAACTTCAAAGTTTCAAGCTTCTACTTAAGGCGAGACGACAAAAAAAAAAGTAATTAGTCCGTCAGATAAATTATCAAAAAAATTTGGACACGTATTTTTTTCCCCTTTAAACGAAGAATGACGACGATACAGTGCGTTGAAGTTGCGCATGACGTCACGATCTGATACAATTTTTACAGGACGGTGACGTCAAAAGCCCCCACTCTGGAACTTTGTTGCTCTTTAACTTTGTATTTTTTTATTAATTTGACTAAGCAAAAAATACGTGTCCCGTATTTTCGGCCGATCTATCAGACGGACTAAACAGAATGTCATTTTTTTAATGCTGTCGTCATCCCTATGCAGTCTATTGACGTCGCTTATCATTCAACAATGAACCGTCAGCTTGTTTGCTATCAAGTTATAATATTTTCCGTGACAAAAGTAGTGTTGTCAACACGTAATGTAATCCTATTTCCGAACAAACAATGTCGATATAAGCTCCTTTGCAGTATAATATCATATCAAAGCCACCTCTCTGGAAAGTTACCTAACGTAGGAAGAAATAAACAAGTTCATTCCTTCGTGAATATATTGTATTCTGGGCTTTATTTATATCACGTTGTGGGTAGCAATCATTGTTCAGTTCTAATGTGAAAAGTTTTCAATGGTCTTTGGTAATTGGAATAAGGGTTTAAAATCATCGGGATTGTGGTAAAAAAGCTTGTAAAAAGAAGTAAGTATCTAAGCTCAAAAGTCAAATTGTTTATTTGCTTTAGATCATGAAAATATTTTCGTTACTCGGGTAATACAAACTATACTCCTCTGTAAGGCATATTAGAATAAGGTTCATGTTGCTTTGCATTAAACACGCAAATGCTTCACTCAAGTGAAGTCGCACACGAAAATATTAGAATCACATCATTTTGTTTTTATCCACTCATTTTTTTGCTTTCTTTACTTTATTCCTTAAAATTGTGCTAACATAACTAAATTCATAACATAAAAAATGTGTCGATTTTTTTTCGTATCAAGTAATACAATTTTTACCTTTTAACTTTACGCAGACCACGCCACAAGCACAACCCAGATTGTCTAAAAAAACATATCTAATAAAAAATTATAAATAATAATAAATATACTGGGACTTACACACAGTTGTATATCTATTTAAATAAAATGTTACACTGACTGACTGATGACTGACTGTTGATATATCAACGCTCAGCCCAAGCAACGAATCCTAAGGACATAAAATTTGTAGAGTATGTTCTTTGTGAAGAGTAAGCATCCAATAAGAAAGAATTTTAGGAAATTCAAACTCTGAATTCTGAAGGGGTAAAATATGTTGCGGAATGTTTATAATAGTTACCGTGACCCTGGAACATAAAGGGCAACCGAAGGAACATGAGTGGGTTTTAGTCAGTAAAAGTCTGACACGCCCTCCCGCCGCACCCAGGACGGGAGCAGTCATTTGATGATTTCCCACTGCCCAAAAAGGGTAAAATATAGGGGATGGAAGTTTCGATATCCACGCGGGCGAAGCCGCGGGTGGAAGCTAATCTTACACAAAATATCTCACTATGGAAATGATTTGTAACACCGTAATCCTCCATCTACGTTTAATATTTATAAGTACATATGTGTATTGTAAGTACTAAGCGAATTATGTTCGCAAGAATGGGTTTGTAGGACTCGTACAAAAGTAATTTTGCCTCTACAGGTAAAATTTACCTACGTACATGGGTACATTTTACCTACGTGCCCGGGTACAATTTACCTACTTACCCGCTTGTATTGCCGTGTGATCGGTCGCAACATTGTAGTAAACGGGAATTTCCAAGTCGTACAAGAATATTATTGTTGGAATAAAATGAAGAAAGTATTTCGAATACTTGAGCCAAATCCGACGAGGATTAAAAATAAGGTAATAGTGTGGGTATATTTTTTTTCGTAACAATTAAACTGTTTCAATATCAATGATTGTACAATACAATCAGTTAGGGAAATACATTTATGATAATGCTAAGTACCAATTTGCTAAGTAGTAGTACAAATAATGTACTTATTACGTATAAACAACAAGAGATTAACAATGCTCGTGCCTTCTCTGAATGAGAAGAGGCCTTTGCCCTACAGTAGGATTATTACAGGTATTTTGTGGGATAACTAATACATAATCAGAATAGACAATTAACTTAACGCTACGCTTCATGACTTACGTTAAGCTAGAACAGTAAAATGTATAATTAAACGTCAAACATTGAGTCCGGTTTCCACCGCGAGCGGAACGGACCCATTAATGACTTTCGTTCGCAAGCGCAAACTGCAAATAACAAATAGTCAAACAAATAAACAACAAATCGAATAATAAATGCATTAATAAACAATTATGTATTAAGAATTATAATTTTGTTGGTGGAAAACATTTGTATGCATTTTGGGCTTGCAAACGAAGTCATTAATGGGGCCGTTCCGCTCGCGGTGGAAACCGGGCGTTAGGCATAACATAAACGTTGAGATTACTGCACCTCTAGATACTGTACATTGTAGAATATATGGCAGAATAGAGTTCGAGATGTCGCGTACCATTGACGTTTTTTTAAATCGTGCAACAACGAACGTAAGGAATGGTTCACCATACATAGCACACGTGTAGGAGAACGATCATCTCTTTTTATGGAAATCTCTACCCTGTACTTACGCAACAGGGTGGAGATTTCCATAAATCTCCTTTCCTGTTTCTCTAAACGTCCAACACAGTTTCCTTTGGACACCTAAGGCCTAAGTTGTGGTAATACCTAAGATGTACGAGTATCTCGTCATTGTAAACGTGAAAATAGAAAGATGCGCTACGTGTCGCTACGAGGCTCTACGATGCGCTACGAAGTGCTACGAGATACTACGGAATACGCTATTTTTAATAACCCGTGCCTTAAGATCTTTTGAAACATTGTAACATTTATAAAATTAAAGATTATTAATAAAACTTATACGACGCCTTAGTTTTTGCTAAATCTATTTCACCACACGTTAATATCAAAATCTTATACAAAACAGTAGCTTAAAAGCATATACTGCTGAAATTCCATTGAATAATATAATTATGTTTGTTTCAGAGCGATACGGGGCACCAAGAACACGCAGCACATTATTCTCATCGCTGTCGTCAAGAAAAGGTATGTTTTTATCTAATTCACAAAGAAATTATACATAAAGCTTGTTATAATGATACTTTGTAATCCTTTTTTGTAATATGGTTTCCTATTTACCGTGACTAATATTTTTAGGGTGCACAAGAACGTATTTCGTCGGGGATAGTGCAAATCCGCGTAACTAGCATTGGATAATACCGCGTACCTGACAAGTGTAGCCAATTTGAGATTTAGCATTCAATGCACGCATACGTAGCAACTAAATTAATAACTTTAATACATAATATCTCTTGTTAAGAATAAAAAGAACACGGATAAAACTGTACATGTAAAAATAAGCCCAAAATCAGTTACAATTAAAAAATATACAGTTTTTACTTTCTCCTGTGAAACTATTTTTTGAGCAGATACGCGCATTCTACCTTTAGTACATTCGCGGATTTGCGCTATCCCCGACGATTTGTCATTTGTTTTTTTTTATTGGCAGTCGCAGTTAAAAATAACAAACAAATGACAGACGTATTTTATCTTTGAATTTTAAAAAAATGGAAGATATTTTGTTTAATGTTATTTAGAAAAAAAATACTTTGGATTAAAATGTAGAGGAGCTTTAAAACAAGCTGTTCGGTTACGTCCCGGCAATACTTAAAATATTGATGGCAATCTATTTCAGCCACACATTGCCAGGAAAATATAGCCCGTGTAAGACCGCTAAGCAATATAGTACTTAAGAACGATAAAAACTGTTGCAGAATTACTGCCCAAGTGGCCGAGCAACTTTGAAAATAATTAATTGTCTACATTTTATGGCCGAGCCATTCAATATGAATTAGCGACATTCGCAAAGAAAATAATAATAATATATATTGTAGCTAACCTTTTTTTCGAACAAATATTAACATTTTTACATTTAAACCTTCGAACACACGTGTTTCGAGACACAATAGAAAGACAAGCAGCACCCTGACAGCCGGCTGTCGCTTGGTCGTTGAAAGGTTAATATATCATCCTACCCAAAGACTTGACTGGTATTATACAATAAAAATAGTTAAAAACATACACTAGATACTAAAACTAAGAAAATGGCTTCCAAATCAAAGTCAAAAAAAAGTATTCACTACGAATAAAACTGAAACCGCAACGAGCGGACTATAAAATAGAAGGAATAACATTTATTGAGATTGCTTACGACCTGCACAGGTATGCAAGTTCAGATGAACGAATTTCATATCGTCTGTACTGGATACATTCTAATGCATATTTGAAACACTGGCTTTTACACGCGTCGCCAACCGCATAGTTTGCAAAATAAAACACAGAAATAGAAAAACTTTTTTTTTTAATCAGTGAATATTTTTTTTGCAACTTTGACAACACATCGTAGTAGAAAATAGCAGTTTTGAGTGGCTGGAGAGGCGTCATGGCACTCTCACGTTTCGCTTGACACAGGTCCTCACCGGACATGGTCAGTTCGGGAAGTTCCTGTGTCGGATTCGGGCGGAAGCGACGCCTGGGTGTCACCACTGCAGTAACGGTCGCCTGGAGGACACGGTCGAGCACACAGTGGAGGTGTGCCGCGCATGGGCGGAGCATCGACGTGTCCTCGTAGAGGCGATCGGCGGCGGTGACCTCTCGCGCCCGGCGCTGGTTCAGGCCATGCTCCGGGGCGAGACGGAATGGGATGCCGTCGCCTCCTTCTGCGAAGCAGTTATGCTAGTGAAGGAAGCGGCGGCGCGCGAGAGGCAACGACGAGTCTCTCGCCCCGGACTAAGACCCAGGCGAAGACGTCGAGAGTCGCAAGACGACTACCGGCCACCGTAGGCGCGGTTCTGCGGATGGCAAGCCATGGGTAGCTCGCCGCCCGGCTAGGACCAGGACCGCGTAGACGGCGCGTTTTGTTCCACGCGCGCCTCAAAGAGAAGGAGTCAGCACAGGAAGGGGCCCAACAGGGCCAACGCCTGCCGGGGTTGCGGAATGTTTATAATAGTTACCGTGACCTCGGAACATAAAGGGCAATCGAAGGAACATGAGTGGGTTTTAGTCAGTAAGAGTCTGACACGCCCTCCCGTCGCACCCAGGACGGGAGCAGTCATTGGATGATTTCCCACTCACCAAAAAAAAAAAAACCCTGGAACATAAAGGGCAATAGAAGGAACATGAGTGGGTTTTAGTCAGTAAGAGTCTGACACGCCCTCCCGCCGCACCCAGGACGGGAGCAGCCATTGGATGATTTCCCACTCACCAAAAAAAAAAACTTCTTAATAATCCTACTGTTATTGTAAATGTGACTATTTGTCACTCTTTCACGCAAGTCGCAACGGAACTAAAAGATTATAACACAGCTTACCTTTATATCGGAACAACACATAGATTACATATCAATATCACGCCAAACCACTGGAGCAGAGCAGAAACCAAAGTAACTTAACCCTAACTTAACGCGCGTGTAACCACGGGAAACAGCCAGTAATAAGAATATTTGTAGAATAAACCTCTTTTTATGGGAAAATCGTTATGGACCTTGTCCGTCTGGGGAGAGTGGAGGGTTATGTCGGACTCTTACCGACTGGAATCCCACGGTTCTTTCTGCTTCTAAGCCCGTTGCTTAGAAGCAGAAAGAACGGTGCGGTGGTGACTATGGCATTAGCTTGACGCATGATCACCGCTCTCCAATGTAGGTTAGACCTACAAATATTGGACACACATTCTATCTACCTGTAGTACATATATTACCTATTTATCATACACCGGATTGGCAATTTCATCCCGCTCGGAAATTGTACAGACGTTTTCAAATACATATTGTGTTTTGTTGAAATTCATATTTTGTTTACTCAATATTTATATGTAGAATCATCATTGATATGCTATTCGAGTTGAACGGTACAACAGTTTGATGGAAATTCTCTCTGAAATGTGAAATATTGAACAATGAATGCAGTATTTTGTGGCAGGGATTTTTGTTCATGTAATACTCGCTTCATATTGATTGTAATACACAAAAGCTTTCAGTGCTAACAGCCATTAATTAAACAAAATAGTTTCGACATTGCTGAAATTCCTCTCTCTGACACTATACAATATTATCATCAGACCTTAATTTTGTACAGGTTTTACCGTTGATTTTGTTTGAATGGAAATCTAGAATACCAATAAACATATCTTAAGTATTTTTATAGCCGTTGCTTGCATATGGTACTATATCACTGTCATCGGGGAAGGAAATTATTGTAAGAAAACTTGGACTAAAAATTTATGTAAAGCTAATATCATGTATTCACTAATCCTTTTTCTATCCTTTTAGAGTTATAAGCAAAAGCTTACAATTTTGCAAGGTGTAAAAAATAGCGTCCGCAACGTAGACTCAATGGAGCGATTAGTGGTGCAAGGGCGTCGTTCACCAACCAGATGGACGGATGCTATAAACAGTAACTACCAGCTCAATCGTGGAGTGCGCGAGGAACGCCACTAATAGAAAAAAGTAAAAGAAATCGCAAGAGCAGCTATTAAGGACTTTCTATGATTACGACCACTCTGTCAATAGTGCACGATTAAGAAGTAGAAAAAATAGGGTAGCGCGTTTTTTTGCAACCTACAATGTCTTACTGACTGGATTTGTCCCTTTTTACTAATAATTTTATCGCCCACGTTCTATCTCACTCATTGAGCACAAAAAACATATTCTCCATATTATCTTTTATACAAAGTTTGAAGGTTGTATACTTAAAACTTCTCGTATAGCAGATACATTGCAAATTCGTGGAGTTTAAAAGTTTCGTTCGAAAAGCGAGTCTGACAGCGAATCGATACAAGCTTTGTACAACCATGTCTCGAATGCTTTAATTAAATTACTTTTTAAAAGTTTATTGGCTATTTGTTGAAGAGGCTGATGGCCTTGTTAATTAATGTATTGAATTTAATATTATTCGTATACTTATTCAAGAATTGGGAGAGAAAATAATGAGATGTCTGCAGTAATCTCATTCAATTAGAATATAATATTTAGTATAAAATTCATTTTCACAATTCACAGTAAAATTGAATATTTTAATAATCCAGTTGTCTAAAAAGATTTTTGAGATTTATTTATTTAACGAACAATTGTAATTTACTGTTTTCACTTAATTTCGTGGTCCACTTCATTGGAAAGATAGTAAACCTTCGAACACATACGTGATTCGAGACACAATAGAAAGACAATAGCAGCGCAACAGTCAGCTGTCGGTTGGTCGTCGAAAGGTTAATAATACCATCCCGTTACGGCAGGAATGTGTTTAGTGGTAGTACTTTCCTTGGCGAGCTCCATCACCTAAAGTAAACTTACTTAACTTAAAAGTATCATATGAGTCAAGCACTGAAGAAAGAAAGAAATAACAGTTTATACACGCAAAGTGAGCTATAAAATAAAACTTATAGTAGAAACCTTAAAACTAAAAGAGCTAAGTAGCGTCACTACCGCGCCTAACGGCTACCGCTCAGCATAATGCTGTGGCCAATACACAGCTGCATAGTGGGCAATAAAGAATGCATATTGTATACCACTACTGGACATATTTACGGATGACATATAGTCTCACCTACATCTTAATAAACCCCGATAGCAAATTCCTACCACGCATCATATTCTTCTTCATAATAATACTATTATGGGTACTTAACACCCCGTGGTTAGTATTCCGCTCCGCTCGGTGAGTGCAGGCTCTGACTTAGCTTTATCTGTGGTACGTGAACGTTTCTAGACGTTAGCTTTAGAGCGGCCATACTTCTTTTATAGTAGCTGATGGAGGGTTAAGTATTGCATATTTGAAAAAGATTTTTAATTAAACCTTCAAACACACGTCATTCGAGACTCAATAGAAAGACAATATTAGCGCGAGAAAGCCAATAGCAGCGCGACAGCCGGTTGTCGCTTGGTCGTCGAAGAGTTATGGGCATTGTTTTTCTTTACAATCATTGTTGTAGGCAGATCGTAAGCACATTTGTTTCTCAAATGTTAGTAAACTAGCTTTTGTCTTCACCCACGAAGAGGTCGAAAAATAATTATCATGTGTCTTTTCTTAGGCATTTAAATCGGTTCAGTAGTTTAGGCATGACAGGGTTACTATCGCATTTAAAATAAATATTAGTATGAATAACATCAAATTAAATATACTGAGCTAATATTTTAGCTTTTATCTATTTAAAAAAATGACGGCCTGCACCGTTTAAAGCGCCTGCGTTAATTCTAATTAGGCCAAGGACAAATATTACTTTATCAAGTCATTCGTACTTTCTAAGTATACTTTAGACAACACTTACATCTACGAAGAAAAACATTATTAGGAAACCTAGACTTCTAAGCTTTTGTCTGGCCTTTGCTCTGCAGTGGGACAATAAAAGGGTATAAAATAAATATTTTAATTTCAGGCACAAAAGTTTCTTTTGTACGTGGCAAAAGTCGAATCTGAGCGCACTTCCTTGTGTAAAAGTTTTCAAAGTTTATTTCGAGAACATCCTTCCATTTTGTATGCTAATTTGCGGAATATTTGACTACCTTTTATTCGTATTTGAGGAGTTTATTTATCAAATACATGTTTGCCAAAACTTTGAACAAGTATAAGTTATGAGATTTTGTAAGAAATTCATTAAGACATCCATCTAATTCGATGTTTCTTTTGTTGGTTTTCTTTAGTGGCGTGCCTATGAACATTTTTTACGGTTATGAAGAAGCCAGCAAGTCTGTAACACTTTTCTAATAGTAATTAATTGTTATAATCTGTGTGCTATAATTACAGATACTGTTAAGTTATTGTTTCTCGGACACTCGGAAAGGCGTGAAGGCGCTGATCAAACTTATATTTTTTTAGCTAAAATATAGCATAGAAATTTCTCTTCTATCGTAGTACGTTAATAAACATATACACTACATAAATATCCAGACTTAAAACAAATACGTGTACTGACGGTCATATAAATATACCCGGGCGGGAATCTAACCCGTTGCACGCAGCGCAACGGCCAATCACTAACCATTATGCCAACCGTGCTGCCAATGTATTGACAGACTAATCATCATCATGATTATGTCATCATGTCATGAATGTCCACTGCTGGACAAAGGCCTCCCCCAAAGATTTGCACATGCATCGGTCCTGTGCCACCCCAATCCAACGGGACCCGGAGACCTTGATGAGATCATCGGTCCATCTTGCGGGAGGCAAAAAATACTACCCGGGCTTTACAGCTTTTTAAAAAAATTGAGGAATAGGCACCTAATATTTTTGGGATTGCGGAATAGTTCTAATAGTTACCGTGTCCTCAGCACATAAAGGGCAACCGAAGGAACAAGGGTGGGTTTTAGTCAAACTCTAAAATAAGGTGTAAATATTTTGAGTTGTAGTATAAAACCCATTAAAAGTTACCTAGTCTACATTATATAATTTCACAACGTAAATAAACAACATATTTCAAGGAACACGCAAAATACACAGAAATTCATACTATTCCATTTAGTTCAAAGCAAGCCGTGACGTCAAACTGACTACCCATTTCCACTGAAACCAATCTGTATACACAAGTAAGGTATCAAAATACAATTTCACAATAAGCGTTGATAGTACTATGTACATAACATAAGGTACAGTCTAAAAACTAAATAATTAGGTAAGGCCGTCAGATACAAGTTAAGTTTTTTAAACACGGATAGATGTGATTGACGGGCCTGTTGGTCTAGTGTTCAGTGACCCTGACTGCTAAGCCAGAGGTCGTGGGTTCGATTCCCACCCAGGACAAACTTTGTTTGATGAGCATAATTGTTTGTTCTGTGTCTGGGTGTTATTTATCTATAATATGTATGTATTTAAAAATTATATCAGTTCTCTGATTACCATAACACAAGCTCTGCTTAGCTTGGGATCAAATGGCCGTGTGTAAGATGTCCCAGGATATTTATTTATTTATTTATGTTGTCTAACATAAATATAAAATGGTAAACTGACTGACTGACTGATATATCAATGCACACACCACTAGAGACATGAAACTTGCAGGGTGTGTTCTTTGTGAAAAGTAGGTACCTATTAAGTAAAGATTTTTCGAGTTTCCAATCCTAAAGGGAAAGCCGCTGGCGAAAGCTAGTTTAAGAACAATATAAATAGTTCTTTAATTTCATTTGAACTTTATATTTTCTTTTCTTAAACACCGTTAGATGTCAACGGTGCTTAAATACTGACAGTCCTGCCTACTTATCTTTTTTTTACTGTCCTTGTACTTAAGTACACATTACAAATGAAATTCAAATAATAAAATAATGTCTGTGAAAATTAAAAAACATATAAGATTTCAGAGTTTTCTATTGTACCAGACGGCCCTACCTCTACCATCTATTTTGTTGACTATAAGTCGCGTACTCGTAGAGATACTTCGTCAGTATACTCATCACAATAACTTGGCACTACGTGGCACTACAACGTTGTAAGTACGTGACGTCAGAACTTGTGTTTCACGAGCTACAGTTTTAATGCAACGACTCAACTTCGTGGCAGTTTGGAATGTACTGAAATATCTATTATAAAGCTGCCTGTCTATTAGAGCGTAACAGAAAAAATAACCCACAGATTCAAAAACAAAAAACAGAAAGTGTGATAAAGCGTAAGCTATTCAAATTGCTTGTTATAATCAATTGACTAATTGGTCTATTAATTAATTACTAATAACAGCCAACGGCGTGGTCTCCATAGCATTTTGGGTCATCATAATTAAATTGATACTGACTGATTATTATGTAATAACGTATTATATTATTACCTTGCGTATAATTTTCAGCTCTAATGAGATGTAATTTTGCTCATCATTAACTAAAATAATCTGCTCAGCGCTTTGCCATTGTAAAAAGGTACTCAGTGTAAAAAAAATAAGTTAATTTGCACGTACTTTGATTTAGCTATTGGTCGTATCTTTCTTACCATCATGATATATAAGTAGTGCTGATTTTGCTATAAGACTACCCACAATTATTCAGCTCTATTCATCTTATGTCCATAAAAATAACGATTTTGTATGAAGATGCGTACCCATTTAGCTTTTCGCGTCAGCTCAGCTTTCGTATAAAATCGTTTCGGTGTTTTCTGTAGACATAAGCTTAATTGAGCAAAATAAATGAGTGTAGTCTTTTAACCGAAGCACTGGCTTAACTTTAGTTTTCTCAGTCTAAACTCCGGTTATGCTACTTCGCACATTTATTTAGTTCTATTTCTCTAATGTCCTTAGAGAACAGCGATTTTGTTTGAAGAGATATAAGCTGAATGGAGCTGAATAAGTGCACGTAGTCCCATAACCGAAGCACTTTTCTGACTAACCGACCGACTCTTTGACAATTCATAAGTACCTGTAAATGGTCTAAGTGAAATAAATACCTTGAATTTTGAATTTTTGAAACTTATTGAACAACATATATTTATCTTGGCCTAGACTCAGCTTATGTGAAGATTTCACTATTGAATTTTTCTTCGTTCACTCACTTCGGTCTAATGGAAAAGCAGCTTAACTTAAAGTTTCATCATTACGTAGGTTGTATTGTCCTTCGCAATGTGTACATCGCTCAGAAAACATTTTAATGTGAGTTTCAAAGGAATCGTTGAGTCGAATACACGCAGTTTGTAATTAATGGGAATTCTTACGTATTGAACAAAGTACAGCGAAATAAAAGACCGATTTTATCTGTAAGCTCCCTTTTGCTTTTAATTTAAATTGTTTACATAGTGTGGACAAGTATGTTTCATATTTGTTGAGTAGGTATAGTGATAAGTAAAAGTGTTTAATTAATATTGTCCTCCACGAATATCTCTAATTCATTAATTAGTAAGTAATATTAGACAAATACTCTTTAGTAAGAATATTTATGTAAAAGGGTACGATGGAGCTAACATATCTTTGATTGATAAAAGCCCCTAAACAAAATATAGAATATAAAAAACCGGCCAAGAGCGTGTCGGGCCACGCTCAATGTAGGGTTCCGTAGTTTCCCGTCCGTCACAATAAGTGTTCCCACTTATAAGTTTAAAAAAAACCGGCCAAGAGCGTGTCGGGCCACGCTCAATGTAGGGTACCGTAGTTTCCCGTCCCTCACAATAAGTGTACCTACTTATAAGTTTAAAAAAAGGCTATTTGTTACGTTGACATACTAAGTACGCAAAAATTATTTTATACAACTTTTTGTCTTTTTTGTACAAAAACTGTTCATTCTATCAAGTTCAAAATAATTTTCCTAGAAAGTACTTATAAAGTTCTACTTTCCAGCTATTTTTCATATTTTTTAAACCTACGGGTCAAAAGTTAGAGGGGGGGGGACGCTTTAGTTTTTCCTTTTGGAGCGATTATTTCCGATATTATTGACATTATCAAAAACTGATTTTAGTAAACCCCTTTTCATTTTTTAATACCTATCCAACAATATATCACACGTGAGGGTTGAAATTAAAAAAAAATCACTTCCCTCTTTACATATAGGGGGGCTACCCTAATAAAACATTTTTTCCCAATTTTTAATTTACCACTTTGTCGGCGTGGTTTATATACATATTAGTACCAAATGTCAGCTTTCTAGTGCTAACCGTCACAGAGATTAAGCGAGGACGGACGGACAGACAGACAGACATGGCGAAACTTGTTACCGACTATGGCGAACATAGGCTTTTCTGACCAACCTCGGCTAGCTGGTGTGGTATTGAGCGGATGGATGGGTTCTTTAACCTGCGTGGATGTTACACTCAAGGGTTAGGTTGTTCTATACTAAGGGCGCCACTGCAGCCAAGCTACAGAAAAAATTCTACACTGTAAATATGGTTCTGTTCTATTTATTTAACAAACATTTAAGTATAAAACTTTAACGACTATTTCTTTTCTAATTTAATTTCTAAAGTTATTTCCAAGAGTAAGTTCCTTTACTAAGTTTATTCTTATATTCTAAATTTGTTTGTTTTATTATAAACTATGTTTATATTCTAATTTCTTATAAATTAGTGATGGTCGACCAAACACTTACAATATATGTGCCGATGCCGTTCACGCGTACACTGTACTGGGAAGATTAGTTTACATGAGGGGCACCTGCATATGGTGACGGAGTGGCTCCTACTCCGACACGTGTCCTTAGGTATGGACTGAGGTTACCTCCGCATTTCTCCAAGTGTGGCCGGACCAACGGCTTTTAAATTCACAGGAACATGATCACTATTCTAAATAAAAAATAGGGAAGCGGCGTCTGTGGACAAACAAACGCTACTGTATTTCTGGAAGGCATTCTAACACAATTCTAGTTTCTAGGATAACAACAATGAAGGAAGCTTACCATTGCCGCTTCCCTTCTAATTCTTCATTCTAACATTCTATCATGCGGCAACGTCGGCATGTCGCCACGCGGTCTGGAGCGCCGCGGGCTTGGAAACTATTTCTTTCTAAAAACAAAACAATCCACATTGTTTAGGGGAACGAGACACCTACCAGGTGATACTCCCGAAGAACCAAGGCTACTTACCCGAGTTTTCTGATATTTCCAAAATATTGGAGACAACTTTATGTTATGTCGACGCCGGTTGAGGTCGAAAGGAAGTTCTATTGTCATTGACGTCCAAAAACAAAGTAACCATAGACGAAGATCAATAACATCGATTATTTTAGTCTTTTCTGAAACAATTTCTAAAAATTATAAGAAACTAACAACAATAATTTCTAAAAGCCAAATAACTATAAATTCTTTTTTTTTAATAATTAGATTTTACCAATAATATTGATTAAATAGTAAAATCGCCAAACAGAACGATGAACGATGACAGCTGTCAATGTCAAACGTCACACTCACGTCAAACGGAACGCAATGAAAACAAAAAAACAACAACGAAATGAGTTGGAACTTAAGTTAAATTCCTTTTTAGCGCCGAAATCCGACTGGAAAAATAAGTAATGTTATGTAAACATTACGAAGAAACCCTACGCAATGTGCAATAGGTTGATCCCGAGTGATAAAGTGAAATTCTTAGGACGCTTCTCGCAGTGTGTTGGTTCAGCGCTTCGCCCTCGCTGTCTTGGCGTCATGGTTGACTGTGTCAACCACATGGGGCCTGCGCTCCCATCCTACGACAGCCGGGCAAAGCGCTGCCTCACCACAGCTGCAAGCGTAAAGAACACGGTTGCATCAAAAAGTATGCAACAAACTATAAGGGTTCCTAGTTGACTACGGAACCCTAAAAAAGTGTTAAACATGTAGTTATGGTTTTTTGTGATTCCCATTTTAATTATATAGGTATGAGATCATGCGGGTCTGTCGCAATACTTATTTGTTTTAGGGACGAGTGTGGATCAGCTAGCCTGTGTGAGGCTAGCTGATGCACACTCGGCTTCCTCTAAAGTTAAGAGCTAAAATGTATTTCCTCGTCCTCTCTTTCCTCCTTTGTAGTAAATCATATACCTATTTAGAGCATATTCTCGGCCAGGTACACTTAAAATAACATTAATAGTCCTCATAAATGAGAACTAGACTTTAAAGTAAATATACTGCAAAACAAACATTACTTTAACAACAACAACAAACCAGAAGAGAAATCTAAATACGGGTTCACACATAAGTTATTTCGGGAATCTAAAACTGTGCCGGATAAATAAACAGAGCCACAAGGTTGATCCCAAAAGCGTTCCATTCGTTGGTGCACGCTACCAAAAAGCTCATTAACAAGCTACCAGCGGACCTTTTACGTGAATTTTGACTGTGATCAGTCTGAATGTAGACTAGCCAAGTAAAATAGTGCAAATAATCAAAATACTCAACTGCTATTTCGGAAGTCATCAACTTCCGATAATACAGTTGTGTTTTTGTTTTTTTTTTTTAGTACTCCTTTTTTTTTATTATTTACCATATATCACTCCCACAAATTGAGACATATGAGTGTCATTGACGAATTCTATCTCGAAATCTGTTAAACGGTTTAGGCTGTAGAGCTTGCCAAAGAATAAGACATACATACGCTCTAGGACATAAGCCTCCTTTCGGCAATCGAGTAATACGTGTATAGACAGATTCAAATCCTCTTTCCTAAGGCCTGATGTCCACGCAGGCGTAGCTGCATAGACGCATATTAGTCAATATACGCTTGGTGCTCTCTGCTTGCTTGCAGCTTACATACATAACTATAAAACTCAAAAGTCTGTAATAGTGTGCGTTTGTGAAATAATCCAATGGGTTTTTTTAAAGAATGGGAAATCATCAAATGATTTCTCCCGCCCTGGGCGGGGCTGGAGCAGGGCAGGGAGTGTCAGACTTTAACTGACTAAAACCCACCCTTGTTCTTCCGGCTGCACTTTATGCTCCGGGGCCGTGGTAACTAATATAACTATTCCGCAACCCCTGCAGGCATTGACGCGGCCTCGTCACGGGCTGACTGCTCTTTGAGGCAATCCGATGGGATGGCAATTCAAAAAGACCGAAAAGAGATAATGTGCAAAACCCACAACTTTCTTGCTTTCGTGTCCCACTGCTAACTTTCAAACTCTCTCGCGGTCTAGAAAAACCCAATAACACTTTCCAATCTGGAAATCTACCCCAGTATTCGCGCTTGCGGCCATGTGTGAATCAAACCAGTAGCCGTTTGCGAGTTCCACCAAAATATGTATTTATTTTATTTTTTATCGTAAGCAGAATTCTGATATTCAAAATTATCGTTTGTATTTGTATTTTAAAGGACCGTAATTTCATTCATTACGGCAATACTGGGCAGGCTGAGCACGACGTTCAGATTTACCTGAAACGAACACAAACGATGTTTAGTTAATTAAACCGGGAAGGACACTAATACAGGATGTGAGCCTATATGCCACGGGCGTAGATAGAGCTATATCGATTTCTGCTCTACGTTTAACTAGTACAAGGTCATCGATGTAGGTTATCTAGTATATAGGTTTAATGCCAATACAATGCTCTGCGAAAAGTTTTTTTTTACATACACTCGGATGAAATTCACAAGAAATTAAAATTCTAAAATAAAATCTTCTTTGCTGTCCGTTGACAAAAAAAAGACCTCCACAGATACCGGAATTTTCCTGAACCTTTCATAAAAACAATAAGAAACTCTCATTGAGAGATGACCACAACAAAACAATGGAATACTAAAAACGTCGTTCTTATTATTACTTAAAATTGAATCAGAAATATAGAAAATATAAACAGACTTTTATAATAATACTAGCTTCTGCCCGCGGCTTCGCTCGCGTTAGAAAGAGACAAAAAGTAGCCTATGTTACTCTCCATCCCTTCAACTATCTCCACTTAAAAAATCACGTCAATCCGTCGCTCCGTTTTGCCGTGAAAGAAAGACAAACAGACAGACAGACAGACAGACAGACACACTTTCCCATTTATAATATTAACTATGGATTATTGGCATAGAACTATATAAAGATGTTTGTTATTTACATTTTTTATCTCATCTTAAAACGTAAAGAGTGAGAAAAATTAACACCTCATTTATATAGAGAAGGATTACCAAGTATTTAAATAAATATAAAAAAGATTATTAAAATCATTAAAAAAACTAAAATAGTAAAAAGATAGTTAAGACGAACTACTTAATACTTAATAGTTCAAAGCTGACAACGTTACACAAGATACTTTATTAACCAACAAAAAAATTATAGAAAATTATATCAAACCAGCGGAACAAAACACGAACCTAATTAAAAATTAAAACTGTCGAGTTGTTTTCAATGTTTCCTTGACTATCTATTTCTCAAGAGATTTTAGTTTATACCGATATGAAGACGAAAGTTACCCGTTGCTGAAACAACTGTGTACTCAGAAAGTTTTCTCCTGCCCGCAGTTTCTTGACTCTAAGTTATTTAGTAGTTCGAAATATACTTCGTTGATGCACTTCGTGGAGAGCAAACAAACCAACAATGTAACGATACAGTTGTTAAAGTATTTCTAGTACACCGGGCTTGAAGCAAAATACTTCATATTATGTTATGCAAATTTTACAGAACAAAATAAATTAGTAATATTTCGCCCAGGAAATAAAACATGACGTATTATTTACACTATACCCCTTATTTTCGTCATTTTAGAGCAGGGGTTATTGCAGAATAATCTTATTATTCATGAGCAGCATTTACCTTACATAATCTATCCCAAAGTCAAGATACTATGTATTTCCATATCTCCTATAATAAAATCCTAGGTGTATTTTTGGTCTTGCACAAACCGCTCAGAGTTGGTTCCATAATAAACGTTGTTTGTTTTCATGGGTAGAATCATCTCCTAGCGGGTTGTGCAAGACCAAAAATACATAGTATTTTTTTAGTGTCAATTAATGTCAAATGTTAAGTGGTCACCGCTGCCTATAGACATCTACAATACCACAGACCTCGCGAATGTGTTGCCCTCCCAAAAGCAATGATAGTATGTCTTGTCTCACGGGGAGTAATTCACCCTTATCCCTTAAATAACAGCAACAACAATAAATAAATATCCTGGGACAACTCACACACGGTCATCTGATCCCAAACTAAGCATAGCTTGTACTATGGTAACCAGACAACTGATAAACATACTTATATAATTTATAAATACATACATATTATAGATAAATTACACCCAGACACAGAACAAACAATCATGCTCAACACACAAAGTTTGTTCTGGGTGGGAATCGAACCCACGACCTCCGGCTTAGCAGTCAGGGTCCCTAACCACTAGACCAACAGGCCCGTCAGTACAATAACGCTACTTTATCGCTGGAATTCCTATATCTATTTTAAAACAGTCATGTTTAAACATTTTAAGCTTGGTGGCATCACAACATTTCAGCGTCATAAAAATCACAGATTATTCCGCAAAGTTTAAAAAGTTTCCTAGATTTCAAAGCAACGTTTAACACAGTTATCTTCAAGCAATCCCAAAGCGGTAAATACCAAAGTTTGGAAAAGGCAAGTTCAATTTGAATTCACCTTTGGCTATTAAAGTTTCACACTTAGTCTGTGTTTCTGTTTAGTACTATGACTTTAGCTGTCTATAGCTGCTTATTTTAGTTATTATTTAGTCGGTGATTAAAGTTTTTTGTCAATTTGGACTTTGTTATTCCGATACTATGACAGTTGATTCTTTGGAAGTTAAGCTTTTTAAGGTAAGACACTCCACCACACCACATCCGGACGGATAGAGAGTACGACCCGTAACACCCACAAATATATCGTTAGGATTTATTTAAAAGATACTTTAAGCACGATAAACTTTGCAAAGTAATGGACTAAACAAAGCCAGGACGTTGGGCCAAACACCCATTCTAAAGATATAAAGAAGTCATCATTACTATCAAAAGTTCGTGACCGAAACTGTGATAGGGCTGTCCAAAAAGTACAACGGCCATTCTCCGATAAGCAAATTTTACGTGTCCGGGCTTGAATAATCCGTACTTTTATCATATTCAATCATCTAATATTTTTTATATGTTAGATAGCATCCCTATCTAGTCTTAGACAAAAACACAGGCTTCTGATTAAAGTATTTAAGACTAAATTAATTTAATCTAAGTTCAAAAACCTCTGTTCTCTAATTACGCAAGCGTGTCTGTTCTCCGCTAAACGGAGCCCATTCGACCTGGCTCCTACTTTCCGAGGTGCACCTGTAAATGTAACCGGCTCCCTAGAACTCCTTGGCATGGAGTTGAGATCTGACCTCAACTTCGGCACTTTCATCGAGTCCAAAGCACTGGCTGCGGCGAAAAAGCTGGGCATCCTTAACAAGGTTAAGCGATATTTCACGCCGGGACAGCTTCTAACGCTTTATAAAGCTCAAGTCCGATCGTGTATGGAGTATTGCTGTCATCTATGGGATGGCTCAGCCAAATACCAACTGGCCGCATTGGACTCGGTAGAACGCAGAGCCAGGAGGTTGATTGGCGACAAAAAGCTGGTGGCCCAACTACAACCTCTAGCACATCGGCGTAAAGTTGCCTGTCTGGCGGTGTTTTACAGATTGCACTTCGGTGAGTGTGCTCATGAGCTACACGAGCTCATTCCCCCGTCTCCGTTTTTCCACCGGACATCTAGACGTACGGCGGGATACCACCCTTTCTTGGTCGATATTCCTCGTATCCGCACGCAGCGTTTCTCGAATTCCTTCATTATGCGCACCGCAAAAGAATGGAATTCCCTGCCGGCGTCTGTGTTCCCAAATGCATATAACCCGGATGTATTCAAGAGACGAGTGCATAGGCATCTTTTGGGTGAGCTTGCTCCATCGTAGGCCCCGTCTATGCCCTCGGGCTAGTCTGGGACCAAGAGCAAGCCCATATGTAATAAAAAAAAAAAAAAAAAAAAAAAAAAATTACCGTAACGTGTCCGCACACTGTCTTAATGTTAAAACTTACTTGTAATTTTTATGACTTACAGGTTTACTTTGATCTATTCAACATTTTAAATGGTGTTAAACAACGTGTATCGCATAGTAAAATATTGACTCACTAGAACCAGTCTATAAATAATTATCGTTAAATTATCGGATGTCCGATGGAAAGTTATAATTACCGTGACATATTCTGTTCTCGAGTGCACACCCCTAAAAAACAGTATTTGGCACACCACTTCCGAACGCGTCTCGTCTCCTCCATGTGTACCGCGAAACATCAGCAGTTGCACGTCTCTAACATTAGTGTACCGCTAATAAAGCGCTCTTGTATATAATTACCGTAACCTTGGTAACAAACTTTTCTAATTACCGTTTCACATTATATAAATTTGATTTTTTAAGTTAGACCTAAGTTGATCATGTAAATCGAGGCAGTACTTTGGCCTCCGTACGTTGTAATAAGCTAGTATTTGCATATTTTGTTGGTTTTCGAAATTTTTAAGAAAATCTATCGTTTTCTAATTACCGTATACTAATTACCGTATGTTTATAATTACCGTTGTATGAAAAATTAATTCTTATTTACTAACTGTAGCCTCAAAATAGATGGGTACAGAAGTCAATCTACATGCAAAGTGCGCTTGAGCATCACCCGCGATCATCAGTGATGAGTTGACGAGGCATATCCGCGGGATATATATATATAATCCCGCGGATATGTGGAGGACGAGGCTTTCTTAATGCTAAGTCTCTCCTCAACCGCGAGACCCAGAGGTTGTATCTCCGGGAATATTTCCTTAAAACTGACGAGGTTCCTTACGTCAGCACCGAGAATCCGAGATGTGGTCACTGTGGTCAAGAACCTACACTCCGCTCTCCTTAACTAAAGAGAACTGGCGCAAACTTGTAGTGCTTGAGGCAAAGGATCGTGAGGAAGTATGGCAGAGTAAGGCGCTACACGGGCGGTTTTTCCGGGCCCTGCATGGACCCGATGTAGACTTTTTAGTGTCAGTTTAGTAGCTACAATTTGGTGACCTATTTGGGGAAACCGAAGGTTTTGTCTGTACAATTATGGATGAGGCTATCATGACGAAGAATTATCGGGAATTTATTGTGAAAGATGGTACGGTTGACTTATGTCGGGCGTGTCACCTGCCGGGAGAACGATTCGACACACTAACTCTGATTATTCTCGTATTGCTAACAAAGAGGACTTGAATGGGCACAACCTAGTAGCCAGGATTATCAATCAGCAACTTGCTCTGAGATACGGCCTCGTAGAATCTGAAGATGGCAATGTCACATTGTACTGGGATACATCATCACTGAAAGGACTGTTGTAGCAAACAAGCCTGATATAGTGGTGGTGGATCGATTGAAGCGGCGCGCAATGCTCGTTGACGTAACGGTCCCGCGTGACAAGAACCTTGTGAAGACCGAGAAAGATAATAAAAATTAAGTATCGACTTGGCTCGCGAGATTGTTGACATGTTGAATGTGGACTCAACGGTCATGTGCCGATAGTTGTTTCTGCCAATGGTTTAATAGCCAAGAGTCTCGACCAACACCTAAGGAGGCTCTCGTCAGATGGCTGGATCTAGGGCTTCATTCAGAAGCTTTTGGACACGGCTCGCATCGTTAGGAAGTTCTTCTCTCTGAAGCCCTGATCACCGGTAGCTGGGACCCTGTTCCCGATGCCGTTGGGCTACTGTTTTTTATATTCTTACATGTTTTTGTTTTTTTATATCAATATTTAAAAATGTAAATAATCTGTATGAAAATAACGCGAAAACGAACCCGCGGCTTCACTCCTACTATACCATACTCTAGCCTACCCTACTATATCTCACTCTAGCCTGCTCTAGCCTACCCTACTATATCCCACTCTACCCTACTCTACTCTAACCTACACTACTCTAAAGTACCCTTTTAATTTTCAAATTTTTTTTTCCATAAGAACCTTCTCCAAACAATAACAAACACAACAAAGAATTAGTGAAATCGGTCCAAAGATGATAAAGGGAAATAGGGATTCATTTTATATAAATAGATGTATACAAATTATTAATGTGTGTTATTTTTATTATATTATATCACATTTTACTTAAAATTGACAGTGTTTTCTAATTACCGTGGCATAAGATATTAAACTTTTCTAATTACCGTACTCATAATTTTTTTAAGTCTCAATAACTAGAAAACTACCAGTAATTAAAACATGCCTCATTTATTATTGAATTCGTATTTTTTACTAGTTTCATATTTTATTGAGTTTAAGGTAAATCAGTGAAAAATAAAAATGGTTACGGTAATTAGGCAAATAACGCCGAATCGGAGAATGACCGACAAGAATATAAAAATTAAAAAAAAATCTGGACAAGTCACACACGGTTATCTGAACCCAAACTTGTGTTATGGTAACCAGACAACTTACTAATATAATACTTATATAATTTATTAATACATCTTACAGATAAATTACGCCCAGATACAGAAAAAACAATCATGTTCATCACACAAAGTTTGTCCTAGGTTAGAATTGAAACCCACGAACGGGCCCGTCAAATTATGAAATTCGTTTTTTCAATCTTAACTCGTTCAGTGCATAATTTTCTGGCATTTTGAACAGCAGAATAGAATATTCTGACAGTCTTTTAAGTCTTACGTAACAATAATGCTGTTTTTTTTTTTAGTGCTTAAGACCGAATTCATTAATACTTATGTGTGTTTTATTATTAAGGGTTGTAAACAAAAACAAAACATCAACATTTTTTTATCAACAGTTGAGCAGTAAATATTTTACAGAGAAACTTATCTGCCAACCCTATCAGCCGAGGTAATGGTGACGAACAAATGGCGTACAATTTAGGTGACTAATAAGTTTTCGTTGTTGTACCCTCGCTGCGGCCATCTTAATATTTGCTACGTGTTATAGCGTGACTTATTTGTTAAAATGGATTATACACTTCTGCTGCGATACTTCGCAATACAAAAGCTAAATCAAGGATTCTTTACGAGATGGTACTTATAGGTTCCGTAGAATAATCATCAAGGTTTTGAAGCATCAATGTACTAAGGCTTCGCCACACAAAATGTTAACGCATCATGCGGAAATCGAACATGCGATACTTAAAAGGATCAACCCTTTTAAGTATCGCAAGTTCGATTTCCGCACGTACAAGCTTTAAGTTCACGGATTTTAAGATCGCGAACTTACTCGGCTTGACATCGATGACACACATTGAAGCTTGCACGCACTATTGCCGATGTCGTACTCAGAAGATATTTTGAAGATTTCAAACTGGTTAGATCGTCGACGGGTATACCGCCGTTTAACCGAATTTTATTTGCCCTAATTTCATTTGCCATAATAGTCAACAGCCATAATATCATATGACATAATACTCATTTGCCCTACTCTCATTTGCCATATTAGTCACGTGCCAGAATCATTGTTTCCCATAAAGTCACTTGCCATAACATCATTTGCCATAATCATTGTAAGCCATAATTATCACATGTCCTAATTATCACATGCCATAATTATGATATGCCATAACATAATTTGCCATCGACATTGGGTGTATAACGGTTGTTTATATCAAGAGAAATTGGATGCAATTGGGACTTTAGGGCACCCCGACTCGGACAGGTTAGGTTAGAAGGGGATGGCGGGGTCGTGTGAGCGAGCGAAGCGAGCGAATAGACCCCGCCATCCCCTTCGTGGTTATTTTTTTATAAACCACACAGAAGTAGGAGCCCCGCGAAGCGGGGCTCCGTCGACCTAGCCCACCATCAACCATGCACAGAAAAAAAAACCATTACGGGGCTTAAATATTTGTCTAATACTTGTTATGCCATTTAAATATTATGACATTTAAATATTATGTCTAATAATTATTATGGCACATAAAAATAGGGCAAACAATACTTATGGCATTCGTATATTATGGTATCTAAAATTCGGGCAATTAAAAGTATGTCATATGTCTTTTAGGGCAAATGAAACATTCGGGCAAATGAAATTCGGGTAAATGAAATTCGGGAAAATGATGATTATGGCATATAATCTTCGGGCAAACAATAGACAACCCGATCTTGCGCGGTGGTTTTACAATACGCGTGCTTACTGAGGCACACATGCGAGCAAATCCCGCGTACTTGCATATAGCTCGATTAATTGCCTATTTCATGAAAAAGTCATTCAATCGAGTTGTATGCACTCTGACGGCTGTTTTGATGATTTAAATGATTATAATTCTGTAACTGCTGGCATATTTTTTTTTTTGGTGTGGAAAATCATCAAATGACGTCTACCGTCCTCGGCGCGGCGGGAGGGCGTGTCAGAGTTTTACTGACTAAAACCCACTCATGTTCCTTCGGTTGCGCTTTATGTTCCGGGATCACGGTAACTATTATAAACATTCCGCAACCCCGGCAGGCAACTGATGGCCTATTACAGTCGCAAATCATACTATCTCAACACACACCTAGACACTGAGCGGCAAATTGCAAAAAACGTTCAAAAATTTGAATTTTGCTGGATATGGCGAAGCATCCCCCTTAATGCAGCAGTCAAATAACCCACCGCTGCACCAAGTGTGCCATTTCCCGTCAAATATCTTAAGTATGTATGGAATGCGCTACAAGCCCAGCTAAACAGTTTTAGCCTAGTTCGTTATGTGTTGGAGACACGTGACGGTACTTTCTTATCACGATCTCTGATAAAGATAGTAGATACTGTAAGTTACGAGTTAAGTTGCGACAAATACAAGAAATGTCGTGGTTGTCTGATACTCTAGGAATAGTACAAACTGCGTAATAATATTCATGTTTGAGATTCACCATAATTACACTAATTGCATGGTGAGCTTTCTTTTGGTTTGTTGCATGTGTAAAAATCCAATCAATGCTTATTTATGATCACCAATGGATCAATGTTCTACTCTATATGAAAAGAGGCCTTTGTGCCGACAGAGAACAATAATAGGCTGTCTTTAATTAATATTGCTGTGCATTATTGTGGCGAGAACTCGAGGATGGCTCGACCAAATATTTTTTTGTATACGGTAGTACAAAACTGAAGAACCAAAAAAAGGTCAAACAAAGCCAAACCACGGGCACAGCTATTGAGGGCGTATTAACAAATAATCGTAATAATAAATGTAAAAAAATTATAATTGATTTCAATTTCCAAATACTCTGACTTTTGCTTTTGTTCCGCCATTCATCAGTAATCAAATTGTTTATAAACACTGTTAATTAGTAATTATCTAACTTAAAAGTCCGCTAACAAGATTTCCGCATTTAACTTTGCTCTCATTATTATGACGTAACCAAGTAGTCGCTTAGGAGTATTTATGGCGCACTTTAAGTGGCGCTTTTAGCCTAGTTCTAGTAAGTGTTGGAGATGAGGTTTAGACATTGAAGCGCTTCTCTTACGTTCTAAAGCAGTTTTTTTGCTAGTTATGTTGTTAGTGACGTGCCGACACAACAATAGCTATTAACATATTAATATTACATTTTTGTATGTTTGATATGTTCAAGCCTGTAATTGCAATTCGAGCTTGAACTAACAAAAGAATAAAGAAATTACTTAAAGCAAACTTAAATCTGAGCCAATAATTTGATTGTTACCATGACAAATATTCAGCCGGAGTATATATAATTTGTTTTTATTATTTATTGCTATAACGGCAACAGAAATACATCATTTGTGAAAGTTTCAACTGTCTAGCTGACAGACAGTTGACAGGCTGTAGCCTGGAGACAGACAGACGGACAGACAGACGGACGGATAGTCAATCAGTCAATTTGTAGTACAAAACTGAAGAACCAAAAAAAGGTCAAACAAAGCCAAACCACGGGCACAGCTATAGAGGGCGTATTAACAAATAATCGTGATAATAAATGTAAAAAAATTACATTTGATTTCAATTTCCAAATACTCTTTTGCTTTTGTTCCGCCATTCATCAGTAATCAAATTGTTTATAAACACTGTTAATTAGTAATTATCTAACTTAAAAGTCCGCTAACAAGATTTCCGCATTTAACTTTGCTCTCATTATTATGACGTAACCAAGTAGTCGCTTAGGAGTATTTATGGCGCACTTTAAGTGTTGGAGATGAGCTTTAGACATTGAAGCGCTTCTCTTACGTTCTAAAGCAGTTTTTTTGCTAGTTATGTTGTTAGTGACGTGCCGACACAACAATAGCTATTAACATATTAATATTACATTTTTGTATTTTTGATATGTTCAAGCCTGTAATTGCAATTCGAGCTTGAACTAACAAAAGAATAAAGAAATTACTTAAAGCAAACTTAAATCTGAGCCAATAATTTGATTGTTACCATGACAAATATTCAGCCGGAGTATATATAATTTGTTTTTATTATTTATTGCTATAACGGCAACAGAAATACATCATTTGTGAAAGTTTCAACTGTCTAGCTGACAGACAGTTGACAGGCTGTAGCCTGGAGACAGACAGACGGACAGACAGACGGACGGACAGTCGGACAGACAGCAAAGTTTTCGTAATAGAGTTCCATTTTTATCTTTCGGTTCCCGAACCCTAAAAAGTAAACTCCACTGTCACAGACTATATTCGTACAATCTCTATTTCGCTTTAAATCCTTCACTAGTGGGTGTAAAACCTCCTTTATTAAAAGCTTAAAGAACTTAACGAACTGCCTTCGCAATTTAATCCAATTCTCAAAATCCGAGGTCTAGCTCTTTAAGCCAGAGTTGACTTGTATATCAGTCTCAAAGGAGCCTGCAAGGCGAGATAAGTAGGAGTCTGCAACCCGAGACGAAATATACCGACGTGCTGGCCAATTAGCGAGTGCTAAAAATACACGTTGGCTTACCCCAATGTCTGTTTGAGGTTGCCAGGCAACACCGCAAATGACAGATAATTCTTTTATTACTTTTAAACCTTTTTTTTGGGACTGGGAAATCATCCAATGGCTGCTCCTGTCCTGGCTGCGGCGGGAGGGCGTGTCAGACTTTTACTGACTAAAACCCACTCATGTTCCTTCGGTTGCCTTTTATGTTCCGAGGTCACGGTAACTATTATAAACATTCCGCAACCCCAATACTTTTAAAAAACCATCCAACACACGTGATAGACACAATAGCGTCGTCGCTTGGTCGTCATGGGGTTAAAAAGTTGTAAAAATGGTATCAAAATCTATTACACAATTTTGAAGACGTTAGTGGAGAAAAATATTGACGGCAAAAGATGAACCAAATTATCTCTTACGCTTACCAGACTTTCAAAAGGAGGGTTATGTTGTTAAAGGGTTACTTTCGTAAGCTTAATAAAAATATTTAATTCAGATAAAGTTATCCATACATCGCAATTGAAATAAAATGAAATAGACTTTATTATAATTCATTTATATTTGTGATAGATAAAGCAATTTAATACTACGCAATGCAAAAGGATCTTGACAAGCATTTTCATTGCGCGTCTTCTATTCAATTTTTTAGGTTGTGTACAGTCGCGTGTATAAACATGTATACACCACGCTAACATTAAAGTTAATTTTCTCTTAGAATAATTATAATAATATTTAGTTTTAGGGCACATATTATAGTAGTCTATAATATAATTACTATAAAATAAGTTTTTACTGAAAGTTGTGGCACATTTAAGAGAAAATTGATTCAAATCTTTGCATAGTGTATACATGTTTATGCTCGTGACTGTACAGTGAATTAAAATTCCGTCAGAATGGATAAAGACTTTCTAGCTCCAATTGGCTTTGTTTATCTGTGAGGAGTTTTAATTATTCTCAGTAAAGCTTCACAGCTTCACAGCTTCACTCTTCCCGTTTGTTATTTGACCTGCGCACTCTGACCTAAATAATATCTGAGGATTTTCCGTAACATTTTCGACCTTAAAAAATAACCGGACATATATTAGACACACCGATCTCCTCATAAAATGTATGTAACTTAAAAAAACTACAACGAAAACATACAGGGGAAAAGTAATTTTAATTTCGGAAGTTGTTGTCTTCGGTTTTTTTCTATAATTTGCACTATCACCGACTTTAGAGCCAAATAGAGTGTGTTCTGTTTCCAATTTAAAAATACATTCAAATCGAATAAAAACATAGACAAATTGTTAATCTACTTTTTTAAATTTGGATGGAAAGAGTCTGTCAGACAGGTGACGATTTTAATATAAATGTTGTTCCGTTCTATTTCATTCATAATACATTTTCGCGCTTTTGTGTTCCGGGCGCAGAGTAGAAAAGAAGGATTATAGGTACGAAAAATTATAACGAATTTTCCCCGAATCCTGCAATGAAACCTTTTTTAATAACAAAAATGAATGCTGACATTTTCGTTTTGCTCTATGGAATATTTTGATGCAATAGTTTGAAAATATTTTCAAACTAGCTTTTGCCCACGGCTTCGCTCGCGTTAGAAAGAGACAAAAAGTAGCCTATGTTACTCTCCATCCCTTCAACTATCTCCACTCAAAAAATCACGTCAATTCATCGCTCCGTTTTGCCGTGAAAGAAAGACAAACAGACAGACAGACAGACAGATAGGTCACGTCCGCACAGACAGGCGGCTTGCTTAGCGCCTAGTGTCTAGCGAGTCATCTAGCTAGTAGCTTAGTAAAACAAACGTTCTAAAATGAACGCGACCGGCTGCACTGCGCGCTTAGCGCCTAGCTAGTCGCTTGGCGTGCATCCATGTAAACAAACGTGTTGGTTTTTTGTTGCGAGGCGCCAGGTTGAAAAGTAGCCACTGGGTGAAAACTTACTCGGATTTTTGTAATATTATAGGAGGTTAGAAGAAAACAATGGATGAATGAAATATTGATTGCTTTAGTTTTCAAAAGAGAACCTTTGTGGAACCTTTAACTTTACTGAGAAGTAGATCAAATGTTTCCCTGGTCATACGCAAATATTCATAAAATTTATCGTCAAAATTACGCAATTGTTTATATTATAGAACATTAAACTCCCCATAACTTGACCGTGATTTATTTATATCATGAACCCAACATGACGGATAAGGCCGTGAACTGATATATTGAATGAGATGAATTTTCTGTGAGTAGTAGTTTTAGAGCTATTTTTGAAAGTGACCTCTCGTCAACGTGCCAACAAGCAAATGGCCAAGGCACCTAGCGACCTACCACGCAAACCACCTCATGTACGGCCACCGTGTATCCAAGCGAATAGCCAGGATGCAAGCCGCTAGGCTTTAGGCGCTAAGCAAGCCACCTGTCTGTGCGGACGTGGCCATACACTTTCCCATTTATAATATTAGTATGGATAAATGGTTTCATTCTATTTTCGAACACGTGTCGATGCGAAGCGGAATCAAAAAGCTATCAACATAAAAAATGGTCAGTATTATCTCTATTTTATATTAAAATGAACTACTTAGGTATTTTAGTTTAAATACTAAAAAGCTGATTAGTCTAAAAAGCTCGTATCATATAAACCGCGATGTTTAACGCTAAACCACTTACTAAATTGGATTATAAACTATGCACAGAACTCTAGGCAAATATGTTAAACATTTAATATTTGACTTCAGCTGCCCTGATGCAGTTTAAACCGGAGTTCCAGTAAATGTTCCAAACCAATTTGCCCAGAAGTTAATTACGTGGAAAAATTCGTTTTCGCGTGGCCATCGGAAATTTTAATGGTTTACCAGGAGGTACTCGGCTACTAATAGAGTTTTTTTAAGCAATGCCTTGTAATTTTAGGCTTTATGAAATGTTTGTTTACATTGAAAAATGCATCTTAAGTACGTAGTTGTTAGAAGTTATGAAGCGTGACTTTTCAAACTCGTTTAAGTTGGTCCGCATTCTTACACCATAAGTTGCATAACTAACTATTTCCTCCGGCTTCAACTTCAGTTTCATACAAACTTTCATCCCTTGTACTAACAGGATAACTATTAGAGATTGAATTTTCTAAATTCGTTTATTAGTGCGTTGTGTCTGAAAATTTTTAAGCAAAAGACGTAAGGCAATTTTTATATATTGTGGTCTTAAAAACCTTGCGCGGCTAGATGAAGAAATTATTGCCAATGTCTGATGTCCTTCCATGTTTGTAGCTACAATAGAAAGATAATAATTATAATCCTGAAAGTATTTTGCCTACGATGGCACCGAAGGTCTGTCTGAACAAAGACTGCTAAATATGCAGAAGATAATATTATGATGCGTAAATGGGTCACAGGAGCACTTCCTTTTCCCAATTTTATCTTAAACAGTGATATCATAACTAATTATGAGTAAACAACGTAAACACGTTACCAACCAACGCCCTGCAAGTGGCATATTAAATGTATACCAATACAGTTTTTAAAGTTTCTTAGACTTTATTTATGTAAGGGAGCATTTACTTATTATTTTCTTTGGTCCTACGGTGCAGAAAGCGTTCATATCTGAGAGAAAACAGGACTACTTGCATAACAACACATTAAACCAACATACATATTCTATCTAAGCATAAATCAATTAATAAACAAACTTACGAACTAACTAAACTACATTCCCAGCAACAGTTTTCCCATTAACCGTTTATTATGAAATAATTGAGCAACTGTAAGTAATACAATTTGCCGTAAAAACTTCTGTTACAAGACGTTTTATTAACTATGTAGTTCAATATTATTATCGAAATCACTGCAATATAGACCGTATTGCTTCGCGATCATGATTTTAATGGGACATAAAGATGTTACATCAAAAAGTTATTATTTATCGCATAAAAGCGTTGTCGCAAAACAAGTAACGCATTTCGGTTTTTCACGACGCATAAAAACGGTTCTTTGTGATAAACGATTCAGGAGCCGATTTGTGTTTTATTTAGGATCATTTTGGATTTTAAAATCCAAAATGATAAATTAGTGTTAGTGTTTTAATTAGTGTCGTGATGGCCCAGTGGATATGGCGCCTGCCTCTCGTGTAAGAGGTTAATTGTGGGTTCGAATCCGGGCAAGTACCAATGTGACTTTTTCAATTCATATGTACTTTCTAAAGTTTATCTTAGACACCACTGACATCCCGTGCCTCGGAAAGCACGTAAAGCCGTTGGTCCCGGTTGTCATTCGAAGAACTTTGACAGTCGTTACTGGTTAGCCAGAAACTCTGGCCAGTCTAACTAAGAGGTATCGTGTCGCCCAGTTACTGGGTTGTGGAGGTCAGATAGGCAGTCGCTCCACGTAATACACCGGTATCCAGCTGAATCCGGTTAGGCTGGCAGCCGACCCCAACACGGCTGGGAAAAAGGCTAGGGAGATGATGATGATTTTGGATTTTAAAATCATTTGAATAAATAATAGAAAATAAGAAAACCAATAAGGACGAACAAACAACGTCACTCCGATTGAGTTGATGGTTGCTCTTCTATGAATAAAAATGAACAGAACCTACATATTGCGTACATAGTCTATTATTAATACTCCAACATACATTCAGACAAAGAAGTGAGCATTAAGGCGTGTCTAGACTGTTGTAATGTGAATATGTGTTGTGTTTCATAACACGCAATGAAAGAATTTGCTTTCACAATGATGCTCTGTTCGTGCGTGTGGAGTGCTCGGTTTGTGCTCGCAAGCCGCTTTACAGTGGGAATTTTGTTACATTGCATGTTAGATTACAGCAGTCTGGACACTCTTTTACGTCGAACGCTGGACCATTCGCAAGAACGTTACATTACAATGCCCAGAGCATTTGCTGGAGCATCTATATTCACCTTTAGGTGTCGCTAGTGTAAACAAACCGAAGTCAACTCACTAACAAATCAGATTAATAGCTCAAAGTTACTTAAAACCCTATATTTAAAATCAAACAAAACATCACATAAAAGAAAAGCTTTGAATCAAAATTAGATTTGACCCTTACTCCCGATTTTATGTAATATAATTCCCGTTTTTAGTACTGGCACCCGAATAACGACTATGGTACTACATCTTGTTTAAGAGTCCGTCCTTTATTTAACTGTTACCATTGCTCTCAATTTTAGTGGTTTATCCTTTCAACATAATAAAGTAACCCACAGGCTATGCCTTTGATCTTCAGTATTTGTAATTATAATTACGAAAAGGTTTATTAGGACATCCTTTTTGAAGTTATTTAGAAGGTAACTTGTTTGCGGTGTAGACAGAGACAATTAATGAAATAGAGACTTAAATGTTTTAACTAATGTTTTAATTAACTCTTCGACCTCTGTACTGTTAGCTAAAGGAACAATTTAAAAATAGCTTGAGACCCAAGTGGCCTCACATTGTTACTAGACTTGGCCCAAACTGCGACATAACAAAATTGTAATGAAATCGATTCAATGGTTTTTATGTTATAGCACAAGCAAGATATTTCAGATGTCTATAGGCGCGATGCAACTTATGTCCACTGCATAGAGCTTGCTTCCCATCTACCAACGGGTTTATTTTACGAATTTAAAATACTTACTTATATTTTAGACCGATTCTTATGTTACAAAGAGCACATGTACATACGTAAGCCAACATCAAATAATTTTGTTCCTTTTCAGCTTGTTTGTAAAACCAAAGTTATGTGGTACAAACCTCCTGAACTTCAAACAGTTCAAAGGCGTTTTAAATCCATGTCAGTTGTTAATATTCCGCTACTTTTCTCGCGTCATACTCATAACCGAATGAGACTCGCCGCGTGGATGATGAAGCGAAACTGCTAGGGTTGTCATCATCTGGTCGTAACGATGACGTTGATCCTTTGAATTCTATACATTTTAAGGTAAACAGATGGTACTATAAAGTATCATTCAATCAATGTTTACATATCCAAAATTGATCATTACATGAAAATGTTTTACCTAACCACTTCATGAAATAAACTTCACTTTTTATTACAAGGTCGAACACTGTCTAAACATTTTATGAAATTATCTAAAAATAAAATAAAATAAAATAAGCCTTTATTTCTGAGTTATTTACAATTAAGTACTTCTTAGAACTAATGTTTTGATCGTACGTTTTTTTTTTTCAGTTTGTCTTTCGACATAGGCCTCCTCTAAAAATTTCCACGTGTCCCTATCTCTCGCAATTCTCATCCATTTTGGTCCACCAATTCCCTTTAAGTCGTCTTCCCAGCGCCTTGATTGTCGTCCTTTACTCCTTTTCCCATCTCTAGGGTACCATTCTGTTATCGTTTTTGTCCATTTCCCAATACTTTCTCTTAATATATGACCTGCCCATTTCCATTTTAATGTCTTACATATTTTTGAAATTATCTATTTTAATTTAAATACCTGGCCATCACAGCTCCCGTAGTAACTCCTGAAAAAATTACCTATGTATTGTTATAAGTCATTTCCTGTAATTTAAAACTATCAAAACCTTGCCGCAATCTCTTTTCAACGACAATCAATGTCAAAACCTTGTCAAAATTTACCAGTGAATCAGAGGCATTTCTAACTGAAATTAGAATATAACATTCCTTAGAAATTAATAAAAACCAGTTCCCCTCTGATAATGTTTATTATATGTAATTCATTTATTGATTCAAGCAACCATGGACAAATTATATATTTTTTATAAACAAATAGGCAAATGGGATACTTTCACTCTGTGAAAGTAGCAACTTTCTTTCCTCAATCAAGCTCAATTTTAATTCAAGCAAAAATTGACCTTAAATTGAATTATTCATAATTATATATGTTTGTTTCCCTAAATGGGGCAAATTGGGGATGAAAGTTTTTATTGGTGAAAAAACTAGTAGATTTTCAAAAATCGCTATCATTCTATAAACATACACATTTTCTATGTCGTGCCAACCCTAGAGCTAAATAGGGTGGGCATGAATTGTAGTTAGTGGAGACAAGCCAACGTGAGGGGATGAGACGCAATTTAATTTTGAGCTCAGATAAATTGGATCTGGGTCCGGCACCGGCACTAAATAGATTGTTAAGTGCAAACTGCACCGAGAAAAAGTTGACAGTTAACTATGTGTCGGATTTCACTTTAAACTGAGTTAGTTAACTAGTCAGGGACTAGACAGTGTTAAAAATTTGCTGTTGTTTTCTTGTAGGTGTCAACCCTAAGTTTTGGATATAAACTTTTGTCTGTAACAATGTAATAAAGAGGTAAAGATTGTTATGTTGTTATTCTGTATGTAGCCGATAATTTCTGGATTTGATGATGAATTAAAAAACACGGATAGGATTTGATGATGAATTAAAAAACACGGATAGGATTTGATGATGAATTAAAAAACACGGATAGGATTTGATGATGAATTAAAAAACACGGATAATTACTTATATACGCTAAATATAGCACGTGGGCGGACCGCGGATAATGCTAGAAAATCGAATTTTTCTCCTCGTGCCCATTTATTAAAAATAATTTAATATCATCATTACATGATTTTGGCATAAATATTTTATGTAAGAAAAAGCTATTTCTAACTATGTAAATTATAGTAGAACTCTACATACATGCAAAAAGTACTAGATTTCAGGGCAATGCCTAATGCCGTAACGAATTTATATTAATTATATCACGACAAACAATGTAAGGTTAATGATTTTGGGGACAAACTAAGGTTAAGTAATTAATGTCTGTTTGGTGGGTCAAACTGTGTCACAACCTCGTTAGAAAGAGGGATAGGGCCACAAAGAGGCGGTATACGTATAATTTGCCTGTGGATCACCTCTGTTAAATTGTAATCATCCATACTAATATTATAAATGGGAAAGTGTGTCTGTCTGTCTGTCTGTTTGTCTTTCTTTCACGGCAAAACGGAGCGACGGATTGACGTGATTTTTTAAGTGGAGATAGTTGAAGGGATGGAGAGTAACACAGGCTACTTTTTGTCTCTTTCTAACGCGAGCGAAGCCGCGGGCAGAAGCTAGTTCATTCATACATACATTACCTATGAACGTTTTCTTTTTTTCTATGCATTGTTCAATCTTCGAACACACGTGATTCGAGACACAATAGAAAGACAATAGCAGCGTGACAGCCAGCTCTAGGTTGGTCATGAAAAGGTTTTTAAAAGAGTAGGCACCTATTGCCTGTAACTTAATTCCTAGGAAGTCAAAAGTACTTTATTTTCAACTTTAAATTGTAGGCTATCTATCTGCCAAATTTCAGAAAAGTAGTTTGCGAGTTTCTGTGTTTGCATTTTTCGATTGGTCAGTTCCACAATCTAATTCTAAATTTAAAAGTATGCGAGGCAATGAAGAATTGCGAGAAACGCAGAAACCTTTTAACTCTTTAACTATAAAACCCAAGTAAATATAAAAAGTTTCCAAGAATCTTAAAGAAATGTGAAATAAAGCCATTATTAGTTGGAAAACTTCTTAACTTTTTTTACGATTCTCGATCTCATCCTCGTTATTACCCCGTACCGTGAAACCTGATAAAAAAATAGTTTTCATTACGTAGCTGCGAAATTTTGCAGGATTATTTATTTTTTGAACCGTATTAAAACTTAAATTAATGAAAACATTCAAGGATTGTTTTTTTTTTTCTTTTTTACTAAATGCTATAAAAAGCAAGGTTTTTAATTTCTTTTTATTTTTTCTTTTGGTATTCATGAATTTAAGCTGAAAATTATCCCGTTTTACTTTGGCAAAATTATCTCTCTAACCAAAGACGTCGCTTGTCAAAAACTCAAAGGAGTCAATTTTTTTTGTTCGGGGAATAGGCCCACCACAAATTGTGGCGTACATTAATGAAATGCACGTTCGTTTATTCCCTATAATCTCTAGATTACGGTATTATTAGCAAAACTCTATCTAACCGGAATACTGTAAAATACGACAATCAAAATATGAATCTCATAATTACCAAAAATCTTACAAGAGCGATTGTTTAATGAGTGAATAGGTTTTCTAGGTATTTAATGTAAGAATAGTGCACTGTTCAATAATAATATAGTATAAATCTAAACCATGTTTGTACTACGTAATAGATTTTGATGTGATTTACACGATTAATTTACTTACTGTTGTCGTCAATGATATCATAAGTAAAGTTGTCGCACATTTCGTTGAAATCGTGCTGCACAATTATTACAACAGCTTTGTAGATCATGCACTCTATCTACAGATGCCATTTTCATAAATTCTATTGAATAAAAATACGGAAAGAACAGGAGAAGCACTCATCTTAGAAAACTATCGGAAACAATAAGGCTAAGCTTACATTACGCGCCACAACCGCGCGTCACCGTGCGGTTGGGGCGTTCTCTTGACGGCATATGTAAGTACTTGCAGCTCGGGTGTCAACGTTGCGTGACAACAGACAAGGAGGAGGCAATTTGTTTATGGATTTTATACCGAAGGCTGAGTCGTCGCAGAAAAAGACAAAGACAATATTGGGTGCATCCTATTTCAAGTGAAAGACTTTCGTCAAGCATGTTTGTCAAAATAAAAATAATTCTTATTATTTTTATTTTATGTGAACTAAGATTCCTTATGGCATCTCTTTTTAAACTTCGTCCACATTTTTATTTATGCGTCTACCCAACTCGAGGCAACCGAATGAACATATACCTACGTAAAACGAATGTAGAACGTGCGGTAATGCCAACGATAATCACTGCTTACTTTGGTCTTGTACCGCGCGGTTAGTGGTACCGCGCGGTGTCGCGCGGTCGTATGAGCTTAGCCTAAAAATGTTGTCTGTCAGTGTCTAAACAACGGGATGTTAATTAGATACGTTTCGTTTTACTTAATATATTTATTTTCACGTTGAAATAAATGTAAAAACGCTCCTAAACAAGCATTTTTCCGTAACAGTTTTTACTATTATTTCATTATTCCCGTTAGATTTCTATATAATATTTGTTGTTTTAATTATAATAAGGTGATCACTTGTTTCATGTGTAAAATGATTAATGCACGTTACCGTTTAATAGTGGGCCCAAAAAAAATTGTCTCCTTTCGTTCATTATTTGCTACTTTTTTACTGAAGTAATAAAGTTTATTAAGAAAATATTTCAATCTCAATCCTTATTTGAATCACACGCATATTCACAATTCAAAATCAAATACGTAGACTAATATTAACTCAAAGCCCAAAAATAAACAAGCATTAACATTGAACAAGCGTAATTCAAACACTGATTTGCAATCGCATCTGTTCATTCACATAGCTTTTGAAATCGAAATATTAAACTATTTTCTGTTTATTTCCGTGGTACCATTTCATTTTGTATGTGTCGCAGTCATCTGGTTGAATCAGCTATTTGATTGTATGACTAGCGCTTTCATTGAATGACGACATTTAATGGAACGACTAAAGGACAACTCGTCAAGTTGTTTAATATACCGTTAAACGACTTGACTGAACGTCATTTAGCATTGTCGTTAAATGAGATATAGCCGACTTTGTAATGTTTGTTTAGGTAGGGTTTAACTTCCTTTACTTAAAAAATATGAGGACATGACATGACACACCTTATAATGATTTTAATTTAAAAATAAAAACTTGAAAAGTAGCCGGCGGCGGCTTATTAGTAGGTAAATTTATGATGTCACTGTCAGTAAATTTAGTAAAAAAAATATCAAGTCGTTGCCATCTGCACGAGCTATTTTACCCCAAATTTGTTTTGGTGACTACTAACGCAGCAGTGGGAAAAAAATGAACTAAATTTCAATCACCTAACTGATTTTACGTCCGCTCTGTTCAAAGGGCTATGTTACACACATCAAAAGTGTCTAGGGATATTTCATTAAACCTAAATTACTAAAATTCTATTAACTATTTTTTAAAACATGTACACATTAAAATAAACCTTGTTTAATAGACTATTTAATCTGATAATAAACTTTTAGATAAAGTTAATTTAAAAAAAAACTTAGAAGAAGAGAAAAAACTCAAACAAAATTTCAATCTTAACTTTATTTTTGAAACATCAAAACTTAAACAAAACAACAATTTTTTTTATAAAAATTCTTGAAAACTTAAAATTAATATTCCGTGGATCCACCTAAGACTCTCCTGACACATCTGCAGCGGTTCTGCATACTCAAAACAAGGGTGTCAATATCCTGTTGTGGAATACTGTCCCATGATTGCCGTTTCTGAAGCCATGAAGACCAGTCAGAGCGTTATATCCAGGCTTTGGTCATGTTATCGTGTCACGGAGGAAGTGGTGGAACGGCACCGAGGACCTCAACGCATTACAACACATCTACAGGACCGATTCATAGTAAATGCTGCACGAAGTCAACTAAATGCAGCGGCGATGCAATTGGTTCAAAGGCTACAGAGAGAGTATGGTTTGCTGGTAAGCGGTCAAACTTTGAGAAGGCGACTGCATGAAGTCAATCTACGTGCTCGTAGGCCATTTTGGGTATCAGCACTAAGGAGAGGTAATCGAGGAAGAAGATTACAATGGGCTATTGCACACGAAAACTGGAACCGTTCTCAATGGTCACTTGTGCTTTTCACTGATGAATCTAGGTTTGGATTTCATCCTGATTCGCGAAGAGTACGCGTTTGGAGAAAACCTGGACGTTGGAATCGACTGCAGCATCCACAACAAGTTCATGCATATTAAGGTGGCACGATTATGGTTTGAGCAAGAATTCGTCTCGGCGGTAGAACGGACCTCGTTTGGATACAAGGCAATATGACTGCTCGAAAATACCGAGATGAGGTGCTAGAGCCTGTAATCTTGCCCCACAAACAGCAAATGGGACAAAATTTCCAGCTAATGCACGACAATGCCCGTCCACATACGGCGCGTATCGTTACAAGTTGGTTACAACAGCATGTTATCCAAGCTTTAGACCGGCCTGCACAATCCCCTGACTTAAATCCTATTGAGCATGCCTGGAATATGCTTCAGAGAAGAGCTCGTAGGAATTTCCCTGTTGATATTGTGCATCAAAACCAGCTTTTCTTGCATCTTAGCAGGATTTGGGACAGTACTCCACAACAGGATATTGACACCCTTGTTTTGAGTATGCAGAACCGCTCCAGATGTGTCAGGAGAGTCTTAGGTGGATCCACGAATTATTAATTTTAAGTTTTCAACAATTTTTATAAAAAAAAAATTGTTTTGTTGTTTAGGTTTTGAAATTTCAAAAATAAAGTTAAATTGAAATTTTGTTGAGTTTTTCCTCTTCTTCTAAGTTTTTTTTTTAATTTAACTTTATCTAAAAGTTTATTATCAGATTAGATAGGCAATTAAACAAGGTTTATTTTAAAGTGTAGGTGTCTTAACAAAAAGTTAATAGAATTTTAGTTATTTAGGTTTAATTAAAATATCCCTAGACACTTTTGATGTGTGTACAATCAGCTATCTAGTTGGACGTTGAGTGATGCTTGTTTAATCAACGTTCGGCCTAGCCATTCAATTAAATGTCGTCATTCAATGAACGCGCTAGTCATACAATCAAATAGCTGATTCAACCAGATGACTGCGACATATCTATACAGAATGGGTCTGTAATATATTGCCGACGTATCGTTCATTCAAGATTGCAGAGTGAACTGGAACGTTCTCTGCGTTCATTCAATCATTCACTCAAGTCTTAATTATTCACCGCTGAGAAGTAAATTTTAATTTAACTTTTTTGCAGAGGCAGTCACAGACACAATGGAAATAAATTAGTCAGAAAAATAATACTTTAACAGTATGAAAATTAATCTGAAAAGGGTTTTATTTTTCTCTTTATTTTTGCAAAAACTGTGCCCCTCTTTAAATTCATTATCCCTGGCTACATTTTCTTGCGTCATTTTAGTCTTTGGCTTTTAGCCTGCGTGCAGAGTAATAAAAATTCCATTATATTTTATGACTGTATAAATCAGAAATCAGAATGAAAATCTCATTTCGAACATGGATGAAAGTCGTTAAAAATATTTCACGTTAATATCGAATGCAATAACTTTTAAAAATAATTCATCTTTAATATCAAGAAATTAAATAAAATAGTGCTTAACTTAATTACAATTTGATTATATTTTTTTTAATTGTTAAAATTCGAAATTATTATTTCCAATAATTTAATATAGATGATCGGCAATTGTTTGTACTGCCTGGACACGACTACTCAAATCTGCGTGCTTCTCTCATCAAGAGAGCACCTTGGTTATTAATTAATATTATTAATTTATTAATGAAATAAATCTAAATGTAATGTCTTTTGAAATAAATGTATTTCAAAAGAGACTTTGTCCTCTTTTCGACGTTGTATCCAATTTTTTAATTCAGAGTAGTCGGATTAAAAACACCGACGTCGACGTTCCGTTAAAATAGGCAAAAGCTAACGTATAAAATTTTATTTTAAAGCCGAGTTTATTTTTTAATACGTCTTAAATTTAATTTACTTTGTTATATTAGAATTTAAATATTTTTATGTAAAATTCTTATGAGAATAAATGATCACAAACCAGATATTAAAACTTTCAAATAAATATCATTTATCTTTTATTTTTAACGGACAAAGTTAAAGCATAGAGAATATTCTTACATAAAAGCGCTGCAGACATAGGCTAAATAAAGACACGAAAAAGCACTATGCATTTGCTAATGAAACTACCAGCAAATAATAAACACTCTTTATACAAAAACTTCAAGGAATTTTTACACACCAACCTGCATTAGCTATCATGTTAAGAAACATTGAGTTATAATGTACTACGTACTAGAGGAGCTATTTCAAACAAAATATGGCGCGTAATTTGGTGACAGCGGAGCATGCGCAGTGCAAGCGGGTGCCATAGATAACACCAATGCGCGCAGATGCGACATATTTTTGAAGTTGACTTCTATAGCCTCCTTTTATATTATGTCCATTATGGGTATCGTTATAGAATGTATGATATATAAATAAAACGAATTTAAACTGTAAAAATTTTAATTCCCATTACATAATATAAGTACTCTTTTTGACTTTGTGGTGTATTTCTCGTTTTCCTTGAAATGAACGGAACATATTCGTGAATATTCTATTGGCAATCACGTGACTTTGCTGCGATTCTTCTGATCAAATTTAATCCATAATTCTCTAGTACTAGGACATGGCCGACGACACCTTAAAAAAATATATTTAATAAATAAAAAATATTAATATTACTTAATGTATTTTTTCTCATGATTATTAATAACATTTTCTTGTTCGTAATTGTTTAACGTTACCAGACGATAGTGTCCATTCTGCGCATGCAACAAATATTTTACTCTTTGATATTAACATCAACATGGCCGCCGTCGAGGTGACTCGTCATACTTTCCAATAATAATTGCAAATATTAAAATTAGGCATGTTTTAAAGATAATATTTTGAACTTACTGGTAAAAAATCACTCCTTGAATTTTATTTATATTTCTCAAGCTGTTTAAACAGTATCTCAATGCACACGAAGGCATATTTTTTGAACAAAACTTAGCACTCAAAATCGCCTAGCTGCTGCAAGCGCTCGACATAGACTAAGTGAGTTAGGGTGCATGCACTCTAACTCGTGTTACAAAAAATTGAGTTGAGGTGACTCCTCTAGTACGAAGTACATTATAACTCAATGTTAAGAAACGTCTATTTTTTGTTGAATATTTTTCACAACAAAACGTCATAAAAGTTACGGCGAGAACGTAATTTTACGTTATTATTAAAGTTTTTACCAAACTTTTCAATGTAGGTAAAAACCAGTTAACATAAAATTGACGAGGAAGCATTTTGCTTCAACTTGGTTTCAGTTTTATACTTTTTGTTGTTTTATTAATTTTGTTTGTTATTCGAGAGACAATAATGGTTAAAATTGTTTGTCTCTTAAACGTTGTTTTCTGTCGTGTTCTATCTAATAATGGACACAAAAAAAAACTTTGTTGTGTGTATTAGAGATGGATTTTCTTTCGGCAGTGCGTTGGTTACCAACAAACAGTTGTTTTTGTGTACAGCTGTGTCTTTACATAGAAAGATTTTCAAATTATGGTTAGAACTAAATAGTCAGCCTATATTGCTAGAAATTGCCATCCATACTAATATTATAAATGGGAAAGTGTATCTGTCTGTCTGTCTGTATGTTTGTCTTTCTTTCACGGCAAAACGGAGCGACGGATTGACGTGATTTTTTAAGTGGAGATAGTTGAAGGGGTGGAGGAAGGGATGGATGGACATAGGCTCCTTTTTGTCTCTTTCTAACGCGAGCGAAGCCGCGGGCAGAAGCTAGTAGACTATACATACTGGTCTTGGTAATTTCAGCTACACTAACGAAGGTTTGTCACCTGTAATCTTGAACAATATGTTATTGTTCAACACTCGTTCACGTAGATGGCTACCTGGTCTAGATACGGCTTTATATCCTGTATTATTGTGGTATAGCATCTATTGTCTATGGTGTTGTTTTGACATAATTCATTAGGCGCCTTTGTCAACACCTACTCACCTAGGAGATGTCGACATTAGTTAAACAGTTCTGCTCTATGACTTTGCATTGTTTTCCACTACATAATACCTACAATGAGAAAAAAACAATTAGATAAATATATAGATATGCCTATAAAAACACTTTCTTGAAACTGTATTCATTGTACCTACATTAGATAAATTAGGCTAAAAAGCTATAGTTATTTCAATAAACAGTTCTGCTCTATGACTTTGCATTGTTTTCCACTACATAATACCATGAGAAAAAAACAATTGGATAAATATATAGATATGCCTATAAAAACACTTTCTTGAAACTGTATTCATTGTACCTATATTAGATAAATTAGGCTAAAAAGCTATAGTTATTTCAATATTAGCGTATAAAATGCTACATTATTTCACAATAAGTACAATGCAATGCAATCTAAACAATAAATTCTAAATACGCATTTTATTTGGCTGTTATTTTTTAAATAAAATATAAATAACAATAAACATTTTTGTTGTACCACTTGACGAAGTAGAAAATGAGTGTGAGTTACATTACGCTGAGTTAAACCAGAGGTCCCCCTCCCATCTTATATGTTTTATTAAATCTACACAACTACTACAAAGCATCACTATAGAGAACGTTAAAATTTCTAATGATGCCGCTATTTACGTGGCCCCGTAAGTGTCCAGTACTTTAAAAGGAAGAGTAACCGATTCGGAAAAAAAATGGAAATCAATTCTACACTGACCTGTTAAAAAAAACTATTGTCAATCCCTATTTACATCTCAAAGTCACTCAATATAATATTTTGCTGACATGGGTCCCCGACAAGTCGTTGTAGACCCTTAGAGGTCGATAGAGATTTTAGAAATAAATGAGTTTAACTGATAATTTAAATACATAACGCACCAATTAACAATACTCGTACCTCACTCCCAAAAGAACATCATAAATAGTACTCCAATTCAATTCGAAAAACAAACAGATTAATTAAAACGTCTCTCGTAAATTATCTGCGAGCATTCCGAACGTTCGGTACAAAGTTAATAGCCAAAATGTTCGATAACATGAATCGTAAAACATCTTGTTCCCTGTCTGAAACGGTACAGCTTAAATTACTTTTTAATATCGGCAAATTGTTTCCGAGAGCCACGTAGTAAGCTGAGGGATTCGGTACAATATGTTATTTGAAATGAAAAAATGTGATTTCATTTTCGCACATCCCTAGTGAGTTATTTCGCATACACGTGTTTCGGCAATTTGTACTTTTTAATTTCAATCGCAACTATTGTCAACCTCTGCTACGGTGCAGCACGTGTATTTCATTCGCTATTGCTTTTGTAGTGTCTTTTTTATGATCGAATTTTAAATTTTTCTGGTTAGTTTCCGTGAATTATTGTTCTTCACAAGCGCTTAAAATTGTATAGGATTTTTGTCGTAGTTCTATGAAACCTTCAAACACACGTGATTCCAGACACAATAGAAAGACAATAGCAGTCCGACAGCCGGCTGTCGCTTGGTCGTTGAAAGGTAAATAAATTAAATATAAAACTGGTTGATGAGATAACATATTATTAAATATGTTATCTAGGAATCTCAGCAAACATTAACGAAAATTTATAGTAATTTCCAATGCTAAATGAAAGAGATTCCCTTTGAAAATAGATTGCAAACTCGTTTTGATTGCTGTGTTTTTCTTTTATTTAAACCTTCGAACACACGTGATTCGAGACAACAGAAAGACAATAGCAGCCCGACAGCCGGCTGCCGCTTGGTCGTTAAAAGGTTAATAAGTTAAATACAAAACTGGTTGACAACTTTTACAAGGTATGTCTATATCAATATCTAGCAATAAAACCCGGGCCAATATGAATAAAGGTTACATAGACAGACATGCATCCTTTAACTAACCAACGGGCCTGTCACTTTCATACTTAAATTCTCGAACAACGATTGCAAAATAAAATCAGGAACGGTTTTTATATCTGAACCTCAGTCGTTTTACATCTGAATCGTGCTAGTCACCCTATAACCCCTACCGCAATAACTAGAAGCAACAAATTTAACTTTAGGTTCGTTCAAAAAGAATAAATGCGATGCAATATTCTGTACCGATCCATCCCTTTAATGAAGCAATCCCTTTTACTGGCTATAAAGAGAGCGACGACCCGTCGGACGGACCTAAAATGTTGTACATGTTGTCTACAAATAAATATTTTTCAACTTTGCAAAATTTTTTTTAGGTAGGTACTAGTTTTTGAAACAGCGCTGAAAAGATTGCTCTATATAAGTAATTTTCTCAACCGTAATTATTCTCTATTTCTGACGCTGTGTTTTAGCTTGAAGGGAATAATTACATACACATGACGTATTTTAGCTTGGTATATATTTATTGTCTTCTAAACGTAGCACAGTATTTTTCTTATTCTCTCAAAAAGCTGTTGACTACTGTTTTGTATCGGCAACACCTAAATGATTTCTAACAGCAAATTCAATGACCCGAAACTTAATGAACCCTTCAAAGGTCAGACGTATCTTCTGAACCTTTACAAATAAAGGAAAAACACACAAAAAAGATAATCATTTAGCAACATTTAAGCCAATGGAATTGTTAGTGATCCAAACTTTAGAAGATGTACTAAAGTTTTCATACCAGTCTTGTCAGTCAGCCCAAAGGCTTTGCACGAACTATCACGTCAACGCGGTGTCAACGCGACGTTAACGTCAAACTTGTTGACAGCTCGGATAGTGGCTTCTGACAGTGTAAAAGGGATCAAAAGAATGATCAAAACATACCTAAACGTAGTTTCCTTTTGTGGAGCATGTTGTTATAATTAAAGTGTGCGCTTTTGACGTCAAAACTTTAAAGAACTGCGACACGCGGGCTCGTGTGTTAGTGCTTTAATTGTTCTGTTTTTGAATTTTGTAGTTTCGTGCTTGGTTACTGTTTTATTGTTTTTGTTTTGAAAGGAGACTAGGAAATCATTCTATTCGATGTGGCTAGCAGAGCTCAGATGTTAAAATACCGTCATTTTAATAATATAAAATAATATTAAAGCTTAATAAGTAATAATATTAATATGTTTTTTTGTTGATACATTTTAAGTACTTACTTAACTTTAAGAACCAACATTTTTGAAGAGTTTTAAAAGGCTAAATTTTATAGTTATTATTATCGTAAAATCCTTTGATCCTTTTTTGATCCTTTAAAATAAATATCTTTTCTAGCAGAAAAAGCAAAAATAACCGAAAGTTAATTTCGTAAAGCTTTTATGCAAAGCTAAATTAATTTTGCAGCTGAGATAAGCTTCAGTAGGTATTTTGTTTCAGCACATTACGTTTATGTTTTTATAATATCAGCTTATATTCCAACTTTTACAAGAAAATGCTGCTTGGGATTTTTAAGTAACTAATCAATAGTAATAATACTTTAAAGAAAATGTAGGTACCTATTTAAGTTTTGTGAAGCTCTCCTATATGTATTCTTAAGCCTCCTTAAGCAACTAGTTTATGTACACTAGCTGATCCCTTGGTTTCACCTGCCTTTAGTTACATTTAATTTGCAGCGTGATGTTATATAGGGTGACTATTAATTAGTGTACAATACTAAAACACGTGATTATGCTCATGATAACCAACAATTTTACTATAGGAACAAACCTGAAAGCGCAAAAAAAAGCTGTTCAGTACATCATATTTGTCTTATGTACCTAGCCAATATATGCGTGGCATTGGCAGGCGACAACATAAACTCTTCTCCCATCCACCTGAGTGGTCCTTCCTTACGCCTAGCAGACAACACTCCCACTGGTAGAGCTATCAAGCTCATTAATGGACCCTGTTGTAGTCTGTATTAAGTAAATAAATTATTAAATTATTATTAATAGTTTTCTTCAGGCGAGTCCAGATGCAGATATATTTTTCGATCCACCACGTGCTGTAAATTATAATGATTTGATGTACTTGAATTGGAAATAATGATTAATAATAATAATATATTTTTGGTTATAATTGGACATCATCATTGCCTTATTTGGATTATTTAATTATTGTATTTTTTTATGACATTAATTTATTTTATTATGTAATTAAAATGAATAGCACCTATAGTATAGATATAAGCGACTTGGTTTGTAAACTGTAAGCTTATGTTTTATGAATAAATGAATATGAATGTACTGATCAGCTGATATCATTTTTGCGCTTTCGGCTTTGCTCCAATAATATTTTTTTTTGTTATCATTTTTTTTTTTTAAAACACAATCGCATGTTTATGTATCATACACTAATTACCAGTCACCCTAAGTGATGCTATAAGATTTCTTTTTCAATTCGATTTGTAACTTTCAGAGATTAGCGCTCAAAAATAAATTCAACAACCTTTTTGTAAGGTTTTTCAGATTAAAAAATGCAGCCGGCATATTAAATGAATGACTGTTGATATATCAACGCACAGCCTAAACTGCTGGTCCAAAAAGCATAAAACTTGGAGAGTGAGTTGGAGGGTAAAGCTTAGTTATCTAAGAAAGAAACTACTTAAGGATAAAATCCCCTAAAGGTTAAAATAGGGCATGGAAGTTCCAACATTTACAGGGGCGAAGCCGCAGGCGAAAGCATACAAATAATATTGTATCAAATATCTATATACAAGTACGTTAATTCTCAAGGTTCCTTATATGAGGAATTCCACGTATTCCAATCACATAATATCGCATAATCCCGAAGAAATATTTGTAAGAAAGGAAATTACTTCAGCAATTTGGTCCCGTTTCATTGAATACCGTATAAGAGTTTGTGTCGTCAATATTGTGCTTACAATAGTTATTTACTGATGGCCTTATGACTTTATGAAATTACATATCTACTGTGTGCTCATTTGGTTTCTAATTGTATTTAGTGAAAATAGTTGATACTTTTGTATCCAGACAAGCTTGTTTGAGTTTAAACTTTTACACTTTTGGGTAGTGTAGAAGTCGGTCAATTAGTCAGAATAATTAAATAAACTATCATTTATTTCTCCATAAAGGTAGAACATTGTCACATTAATTTATTTATGTAATACTAGCTTTTGCCCGCGACTTCGTCCGCATGGAATAATAGTTCGCGTTCCCAAGGGATTTTCGGGATGTAAACAATCCTCCGTCCTTTCTCGGGTCTCAGACTATATCTGTACCAAATTTCATTTAAATCGGTTCAGTGGTTTAGGTGTGAAGAAGAGACAGACAGATAGACAGTCAGACAGAGTTACTTTCGCATTTATAATATTATTATGGATTCCCTTATACTTGAAACCTTTGTGAGAGCTGGAGTCTAGTTCGGGACCTGTATGACAAATCTCCAGGCTCACACCCTTTAAAACATTATCGTATTATGCGGCAACTATGAATCACATATTTATATCTAAAACATCATTAGCACACCATTTGAAAAGAGCGAGCAAAAACCTTCATAGCCAATCAATAATTTAATATCATAATAGTCCTAATTACATTATTCTTGTTGGGCGCGGTAAGTAGCTATTCACACAACAATTTTGCAGTTTTATTTGAATATTTAAATAAATACAGTTCTGTGTTTTAAAATTTTTAGGTATGTCTTTAGTTTATATAATTTTCTTTGTTATAGATATAAAAAATATGATGGTTGTCGCTGAAAAAATTGAGAATTTCGAGAAGATAACTTTTTTTTGAGGGTTTTTGAACATTTTTTTCTTCGTAGTACTAGACCACATTTGTGAATTGTTTTTGTGTAAGTCTTTTCTTTATATATTAGACTATACACTGTATTTTTTTCTGGCTTGTGGTATGTATAGATACGGCTAACTTTGCGACGAAAATCTAGACTTTTACAAGGTGTTTGCTATGGACAGCGCCTTAACAAAGTATAGCAAGCTGACAACTCTCATCATCCCATCTAATCTGCAATACCAAAGTTCTTGTGGCCATTCCAAAAGCAAAGAAGAAGTATTAGTAGAAATTATTAATCATGTTAAATGAAAATGATTGTGTGTGTGTCTCATACGAAGGATATGTCTCATGTGGCTGTAAGAACACCGACACCCACACTTGACACTCTTCAAACTGTAACACGGCAACGCTTTTGCGGCAGTAATCGATATGGTGGTCCCTTACGTACTACCTGATCGTTGTTGTCCACAACATTCCCACTTAAAAACAAATGACACATTAAAAAAATGTACTTAGAACAACTGAAACATAAAAAAACTAAGATCGCAAATTATCGCAATTGCAGATAACAAAAGAGATGATAACCTAAAAACGGCGGAACCGTTTTAATAAAACATCCTAAGACCCATTTTTAGATAATTAGTTTCAAATTGACGGGCCTGTTGGTCTAGTGGTGAGTGACCCGTCGTGGGTTCGATTCCCACCCAGGACAAACTCTGTGTGATGAGCATGATTGTTTGTTCTGTGTCTGGGTGTAATTAATCTATAATATGTATGTATTTGGGGGTACAATCAATTGAAGGTGCGTCGAGAGTTTTCTCTTGCAACTTATCTGGTGAAATTGATTCGGGGACTGGTACGTAACCCAGATGTTCTACAAACAATCTGTTTCTGGGTACCAGACAACTATGTAGGGAAGCGGCGACGTCCGCCTCTGTTGGCGGTGCCAGTGGCTAGGACGAATTTACTGGCAAAAGCCGCGGTCGCGCAAGCTATCCGAAATATAAATGTGGTGCACGAGCAAATAGATATTTTTACATGTCAGCCGAGTGAATTCACAAAGATTTTGTTATATATTTTATGTTATCGAGATAGATAAATAATTAAAGTAATAATTTTATTTAATTTTTTAATTAGTGTATTGTAAGGTCAATAGCATTGCTGTTTCAGTATCTTGATTTTATTTATTATTATTTTATTTTTTGTTTTGCTTGTTTAAATAAGTTAATTAATATTAAGTTTATTTTATGTTAGTATAGTTTCTGTTATCGCATTGGGTATTCCTACCTGTAATGTTAACAAAAGGATAAATAAATAAATAAATAAATATTTATAAATTATATAAGTATGTTTATCAGTTGTCTGGTTGCCATAGTACAAGCCCTGCTTAGTTTGGGATCAAATGACCGTGTGTGAGTTGTCCCAAGATATTTATTTAAATAAATAAAAAAACCGCATTCAAATCAGAGAGCTACGATGCCTTAGACAGGCAAAGAAACAGACAGACAAACAGGCACGCATATTTCGGTAAAACTGTAAATAACTCTTTTCTTTTTGCGTTGGAGGTTAAACATTGTGTACTGATTCACCTAATGAAAACAAGCACATATGTACCGTATTAATTAATATTACAAAACGTAAAAAAAGAAAACTACTGACCCGTAATTAAAATGAAAATCGAAATAGAAATCCGTACTAAAGCCCGGTTTCCACCGCGAGCGGAACGGCCCCATTAATGACTTTGTTCGCAAGCGCAAACTGCATACTTGTATTTTCACCAACAATATTATCATTTTTAATACATAGTTGTTTATTAATGCATTTATTAGTAATTACTATTCGACTATTTGTTATTTATTTGTTTGACTATTTGTTATTTGCAGTTTGCGCTTGCAAACGAAGTCATTAATGGGTCCGTTCCGCTCGCGGTGGAAACCGGGCTTTATACTATAAATGCAAAAGTAACTCTGTCTGTCTGTCTCTTCTTCACGCCTAAACCACTGAATCGATTTGAATGAAATTTGGCACAGAAACAGTCTGGGACCCGAGAAAGGACATAGGATAGTTTTCATCCCGGAAATTCCCCGGGAACGAGAACTATTAATCACGCGGACGAAGTCGCGGGCAAAAGCTAGTACTTAATAAAAAAATATTTTCCGACAATGAAATACAGCTGTTTACAGGATATTTTTCTTTTTTGTTCGTTTTGCATCTTTTAAATAGAGTAGTTAAACCGATGTAATTACTTTTTATACTTCTACGAGTGAAGCTTCTTGTTTGATGTTGTACATAAAATATTTTCTAGTTCCATTTCGTTGTATTTTTTCAAGAGCTAGAACAGAGTGTAACGTTGTAAACCAACGTTTACTAAAAACGTATCAAAATATGCGTCAAGTCATCGTAACATTGTTCCAACCGTACACCTCACCTAATACGCCTTGTTTTGTCTCACTCGCTCACGTTAGCAAGAACAAGTTCCTTCCCACTCCACACATCATATGTGTGACGTATACGCGCCGCGAGCAGCGGCCGTGGGGCAAGTCGAAGGACGTCCAGTTGAGACGCGCGTTCACCACATACCTTACATGTGCGTGACGTCATACGTGCTGTCTCACTTAAGCTCAAGGCTCGGTCTTTATTTTGGCAAAACCTTCCCGTAGCTATATTTATTATTAAAAATTAAAATAAATAAAGTGCGTGTTCCCCGTATTGGGTAAGTGTTCACAAAATTAACCATTGCTTTATAATGTGTCACGGTGGTCAATGAATTGCAAAAATTGTATTGCATCATCTTTTTTTTCTTGTCATTTTTTCCATCAATTTTAATCATTGTAGTAACCATCATTCCTTTTGCTTAATTGTTATTTGTATTCTTAATCATTTGAATTAAGCGCTTCACGCTTCCTTATGTTCATACTTATCATTGTGAACTCCGATTCTGAAGGTGACCTCTACACACATTCGCCTTAAGCGCAATAGTACTTATGCTGCCTTACGCTTACGCTTACGCCGCCATGGTCACCGTCAGGAGAGGATTAGCAGAAGCTCTTTTGCTCACCGCCTGGACATAAATTCCAGGGTTCAAAGTTCCGGCTCATAACCGGCTGAGAAACCGTTGCCGACCTGCTGCGACATCGGGCGGTCAACGTACAGCGCTGCAATCGCACCACTTGCTACACCCCTGCGGGTCTACATCCACCCTGCGTCCGGACGCCGGCTGCCGCGTCTTCTCCGCTACGCCGCTACGCGTATAGCCAGGGCAGTACCGTTGCGCGCCTACCTCCTCAGTGCGGAAAATAATTTGACGGGCCTTTAACCCTACGACCCTATTAATAAATTTTTATGAAAGTGTCAGTGAGTTTTTTTCTTATTAACTTCTTTTTTTAATAACGCTGTAGCTCACGCGCTTCAAGAGCATGAAACAAAACGACTAAAAACTATGAATAATAAATAGGAAATTTCTCGTGGTAGTATTAAATAAACTGTATGTGGAATTGAAAGAGGAATAAGTGGCAAACAATATTAAAAAATATTATAACGCTGTAAGAGAGAGTATAACAGAAACAGCTCGGAGTACTAAGAGTGATTTTTGGCACAAAACTATACTTAGTATCACGCTAATACAGGTCCATCGAAAAACTATAGTGTTTGATAGCATTTTATCGAGTAAAGCTATAGGCTATGTATTATTACGCTACGACCTATGGGAGAGGGACAGTAATCAAAGACACGGCTGAAATTGTGAGGAAAAACCAGTAGCTCAAAATTGTTTCGAGTCTCTAAATAGAATTTTAGTCGAACTTCGATCATTGAGGGATTGAAAACTGCATAAGAAATACAGTATATTTTACTTTAAGATCCCACAAGTATCTAATAGCCCAATTTCATTATCTTACTTCAAAGATTATCATAAAACACCACAAAAGCCGTCACACTGTAATAAAGGGTTACCTCTATCTAAGTGGCTAACCACTGTGAAAAATCTTTGACTGGATTTTTGCTGTGCCTTCCCATTTTCGACCCATTGGGCTGGAAGAGATTCCCACGTCCACTTTGTTTATCCCACTACACATTTTTGTTAAAGGTACACGTTAAGTTTATTGACTAATATAATTATGATAATATTGCTTCTTTAAAAACTACTTTGTAATTGTAGTGTTAGGCCCGAGTCACACCGGAATGGCAGCGGCCGGCAGCGGCGCGGCGAGCACCTTCAATGTAAATAATTTTAAACTTTAACTACATACTTAAAAGACTAGTATCGCTTGAAAAGCTTGAAAAGGTGGCGAGGCCGCCAGCGGCCGCGCGCCTCTTGTTTCTAGCGACGACGCTGACGGCCGCTGCCATTTCGGTGTGACTCCGGCCTTAATATACTGACGCCGGCGCCGCGCCGTCGTGATATTTTGGTTTTAAGTAGGCCTTTTCATATAAAAATAGTGTGGGCATTCACTCAAGGCGGATGGACAATTCCAGACTTATATTGTAGTAAATAAGTGAAACAAACGTATCAATTATGAATATGCTTACTAGTTGTCCCAACACTGTTTCACCCGCGTTATGTTAGTTTTTGGTTACTACTCTGCTCCCATGGGTCATAGCGTGTTATTATTGTGCTATATAAGCTTTATTACTGTATTTTTTATCAAAATCCATTTAAGTTTTAGCGTGAAAGAGTAACAAACATCCATCCATACACACAAATTTTCACATTTATACAATTACTAGCTTTTGCCCGCGGCTTCGCTCGCGTTAGAAAGAGACAAAAAGTAGCCTATGTTACTCTCCATCCCTTCAACTATATCCACTCAAAAAATCACGTCAATTCATAGCTCCGTTTTGCCGTGAAAGAAAGACAAACAGACAGACAGACACACTTTCCCATTAATAATATTAGTATAGTATGGATTCATGAATCACTTTATTAGTAGCATGCCCTTCATACAAGCCAAAAAGCTCGGCTTATACTAATACTATAAGCCTGACACTAAACAAATATTAATAGTTAGCAGCTATTGGAGAAGTATCAGCTACTTGTTACATGGTCGTGTTAACTTTTATTTACACTTCATAAACCAATCGAGACACCATCATAAAATTACGCACTAAACTCATCGTGCCCAGCCAAACGTATCAACATTGATTTTCTTTTAACATTTCATGTTATTTCCTCAAAAAGGCTTTTCTAAATTGCTTACCTTTTTAATACCTTTTGACTTGTACACTTCTTACTCTGTGCCCCAAATAGGTAATCAATAGAAGCCTCGACCCTTCGAATTTGTACTCCCGAATTGCTTCGATTCTGTTTCTGTACGCTTACTGTCTTGTGTAAGGAAGTATTTATACTCGTATTGCATATATCTATATACATTTATATTATTATTATTAAATGCGACTAGAAGAAGTGATTAAGTGTGGAGTGCCGTGATAGCCCAGTGGATAAGGCCTCTCGGACATCACTGACTTCCGTACCTCGGAAAGCACGGCTGTCATTCTAAGCCTAACCAAGGGGCATCGTATCGCCCAGTTACTGGGTTCCTGAATCCGGTTTTTCTAGAAGCCTACCCCAATAGAGTTAAAAAAGAAAGTTGAAAAAGACTAGAGATGATGAATAACTGACTAAAAGCGATTAGCGTTAATTTCGAAAGACATAAGCCAATTGAAAAGCCATCTCTTTCACATACATTGGAAACCTCTTTGATCGACCAGAAAATAGATCCCGGGTACCCACGCTCAGCTGTCCTGCAACACGAGACCATTAAGCCAATGACACACATTTCAGGTTCCCAGTATTTGCACTGTAAAACAGTGAATAATATCTTATATTTTTTATTAGTTGCTTTTACCTTAATTCAAGGCTTTGTTTCTTTCCGGTTTTCCGATTTAAGTAACAACTCTGCCTTTTGAATATCAAGGAATAATTGCGGACTCGTCTTTTTGTATACAAGAAAAACCGGCCAAGAGCGTGTCGGGCCACGCTCAGTGTTAGGGTTCCGTAGTTTTCCATCCGTCACAATAAGAATTCCCACTTATGAGTTTAAAAAAATTACGATATACGGTTTATGACGTATTAAAAAAAACTATTTACTAGATCTCGTTCAAACCAATTTTCGGTGGAAGTTTACATGGTAATGTACATCACATATTTTTTATTTATTTATCATACTCTTATTTTGGAAATTACAGGGGGGGGACCAACATTTTACCACTTTGAAAGTGTCTCTCGCGCAAACTATTCAGTTTAGAGAAAAATGATATTAGAAACCTCAATATCATTTTTAAAGACCTATCCATAGATACCCCACACATATGGATATGATGAAAAAAAAATTTTTGAGTTTAAGTTCTATGTATGGGGACCCCCAAATTTTTTTATTTATTTTCTTTTTTTTGTATCAGAATCTTAATGCGGTTCACAGAATACATCCACTCAGCAAGTTTCAACAGTATATCTCTTATAGTTTCGGAAAAAAATGGCTGTGGCATACGGACGGACAGACAGACAGACAGACGGACAGACAGACAGACAGACATGACGAATCTATAAGGGTTCCGTTTTTGACATTTGGCTACGGAACCCTAAAAAGTAATAAATTTAGACAGTCTCAGTAGCAGATCATCTTAAAATAATAAACTCGTAGAGGTCATCTTACCCTCGCCGCATCTCGGGTAAAATAATGTAACAATTTGTCAAAAGCGCTTGAGCTTCTGATTGGTTGACTGAATTATCATTATTATCAACAACGAATCACAGCAGCTTACGCGTGTTTGGCCATTATTCATGTTATTCTTGTTCATATACTTAACCTTTCAATGACCAAGCGACAGCCGGCTGTCGGGCTGCTTGTCTTTCTATTGAGTCTGGAATCTCTTGTGTTTGAAGATTAAAGCCGACTTGTTGCAACTTGTTATAAGTTACTACAAGTGACATTTATATTAATTTCTTTTAATGTTTGTTACTAAACATTCTTTGTCGAATCTGGCCCAAGTACAATACTAGAAAGTTACTACTTAACTAACAATGGACTAAGTAGCCATTCAAACATCAAAATGTCAATCAAAGTGACGAACAAAACTTTCGTAAGTAGATATTAAATAGAATACACGTGTTTCGTCTTACACAACTTATACAAAAACATGTTAAAAATACATGCCTGTCGCCATGACAACGTAATGAAGCACTCACGGGGCGCCCAAGCTAATCTGGAATGAACGATGAAATTACCGAATATTTCAAAAAACAGTTTTAGCAAAATAAGATTTTTATACAAATATTTGTTTCCGACGCGTTTGAAACAACACTGAGACACGTTTAGTCGTAAAATTATACAACATCTTATTTCTTATTAGAAATTAGGCTCAAATCACAAATAATCTTTCGTCGAGAATATTTGTGATTTGAGCTGATAACCCAGTGTTTTAGATCTCACACACACGAGGCTGTAGTTTTTCGGCTATACCTGTTCTTGTCGCAAATATAATTACAGATGCATAGGGCATATTATCTTTGACTCTCAAATGACAACGCATTACTGCTTCGATAGGCGGCGATTAGTATACCTATTAATAATCAACTGTAACCATGTTCGCGTTTCAATGATATAAAGGTAGCACACAAACAGACATATGAAATTTAAAAACCATTTACAAAAAACTTAAAAACATTTAAACAAAACATAATCCAGCTTCACACAGAACCATATAAACTTCTTACTACAGAAGCTTTGTCTATTATCAAGATTAATTGTTGTATGCTTATAATTATGGCAACACACAGTTTAATTTATTATTCACGAAGGACAAACGTAAGCTAAGCCGTGATCACAAATCCTAGCTATTTGTTTTGTTAAAGTGACAATGATGAAAGCTGGGACGATTGTGGCTATTACTGAAAGCGGTATGACATTGCTGGTACCGCCCATTGTAGTACGGGATAACGGTTAGGAGACGTTTGTGAAAGCCCCATGATATCGTGATGATATCGTGAAGATATTTTTTTTTTTTGGTGAGTCGGAAATCATCAAATGACTGCTCCCGTCCTGGGTGCGGCGGGAGGGCATGTCAGACTTTTACTGACTAAAACCCACTCATGTTTCTTCGATTGCCCTATATGTTCCAGGGTCACGGTAACTATTATATTTATAAACATTTCGCAACGTGATGAAGATATGACAGTAGTACAACTTGTGGATTTACAAAATGCTTTGTAATTTTTTGGACAACTTCCCTGGAATTATGGTCGCTAAACCTTACCTGGGTTGTTAGATGAGGTAATTTAGTTTAGGTTATGAATTTTATGAATACTATACATCGACATTTCATTCCGTGATACGTCGGTTTTATTCATTAGGTATTTTTCAGTAGCAACAACTTAGTTAGGGAGCATAGTGCGACACTCCAGTGCGTGCCAGCATGCAGCCGCTGGACCAGGTTGTCATTCGAAGAAGTTTGAAGGTTAATATGGTAGTTAAAGGATCCAATATCTGATCAGTATTAATTGTATTATCCAGTAGCTGGGCTGTGTAATAATCCGAAATGCTGTCGAGACTGAAAGCTAACCTCAAAATAGTTAGCAAAAGATTTGTTTAGCCGCCGTAACCCAAATCGGAACACCAAAATCTTTATTTGACATTTAATAAGAACATCAGTCTTACATCTTTTATATATGTGTTGAATCACCATCACATATTTTCATTGTTACAGTAGGTAGCTATTTGTTCCTCCTTTCTACCAGGAACAATACTGTTTACCTATGTCTTAAGCGCGACAGCTTTTATTCCCATTGAAGACCGTTTCCAATCTAGCCTACGGGCCCTATTGTCTGTGGGCTGTCCCAGGTCCGATTTCGGATGGAATTGTATAGAGACACAATGTTCTCAGATAATATTGTTGAGAACTTGCCGCTCGACCATTGAGGAGGTTGTCTATTGTTTGCCCGAAGATTATATGCCATAATCATCATTTTCCCGAATTTCATTTACCCGAATTTCATTTGCCCGAATGTTTCATTTGCCCTAATAGACATATGACATACTTTTAATTGCCCGAATTTTAGATACCATAAGATACGAATGCCATAAGTATTGTTTGCCATAATTTTATGTGCCATAATAATTATTAGACATAATATTTAAATGGCATAATATTTAAATGGCATAACAAGTATTAGACAAATATTTAAGCCCCGTAATGGTTTTTTTTTTCTGTGCATGGTTGATGGTGGGCTAGGTCGACGGAGCCCCGCTTCGCGGGGCTCCTACTTCTGTGTGGTTTATAAAAAAATAACCACGAAGGGGATGGCGGGGTCTATTCGCTCGCTTCGCTCGCTCACACGACCCCGCCATCCCCTTCTAACCTAACCTGTCCGAGTCGGGGTGCCCTAAAGTCCCAATTGCATCCAATTTCTCTTGATATAAACAACCGTTATACACCCGATGTCGATGGCAAATTATGTTATGGCATATCATAATTATGGCATGTGATAATTAGGACATGTGATAATTATGGCTTACAATGATTATGGCAAATGATGTTATGGTAAGTGACTTTATGGGAAACAATGATTCTGGCACGTGACTATTATGGCAAATGAGAGTAGGGCAAATGAGTATTATGTCGTATGATATTATGGCTGTTGACTATTATGGCAAATGAAATTAGGGCAAATAAAATTCGGGTAAACGGCGGTATACCCATTGAGGAAGGTTCTCTCTCTGATAGATTGATGAATGGGATCCAGTCCTCGAATGGACGTTTATACTCTGCGAAGGATTAGTACAAATTAATTTACGACCGCCCTCTGTGTGGCCCTGACACAGTTTATGGGTTACACTGTTTTGTTTTGTTACTTTTATGTTGTTTTACGCAGTAATATTTTATTGTAATAAGCTTTTCGCTTTTGTTTTTGTTATAAATTTTCTTTTTACGATTCCCAGATTAGGAGTAACAGTAAAGTATTACGTAAACGATTAGCGTGTCTTGTGTTTCTCTTATAATTTGAAACACAAGAATTTCATCACAAATTTCATCGTGTCGGTAACATTTTCTGCCATTGTGAAGAGTTGCTACGTAATTCAAAAATGAATAGAACAACGATGAAGCCCTACATCTCAATAAACAATGAAACCGACTTTCAAGACTTTTTATACGGTAAACATTTCGCTGAATGCAAAACTTTTCGCTGCTTTCATTAGCTTCCTCGGATCCTTTCATAGCGTTCGTAAAACTCTTAGTTACTAAATGTTTCTAAAGCAGTATTATTTTCGCATGAACTGGTAAAAGCCAAGTGCGTTACTCATTATATAAACATGGTATTTTCCAGCAACCCCTCACGCGTGGAAACAATATAATACAAGTACCTATCCACTTGATTTGCGAGACGCTGTCACGATCCAAAACGACGTTTTTTTCCCCGAATGTGAATAAATTATCCGTGGAAATTGGTTCTGAAGATTTAAATATCTGCGACGGATTTTTACACAATGAATGGTATTTTCTTTCACATTTCATATTATATAAAGCAGTAAGTGCTCACGTTTAAATGAAATCTTATCCCATATTCTAGTTGAATAATACGGTTTTATCCGCGTTTAGTAATCTTCGAGTACAACCTTAAAAGCTAAAAAACTATAATACACATCTTTTAGAAGCTTTCAAAAGCAATTGGTTCTTAATTTCAAAAGCAATGCTTTATACCTTTCAATGATTGCCTTACCGAATAAATAGGTACTGTATTTAAGCAACGAAGCTTATTACACAGCTCAGTTGAAACCAGAGGAACTTATTCATTACGAATTGGAAAACAACTCGAGTTTCGCGAAACTAGTACTGGTTGACGGAAGTGCTGTTTAAATCAACTAAATGCTGCATGTTGCATTCAAAGCCACTCTTAATGAAATACTCATAATGCTACTTAATATTTTAATAACTGGAAACGTATTTCAGTTACTGTTGTTATTACTGAAGTGAGAAATTTTGTAGAACTGTGTATTTTAAGAGCTGTACTCGCGGTTTGAACTTTTCTTATTGTTCCAGTACAATGGATCTTAGCATAATGTTATGTCGTCAATATAAGCTGGTTCTATTAACTACGTGAAATGCAGGGAGGTTGTACAATATATTTTTTCTTTGTTACAGCGCTTACCTGAAGGACGACTTTGCAGTGCTCCCGTATCTGGACGCTGGTTTCAATCGGGTGAGTTTATCCATCGACTTTTGTAGAATATCAAGCTTACGGGCCAACGATTTTAAGAGGTGACCTATAGAAATTTGCAATACCGGAGAAAGAAAGAAAGAAATAAACATATTTATTTCGGTCACACATATGAAAAAAAAAACACAAACAGGAAGGCCCAAAAAAGGTCCCTATCTCAACATAATGCTGCGATATTTACACGAAAAAATAACGCAGCGCTGGTATTCTGATAGGCTGCTGTGATACCCATGACCCATACGGAGGTCTTGCAGATAGACAAATGTCTCATATGTACCAAACTGGAACACCAGAAACGCTTTGCAACAGAATATAGATACGAAAATACCCAACTACAGCAGACAGCACTATTGCTAACTACAAAACTATTTTATCCGAACGTTAGCTATATGCGAACTGCTGATCAAAAGCTTACAATTATGGAGCAGATGGAGCTTCATGAAGAGTTTTGAACCTGTCAGACCAATTTAAAGTTTAAATTGCGTTATCTTAAAAACTTTTTGTAAAGTTTCTTTTTAGACTTGTATTAAGTATTGAGTTTCTAAGATTATGGGCACAAATGGGCTTTGAATTTTGAAAGCTGTATAGCAAAATTGCTCTTAAATTCACACACTTGGTCAGAATATTTTCTTAAACCTTCGAATACACGTGATTCAAGACACAATAGAAAGATAATAGCAGTGCGACAGCCGGCTGTCACTCGGTCGTCGAAAGTTAAATGTAAATAAATCTTTATTTCTCTATTTCTCTTAGGTTAAAAAATACTATTGAAAAAAAGCTTTTTTTTTTAAAAAGATAACCGACTTCAAAAACTAAAAGCTCAAAAATAACTATTTCGGAAGTCGGTGGCAACACAAATCGACCGGCAGAAGAGAAGCCACCGACTTCCGAAATAGTTATTTTTGAGCTTTTAGTTTTTGAAGTCGGTTATCTTTTTTTTAAAAAAAGCTTTTTATTTTTCACTTTTTAGTTAGAGTCTCAGTGTCTGACTACGTTTTAGGGTAGCTCTCAAAATAAACTTAAAATCTTATAAAATGAAGACGGCACTATGCGCGCAACGTCACAGGTTATCCATTAGTGTTATATACTAAAACCTTCCCCAGAATGTAACAAACACTTTGCTGAAAACCGCATCAAAATCGGTTCATCTAAACGCGAGATAATCGCGGACAAACATACATACATACATACATACATACATACATACAGGTCGAACAGAGAACCTACTTTTTTTTGAAGTCGGTTAAAAAGTGTTTTCAATGCTTCAATTTCAATCTCACGGTCTTCCTTCAGATTGATACTGAAACTTCAATAAAGCTAGCCTGGTTATACAAATAGCTAAACTGTTAAAGCATTTCCTTTCGCCTCTTTGATAGCCATGATGTATCGGCGTAGATATTGGATGGTTTCACGCTTTCACACCGTTTTAATAACGTTTTATAACTGACAATGAATTCTTCATCTTTATTGGCGTTTCCGTGCGAATCCGTACTTAATATTATAAATGCGTAAGTAACTCTGTCTGTCTATCTCTTCTTCACGCCTAAACCACTGAAACGATTTGAGTGAAATTTGGTACAAATAGTCTGGGACCCGGGAAAGGACATAGGGTAGGATAGTTTTCATCCCAGAAATCCCCCGGGAACGGGAGTTATTTCACGCGGACGAAGTCGCGGGCAAAAGCTAGAGTACAGTTATATAAAAATACGCAAATGTTTAAGAAAATCATTACAATATGGAAATCTCTTCGCTACCATTTCTCAGATCAAAACTAACCTGACCTCGGCGGTTTCTCCCGCGTTATGATCATTGGTTTCTGCTTGACTCCCTCGGGTCATAGTGTGATGTTGTGTAACCTATGTCATGATATTCGTAAAGTTTCAACAAAACCGTTAATTTTTTTTGCGTTTAAAAGAAGAACTAATTTTCATGAACTGACCACGACATAATATACTAACTCAATATAACAAGACAACACACAAGCACTTAAAACTTTATTTTAAATTTCAGCTGATATTTGAAGATTTTTTTTAAACTGCGCAGAGCTATGACATTTTTGTCAAAATTCAAAAAACCAAGCAAAAACTATTGTTTGAATTAATGTCAATCATTTTCGATAGCATCAAACATTCTGAAAAATTACTATTATTAGCTCAAATTATACAGTTATTTTTATCTTTAAAAGGAATCTGTATCACGGCACATTTGAAAAGATTTTTTCTTATAATTTTATTGATAATGTAATGGAGCTTGATTTAGAAAAGCCCTGCGGTATTATAAAATTCACTGATTTTTTCCGTTGGGATTCCATAATGGAGTTTGATAGTGCTTCAATATTAAGATCATCGAAATTTTATTTTGCTCCTTGCAAAGTTATCGAGCAATATCTATGTACATCTATGTAATATTAATATGTAACTGTTTCACAGCTTCTTTTGCGTGAATATACTATTACGAACTTTGAATATGTCAAACTTTCCTAATTTTACCTCCCTAACGAGCGTAAGTTTGTGAGTTGTGAATTTGGTCGCTTTTTCACTTTTGCGTTGCGTTCTATGAAAGCGACCGAAATTCAGCGACTCACAACTCACAAAATTACGTTTGGCCTACCCTAAAGGGGAAATTTCCAGAACTCCTTTCGCCACAGTAAGTTAGTCAGTCATTTTTAACTGTGCCTGCCACTTTTTTCACATGGTGGGTTACAGCAGAAAAAAAAGGCAAATCAAGCAATTTTCGAGTTTTGAATTTTAAGAAAATCAAAGTGGTCCCTGGTAAAAAAGGTTGGAATCCTCTAGCGTAATCCAATGCCATAGAAATCCAGTTCAATAACGTAACACACACACTTAGGAACAAAATCAAAAACCTTCGCAAAATGAGCTAATCACAAATAAACACTTAACACTAAACGCCCTTGTTTACCCTGTACAACAATATTATTACCATAACACTGGTACTTCTTACCCTGGTTCCATATTTTACGCGGCTTCCAGTCAACGTGAGAACAACAGGGTCGAGCAGAACGGTTTACAATGACTTCAGTCAATAGCAATGAGCTTATGTAAATGCAGGGCAACCTTTTTCTAACTACATATGTTAGAGACGGCTTCCAGTCTTACAATAAATTACTAGAAGCGACTGTCCATTAGACCATCACAACCCAATTGCAAAGAAATACAATACTCCTAGGTTAGACTCTTAATATCACCAGACATTTATCCTCCCACTGCTGCTGTTTTGCGATTAATAAGTTGAAATTAATATTGAAAGAAATATTGCCCTAGACATATCTCAACATCTTTGTCTAATCCTAAACATGTCTCAACAACAAATCAATAAGTTTATTTTCTCTTCAATGAGCCCACGGCCGAGGAACTTTGCGCTACCCATAGCGCTACCCCTGTCGAAGCACGTTGCCTTTATATTATGTGACATTAGACTTGTCATTATGGAGAGCCAAGTGGGCTACAAGATTTGGGCAGGATTTTTTTTCACACGCGTCCCCAGCGATTGTAAGCCCGTCTTGATTACTGCTCAAGACCCGTAGATCCATAGCTTTTATTATCCTTTCGACGATCACGTGACAGCCGGCTGTGGCGCTGCTATTGCCTTTCTATTGTGTCTCAAATCACGTGTGTTCGAAGGATTAATACAAAAATTTCACAAAATAAAACAACTAATCTTATTTAGCGTTAGTATATTATTCAAAAGTGTTACTATTTATAAGTATTTATTTTCATGAGAAAATAGAACCCTTTTTTACACTACAAGAATTTTACAGAAAATCCCAAATGCAGCAGGGCTCAAACTGAACTGTGACACCCTCGACAGGTGATGGTGGAAACCCTGAGCGGTGCGGCGTGGTGCGCCGAGGTGCTTCAGTCACGCGCCGCGGGCGCATCCGTGCGCGCGCATGTGGCTGCTGTGGCCGCACTCGCCGCCGCCGCCGACCGCTGTCGCGACCTGGTCGCTGTCACCGACGACCAGCAGAGGATACTCGTAAGTACCTCTCAAGACGAGGATCTGTCAACGTTATCAGGGTTGACAACGATTTTCAAATTTCACTCAAAATGTTTTCTTCAACAGTTGGCCAACAAATCCTGGTGCAAGGTTTTGGGTTGGCGTGTGGACGAGGGTCCCAGGCTGTTGTGTGAGAGTGCTGGGGGCGAAGCCCTGCGTCTGGCCACCACTGGCGCCCGCGACTGGGAGGCGCCCGTGACGCTGCGCCGCCGTGCCGCGCCTGATCCAATCCTGCTGCCTTGCCGAGGAGCTGCTATTGGACTCACCAAGTAACTATGTCTCTCGCTGCTCCTAAAATTATTGTTTTAATCATTTCAATGCGGAATCAGTTATCGTTGAATTTTTCCGCCTGTTTTGAACACCAGGCGCTTTTCTGATAACTCGCAGAGAGACGGACTTGTAAAAAACACTATAACTTTGTTCCATATGCCTAATTCAATATTATGAAGTAAAATGCGTCTATCTAGGTTTTTGCCATCATTACCCAAACCAACTACGTAACTGGAGTTAATTTTATTGTTCTAATTAAATACTTGGTTTATACAAATTATCTCAAACAAACACCGCTTGCTTAATTTCCTTATTTTGTGACATGGAAATATTTTTAATTATCAATAAAAAACAAGGAATTTGTCCATAAATATTCCTTATTGTGTAGGTTAAATTATTAATTGGAAATCATTTAATTAATCTATCGTAAATGAAACAGGAATATGTTAATTTAAATAATAATATTAATTTACAAACAATAATATCATGCGCAGTAGCAGTCCCCACATATGCGCTCAGTTTACAATCCTGTGGTTGTTAGTGCTGACCACAGCTGTCACAATCATAACCTACTCAAGTAGTCGTAACTGATATTTTATTTCCTTCAAGATATTTTCAACTTATCTATTTTCCGAATGCATCTAAGGTGCATTCAGACACGCTTAACCGCTAATTAAATTGATAATACCGTTACCTATTCTTGAACACCACAGGTAGGAACGAGCCTGATAGGAATCTTAACCGTTGTATTACACTTACAGCCCACCAATGTTAGCCAGGTTGTTTATTCTTATGTATTGTTTTCCAGGGGTACTTATTTCTTTCTCTCTCTAACTCTTGTCTCTTTTCCCCAGGAGCACCTCACACATAGTGTTCGTGTGCGAGCCGACTCACGCGATAGAGAACGAGCGTGGTCGAGGATCTCTGCATTCGATTCGGCGAGGATCTCTGGATGTACGCTCAGTGGCGTCTGATGGCTTGCGACGAACTTCTCTTGCCAAACTGCAAGGGTTGCCGCTTGAAGCTCCTATTACGAAGGTATGGATATTGGAATGACTAAATTTTAAAATATTAGTTTTGGTCTAAATAAGTAATGTGTTTAAATGGGTTTCTGGCGAGAATGACTTGTTTTGTCATTGTAATGCTGTAACATCGGCGACTCAACTCAAGAACTAGATTATAGCAACTTCCATTAGAATAACAATCTTTAAAATCTAAAGGCTTGCTTAAACTTTTACGAGTTTTAACTTGACAAAAGTCCATACGAGATCAAAATACAACTCAATATTTTGCGCGCAAAAACTTGTGAAGGAAGTAATAAACTATGAAGTCTCCCAATCACTATTGTTATGAGAAAAGTTTACAGCTAGTAGTTACGGAAAGATAAAAGATACAGCGTGTGTCGATGTATATAAAAGAAATTATAGTTTTATGCGACACACGTGGGACACTAAATTTTATTACATATTTCATCAAAGAACATTTCATACGATATATGAGTCTCTTTATGTCCACATATTAATATTGTTTCATGTGTTTAGTTTCAGCTATCTTTATTATTATTATCGACTTTCGGCTACCTTGATAGAGTTTGTGGGAAATTAGGTTTCATATCCGCTGATAGTGGTAATGGAAAATAGTGGTTTTTACATGTAATTCAAATTCTCTCTAGCTTTTCTTATCTCACTTCTATGTCTCGTGTCTTTTCTAGTCCATACCTGAACGTGATTCACACAATCCCTTTGTATTTTTACTATAAAAGTTACTCGTCAAATGATATCATTAAATAAACAAACTTGCAACACATGTTGTTAGCAAACAATGATTCAGTTTATATTATTAACGTCCTATATGTGATATAGGTACATGAATAGTAAAGCATCGCCCGATAAAAAGCTGTGAATCAACTGCTTTTATTTTACAACATTCATCAACTACGGTCGTAAAGAACATGTTTCTTGTAAGCTTCTTTCTCTAAACTGAAAAGTATTGTGACAAGTTATAAGTTATATTGTCATTCTTTTAGGTGATATCTCTGTTGTCCGCGGCAACGGAGGGTGCTCCCCCATCCACAGTGGCGTTCATCGAGAGGGCAGTGGACATGCTGAGGACCTCCGAACTGTACTCTCCTCAGATGAGAGGAGGAGATGACCCCAGAATGCGAGGCGTTGAAGACCCCATAGCTATTGATCTCGTCGGAGCCTTACTAGCGGTATGTTATACTCAACATTGAGTGACTCAGAAGTGGCTTACTACCAGATACCACTAATCATTATATTTATATTTTTTATTCACAGTGTGTAGTCGTTCTTACAAACATGTAATGCTACCCCGCACACATACATAGACTGCAAAACAATATTAAAATTGATGTTATCTGTCCATATAACGATGATTGTGACGAATCTAGGTATTACCTATATGTAGATGATATGATATTTACATTAAAAGTTTAAATTATTTGTGTATTTATTATTTTTGTTTTTTATGTTATATGATTGTAGATATTTATTATTTGAAGTTATACCTATATGCATGTAGAGTTGTTTCTGTATGTACTAACAGTGGTATTTATTTGTTTACGATCCTGTTCGCGTTGGGAAGAGGGAGCAAGTGAACACTAGCCTATTCTTTATGGTAGGAGGTTTGGAATTACAAATCTGTCTATGTCTATACCTTCAAACATATAGACTTTTTAGATTGTACTACATAGATCTTTGTGATTCATGCTTTCGTTTCTCTTTACACAGGGCTCATTTTCAAGTATTACTATTGTATTATATATATTTACCTATTTATGTATCTTTGAACTTTTTAAAATTTATTATACTGGTCTATAATGTCACAGGTAACAGTATATTCACATTTTATATATTTTATGTATTTTTATGTTCACCTTATTTGTGAAATTAGCTTTTTACCTTAAAATAGGGCTAAATTTTAGTATACCTACATTAATGAAATGATCCCTGGGTAACATAATTTCCACCTAAGTCTCAATTCTGTCAAGCCTTTTGGCATGCTTCACTATATTGTGTTTAGCTCAATTTTCAGATTTTTTTCTAATAATTAGTGATCTCGCGCACTAGGTGATAACACCCTATTAGTAGTCGTGGTTACAATCTTGGCCTTACAAGCATTAATACTAATAAATACTAATAATAATATACTAATTAATATTAATTACTAATAAAATAGTTTTAGATGAACAGCCCAAACTCGCGACCTTCTTATCATCATAGCCGCGTAGTGCGCGAGCTCCGTTTGAATTTCATATTTATCATATTTAAAAAATAAACAACACTAACCAAATCCTTTAACTAGTCATTCGCGCATTTACTAACGTAGAATCTATTTATTTTATAACTAATCTTGTAAATAATGTTAACTCTGCATAAGTGAAATAAATAGGTGATATAAATGCAACTGCGCCAAGTTTTTAAAATAATTAATGCTAATTTGTAGGTTGTGTAGATAATATGACCATATTGTGGTCATATTAAATAAAATACTGTTTATTTTAAAGTAAAACTATAAATTCCATTTAAACTATAAAGTTAACTTATAAGATTTTTGAGCATGCTTCCAATCTTTTAGCCCACAGTGTGTAAAAACACATAAAAAACTATGTATGAAGATATTAAGTAATTTAAAAATATGGTGATTTTATTTCAGCAAGGGCCTTCGAACACACTGTCCTCTCGTCGAAGCAGCAATGATTCTACAGTCGTCAGGTCGCAAACCAATAGGACTAACATAAAGCACAAGGTAACCCAATCAAATTTTAACTTTGAGAAACCCATACTGTTCTGATTAAATTCTATATTAAGAATTTGTCTTATAAAGGGATTACACTTCAATTGGATTCCCGAGGTCTAACTTAATTACGATCTTCTCTTTTTGAATCTGAATTATATGTTTAACTACTTGTATCGTGAATTCAATCTTCACTTCATTAGACATCTCGTAAAATTTTATGGCAGAACGATTGTGTTGGAGTCTGGAAATCTACCTGTAATCTACATAAAAATTGCATTCTACATATTTGAATGACCTATAACTATTGAAGGGGATATCATTTTTTGGCGCTCCCTGATGGCCTCCACCAGAAGCCTACAATATTATTTTTAGTTCGATTTTGACTATTACCATAAAGTTTCAATACTGCCGTACTGACTGACAAAAAATATTTTTGATTCTCACTCATTCATAAATAAGTGAGAAGAATAAAAAACATCATAACATAATATTACTTACTTTCTATTGAAAAGTTATATTTAGAAAACAGGAAACCATACTTTTAGATGCTCATTATTAACTTACATATTCAAATGCCCTCCTACATATCTGTCAACCCACGCAGCCGGCGTAGGAAGAAATACTCCTCGATTTTTCATTAAGGAAATATTTCAGTACATATTTTCCTGTTACAGTTTTATTTTGACATTCGAATACCTAGAAGCCATAAAAACCGGTCGAATAGTTCGTGATCTATTCGACCGGTTTTTATGGCTTCTCACACATAAAGGGTAGTTTTTCGCTAGATATTAAATATTTTACGAGATAACTGTACATATTCAAAATCTATGAATTTGATGTCCAACCAACAACACACAAACAACACACTACAAACAGACAGACTCCTAGTAACGAGGCCGCGTTTTGCGGTTTTTTTTTTAATTATCACACAAAACTACTCATTTTCAGACAACAGGCCAGCTCCGTGAGCTTCTAGACACAGCTTTAAGCTGGGACTTCGAGATCTTTAAACTAGAAGACATGACACGCGGCCGACCGCTCGCACACCTCGGCCTTGCGCTCATGGGCGGACGCTTTGACGTGTGCGCTGCGCTCGAGTGTGACGACCGAACCCTACTGCACTGGCTTACCATCGTGGAGACCAATTACCATGCTGTCAATACGTATCATAACTCCACGCATGCTGCTGATGTGCTACAGGTACATAGTTAATTTTATTTTGTGTGAGTAGTTATTTGGACGATCAGCAGTCGAAATAACAATTCCAAATATGCAAAGTCAAAATATGAAAAAAATGAGAAACAAAATTTTTGACCTGAGAAACCATTTCATTTGGTTCGACACAATATTCCGTTGAATGGCTCAACGAAAATAGGGTGTTCCTCAAGGTACTATTTTCGGTCCAATTTTGATTCTAACTTCTGCTTTTGCGTATTCCAGGCCGTAGCATTCTTCTTGGAGAAGGATCGTCTGAAGTCAGTACTGGAACCACTCGAGGCCGCTGCTGCTCTGATAGCAGCCGCGGCGCACGACGTGGACCATCCGGGAACGTCGTCAGCTTTCTTATGCAATGCTCGACACCCGCTAGCTGTACTATACAATGACGTCAGTGTGTTAGAGTCACATCATGCTGCCTTGACCTTCAAGCTGACGCTTAGTAAGTACAATTTTTACAATAAGTGCATCTAGTATTCTGTTATGGTACATTACTTTTTAAACCAGTTGCAGATACAGAGGCTAATGCCTCTGGGAAATCTATTTAGGGATTCTAAGCCTTGGAAATTTTCTAGGTATCAGGCAAATTGTGTTTATTTAACTATAACATCAACACTAAACCTCCACAGACGACGACCGAGTGAACATCTTCAAGAACATGGACCGCGACACGTACAAGCAGGTGCGGCACAACGTCATCGATATGATCCTCGCTACGGAGATGACCAAGCACTTTGAGCATCTCGCCAAATTCGTGAACGTCTTCTACGCCAAGTCTAGTGGCAGTAAGGAAGATAATATGCATACAGATGTGAGTAACAAAGTTATGTTTACCGTGACTTCATAAGCCATAATTATTTCTTACAGTGTAAAGTATTATGCTTGAGGACGGCCACGGATCAGTTTTTAACTCGCTTTTATTTTGTGTTTTCTTATTGGTTTAGTTATTTAGGGCTTTTAAGCATTTGTTTGTACAGGGCAATGCCTTATAGGAGTACGAAATTGAAATGGTAGCTACAATTCAATAAGCTGCCGTAAATGCACATTTGTGCAAATTCAATTTTACGTGCACATTCATAATGTTATGAACTATTTATTTTTATTTTCTACAATTTCCAGCAAGAACCGCTAGCTCTGGATACGACAGCGCTGTCGTTGCCGGAAAACGTGGTGTTAGTGAAGAGGATGATGATAAAGTGTGCTGACGTGTCTAACGCGTCACGGCCACAAAAGTTCGCCTTCGAGTGGGCCAGAAGGTGAGAACCGTAGTTTTATAATCTCTCAGGTTAGGTTTTAGACCGGCTTTAAAGGCTGATTCGTAACTATTAAAATCTATCAAAATAAGATAGATACAAAGTTACATTCAAATCTCATCATTCGGTAAATCACATTGGTTTTTTTTTTACCTTGCCGATTACTATCGGGCAATTTGATTGTATGCTTTCCATGGTTCACATGCCCGCTTCGCGCTTTTGATAAAGGGTTTAATTAAGCATCTGTGCGTCCCTCTTTTGTAGCCCGATCAAACAGAATTTATGATCAATCCATAGCTAATAGATATCAGAATGAATTTAAGCAAGTCTGTTTAAACTAACCCCACGTGTTCCAGGATCGCTGAAGAATACTTCCTTCAAACCGACGAGGAGAAAGCAAAAGATTTGCCGGTGGTGATGCCCATGTTCGACCGCGCCACCTGCTCCATACCGCGCTCGCAGATCGGCTTCATCGACTATATCATCATCGACATGATGGAGGCCTGGGCTGGTAAGAACTTTTTAAATAAATATTCCGATAGGGTTTCAAAATTTCCCATTTTCATTTTGGACTTAATTTATGCGTTTTGCTGTTAATAGTCAGAAATTAATAGTGTTACTAATTCTGCTTACGATTATTTGCAATAACCCGCTTGCCGTTGAATTAGATAACTACTGCTAGAATTCCACCTTTTGGACCTTGTGCCAACCTATAAATTATTTACCCATTCATACCTGTGGCTATGGTATATTTCTGATGATATTTCTACATCAATTGCTTGACAAATTCCACCTTATGGACCTTGTGACAACCTATAAATTATTTACTCATTGATACCTGTGGCTATGGTATATTTCTGGTGATATTTCTACATCTAACAACTGCCTAACATTCAGTTACATCATCCCTATTTTCGTCAGAAGTATTGGGAACAGCAGCATAATAATTGCAACGAGGTATACCATATTCATAACAAGTCAAGCTAACTAACTAAGCTAACAAGTAAGCACCACACTTTCTTCCAGCATTCATCGACATGCCGGAGCTGGTGAACCACGCGCGCATGAATCACGCGCGCTGGCGCGAGCTGGACGACGCGGGCGTCACCACGCTGGCCGACGTGCGGCGCGCGCAGGGCCGCCAGGCCGTCGCGCACTCCACCACCGAGGAGTAGCCACAGCACCGTGACGTCACACGACTGTTCACGATAGCTAGAGAACGCGGGTGCACCACGTACGGATGTCAACGTTATAAGTCTGAAACGGATCATAGGCAAACGCCTGACGGATGTGTCCGATAATACGCTTATTTTATACTTATATATCCGTGTTAGTGTGGATATCACTAATTATAATTGTTGATATCTACTTTTTTAAGTAGTTGTATTTATTAGGTAATATTTGAATGCAAAATATTTACTGCATCGATGTATCATTGGATTTTTTCATTATTGTCCACAGATGACATGATTTTGTCTGGCTTTGTGTGTACTTAAATGTTTTAACTTGTGTGATAGAATATGTTTACTAGTGAAGTGCTGAACTATACTGTATTGGCCTTGTTAGTAGTCCTGGATTTATCGTATTGAGTATGTCGAGTCAGGAGTTCTCATATAAGCTTATATTGTCCTATTAATAAAAGCGACATACGACATGAATACCAAATGTATAAAACGTATGGCATAAAATATATAATACGTTGTATTATCCAATTGTTGTCTCTATTATTGTGTCGTCTGTGGAATCACTAGACAATCGGCATAATCCACTAATTGTTGTATTCAAGTTGCCATACACACGGGTAGGTCTTAGTTACATAATATGTAATGTTATAATGTTTTACATGTCCGTGATATAAGTGCCATATTATCTATTGGCCATGTTTCATTAATTTAGCGGTGTTACGATCATTTCTCACTGCATCCCATGACAGTACTCTTATCACCACACCTTACCATTTAATTACTGATAGGATAAATGATTCGTGAACCGCGAGGGCGTGTAGTCGCTTGACTTTTCAACCGTACTAAGATCGATGTAGGAATACGTTTACGCAGTCTGGAATTCCCCGTCAATCACAGACCCTACATCTTTAACGCCCTCTAAGAATCGTACCAAACTTTAAAAAGTATTTCTCTACTTCTTATATCGTTATACTATTGAAAAATTGGTCCATTTATACACTTGAGCTTTCAAAGAATTCCTATTTTTATAAAAAAAACTTTTTTGTAGTGCACACTTTCGGCCTCAATCATATCAAAATTTCAAGTTTTACGAATGATTTTGATAAAAAACTGTTGAACAATAAATCTACCTAGACTCTTTTGTTTCATTCCTGGGGAATATTTTATAACATTTTATACTTAACAAATTATAAATGTTAATGTTATTTATTAATAGATATATTAGAACACTTGAATATTTCTTTAATAAAAAATAATTTATTGTATTCGAATAAGGTCTAACATATATGTAATAGCGATTATTGAATTATGTATTCGTCTATATGACGCTGGTATTTAAGAGTTGTACTATAGTTGATACATTGTATTGAGATCAAAAAATACGCTTCCTCGTGCTCAATGTCAATACATAGCGGTCTAATGTTAATGTTATACATACCTACTTCAATATATTCGTCAACTTTATACATATTATTACGTAGTTAAATTTGCTACTCCATTATTGTATTGTATTGAATAGGTCACGGTGTTCAATCTCATATTATATTAGTTAATGAATAATATGGAACCTACCAAAATGTACTTTTTTCGCCTACTAACAAATTCTAATGATCAAATTAGTTTATTTTTTGTTATAGTTACATAGCTCAATTTAATTAGATTTTAGTGATTATTAAATCTTGATTTGGGATTGTTACGGTGAATGATTTCGTCCTCTCCCAGGGTTTTATTGTAGTCACCTTACCAGTGGTTTGTTCGTGCTTAAGTTATTGTAATAAATCAAGACCTAATCCAACAGATTTCTATTTATATTGAGTTTAATGTAAGTGGGTGATGTTTGAGAAGTTATAACTTAAGGTACCGGGGGCTGGACCCCATATTTAAATGTGAAGAATAGATAAAATTACATTGTTGTGAATTTTATATGCGGAGACGTGTGCTATGCATAAATTGTATAAGTACCAATTAATTAATGTTAATGTAAATGAATAAAGATTTAAAACGATTCACAGAGAAGTGACGAAACATGTCTTGTTTTATTTTTTAATATTATGGTTTCCCCACATGAGCCCGCGCTGCCGCTCGAGTATGCTCGCGGCTTGTCGAGGATTTTCTAAGGTCTCTCTTGCTAAGACTGCTAGAGGCTGCTCGTGAATTCTCGAGGATGCTCGCGACTCCTCAAGGATGCTCGAGGCATCTCATAGGCCTGCTTTCAAAACTGCTCGAGACTTCTCAAGGCTTCTTGCGACTTAACGAGGATGCTCGCGGCTTCTCGAGGCTTTCCCGTAGCAAGATCACTAGAAACTGGTCGAAACTTCTCGAGGCTGCTCGTGAATTCTCGAGGATGCTCGCTTCTCGAGGAGATTTTGTGGCAAGATTAATAAAAACTGGTCAAGACTTTTCGAGGCTGTTCGTCAATTCTCGAGGAAAAGTCTCAAGCAGAGACTTTTTACAACTCATGGACGAGATGCGTGAGACGGGACATAATAATTATGCTACGAGAAAATCGAAGAAAAAAAACAAAAGATTCCATAAAACATTTTATTATAAACAATAATTATTAAAAAAACATACTTTATATAACTTAATACAATTGCAACATTGCGGTATTATAAATGCAATTTCTTTACACTTCCGCTCACGTTTTAACTTTTTAAAGTAACGTAATGTTTACCGTACCTTTTTACGAAATACAAAAAAAAAGTAACCAGTTAAAACAGTACTTAACAGCAAATTATATATTACTTTGAGACATAAACGTGATATCTGTACAATAATTATTATATATTTGAAGTTCATCAGTAACCTATTAGTTTTAATGTATACAAAATGAGATATTCGATAAAAAAGCTGGAATGGAAGTCTGCTTCATACAACAATAATAAAAATATGACAGTAAGAGAAAAGTAATACTAATGTTATTCGTTTATGTGCACAAATAAATAGTTTTGACCAAACAAACTTTAAAAATATCTAGACACATTATTTTAAAGTCTTATCCTGGCGTATAAAATAAATAAATAAATACACAATTCAAATAAAAATGTCAATTCCCGATGAGTAATAAATTTTAAAATAATGAATATTCTGTCACATTTACGTAAGCCAACTCGTCTAGATTCATTTGGTCAAAAACCGAAGTAACATAGTTGCTATATTTAAGAGCTACATTTATATAGTCCCACCCTGTACATGAAAAATGGATTGAGGCTGCGGACTCGTGGTAACGTCAGGAAACACGAGAAAAATCATAGTTAAAAATTTGAATGCCTTTGTCACATATGTATGACAAGTGAGCGCACGCCCTTTACGTCACAAATATGTGACAAACTCAATAAAAAAAAAACAATACAAAAATCTCATAATTATATTGTTTAATCTTATAAATTGAAGCTTCCGCTGGAGAAAAAAAAATGTTGTTACTGACGAAGTTTAGGCATCTCTATTTTTATTTGAAAGTATTTGCGGTGAATTTGGGCTTGACGTTACAGGGCCCGTTAATTCTCTGTAATTGAAAAGGTTAAAAATATAGTGTTCGTGTTTCGACTCGCAGTCCGCCATCCCCGAATCCACAGCCCAAAGAGTGCTAAAAGTACATGTTTTGTTTCGCGAACTTATCTAACTGAACACATCAGACTATCACCGTCCTTGAATATTACCCTCTTCTTCACAAACAAGACCTTCTATAAAAAAGATAAGTACTAATTTAATCTTTCCGTACATGTTTTCTATACAATTCAATAAGTAGTGTAACATTGTTCAGCCATCAAGTTGAATTCGGCGTGACAATCTACTTCAGGTACTGGCACGCGCCTTGAAAATAAATTTCGCCGTGTAAGAGATTCCTCAATCTACACTCAATTATATTTAAAGAGTCCAATAATAGGGTATTACACTGTATAAGAGAAAAAATATAAAAATATATTATTGAGGTAGTTTAAGCAAAAAGCAGCCGAACAGTGTTAGTTTTAGTTCATAAAACTAGAAAATATTTTTTTAAATTCAATTCAAAGTTTTCAGTTTTTTTTACCTGTTCTTGAACACACCGAAATACAGACCACAGACAGTGAGAGCTGTCGACTGTCAACAGTGTCAACTAGACGTCACTATTTGTTTTATTTATAACCTCCTAATACGATCTTTATTATAAAAATATACTTTTTCATGGAAGTTATTGTGAAAGATATTTTAGATGGCTAATGCACATGTGTACTTACATCAAAGTGATATTTACAACAACAGTACAAACGGTACAAACGGGTTTTTATGGTGTAATAGTTGGAATACTCTTCCCACAACTTTTAACTAAGTTTTTCTTAAATTTGAATCAGTTAACACTAGAATTAACAATTATTCCGATGTTTTCACACTTGTGTTCTTGCATTCCGAAACGCACACCAACGGTAAGTCGAACAGCAACTAATTTTTGAGATAAAAACAATAAAAATTATGTAAAGTGTCACAGCGCGTTTGTTTATTTACTGACGTAAGGACGTCATATCGCCAAAGCAAAACCACGCCCACGGCGTTTTCCGTTTTTGGAAATTTCCGCGCGAAATTTGAAAATACAATTTTTAAAAGCGTTTTTAGGGTACTTAGCGCTTAAATAAAAATTTAGGATTTTTTTTAGTGGTTTCTTAGTACTGTAGGAGTTATTAGAAATACTTAAAAAAAAAGAGTGTAATACCCTAATATACGTATTAAGAGCAACAATATCCACCCAACATTATTTATGTACAAAGGCATTTTTCGACAATTTACAGCCAAGTCCCCAATCAGTACGAAAGTTCAACGGAGACTGGCCATATAAATGTTTAAAACTTTTCCCCGTAGGCCCGTTTGCGCCAACAAGGGTTATCTAACTTATTATTAAGTTGCTAACACGGGCGTATTTAGGATATATTTGCAATTTAATCTAGTGCTGGCAACTAGCTCTGAATTAAGTTTTTGGCGCAAATGAGCCTCTGTAGCCTATATTAACGATGCAAGTACACTATCAGTACGGTCAAAGTAGTATTTCTCTCATATTTTCACAATAAAAGCTTTGTACCTACAACAGCAATATGTTAGACAAGTGTACAGCCTTGCCATTACAGTGTTATTGAAAACATAATTAAATCATAGATTTTGCAGTCAGTGCTTTAGAAACATATTTTTTTGACAACATAGCTTATTTTTTTATTGTAACGACTCATTGTTGTGTCATATTTCACAGAATTAATAAAAAAGAAATTACAATATAATTATGTGACATCAAAGAAACGAATTGAAACGACGGCGCTTATAACGTCCTCTCACTCTAATACTATACTATGCGAGTGAAAAGGCATGACAAGCTCCTTCGTTTCGTCGTTATTTTTAATAAAAACACTACTTTTGGTGGCGCGAGTTCTTCATCAACATTTGAGGACATTTAATAATTATGTTTTACGGCAGTTTCTACAAACCAACATTAAAATACAATTTACTGATATCAAGAAACCTTTTTATGAAACTTTACATCAAGTTCTATAATTAAATATTTATTTTAAGCGAAGTAGATTGCTACCTACTTATTACACCAGTCCGAATTTAAATAAAATGAAATTAAAATAGTATAAATAAATCCACCAATTGAAAGAAATTATATTTTTTATATTTTGATCATACATTTATGCTAATTATGACACCGATTTATTCAGCGTAATTAATATTATCAATCAAAGGTTTTATAAACAAGTACAGATAGATATTTATGTTAGCGCATAACAGGCGGACACGTGACGTTCGCTCTCTTTCTCGCGCTTAGCCGACGTATAGCGTTATCTCACTGTGTCATCTCGAACATATAGATTAATTTGTTGACAAAAAATCTCAATTTCTCAACACCAATAACACCATCTTATAAACTGTCTACTTATGCCCGGGTCTATTTTCAAACGAAAATGTCCAGTCAAAATCAGACTCGGGCACCGAGATCGCAAAGAAAATACAAATAAACGGAGTACTATGAAACAGGAATCGTTTACTTCACCCTGAATAAAACCTTTAACATTACATAACACCTATTTAACGTCTAGTAGCACTACACTTCGTTTGATTCTCAGTTCACAGGTGTCTCTTAGCAACAAGGGTAAAGAGAGACAGACGTATTATCTGAGAAGTATATTCGAAGGTATGAAATGTAGTGCCTATAAGGGAATATAGGGTGACAGGTAATAAGTGTACGATACATGTGATTGGACTCATGATAACAAACAATTTTTATTATGGGAACAAAGTCGAAATAGCAAAAAAACAATAAGGTGTTCAGTACATTTATGTTAGCCTAATGTACGAACATCTGTAGCCCAATTCACGTAATCAAAACCGTAGCGATATCGTAGCGACTAAGTCGTCAAGACCATTTTCGTATTCACATCCGTCAACGATTGAATGACGATTTAATTAGCTGAATACGCATCAACGACACTTCGATCCAGCGACTTTAAAATCGGTGTCGTTCTAACTCGACTGACGGATGTGTATACGAAAATGGTCTTCTTAACGACTTAGTCGCTACGACATCGCTACTGTTTTGATTACGTGACTGGCTACTGATTGTTTTTTCGCTATTTCAGGTTTGTTCCCATAGTAAAAGTTGTTGGTTATCAAGAGCACAATCACGTGTGTAAGTTTCGTGCACTAATTATCCTCTCCCTATAGAATGTTGACCTGTAGTTCAGGCGTGCGATGTTACCGCGTGTTACTCGCGCCGCTAGATGGCGATGGGCTTGTCGCGACACTGTTCCACCACGTAGTTGGTGAACCGCTTGAGGAACTTGGGGTACTCTCGCTTGTACACCGCGCGGAGCACCCCGGCCGGCGCCCAGCCTCCCGGATTCACTGGAAGAAGAACGTAAGAGATAAAGTGACAGCTCAAAATTTAATAAGACTAGACAAATCCTCAGGTACAGTTTACAGGTTTAGTTAATGTATAGCATGTTGGTAACTTTTTTATACATTTCCCGAACCCAAAGTCCAATAAGTATCTGATTTAACCTTTCAACGACCAACCGACAGCCGGCTGTCGGGCTGCTATTGTCTTTCTATTGTGTCTCAAATCAAAAGTGTGTTCGAAGTATTATGACGAAGTACCCTCAATTACATGGAACTTAGGACAGTGTGTAAAAGTCATTGCAGTTAACCGTTAACTTATTTATAATGCCATCGAGTTTTGTAACTTTCAGTAAACGTAGGTCGAAAAACGGAAGCTCACTGGAGTGTCACTCACTATTTTTATATTAGCAAGGAACAAACAAAAAATATGTGCACGAGAGTATGCAACAAATTTTTTAGGTCCAGAACAATAATCACAATGATAGAAAAACTTGTCATTTTCGGCTTGTTTTAATTTTTTCTCTTTTATTATGACCAGATATTATTGTGACCAATAAAGTATACCTGTGCTACAATAAGCGATGTCGGTGGTGATGTTATTCCTTGTGGGCTGCTCCCCGGCCGGGTACGTGGTGCGACAGGCCAGGCACACTGTCACGAACAGGCGGATACATGCGCCCGTGTTCGACTGAAACATAGAAATACAGACATGAAGAAATATACAGCAAAAAGAAAAGGAAGAGGATATGCGAAAAGCTTTGCTGTTGGAATGTATTAGAAATATATCAGAGTTCCACTGAAGGAATTAGACATTCGCACAATCCATCCGTAACACACGCATCTCCAGATAAACAACGATAGCAATATATTTTTATTTAATTGAAGTTTTGTGACTGAATAGTGAAAAATATCAATGAAAGACCTTACCACCCTAATATTAAAGTTGTTTTCTCTACCGGTGGTAGTGGTATGATTGGTGGTTACCTGCGGCGTATGCATTGTCCTTCAAAAATCATTCCATGATTAGCGATACGTATTTGCTGTCTTAAGTGCAACTAGAACAACGGGTCTTTTTGCGACGCCTGGCTTGTAAGACTCATTTGGACCTTATCTGCCAAGTACTAAGGTACATTTTCCTTACCGGATAATCAGAGTTGGTGGTGGAATGGTTGGTGACGGCGTACGTGTTGTCGCTGGACTGTCGTACGTGAGACCAGAACAACGCGTCTCGTTGTGACGCCGGCCAGATACGCTTGAACGTCTGGTGGAACACCAGCGCGTCTGATGATATCTCTTCGACTATTGTCATCGTTTCTAGTGTGGCTGTGGGGTAAATATGTTGTATTAGTACCTGCTCATTGAAATTAAATTAGTCTTCGTGTGTCCATATCTATATTATAAATGTGAAAGTGCCTCTAATGAGAGTTTTTGCGTATGAGAAATCCGCTAGATGGCAATACGAAGGCGTGAGATCCAACTGCAGCATGATTGGTGAATTTTGACATATCTGTCGATATCATGTCATGTTATTGTCAGATATGTCAAAATTCCCTCATTGTTTGACCGTTTTTCACGACAAAACCTAATCGATTAAAATCAAATTTGGTACAAAGATAGTCCATAGTTTTTATCCCAAATATTCCACGGGAACGGGAACTACGCGGGTAAAACCGCGCGACACCGCTAGTTACAAATAAATCAATACATTTTTTTGATACGGACAAAATTCTTTCTTGTGAAATTTTTCTAATAGTACGTACTGGTTCTATTACTAGAAAATAAAATTAGGTTCATAAGTGAAATAATCACTTTTCGAACAAACACTTGAACTGCTTTGACGTTAAGCGTTATTAGTTGTGCGACAGGCATTACGAATGAAAGTTCAAAAACACGAAATAAGACATTGGAAGGATAATAAATTATCTATTCAAAATGATTTTTCTGAGCAGATGGAATATATAACATAGCATGTTAGGTCCCTGTTCTTGACCAAACTTTTGTCATTTATCACTCGTATAATCTTTGAAGTTATTAATGAGATTCTTCAGCCAAAGAATGGCGAAAAAATATAGTAAATGCGATCCCAACACACAGATGAGATCAATATTTCAACAAGGAAATTAGCATATTTTGCGAAATATAAATTTTATCTATCTTTATGATATTTATGCCTATTGACATTTTTGACAAGATAATCTTGTGCAAAATTCTGCAATGTTTCATTTATACTACTAAAACTTAAACGTAAAATATTTATCATTTTAATAAATCATAAGATCACATACCAAACAGTTATACGAATCATTTATGATTTCGTAACTTAATAAAAGTGTCGCTAAAAATATTGACGACCGATATAAAATGTGCACTTAATAGCCTTAGAGTTGGACTATGGAAGTATTTCAATTAAAGTTTTGAAGATATAGTCTATATATATAAAAATGAAACCCGTTTTCCGTTGTCACGACATAGCATGAAAACGGCTTGACCAATTAGGCTGTTAGGTGAGTAGTAGGTGGGTATTAGGTGGGTAGTAGGTGGGTAGTAGGTGGGTAGTAGGTGGGTAGTAGGTGGGTAGTAGGTGGGTAGTAGGTGGGTAGTAGGTGGGTAGTAGGTGGGTAGTAGGTGGGTAGTAGGTGGGTAGTAGGTGGGTAGTAGGTGGGTAGTAGGTGGGTAGTAGGTGGGTAGTAGGTGGGTAGTAGGTGGGTAGTAGGTGGGTAGTAGGTGGGTAGTAGGTGGGTAGTAGGTGGGTAGTAGGTGGGTAGTAGGTGGGTAGTAGGTGGGTAGTAGGTGGGTAGTAGGTGGGTAGTAGGTGGGTAGTAGGTGGGTAGTAGGTGGGTAGTAGGTGGGTAGTAGGTGGGTAGTAGGTGGGTAGTAGGTGGGTAGTAGGTGGGTAGTAGGTGGGTAGTAGGTGGGTAGTAGGTGGGTAGTAGGTGGGTAGTAGGTGGGTAGTAGGTGGGTAGTAGGTGGGCTGTCGGGTCAGCTAGTAGATAATAAATTACGACTTGAACCTTTCGACTGCTATTGCCTTTTTATTGTGTCTTGAATCACGTGTGTTCGAAGGATTAGAGGCTTTTATAATTACTTTATTGTCGTCTAACGTCTAACAATTTATAAAAATACACAAAAGTTAAAGAAGACTAAATGCCTTAGATATAATTTAACAGTTGTCAAGTTTTTTGTTGTGAAGTGTTGGTATAATTCTTATTCCCAAACCCAATATAGACTATAGCATTCATCAAAGATAGAATGGCAATAACTTGGCATAAAAAATTATATACACCATAGCAGGTGAGACAGGGGACATATTAAAGGCGTAAGGCTCATTCTAAATATTATTTAAAAAAAAACAATACCATAATTTTTGACCAAATGTCTCATAAAATTGATAAATTATTGAAAGAAGAACAAGATCATACCTACTTCACTCTCTTATCATAGGTGAGTGACCCAATGCAACCGAGCGAGCGCAAGGGATTCCTTTTTTCAAACTTTAATGCGATAATTTAACTATGGTTTCCTTTTCGATTTACATTGTTTTATAATTATTTACATTTTTTAGTCTTATGTTACCTTGATAAATCACAAATCTTTATGGCACACTCTCTTTTTAAACAGAATTCTTGTTTTTGTTAGACTAGTATTCTAAACTTAATTTTAAGATTCTAGAAATATTGTGTTAATTATCAAGCTGTACAAAATAGGGAGGGGCGGAGTCTTCTACTAAAGACATTATTTGTCTAAAAGAAGATTCCGAACACAAAAATTGTAAACCAATTATTTGACACAATAAATATTGTTTTATATTTTATTATTATTACCTCGAATATGTCCCTCGACTCACCTAGCACGTTGTATATTTAGGGCTGATTTTTCAATCATCAGTTAACTTCTATCTGAGGAATAAATAGGGTTTGAAATATTTTTTATACAAAAGCTGTCAAAACGTCAAACATACTCTTCAGATAAAAGTTATCTGAGGATTGAAAAATCGGCCCTTAAAAAATTGTATGTTATATACTCACTTTCCCATTCATACCGGTACCGCGGGTTGAAGAAATAATGGCACATCTCGCGCGCAGTCACGCCGCGCACCTTGTGCATCGCCTTCAGAGGGTCGGTCACCATGCCGTCCACCTCCATCTCCCTGAGGAAGCACATCTACTGAGCATCTTGGAGAAGGAAACGTCAAACCCTGTCCGGTGCAAATGGTGCTAATCCTTTTGCTCGCAAAACTATACTAAATCTAAGTTAAGTGCATCTTTCTCTTCCCATTATGTTAAGAAAAGGACAGACATACATTTACATGTCAGTTTAGTCCTGTTAAATTAGCCAGCGCATGAAGTTAATTGACGTATTTCAACAAATTTAGTGGCCATGTTTTTAATAGAGTCTAAATTATCTATAGAGTGTTTTAATTTGACATGACTTAACTAATATTTTATCTTCTGTCCTTTTCTTAATAAAATGGTAAGTAAAAGGTGCACTATATTATCCAACCCTTTATTATCCCACTGCAAGCAAAGGCCCGATCTCATGCAGAGAAGGCATGAGCATTGATCACCACGTTTGCTCAAGTCGAATTGGCGTGTTACTCATAAGCCATCGCAACATTAACATACCATTAACGTGCATACTATACAAATTTCAAGTTATGCATTACTACTTAAACAAACAGACATTAAAAACGCACACTTTGCAGTATCTACCAATCCCAAAAAACCATTTAAGCGTGCTAGTGGACAAATTACAAGTGCAAGGTGAAACAAATATACTGCTTATGTGGCAAACTAGCCCAAAACGGTTATGGTGCTACATCACTTGGTATGTTTGGCAAAATATGCAAAATATTGCAATCCAATTTGAAATTAATTCGAATAAATTAATAGTAGTTTTTGTTACCAAAGTAACGCAAATATGTTACCAAATACTCCATGTAAAGTCGCATCATTATACAAAGCAAACACTAAATACAGACTATCATTAATAAAATACAGCATAACAAAAAAGAGTTTCGAAATATTAGGGTGCTATTATATACAATAAATAATAAACAAGCAGACAAAAATGCTCGAAAAATCTACTCACTACACGTCACAGTGCACTCTTTTTTGTTTAACTATACATTAAAACTATATTCTACCCCCTTATTCATAAACTTGACAACAGGAATAGTACCTAATAAGCAGTATGCAATAGACGAGTCGCCAAAAAAAAGTAATTAGGCCGCCAGATTGTCAAACATTTGTCGATACAGTGCGTTGAAGTTTCGCGTGACGTCACGCATCGGTACAGTTTACTGAACAGTGACGTCACAAGATCCCACTCCTGAACTTAATGCTCTTTATCTATGTATTTTTTAAATAATTTCATCAAGCAAAAAATACGTGGCCCGTATTTTTGGAAGGTCTAACGAGGGACTAAACAGAATGTTATTTATTTTTACTGTTGTCGTCATCCCTATTCAAATCAGGCAATCAGTGTTTCAAAGTAAACATTCGACGCAATCAAATACAGAGCAAAAATAGGCCAAAAGTCTGCACTTCCTGACAGACCTAAGACCAGAAACTATTTAGATTAACTGCCCGCATAAACCTCCTTAGAGAGTTCAGTTACATGTTTATGAATGTAGGGATAAATATAGGTAAAGGTGAAAGAATGTATATACACATACCCACTTCTACAAACATTTTCCACGTACCTCCTGTACATCCTCATGTCTCCCTCCTCAGCGAACAACTGCCATCCTATCTCTCCACCGACGCCTTCAAACGCCGCTTGGATCTGCTCTGTCGATATTCTGTCGATCTGGAATTATTGAGGTACGGTGTTTATTTTTCGATACATTTTACTGGTTGAATGTGTTCCTGAAAATTGCAAAGGTACTTTAACATCAATCGGTGAAGTCTTGTCTTCAACACACGCATCAAAATTTTAATTGAACAGTGTCTTATGTCTTAAAGTCTGCAAAGGTTTACAAACAAGATAAAAGAAACGTTTCCCTTATCTGACCATTAACCCAGAATATTAATATCGCGGTATTTTCACCGTCTTCCTGGCCTGAGGTAGTTTGGATGGCATTAAGTTTTTGGGGTAATGGCAAACTGGCTTTGTTAAAGGCTTGATCTAAATAATCCGTCTATAATAATCCCGACGTAAGTATCCCACCCACCAAGGGTTTATCGACATTCAGTAGCTCACACCGAACAATATAATATTGGACTAAATACACGAGGCCTTAGATTAGAAGTCGATAGATCGATCTGGTAAGCTGGAACTCTGCTCAGAATTTGTTTTCTGATCTTTGCCTGCTGTGTGTACAGCAGGCAAAGATCTGTTTCATAGTCGTGGAATGTTTTAGTGGGGCAGTAAGGGGAAATTTTAATCCCCAATCACAGTTAAAAAAATACTATTACCAAGATTTCATTGCTGCCAAACGATCCAGTTTCTAATGCTGATCAAAAACATCTATGTGGCCAACACGTCCTGTACAATAAAACTATCCAACTACATCGTTACCTCAGCCCACAGAGTGTGCACGGTGAGCCGGTTGTCGATGGCAGGCGGCGGCAGCTCCACCTGGTCGCGCGTGTGCACGCTGGGCGGCACCACGCGCGCGCACCGCTCCTCCTCCATCTTGTCGAAGCCTGTCTCCACTGCATCGTAGAACTCGTCGTCTGGCAGTGTGGAGTGTGGACCCTCCTGATGACAAAGGAGATTAAGTTTTAATAACCAACAGTAACAATTCACCAATTTGCGCTTGTAATCCCAGGTTGTTTTTATTAGAATGGAGCAAAACTGTATCCGAATACTACTGAGGTGGTTTGGAACTTTGGAGGACTTGTAAATATATGTGGGAACGACACATAAACACGGGTTTCTACTCATTATAACAAACCACTTTCAAATGGCGTTGTCCTCTTTTTAAACAGCAGTGCGAGAGCACAGTGAGAACAATCCAAATTGTATGTTAAACGTCTGGATAGAGTGAATTCACTGCCAAAAAAAAGGCAACCAATTAAACAAGTTATGTGCTTCGTTTAAAACCCTACAAACCCAAACCTTACAAAGATAAAAGTAACATTCCAAATATTAATGCGGCCATCCCTAACGCGCAGGTTAGCGCAGACTTATTTAAATGCCCAATTAGTTTCCAGCCGCAACTTTGTTGAATTAAATTAGTCAAACGAAGCTGTGCCCGGGCAGACGAATGCATGCATTAATGCATTTTGTAATTAGAGAGAGTTCAAGCTATTTCTGGTTTTGGAATAGTCTGCATAATTAGCATGTATGTTGAATTGTATGAAATTTATGAATTGTTCAAAATGAACATTAAGGTTTATTATAATGGGGTTATTAATAAAGTATGGCAAAACAGTGGCTACTCGGATATAATTATAAAAAGACAACCAAGTAAACCAAGGCAAGTTTTCCTTTTCTCCCTCCTGCTTTTTTTTATTATTATTTCACGCATTAAAAAAAACCAGGGAAATAAAGCCGGAATTAAGTACCGGTGACATATAGTAATTCCCTTAAACCGTTCACACAGATACACAAATATTATAATCAGGTAAGCGTGTGTAGCCTCTAGATAATTATTCCGCGTCGTTCCGACCTACTTACATGTCACACTGAGGACACGTTAGTAAATGAAATTTGGTTGATTGCGCGATCCACGTGATGGCTCGCATAATTATTAGTTACGTTTGCGATATACAGCTGTCAAGCCCAAGGGCGATGGATTTACGAAACAGGAAAAAATTCTGGATTCAGACTTTGGTGTTAAGTAGCCGGTTTTTTTTTACTTTAAGTCCGTTCATTTGACAAGGAAAGCATGCCAAGTTAGTTCCAATACAATCTATGCTCTGGAGTCTGGGCGGCTAAGGTCGGTTTTACGAAGACCATTTCAAAGTGGGAAGATATAATTTAAACTTAGTAAAATATAATAAAAGGTAAACCCGTAATTAATTTTTGTTATTAGTTTTGGTATTACGCATAAACGAAATAATGAAACGAATACTTTTAATAGTTAAGTACCTTTCAACGATTAACCGACAGCCGGCTGTCGAGCTGCTATTGTCTTTCTATTGTGTCTTGAATCACGTGTGTTCGAAGGTTTAAAAAGAAATAAATCAGGCGGACTGTCAGCTTGTTTCCGATCCAATAATATACAAAGAGTACTTTTTCAGGTCAGTAGCGATCAAAACTAAATTATCCTAAAAATCTTACCAATATTTATGAAAGTTAATGAGGGTATATTGACGTGACAACGTCTTAAATTAGGTTGCGGCTGGGAGTCACTTATGAAAAAGTGTAACGCTCGGTAACGTTACGATGAGTCACCGAACGAGAGAGAGGCCCGCCGAATGCCTTGCGTCTCTCTCCCACTCAACTATGATCGGTAAAAGACGTTGTCACGTAAAATCTTCGCCCGTAAAACCGACTTTACAGGCAACCATTTTTATATTATAGATTGTTACTGTGACGTATTAGATAAATAAAGATATAGTCGTGAACGCCGGACGCACGGGGTGGGGATGGCACTTGCTAGCTGTCAGCCGTGCCGTGCGGACGTGCGATCACGACCACTAAATTACTGAGTGTTGTTTCAATTAAAACCACCCTAACACTTACCCCAGTGACGGTGGACGTCACACGTGGCGACGAGTCTTTGGGTGAGTGTTTTTTTTTACAAAAAGGGAAAAGAGAGACGGAACAGTTCAGTGCAGTCTGTGTACCTAGATATTGCAAATAATAATTGATAAGTGCCTATGGTTGCTTCGCTGTGTGTGGTGTTTCGTGGTACCGGTTTGTTGTGATAGAAACAATGTGTGCAAGCTACAAATAACCTATATCTAATAATCCGTTGAAGTAATTACATGTTAAAATCGGTCACGTTATACACGTTATTACCTACATCAATTTTCGGGTCTACGTGCGTGCATTAAACCGATACTAAATAATTATCTTATGAGAAACGCTCAGAAGGATAGAGTTCTATATAAAACACAAACTTTTACAAAGTGTTTTATTAATAATATTTCACAAAAGTATATTTTAATGTAGTCTGCTTGCGCTGCAAAAAGAATAGTGTCCGTTCGAAAAATGGCGCGCGACCACTAGAGTTGCCACATTCGGAAGATAAAATACATCAAATCATGAGTCGATTTAAAATTACAATTATGAATATCTTGTGAGTTTTAAAGGTATTGTACTATTGATAGATTAGTGTTTACATGAATAATAATTATTAATTAGCAAAAAGTTCAAATAGGATAGGAGATAAAATTAATGACTGTTACAGTCGGCCATCCGTAACATAAACGGGTCCCTTCGTTTAAGCTCAAACTCATTTCAAAACAGACATTAATTTTAACTGAACATTTAATTTATAACCAATCTTATTTTTCAATTTAATTTTATATTGAGAAAAATAAGTCCACTTAATTCTACTGTTATACTTAGATACCTATAGCTAAACAAAAGGAGGCTACTTCATATCTTTCACCATCAATTTGCTTTAGCTGCGTGTTATATCATATCACTCTTACTTGGTTTGATTCTGCTTGAACTCTGTGCTATGACCCTCAAGGACATAACACTCTTGTCCAGCTCGCATCTACCCAAGCTCTGTGCTATGAAACACCCTCACTGATCACATAATCATTCATATGCTGGGCTCGAATCTGCCAAAGCTTTCAATTAAAGTAGGTAAGCCGTTATCCTTATCAGAATGCACTCATGCTCGGTTAGTTAAACCAACTGTAGCTCTGTGCAGGGTATCTCTCTATCGCTCTCCTTTCTAATAGCAAGTATCTCATGTAATTAAGTATGATCGTTATTGTAATTCACAGACGATACCAATGGTTCACTCAACTCAAATTCTCTTATTACGAAATCAGTATAAATAATGAAGTTACATATTTGTAAGATAGAAAAACATATAACAAAACAAAAATGGGTAATAATTATACTTATAAGCACTTAAGAACTATACATGCATAAAGAAAAATTGTTAAGTATAATTCAACCAAGTATTTGTTGGTTATTATGTGGCAAAGTCTATATAATTATTAGTATTATTCGTTCACAAATCAATAAATCATAAAGGTAATTAATCATCTATTATAACTAGATACTTTCGTCACTAGAAGAATACGTCGGTGCATCAAAACTCATCCAGGGGTAAATTTTATCAATGGCTACCACATTCTCATAAGCTTTTCCCTTTCGCGTAAGCGGTGTGTCTACTATAAGAAACCTGTCATTTGGTAAAATCTTTTTGATTCGATATGGCCCTTGACATTTGGTTTCTAGCTTCTTCGACTTTCCTGAAACCGAAGCAATAGCTCTTACTACCCTGACTAGGTCTCCCTCTTTATATTTGTTTGGTGATCTTCTATGCTTGTCAAATCGATCTTTATTTTTGTTTTGGTTTTCTTTAATGCGGTTACTCGCGTCTGACCTAATTCGCTCTATGGGTTCGTTTGTCTCACTGTTTAAAATGTCTTCAGAGACATTATTCAAAATACCTTGCGATGGGTTGCCTAATTTTCGCCCAAACAACAATTCAGCTGGTGATCTTTTTGTGACGTCGTGAATCGAGGTATTTATGCCTAATTGGACATCGGGGAGAAAGGTGTCCCAAATGTCACTGCATTTCCCGTGAGTCATACTTCCCAAAGAGGCCAAAATCGTGCGGTTATATCGTTCGACCTGTCCATTGGCACGTGGAGTCGCGACTGAGTTCATTATATGTTTTACCCCTACGGACTGAATAAACATTTTAAATCTTTTGCTGGTAAAACTGGTACCCCTGTCAGTAATCATCCGCGATGGAGACCCAAATAAACAAAAATAAGTTTTAAAGACTTTAATGCTTGCCTTTGATTTTGTACTACGGACTGCGGATAAATATACATATTTGGTGAAAGAATCCACAATTACTAAAATATACATGTTACCGTGCTTGCTGCGTGGAAATGGCCCGAGATGATCAGCGTGTATGGTATGTAGTGGGACATCCACTTTTGGGATAGGATGTAACATACCCTCTTTAGCGCCAGATGGAATCTTATGGTGCGCACACTCTAAGCACGCGGACACATACTTTCGAATAAATTTCCGCATTTTTGGGAACCAGAATATGGACTTGACCCTTTGCAAGGTCTTCTCAAAACCAAAATGACCTACGTCATCATGGTTGGTTTTAAGGACCTGCCAGCGCACACCTCTCGGGACGAGCCATCTTAATGCGCCATCTTCAATCACCCTATAAACGCGACCATTTTTGACCTGATACTCTTTATGAATAGCTGCAATTTTGGCGGTTTCAGGATCCTGTACAATTTCTTTAATACGCCTAACTTCTTCATCAGCAGATTGAACTGTGGAAATCCAATCATCCACACTGATTTTTAAAATGTCGAGCACATGTATTGGTTCTTGTTGGTCTACGATTGCACCTCTGCTTAAAGCGTCAACATGAGACATTTTCTCACCTGGACGATATTCAATGCTGCAGTCATATTCAAGAAATTGAATCCACCACCGCGATATACGAGGGATTAAATCTCGTTTGGTAAATGTCGACCGTAATGCATTGCAGTCAGATACGATGGTAAATTTTATACCCAACAAGTAAGTGCGAAACTTATTTAATGCGTTTATGACTGCTAGCGTCTCTAATTCGAAGGAGTGGAGTTTTTGTTCGTCGGGGCTAGTTTGACGACTATAATAAGACACGGGTTTCCATGAGTTATTTCCGGTCTTTTGCATCAGAATGCCTCCCAAGCCGAACTTGCTTGCATCTGTATGTAATTGTGTTTCGGCCTTATGGTCATATAGTGCTAAGATTGGTCTCTCAACTAGTAGCCTCTTCAAGGTATCAAATGCTTTTTGCTGTGACTCCACCCAGTGCCAAGCGGTATCCTTTCTTAGCAGATTTGTCAAAGGTCTCGCCACTAGAGCAAAGTCCTTAACAAACCTGCGAAAAAATCCGGCTAGGCCAAGAAATCTCCTAACGTCACTTTGATTGCGTGGCACAGGGAACTTAGACACAGCTTGGGTCTTCTGTTCACCAGGTCTGATACCAAATTTATCGATCTCAAAACCTAAGAAGACTATTTTCTCTTGGAAGAAATTGCATTTCTCCATTTTCAGTGTCAGCCCAGCATCCAGCAATAAGCCAAGGACTTGTTCGAGGCGTTGTAAGCCCTCATCGAATGTCCTAGACGGAATTAAAATATCATCCATGTATATGATCACGAATGGTACTTTACTTTTATTGAGGATTTTATGAATTACCCGTTGGAATACGGCAGGTGCATTTGCCAGTCCAAAGGGCATACGATTGTATTCGTACTGCCCCTCGGGCGTCACAAATGCGGTTTTCTCCTTAGACGCTTCAGCAATAGCGATCTGATGATACCCAGACGCGAGGTCAAGCGTTGTGAAAAGGGAATGCCCAGAAAGCTGGTCAAGTAAATCCTCTATTCGCGGAAGCGGGTAATGGTCTCTTTTTGTGCGTCGATTAAGGGCGCGGTAATCTACGCACAAACGCTTCTCACCCGATTTCTTTTGAACGAGGACAATTGGACTCGCATAAGGCGAACTAGATTCACGAATTATACCATGTTTTACCATTTCCCCCACCAAACCCTGTACGTAGGCACGTTCTGAATGGGAAAGTCGGTAAGGCCGGTATACGACTGGGTTTGAGTCAGTTAAATTAATTTCCATTTCAGCCACAGACGTATAACCTAAATCATGCAGTCCTGTCGAAAAGCAACCCTTATAAGTTGATAATAAAGCCCGACATTTATCTTTCTCACTAACAGTAAGTCCCTCTCCCATTTTGATGGGGTTACCATGAGTTTCATTACCTAAATCCGTATTTATCTGTAGCACGTCTAACACTCGATTCTGAGACAAGGTCGTCCTAGCACGAGAAACCAACGCGTCCTTTTTGAAATTAATTCTTTGAGTACTTAAACTCTGTATTAGAACGTGGCATATTCCATTGGTCATCTGATACTCACCAGGCAATAAATAGTATTCCCTGTCGGGTTTACCTCGTATCGAACCACCAACATAAATGCTACCACTATAATTCGTTTTAGCCTCGACTGTAACAGCTTTAAGCCCTCCTATATCTAATTCAAAATCTTCAACTGTAACGAGTAGAAGTTTAGTTTCATCACTTACATCAACCTTTTCAATTCGTAAGTCAGTAGCAGTCTTTATTATTCTTAAATTGGGTCGTTCCGTAAAACTGTGCCCAAGGAGCACTGGAATATTTATAAGTGAATCATCTACTATCAGGATCTCTACCTGTTCTTCTCTTACATCTTGAACCTCGATTGTAACAAAAGCTTTGCCTACGGGTACATATGGAATACTACCTAATCCTCTTAACAATGGACCGTGTACGGTGTCCCATTGAAGACCAATTTTATGAGCATCAACCTTACGGATAAGAGTAGCTTGACTACCTAGATCAACTTGACAAGCAATAACTGCCCCATTTATTTTAATGCCTAGTCTATACTTGTCATTGCTATTATCGTTTATGGATACTTCAAGAACATTTTTCGGTTTACTATTGTACACATTTTTATTAGAGACATCACCGCTATTAGAATTATTGGACATCTTTTTAGGGCAAGCATTTGAGTCATGTCCTAAAAAATTACATTCAGAGCATTTGGTTACTGGTTTACGACACTGGAAACTCATATGGCCAGATTCCTTACAATTAAAACAAACTAGATTGCCTTTCGGTCGATTTTTCAAAGTTTTATCAACAATTTTAGATTGTGCAGAGCTGGTTAAGGTTGAAGAAGAACTTTGAAAACGACTATCCTTACTAGTTCGCTCTCTCCTATTATACTCATTGTACTCCCTAGGGTGAGATTTAACTGTTTTAAAGAACTCTAAAGTTTCTTCGGGTTTGTTAAATTTTCCTGCTTGAACGCTTAACCGTATGCCTTTGTCTTCAATTCCGAATATTAAGCAGTCTACAGCCTGCTTACCAAATATTTTACATCTATTTAATAGGTTAATCTTAGAAAAATAGTATAGTTCTAAGGAGTCACCAGGGCGCGCCCTTCTATTAAGCATTTCGGTAAGAAGTTCGGCATAGTTTTCAGTCGACGGAAAGGATTCTCTTAACAAAGTCTTCCACTCTTCCCACGAATGTCTAATAGATGGCAAGCCCTGGTACCAGGTCTTAGCATGTCCTACTAATTTGGGCAGGGCATAGTGAACCGTTTGCCGGTCATTCCAGTTATAAATTTCCGCGCATTCATCTACTTTACTTATCCACATCTCTATGGTCTGTTCTCGAGAAAGTGGGTCAAAATCAGACAGAACATTATTTAGTACAGGAAAGGATTCACGATCCCTGCCCTTAAAAATGTTAACAAATTCTTCGAAGAACTTAACAGGCTCCTCAACTCTTGTTCGTTGGGAACCTGGGTTCCTGATGTCACTTCCGAAGGGGCTGCCAATGATTCTAGACGGGGAAACATGCCGTCTATGGTTATCAGGAACATTGTGTGATATCACGTTGCGGCTACGTTGTCTCATCAACTCTTGCTCTAACAAAGATAGCCTTTCACGTAATTCATCATTCTCATCGTTCTGTTTACAAGTGCCACTGCGACTTCGTCGATTGGTTTCTTTACGAGAATGACTACGGCTATGACGGTTGCTCCTAGGTCTACTGCGACTGCGACTGCGTTGCTGATATCCACCATACATTTCCCGACTACGACTGGGTCTATTTACGGGTGAATTACGGCTCGTATTCAGATCCTGATGTACTAACTCACGGTTACTGGGATGGCTGCTTAGGATGCTCCGGACGCGGTGATGGCTCCGACTTCGGCTTCGATCCTGACTTCGACGTCCGTGTCTCACGCGGCTCCGGCTTCGCCGCATACCAACGCTGTTCCCTGCATCACGTTCGACTTCCATTGTTTGTAGTATGGAGCTCCCAGGTGGTACAGGTGTTCGGAGTCTACGACTTCGACTCCGTTGCTCATCAGGGCTACCTCGATCCATTATCTTGAATGTTGACTTGTGGGCGTAACAAAACAATATATTTTGCTATAATCCCACTTCTGAGCTGAGAAACGCTCAGAAGGATAGAGTTCTATATAAAACACAAACTTTTACAAAGTGTTTTATTAATAATATTTCACAAAAGTATATTTTAATGTAGTCTGCTTGCGCTGCAAAAAGAATAGTGTCCGTTCGAAAAATGGCGCGCGACCACTAGAGTTGCCACATTCGGAAGATAAAATACATCAAATCATGAGTCGATTTAAAATTACAATTATGAATATCTTGTGAGTTTTAAAGGTATTGTACTATTGATAGATTAGTGTTTACATGAATAATAATTATTAATTAGCAAAAAGTTCAAATAGGATAGGAGATAAAATTAATGACTGTTACACTTATGTAGGTATGTTTTTAAAGTAAGTGAATACTTTATTCCTATATAAAGAATGTATGTGCAACTAACTAGAGTGAGACTATTCATAAGTACCTGAAAGTGGTTTACGTGAATAAAGAGATTTGAGGTTTGAAGTTCATAACTTAATGTTTTCAAACGTAGCCTATCGATTTCTTCCATTACAAAACTTGTAAGTGGTAAATTTTATTGATCACTACCTGATATTCTAAATTATAACTAAGAAACAAACTGTAAGGAATATGTTTCCCTTAATATTATAATTGGAACTCGTTTCACACTTTTTGTATAACCTTATTATCCCACGTCAATAACATATCACGGTGTGGGTAGGTACCAACGCACATACTATGCACAGCAATAGACCGGTAGGCACGTGAATGCTTCATCTAGTGATATTTTGATACTAGTTATTGCACTGGGCGGGTTCTCTCTTCGCCGAGTAGTAAGTCTAAAAGACTGGTACTGAGCAAACAATAATACAAACAATATATTTACAGTCGTGATTTTCGATGAGCCAAAACAAGTGAAATAATAATAACAGTTATTACTATTATGTATATCAAAGAAAGACAAGGCTTAAATATGCATTTATTTACAAGTAGTAAATTGACAATGTCAATTGGTACTAACGAGAATTATTGAGGTTGTGATGTTACCGACTTGGAGTCATCTCGTGTTCTTGGTTATAAGAACACGTGTATGATCTCCATACTATAATTTAATGACCGTACAATTGTCATTTAAACTGAAATATTATTTTCAAACTGGACATTAGCAGAAATCACCGAAAATTCGGTGGATTGCCATTACAATTATAAAAGTTGAAGTTATCGACTTATCCGTGAACTGATTGATGCCAGGAATAGTTCCCATTTTGCAAGAAAACTAAACAATTAATTTTATGTATATTTTGAGAAATGCGACATTTATGTAAGAATTTATTATTAAAAAAATATAATAATAACAATTAGAGTTTATTGTTTTATGTGTTATTTTCCATTTATGGCACTGTAAGGCACAGTAACTTATTACTTATTACTGTAAATTCTCTTTGTGCAATAAATAATACCTATGTAGGTATAGTATGTACTATAACTGTATGTTGTCACAAAGAATAAAATAAAACACGGTCTGTTTTAATGGCCGTATTACAATTAAGGCAAAGATTAAATATCAAGAATATTAAAATTATTGCAATTCGCTGATGAGTAGGTGCATCTACATACTCAACAGTAAACTGACTGGGTCAGTTGGTGTTAACAAAGTAATGATTAGACACTAGTGACTGATGATGCAGTGGTGCTAAAGACAATTTTGAAACTAGTAGTAACTGATGATGCAGTGGTACTAAAGACAATTTTGAAACTAGTAGTAACTGACGATGTCAGTGGTACTAAAGACAATTTTAAAACTAGTAGTAACTGATGATGTCAGTGGTACTAAAGACAATTTTAAAACTAGTAGTAACTGATGATGTCAGTGGTACTAAAGACAATTTTAAAACTAGTAGTAACTGATGATGTCAGTGGTACTAAAGACAATTTTAAAACTAGTAGTAACTGATGATGTCAGTGGTACTAAAGACAATTTTAAAACTAGTAGTAACTGATGATGTCAGTGGTACTAAAGACAATTTTAAAACTAGTAGTAACTGATGATGTCAGTGGTACTAAAGACAATTTTAAAACTAGTAGTAACTGATGATGTCAGTGGTACTAAAGACAATTTTAAAACTAGTAGTAACTGATGATGTCAGTGGTACTAACGATAAACCTCTGTCGCAGGTCGCCCCAAAAAGTCCCAGATACCACCTCTCGAGACCTTCGAATGCAAAGGCGACCCTGTTTCTGTGGTTTTGCGCTGGGAAAAGTGGAAGCAAGGGCTAGACATTTTCCTGTTTGCGTCAGATACAACCGATTCTGAAAAGAAAAAGGCTACCTTACTTCACTTAGGTGACGATCTGACTCTTGACAAAATTAAGTATTGCTATATAAGCTAGTGGTAGCTAGTGCTATAGAGGCAGTGGACCGCAAACTTACTAACTATAATCAAGAATCCAAAATGCCACTATTAGTAGAATCGAGCAAAAACCAAGGCCTTAGAGAATACAGTATGTTCATTATGTGGTAGCACACAACATTCTGAGTAGAGTAATGTTTGCCCAGCTAAAGTCAAACAATGTTTGAAGTGCAGGTTTGTCGGGCATTTCAGGAATAAATGTAAAACATGGGCAAGCAAGAGAAAACCCCCAATTCCAAACACAAACTAACATCCAAACAAAATTCAAAATTCAATATTAAAAATTCAAAGCATTTATTTCACTTAGACCATTTACAGGCACTTATGAATTGTCAAAGCGTCGGTCGGTTAGTCAGAAAAGAAAAGTGACGCTAATGCCTGTATCAAAACTTAGATCTCTATGGAGAAGGACAGGCAAGAAAGTCCACGGACCAAAAAAAAAAAATTGTTTCACAGAATCTTGGTTACATTATTTTTTGTTGCTTTTACATGTGAAAACAATGTAAGTATGTAACAAAATAAACAAAAAAAAAAAAGTCATGGCAGTTAAGAGATGACCGATCTCAACTGACAGCGCCCGTTCACGCGCATGATGCCTGGCATCAGCACCATTTAGCTCAACCATTTTGAAGGGAACCGATTGATCCAACGCACTCGCCACCATCAGCGAGACTTCTTGAGCGAGCATGACAATGCTCCTAACCACCATGTCTATTTGTGTATGCAGTAAACTATCGTAATAAATAACTGCATCGTATTCAAATTTGCTTCTAAAATTACACAAACCAAAGTTTGGTACTGAAAATAAAAATAAATGGGTGAACTTGAATTACCTATAAAATAATAATAATAATAATAAACGCAAGACATCACGCTATGAAAATAGCTAAAAGAGACTTGACCGCGGTATCTACGTCGGTTAATTGCTGGATTTTTCTGACAGCGAAAGCAGCTGAACTTAACCGCACTGTAAGAGATGTTATGTGAGGGCCTTACTGCAGCTTTGAGTCGAGCGTTATCCCCAAGAAAACCGTTTATTCAACGAATTCTAGTACATCCTTATTCAATACAACATTACGTTTAGTACTTCTAACATTCCGTAAAGTAAATCTTATGCATTTTGTTTTTTCATTTCGTACTAAATTATTTACAGTAAACCAGTTATGAACCCTAAGCATAGCGTTATTTACGTCATCGTGGTGTTGTGCACATCTATTCACTTTAAAAATCAGTGAAGTGTCATCAGCAAATAACACCATTTGAGGTTGGTTTTTCAGCAAACTTGGTAAATCATTATATAGATTGAAAAAAAAAGGAAAGGACCCAATATTGATCCTTGCGGTGCTCCCATTTTTAAGTTTAAGCCCAGTGAATTTACACCATTAATTTGAAACTGCTACAGTCGATCATTCAGATAGGATTTTACTGAACTAAGCGCTAATTTCCTGAGCCCGTAATGCTCAAGTTTTAAAAGAAGTGTTTCATGACTCACGAAATCGAAAGCCTTAGAGAGGTCGCAGAAAATGCCGTCTTGCGACTCTTCCCATGCTGTAAAAATGTGTTTAATTAAAGTGACACCAGTGTCAGTAGTACAACGTCCTCTGGTGAAACCATACTGTTCATCATATAAGATATGATTGCAGTTAAAATTACTAAGCATCTGGTTAAACATGATTTTTTCAAATACTTTACTGAAAACCGGCAAAACAGACACGAGCCTATAATTATTAGCGTCTTTGCTACCTCCGGATTTAAATAGTATGATTACTTTGATGTGCTTCATTTGATCCGGGAAAACTCCTTGATTTATACACAAATGAAAAAATAAGCTAAGCATGGGGCTATTTTCTCTTACCACAACTACATGGTACAACATACATGTTGAAATTTGAATTCCTTGTGCCTGGATTGACGGTGCAATTGATTTTCGAGGTCCGCTACCGAGTGGGCATTATTTATTTGTAATAGTTGATTACTTCAGTAGATACAAAGAGATTAAGGTTATGAAAACAATAACATCTGCTGAAACTATGAAAATATTAAAAGAGTTTTTCTTGATTAGGAACACCATCTAGTATAACCGCTGACAACGGGAAACAATTTGTCAGCGCAGATTTTAGGTCATTTTGTCTCGAACTTGGTATAAAAATACATTTTACAATTCCATACGCCCCTCAACAAAACGGAGAAGTTAAGCGGCAGAACAGGGACATTCTAAAACGTCTTCGCACAAGCCAAAGTCAAATTGGCAAGAAGACTTATTGTTGTATTTATCCATGTACTATCGACAAAATTGAATCATGACCCATTTCGACGACAAATCGTTTGAAACTGTCAAAATAGTAAGACTAGACGTGTGACATTTTTAATACATGTTTACGCTATTGTCGACCTAATTTATTGTCGACATAATTGTATTTAAATGTCTGTAGGATAATAAGCTTATGGTGGGTCATGATTCCATTGGGTCGATGGTACAATAGTACCCCTCACTCGACCACAGGCAAAACTGTGGCAAACCTATTTTTTGTTAGACAGTTTAGGGACAAAATAGCATCTCTTATAAATATAGAAAATCCTTTTACATCAGAGGTAAAGGATAAAGACAAAATAATGAAAGAAAAGGGGAAGGGATATGAGGATAGGAAAAGGAAAGCAGAGGATATGGATATAGGTATTGGTGAAAAGGTGAATATAAAAAATATGACCAAGGAAAACAAACTTGTAACAAACTTTGACCCAACGCCTCATACTGGCATAAATAGTAAGGGGCCAGAATATAACATAAGAAATGATAATACTGGGTAGGAGTTAAAAAGAAACATTATCCGCCTTAAAAGAGTAGAAGACCAGTGGAAAGTATGTTCAGAAAATAGAACCAATTTAGTTATTAGTGATCAGAGCGGGGATATCAACTGAATTTAAAATAACTAATACGATGTAATTAAATTAATAGTGACATAATTATTTACAGGAGGCGTTATACATAAATCAAGTACCAAACTGGATATGATATACCGTCTCGTTCTCTTTATAAATTGTGTCTGAATAATCATTTTGATTTTGCTATTCTAATTAATTAGGTATCATGTTGTTAAAGGAAGTCTGATTACTGCAACTACTAAGTAGTAGGTATAATACCTATATAATGATTATTATGCCATAGTTTGGTGTTGATTATAATTTTGTTTGAAATCATAGATTTATGCTTATATAAAGAATTGTGATTTGAAAAAAAGGGAAAGGTGTGACGTATTAGATAAATAAAGATATAGTCGTGAACGCCGGACGCACGGGGTGGGGATGGCACTTGCTAGCTGTCAGCCGTGCCGTGCGGACGTGCGATCACGACCACTAAATTACTGAGTGTTGTTTCAATTAAAACCACCCTAACACTTACCCCAGTGACGGTGGACGTCACAGTTACTCTTCCTCATAAAAACTACAGAGTTAATTTTAAACATAGCTGTATAACACAATAATGCTACTGAACATCACGCTATGAACCACGGAAGCGAAACAGTAACCAAAGACGCTCAAAGACGTAACGAGGTTGAAAGTTGAAACCGCATACGTTACAGCTAGATAAAAATAATTTAATTATGGGAATACTTGACCACAAATCTGGAAGAGGCTAGAACAACACAATCCATGTTAACAAAGTTTTTTTCTCGTCTTGATAATATTCAGTTGCTTTACTAAACTGACAATGTCCGTTTCTTTTTGACATTTAGCGTTTTGAAAGTGACAACCCGAAATCAACAATAAAATTATTTTGTCAAATCACAGAATATTACTGTTTTGCATTCCAACAAAACAGGTATTATGTGTGAATAAAACACACAGCGTTGCTAGTTGAAGAAGCTGTTGTAAACTCGCCTTAAATTAATATAAATGGTTAAAAACTTACCAGATTGTCGATGGTTTTATACCTGTCTCTTTCTCTCACCAGCGTGCGTCCTTTTCTAACCTCGAAGGGCGCTTGACGCGAAGCCGTCAATGTCATAGAGTCTTCAGCTCACCAGCTAGAGAATAGCTGCAACGCTGTGTGTTTTATTCACACATAATACCTGTTTTGTTGGAATGCAAAACAGTAATATTATGTGCTTTCTAAAACACACAGCGTTGCTAGTTGAAGACCTGTTTGATATCTGCTGGTGGTTACAAACGCTATGATGAATGAATTAAATATGCAATAGTTCTGAAAATGAAATCACTTTTATTGCAATTATTTTGCACTTAATCATATAAGCTTCATATAAGTATATCCGAATATAACAATTAGAATTTTCTTTGAAATTAACAATGAACTCTTACAACATAACAATTCAAATTTTAACAATATTTGAATACATTCAATGAGATAAATTAACATTAGAACTGGACTTGTCAACATTAATTTAATTGTAGACAGAAATAATTGAAATGTTTTAGCACCTTTCCAGTCACCTCTTTTATTTCTTGAACAGGTCTATTTACCAACCAACTTTTGGAGGCTAATGCTGACCTGATAATGCCTGGTATAGCACGAATAAGAGCATCTTTTAAATATGCTTCCAATTCAGTGTAATAATCATTGCTCGCAATGCAGGTTTTAATAACCCTAATAGAGAAATAAACGAACATAAAACAGACTTGTCTGTATTACAACCAATTATAAACTTCTTATAAAATTAATGTGCTGAATAAATCAGGCACGAAAGTCTCGGTGTTTCCGCAACAACCAATCTGACTATATGTAATGGAATTAGTTTTAGAACCAAAACCTTTGTAGAAAACAGATTCTCAGGAGTAATTTTCTAATAATTAGAGATCATTAATTCTTTGACACGAGGCCAGCAAGAGTATTGAAGCTGTTTGTCTACACATTTTATATAAACAGTTTGAATTTATTTGAATTCCAAAGCAAGTTAAATTAAATGGCAATATCCCATCTTGGTAAGTAAAATGGCTTTAAAAACTTGAAAAATCTAAACAATCTCTTTTAGGCGCTTTATGAAGGCACTATTTATTACATTGTTAAAGCAGATGTCCGCCACCTACTTTATAACAATGGTGTTTCAACTAGTGAGTGACCTAACCCCACCCCCAGTTTACCAAGCGAGAAGATTTAATTCTTAACTTGTGTAGGATAGTTGCCTGACCTCCGATCTAATAGAACCTTCCGCAGGTTCACTAGTGAGTGGCCTAACCGGCCCACCCCTAGTTTTTTAAGCGAGATGATTTAATTCTTAACTTGTGCAGGATAGTTGCCTGATCTAATAGAACCTTCCGCAGGTTCTTTATCAGAAGAGGCTCTCGCAGGTCGTAGATCGAGTAGCCAACAATTGGTCCACCTTGGTGTTTTAAGGATGTATATTCCTTTTGCACTGTTCAAGTGAGACAGTACTCATAATATTAAGCTAGGTGGGTGGTATGCCCAGCCTAGCTGATAGTCCCCTTTTACGGCTGAAAAAACCGCAAAAATACTGTGGTACGATTAGTGAATTTCACTATTACGTACCTTGGTACAATAGCCGTCTTTTTGACGTGAACAGGTGAACGTCTGGGACGCCCCACACTGAAAATAGCCTCCGCGGCTTGGGACAGAAAATGCCACTTGGATAGTTTGCGGCCCCTAGAGGATACAGGCGATCCGCAATTTCATTTAGACTCCCCGGGAGGTAAGTGGCAGCAGTTAGATAGTTAGATTGAACTGCTCTGCTGCTCTGCAGGATCTAGGACCCTGGTCGTTAACACTAGTAGTGCAAGGGAATTTATCCCCCCTCTCGTTTTTGAGGTATGCTACCAGTCCTATTGTCTGACTGAATATGAGTGTGCGACTTACTGCATCTTTTGCTGTCAGCTAATGACCGCAGAATATGAAATGGGCATTGTTCACAGTCATCCGCTGACTGATGATGGCCACAGAAAACGAATGTGTGAACCCTTCAAAGTCATCCATTGTCTGTTAACGACCGCAGCATGTGGATTTGTGCACCTTTCAAGTCATCCGCTGACTGTCTATGGCGCAGGTGTACGCCTTACAAAGTCATCCGCTGACTGTTAATGGCGAAAAATATGAATTGTGCACCTTTCAGTCATCCGCTGACCGTTAATGGCTGCACAGAAACATGTATGTGTGCACCTTTCAAAGTTTTCCACTGCCTGATGGCAACCACAAAAAAACATACAACTTTCATGTTGGGATGCCATAAATCTTGAAGGAAATGCTGTTTAATTAAACTCCCCAGCTTAGGTCCGCTGCATCCATGGTCAGAAAGTGAATCACACTTTTTTTATTTTTAGTTATTGGTGTTGAACTGCAATTGATATTTTTCAACTACCTTAAAGATAAAGATAAAGATAAAGATCATTTTATTTGTCAAACATGCTATTACATAAACTGACGAATCAGACATGCAAGGTATTAAAAATGAGTTGTGAGCGTTCATGTTTTGCCAGTAACGGCGTACAAACCTTTAGACCCTAGGTCGGATTTACAGGTTAATGAAGATTTATATTTCTGTTAACCTGTTCTGGTTTAACTAATAGGAACAGCTGGCTTCTGTGACAATGCAACTCTACCCCTGATACTGCATAATTTGCAAAGTTCATTCATTCTTGTAGGGAACTGTTTCCCTTGCTCAAGATAACTTAAAATAATAATGATAACTTTTATCTTTTTTATTTTCTTAGAAGGAAGTTTCACCTGGTTTTGCTGAGTGACCCATACAAAGCCAATATGTTTCACCTCCTGAGAGGTCTCTATAACAGACTTGTGATAATTTATGTATTGACCCAAGGTTTTTAATGTTGTCAGTGTTTCCGTAATCTGAGCAACTATACAAAAATACTATTAATTGTAAACCGTTGTGCACATAAGATCTCTGCAATTCAGCTTTTTACTTGAGAAGCATTTATGCAGCCAATGAGAGGCCAAACAGCAAGGTTGTCAATTGTAGTACTTCTTTTTATAAATCAGATTGAGACCATTTGTGTCTTTTAAACCTGGGCAACATCTGATTGTAAAATGAAATGGCAATGTAAAAATACACATTTTAACTAAGACCCCCGAGGTCGAAGATATTTATAGATTATAGATTGTCTATGTTGCCCTCTATCTGACTTTAATTATTAACTTTAACACTTATTTAAAAAAAAAAACCAGATTGAGGATAGATGGTCTAATCTGTTCTTATTTTTGTTACATGGAGGATCATTGTGTACTTTGTAATCATGGTTACAATTGTTGTCAGTCTGATTAATTAAGAATAGTTATAGGAATATTGGCACCTGTGGTTACTACAAGTTAGCAAAGTTCCTCTGACAACTAACAATTTTAAACTTGACGCTTGAAAATTTTTAGTTTAATGGTCCTTGCTTGTTACTAGTGTTAGGTGTATTGACTATACACAACAAAACCATTTGAGCAAGAGCTGTTTTTTTTTTTTTTATATATATATATTATAATGTATACTAGAGTGTATCCAAGTGTTAGCCATACTTGGAATCCACCTCAAAAAGTTATAGGAATTATTCTCAGATAAAAATATATTCTTCGCTAGGGTGCACATCTTGAAGTAACTCCTAACTTGGGACTCACAATCTCTTTTAATATGAGATCCCATCAAATTTTATACACTCAGCTCTTTAACCACAAACAATCTGCACTGCAGTCTAAGAATTTTTGTATAATGACCCCCGGACCAAGGGTATTAGATATCTTCTAAAAATAATAATAAGTAAATATTGAAATTATAACAGCCCAGTCAAGCAAATTTTATAGTTCTGGGTTTAATATAGAATCTTGCCTTTGGTCTAAGATATTGTTAGATAAGCCTGCTACTAATATTGTTCAGTGGAAACTAAAAAAAAATATACCCAAACATATTTGCCTTCAGCAAAAAAGCACAACACTATAACACTATGTTGCATTTATTTAATACTTACAAAATTTTGACTAGCAAGGTAAGATTATATGACCCTCTTACAAGAGGAAAGCCAAACTGTTGAATTACCTATATATCAGTTAATTTATTTAATTTCTTCTTGTCAGCTAGACATAGTAAGTCTATTCATCAAATTCCGTACTAAGTGCACCCAAAGACAGTTTACAAGATGTTTTTGTAGGGCTTCTCACAAATTTAGGTGTAAGTTACATACTAGATGTAACTAGATAGGTACCTATAGAAATGATACCCTAATTGTTAAATGTGAATGATTACACCGTTTACACACGGGTCCGGACATGTTTGGAATTGTTTGTATGTAGGTACTTACGTGAGACCTTTGTCGGGCGGAGATGACGCTATGCCTTTCTTATCCTCCGAGGATAGTCATGTGCTGATCTCCACCCGAAAGCAGCATTAACGTTCGAAGTGCGTTTACCTCCAACACGGCGGAGGTGATGCTATGCCCTCCTCCCTCATCCTCCGAGGATGAAGAAGATTATGACGACGGAGTTTCAGGTCTCGTATTATATTAGTTTCTTCATTCCAATAAGTAGGTACCTACTCGAACAGTTTCGTCCGGATTCATGTTGGAATCATAATTCACAACAAAATAAACACGACGCGTACACTGACGCTGATAAAATGACGCTGTGTGTTAATTAAACACAAATTTCTTAACTATTTATAACACTTTTAAAAACTCGGAAAATTTTCCGATCTAATGGCGGCAAAATTTACAAACGCTATGACATTGACTGACGGCTTCGCGTCAAGCGCCCTTCGAGGTTAGAAAAGGACGCACGCTGGTGAGAGAAAGAGACAGGTATAAAACCATCGACAATCTGGTAAGTTTTTAACCATTTATATTAATTTAAGGCGAGTTTACAACAGCTTCTTCAACTAGCAACGCTGTGTGTTTTAGAAAGCACATAATATAAATACTCTCTGTTATTGGCAATGATAACCTTCATTCGCCACAATAAAATAAAATTGTGATCGATGTGGTATGCTTATATATGTAAATATATTTTGTGTTTTAACAGTATTATAGTATTTATGTAACTTAATATTTTGTTTGTTTCAGTACCGTACTACTAACACACTAGTCTTACAGTGTGTCCAGCTTAGGCCCGAGTCACGCCGGAATGGCAGCGGCCGCCAGCGTCGCGTCTAGGGATGAGACGTATTTACCAAACCAGGTTTGAAAACCAGGGCTTTGCTTCAAAGTACGGCGCCCTGGTATGAAGTAAAAAATACTTGCAAGTATGAAAGTATTTCCTATGCTATCAGGCACCGGCAGAACTAGAAAATACTTTCAAAGGAAATTGATCCATGTTACTCTTAACTATAAGGAGCACAATCGCATTTGCAAATAAAAATACCTTTGTATCTAAGTATACTATTTTTGAGGATCCGATTATAATTCTTATTTCTATTTGCATACATATCAATTTCCCGTGAAAGTTTGCTTCAAAGTACGGCGGCGCCATGGTACGAAGTAAGAAAAACTTGCAAGTTTGTATGGAAGTATTTCCTATTCTATCGGGCACCGGCAGAGCTAGAAAATACTTTCATAGGAAATTGATCCATGTTGTCCTTAACTATAAGGAGCACAGTTGCATTTACAAATAAAAATACTTTCTTATCAAAGTATATTATTTGAGGATAAGATTATAATACTTATTTCTATAAGCATACGAATCAATTTCCCGTGGCAAAAGTGTTGGCGTTGCCGACCGCTAATGCCGCGGCCACGAGCCCTTTACTGCACTGAAATACGCATTTGGTATAAAATACTTTCAAGTATTTAATACCTGGTTTCTGACCCTGGTATTTGTTCAAACTCGTACTTGCAAGCCCTGGTATTAATATTTGCAAGTATGTCTCATCCCTAGTCGCGTCGCTAGAAACAAGGCGCGCGGCCGCTCGCGGCGCCGGCGCCGCGGGCGGCCGCTGGCAGCCGCTAGCGGCCGCGCGCGGCCTCGCGACCTTTTTAAGTATTTCAAGCGATACTGGTCTTTGAAGTATGTAGTTAAAGTTTAAAATTATTTCACACTGAAAGTGCTCGCCGCGTCACTGCCGGCCGCTGCCATTTCGGTGTGACTCGGGCCTTACTGTTACTTATTTTTTCTTTTTCTTTGACACACTTGAAATCAAATGCACTTTGACATTGGCAGATTAGCCGACATCGGCATTGGTTGCCATTATATACGGGGTGTAAGTGGCCCTACCATCACCTCCAGGGTCAAAGCCAACCTCACCTGCACGTGGTACACCCTGCTGATTCACTGACGAGGCGCTGACGGACCAGGTCTCTTCACAAGGAGGAGACCATCGCAGTCATATTGCATACATTTTTGAAATATATCTTTCTACGTTTGTGATTGTAAAATAAACATGGTCGTGGCAGAATTGTGGTGTGTTTTCCGCAAATGCCAATAATAAAGAGTTGAAGTTGAAGTTGCCATTATATAAAAATAGAATAGAATACATACTCTCTGTTTACATGTTTATCCAAAAAGGTTTACGACCTTTCGCAAACACTTTTCGAAAGTCATTCAGACACATAACAAAGATTACCAAAATAAGTCAGTAAACTCTAGGAGCTTCTTCGAATGCAATCAATCATGCGAGTTCAACACCTTTTAGTCGATTTTGGGAGAGGCCAGTCTATCCATTAGTTCAGTCAATTTGTCCAGTCAGCAATCAACATCGATACTAGTGTTGATTGCTACCTAGTTTAAATATACCTAGTTTCTGGCGGAATCGTAGCAAATGCTACGGATATTTGTGGACACAAAATAATGTGGTGTATGTAAATATCGCCTATTAACTCAACCGTAGCCAGCAGAGCAGTTAAACAATGGAGCGAGTGCTCGTATCATTAAATGATGCATGAAGGTCATATGGGACAATACTTTTGGAAATAGCGTTGTTTTGGAATGATTAAATCTACTTTTTACAAAAAAGTTGTAAATAACTTGTTCTGGAAAATTAGTACAAAATACTTAAAAAACATTCCTTTATTAGCATATTATTTAATTAACCTTTCAACAACCAAGCGACAGCCGGCTGTCGAGCTGCTATTGTCTTTCTATTGTGCCTTCAGTCATGTGTGTTCGAAGGTTTAGTACTGACCAAATAAACCGTTTCAGATCGTTAATCGAAAATCAAAACAGATTAATTATAAACGTCGGTAACAAATTGCTACCAGGTTACGCGAATAATTTAATATAATACCTGAAGATCACTAGTTACGAGATAAAACCGCAAATAAGGCAACCGAGTCAGGGCAGATATTAATACTATGAAGTACATAGTATTGACCGGTGAATGGCTTATACTCGTACTCGTTTATACTAACACAGGGGCTTAAAATACCAACGCATAAACATTCACGTTTTAACATAATGCAACATTGAAGTTCCTTGTGGAATAAGTAATCAAATTATTTTGGGATATTAACGTGCCTTGGTAAGCATGTGTAACTGAGCAGCTGGGTCTGGGTAATCGCTCCAAGTAAGGTGCTCAGCATACGAAGATGATGATGATTTGGAAAGGTCATTTTATACAGGTTTAATCTGTTGTCGGTGTGGAATAAGGTGTAAAAATTACGCAATAACCAGTTAAAGGTTATAGCTCATTACAGCCACCCGGCAGCCACTCCGCACCGACTCGCCTTATAACCGAGGCGATCCGGTGACGGTACGGAGTTAATATAGTGAGCGCATGCCCATACAAGTCCATATAAAGAATACTAGCCGCAGGAGGCGAGTCGGTGCGGAGTGGCTGTCGGGTGGCTGTAATGAGCTATGACCTTAAACCCCCCAAATCTCCGCGGAGAAAATAAACACCTGATCTTCAAACATATTTTAGGTTTACGAGGCAAAGCTTTTAAACAACAATATACATAAATCGTGTAGCTGGGAACATTTCAGCACCAGTCAGACGGGTCCCCCGACACCGTATGTAGGTTAGATTTGCTTTACGCCCCAAATAGGAACAATGGGTGTCTAGGGGTACCTTCGCTGACCTCGATTGGTGGTGTCTGAGTTAACGAAGGGTAATTAGCGGGCTAGTGTTATTTTGGGTCATTAGGGTTAGAGAACACGGCCTTTTCATCTTGGATTATTATTACCTTCTATAAAATTAAACGATAGAACGACTTTGGTAGACCGTTGTAGTCAGACATTTAACCAAACAATGTGGCCAAGAGGCGCTTGGAGAGTATGGAAATGTACTGTGTGTGACTTTTAATTCATAAACAGCAAAGAACAGTGGCGTACAATATTCTATTTATTAGAAAAGATAGAAAAAAAAGATCGGCTTTGCAACATTCAGTTTTTAAAAGGACAACCTAACAAATAATATTAATTAAATGTAAAAATAAAGATTAAATTTCGTATAAAAATAAAATTGGCAGGCGAAGCTGCGAAAAACAGTTAATTCAAAATAAGTATACAAACATACACTTGTTTTTCCACAAATTACGAGCAACAAATGTCTGTCTATTTGTCAGTTCTCATCCAATAATAAGCACTTACTTTTTACAGCGTAACAAACACTGACGACAGTAATTGTTTTAAAACCCAGTCATTTGTACATAACTTATCTTTATTAATTATTTGTTGTAACATATTATTTATTTACTGTAGAACAATCCTAATGAGATATGTAAATGACAATATTTACTGTATGGTGGCTCAGATAACTACGGCGATAACACGACTGACATGAATATTCCAACTTTTGTTTCGATATTTGATGGAAAACCTTATGGTGAGGACATATGATTCAGATTTCAGTAAATTGTTGGAACATTTCTTTACTTGATTTAAAAGCCGAGCATCGTCACTAAAAAGGTACCTAAGTAAGAATTTAACCGCTTTACAATTCATAATTTACGAATTTTACAAACTATTTTATTGAAAACTACCCAGCTCAATTAAGCTAATTTGACTAACGCATTTCATCGCGTGTTTGTGGCGGTAATACAATAAGTGAAATGCCATTCGAGCATTTGTAAAGTATACGGGATATTTGGACTCCCCGCTGAAGGGTACGGCGCACCCCGTTGTGGCGAGGACGCCATGGTGACGTAATCGTGGCACTCCCCAGTCCCCATAGAAACGACATGCTATACATAAATAGATAGTCCCATGACGAGTCGTGAACGTAATGATGTCTATTTTCGAACACGATTCCGGCAACAGTGATTAGTGTTTCAGATTAAATAAAATGTGTGTTATAATGTCAAAGTTCTGTTTTACTAATACTACCGTGATCTACTGCTAGCAAATACATATACATAACCAAATGGGAAAAATAGGCCAGAAAATCCCTTAGAAATCTTAATGCCGTGGTGATCTTACTGGCAATAACATTTAATCGACCTGTGTCGAGATTTAGCCGTAAAGACCTTTATACGAACAATAAAAGTAGTCTATAAAAGTGTACGAATAATAACAAAAAATCAAGCGAACAATATTTGCAATATTATTTTTAATGTCATGTTTTATATTTCACATGTATGCACTTTTTCAAAGCAATACCAATTCATGATTCAGACTTTTTCTTTTACAAGCGGAATGTTTATTTAATGTTAGAGCTATCACGCGAAACCCGCATCAATTTTGACTATGAATTTCTAAATATATTTTAAACGAATTGTGTCTGATCGTTCTTATAAGTCTAGTTCTGTCGTAGTTGTGTATATTTGTAAAATATCGTACGAAGGGTTTAAGATAAGTGATTTTGAGTTAAGCTTTCGACATAGAAAGAGCTGCTGACTTCCGCGGTTTCAACTGCGTTTATTTAGGTCTTTGGTTATTACTTTGCTATCAAGGGGCACAGCGTGAAAAACAAAACTATGATAAATCTGGCTATCATATTTAAAACGATTGAATTGAAGAATTGAAAACAAGCATTTCATGCAATCGAAACTGATCGAATATTTCTTGAAATGATCAATTTTCTAAACAGCTTTTAACATTACTCTTTTCAGTTCAAAGATGTATGAAAACATCCGTGTCATCTGATGATGATGATATAATGTCATTCTTGTCATAGTTTCGGTAAACAACACATAATGCTAATACTTTTAATGGTGTGAAAAATATTATAGATTATTTTTTGGCCTTCAGCCGTCATAAAAGTGTTTATTTTTAACACATATCCAGAATAAATAGGATTTCATTTTAACTGCACGTCCAATATTGTCACGTTGCTCGCAGTCGCATGACTTGAAAAATTCTCAATAACAATCCGGAGATACGAAGTCTGACACCCCGTGCTTTGGAATTCACTTCAAACCTGATACCCTTCCTTTCCTGGTCCTTTCTGATTGCCGTACTTTCAGACTATGAGATAAAAGCTGCTGTTTACGCACATATTTGTGTAAAGTAAGTCCCTTTGCGTAGAACTGTCAAATAATAGTCGCAATAAAACAATACAAAACATTATCCTCTTTACAAGTTACTTAGAAAAAACTACACAAAAACCAAAATATCGAGATCACTGTATGAGTCACATCTAGTCATCCGATTTATATAGCTTTACCACATTAGAACATCTCCCAAGGTTATGTTCCATTTTCCATTGCATCAACTGTGAGACCGCTACTTACAATAGTTCTTTGTTTTGGAGTATAGAGGGAATTAGCACATCAAAGGAGTTCGTGACGTCACTATGCCTGGTCGTCAGCAGTACACTAAAGCCAAGATAAATAAACGTTGCTTAGCAAGGGCTTTGGCTGAGCAATATTACTGTCTGTCACACAACTGTCAAACTAAGATGGCGAGATAGAGACGGAGAATAGCTAAGTCAAAGTGCGTGCTAAGCATCGTATATTTTTTTCAAAATAGCTGATACTTTATTAAATGTAACTGATGATTTCATTTCAGTGATCTGCGTTGTACTAGCTTACAAAACGGTGCAAATAATTTACATTTTAATCTCTAGACTCTAGACCCATAAAGTTAAAATTGATTACCACGAGTTAAAACGCTATTCAGATGTATTCAGGTTCTATAGATTAAGCGAATAACCTTCATGACTTCACCAAGTTCTTCATTGTAAAGTAACTTACTAAAATTATATTGATTAGCGAAGAAATGTTTTTAGAAATGATAATAACAAGCCTGCAAACTGAAAAAAGCTATTTAATATAATGTGAGAGCCACCATCTGGTTGTGTGTCACCATGACTTCAGACGCATTTATTTTTTTACCGATGACAATACTTTTTAGTACATAGTTACACGTACTTTATGCCTACCTACTTAGTAGTACGTGAAATAAAACAGCTGTTCCTCTAAATATTATTTTTCCTTCAAAGTCAAATTAATTTATTTCATTAGACTATTGAATGGCATTTGTCAATCCACAATGCAATTGAGCAAGCAAAATAGCTAAGAAAGAATTGGCTTACAGTGTAACTGGATGCAGCTAAATTACAGTGTTTTAGATGAAGCGAATGCCTGTCAGACCACAACCAGTTACTGGGTTTCACAATACGGCTTGGTTCACCGATTGTCTAAATTTCTGGCATTACGTGCTTTTCGAACCTGTAAAGGACAGTGGGAGTTTTAACCACTAGCACATCACATCACGAAAATTCGGTAATGAATATTTAATTCTCCCTTAATAACCCGTAATCATGTCAAACTTTTAATTTCTTATTCATAATTACATATGACGTTGCGACGTCCTATAATGTCAAATTCGTGATTTAGTATTTGATACTGTAATAACAGTTTTAGATCGTGGCGCTTCGTTGATAAATATAATTAGAAGCTACACTAGAATTTCAAGGAATTCTTGAATAAAATCACTGTAACTTAAAGTCAATTTAGGACTAATGTCTGATGGTATTTATTTGTCAAACTCTACATAGTTAGTTAGTTGCTATGTAGAGTAATGGATATTTTACTCGTTCAAGTTCAAAACTGAAGTAAAATTAGTAAGTATATTACACAAATCTCTTAACATTAAGCGTGACGCCGAAAATTATTGTGTTGTTTTCAGCTGAATCCGACAACTCAATTTGCGTCGAAGTGAGGCGGAAAATTAGTATGAAAAAAATGCAGTGTAAATTATGCGACCAAAAAACGTGATTCTCATCGCGAAATGAGGTGCTTATGCCTAGCCTAATGACTGCAATGTTTCACACTAATGAAGTTCTTTATCATAAAGAATTTTGTAAATGAATTATTGTTGCAAATTGCAATATAATATGAGACTTTATCTAACTCACAAACACAACAAAAAAATCGTTCTCTTGGCCTTACATAAATAGAAAACTTTTCCATCTGGATGAAACATCCACCTAACACAATGACATCATAAGAAGCCCATAGTCTCATAATAGAGCCGCTTCTTACGGGAACATGGGAGAATGACGTCAGAACTACCGCAGACGTCATGAGGAGGGGAACCAAATGTTCCTCTTTATGGGCGCCGCGATATTTGAGAGACCTTACGAATGCTGACGTTGATCGTGGTTCAAAGTATTGCTAAAACAGGGGCTTTACGTAAGTTAATATCTAGGGTGTCAGGAGCGGTTGGCAACATGCGGCATGAGGACCGATTCTTTTAATTAAATTTATAATAATTACGTTATACGAGCGCAAAGTTAGTTATATTTTTTCCTTCCATCCTGTTTCGTTGCATATTCGGCGCTGATATTCTTGTTAAATGTTTTAAGTATTTTTTTAAAACCATGTATTAGGATATACCTCCATAAAGAGATTGAATAACATAACGGGAATGTTATTGGCAACTTATTTATTACCTAAGTTCGACCGGTCTATATCACATTAGTCACTATTGGCCCTAGCCTGCTAAAAAGCTGCCTACAGCTGGCTTAGTATACAAGTATAGTTATTATTTCTTTGGGAGATGATCAAAGTTATTTGTTGTATTCCTCATTAATTATCCCGTGACACGTAGGCCTACCACGTTTACAATAGCAGTCGCAATCTACTACATGACCAATTGCTACACCACATTACGATAAGGAATCGTATGATTCAGTGAATCATCAATGATGTCAACAATATATACAAAACGGGAAATAACCATGTCTTAAATTAAATTCGTTAGTTTCCTAATAATGTAAAATGTTAATGCATATTATTTAGAATCATGAGCCAGGAAGGAAATGTAATACTTAACTAACGAATGGCAGAACGATAACGGAAAAACAATAACCAATGCGCCGTCGATAATAGGGATGACGACAACATAAAAAAAATGGCATTCTGTTTAGTGCGTCTGATAGATCGGCCAAAAATACGGGACACGTTTTTTTTGCTTGATCAAATTAATAAAAAAATAAAAAGATAAAGAGCAACAAAGTTCCGGAGTGGGGAGGCTTTTGACGTCACCGCCCTGCAAAATATGTATCTGATCGTGACGTCATGCGCAACTTTAACGCACTGTATCGTCGTCATTCTTCGTTTACGAGAAAAAAGAAAAAAATGCGGGTTCATTATTTTTTGATAATCTATCTGACGGACTAATTACTTTTTTTGTTGTCGTCTCGCCTATTGGCCCTTACAGGTATGGGATGTAATTATAACTTTCTTTTGATTGACAGAAACAGTTTAAAATCTTTCTTAAACTACTAGTTTTTGCTCACGGCTCTGTTCACTTAGAAGTTAAATATATGGGCGGAGTGGACAATAATTACTATTTTAGGTACAAAGTTAAAATCTTTGGTATTGTTAGCAATACTGCACTGAATTACTAGTGTAATAATATTCAGCAGCCTGTCCCGGTAAGGGTCATCACCTCCACCTTATCATGCCAATATTATACATGTATGACGTAAAAAGCACAGTAAATAAAATGGTACATGAACTTTCCATGAAATCGAAGCCTTTCAGGAGCGTATCGAACATCAATTAATTATACTTCAGCACACAAATGAAAGTGGCCTGAATCGGTCGCGTCAATTATACTCCACATTGATTGGATGGTTTTTATACTAAACGTAATGCCTATGACGTCAACCCATAATTATAGAAGAGTGAGAATTGTAATGAAGGAGTGAATAACAGAAAATATATGATAGTTTGAAAATCCTTTAAAATTAGTTAAAGACTTAACAATGACTATAATGATAGTTGCAGACACTGAGCCAATAAAGTATAGACTTATGTAATTACAACAATTGAACAAAATGGAACATAAACTTTTAACTCATTTGACCTACAAACTTAAATTTTCTCATGGACCTAGAGACAAAAGAGTTTCAACCTTTAACTTATACGATATCTATGATTAGATAAAATACGTGACGTCAACAAAATAGTATTTTTAGATTGCATACAAAAACTCAAAATTGATATATCAAGAACTGAATACGAGAAAGTTAGTACAAGATATGAAAAAGAATATCAAGAGAACCGTGTATAAGATGATCAGAATCACTGATAGGGACTTCAGAATACATGGAATTATAACAAGTATGGATTAACATAAGAAGCATTTATACAGCTATTGAAACCTGCAATCCCAATACGTTACAAGAGCACCTTCATCTACAATTGACATTCAATGACGCATAGGGCTGTCTACCACCACTACAACGACTGAACCATCGACTACAAACAAATCAAAATCTATGGAAAGCAAACAAAAACAAATCTATTCATGTTAACGGAATAAATGACTTAAATGTCAAGATATCAGTAAATGTTTTGACAGACAAGGCGTTATAAATAAAGTTTACCACGAAATAGGGTTACAAAATCGATACGCATTGTTCGTTAACCTTCGACTAATCGGTTCACACTCGATTGGAAACGATTTTAGAGGATATTCGTGTGTGGAACAATGGTGGAAATAAGTCTTCTAAATAGTGGCAAGGTCATGGTTAACGTAGGATGAATTCTAGTTTCGCTGCGATTAACATTCATACATGATAATGTTCGCTGGAATGTTTTTTGTTCCTATCTAAAAATATATCATCGCTTTTTGTATCTGTTTTTACCGGAGCTGGAAAAAATATAAAACTTCTAGCTTCTGCGTGCCATTTAGTATACGTGAAACTCAAGAATAGCTTTTAATATATGACTAATGTCACTTGGAAATATTCCTGCTTTCTTACCATAAATAAAGCATTTTTGTTATCAGACTAGTACTTCTAAAAATTTAACTAAAACAATATATCAATTAAATTATACCATAAAAAGCTTTGCCTTATGGGAAGCATACAAGACCAAGATCCTATCGTTTTTATTTTGTTTGGATCTAATTTACCCACAAAATTGGAAGGAAGACATAGATGGTTACAACTAAGACATCTTGTCAAAGAAAAAAATTGCTTTAATATAACTGTGAGCCATAATTTATGACGTGTCTATTTCTCTTCCTGAGACGGAGCACATAATGCAGGGCACTGATTGTACACCTATAGACAGAATCTGACGAATCAATATCAACAGGTAACTTAGTCACATGTTCCATTTACTATGAGTAACCCTTATAGCATATCACTCATCATATTTATTTTTAAAAAGCTATTGCTATTGTTTGTACACCTGTATGAGTCATTATAAGTAGCAGCCAAGTCTGAATATTGTTTAATGCGATTAGAATTCAGGCCGGTCAATGTCTTCTAATCACATAATATATCGGGAAGTCTTGCGTGTTGGAACTTGAGACCTTTTTCTTTACAAAGTAAATATAGTTCTTATTGTAAGCAATAGTACAAACGTTTATATTATAATAAATTAGTGCAAGGCGAGCGGGTTTTCTAACGCACAACGCGTGAACTAAACAGATGGTACTGTGACGTATAGCCTACAGGGGTATCAGACAAGACTAGAATTTGAAGTATACAATGAAAGTGTACATCGGAATGTTTTAATCATCAATACTAGAACTTAAGGACATGTTCTAAAGCTCATGCCTAGCCAAGCATTGAAAATTAATTAACTTATTTTGATTATAATTGACTCATAGTAATTAGTGACTGGTAGTTATTGACAGCAAACCATTTTTTCAAAAGAAAAACTGTTTTTTTTTTTATTTACTCTGTATAAGTATTTTTTATGTAATCCAATTGATATTTTATTTTAAAAATATTGTATTTTTTCAGCAAAACCCTGCAACATAAATAAAGACAACTATAGTTCGATAGGGACATTCAATTAATTAAAAAAGTTTCGGAAACTTGTCTGTTTTCATGTGGTCACCAGTCATATACATATGAATGTCATTCACTATACACCCCTTTTTCTTTTAGATCTAAAGCTAATGTAGGAAAGAGTGATTGCTGAATCAGTGCATAGAACTGGCAAGTGGCAACATCGGGCCTTAAAACTCAAGCAAATAGAAATGTAAGTAGTAAATCAAGACCTTTTAATTATTACCTATTTGCCCTTAACCACCCCAACTTTCAACACTTAGTGTCAACTACGTCTAATTTACCGACCTTTACCAAGAACGGTATTTCAAATATTCAGAGGCATACATACTTAATTACAAAGCTATTAAAGGGCCACCATATTTCTTTACAATTTACGATCGCATGCAGTGATCCGAGGTTAAGCGTCGCTATCAACTAGAGTGCGTATGGTTTTAAATCAAATGACCTTTTTTGATTGATTGGAGGTGTGGTGTGACCATTACTTTCAGGCCTGTCAATACAATCACAGGGGAAAACCGCTTTTATTGACATTCGTTTCTGGTTCGCTGTTTTGACTTGATTGTAAATGTTTGTAAGGTTCCTACGGGCCCCTATTACTGAGGTCTAAAAGCTTTCTCTCTGAACCATAATAAAGCAGAGTTGAATTTATCACAACAAATATAAATATGGCATTTGATCAATGTGGCCGTAAATGTCAATAAATAATAAATAAAATAAATAAATAAATGTGTCTTTTTCAGAAATATCAGTTTGATAAACCTCTATCAACTTTGCTCTTAGCAGGATAACGCAGTTAAGGCAAAGTTGAAGACGTCGAGTTAGGCTAATGAAGTCAGATGACAATCAGTCCGCGTCACAGTTGGAAATTGCGACAATTACTTTAGCTTGGACGAATTGGAAGCTAAAAATTTTAAATAGAACCACGATATTATCATTAGATAGCAAATAAGATTCACTTCCACTCGATGTCCACTTGATGTTAACTGGTTACCGCCACTAATAGATATCTGCTATGCCGAAGCAAACAACCCGTCAAACTGCCGAACAGACGGACGTATTAATTTTACATTGATTTAAAGATTTCAAAATACAAAATAACTGTTTAAATCTAGTTGATTGAAGTCCCGGTCTGTAGGGACGCCTTCATTACTACAATACCTTTCAGGATCCGTTTACACAGACTGGCTCTTAGAGCATGGGTCGACTCTATTCTTTTCACACAGACCAACGAATTTATACATGAGGACATGCAACGGAGCCATTCGGTTGGCCGAGCAGCAGGTCGGTTCAACTCGGCCATCAGATTTGTTTGCAAGAATTATCAAAGAAGTCAGTTTTAAACGTGATCTGCTGTCATTTCCAAGCTCATCCGTGAACGGATTCTTAAAAGTGCATCTACTAAATCGTGTAATTGAAACACTACACCTTCACACTCAAAGCTAGCGTTACAGTCTAGTTACCGAGTACCTTTAACACAACAATAACATAACCGGCGCCCGATCAATGACAAGTGCTTAGGGTAATGAACCTCAGTCCATAGTTCATGCATCGGACTTTATAGCCTTTGTAGTATTCAACGTAGAGTCATAAATTAAATATTGTCATATCAACCAATATATGCATATAGAAGTAAAAGATATACAGTAGCTGGCCAAATTATTAGGGACAGTGTCATGATTTTTGTATTATGAAGTTGGATTGATTTTTTTAGAAAAGTGATTGGTTGTAGATTTCAGTGGTATTGTTTATTCAAAAACCTTATTATTTAAGATTATAAAAATAAGAAATATGAAGGTGAAATTAAACCTGGTAATTTGTTTAAAAAAATAACGCATTAATGAGTTGAAAGTAAATATTTTGTGTATAACTTAATATTTTGCGACGCCGCCTAATGCTGTAATAACAGCTCGTATAAGACGTTTTATACGTTCTATACATTATATAACAGGTTGTTTAGGCTTGTGTCATGATAAAACTCATTTCTATGATTTGCATTGAGCTGGTGTTTAGTGGTTACGAAGTGGTTAACGATAGCCCTCTTAATGAGCTTCTGCATGTTCGTAGTTCGTATTCGTAAAAATATTTATTTATTTTTCAGACAGGAATGCTTTAACACTCTTGGCCTTGATACACGATGTAGAATCATGCATAAAATTTAACTCTCCGGCTACTGGGCACCCATTCTCCGGCTTGCGGCTATAATTCAGTTTCTAGTACTAACTTGTACAGATCTTGCCTTGTAGTCACTTTCACGAAATATAGGCACCCCATGCTTTTAGCTGAGATGTTAAATCACACAATGATGCTACCTGGTTGTTAAGTTTTCCCTAAAAAGCAAACTGCATGTAGCTGTTCTCGAACAATTCCACGATGTGTACGACTGCAAATGAGCTCTTATCGACATCCACTTGAAAAAAATATTCGTCGGAGAGGCATACACAGAAAATAATGCAATAATTACTGAATAGTGTATTTCAGACGTATGGGAATATTAAAAGTAATATTATTAACCGATTCCAGTCTGCCACTGTCATACTTCGATGTTGGCAGGCCCACTGCAGTCGTTTCTACTTCATGGTCTCGGTGAAGCGCGATTTTTTGATCGGCCGGCGATTTATCCAATTCTTCTCGGCCAACCTCCGTCAAACTGCCCGATCGAATACTTCTATTTTCTTGTCTTATCCCTCGTTTATAATCGTAGTCAGGGAAACAATACACTTTTTATCATGTTTTAGGCAGATATCTCTGTTTTTAAGGTCAGAACAAAGAGTGGTGATCCGTTTTTTGACACATTTTTTCACACTCTGTGTTTTTAGAAGTTTATTCTGATCAGATTTTACTTTAATACTGTTTACTTCAGACTTTTAGACACCTGTAATAGCTGTGAAATCTTTCAGAGAATGTGTAAAATACAGAAACAAGGTTTTTATTTTTATACATTTTCGTAGAGACGTGTCTACAGCTTTGTCCATTTTAAAAAGGCGAAATTTTAAACATATCACGTAAAATCGTTCTCAAAACTTAATATTTTGTATTCAATTTAAGAAAAATAGGTCATCATCAGAAACATTATCTGCGGTTTGATTAGTTTTAACAGAAACATCTTGTAAAATTAAAACCAAAAATAGTTTTTGCCATCAATGAAACAAAAGTAATTTTCAACTGAAGTTAACAAAATTGCTACATATTATAAGCTATAACACTTTTTTTGAAAATGACTCGATCACATGGTGGTATCACATATCAAAATTAATAATAATAATACCAGGAGTAAAACCAAACCAGAAAAACCTATATAACATTATTTATTTTCTTGAAAAAGGTGTTTGAACAAAAAAATGTTGCTCAATGAATACTGTCCCTAATAATTTGGCCACCGATGGTACATATACGTTAACTACGCGTTTGGTAAACCTTCATGTAATAATTGCTGGCTTATTAGTAGGTTCGAATGAAAAATCGAACCCTTATAGGAATATTCGTGTGTTGTAATTCCATAAATAAAAGAACTTTCTGTGATAGATTTCGTTACAGATTTCAGAAAAACTTACAACGAACCCTTTGTGTGAAGTCATGTAAATGAAAAACTTGCCGGATTGGTTCAGGCGTTCTAAAGTTATGCAACACATTTAGCCATTCATTTTTCCATACTAATATTAAAAAGAGGAAAACTTTGTTTGTTTGATTGTAACGAATAGGCTCAAAAGCTACTGGACCGATTTAAAAAATTCTTTCACCATTCGAAAGCTACATTGTCCACGATTAACATAGGCTATATAATATCACGCTATGTCCCACGGGAGCGAAGCACTAACCAAAAACCTAATGTTACGTGGGTGAAACCGCAAGGAACAGCTAGTATGAATGAATGAATGAATGAATATTTATTTGCAAGAATATGGTACATAAGGTGGTATAGGTACATTGGTTTTCGGCATATCCTGCCATAACATGGCGTGCAAATTTTTTCACAGTCAGTGATTAATTTTAGTTCAATATTAGTAATTTTGTTTCAATATTAGTAAAAGAAAAAAAAATTATACATAATTAAAGGATTCTAAAGATTTGTCTTCTAAATAATTTTTAACATTGTAATATCTCTTACATAATAACAGTTTAAATAGTTTTTTTTTAAACATTGTCAAAGGTAATTCTTGGATTTTATTTGGTAAATGATTGAAAACAATTATCGATATGCAGTATACATTTTTTTTAAATAGTTTAAGCTTTATCGATGGCAGCTGAAGTTTGTCTATATGTCGTGGTCGGCTATTTGGTCTGACAGTGTTGGTTACAAATAAGTTGTAATTGCTTTTGACAAAAATACATATCTCAAAAATATATAAACAAGGCAGTGGTAGAATTTTAAGTTTTAAAAACAGTGGCTTGCAGCTGTCTAGAAAATGAGCTCCACAAATTGCTCGGACACATTTTTTTTGGGCTTTAAATACTCTGTCGAAATCAACCGAGTTACCCCATATTACAATGCCATATCTAAACACCGATGATACGTAACCGTGATAAGCCAGCATTGCGGTGTCATGGTTAACTATTTGTTTAATTCTTTTTAAAACATATATAAAACGATCTATTTTAGCTACAACTTTATCGATGTGAGGTTTCCAGCTGCAATTTTTATCGACTGTTATACCTAAGAATACACAATTATCTACTGCACTCATATGCGAATTTTTATAAAATAAATTTAATTTATTGACGTTTGCATTGTATGTCTGAAATTGTATAATGTTTGTTTTAGTCATGTTTATTTTAAGGTTATTTTTTTCTAGCCAAACGATTGCATTATCCAGAGCTTGGACGATTTCAGTTTCCAAGTTTTGGTTATTGTCACTCTTAACGATTATGGTAGTGTCATCAGCGAATAATATACAATCTTTACCTATTGCCTCAGGAATGTCATTGATATATACTAGAAAGAGTAGTGGGGATAAAATACCACCTTGTGGCGTGCCGTAATTATTCTGTTTATATTCTGATCTATAGTATTTAATATACTTGCAATTATACCTTACCTAGTATATTTATATATCTATCAGCATGATTTTATCACCTGTCAAAGCCGACTAAACTATTAGCACATTTTTTCGCAGAAATTATAAAGAAAAAAATGGTTGCCTGTAAAGTCGGTTTTACGGGCGAAGATTTTACGTGACAACGTCTTTTACCGATCATAGTTGAGTGGGAGAGAGACGCAAGGCATTCGGCGGGCCTCTCTCTCGTTCGGTGACTCATCGTAACGTTACCGAGCGTTACACTTTTTCATAAGTGACTCCCAGCCGCAACCTAATTTAAGACGTTGTCACGTCAAAAACATAAATTTATTACATAGCTGGTTATTTTAGACGCTAGATTAATTAGTCATGCTTCTAGACAGTTTATTTGATTTTGATACAAGACGTACCATGCAAACTTAGATACGAACCGAAACCAGACTTTAAAACCGTAGGTTTTTTGGAGCTATCACTAAAAGGATTTAAATATTACGGTCGTAAAGAATTATGAATGCAATAAAACTATGCTTTCATGAATAATCACGAAGCTATGTAAAACTTAGGTAAAATGTCCAATCGTACTATTCAATGAATGAAACAAAAATGTATACAACATGCATGACCCTATGTCGTAAATTCCACATATATAAATGTTAAGTGCATTTGGCACATTGTCAATGATCCATTGTCCTACTACAGTAGAGCCATGTGGTGTGTTGACCTAGGCGATGTGCCAGGCTCCACTAGGGCTGGCACTCGCAAGTAATTACAAAATATTGGGACAGCACTTACTCGTAAACACGGGTACCTATATATGGGTCGATTTACACCGCGCGGCTAGTCGCTTCACAAATCGTGCGAGCGGATTTTGTTACTTGAGGCTTGAAGTTGCCATTTAGACGGTCCATTTTCGCATAAATCGTGCGGCTTTAAGTCACCCGTGTAAACCCCACATAAATATGACACATTTTTTTGTGTATGGGAAATCATCATCATACTTTTCCCGCCCTAGGCGGGGCAGGAGTGTCAGACTTTTACTGACTTCTTGTTCCTTAGGTTGCCTTTTATGATCCGGGGCCGCGGTAACTATTACAACTATTTCACAACCCCGGCAGGCATCGTCCCTAGAGGACCCCTCCACGTGCTGCTCTTTCAAGCTTCAGAAACAGACTGCCAACAGACGATGTCCTACAATGTCGTTTAATCTGAAACGTTCTCTTCGAAGCCCGAATACAAAATACAAATCGTTCTTATAGTAACTCAATGTTAATACCAATTCATAAAGTGGAAAGATTTTATTTAGGTAGGCAAAGCAGGTGCAGAGGAAAAACAATCAAAAAAATTGCGTCACGCAATTTCCTCCTTCTTTTACGCACCAAACAGACTGTGTTCTGTCCACTTATTTAAAGAAAAAAATATTTCACTAGTTGACCTAATTTATGCTATTTCAACGATATCTAAGACTATCTGTATGGGGTGACTGCGTATTAGTGACGTAATTATACTTAAACTAAATAATAGTCTTGACAACCATAAGAAGGAAAAAGAAAACATCTTTGGTAAATTATAGCCAGATTTATAAGAAACTAGCTTCTGCCCGCGGCTTCGCTCGCGTTAGAAAGAGACAAAAAGTAGCCTATTTTACTCTCCATCCCTTCAACTATCTCCACTTAAAAAATCACGTCAATCCGTCGCTCCGTTTTGCCGTGAAAGAAAGACCAACAGACAGACAGACAGACAGACAGACAGACAGACAGACAGACAGACAGACACACTTTCCCATTTATAATATTAGTATGGATAGTAAAGTACATACAACTAGTTCATATTGAGGAGAATAATAAATTACTTTTCAAATAGTAACCTTATTCAAAGATAGAAGAATATTAGAAATAACTGTTATACTGTTGCCGATTAACCGTGGTAGCCCTACCGAATCGAAAAGTTTTATAAGACCAGGCAAGCTTAAGATATAAGCATACGTGAGCTCTCGCAATTGGCTAGCGGATTAGACTGGTTTCAGCCGTGATAAGCTGGTATATGGCTTGCCCGTCTGCATTAATCTGTCGACATTCCAAACAAGCTAGGGTAACTAGATGACTTATTATACGTATCATATGACCACAATGTAGGTAAAATTGCTCATTCTACATTTCGACGTGGAAAGAAGGATTTATTAAACGTAGGCTATGGCACTCTGTTATAGTATAAGTATCTTACTATCAGTTGAAACCGAACTTTACCCAAAATAAACTTTTGCTAGCGTATCCGTGCTTGTATGCACAGATTCACAAAAGTAATCTAACAAAATCTTTTGAAACTAGTTCAATGTCTGAAGAAAGTGGATAAGACTATCATAAACAACGTCACAACACCAACCAACCCACTTTTTAAAACACCATAAGATCTTTTTATCACTTTGCTAATGATTACAGATTCCACAACAAGATCACATGTTCTTAGCTAAACACCTGAAGACATTATGTAGACACGGTTTATCTAATTTTCACCAATTATGAAGCTGATGAGCTAAATTTGTACAAGATTGATTAGTGTGCCCTTTTTCCATCGTGCATGAGACCTTTAGCGAAACATATCGGATTATATGTAGGTCCCGCGACCGCAACCCTATCACGTACAGTGGGCAAAGCAGATAAGTATCCAGGGCCGTCATATACAATTGAGGTTTTCTTGAATATCAATGAATGTATTCAAATGAAATTTAACCTAATTGAAGAACTAGTCATTTTCTACTATAGTTTAAATTTTTATTTGAAAATATCCGTGGGTTTTTGAGAAAACTTAAACTTAGATAAATAACTTTTCTGTAAGAGCCGAGTATATAATGTATGGCAATCCGCAATGACATTACCTGCAGCGAAGTCTCATGCCCTTATCTACAGTTTATTTCGCGCGTTTATTCCGTGACTGTGCGGAAAAGTAGCCGTATGAATTTTGTCTAGGCCTATATTTCAGTACAGGCTTTTCCATTAGGATTGTAACTTGTAACAGTAGCAGTTCGGGAGTTGGAAATTGATGAAACGACATCCCACGTAATTCGGAATTCATCGCCATTGGTTATGCTAGTGATATCGATCTACGCGGTCATGTCGGAATGCCGTCCCTTCAAACTATAATCGTAAATAAACTGGAGCGCATCTGCGTTTGCGCACACACTTGTGTGACGTCTTCTGCTTACTAGGTCAATCTACATTAACCTTTCGAAGATCAAACGACAGCCGGCTGTCGGGCTGCTATTGTCTTTCTATTGTGTCTCGAATCACGTGTGTTCGAAGGTTTAAGGTAGGACGGTGTGTTCCAAATTCACTTGAAAAAAAATTTAAATTGGCATACTGTACTTATTTAACTATTATATTTACTATTACTGTATCAATGGCACCTACCAGTTACCTACAATGTATCTATAGTCAACTTGTCCTTTGTATTTAATTGCAGTTTGTAGCATCGTTTTATTACATACAGATAATACCTATTTGCTTTTCACGTTTACGCGATAAATGGTACAAGTCGTAAATCTGAAATTGCTGCTTAGAAAACATATTATGTGCTAGAATTGCAGTAAAGAGTACATAGTAATGTTAGTTTTGGTTTATTATTTGTCTAGTACAAAGTCAAAGTTTATGCATTTCAATAACATCGTTAGACTTTTAAATGTCATTTACAGAAGAAAATATTAATTCTAGTTGCCTTTTCAATAGGTAGTTTCGTATAGAAAGGAATGAAAAAATTCTCCTTACTAAATCTTTTAAAAATGTTTTGCAATATGTACGTTCATCCTGGGTTGCGGAATGGTTATAGTTACCGTGACCCCGGAACATAAAGGGCAAACGAAGGAACATGAGTGGGTTTTAGTCAGTAAAAGTCTGACACGCCTTCCCGCCCTGTCCAGGACGGGAGAAGTCATTTGATGATTCCCCACTCCCCAAATAAATAATATAAAATATATTTACTTACATTCATTAATTATACAATAATTACACATAAACCTAGACCCAACAGTGAAATAACATACATATTTATAAACACTGATAACGTGGAGAACCACTCCCAAAAAACCTACAAACAATAAAATTATCGTGAGACCCAAAGTAATTGCAAAATAAAGAAATTATTTCAAAATTGGCTTGGACCTTTTATACGCTGCTGTCATTTTTAACCTATGGGCATAACTGGCATAACTTAAACGGAATTATGTAATGCAAGAGTACTGATTGCCCAGTATGCCGGTTGCCCGAAGGCCTATACGCCCGGCACGTACAAAATGTTCTTACTTTAGTAGTTCTCAATTTATATTTTTAATCTAAAATACCCTACGATAAGGATGGCGGAGTAGTTCCAAGACTCTCGTCATTGATGAGACAAATAAACAACAGATTCATGTCTTTTACCTTTGTTATTACAAGATAACAAGTCAATCTTCATCACAAAAGTACTGTACTATTTTTAACAATACCGATATAAAAAATAATATTCTCCTCACCAAATTGCATTACAGAGTAGCCTAAAACAATACAAATATATTGTGTATGCAAAAACGGGAGCACTCCCTTTTCCTACCCTCTAATCTAATATTTCTATGCGACAGCAATCCGATATGACTGGGGATAATTCGAGTAAAGGACCAACAGCTGTAACTGGCTGTAAGTGCGTACTTTTCGAGGCACTGAGTCATTTTAAAGAGCCATTTCAAACTTCGGCTGCCACTGAAAAAAAATTAATAATAGAAAACGTAACAATATTGCTTTTTTGCCAACCTAGCAATCCATCGCATAGATCAACTGGGCAGTTATCTTTACGTAAAAGTTCCTGACACAGCTAAGTTGCATGATCAAAATTTTTTTCGCCTACAATTTCAATTTTTACCAAAACTGCAACGAAATTGAACAAAAATATAACAACAATACAACTGAGTACGCCTTTCCTTGCAAAAAAATAAAAATAAAACGCAATCATTTCAACTTACGCAACGACCACTTTGTCTTGAACCACATTGTCAAATTGTGCCTCAGTGCTCTCTTTTTAGCTTCAAATTGTTTAGGAATTGCATAATTTGTCACTATCAGCTGTATTATTAACCTAGTTGTACTTACAACCACAAGGAGTTAGATATGCAACAGCTATCGCTAAGAGCATGCCAAGACCTACCGCAGACGGCAGACCTTTTGTGCGGTCCGAGTCTACGGCCAACAAAACGTTTACAGATGTAATTCAGATCCAAAGCTAACGTACATTTATTTTGCCTTTTGAGGGTTGAACTGTATACACGCTACGAAAAAACGGAAATTACATCAAACGACTAAAGTTAAAAAAAAAGTTTTTGTCGCTCAATTTTGTGCCATAAGGACATTCGGAATCATGATCCAGGTCGGCCAGGGCTGATCGGACCCATCACGGCAAATCATCAGTACATAGTACCTATAACTAAGTCACTCCCAGCTCTCTGTCTTTACCTATGTAAGTTTAAATCTTAAAACAGAACGTAACGGCTTTTAATGCGTTTTTTTATCGATAGAGTGACTCAAGAGGAAGGTTATTATGTAATTATGTATAATAATTGCATATTATAGTAGATAAAAGCTAGGATTTTCAAAGATTTGTAATACCTAAAAAGTGCGCCACATTTAGTCAATCGTCTGAGGTGGCATTACAATACAACAACGTGAGCGATATCAAACGATTCGCAAACTTACATAAGACAGACGTAAGTGGTAATGAGCGAAAAATATAATACCTACTCGTAGGAAGTAAACGTAATAAAACTGTGCATAATCCTTTCACTTTCTTTAATATTTTAAGTATTCTAGCATATGTGGATTTTTGTAGTATAAGATAGCGGGCATTGCCGAGGACTGCCCAAAAATCACCCAAAAAATATCGGTATATGGCCTGGACCACACGGGCTTTTCCGAGGTGGTAAACACATTAAGAACTACAAAGAATTTTTCTTTCTTTTAGAAATCCAAATAAATCGACCATATTCACCCATTTCGTTTTGTATCACTGCAATAGCTTTTATCTTCCCGTTTAATAGATTTACAATAAGAACCTTTGACACCTCAGGCCGTATAAATATCAAGTCAGTTATCAATGCAGCGCATATTATGCAGTTATTAGGCCAATGAACAATTGGTATCAATATTTACAAGCAATAACATAACGAATTCGTTGTGGAAACTAGCTTTTGTCCGCGACTATGTCCAGGTGTTCAAGAGACGAGTGCATAGGCATCTTTTGGGTAAGCTCGCTCCATCGTAGGCCCCGTCTACGCCCTCGGGCTAGTCTGGGACCAAGAGCAAGCCCATAAATAATAAAAAAAGGTAAATGGCAGTTATATCAGACGCACAACAAAGAGTAGCGAATGTCTTTCTGACAGGTTCAATTTATCTTAATGCATCAAAATTTGTTCAGTTAAATAGGAGTGAAAAGGTAAAAAACAACTAAGAAACTTTAGCATCTACAACTAATATTATAAAGCTGAACAGTTTGTTTAGTTGGTTAAACGCACTATTCCCAAGAAAATCTGATTCGAATTGAGAAATTATTTGTGTTGGTGAATATTATCCAACATAATATAGCCCATTAATCGAGAAAGGCTATAATAACGCTACGATGTACAGGACTTACGGGCTAGAAGGAGCAGTAATCAAAAACGCTAATAAAACCGCAAGTTACATCTCATTCATAAAGAAAGTACGCGTACATATCAATTATATTTTTAATCAGTTATTGATTAAATCTATCTCCACATTTGGTAAGATTAATATAAGGTTATCAATCACGGTACTGGAGGAGATACCAGTATTGTTAGTGGGTCAGTGTACAAACTAGATGCCACGATTCTGAAACCGGCTGGCTGTGCCACTAGTTACCACGTGCACATTACCTTTGAGTAAACCCGAACGAAGTAAACTCTAAGAAGATTGAACATTGCCTGATAATAATATAGCGAGATTTTGAATACTATTTGTTGTAATTTGTATTTGCCCGCGACTTCGTCCGCATGGATTAATAGTTCCTGTTCCCGAGGGATTTCCGGGATGAAATCTATCCTATGTCCTTTCTCGGATCCCAGGCTATAACTGTACCAAATTTCATTCAAATCGGTTCAGTGGTTTAGTCGTGAAGAAGAGACAGACAGAGTTACTTTCGCATTTATAATATTAGTACGGACTATAGCTTTCACCCGCGTCTTCGCCCATGTGAAACTTCTGTCTGTTGAAACTTCCATCTCCTGTTTTACACCTTTAGGGTTAGAATTTCCGATAATATTTTCTTAGTGGTTTCCTATTCTTCCCATCACCCTCCAAGTTTCATGTCTGTGGGAACAGCAGTTTGGACGGTACGATATACATATAGCCTTTACATCTGTGCATAAAGTTTAAATAAAATAATGTATCTACAGTCAGTAATTTTATTTGTTTTTAATTTATTTAAATTGTTTAAATTCAATTTCAATTTATTTGTTTCAGACTACAGTCCATAGTTTTGTATTGATTGTTTAATTTATTTTCAAATGTAATCATAAGTATGCATGCATTATGCATTTATTTTCTTGTTAATTTTAATTTGCAAATCTCAGCGAGAATTGAATACCAATTTGTACGCCTCCAGGCAAAACATAGCGCTCTGCTCATTAAAAATAAGAACTGTACACATTTTCATCTACGTAAACCAATAAACAATTATTCTATTTCTAGCTTCTGCCCGCGGCTTCGCTCGCGTTAGAAAGAGACAAAAAGTAGCCTATGTTACTCTCCATCCCTTCAACTATCTCCACTTAAAAAATCACGTCAATCCGTCGCTCCGTTTTGCCGTGAAAGAAAGACAAACAGACAGACAGACAGACACACTTTCCCATTTATAATATTAGTATGGATACTTACTGACTTTGACTTTGGCCATTGTTATTAAGGAGTACCTAAGAGTGGTCAACTTTGCTATAAGCGACCTTTGAGAAAGGGACAAAGTTTGAAGGACTAATGAACTATATCTAAATGGTTGACACGTATTATGAATATTCGATCGGATCTATACTAAGCTCTACACTAAATTAAAAAGTCGAAATGTGTTCGTAAAACGTAATCTTAGACCCGTATTAGACGTTACTCAAATACGATCTCAAGTGCGACATCATTTGATACCGGATTATTGCGATGACAGAAGCTCAAAATCGTCGCTAATTGATAAACACATCTCAGTGTCCAAGATTTGCCATCATGAGTACACCAATTCTTGTATACTTAAGTGTCAAGTTTCGTTTATTAATCAGTCTACACTCAGCTGATGACGTACACCTAATCCGGAACTTAAGTCTTAAACAATCTGGTTTATTAATACGAACAGGATCCAAGTTTGGTATCAAGTAAGAGTTTTGATTTGAGTAACGTTTATTAATACGGGCCTTAGGAACTAGTCTTAGGGCGAGATAAATAGTTACTTAGCACGTACTTTGGCTAAGCACTATACCTACTGTCACTGTAACACAACAGACTGTTAAACGTCAAGTGCACGATGGAGATGGAATAATAGCTAAGCCAAAGTACGTGCTTAGTGATGTCTATTTGTCTCCTCATTAGTCAAGGAATTAGCCTACATTTTGACTCTACTGTTAACCTTTTGACGACCAACCGACAGCCGGCTGTCGGGCTGCTATTGTCTTTCTGTTGTGTCTCAAATCACGTGTGTTCGAAGGATTAATATCAGATAGTTAAAAAGTAAAATGAAACTATTGCAACAATACTGAAGATCAACAATGTCACAAAGTTACGTTGTAGCAAATAAAGAAATGAGTTCACATTGCTTTCCTTGGTAGAAAAAGTGGCATTACAAGAAAGTGTGGCCTTGGTTTGTTCATGTTTTTAATTTGGTAATTAATTGTCACCTTGCACTAAATTCCTTAAAGGGTCACACCGCGACATAAATTGAGTTAACCCACAACAAATCATGAAATTACAGTAAACTAATTTAAACCTTCGAACACACGTGATTTGAGACACAATAGAAAGACCATAGCAGCGCGACAGCCGGCTGTCGCTTGATCCTCGAAAGGTAAATATAGTTTTTATACATCAATAACAGTTTAACGTTGATCCAAATCTGGATTTAAAATTTATTAGAAATGAATATGCAATTACGTCCAAAAAAGAAAGAAGTTTTCAGGCGGGTTGGCAAAACTACTTAAAAATACTTTTGGGGAATCTCAAGCAGGCTTTTCACGAAAACAAACTATTATAAACTATACCTAGTTAAAATATCCCAACTATACCTATAAAACCCAAAAAAAAACACTGGAAAAATTCAATTAGTAACACAATGTATTTTCGTTCCACCAAAACTGATAACAACGTCCTAGCAAAGAATCTTGTACACTTGCTCAAACAATCCACGTAATCTTGCAGAAAGTGAAAAACAAAAGTTAAAGTCAATCAAAGTGGCTTAACATGAAACACAGCTATTTATACCTAACGAACCATGCAATCGGTCATGTAAACATTCAGCTAATCGAACTGTAACATCGCTGACTCAACATACCTGACGCAGAATCTTCTTGAAAATCTTAAACTTCATATCGGCAAAATGAATTCACTTCAACACAATGAAAACATCACAGAACTTAATGGTAACTAATTTTATATCAAGGCTAGAGATAAAAGCACAGAAATAGCGGCAAAGTCAACGGAACGCAAAAGTAAATAAATAAAAACGAAATTGTGTATGAACGGACGTCCGTACTCTTAGGCGTCAACGCCAGTAGTGACGCTTGCTCGAGTAGAAAATAATTCTGTACGCGATACGCCAATAAAACATTTTATAGTAGCGGCGTGGATATATCGCTATGTAATTTTCTCTTCTATAAAAACTTGGAAAGTAGTCTTGTATACATTGTTAACATAGATTGCTATCACTGGTATATATATTGCAATCAAAACTATATTAGATCTTACTTTGCTTGAGGTACTGCTTTGCATATCGAATGCAAATGTGTTGTTTTTGTTCAATCTTGCGCGTGTATTTCTGTTACATTTACAATATCAATAGTATCGTCAAAGTATAGAAGACCTAGAAGATTCAGATAACAATAGAAACATCTTGTCATTAATTTTATTTTACAGTGATATAATCGCCTGAAAGTGAGAAAGGGACAAAATAATTTTAATTTCGAAAATGGGCGTCTTTGGTTTTGTTTGCTGTTTTGAGGTGTTCCATTGTCACCGAAGATCTATGTTAGATCTTTCCTTCGAAATGTTAAAATCGATGCACATTTGGCGAAGAAATAATAGAAATAACACGTGGTTGTATTTTTAGACAGCCACCCTCGAAGAAGTCCAGCCTCTACGGTTTAGACGCATTGTGACAGCTAGGTAATGAATGACACGACATGGGTAGAAATGGGATGATTACAGATAATATGACAAGCGACAGACTTTGCTCAGTGTGTAAATAAACCATTAATTCGTTTATTAATTTCAGTTTACTATCAAAAGCACTTAGGCGAAGAACCAAAAAATACTTCATACTAATTTACTTTCTTAAAACAATTTTTGTTCAACATTTAAAGGAAATATTGAATTAGATATAAAAATACGTTACATCAATTTGGCCCACGACTTGGTCTAAATGTATGTCGATTTTCGTGGACTCTAATGAATTGGTAGTTTATAGGAATCAGGCTTACTTCAAACAAAATTACTTAAAAATCGGTTCCCGCATCGGAAGTGAGGGAGAAGGGTATGAACTTTGTAACATGAGTTTCAAAGCTGCCCTGCACGTCCTCATCCTCCTATAATAAATTCTTAACAAGGACCTTAACTGAAATGGTTTATTTAGCAAAGAAAATAAAAAAAAAACATCCGAATGCGAACGACCTACGAAGTGTAATAGTCCCAATTAAGAACGACAAAAAAAGTTCAAGATTACATCACTGTGTAGACCTACAATCATTTTGAATTGCCTACCTGATGATTGTTTTAACATGTTTGATAGATGTAGCAGCAGTTCTCTAAAGCCGAGTTCTAATTTGTATTTATTTGGATATCCAACAAAGGTGACACCTTATTTATGCTAAATTAGACAAAGTATAAATAGGTACAGTTCCTTATGTAGCTCCAAATTAAAGATAAAAAAATGCGTTATAATATCAAACAAATATTAAGTAATCAAACAATTAATAATGTAATAAGAACATGAGCTTAGTCAGTTAAAATATTAGAGACGAGATAAATATATCTTACTAGCTGTCCCCTGAGGTTTCACCCGCATTATATTATATTATTATTATTTTGACGGGCCTGTTGGTGTAGTGGTTAGTAGCCCTGACTGCTAAGCCGGAGGTCGTGGGTTCGATTCCCACCCAGAACAAACTTTGTGTGATGAGCATGATTGTTTGTTCTGTGTCTGGATGTAATTTATCTATAATATGTATGTATTTATAAATTATATAAGTATGTATATCAGTTGTCTGGTTACTATAACACAAGCTCTGAGCTTAGCTTGGGATCAGATGACCGTGTGTAAGTTGTCCCAGTATATTTATTTATTTATTATGATAGGTCATTTACTTAGTTGGTCTGTGCTATTCTGATGTATCTTCTATGAATATATGTAAAATTGTAAACTGACTACGCACGTTGGCATATCAACGCACAGCCCAAACCGCTGGTCCTAGAGACATGAAACTTGGAGGGTGTGTTCTGTTCTTTCGAGTATCTACTAAAAAAGGATTTTTGGAAATTAGATCCCTGAGGGCCAACGCCTGCCGGGGTTGCGGAATGTTTATAATAGTTACCGTGACCCCGGAACATAAAGGACAACCGAAGGAACTTGAGTAGAGGTTGCAATCGAATATTCAAATATTCGAATTATTCGAATACTCTTTCCAAATTTATATTCGAATAGTAAATAAATATTTATTCGAATATTCGAATATTACCAAAAAAATATCAGTTTAAAGTCTATGTTGATAGAGCTTTAAAATTGTTGTTGGCAACACTGCTTGACTCGACGCCATTTTGTCACTTACAGAACACGTTGTTATTTATGTGTAAAGTGGTGCATTTTCTTTTTTAAAGTGATTTTAGATACTTTTATTTTGTTTTTATTGAGAGAACGACTTTAAAATTTATTTAAGAATTTTATACCTAATATGTAAATCTGATTTTTTTCCGAATTAATATTGACGAATTTGATTTTTTAGTGACATGTGATAGTTTTTCTTTTTATTATTAACGAGCGAGAGAGATATGTTTATTTTGTTCTTATTATTAACAGAAGAGTTGAATTTGTTTAAAAATGTTATAATAGGTAAATCTGATTTATTTCCGAATTATAATTGATGAATCTGATTTTTCAGTGTAATATTGCATATTATGAAAATGTATGTAATACTTTTTGTTTTATTATGAACAAGATAAAAAAACATTTATTTCGCGTAGAGGCGATCGTGTCCTCGTAGAGGCGATCGGCGGCGGTGACTTGTCGCGCCCGGCGCTGGTTCAGGCCATGCTTCGGGGCGAGACGGAATGGGATGCCGTCGCCTCCTTCTGCGAAGCAGTTATGCTAGTGAAGGAAGCGGCGGCGCGCGAGAGGCAACGACGAGTCTCTCGCCCCGGACTAAGACCCAGGCGAAGACGTCGAGAGTCGCAAGACGACTACCGGCCACCGTAGGCGCGGTTCTGCGGATGGCGAGCAATGAGTAGCTCGCCGCCCGGCTAGGACCAGGACCGCGTCGACGGTGCGTTTTGTTCCACGCGCGCCTCAAAGAGAAGAAGTCAGCACTAGAAGGGGCCCAACAGGGCCACGCCTGCCGGGGTTGCGGAATGTTTATAATAGTTACCGTGTCCCTGGAACATAAAGGGCAATCGAAGGAACATGAGTGGGTTTTAGTCAGTAAAAGTCTGACACGCCCTCCCGCCGTACCGGGCGGGAGTAGTCATTTGATGATTTCCCACTCACAAAAAAAAACAATTATTTTGTTTCTATTATTACCGAGAGAGAGACTTTTAAATTTGTTTAAAAAAAATATAATTGTTTTGATCATTTTCATGTATAATTGTTTTAAAATTTTGTTGAATAAGTAAATAATTATTGTGCTAGGTTTACTTATCTGCATAAAAATATAATTCCTAAACCAATAAACGCGGATATTCTGTGTTTTATAATTTTTTCTTAAATATTCGAATAAAATTCGAATAGCACTGAAAAAATATTCGAATATTCGAAAATTAAAATTATCGAATTTTTGCAACCTCTAAACTTGAGTGGGTTTTAGTCAGTAAAAGTCTGACACGCCCTCCCGCCGCACCCAGGACGGGAGAAGTTACTTGATGATTTCCTACTCCCCAAAAAGGGATAAAATAGGAGATAGAAGTTCGACATCCACGCGGGCGCAGGTTAGAACCAAAGCTGTAAACTGTAAAGGGACTGCGTGACAGAAAAACATCAATCCATTAGTAGGAATGTTGTCATAATTCTTTGGCTTAGCTATTCACGCACTTTGGCTTAACTATTCTACGTCTCTTTCATGGCATCGTAGTTTGACAGTTGTGGGACGGAGACAGATATATTGGGTAGCTGAAATACTTGCTAAGCATGCTGGCTCTGGCTGGTCCAAAGAGATTAGAATAATTTATCTAACATTTTATGGATTGGTGGGTGTATCCCGCTTCCCGACAAACGATACACCATTCAGTTATCGCTAAGAAATTAATATGATTATGCCAATAGGATGCTTTTATCGCATACAATTTAAATGTATTATATGTTTATTTTTCTTCTTTTAACCAAACCGATCAAGTACAACAAGGTTGCTTACCACCGAACTAATAACGCCTAAGGGAGTAAAATAAGGGATGAAAGTCTATATGTGGGATCTTTTTTTTTTATTTCGACTAAGTTAAGCTATATGTGGAGGCTTGTAATTAGCTATTTGTTTATATTATATTCTTTATATAATTGACTGTTAGCCTGTAAGCCTTCTTTAAAATAAATAAATAAATATATAAACATCCGTCCTTTTCAATGCATAAATCACGACGGGCAACGCCACTGGCAATAGCTAGTATCAAATAAATACGTTAATCACGAGACATTGTGCCACATAACGTGGTCTTATATCATTATTCCTAAGGCGTGTCTATGTTCTACTAAATGTTATAGACTATTAGGCCGCACACGTGCGAATTCATGGTCTTCGTATAAAGTCTTTTTTGATCCTTTAGGAAATTGATAAATCAATCATTAATGATTAGTTGATTGATATGTCGATTAATTAAGTAATTATACATTTTGTCAGTACTTTATTTACTCAGTAAAACCTTTGTTCAATTTGGTAAAGTGTGTTTTAAATTTAAACTAAAGTAAAGTATATTAACTAACAAAGTGTCACAGCAACAGTTTTACAAATCTTAGATGTTAAAACTCAGGAACAGATAATAAAACAAACAAAAGATGTACAATGTATTATTATGTGAATCACGAAACGACACAAAAACCAATAGAATATTATTATCAACATTACACAAGTTTTTATTTAAAAATAAACCGATCACGCCACTTGAACTGACGGACTAATAGGAAAAACTGCATTTTTTTATAGAACAGATTAGGGATTACTCACATTTATTCGGGAAATAATAATGGTTCCGACAAACAAATTAATCTCCAGCGATCTGTGGCCGACTATTATTCTAATTAACCAGCGTTATAATGAATTAACGACAAAAAAATCCTAATTTCCGAATAGAAAACTAAATCTCCGACCAAATTACTAAGTTACCGACAACAGAGGTTTCGTCAAAATAATCATATTTTTACAACTTGCATGAACTGTTTTAATTTCTATTGTTAGTTACCAAAATTTATTTTTTAACTCTCAATAATGATGAAAACTGGTTGCAATCTAGACTTTAGGGCACCCCGACTTGGATAGGTTAGGTTAGAAGGTGGTTTCGTGGTTATTTTTTTATAAACCACCCAGAAGTAGGAGCCCCGCGAAGCGGGGCTCCGTCGACCCAGCCCACCCTCGATCATGTATAGAGTATTTTAAGGTTTGGTAAGATTAGAATTGGTAAATTAATAGAGTTTCCGAACACGGAAACTGACTGCCATACATCGCGATATAAGAGTCTACCGCGATATTAGCATATACATATACAAAAACCGGCCAACTGCGAGTCGGACTCGCTCATGAAGGGTTCCGTAGCAGCAAGTAACAGAATATAAAGTTCTTGTAGTTCGTTGTTACTTTGATCGATGTTTTAGTAATATTACGATATACGGCTTATGACGTATTAAAAAAAAACTATTTACTAGATCTCGTTCAAACCAATTTTCGGTGGAAGTTTACATGGTAATGTACATCATATATTTTTTTTTTATTTATCATACTCTTATTTTGGAAGTTACAGGGGGGGGACCAACATTTTACCACTTTGAAAGTGTCTCTCGCGCAAACTATTCAGTTTAGAGAAAAATGATATTAGAAACCTCAATATCATTTTTGAAGGCCTATCCATAGATAGCCCACACATATGGGTATGATGAAAAAAATTTTTTTAGTTTATGTTCTATGTATGCCAACCCCCAAAATTATTTTTTGTTTTTTCTTTTTTTGGTGTGTGGGAAATCATCCAATGACTGCTCCCGTCCTGGGTGCGACGAGAGGGCGTGTCAGACTCTTACTGACTAAAACCCACTCATGTTCCTTCGATTGCCCTTTATGTTCCAGGGTCACGGTAACCACTATAAACATTCCGCAACCCCGGTTCTATCTTTGTATCAGAATCTTAATGCGGTTCACAGAATACATCCACTCAGCAAGTTTCAACAGTATAGCTCTTATAGTTTCGGAAAAAAAATGGCTGTGACATACGGACGGACAGACAGACAGACAGACGGACAGACAGACAGATAGACATGACGAATCTATAAGGGTTCCGTTTTTGCCATTTGGCTACGGAACCCTAAAAATCCCGACTAGAATCGTTGGGCAGTAACCCACCAGACATAACACCCCTTTTGGTCGGAGGATCACCCCTTTTCAACGAGGAGGATAACGAACGTTGCACTCTGTTCCTTATACCTCTAAATGTGTATAGAACAAAGCGTTTTTAAAAAAACAGACGCGTAAAGCAGAACAGACGAGTACGCGTCTTCATACAAAACTGTTGTTTGCTATACACAAGCTGGACAGAGCTGAATAAGCGATTGTAAGTAAAAGACGGAACATGGCTAAGTCCAAGTAAGTAAGTGCTAAGTGTAATATACTTATCTCAATTTTACGTCAAGATAAAAAAACGCTAATTACCACACTTAGGCTGGCCTGGTTCTTTGCACTCACAGTTTGACAATTCTGTCATTTATTAGGTATCGTAAGTTTTGTAGCCGATTGATGTAACGAATGGAGCTAAATAATTTAATTATCGAATGTAAGAACTTTGTACAGCAAGATTTCATTTTATCGTAACATCTTCTTAATATTTCAAAACTTCTGAAAGAGCCGTTTTGATAAATGTTCTACAGCTACCTAAAAGATTTATTTTTTGGACTCACCTCATGGTCCGGTCCTGGTTTCGACGCCAACCTTGCTTCAGTCAGCTGATTCTTCAAAGCCCTGCGGAAAACAGTCGGTCACAGCATTTCATCGTGTAAGTGGCGCCATCTAGTAAGTTTATTGTGTACTAATTTCCAAAGTACGACAGAGCTGCCGCCAATTTTACAGAGTTTCGCTGGCAGAAATAATTAATGACAGTCACAGATAACATTTAAATAATAACATACAACTCAGGCAACTATACACATCGCATCTTTAGCCCGAATTCGATTGCCTATGGTTGATACTTAACCATTCGTCACAATTACAAGTGTTGCTCTTCGATGAAGCAATGTAATAAATGCATCGGGTGCGCGAATTCGGGCTATCGACCAAGTGCAAATTGACCCATCAATCATCATAGCAACCAACCATAAACTATTCTGATGGCTGTCATCATACTCATGCAAAAAGCTTTGGGCCGTAATCTTATATTGGCACCTACGAATATTTGAGTAATTTTGCCAATCCAAAAGGAACTTTAAATTAGTTTCCGTAAGATATACTTAGTATGGTCTGCAAAGCGCAAATATTTGATCACATACGCCAAGTGAAGTGGGGCGCTTAAGTATTGTCTGATTAGTCTTCCAGACCAGTAACAACCTTATGTATTAACTCACTACACTTAATTTTACCAAATCCACAAACTGGTCAGCTATCTTTTAGGCTAGATTTCCTCCTACGCTGACGTAGTCGCGTATGACATATATAAATCTGGCGCCTGCGTGGACTACGCGGGCGTAGAGCATTATGTTGCATAGAGCATTATGTTTATTCGTACGCCGACCGATGTTCACGACCGATGTCAGTATGTTATAAATGTAACTCATATTCTGTTAATTTTAAGGCAGAGTTCATGGAGTTTCTTTCTCTTTCTTTTCCATAAAAACCTAACAACGAGCGACAAGCTTTAATTTTATGACTGGGATGGGAATAAAATAAGGCTTTAGTGCTAAAGCAGTACTGCCACCGAACTACACGAAACGCATAAATAGAAAGACCCCATAAAGTAGAGTTTGACTTACATATACAGCTCCTCAGCCTTGCTGGCTTGCTTCTCCCGGCGGCGGAGCAGGTCAGCGCAGTGCTGTATCGTGGCGATGGTGGCGCCACACGTCGCTCGGAACGACGCACTAGTCGCCTTCACCTCACCCACGTGTAGACTCAGGTCGTTACCTGGTGAAAGAAGGAAATTAGACCTGTCTCCTCGCTGAGAAACTAAAGTTAACTAAGGACATGGCAAGGGAGTTTTAACTGACATACTAATATTAAGTTTGTAACGCTACGTGCGGTATATTACTTCGTCACCAATCACCAAGTTTTCTGGTCCATCAGTTATTTTTTATGAACATACTTACTTTTTATTATTAATACCCGTTTGGCATTCGTAGAATTTTGACAGTTGTTACGCGTAGATAGAAGCCAGAAAATCTAACCAGTCTAACCAAGGTTTATAGTGGCTCCCAGTGGTTGTAAAGGTCTGATAGGCATTCGCTTCACATAAAACACTGATATCCAGCTGAATCCGGTTAGGCTTAAAAGCCGACCTCAACAAAGTTGGGAAAAGGCTAGAGAGATGATGTTACACGCCATACAATTCTCAACCACGGCAACTTCTGAAATTCAGAAAGAACTCGTGCATGAAAGCTCCGCGTGTTCTAAATAAGCGATTCAGTTGGATGTCGAACCCAAAAAAAAACAGAAAAGAACAACAGAGAAATAACAATAAAAAAATATAATTTCCGATTTTCCCTATATCTAGCATTACACAGAACAGAACTAGGTCAATAGTTGGGAAAGGACGTTTTTCCTATTGAGTTTAATTCTCCATCTCGCATAGTTTGTAGGTCTGGGAAATCCCGCAACTCGTTCTTATTAGAACTGGGACTACCCGAGACCGCACAGTCTCTGTTTCCTGGTTTAAGCTCATTTGTGACATCAGGGACCGTTACCATTACATGTATTAGTCAATAAGCAAGTATTTCTTAATAGGAACATTGATGTTCAATGAGTTTTTTAAACTACACCCAGATAGTTACAGTGTATAAAAATTAGAAAGCATCAATACTTTTTTAAATATAGTATTTTTTTTGTATGTGTGTTGGGGGTGATTTTTGAAATCATTAAACCATTACATATATTATAATGTAAACAAAACTATTGATATAATTACAAAATATTGATTTATTTACAAAATAAGTTGAACAGGACTTGGCTTCTATGCGATCTTAAAACTTTTTACGATAGTAGAATTGCGTAGAGTTGGCTTCTTTTTTACATGTAATGTTTTTGATGGGATATTTTTTTCCGACTTTTACGCGGCCGAAGGCGAGAGCTAGAAATGTGGTTTGTTTGGAACCTGAAACGCTATTTATTTAACAGTCTAATGTGTCCATTCGATCTAGGATAGATAGGACACAGTTGGGAGATTTAGTAAAGAATTTTATTTATTACTTAATTCCCTTTCAGACTTAAAACCTCCCCAGCATTTCTTCAAACCCTTACTCTGGGAAATATGGTATCCTACGCGCATTCCGCAATCCAAGACTGATCTAGTGGCCCCCACGTTGACAACCAATTAACCACCAGACACCATAATCTAATTTATAAGTAATTCATTCAATCTCGAAAATTAACAGCCTTGTACAAACCAATTGAAAATGATGTCATACAATATAAAGCTGTTCATTTAATTGGCGAGCTGGTATTGTATAAGTGATAAGAATAAACAGACAGGAAATATTTCAAATTTTATTACATACATATCAGCTTTATGTATAGTCTGTCGGATCGATTACAAAAATATGGTTTTCGGCGTTTACGATAGTTGTGTAAACGCTGAAATATCAAAATGTCGGATGTTGGCTTAAAGCAAAAAATAACGATGCAAAAATTACTCAACCTTGAAACTTCGCAGCCGCATTAATTTGGTTTTTAAACAGTTCTATCGTATGTGTATCGTGTTTATAGATTTTCAACCGCCAAATCTGTTTTGCGGAATTGGCTTTGAGCGAATCGTATGACATCTTAACGCCATAACTGCTGCTTTGGAAAAAGGCGATGCCCTAGTACAACTTCTCCCCATCTCGCCGCCGTGCATAAATGATTACTTTAACACTACAAACATGACCACTGACTTTCGTTTACCGCTATATCCTGAAACTACTACTGTAGAATGGCAGCCAATAAATTTCAGGAAAATTTCAAAAACTCTTGCACTTATCTATTAATACTCGTTATAATATAAATTGACTTCTATGCCATCAGCCATGTCATGCACTGAAGGTAGACACTGCCTACCTAGACCATCAATGAATGCACGGCTCTTAACCAGGCTTATCACCCAAAAAGAAAACAATTAAAAAACAACGCACCATCAGCAAGTTTGACAGCATCGATGGCTTCTGCAGCGTCGTCGTTGATCTGCGGGTAGGCCGCGATGCATTTGTCGAAGTATTGCTGTAGTTGCACCACTTGCTTCGAAAGCAGCTCATTGTATGTGTCCAGCTCTGCAATCTTCTCGGCCAGGCGGCGGGCTGTGCGGCCTAGGGGAAAAGTAAATATTTATTTATTTGTCACCTCTCACACAATTCCAAACTATACATCGGATCTTGGGGTCCTATACAAATTTTCTTCCGGTGACATTTTATTTATAAGTAAGGCCAAAAGAACAAACTAAATAAATTCTTTCTCGCCTAGGGCACATCTAACAGAGCGAGGCAGCGCGGCGGCACGCCTCCATTTACCCTTTTTTTTTTTGGGATGGGAAGTCATCAAATGACTCCTGTCGCTCTGGGCGGAGCGGAAGGGAGTGTCAGACTTCTACTGACTAAAACCCATCCATGTACCTTCTTAGCCCTTTGTGTCCGGGATCGCGGTATCTCTTTTGAACAACCCGCAGCGCCTCCATCTACCCTTCCGGGACCCTTAAGGCAACATTTCAACCATAATCTTGACTGTAGTTAAACAAATATTAGGTGACTGGTGATAACCAGTACATGTTTCTCCTCATTATAATAAACAACTACAATTAACTTTCGTAAAGAAACCTCTTTTACCCGACGTCTCAAGCATAAAGAAGCTATAAGAAATTAAAAAAATAACCCATGTTTTTTTTTAAATAATGTAAAGAATAAAGAAATGTTTTGTTCAGAAATGTTATTTGTAGTCATGAGTACATTTATATGAATAACCGAAGATATAGGAAATAAATACATTCAATGTAATTTTCAAATGAAGATGTAATAACAATTAATTATGTTTCCCACCATCAGCGAAAAAAACAGATTTATCCCTTTGAACCTTTTTGTTGTACACAACAAATTCGTAACCGACGATGGTTATGAATTGGTCATTTAAAAATCACAGCGAATCAAAGTTATGCTCTTTCCCTCGTACAATAAAGTGCGAGAGGGAGAGAAAGATGACCGCCGCCATATTTAATTCTTTATAGGGATGTTTAAGGTAGCCCGCGAAATTCTAATTTTCTTATGTATTTTTGCAATTTTTAGCTCAGTGTCTGGGTGTATGTTGATATAGAATGATTTGCGACTGTAATAGGCCATTAGTTACAGAATTATAATCATTTAAATCATCAAAACAGCCCTCAAAGTGTATTTAACGAGATTGATTGCATATTTCACGAAAAAGTAATTCAATAGCGTATGTATGCACTCTGTGGGTTGTATTGATGATATTAATGATTATAATTCTTTAACTAATGGCATATTACAGTCGCAAATCATTCTATATCAACACACACCCAGACACTGAGCGACAAATTTCAAAAACGTTTAAAAATTTGAATTTACACCTTGAAGGATCCCCCTTAAGGCAGGGATTTATGAGTTACAACAAGTTTAAAAAAATGTCTCTCAAGGATAAAAATACTTTGTATACCTACTTTTAAGTAAATAAAGATATAATTCAGCGTTTCTTGACCTACGGAGAATGACGGAGATGCCCATAATACCAAGGCACGGTAAAGTCCAAGTAAATCTCATCACATAATAACATAGAGTTACTAATGAATGCTAGACAAATTATATGCTACAGACACGCGACTCGACACGGTACATTCATCTTAATTACATGCAAACTTAGCCTTAAGAGATTACGAGCATTAAAAGAAATGTTCATCCATCCATATAATCCGTTGACGTAATTGTAGTCACTCACCAACAAGTTTATTATCAAGAGAAAAGATTTTTGCCGTGGCTATTGCCAGTCATGGAAATGAAACATATTCAAGAACACAACAGAGTGCCTAAAAAGTTATAAAATGAGTTTTAGTCATTGTCGTTTATGCACTTTATAGAAAAAGTAGAAATAAACATCGATGTTTGCCAAGTTAGTAACAATAAAAAAAAAATACAAAAAGAAAACCGTCTTCAAAAACGCAAGTTTAAATAAATTCATTAAAATCAATGCACATTGATAACTTAATCATTTTTGAAGTCAGTTGAAAAGGGGATTTATTATTACCATTCTGAAAATAGTAAGTTGAAGTCTGAATCCTAATTCAAAATCAATCTAAGGACTCTTTGCACTCTGTGGCTTCTGACACTAGAAATAAGACTTAAAATAGTTTGCAATAATGGTGATAGCATAATACGGTATTTTACACCATCATCAATTGACGTACTTTTTATGAGCTGTCAAAACGATATTCTCCTATAGATTTTATATGGCAGAACACCTTATGACGTCACTAAGTAAACAACTCAATTGTCTAACTATTTATTGATTACAAAGCATCTAAAAATCTAATTTTACGGTAAATTGAATATGAACCAGATTTTGAGGGCTTAAATTAGGAGATTTTTTATAGAGATTATGTATTACATTAATTGGTTAATTATGTAAAATACCCCATTGTAAAAAATGGTCAAAATCCTATATACTTGTGAGTTACAAGCATAGAGGATCTTGACTATTTTTTTCTCCATGCAATAATACATTTGGGAAGGGGAACTAAATTCTATTCTTTTGTCCGCTAAATAACATTCAAAATACGCCTTCTAATGGTGTAATTAAAATAAACGATTTGTCTGTGACGTTGATTGTTCATTGTTTTATCATTGTAGTATTTCTCATAAAGCTGGCTGCACATCGAGCATACATTTGTATCTCGGCAAATGTGGCGCTACATTTGAGATGCGACGCATTTATCGCCCCTGTATTTCTATTGGCGGGCCTCTACACTAAGGACACATTTATTGCAGGTCACATTACATTTGTAGCAAACAATTGCGGCGCAAAAATTGTGGCGAAGAAAAAGTTTGATGCATGTGGCACCGATGTGCGGCCTCGTTCAGTAAGAGTAGACATTTTCTGTGACACGTGATTTTAAAGTGGTGCAGAATTGCGCCGTAGTATGACAGGAGGCCACTTAGCGATATGAACGTGTGATAAACGTAAACGCTAATGAAAGACAAATAAAAGATATAGATGTTGACAAGTACCGAATGTCTGTGTAGACTGAAATTAGGCATATGCTAGAATAGCAAGGTATAATATTATAACTACTCAAGTAACCCTGTCTGTCTGGCTACTACAACTCTTCACACTTCACAGTTAACACTAGCGTAGTTAGGGTTCAAACTCAACCGATTTTACAAGAATAAGAAAAAACTAACCAGCTTGTTTAGTCATCCTCCAATATCCATTAAGGTTTTAATGCTATATTTTCGTATTTTTATATTTGATAAGCTATCAAGCCCAGGACACCAGACCAGCTCTACGGCATACGAAAGTCACACCACTGACGGCCAAACCGATAAGAAGTAAGATTGAACCCTAATAGAGTAGATAAGTGATTATTTAATATGCAACTTTATTTGCATCCACGATAATTGACATTCACGAGGACGAAATTGCCGGAAGAAATAATATAAATAGTTTCTTATAACTGTATAAAATAAATGTTCACCATGAGAGCCAGTTGACTGCAATGAGGTAGCAGAGCCATGTCTCCGCAGACCACCGCCATTGGAACTGCTGTCTGAACTAGTTCCATAGCCTGATTCCACCTGAGAATTAAATTAATATAGATATTTATATTTTTTTAATACTTTATGCGCTATTAAGAATTATATCTATTATGTAAGAGGGTCATTAACAAACTGGCTGTAGGATGACAATAGAATAATTAAAACTATATTAGCAAGTCAGAAGTCCAGTAATGTTGTTAAGTTTTTATGATTCACTCAACAACCTTCTTCTTAAACACTCTTAGCCTGCGTCTAAACAAGGATAGCAAGGACATTTTTGTCCTTTTTTGTATTAAAGTAGGTTAATCTTTGACTCTCTTATCAATTTACAAGCTTTACACAAAATTCGATAAGGGACAGATAGTGGTAACTCAGTTTTCCGAATTTCTAACACAAAAAAAAATTGTATGCTGTATACCCTACTGATGATTCATTACTCGCTAAATAAAAATAAAGACCATATAACATAATCTTATCACAAAATCTGTCAATTCTTATATTTAGAACAATAGACCACAATCATAAATTACATAGAGAATAGTATCAGTACTTATCAGCATTACTCACTAAGCTGATAATGCAAAGTATTATAAAATAACATAAACTCAGTTATAGGTTAAATAAGCCCAGTGTTGACTCATTGGGGGCCAATTGATTAAATAAATTAATTAATAAAAATATGATTCATGTAGGCATCAAAACAATAAGTATGCCTCTGTGAAAGGTCTTGCAGCAAACAGTTAATAAAAAAAGTAATTTTTTCTTTGTAGTAGCATTGTGATTTGCAAAATCTGTATATATTTTGAAATAAACAAAACTGAGTACCGTCCGGTAAAGTTGTATTCAAATGCAAGCCTATCAATATTTTAAAAAAACCACATAGATTCAAATTTTTATACATATAATTGAAAAGATATTGAATTACATGCATACAAAAAAAAACATGCTTTAAGTGTACACAAAGGCACAGCTTACTTATTTACTACTTACACATTCCAAGATCAAAATATCTAGGTAATTTGAATTAATTATATTGTGAACAGAATTTGCATAATTATCTTCAAAATAGGTATTAAAATAAAACCTGTCAAGGTCACATAGTAATTTGACTATGTAACACAAGCTTACAACAAGCACATTGTAATTACAATTTGCATTATTATAATCATTAGATGTTTATGAGTAATAAGTGATGGCTCAATGTTTGATAACAAGACATTCACGCAGACCCGCTAAGTACTCTGAATCAATGTTATTGACTGAATCACACACATTGGCTTGTTATAAATATCACATGATAATATTTTCTACTTATTTACGAGGTTATAGCTTGATTGTGTGTGCCATCTAAATTTATTTTTAATGGCGCTCAAGGTGATCATCTCTATTAGATAATGGTACCTAATTGGTGTCACCAAAATAGTTTTATTTGATTTGGTTAATTTTTATGTAGTATAAAAGTGGATGTTATGAAAATAGGGGTAAACAAACACTTTTTTGATAACATGTCTTTGTAAACACTCAAAAGAAGTGGTTTCTAGTAATGTTCATATGTAGCTGAATGTAGGAAACACATTTTGTTGATACTCAGACTAATAGTATCTAGTCAATTACAGCCAAGAAATATGTATGTATGTATTATGGAATTTGGTATTTAGTGAAGTTCTCTACAAAAAGTTTAATACTTACTTTGAATGACTCCAAAACGTCAATCCATTGCTGCTTCTCCTCAGGGCTTGTAGCTCTCAAGTACCAAACACAGTCATTCACTGACACATCAAATCTGCAGTCATCAAACTCATGAGGCTGAAATAATAAACATTCAAGGTCGAATATCTAAATATTAGATCACATGCTAAGTCGGTCTGTTCTCAAGCAGAAACAGTTGCGACAAAAAAAGTAGAGACGCAACAAGGACAAATTAATCTTTTTATTGGACTTCGCAGATAAAACAACTAGTATAGTCACCTTGACTTTGGCTTTTTTCAGACATAAGGCACCTCGGCATCCAAGATTACTCTCCAATTCACTCTTGTAGTACGATAAAGTAGAATCCTTCAAAACAATAAACCTGTCCTGCCAACCGTGAATGTAATTTGTCCATTTGCTCAAGTATCCGCGAAGCTCAGGATTTCCGCCATCCTCTAAATCCGAGTTGTCGCTCACTGTTATATTTTCTTCAATCATGTTGTTGATGATAAGAATTAATATTTACATTAAATTCTACACAAAACAAACAAAACGAAAAATAATAATTATCAAAAACTCGTTACATTGATGGGAAGATACACAACGAAAATTGTTGCTGTTTTTTGACGTCTGACTTCAAAGCCACAGACTCACAAATACAAAGTAGTGCACAGATTCATGTCAAAAGTCGTCTGTCTGTCGTCATTTGTCGTCATCTATTATGACTGCTCTAAATGAAGCATTCCATAGCATTATAAATAAATTTTTAACACCTAATTATCACAATCTTTGATTATCACAATTGACAATTTTAAAATGTAAATTTATTATGAAATCGATTACATCATTTATCAACGTTCGTTCGTTTTTCGTTACGACTAAATGGATTACTTGCTGCCTTGGAGTCTTGCTGCTATTTAGTATCATGATGAAATGAAATGATTATTTTCCCTACATATAAACATCTTAGCTCTAATCATTTTAAACTTTAGGTCTAAATGTACTAATCTTTCAAGTTTTTGAACGTTCCCAGTTTGACGTTTCATTTCAATGAATACCACTATTTCCGGAAACAATGTTCTTTTGCGTATTGATTTTGGCAGTCTTGTGATTTTATTGGTGGATAAACGTTAACCGCCAAAACTACAAGATAGCGACCAATAGGAGAACGCCATTCTACAAATAACTCACCATATCCGTTCAAGATGGCCGACAAAACTATGCCTATTTTTGTTCCATCGGAAAAATCTTTGAAAGTAGTAAAGTGGAAAGTAAAACAAGGTGTTTTTGTGTCGCAAGGTCAAATATTATTTTTATACAACGACTCATCAGGCACAGGCACTGAATTGAAGAAATATAAGGCAATTCGCGCTGGTACTATCTCATCGATCAAGGTGAAGGAAGGAGACATTGCAGAGCCTGGGTAAGTGACGTCACAATGTATAATGCATCATAAAATAATCTTTATCATAAAAAATGCAAAATATCGCTAATAAACAAAAATAATTAGCACAAACTAACATCGTATAGGTTACTTTTATTTTAAGGCGCAGTTGCATTGCTTGCGCGGCAAATACAACTGCAGTAAAAAGCTTCCCGCCTAAAATGTGTAACCTAAAACAAACATTGCAGATGTTTTGATTTTTTACATTATTTGTTTTATTTTATGAATAATATGCACGCGTACTAAATATAGGCTTAGAGCTACTTTATTAAAGAACTAAAATGTGTAAGTTTTATTTACAAGTCTACATCAAAATATTTACAACTCAAAAAAATTATACAGAACTTTTGCTATGTCATAGGCTAAATACTTCTTTCTGCAGTAATTATAACTACAGCAATGCTATATATTGTATCACAATCACGCCTGCAAGAGAGAAATAACTGTTTAATTATTTTTTAATCATATATTTTTACAGAGCACCTATAGCAGAGCTCGAAGAATGTCGCCATCCTACCGTGATGAAGGAGATGTGTGCGGAGTGCGGCGCAGACTTGCGTACCGACGAGGTGACGAACCGAGATGTCGCCGTCGTGCCCATGGTACATTCTGTACCTGAACTGAAGGTGAGACATTGTTTAATGCCTTTGAAAACACAAGCATCCCAACTTCCCTTACAAAAAAGCATGATACTCAAAAAAAATACTGCCAACATAAAACTTTAGCTTTCGGGCAAAAATTGAGAATGCAAAATTGCAAACTTATTAGCTACCGACTAAATTTGTGGGTTTGTATTCTTAACTGGATTAGATACAAGTTCTAACTCTGAATAATGGTTATAACTTCACTTACAATCCAGAGAGCAAAAAAAGTCCTTAAGAAGACTTTCTTTTGTTGAGCTTTGAAAGAAAGACAGATACGAGGGCTACATACATTTAAAAAATTTAACCTAAAACTACGAAGTATTACATTTTGGTTCTACAAATAAGAACCAAAATGTAATACTTCGTAGTTCATGGAACACTTACGCAATGTAATAAGTATTCCATGAACTATCACGAATTATGTACTTATTTTTTTATTTTTCAATTTCCAGGTGTCTGAAGAACTGGCACAAAAGTTAGGTCGAGAAGATGCCGACCGTCTTCTAAAGCATAGAAAGCTAGTATTACTTGTGGATCTTGATCAAACATTGGTTCACACCACTAATGATAATATACCACCTAACTTGAAGGTAAATATAGCTAAAATAAGGAAGTTTATTTTTAAAATAAATAAGGGAAATAGGAACAAAATACTGATGGTGTCTTCCTATTTCCTCTATTCTAATTTTCCTGTTATTCCAAATAAAGAAATTTTGTTGTTTTACAGTAAATTAAACATTCAACACACCCAACTAAATCTCACTTTGTTGACCCATCATCAATATTACTTACAGGGAGTACTACACTTCTTCTTGCGAACTCCAGGGTGCCCCGGGCGCTGGTGTCACACGCGCCTACGACCACGGACCAAGGAGTTCCTCGAATCTGCTTCTAAAAACTATGAACTTCATGTTTGCACGTTTGGAGCTCGTCAGTATGCCCACGCCATTGCCGACTTACTTGATCCAGAGAAAAAATATTTTTCTCATAGAATTCTGTCCAGGGATGAATGCTTTGATGCTAGAACAAAAGCAGCAAATTTGAAGTAAGATTATTAATTAATAAAATAATATGTGTTGCACTGACGGTGCTCTATGTATATTGCACGCCCCTGAGTCATAGCCATATCTGTTATGGTATAGATAGTATCTCAGGCAATTGACGACAGTAATACATTTTGAATGAAAAAAAATATATAGAATTTTGGTTATGCATTGGCAGAAACATAACACTTACTTAAAAATAACATATAAAGTTATATTTGAAAACATGGTATCTACAATGCGGAAAAGAAATTAACATGCTTTATTTTAAATTTTATCGAGGTTTGTGTAATTTTTCAGGGCATTATTCCCTTGTGGCGACAACATGGTCTGTATTATAGACGATCGGGAAGACGTGTGGCGACACGCGACCAATCTGATTCACGTCAGGCCGTACTCGTTTTTCCAATCCACAGGAGATATAAATGCACCTCCCCCACCAGGTAATTACCAAATTACTTTAGTAATTGTAAATTACTAATTTACAATCACAAAACTTATACCTAGTACAAAAAGGTGACTAATCCATTAAAATTGCATAATCACGTTACAGAGAACGAAAAACCTAAAGACAAACTGACCAGTGGCAAAAATGGCGCCCAAGTCAATCAAATGCCCACCTTAGACGCCGAACCCGAACAAAAAGACGCATCAAAAAACAAAGAGAACAAGGAAGAAGGTGGTAATGGTAAAATAGTTGCTAAAGATAAGGAGGTAAAGAGTTCTAACACGGAGGAGAAAGAGAGTGAGGAGGCTGACCAGGAGGGCGATGAGAGGATAGCGCAGGACCCGGCTGAGCCGCGCTGGGTGGAGACCTCCGACGGTCAAATAGAAGCGGAGGACCCTGATGACTACTTAATTTACTTGGATGATATACTTAAGAGAATACATACGTGAGTAGCAGCAACATACTAAGACATGTCTCAGTTGTAGTTTTCAACTGTCAGCAAACTACAAATATTAAATCTGTAAACAAAAACTGACCTAAACTTAATTTCCAGGCAATTTTACGATAACTACGACAAAATGGGTAAGAATCAAATTCCCGACTTGAAGTCGATAATCCCAGAGGTGAAGTGCGAGGTATTAGCTGGTACTAGTTTAGTCTTCAGTGGTTTAGTGCCCACGCATCAACGCTTGGAGACCTCAAGGGCGTATCAAGTGGCGCGGAGTCTAGGGGCGGAAATCACGCAGGATTATTCTGATAAGACTACACATTTGGTAGCAGTGAGAGCAGGTAAAGAACTCAACTACATATTTCATCAGCTACCTCTTCTAAAATAATAACAGGCAACGTCATTTACAAGTAAAAAAAGACAATTCTATAATTTGTCCCTCTTTCCATACAGAGATTATAACTCTTGCTCTTGATAGTTTTTTCAACAAAGTAATATGAAAGATTGTAAGATAGCTTTTCAATATGCTGGCGGCTGGTTTTAAAGTTTAATTTGCTTCACAGGTACAGCAAAAGTAAACGCAAGCAGGCGAATCAGCGAGGGTAAAACGAGCAAATTGCATGTAGTAACTCCAGAATGGTTGTGGACGTGCGCCGAGAGGTGGGAGCGAGTAGACGAAAGACTATACCCTTTACAAAGAGGAGGACAGGTACAGTAACTAACAATAATGGACCTCCATAATATTTTGTATTTCTTGCTCACTAAAACTGTTACTTAAATGTACCCCTAATTGAAGATTGGAATCTATTCATCTTGCTTTACATTGAAAAGAATAAATGCACCTCGCTGTGGTTGGATTAAGCTGCTCATACTCAGCTACATTGACTCTAATGCCCTTACTAATAATCACTGTGTAAAGTTACGCAATGAATAAAGCCTGTGTAACCATACATTTTTTGACGTATAAACCTGTCATAACTTTATGCAGCGTTTATTAGTAAGGCGCTAAATGTAGCTAACACTTGAAGTCAATGCAGCTGAATTTGCGTAGCAAATAAATTCATCTATGATCGGCAAAGGTTAACGGTGAAATTGTGCATTTAGGGTGCTTGTACACGGTGCGTGTAGCTGGAGCAAGTAAAGATGCGGGTTACACGCGCGAGTAATACGCGCAAGCTATTTGTTCGCGTTTCTGAGGCACTGGACCCGCACATGTTTTTAAACGATATGTTTACGATGCATATAACCCGCGCAAGTGCCTCAACATGCGCAAGCTACATGCACCGTGTACAAGCACCCTTAAAAACAAATCAGACGAGTGCATGACCAAGCAAGTTCCGTATCCACAGAGCAGTTCCCGCCGGCCGCCGGCGCACTGCAGCAGTCCGCCGCCGGCGCCTGCACCCGTGGCCGCGCTGCGAAAGCGCACGCCCTCCGGACGGTTCATGGACACCATCAACCCGCTGCTGTCGTTCTCAAGCGATGATATCGCCGATATGGACAGAGAAGTGAGTGTATTTTTTAGATCAATAAAAATGATCTTTGTGTGTTGTATGTTTTTTGCTAGGACTTTTGTCTCTCCTTAGAGGAAGAGTTAAAGCTAATTGTATACAAGGTCCATGAAATTATCATCAAAATATTCATTTTCAAATACCATGTTATAGGTGGAAGATATATTCAATGAATCGGATGAAAGTTCTTCAGATGAAGAGAAGCCAGGAGATGATGACTTGGATGATGAGGAGAATCCTCCTGAGCATAGGCTGATATCAGTCAGTGCGGAAAATAGCATGCAGGACAGCATACAGGATAGGTATGTTTTTTTGCGGTACACTAACTTTGTTGCTGCCTGCTTTGAAAAAATAAAAAAAAATTGAGTGTATTTTTTCTTTTGCAGATTACAAGATTCGCAAGAAGCAACAAATGACTCCGAAATTGGTTAGTATTTGCAGTTTCTCTGGTTAAATTTGTGCTATAAGAAACCACTCCACATTGAATTCTATGTAACGTGTGATGTTACCTTGTGAATGTGAAGTCCCGATATAAAAGTAATGATAATTAAAAGTAATGATAGACTCCGCCAGGGAGCTCCACAAAACAAAATGCAAAGATGCCGAATAGCAAAATGTGTCGGAAGAGATGAACTTTTAATCTGCCGGCGGGAGGCTAAATAAGGGAATCAAACTAACATTCTCTTTTGTCTTTCCTTTACTATGTTGGCCCGTAGCTTCATTCAAATAATTATGTTAAAACCAATCACTAAAATTATTAATAGCTTATCAGCTAGTTAGTTAAGTTTACTAATAAGAATTTAAAGTTATACTTAATTGAAATTCTAGGGTTATTATTAGAACACCAATATTTAAAATTTAGGGTTTAATGGTTTAGAGGTTATTATTTATACTCAAAAAATAGAGATCAAAATACCAATGGTATATTTTAGTGCTATACATTTATTCATTCTGTACTACTACAAGTAGGTACCTTCCTTTAATTGGATTTCGTTTTATGTCTAGACGACGAATCCCGACCTCGCAAAAGACCACGAAGATCGTCACCCCCGTCAGATGAGGAGCCACCAGATGATGACGACAGTTCTTGGAACCTCATGGGTGCAGCATTAGAGAAAGAACTACTGGCACAGGATTGATGGCACCCAGACATGAAAACTTTACAAATTATGAGCCCTACGGCTAAAAATAAAATAAATGCTCTTTTCTTTAGAATCTGTCGTTTCTCTTTTATTAAAACTCACTTACTCAAAAATTAAATTCAATAATTACATCACCATCATCATGAAATTAAATATCACAAAAAACATTGTCAACTCTGTTCTAGTATTCTGGTAAAGTGAGAATCAGACTTACATACAGGGAGGGACAAAATATTACACCACCTGAATAGAAAAAACACTTGTTAGATGCCTGTTTATTTATTTAGAAAGGCTTAATTTTATAATAACGTCATGCTACGACCTACAGGAGCTGAACAGTATACAAAAACATGGGTGTAAACCTGGTTCATTAAAGAAAGGAATCTAAAATGGCGGCGCTTATCATGTGCTTTCGCTCGCACACTAGTGCCGTCTATAATCACTCGCGCGCGTACCATCAACATAAAAAAATTGTCTTGATTTTCTTCCACGCTGCCTTGACGCTCTCAGTGCTCCTTTTTACGAATATCTTGTTACAGTTTTCTGTTATTTTTCCGTTGTCACTTGTTCGTTATTGTGGTAAAAGTAGGCACTGTTTCCGATGAAAACAATAAAAATTCTTAATATTTTGGATTTGAAAAAAAAAACTTCAACTTTAAATTTTATATGCAGAATGTACTATCTGTCAACGCAAGTACATGCCGCCATTTAAGAATTCTTTCTATAATGAACCGGCTTATAACATAGGGGGACAGAAAGAAGTCGTACAAAAAGTAAGTACTGAATAGATTTTGATGAAATTTTCCTGTAATATAGCAACATAAGAATAAGACAAGCTACATAACATCAGTCTGTGGCTTACGGGAACAGTACAGTAAGCAAACTCCTAACATAAAGTGGGTGAAACCGCAGGGGACAGCTAGTAAATAAATTAATACAGATGTTCTCAAATTATAACTGGTGTAGGTAACAAACCAAGTGTACAGATTTTCTTTAAATCTTGGGGCTTTTGTTTAAATTTTTTTAAATATTTTGAGGACATGACATTCTGCTCCTCAAGATTAGAATCAGACAGAAGTCAGAACCAGTGGCTTTGATAAAACAAATTAAGCAAGCCAGTCAAAAGTAGATGGGTTTCCACATGGCATGCTTCCAGCTCCATGGTGTACTAATACTGCATTTAGTCAAATAATAATTATTTCAAAGATTTGATTTTACAATTCAGGACATGTGAAAGTAAAATAAAAATAAAATCATACTAATGAGATTATCTATTAATACTATCAATGAGGGGTCACAATAATAAAAACTAGTGTAACACTAACTAAACATTTAATACACTATACAACATTTTGCTTAACTTATATGGCATAAGGATCATTTTCATCAAAAACATGAAACTTTGTGTAAGTAGGTTTTGATGTGAAGTCTTTTTTGCCATCTTGCCAGCCTCGTGCAGGTGCCTTATCATAATCAAAAGTAGAATCTAGTTTTCCATACAGTTCTGCTTGCCTGTCCATATCTTCTCTGTACTTTTCTTTGGCAACCTTCTTGCCTGTGATTGGGTCAGTAATATCACCAAAGGGATACACAACCTCTTTGACTTCATGAGTAATTAGTTTTGTCATTTTTTGTGGTAGAGACTGTATGAGGACGATATCACCAGTCTTACAGACCTTTTTCGGATCATGGCAGTAGTAAAATTCATCCTTTCTAAAATACTGAAATAGAAAATAAACATTATTAGCAATTAAACCAATCACTATCTGTTATCTGTAGCTGTAGAATGGTCCGGACCGCAAGGAAAGAGAGCAAGAGGTCGTCCGCAAGCCAGATGGGCAGACGATATAACGGCAATAGCAGGCCAGGGCTGGCTAGACACAGCTAAAGATAGGAAGAAGTGGCACACCTTGGAGGAGGCTTTTACCCGAAGGGGGTCCAAATTATGATAAAACAAATCACAAATCCTAATCATGAACTTTTATTAATTATTTTATTATAGTGAAATCGTGAATTAATCAATATTGTATATGGACAAATAAAGCTTTATTATTTTATTATTATCTGTTATGATGAACGAATACAAACCATCAGTAAATTCTCGTCCAGTTCTAACCTCTTCACTCTGATTTTAGCCGCATTTTGTTTAACAGTGGGAACACATTGGCCTAGTAATAGGAATTTCCTTGCCGTCTCCGCTACGTTACGAGCCATTGTGTATTGTAAATTCTGAGAGTTTCATGAATTTAATAAATCCCAATTGAAATTGGTTCTGGTTTTGTTGAGATAAATGAAATCCCTCCGTCCAGTTGACAGTGACATTTTTGTGGTACATTTGACGTTGACAGTGACAGTCAATCTTGACAAATGCAGGTGTTAGTATTGCCATTGCCACAATATAGCGATAGGATACAATATTGTAATAGACCGTCGCGTCGGGTATTTTTGCTTATTTATTTCTTATTTATTTACGTACAAAATTAGAGAACTGCCTTTTTTTTTGAATTATAGAATTTTTTATTTTTAGATATTATATATTTGTCATCATAATCGGCTGGTTATGATGACCTACATAAATTATTTTTCCTTTTGTAACTTTCACGTCTAGTTGAAATTGAAATGAAATGTTTTAATGAAAAGTAATAGGTACTTATAATAGTAATAATGTTACCTATGTACCTACCCTACCTTTTAAGCTATTGAACAATAATTTTAAGTCTGGATTCATGTTGTTATTGGATTGGCCATCTATGGATGTACCACTTGAGCAATTGAGCATGTATCTTCTCATACAGAGGAGGCATGATCACCACTGTTACTCAAGAAGAGAACGATTTCGGATTAACTAACTAAAAACTAACACTTTTCCTGGACCAATATCTGTTGTGTCCAAACACAAATTACATTGGTACCTATTCAGGTTCGAACAACCTCTTACACGAGAAACGGGCGCCTTAACCACTGGTCCACTACTGCAAGAACATATTGATCCATACTAATATTATAGGTGTAAAAGTAACTCTGTCACTCTAAACCACTAAACCGATTTGAATATAAAAAGCTTTTTTTAAAAAAAGATAACCGACTTCAAAAACTAAAAGCTCAAAAATAACTATTAAGTATTTCGGAAGTCGGTGGCAACACAAATCGACCGGCAGAAGAGAAGCCACCGACTTCCGAAATAGTTATTTTTGAGCTTTTAGTTTTTGAAGTCGGTTATCTTTTTTTTAAAAAAGCTTTTTATTTTTTACTTTTTAGTTAGTTACGTTACTACGTTTTAGGGTAGCTCTCAAAATAAACTTATAATCTTATAAAAATCTACAATCCAAGAAAGCAAAACGCGATCTGTGCGGGCAACGTCACGGGATATCTATTAGTGTTATATACTAAAACCTTCCCCAGAATGTAACAAACACTTTGCTGAAAACCGCATCAAAATCGGTTCAGCCAAACGCGAGATAATCGCGGACAAACATACATACATACATACATACAGGTCGAACCAAAGAGAATTAAACCACTTGAGAGCTGATAGGACCCATTTCGCCTAGGCACACGACTCACCACTGCGGGTCGGGGGACGAAGAAAAATCAGCGGTTGTGATTGGCCGATGCAACAATGTAAGGGCGAATGTTCCAAACATAGTGATGCACAAGTCACTTTTGCAACAATACCTAATATCGATAAAATCGAACATAACGATGTCTGTTAAAATGAATCAATTTTAAAATGAATCAATTTAGTATAGGTTTTCCGGATATAAGATTCGGGGTCTTTGTTATTTTTTGTAAAAAATGAGAGGGCTTAAGTTAAGCTCTGATTTTTATATTGCGTATTCATCTATTATACCTTCGAATACACGTGATTCGAGACACAAAAGCAACACAATTATAGCAGCCCGACAGCCGGCTGTCGGTTGGTCGTTGAAAGGTTAAATACTATTATGCATTTGTGCTAGTGCGATGAAATCATTGTGTCGCCCTAACTCCATATACCATACATTACGCACAACTTCCAATAGTGCAATTGTCTGTAAGGCAGGTGCAGTATCTACCAACAAGCAATAGCATGTCCATCAGCCAAATCGCGGTCTAAAATATAATTGTAATAAATACGGGAACGGACAAGTTGTGACTGAATCCGCACTCTAACTAGCCAAACATTATTTAGCAGGATGTATATGTTTCTCATATGATCCGATAACGAAACTATATACTTATTATAAAAAGTTCTCTATTCTAGTAGCTTGATATTTCAAATGACTCTTGTTTTAATTCTGTTGGATGGTAGGTACCTACGTTTTCTTTAATTGAAATCATTATTATGATCGCTATATTCTAACTCTATATATTGCAAATACAAATACAAATCTTTTTATTCGTCAATGCAGGTGTACAATACAAAAGGTGTTAGAGTTACAGAAAATCTAAAATATAAACATTAAGTAATGTTACTTTTTTACAGTTAGGGAACATCGTAAATTTTATCGTCAAGAATATAAAGACTTTGTTTCTAAGTTGTCACAACACTACACCAATACGTCTGTCCCTTTGTATCTATACCTACAGATGGAAAGGGACATACTTATTGACAATACCTAGTGAGAGAAAGGGACTTTTCAAAAAGACTTCAACGCGGTGTACGTTTTGTGTGCCTTAAACGTAAACAACCAGTTTAGCTTGAGCCCTGCAATTATTCATAATATATTAAATTATAATAAATATTTACTTACCGATGACAAGTTATGCCATCCTTTTTATAGCTGAATGTTCTAGACGACTTCCCACACCATTTAATTGAACAAGAACTCATAATTAATTTGATAGAAGCAGTATTGTTTAAAAAAGTTATCAATATTATCGCGTGCGGAGAGTTCCAATAACTAACTGGTCAAAACTAAAACGGTCACTCATAGTTTCATCTAGCATAAGTGCAATTGCATTTATGTGTCGTGAGCCTGAGTCGCCCGTATGAGCAGTCAAGAGGCTTTATTGTCATTGGGTCGAACAGAGAACCTACTTTTTTTTGAAGTCGGTTAACTACTTTTTTTTGAAGTCGGTTAAAAATTTGGTACAGATATAGTCTGGGACCCGAGAAAGGACATAGGATAGTTTTCATCTCGGAAATTTCACGGGAACGGGAGCTATTAATCCACGCTGACGAAGTCGCGGGCAAAAGCTAGTTTAAACAGGCGTCCGTCACTCGCTCAAGGCCACGCGTTTTATGCCTACCGCTTCGCGTATCGTCGACGATACAACGAACACCGGGCTGTCGCGCGCCCGGCTGAGTGCTCGCGCGTCACGGGTACAGCGCTGACTATCAAAATGCCGAAACCACGTAATTATTGCGTGATTATTGTGCAATTCCCCTGTTTCCCTTTTGATTATTTATTAAAATTATTCACGCGGTTTTGGATATTTTCGACACTAAAATATATTAGTCGGGAATTCAAGGAACGAAAAATATGCATCAGTCATTTTATCAAACTAAAAAATATTTGATCAATAAATAAAAAAATAATTGTTTTTCTAAAACATTCGTTTTATTACCATTATCATCATACGTATAACCCTAGCAGATTTGCTGGACGACACGCACACACGTAAATCGCGCGGCGGGCAAAAGAATCTCAACTCTCTTTGTGCGTACTTATGGTACATTTCTCCTTGCTGCAAACAACTGGTATTATTATTATGATTTTGTAGGCTATTATAGCGTAGGTATTTTGGTTTTTGTATTGGAGTGAAGTATCTGTTACGTAGTAACTATTTATTAATCTGTGGTTTAAATAAAAACAGTTTCATGATTCATGACCCCATTCTATAAATGTTTTTATTACAATAAGTAGATACAATCAACAATGGGCACTAATTAGTTACATACAAATTATACAAATTCAAATTACTAAAAGTAAAAACAAAAATTGTTTATTATTTCATTTATTTTTAATAAGATTGACTTGCTTGAGTATAACCTGGCACATTTTCTTACAAATTATTGTAATTCATGATTAATAACTTAGAATATTGTCTAATTTTAATAACATCTAGTAATAATAGCAATAATTATACAAACTCAATAATAAGTCACTTTAGTTTTTCTTTTCAAAAAATTAGAGCTTTCGCAAACATTAATATCACAATCTAAAAAGACCAGCACCACAATAATTAAAAAATAAACAACAATTCAGGCAGGAACCAATTTCGTTATTGGTTTCACAATGGTCACTAGTGCAGCCAAAGATGATACAGCTCCCAGTACTCCGACAGTACTCGGACTTAATTTAGTAAACCCTAGTGCAGTAAGCGGAATGAATATGTCACAAGAGTTCTTCAAAGTGTCAATAAAAACATCTTTGTGACAAGTCGTTAGCATATACAAATATTTCACACTGCCATTCCAATCGTAGTTTGTGACTGAACTATTTAATAGTTCGGAAGGCTTTAAAAATGAAGTCCTGTGCAAATCCATAAGATGAACAATTTCATAAAAGTCCCGAGCTAGATTTGCAATTATTGAAAGAAGCCAGAATTTATTTGCCGTTCTGTTCCATTTTTCAGAGTCTGTTTTGAGAAATCCACTTTTGGTGAGCCAGACTATGTGGTCGGAGTAGAGGAACAATGCATGTGCCAGTTTACTGATTGTTAATGTAACTCTTAATATTGGATCTTCAATGTGCATGCTGTTTAAGGCTGTGTAACAGATGTCTATACATCTTCCAAGTCTTAAAACTGAAAATAAAAACAATTGCATTATCAATGGTAGAAAGTTTAACACTTTTATGCATAATATTTGAGATTTTAAATATAAAGGGGAATATGAAAACATAGAACTAGGTATATTTTGATTTTGTTTCACTAAAAAATATACATCAGTCAAGTAAATTAATAACAATGAAGCAGATAGCTACTTACTTTTCCGGAAAGAACTAAATGTGAGTTCCAAATTTTTGATCCTGTCAACAGAGTATTTGTTTGCATTTCTTAATTCCAGTTGGTGCCAGACCAGACGGCTTGTATATTGAATGAGCCTGAAAATATAATAAATGAATAATAAGAGGACAAATAACATTTCTTACTTATTCAATAAAGTGTGCCATTCATTGGACATCAATTTGTATAAAACATATTTTTTTAATTTTAATGAAGTACTTACACACAATAAATGTATCATTATCATTCAGTATACTTAAGAAAGAAGTTATTAACAAAATTGAGATTACCTATAAACTATACAAATATTTGTCTACTCGATATTTTTATATTTTTTATGAGTTAATATTAGTACTTACCTGGCTAATTTATCTCTGCCAGTCGACTGGTTATTTACTTTTATAATTACTTCCATCCTAACTTCGTGGTGGTCTCAAATTGATCATAACAAGTTGTAAATCTGAAGTTATAAAAGTTTTTGTATAACTGAAGAATTTATTTAAATCCTATCAGTACGATAGCACTCATTTATTACATGGATATTAGATAGTACAAAGACCCATGTTTTCGTTTTTGTAGAGCCGATATGAACCTTGAACTGTGCGTGCATACCTATACGAAATGTTTTGTTAAAACCTTGTTAAAACATTTCATTACCTACTTAACTATTTTTTTTTAGTACCGATTTTAGTTGAAGTAGCGAAGGTGTAATAACTTTAGAGATAAGCTTGTAACGGTTACTTTAACTTTTTTATGAAATAACTCTTTATTTTCCTAAATAAATAACAGGTCAATCCACACCACAGCACGAAACGAAAAATAAAATAAACATTCATTAACAAGTTAACAACTGTCAGTTATGTTCTCTATATACTATTGTACATACTCTGTGGGCAGTCAAGTCAAATTAAAGGTGACCGCAGACTTGGCTGCACCGCACGCGCCGCAGTCTTCGCATTCGAATTCTTAGGGTATTACACTCTTTTTTTTAAAGTTGTTCAAATAACTCCTACAGTACTAAGAAACCACTAAAAAAAATCCTAAATTTTTATTTAAACGCTAAGTACCCTAAAAACGCTTTTAAAAATTGTATTTTCAAGTTTCGCGCGGAAATTGCCAAAAACGGAAAACGCCATGGGCGTGGTTTTGCTTTGGCGATATGACGTCCTCACGTCAGTAAATAAACAATGCGCTGTGATATTTTACATCATTATTATTGTTTTTATCTAAAAAATTAGTTACTGTTCGACTTACCGTTGGTGTGCGTTCCGGAATGCAAGAACACAAGTGTGAAACATCGGAATAATTGTGAATTCTAGTGTTAACTGATTCAAATTTAAGAAAAACTTAGTTAAAAGTTGTGGGAAGAGTATTCCAACTATTACACCATAAAAATCCGTTTGTACTTTAGTAAATACCACTTTGATGTAAGTACCTATGTGCTTTAGCCATCTAAAATATCTTTCACAATAACTTCCATGAAAAAGTATATTTTTATAATAAAGATCGTATTAGGAGGTTATAAATAAAACAAATAGTGACGTCTAGTTGACACTGTTGATAGTCGACGGCTGTCACTGTCTGTGGTCTGTATTTCGGTGTGTTCAAGAACAGATAAAAAAAACTGAAAACTTTGAATTGAATTTAAAAAAATATTTTCTAGTTTTATGAACTAAAACTAACACTGTTCGGCTGCTTTTTGCATAAGCTATCTCAATAATATATTTTTAGATTATTTCTCTTATACAGTGTAATACCCTATTGCACTAACTACAAAATTTTCGATTTTCACTTTTTTAGTGCCAAATACACTAAATCTCGTGCTCTTTCGTTTGCGCGCATCAAAATACTGTTATTTCGTCTCGTTCTACCAAAAACGTAGGTAACAGTTGTATTAACTATGTTTCAATGAGTGTTGTATTATACTAACGACCTTTATTTTTTGTAAATCCAATCCAGATATACTTTAACTGATTTTAAGTTTATCAACTGGAGAAAGTTTCAGAACACAAACATACTAAATACATTTGCAATATCTGTTGATACTTGTTAGCAGTGCTTTAGGTGTGTATTAAGTGTTGATAGTACAGAAATTTGAATGTACAAATGTGTTAAGTACTTTTACTTGAAGTCCAATACAACTAAAAAATACAAAAAATAAGCAAACTTATGGTTTAATGGCTGAAAACTACATAGGTAGCTGCTGCTGAAGAAAGAATCCCGCACCTAGTTTTTTTTAAGTATGATTTGACCGATCCACATTTTAAAGAAAAAGAAAAAACAACATACATCAAGTCGGTTAATACAAACTGTTTGTATTTTATAAAAAAAAATATTTATAAAGTTTATTTTTCATGGTTCACTGGTTTATTATTTTATCTATTTAATGCAATACTAATACATATTATTATCCTTCTTCTTGGACCTCGAAACAGCCTGGCAATGCTGTTAATAATTTTTTAATTTTTCACCGAATGCCTGTCAACATTATCAATCTTAGTGCACAAATGTATTAAATGGTGGGTTATATATTTATTTAGCAATTTTGACAAAGTTACGGTTATATTAATATTACAATATTGAAATATGATGGACTTAAAGGACTAGTCTTATTAATAGATGCAAATTTGTTTCATTTTTTTTCTTTGTTTTCAAACTGTCCATGTCTAAACTTTAAAAAACTTTAAAACTCTCTCCTCAAAATTCTAAATTTTGTAGTTAGTGCAATTGTGAGCTAAGGCATCGATATGAAGTTCTATGCCACCTCGCACACCTACCCGCGTCGCAGTTGCCGCAGTCCCTGAAACGACAACAAAGAAAATGCGATGACTGCGGGGACTGCGGCGCGTGCGGCGCGGCCAAGTCTGCGTTCACCTTTAGTCAATGTCCAGAGAGAGATGTCCAGCAACAGCAAGTAGTCCAGTAGGTAATTAGTACTTCCTACATACATACATACTTGCTATGCCTGCTTGGTCCTTTGGCTCAGCAGGTCTGCAAGTCGTTAGTGGTTAATCATGTAATAAAGATTACATCTTTATTACATGATTAATAAATAAATAATAATACATTTAGAAACTGGATTTTCAGTCCGTAGTTGAATGAGAATTTCCTATATGATTATTCTATATCATAAGGAAATTCGAAGACTTCGATCGAAAGAATAAACAAACTTAAAAATGATTTTATTATCTTTGGTTGATAGAAGCTGATTGGCTAAGTTAATTTTGAAGGAAGTAGGTAGGCGGAGTCTGCCAAGGAAATTAGAAAAGAACGAACTATTTGAACGAACGAAACGGAAGTAACAAAATTGCAACTTGCTAAACTCGAATATGGGCGTCACGTCATGTCAGCGGCTCGTAATGGCGGAGCTTGATGTTCATGTTGTTGCCTCGCTCGCTCGTTGACATTGTGTGTGTGACAAGTTACTCCAACCTGTCAGCCATATTGAATTTAATTCAATCTTGTTCTTGCGTGATGCGTGCGTGACTCAGCCGCTGAGGTTTTTATTTGTTTTTCGTTTCGTGTCCGTCTAAATATTGTGATTATCGACCAGATACTTTGTGCAGAGTGGAGGTGTTCAGTGACCTAAGTGACTCAAGTCGCTAATTTCGTTGTGGTAAGACTTACTAAAAAACTATTGTGCGTTGCGGTGGTTTATCTTCTGGAACAAAGCGACATTTTGAAGTGACGTGTAATGTTGTGCATTTCAGATAGTGGTTCATCGTACTGAGCTTTCATGATTGGATTACCGCGTAGCGATAGAGATAGAGATCGAATAACGGTGAAAATTCGTAACATGAAGAGGAGTTCGTCCAGGGATAGTATGCCGCGATCGAAACGGACACGCAGTAGCATAGGCAGATACGACGACAGCTCGGATGAGCGCGTCACCCCCGAGCGGGTGCGACGGCGGGTACGCTCGCCGAGCCCCCGCGGCCGCTACGTGTCGCCGCACCGCGAGGACTATGTGAGGCCCCGTGACGTCAGAGAAGATTCGGTACGCCCGTATTACAAAGTCCTATGCGTGAGTGCGCTGCACCCTAAAGCTTCTGATGAAATCGTTAAGGATACGTTGTATAGAGAATATAAAAAGTTTGGCGACTTCAGCATCAAGATTTCTCATGAATTAGATGAGAGAGTTGCTTATGTTTGCTTCCGCAGTGCTGAGGATGCGAGAGATGCCAAACACGCCAAGCCCAGGATAATATTGTATGACAAGGTAGCCATTGTTGATCCTGTCTATGAGCCAGTTCGTGCTGAATACAGAAGCAGGCCAAGGAGCATTACACCCCCTGATTATGAACGCCCTTATTCCTATGCTTGGTCCCCAGTGCCCGAAAGACGTAGACCACCCCCTGATGACAGGGCTTATGGTATTCCCCCAACAGTACCTCCTCATCACAGAGATTTTCGTCCTCCTATGCATGAGTACCCTATGGCTGGTCCCCATGGACCCCCAATGCATCACAGGCCCCCAATGCATCATCCACCCCACCCACATTACATGCCCCGCCCCTATATGCCTCGTCCCCATCATCCACCTTTTGAGAAAATTGAAAACAAAAAAGATAAATTCCCTAACTATTTACATCATGTTCAGCCAGAAGATGATCCATTGGCTACTAGGACTCTTTTTGCTGGTAACCTAGAGATAAACATCTCAGATGAAGAGCTCCGTCGCATCTTTGGCCGTTATGGCATTGTAGAGGACATTGACATTAAACGCCCACCACCGGGTACAGGTAATGCTTTTGCATTTGTCCGCTATCAAACTTTGGACATGGCTCACAGAGCTAAAGTAGAACTTTCTGGCCAGTATATTGGCAAATTCCAATGTAAAATAGGGTATGGTAAAGCCACACCTACTACACGAGTATGGGTAGGTGGCCTAGGTCCCTGGACTTCTGTTGCCCAGTTAGAAAGGGAATTTGATAGATTCGGAGCCATTAAAAAAATTGAATATGCTAAAGGGGAGCCTCATGCATACATTTTGTATGACTCAATTGATGCCGCTCAAGCTGCAGTGAAAGAGATGAGAGGTTTTCCTCTAGGTGGTCCAGAAAGGCGTCTGCGAATCGACTTTGCCGATGTTGGAACTGGGGGCCCATATAGGCCAAAGCCTTATGCACCACCTGTAGGAGAAGACGGCAGACCTGTAGAGGGTTATGAAGGTTATGAGGGCTGGGAAGAGGGGGGAGCATATCCTGCCTATGGGACACCTGGATACAGGGGAAGAGGTGGTCATCGCGGCCGAGGGCGAGGGATGTATAGAGGTGTATATCACGGCTCAGGAGATTATCGCGACGAAGAGTGGAGACGTGCGCCAGCAGATCCAGAATACGAGGGTAGAGTCCGTCGCTCTGGGTCACGGGAACCGGGTGTAGACCGCTCCCGCTCGCGAACACCCCGCCGACGATCCCCCGACAGTGACTCGGATGGGTCTCCTCGTCGTAGCGGCGGCATGCTAGCATCTGCGCGGACATTGCCTGAAGTTGTGCGCAAAGCTACCACAATATGGAATGGTGCCCTAATCTTGAAGAATTCCTTATTCCCGACCAAGTTCCACCTGACAGATGGTGATTCTGAGATTATTGACAGTCTGATGAAAGACGAAGATGGCAAAAATCAATTAAGAATAACACAGAGACTGCGTTTAGATCAACCAAAACTGGATGATGTTCAGAAGCGCATTGCCACATCCAGCTCTCATGCTATTTTCTTAGGAGTGGCAGGGTCTACAGCTTCCATCACAAATGAAGATGCAAGTATCCAGACAAGACCAATGCGGAACTTGGTGTCTTATTTAAAGCAAAAAGAGGCTGCAGGTGTTATTTCCCTTCTGAACAAGGAGACAGAGGCCACGGGTGTGTTGTACTCATTCCCACCCTGTGAATTCTCTACTGAGCTTCTCAAGAGGACATGCCACAACTTAACCGAGGAGAGTCTGAAGGAGGACCATCTGGTAATAGTTGTAGTTAGGGGTGGGTCAGCCTAGTATGAACTTCTGAGCTCCCAAACTGGACAGGTCACAATCTGATCAAAGAGTTTGCAGTGAGGTCAGTAACAGTGTTGGTGATGGGTGACTAGAATGAACTAATTTATAGATTTACAAATATTGAGTTATTAGGCTAAGTTCTTTTGAAGTTCCCTTGTCTTCAGATATATAATAACATTGATATGTAATAGGTACTTGTGATGTGTAGTGATGTGAGGTGTTTGTAAATCTAAGTTTGTGAAAGTTTCACATTAATTCTTGTGCAAGTGCTGTGTTAGCCTTGTAGTGACAGCAATAATTATTATTATTGCAAATATGTAGATGAAAGATAGTTTTGCTAGAAATTCAGCAATTATTTTTTTTTGAAAATTTTTTAAAGTGTGTATTTACTTATTATGATAAAAAGTTATAGTGTATACTTATTCAGTGTATGTTAGGTGATGTGTAGTGTAAGTGTGTGAAGTTGCAAATAGAATATTTCATCTTATGATGTAGTTTTTTTAAACCTTGTGAGATGTGATCAGGCCAAGTGCAGTTGTTGACAGTGACTGGTTTGTGGTGTTCTAATGTGCCCTCAAGACAAAATAATCACTTGAGTGAATATCTTAATGACTTAAATGTCACTGCTCAGTAATCAAGTGAAAATGCTTCAACTCTAAAATGATTCAGTGAAGCTTTGTGTTTGTGTTGTGGTCAGTAAAAGACTAAAATATGACATTAACAAAGTGTAGGTAGACATGGTGATATCTCAGTACTGGTGTTGATATGCAAAGTTATAGTTTTGATCATAGTGAACATAAAATAGTGATACAGTTAGGTATGCAACATTTATTTATTTTCCACCATTTGGTAAGTATTTTGTGGATCACATGGACATATCCCCCCTGCTTTTGAAGCTTTTTACCCCTTGCATCTAAAACTAGTTCTAGTCATGCTAATGTAATATTTGCAACATTGAATAATCAATGCTTTGCAAGATATTTTTTTCCTTTTTTTATTATAACCAGATAAGGACTTTTCTTTATAGGTAACTAGCTTTTGCCCGCGACTTCGTCCGCGTGGAATAATAGTTTCCGTTCCCGGAGGATTTCCGGGATGAAAACTATCCCATATTCTTTCTCGGGTCCCAGACTATATCTGAACCAAATGTCATTCAAATCGGTTCATTGGTTTAGGCGTGAAGAAGAGACAGACAAACAGAGTTGCTTTCGCATTTATAATATTAGTACGGATTATTTGACCTTCAGCAAACCAAGTCCTTTCTTGAAGGTCAAGGCCATTATACGCCTTTTACACTAGAAGCCTAAATATGTTGCAAACTAGGTAACTATGTACTATACGTTTACGTACATATTTGACTGCCTAAATCTCAAAATCATTAAAGTCATTGTTTCATCATGTCTACTCTTCATATTATAATAATTTTCAACGAGGTTTCTAGTCTAATGCTTTTCAGAGGTAATATGACAATGGTAGACATAATGCCTCCTGCCCGGGCAGCTCAAAAGGCCGCTAGACAGGAACATGAGTGGGTTTTCGTCAGTAAGAGTCTGACACGCCCTCCCGCCGCACCCAGGACAGGAGCAGTAATTGGATGATTTCCCACTCAGCAAAAAAAAACAATGTTTTTTATGTAGCTAAAATTGCCTTTTTAGCCCCCTGTCGATTTAATACTGACGTCGCGATTACTTAATCCATTGTTATTTCAAGGTTATTTCGTTGCGAGAAAGTGATCTTCGTCTTGAAATAACACCATCCCGCCCCACCTTATAACAATGTCACATAACGTCTGATTCAGACGGTCTGAATTAATACTGTTGCTGTTGATTCAGATAAAGTATAAGTTTTTTGCACGTTTCTGTTCATTCAATAGACACGTGCGATAAACTTAAGGATAAACTAATGAAGTCACTTTTTTTATACTTATAACATCATTGAATGAACTAATGATATCTTACTGCCCACTGTCGAAGAAGAAAAACCTCAATACGCGTTTAATACTCCAGTGCAATGATATAAGTAAAAAGGTGTAGATAGGTTACTTACACGGCATTCTATCTTCAAAAACGGCACACTTACAATTAGATGTCAAAGAAGGATGACATGATTCAAGTATTGCGAGTGTAAAAGAGACGAATATAATTTGGTCAAATAGCTACATTTAAAGTGCCACATGCTGACTGCCTATAACCTATCTACACCTTTTTACTTATAATAATTCCATTGCTCCAGTGGGAACAAACTCCCCGCCTATCTGTACAATAGAAAGACCATTAAACAAATTAGGATTAAACTATCTATAATCAGGTAAATACGCTGCGGTTTTCCATTCGTCCATGTTGTCACTACCGCACGACTACGTTCGTCGTATTGTCAACAGATTTTGTAAGTATTTGTGGTAGTAGTAAAGTACAAGCTAATTTGAAATAATTTGTAATTAATTATATAGGGCTTCGGAAGGTATCTGTAGATCTCTTCTTCCGTTAAGATTCAATTTAAGACTTACATTTACAGCCTAGCCTCCAACTGCATCGGCCCGAGACTAGCCAGCGTGCCGTCAAACGCCAGATTTCTTTTTGCAAAGCAAAAAACCATCAAACATGGTAGATTATGTTGGAGTCTGAGCGCCGTAATTTTGATGGCTTTAGGTGAAGTGGTCATCACTAGGTTAAATTTATTAGATGGTCATCATTGGCTACATAATAGGGGTATTATGTATGTGATCACGAAAAGGGGTGACTCTTCTTGCCCTCTTGCAATTTTTTTTTGCATACTTGAACTGATTTTTCAGAGTACGCCAGTAAAATGTTCGTCATGTATCTCAAAGTACAGTTTGGTTTTACTAACTGCAGCATCTACCCTACCCACTAAAGAGTTTTACGTGTGTACTGCTTTGGTTATTTATAGGTCCAAAGGTCGACGACCCGAAGATAAAAGTTCGCCAACGAGACTAGTAACGAGGTCATAACGGGTTATTTAGTTGTGCTATGTGTACCTGTGGTTTAACAATAAACGTCTCTTTAATTAATACAAGTTTGTATTTTTATTTATAAGACTTCGATCATACGCCTTTCTTACGAGACAACTGAGAGGTTAAAAAGGCTACGCCACTTAAGCGGATGATATTTTTACGAATTAATGTAAATCATAAAAATCTAGGACTGTTATCATGTGGTGGCTATTTAATGATTTTCAATGTAATAAACATATGATCATAATAAGTCTGCTAAAGTGGCCTCTTTAGCCGCTCAAATTCCATTCTTGGGTCATCAGCACAGAGTACTTTGTGTCATCAGTACCACGGGATCTTCTTAAAAGTTTGTGAGGTTGGCTACAGATTGGACTTTCATGATTGCGCTACAAATGTGTGTGTGTATAAGTGTATAATTACGGTTTCCCTGTACAGTCGGTTTTTTGAGACTAGGTAGTTATTTTTAATTAACTTCACAGACTAGTCTTGGCTAACTTCATAGATTTCAAGATCCGTGGCGAGTATAGATCTACCTACTCGATCATAAATTGCATTTATTTTTTACTATATTCCTGCTCCTCCCAGGAAAATTAACAGCTGCTAAGTATCGTCGACTGCATGCGGCTGCTGCTTGCCACAGAGGAGTACGAAATGACTAAGAACACGAAACATCGACTTGCAACACTGTGATACTCCCTGAGTCCCTGGCTGTGTCACTTTGCTATTAATGTGACGATCCACCACTGGTATAATATCAGACGAGGCCGCTAGGCCTCGTCCGATATAGTGCTGGTGGCGAGTTCGTAGCCACACAGTCACGTAGGAGGTAGAGGCAGGCGTCCGTCACTCGCTCAAGGCCACGCGTTTTATGCCTACTGCTTCGCGTATCGTCGACGATACAACGAACACCGGGCTGTCGCGCGCCCGCCTGAGTGCTCGCGCGTCACGGGTATAGCGCTGACTATCAAAATGCCGAAACCACGTAATTATTGCGTGATTATTGTGCAATTCCCCTGTTTCCCTTTTGAATATTTATTATAATTATTCACGCGGTTTTGGATATTTTCGACACTAAAATATAATAATCGGGAATTCAAGGAACGAAAAATATGCATCAGTCATTTTATTAAAAGAAAAGATATTTGATCAACAAACGAAAAAAAATATTATTTTTCTAAAACATTCGTTTTATTACCATTATCATCATACGTATAACCCTAGCAGATTTGTTGGACGATACGCACACACGTTAGTCGCGCGGCGGGCAAAAGAATCTCAACTCTCTTTGTGCGTACTTATGGTACATTTCTCCTCGCTGCAAATATATTATTATGATTTTGTAGCCTATTATAGCGTAGGTTTTTTCGTTTTTGTATTGGAGTGAAGTATCTGTTACGTAGTAACTATTTATTAATCTGTGGTAGAGGTTTCTCTACTACTTACGTGACTTTCAATTCACACGCTCCGTTCTAAAGTCTATCTTTAGCATCACTGACCTCGGAGTAGGAAACATTAACGTAAGTCGGAAACCGCCAATTGGCTTTGATCAAGCATGGTGGAGGTCAAAGCTTTTTTGTCTAAAACGAGGTCTTTGGCCTGCAGTGGGACAGGTATTAGTTGGTATTACTACTAATACCGATTTCACACGAGGGCAGTATAGTACTGCTACTGTTTGAACGTACAGAACAGTACTGTTCTGTGCGTTCAAACAGTAGCAGTACTGTACTGCCCACTGTTCTGCCCTCGTGTGAAATGGGCATTACTCGTGTAAGTGTGAGTCTGTGAGCTCCACGGAGCAAATACAAAGTATTTGTATAGCTTTGTATTTGCTCCGTGGTGAGCTCATATAGTATTTAGCCTATACTCCGTGTGGAGCGGACTTACTTCGTGGAACGAACCAAATAGGTTTAAATCGGGACAAAAGTTAAATATACTAAGGAGGTTATCTCCTCATTGGTCACAATTTATTTACACTTTGAAAATTCGTGGCTACTCTGGTTGTCAAATTACGTGACACACTCACGAGATCCATCATTGCTGAAATAAGCTGTATAACATTATTGCTACTGCATTTATATAGTAACGTACGTTTTAACAATGCCGAAGAAAGAGTTATTACAAACAGATCAGTCTGTAACGACGGATAAAGAAAAAAAGTCTTTGAAAAGTAGGTATACGGGGTATACCTGTTGACATTACTACGGCTTGGGAGTGTGGCTGAATCGGCTACTGAAGGTCATAGCTCAGTAGAGCCACCCGGCACCCACTCCGCACCGCTTCGACGCACGGCGTCAACTCGTTGTCGATGGGTGGACCACCCGCGGTCTACCAGTGGGCCACCCGCGGTCAACGAGTGAACGCCGACGCGTCAACGAGTTGACGCTGCTTGGTCCACGAATTTTCGAGTAGTCGGTTAATAATCAATCGCAGGCAGCGCGCGGCTCACTCGTGGCCCGCGCGTTGTCAACGCAAGGCAGGCATTCGAGCAGCGAGTTGTCACCGAGTGGTCCACCCGCCGACCGCACGCGAAGGGCTTACAACCGAGGCGATCCGGTGACGCTACGGAGTTGATATAGTGAGCGCATGCCCATACAAATCCATGTAAAGAATACTAGCCGCAGGAGGCGAGTCGGTGCGGAGTGGGTGCCGGGTGGCTCTAATGAGCTATGACCTTGAGTTTCGCCGGTTCCGGTCGAAATAGGCAGGGATTTTATAATTATTAAAAAATGAAAGTGTTCTAATTTGGTACGGTCAAAATGAAAAACTTTTTCCTGAATGCAAGCGTGATTTCTAAAAAACCTAATGCTTAGCAGTCGTCATATCCTACCTAGGTTCGATTCTAAGGTCAGGCAAACTGTTATTTATTGGTAAAATGCATGTAGAGTTCTGAGTTAGCGTATTCCTTTACGTGTGTAGGAGAAGTACTGTAAGAGTACCTACTTACGCAAAATAAGTATTATTTGTTTTTGACCGACTTCAAAAAGGAGAAGGTTCTTTAATTCGAATGGTATTTTTTTTTCTATTGTCGTCCATCTCAAGGTATCAAAAATTGCGTGGTACTTACTTTCTGGCCGCGCCACAGTCGCATTTTAAATCGCAGTTAATATGAATAAATGTACATAATATGTTCATTATTGTACGAAAATAATTAAAAATTGTACTTGAGAGATTCGCGAGATATTTAACAAAATCGGTGGCGCGGCCAGGTAGCATGCATCCTAGCCGCGCCACCGTGTACACTGCAACAAATTGGATATTTATGTGCAAACTTAATGGTAAACAATTGTACGACTATTGTTTGTTCTATTGATGATTAAAAATACTACACAAAGTCATTATCTATATGAATATCGAAACTTCAAAATTGGAATAATCGTTGCGTGTGGTGTTTTAAAACACAATTATGTCAGCAATGATTATATGATGTTAAATGTACGGGCAAATGTAAAGAATGCAATTGAGAGATAACTGTACTTACAAGAAAATCGGTAAATCAGTTAACATAAAATGTGTTTTTTTTTTTTGTAAAGTCAATACAAACCTGATTCATTCGATAAAAGAATTTAAAGGAACAATGGAAAAACCCAAAGAAGTCATTCTGCAGGACTAATTGGAGCAATGCAATTTACACTAATATTATAAAGAGGAAAACTTTGTTTGTATGTTTGATTGTAATGAATAGGCTCAAAAACTACCGGACCGATTTTAAAAATTCTTTCACCATTCGAAAGCTACATTGTCATCGAGTAACAGGCTATATACACGCTATGTCCCACGGGAGCTAAGCAGTAACCAAAAACCTGACGTAACGCGGGTGAAACCGCGAGGAACAGCTAGTTTATTATAAAGAGGAAAGATGTTTTGTATGTCTGTAATCGATAAACTCCGAAACTACAGAAGTGATTTCAAATAACTTTGAGTAAGAGTGGAAAAACGCCTTATACTGACGGAAAAACTGGCAGTAGTAGCAAACAACCGATAAACCGATGAGCGAACCACTATCTAAGTACAGTGTAGATTCTACACGATTAGGCAAGGTATTACAAAGAGGGAAAAATGCTTTTTTTGTAAGTATTCTTGGTATGTAACCAATAAACTGAAACCCTAAAACTACTGATAATATTTTTTAAAATCTTTCACCACTAAAAAGCTACAAGATCCCTAAGCACAGATTACTAAATAGCCCTAAGTAACAAAGACTACTTCTGACGTAGTTCGCTCGGAAAAACGTGTAGCAGCGGGTGAAACCGCTAAGCGGACCGCTAGTTTAAAATAAAATATTAGTAAAAAACTTTTTATTATGATATCTGAATGGGGAAACTCGAATGGGACGAGGAGTGATCGTCCCGGATCTTTAGTCTATACAAAAACTCCGGAATTTCCCGGGATTTTCGGGACCAGGATTTCCCGGGACCATTCCCTAAGTATCAACTGTCTGCGGAGATGCCCCAATGATGAGTCGGGGGAATGATGTCACCATACTGAGTGGTTTCCGATCTCAACAAAGTGCTCGTTGTTTTAAGAGAGGCTGGGCGGGTTAGGGAGAAGTAGCACATTCTGTTGCAGTGTATCCTTGGTCATCACCTTCCTTGACCTTGACATAACACACTTCGGTTAGTCAGCAAACACAAGTCTAGTAGTATTTTTAATTTAACATTACATAAAATGTATAAGAACAACGATCGTATTCGTAACTGTCTGATAGTTCTGCCATAGTCGAAGTAGTATTTTAGTTTCGGTATTATTAAATTTATCATGTAGGCAATGACTTTTACACTATTCCTCATTACCAATAGAACAAACAATAGTCGTACAATTATTTAAGTTTGCACAATTTATGTTAACTGATCTACCGATTTTCTTGTAAGTACAGTTATCTCTCAATTGCATTCTTTACATTTTCCCGTACATTTAACATCATATAATCATTGCTGACATAATTGTGTTTGAAACACTACACGCAACGATTATTCCAATTTTGAAGTTTCGATATTCATATAGATAATGACTTTGTGTAGTATTTTTAATCATCAATAGAACAAACAATAGTCGTACAATTGTTTACCATTAAGTTTGCACATAAATATCCAATTTGTTGCAGTGTACACGGTGGCGCGGCTAGGATGCATGCTACCTGGCCGCGCCACCGATTTTGTTAAATATCTCGCGAATCTCTCAAGTACAATTTTTAATTATTTTCGTACAATAATGAACATATAATGTACATTTATTGTCATTAACTGCGATTCAAAATGCGACTGTGGCGCGGCCAGAAAGTACCACGCCAAAAATTGTTGTGAATGTGTGAAAATTATTCCACGATTTAAGGACCCGATTGCGATATATTAAACTTTTAATAAATAAATAGTTTTATTTTTACTTTAATTATACTCAAGTCCAATGTAATAATGGTGAGTTCGATACATTTTATTTTACTCGAACGAGAGCAAACAAATAATAAAGTTAGTCACTTAGACACAACAAATACCTACACATTTAAAATAAAATAAATGAAACAAATACGAAACTTTGGAAACTAAAATAAGCGTGGCTCCACCTATTTGCATAAAGAATAAGAATACATAATTAATTTTGAATTATTTTATAATTTCTCTAGGTCTCAAATTTAAGAAGTCAACGTCTAGAGCCCATAAATCCTTTCACCAAGATAGAAAAGCAAATTATGATGAATATTTGATGGCTATGAAGCGGGTACACCATCAGCTTTCCGCTTCCCCTTTGATGCCGCACGAGATAGAAACCCCAAGAGCTCGCCGTAGAACGCAAGACATCGCGAAACAAGCTAAGTAGGTGCTTAATAGGTATACAATATAAATAGGTAGCTACTTGCAGTTGTAGTTTTATCCAAGGCACTTGAATTAAGTGCTAAGAGCGCCCTAAGCAAGCACTCATCCGCAACCCACTGCCATACTGAATTTTGTTAGATCTCTAAAAAAACTAATCTTACGCCCCGTTGTAACCGGCGTCCTGGCGTCCCCCACTTGCCTAGTTTGCCTTGATACCAGTTCAGCCGACATCCCTGAGAAGGTAAAATATAGGTATACTTACCTACTTAAAAGAATGGTCTGTGGGGAGGGGCAAGCCTACACGATGGATAAGAAAAATAATAAATTGTAGGGACAGCAAAGAACACATGAGTTTTTACTCCAGCAGTGAGTCTCGACCCTCTACTCCTACAGCGATTGTGATAAATACGGTATAAAGACCGATATGTAAAGTTCTTGACTGTTGGGGAGGTGCAATGCAACGCATCCTGTCCCTACACCTTTGAAGAGCTTCTTCAATCATAGAACCCAGGCTGAAGAGTTGAATATAGTGGCGTAGTGTAGTAGCGTAATACATGCTGAGTGGTACGGTGCATCGGGATCCGATCAAAATGAAATAAAATTAAAACAATTTTTCGTATTTATACTTAATAGAAAATAGGGTCTCTATCTATACCTACGTTCAGAACAAGGTTCCTTGATTGCTTTGCGGTTCTACCGGTGGAAGAGGGGATAGGTATGGGGCTAGGAGAGGTAAAAGAAATATGATTGATAATTATTTAAAAATGTTACTCAGTTTGGGTGAAAAAGACGATTTCACGATGACCGAGGCGGCTAGGAATACGGGCATCATAGCATCCATGGTGCCTGATGAGATCATTTACAAACATTGCGATTATTCTATTAGGAGCTACGAGACTGCACTGATGTTTTGTGATGTTTCTGGTGGGTATTATTTGTTTATTTCCAAATATAAGGTAATAAATATTGATTATAATATTTGGACGGTATCGAACCCGCAACCCCATCATACGCTTATCGTGAGGCGGACGCTTTACCCACGGGGCTATCACAACAACTTTTTACGTACCACTGCGACAGCTGTCCCACAAGAAACGCATAAATTGAAAGAGCTCTAATTCTATACAAACATGACATAATAGGGCTTGTATTCACAACTACGACTACTGAACATATTTCTGGGTTCAAATCCCAGGTTGGGCAAATTGACGGTTTTAGATTTGCCCATTAGGACACAAAACTAGATTCGAGTATTTAAATTTCGGGTATTTAAAAATTAAATAAAAATAATATGAGTACCTACCTATTGTAAACCAATTATCAGCCAGATACAGATACAAAAAAAAACTTTTGCTTCAAGGATTTACTGATCTTTGCGAAGCATACACAGCCTTTGGTCGCGGTGGACCTTCGAGGCTCACCAAAGTCCTAAACTCTTACATCGGGGCCATGGTCCAGGAGATACTGACACACAATGGAGACGTTCTCAAGTTCTCTGGCGATGCCTTCCTCTCCATGTGGAAGAAATCTGCCAGGCTGTCCATGCAAGATGTGGTGCATAATGCAATTGACTGTGGACTTAATATACAAAAGAATTACGGGACTTTTACCACCGAGGTTGGGGTGGTTCTTAAGGGTAAGTGAAAAATAGAATTCAGGTCATTATAAAAATGGATTTCTAACACGTATTAACGTGTCCATAGGCCTAGCTTTAGGACTATCTCTTGCTTTGTATAGGTTAGGTATAGTGGTGTGGCGACATAAGAGTTTGTTTGTTTTTGTTAAACGCACTATTCTAGGGCCTACTGATTCGTATTGAAAAAATCTTTTAAAGTGGTGAATAGCCCATTTATTGAAGAAGGCTATAGCTAAACATAAAGGGTCTTTTCAATATCGACCCGTCCTTGTTGAAAGACCCTTTACAACAACACGCTACGACACAGAAGCGGAGCAGGGCCTAAACAGATGAAATCTCGGGGTACAACTACAAAGTAACTTATCTCAAACGTCAACGGCAACTTACCTGCCATAAAATAAACGCAAACTCTTTCCTAAAACAGTAAAAGTCGCGATCTCGGCCGGCATCGCTCACTTTTCAATAATTGGCGACCAGACACTGAGTCAGTCTAGTTCGAGTTACGTCATCATTGGCCAACCGGTGTGGGATGTCAAGATGGCCCAGTACATGTCCAAATCGGGAGATGTTATTACAGCAGCCAGCGCCTGGATGTATGTCAACGAAGCTGAGTATTGGACGCAGCCTTGTGGTGATGGGAGGCACACTAAGGTTTGACTTATTTAAACAGAAGAACTGGGTTTGTGTAAACGCGCTTATCTGTAGAACTATTCTTTGTAATGAGAATAAAATATTTGATTTAATATTTTGTATCAGGAATAAGCTGATTGAATGAATCTGGGCTGTACAATATGACTCAAAGACTTGCGGGAGCTGATCGGTAAATAATCTAAGACGTGGCGCGGGTGTAATCGTGAGGGACAGCCAAATAGTATAATGTCGCCCCATCAAGGGCCTCTCATGATTACATAATAAACCAAGACAATAAAAAACTTTTTCCAAAAAAAGATAACCGACTTCAAAAACTAAAAGCACAAAAATAACTATTTCGGAAGTCGGTGGCAACAAAAATCGAGTGGCAGAAGAGAAGCCACCGACTTCCGAAATAGTTATTTTTGTGCTTTTAGTTTTTGAAGTCGGTTATCTTTTTTTGGAAAAAGTTTTTTATTTTTTTTTACTTTTTAGTTCGGAGTCCCAATGTCTGACTACGTTTTAGAGTAACTTACAAAATAACACTACTTATAAGCTCATAAAATAAAAAGGGCTCCATGCGCACAACGTCACGGGATATCCATTAGTGTTATATACTAAAACCTTCCACAGAATGTAACAAAGACTGTCTGAAAACCGCTTAAAGTTGGTATAGCTAAACGCGAGATAATCGCGGTCAAACATAGAATCGTCTTTGAAAATCTACAATCCAAGACAGCAAAACGCGGTCTATGCGGGCAATGTCACGGGATATCCATTAGGGCTATATACTAAACCTTCTCCAAAATGTAACAAACACATTGCTGAAAACCGCATCAAAATCGGTTCAGCCAAACGCGAATTAATCGCGGACAAACATACATACATACATACATACAGGTCGAACAGAGAACCTACTTTTTTTTAAAGTCGGTTAACTACTTTTTTTTGAAGTCGGTTAAAAAACAACGGGTTGAAGTAGTCACGTATAATTTCATTAAATGAAAAATCTTTAACTTCACCTTACATACTTGCTATTGGTTTTATTACGAGCTTTTATTAATTTTTTTCGACATGTTAGGTTCTAGGAGTAGGTGCATCTTGGAAAAGGGTGGAAAGACTACGAACGTACGACAATAAATGTAAGTCTTTGACATCTAATCACTTACAGGGTTGCTTTCCGATCGACTTTGTAAGCAAATCTAGTTTTAGAGTTCGGTACCCAAAGAGTAAAAAAAGGATCCCATTACTAAACCTTCACTGGTGCCGATTCCCTTGGTCACAAACTAGACTAATTTTAAGTTAAATGCATCTTTCTCTTTCCATTTCTTAAAGAAAAGGACAGAAGATACAATTTAGTTTAAATCCTGTCAAATAGCGCCGGAAGAAAATTGACGTATATTTAGACGCCATGTTTTTAAAACGCGTCTAAATTATCTATGGAGTGTCTAAATTTGACAGGACTTAACTAATATTTTATCTTCTGTCCTTTTCTTAATTAAATGGAAAGAGGAAGATGCACTTAACTTAAATTTACGTTAGTTTGTGAACAAGAGAATCGGCACCACTGTCTGTCTGTCACCCAACAGGCTCTACCGTCATAGCTAGGATAGGCCGGATAGGCAGTTGTAATTTTCAAAGATGACGTATTTCTTTTGCCGCTATAACAAGAAATAATACAACATAAGAAAAATAAAATATTTGAGTGGAGCTCCCATACAGCAAACGTAAAGTAATTTTTTGCTCGACCACTCCCTGAATTAAAGGCTGAGTCCAGGCCCTCTACGAGAAACTTACAGGTTGGCTATCAGGTAGGTGTCTGCGGTCTGCAACTGGAATCAAAATAAGAAAAATAAAATGTACTCCAATTGGCATTTACAAACATCATCATTCCTAGCCTTTTTCCAACTGAGTTGGGGTCGGCTGCCAGCCTAACCGGATTCAGCTGGATACCGGTGTTTTACGTGGAGCGACTGCCTATCTGACCTCCACAACCCAGTAACTGGGCTACACGATACCTCTTGGTTAGACTGGGGTTAGAGTTTCTGCGCTAACCAGTAACTACTGTCAAAGTTCTACGAATGACAACCGGGACCAACGGCTTTACGTGCTTTCCGAGGCACAGGATGTCAGTGATGTTGATGTCCAAGATAAACTTTAGAAAGTACATATGAATTGAAAAAGTCACATTGGTACTTGCCCGGATTGGAACCCCCAACCTCTTACACGAGAGGTTATCCACTAGGCCATCACGACACTTTTGTAATTGGCATTTACAAACGTGGATAATGAAATCTTAATATTATTTTCAGTGCCAGACTCAGGACTTCAGTCATCTGGCACGTATTCAAAGGCTGAACCTTTACTTGGAAATCTGTTTAAGGAATTTTCTCGTAAGTTGATTTTATGGACTTTTATTTTATTAATGTAATGCCTTCTTGAGACTTCTTCGAAGTTAACATCTAATCTCTTCATATAGACAACAACCAAGATCATTAATAATAGTAGACCATTCTGAATACTTACAAGTGTAATAAATAAAAGATTGTAATGTTGCGAGGGGGGAAATTTGCATATTATTGCTTAGCTAAGGGGCTTTTTTGGGCTTAAAGCAGCGTGCGTCTAAATTATGACATTTCCAGTTCCTGATAGTTTGACTGTCTTCATGTGTGCTATAGCTCCATTTTTTAAGTGGTACTTGTCTATGTACTAGGTACTTTTTACTTGGTAATTTTGCGTCATTGCCCTAAAAATGCATTGTCTGGTTAATCACCAAACCTTATTTATTGATTTTAGTTCGCCCAGCAGTGATCGCCGCAGTCCAAACCTCTTGGTTTCCTGGTCTCCGTCGTTTCATGGCGACCCCCGTCCTTCACGCGGTGGACAATAATGAGTCCTTGACCTTCCTGACCGAAGTGCGTCGAGTGGTGGTGGTGTTCCTCAATATTATCACTAAGTCTGTCACTATTGAGACGCTCGTTAAGCTTGTTGATGCTGTTTATAAACTTGTTTTGAGGTAATTAAATGTAAAATAACACAACATTATTACTTGCGAAAACTATAAGCTTTAAATGAGCGTTTTGTTACGTACCTTACATTTGAAAAATGTACTCCATGATGTTGAGATAAATAAAGATTTATGATTATGTGAATGTGACGCACCACTGCACGTAGATGCAAATAAATGATGGATGCAAATACTTATTATGCTATGCTGTACAGAGTGGAACCCTTCAACGCGGCAGTAAGTAATGATAGTCTACTTCAAACTGCAACGATTATGGTAGTTCCCGTTACTGCCCCACTGAAACTTCTCTTTTTCTACTCTCTAGCCTCTACTACTCCGAAGAAACACAGACGCTAAAATTCCGTTTAACGTCCATATTTCTTGTAAAAACCAGATCATAATAATGTTAATTTGATAACACCCGGAGACTTCTTTGCCTATAATGTCTGTGCAATCTACAGGAATTCATTTTTCACTCTATCGCGATGAATGGCTTTACGTGCTTTCTGAGACAGATGGGATCCAAACATCAACTACATGGAAGTTAGGGAAGTTACTACAGAATATTACGACGCACCTTCAATTATTCGACGTCTTTGCAGCGTGACATTAGAAGCCGAGGGGCTGGTGAACAAGGTATCGATGTTCGACAAAGACATGATGATCCTCATCGTGTTTGGGCTACGAGGCCTGAGCCACGAAGATGAGGCACAACACGCCTTGCTCTGTGCCTTTATGCTGAAAGACAGGATCGTTGATGAGAATATTATGAGTGTGTCTATTGGTATTACTTCTGGTAAGTCTTAATGTTTGTGTCGTCATTATCAGCAACCAGAAGACATTTCTATGCGTGTCCTTTAATCCAAACCGCCGTGGCAAAAAGTGTTCACATAGAGATAATAGAAGAGAGATGTTCTGTTTTAAGTATCACAACAAACCGCTCTTTAAGTTTTTTACAACGTTGTCGTTGCTGTTTGAAATAATCTTTACTTATTATGTACAGGGACAACTTACTGTGGAGTGGTGGGTCACGTTTTGCGAAGAGAATACACTGTAATTGGACCTACTGTAAATAAGGTAGCTTACCATTACAAAAACTCACAAATTGTTATTAATTAATCGTTAACTCCGCTTTAGACAAGAGGTCGAAAAACTTTTTGGTCACGTACTACTTCATTTTTTTGGGTAAAACTTCGCCCCATTTTTTTTATTCACATGAGCATAATTTGCTTAAATAACTCGACCCACAGATACGCTCTAAAAAGATATGTTCCCGATGTTTAAAAAAAACGCTGGGTCAACTACAAACAAAATATTTTTTTTTAATTATTTAAAACTATTTGATTTAATGTAATTTGAGTTAATAATTTGATGTAATTTGAGTGTTCATTAGTTTATTTCCTTAAAGGCGGCAAGACTGATGATGACCTATCAGGAAAAAATAACTTGTGATAAAGAAACATTTCTGAGAAGTAGACTTGAACATCAGTATTTTAGGCAACTCGAGTCCATACCTCTGAAGGGTATACCTAAGCCTGGCCCGGTGTACGAGTTTGATTATTATGGGTTTGTATTTTTGCCTTAGCTAAAAGTATAGCGTTCGACTGCAGTGGGAGTGAGCTGGGATTTGTCCGCCTGGGTAGAAAGGTTCTAAAGTGGCGCGGCGACACCTGAAGAGTTGATGTGCGATAATCGGATGGAATATACATTAGAATAAAAACCTGAAGTAGTTCTATCCCCTAGACGAAAAGAAAAAAATTATTGAAGAAATATATCAATAGTAAGTAAGATTGTATTGGTGTAATATTTGTTAAGAAGTATAGCTACGCGTCTTCTTATAGAACCTTATTTAATAAGATTGTCTATGTTTATGACATCTGATGGTTGCTATGTAAGCCTGTCATTGTTGTTATTTGAATATTGTCTGTAACTTTTATATTTCTGCTTATAAATAATAACTCATATTAATTTCCTAAAGCAGTTCTTATTTATTTCGTTAAAATGGTAGCAGAGAATAAATTTACGAATTGAACTGCGGGTGTTTTTTGGTAAATTTATTTTTTCTCGGAGAAAAATAAAGAGAGAGTCTCCAAGAATTCGTAAGGCCCGGTAGACCTGCAGTAAAGATGGAAAAATCAATTGCAGAGGTTTCGAAGGTGCGAATTGGGGATCTAAATGCCAAGAAATTTAACACTTGGAAATTTAAAGTCTTCATGGTACTTAAAGGTGTACCTGGGGCAAAAGAATTATTGGAAGGAAAGAAACCGGGGCCAATTCTTATGCCAAATGCAACAAATGAAGACAAAATGAGATATGAGGCAGAAGTTGCTGAATACGACAAAATAGACAGTATTGTCTCCGTCCTGATTTTGTCAAATTTACCTGATGACATAATAGAGAAAATGATGCGTTTTACGTACTCAAAAGAAATTTGGGATGAACTACATAGACTATATGGAGGTTGTGTCGTAGATGAAAGTTACACGATGTGCAAAACTTTTTTCACATACAAGAAAGATGCCACGCACGATATGGCGACACATATTTCAACGCTTAAGAATTTGTGGCATGAATTACACAGGGCGCTGAATCTTGAAAAGGATTTACCAGAAATGCTGTTAATTTACAAAATTCTTGACACATTACCGCCGGAATACGTGATGTTCGAGTCAAGCTGGCTATTGATGACGAAAGAAGAACGCACTGTTAACAATCTCACTGTTCAGCTGTGTTCACATGAAAAAGTTCTCGTAAAAGTCAAAGAAAAACAAGATGAAGGCAGCACCAGTGCCGAAGCCTTGTGGGTAAAGACAAGAAAGAAGGATGGAAAAGCAAGCAACAAAGATGAAAATAAGCAAGAGATACGGAAAAGTAATAAAAAGTGCAAATACTGTGGAAAACTCGGTCACTTTGTGAAGCAATGTGAGAAATGGATTAGTGATGGAAGGCCAAAGAAGTCAGAGAAGGACACTAAAAATGTCAACATGACAGTTTTATCCATCACTGGCAATGAAGGCAAAGACTCAATACATTTTTATGTGGATAATGGGGCAACCAGCCACGTAACAAATAGAGATGATCTTTTTGCCGAATACAATCATTTCAAGAGCAAGCACACAGTACGAGGAGCTAATGGAAATGAAATTCAAGCTACAGGAATTGGGACCATTAGAGGAGAAGCACGAATAGGTAATGGTGAAGTACGTCAAATTTTACTGAAGGATGTATGGTATGTGCCCACCATATCTAGAAATCTTTTTTCGGTACTTGCAGCACATGATGCTAATGAGAACAGTACATTTGAGTCAACTCCAACGACTTGCATTTTCAAGGTTGATGGCGATAAGCGACTGATTGGTAAGCGAGATAAGCATGGTGATCTCTATCGTTTGGAAATGAGATGTTTGAAGCCTGTTGAAGTAAACCAGTTATCCACGCCAAACCTAATTCAACTTTACCATGAACGTTTTGGACATCAGAATAAGTCACACGTAAAGAAATTTTTGGAAAAGGAATTAAACATAAAAACAGTAAACAGCCATGAACTTTGCGAAGGCTGCGTTTACGGAAAGTCTCATCGACTAAAATTTGGAGCTAGAGAGAAAGCAACAAAACCAGGTGAGCTGATCTGTTCAGATGTTTGCGGTTCTTTCCCTTATTCCTACGCGAAGAATAGATACTTTGTACTATTCAAAGATGTTTATACTGGGTATCGTTGGGTATATGTAATGCAAAATAAGTCAGAAGTTTACCAAAAGCTATCACTAATGCTAGCTGAAGTGAAGTCAGCAGGGGTTAAAGTGAAAGAAATTTTGAGTGACAATGGAGGAGAATTTGATAATGGGAATGTTCGTCGAATACTTCAAAAAGAAGGTATCTTACAAAGGTTAACGATGCCTTACACCCCACAGCAAAATCCTACTGAGCGAGAGAACAGGACTGTTGTGGAAATAGCTCGAGCTATGATGTACGCCATGGAGAAATGCCAGCGCCATTATGGGCAGAATTGATTTCGACGTCGGTCTATATCCTGAATAGAACGGGACCAGGACCTGATGGAAAATCACCGTACGAAGCATGGCACGGCAAGAAGCCAAGAGTAAAACATTTGCGTGTTATTGGAATTACATGCTACCCTCACCTTCCAAAAGAGAAACGGAAGAAATTAGACAAAAAGGCGCAAAAGGGGATTCTAGTCGGTTATGACGGTAATGAAGGCTATCGTATTTGGGATGAAGAACATCACAAATTAATCCGATCACGTGATGTCATTTTCGAAGAATACCCTTTGTTAAGAGAAGCTGAAAATTTAGTAGGCATAAAACAGGAGTCTACTAATATACAGCCGAAGCTTATGAGTAAGGCTACTGAAGAAAAGCCATTAAATTCTCAAAGAAGCAGCAGCCAGTCAGAAAACCAAAAATTCAACCTTGATTTTCTGGGATTCTATTATGGTTCTAGCGAACACTTTGATGTCAGAGAAGTATCAGTCAATGATAATGAGTCAACAGTCAATGGCGAAGAGGAAGTAGTTATTGATGAAAACGTTGTTTTTGATGAAAATACTGAGACAGAACAAAGATTAGATATTGAAAACGATGAAGACGGAAACATAACACAAGGTTCTCAAACTGATTCTCAAACTGGAAGTGAAGAAGTTTATGATGATGCGATTGAGGATGACCAAGAGTCTGTTCAAACAGAGAATGAAGGCCGAATGACTCTACGCAATCGAGATAATCTAAAACCTCCAGCAAGATATGGAGACTTTGTTTGTAACGTCTGTCGTACTCAATGTAAGTCCGATGAACCAATAGAACCCACTTCATATAAAGAAGCTATCAAAAGCTTTGAAGGTGAAAAATGGCGTGAAGCGATGGAAATGGAAATTAAATCGTTGAATGAGAATCGTACTTGGGATTTGGTGGACTTACCGAAAGGGAGAAAAGCAATCTCCTGTAAATGGCTCTATAAGATTAAAACCAATCCAGATGGAACGGTGGATAAATATAAAGCTCGTCTAGTAATAAAAGGCTACTCGCAGAAAAAAGGCCTAGATTACTACGAGACATTTAGTCCAGTGGCAAAAACAAGCACGATAAGGGCTGTCATGAGTGTTGCTGCACAAGAGAATTTGACACTGTCACAATTCGACGTGTCTAACCTTGCATGAGGAGATTTACATGAAGCCTCCTGAAGGATACCCTGATACATCGGGTAAAGTGTGCAAACTCAAAAAGAGCTTGTACGGCCTAAAGCAAGCACCGAGATGTTGGAACAACTGTATTACTGAACACATCCTAAACATTGGATTTAAACAATGCGAGAGTGATCCATGTCTCTTCGTAAGGAATAAAGACAGCAAAGAAAAGAAGATGATTATTGCTTTACACGTTGACGACGGGTTGATTGCCTCTGCGAGCCCAAAAGAGACTGAAAGTTTTTTAAGTGAACTGAAACAGCGTTTTAAAATTACAACTAAACCTGGGTCATACTTTTTGGGGATAGAAATAGATAGAAAGACTGATGGGTCAATAAAAATTGATCAAAAGAGTTACGCTCAACGCATTCTAGAGAGGTTTAACATGCATGATTGTAAAGCTGCTGTGACACCTATAGTCAAGGATGCTAGTGTACAAGAAAAAGAGAAAGAAACATCAACTGAATTCCCATATAGACAAGCGGTTGGTGCACTTTCCTATCTAGCTGTTGGGACAAGACCGGATATATCCTATGCTATCAGTGTTGTCTCAAGGAAGTTAGACAATCCTAGTCCTGAGGATGTGGCGAGAGTGAAGAGGATACTACGCTACATCAAGGGAACCATCAATCATGGTATTACATACCAATCTTCCACTGTGACAAACTGTATACAAAGCTACAGTGATGCAGATCATGGAGGAGATCCTACTACGGGACAATCAACCTCAGGAATGATTTGCCTATATTCGAAAGGAGCGATCGCCTGGCAGAGTAAACGGCAGATAACAGTTGCGATCTCTTCAACAGAGGCTGAGATAGTGGCAGCGAGCGAAACTGCAAGAGAAGTTCTATGGCTCAAGAGAATATTGCAGTTCATGGTAACTGGAAAAGTTCTTGCAGAACTTTACTTAGATAGTGATTCGCTTGGCTCATGACCCACCTTTTGAACGTCATCAAAGAACGAAACATATTCAGATTCGTCATTTCTTCGTTCGTGAATGTGTTACCATGGGAAGATTAACAGTTCTAAAAGTGGAAGCAGCTGTGCAACTAGCAGATTTTCTGACCAAGCCACTGTTTAAGCCGCGAATAAAAGAGCTAAGTGCTCTTGGAGGCTTAGCATAGCTACAAAAACAAGACGGGATGTTAAGAAGTATAGCTACGCGTCTTCTTATAGAACCTTATTTAATAAGATTGTCTATGTTTATGACATCTGATGGTTGCTATGTAAGCCTGTTATTGTTGTTATTTGAATATTGTCTGTAACTTTTATATTTCTGCTTATAAATAATAACTCATATTAATTTCCTAAAGCAGTTCTTATTTATTTCGTTAAAAATATTATGCTGTCAGATCAGAGGCTCGTGACTTGCGGGGAGTGGCTTTCTTTGTCACTACCAGCCAATTATTAAGACCCTGGTAGGCTTAGGTTACATCAAAAAGAGAAATGGTTATGAAATCTATATCAGCTTTGAGCTTATCGATTTTAAAAGGTCTTGTCTTCGCAGATGGCCAGAAAGGTCAAAGATCAGTCGTCATCCAATACTTGACCGCAGCGAAGAGCTGCGCATATACAAGACCGTCCTACAAAACGCACTGGAACAACAAAACAGAACCTTCACGCCCTTACGCGAACATGTTTACGGAATTGCTTTTACTGTTAGTTTTTTTTACCATCCAATTTTGTCAGAATGTCTAATAAGGAACTCATAATTATACTAAAAACCTCACACAAAATAAACAAACAACAGTTTTTATTCAACTTAGATTTTTGTAACTTAGATTATAAGGAAGAAAGAGCTTGCCTAGCAGTTTTTGACATAATTAAATTTGAATTAACTAACTTACTTTTTATGAACTGCTAAAACGCGTTTCTTCAGATTTTGAAAGGCAAAGTCACCTTATCACGACACAAGTTAACAACCCAAAGCAATTAAAAATCCAATTTTACAGGAAAAAATGAACCAGATGTGAAGAGAGGTTTTAGAAATTGTGTCTTACATATCGGTAAATGATGTTTTAAAATACCGAATTCAACCCCTCTAAAAACAAAAAACTAACCGTTCTGGAATAAAAAAAAACATTATATTTTTAGGGTCCAAAAGGAACTGGGAAGAAGCGTTTGGTAGAAGAATGTTTGCAACTCACTCCGTATTTTATACGCAAGGAAAGAATAATTCTAACTGAAAATGATAAGGTTAGTGTAGTATGACTACGATAACCACGCTATCCTTTAATATCTATACTAATATTATAAATGGGAAAGGTGTCTGTCTGTCTGTATGTTTGTCTTTCTTTCACGGCAAAACGGAGCGACGGATTGACGTGATTTTTTTAAGTGGAGATAGTTGAAGGGATGGAGAGTAACATAGGCTTCTTTTTGTCTCTTTTTAACGCGAGCGAAGCCGCGGGCAAAAGCTAGTTCTTATTTATAAATACAGCGTGGAAACTTTCAGCGGGACATGCAGCTACACGAAAATAGTCTTGGATAGTTTCATCCATAATTTTTATTGTTTTTTCTTATCGAATCCCAGACTTGTACAAAAAATCTTAAATTTTGATGTCAACCGACGTTGTTTTACTTCTTCTTCTGAGAATAGAGATGAGCTAGATTCACATAATGTTGTTAACATATTCTTTTGCAAGCTGTAGTTTCTTCATCTTAACTTTTTGGCATTGCTTTAGGTGCCATATCATCTCTTTAGGAAACTCATGAATAAGCACTTCAAACAAGGAAACGAACACATTACGAGGAAACACAAAGAAAATATAATAAGGGAAATGTATGTACTTATTTTGTTTTAACTTTCGGCCTGGATAGAACATTATTATGGGTTAGGGGTCGTTCGGCCCACTATAGATACCCCTTAAAAATATTCCTCGACGTACTTTAGAGGTAGCACAGTAATGTTAATGAAAGATCTACCAATGATAGCCCAGTGACCAACGGCCTTTAGAGGGATCTCGGTACCAAATGCATAACATCTATTCACTGGTCGACTTCGGGAATCCATGTTTATATTATTTTCTTTGTTCCGATTAGTAGCTAGTTTTTAGTTAGTCATGAGAGTCTACTCTAAATTATATTTCAAAAATCCTTCATTTATTTATTTATTCATTTAGCAGGCGCCAGCCTGAAGCAATTCGACGGATTTTTAGTGGCCATGTTTTTAATTGTGTCTAAATTATCTATAGAGAGAGTGTCTTAATTTGACAGGACCGATCTATTTTCAACCGACTTAAAAAAAAGGAGGAGGTTCTCAATTCGACTGTATTTTTTTTTATGTTTGTTACTCGATTTCTCGAAGACGCCTGGGCCGATTTCAAAAATTCTTTTTTTATTTTATCTTCCGACTTTCTGCTAAAGAAATGGACAGAAAAAGATGCAATAGTGCATCTTTTTGCAAGAAGATGATGAAAAAGATGCACTAATATATAAACTTTAGTTTACTTTGTGAACAAGGAAATCGTCACCATTTTTACACTTTTACAATAATTTTCTTGTTTTGCCTTTAGCATCGATATGGAGAACCTGACCCCGCTTCAGATCCTTGCCATCAATATCATATTTAACGTCAACTTTCCGTTACCGGAAAAATTCCAATATGATGGTGATATCCTAACAGAATTCTCTGTCAAGGAGATCGTACAGGATATTTATATGAAGGTAATAAGATTATGATTGGTTTTATCTAGATCATCGTAGTGGATCATCATTTTGGCTATAATGATCCACTAAATCATGGCCGGCAAATTGCCAAGCTGTGGGTAAAAAAATTACCCAAGGAGTCAAGTTGCACTATTTAGGGTAAGTATAATACGCTATGGCAAAAAATCTCAAACACACATTTTATGTATATTTTTTTTACTATTAAAATTCTTTAACTAAAAGATGTCACACATTGCACTTAAGGCATCCAGCTTATGTAAGCCAAGGGACATCAAGTCTGAGTCATAAAATAATCAATGATAGCCTTTAAACTGACTGACTTCTGTTTTTTCTCCTTTATTTCTTTTGCCGTTAACTTCATAATAACATAACAAAGTCATGAATGTTTCAAGCTTCAGAAATACTTTACGGTGGAGGGAATCGATGGAGCGCAAAACATGGACATCGAGTCCTGGCACCTTCTGCTTATCCTGCTAGAAACTAAGACACTGTTCGTCGTTTTGTCCATCAGTGATGATGAGAACATGTCTGGTAAACCATATCGATTTTTGATTTGTGTCCCTAATTAAAGGGATTTGTAGGATTTAGCATATTTTTTTGTGAAACTACTAGGCTATTATGCTTTAACAGCGGTATATTCCGTCTATTGAGAAAGATTTAAGGCTTACACTCAACTACAATAGGCGAGACGACAAAAAAAAAAGTAATTAGTCCGTCAGATAGATTATCAAAAAACTTTGGACACGTATTTTTTCTTTTTTCTCGTAAACGAAGAATGACGACGATACAGTGCGTTGAAGTTGCGCATGACGTCACGATCTGATACAATTTTTGCAGGACGGTGACGTCAAAGCCCCCTCTCCGGAACTTTGCTGCTCTTTATCTTTGTATTTTTTTATTTATTTGATCAAGCAAAAAATACGTGTCCTGTATTTTCGGCCGATCTATCAGACGGACTAAACAGAATGCTATTTTTTTAATGCTGTCGTCATCCCCATTGTATTGTTGTAACCAAAGAAAAAAGCACGGGATATAATATAACAAATCTTTACAACAAAGTTCCAGAATGTTCCAGCTTTCCTGTCCGTATATATGTCGCAGTCATCTGGTTAAATCAGCTATTTGATTGTATGACTAGCGCGTTCATTGAATGACGACATTTAAATGAATGACTAAACGACAACTCGTCAAGTTGTTTAATGTAACGTTCAACTACTTGACTGAACGTCAAATAAACTATCGCATTTCTTTTCGTTATCGCATTTTTTCGCATTTTTTTTTCGCATTATTTTGGCATTGTCGTTAAATGGGATATAGTCGACTTTGTAATGTTTGTTTAGGGTGACCAATACCGTCTTTACCATAAGGGCACACGGGGCCCGTGCCCAGGGCCCCCATTCTCAGGGGGGCCCCGAAGGACCTACAATTTCTTACAAAATATATAATATCTAACATTCATCAGTTTCAAATAAACATATTACTACTTACGCATAAAAATAGAATAACTTTGTACATCGCTTTTTAAACTCTCATAAAACTTGAGTCTTTGTTTTATTAAATACTAGCTTTTGTCTGCGACTTCAACCGCTTGAACTTATAGTTTCCGTTCCCCAGGGATTTCCGGGATGAATGTCATTTCTTGGCTCCCCGAGTATATCCATACTAAATTTCATTCAAATAAGTTCAGTGGTTCAGGGATGAGACAGACAGAGTTAATGAGATGTTAATGAAATTGAACCGCAATAATGCGAATTCGCAATTATACGAACTGCCAACTATCAGTTTTTGACTGGTATTTTACCCAAAATTTACCAGTATATCCTACAGTGACCCGCCCCACATCTCTAGCTGCACCGTCTTAACAAGGCCTAACAAAATTGTTGACATAAAAATGCCAAATTATTTTTCGAGAAACTCTCAACAATACCTTTCATACAATCAATCAACTACACCTTGCTTTCGTCGATTACTCCAAGGCCTTTGATAGCATCACACAATCGGCCATTTTTGACGCCTTAGACAATCAAGACGTTGATTCCACCTACATCAATTTACTCCGCTTAATGTACTAAAACAGCACTGCACTGCACAATGGACAACAAGCACAATAATACTCATCTTCAAGAAAGGAGATAGATCTGAAATAGGGAACTATCGACCAATAAGCCTCATGTCGAACACATATAAGGTGTTCTCAAAAATATTACTAAAGCGAATCACCAAAACACTTGATGAACAACAATCAAGAGAGCAAGCTGGATTTAGATCTGGATTCGCAACATTAGACCATATACACGTGGTTAATCAGCTTATGGAAAAAAGCCAAGAATATAATTTCCCAGTATACATGGCATTTGTTGATTACAACAAAGCATTTGACTGCCTAGAACATCAGTGTATTTGGGAAGCCCTGAAAATCCAAGGAGTAGAAATGAAATATATTAGGATATTAAAAAATGTGTATTCGAACAGCAAAGCACGAATAAAACTGGAGACAGAAGGGGAAATTTTCCCAATAAACAGGGGAGTAAGGCAGGGAGACCCACTCTCACCAAAACTTTTTTCATCTGTGCTAGAAGAAATCATCAGGAAGATGGAATGGGACAACATAGGGATCAACATAAATGGAACACGTCTGAATCACTTAAGATTTGCAGATGACATAATACTTATAACGGATAACCCAGAAAGCCTTAAAAAGATGCTCCAAGACTTGTCAAGTGAAAGCAGGAAGGTGGGACTAACAATAAATAAAACAAAGACTAAGATAATAACTAATAGATCACAAATAAGCATTTCAGTAGATCAAGAGGAAATAGAATACGTAAACTTCTACATATATTTGGGTCAACTTATTGCCTTCAACAACCATATGGGTTCAGAGATCGAAAGACGGGTGGCCAACTCATGGAAGAGATTCTGGTCTCTCAAAGAAGTGGTAAAAAGCAAACTGTACACAATAGCAATGAAAAGGAAAGTGTTCAATACATGCATACTACCAATACTCACTTATGGATGCCAGACCTGGGCAAACACTCAAAAACAAAACCAAAAACTGATAACATGCCAAAGAGCTATGGAGAGAAGTATGCTGGGCTACACAAAAAGAGACAAAAAGAGAGCTATTGATTTAAGACAAATTACAAAAATCGAGGATGTCATAGTCAAAACTAGAAAACTCAAGTGGAGGTGGGTAGGCCACATGATGAGAGAAAACAGGAATAAGTGGACAAAAGACATAACAGAGTGGACCCCTAGATTCCCAACTAAGAGAAAACGAGGAAGACCATGGAAGCGGTGGGCAGACGACTTGAAAAAGAATGCGGGCTCTCTATGGCACAGGATAACGCAAAAAAGGACAGAGTGGAAAGAGCTGGAGGAGGCCTTTGTGTCGCAAAGACACGCCGACACCAAATAACTATATTGAAGCATGTTTATTATCTTATATATAACATTAATAACAATACTTAATTTAAAATGTAATTTAATTAATAATGATAATAATATTTTTCAATTGAATGTTTGTAATGAATGAATTAATATGTATTGGCAATAAAGGCTTAATAATAATAATGTACTAAAACAGTACAGCTGCCATTAAACTAAAAAACACACGTCCAAAATTTAAAATAGAGAGAGGAGTCAAACAGGGCGACCCGCTATCTCCGAAGCTGTGCACCAGTACCCTTGAAGAAATCTTCAGGAATTTGGCAACCGAATGGAGGGACAGAGGCATTGTACTTGGAGAGACGAGAATGACAAAACTCCGTTTCGCGGACATTGTCCTCTTTTCTTCATCAGCCACCGAGCTTGAAAGCATGCTCCAAGACCTAAGCAGGTTGAACTGAAGATGAATATGTCGGAGACCAAAATTATATCCAACGTACCCCCACAAAGCATAGAGTAGCCGGGGAGGTAATGCAACATGTCCAAGAATATCTTTACTTGGGCCTAGTAGTCTCTTTCCAGGCGAGGCAAGACAAAGAAGTCTAGAAGAACTGATAACGCCTGGAAGAGCTACTGGTCTATGAAGGAACTATTCAAATGCGGTTTGCCCATGGTTCTGAAGCGGAAGTTCATGGACATGTGCATCCTCCCTGTCTTAACCTATGGCGCACAGACTTGGTCACTAACAAACGCACAGAAGTCCAAACTCAAGGTTTGCCAACGAGCAATGGAGCGCAGTATATTAGGTGTTAAAATTAACAGATCGATCGGCTTTCCAACTAAAATGGGACTGGGTGGGCAGGCCATGTCTGCCGCATACAACAGACAAACTGTGGGCTCAAATAGCACAAAGCTGGTGCCCTGAGACGGGAAGACGAGGTCGCGGCAGGCTACGAAGGAGATGGCGGGACGAACTGGACAGATTCCTACGGGATTGGGAAAAGGAAGCGAGATCTCGCGATACATGGAACAAGTGGAGGAAGGCCTTTGCCCAAGAGCGGGACAGAATAGGCTAATAAAAAAAATGTTTTAACTCATTTTAAAAACGTTTGTATAATTCGCGTTTTTTACTTCCTAAAAGGGCCCCCAATTCTTATGTGCCCAAGGGCCCCAGCTTAGTTAAAGACGGCCCTGAGGGTGACCATAAGTTCGCAACTTAAAAACTTAGCTTCCTTTACATAACGAAAATGAGGACATGACATGACACACTTTATTATGATTTTAATTAATTAAAAAAACCGGCGGCGGCGTATTAATAGGTAAATCCATGCTGTCACACTATTTTATCAAGAATAAGTCACTTTAAAGTAAATTTAATCAAAATAATATCAAGACAGTGCTATCTGCGCGAGCTATTTTACGCCATATTTGTTTTGGTGACTCTAACGCCGCAGTGGAAAAAAAATGAACTAAATTACAATCACCTGACTGATATTACGTCCGCTCTGTTCAAAGGGCTATGCTACAATCAGCTATCTGGTTGGACGTTGAGTGACGCTTGTTCAATCAGCTTTCGGCCTAGTCATTCAATTAAATGTTGCTATTCAATGAACGCGCTAGTCATACAATCAAATAGCTGATTCAACCAGATGACTGCGACATATATATACGCTTACTTCTTTTAAACTACGAAACGAATTTTGATGCTTCTCATCATTAGAAAAGTTTTTCAAAAGGTAGATTTGTAATATTCGTGCTAACCTAAAGCGGGTCACTAATCTATACATGAAACTTAGAGGATGTGTTTTTTGTAAAGGGAAGATAGCCAGTAGTAGCCACTAAGAAAGGGTTTTAGAAAATTTGACTCATAAAGGGGAAAAATAGTGAATGGATGGAAGTTCGTCATCCACACGGGCGAATGCTTTTAATGCTAGAGTCCTATAAACGAGTACTATTATAACTTCGCTTTTTAGATGAGGCCAAAGACTGTCTGCAGAGTATCATGATCCTAAAGATTTCTCTGGAAGGCATCAACCGCATTTTCCTTGCCGCGTTGGCCTGTCAGCTGCTAGACGTGCGCGCCATTCCTACTGATTTGGAGAAGTAAACTATTTTCTTCTTATCATAGCCATATTTTGCCGTCACTCATTGTGTGTCATCCATTACTTGAGTTGCTTTTTCTGAGTTTATTAAAACTTTTAGGGCTCTTTTAATTTAGCAGTGTTTGCAATTTAGCAGATCACTCTAAGTATCATGTGTGTGCTGGTTTTGTTTTGCCCACGTGTGCGTCGTCTACTGTTTCGCATTTATTTTTTAGAACGCAGTATCTATGCAAGGGCCCTGATCCATAGGATAACGAAGTCAAGACATTCGTTTCTTTTAGGGTTATCGAAAGTGCAAGCAACGGCATGCCAGGCTGGATCCAAAACTTTCTGATAGCTCTGGTGCAGAGGGGTGCCTTGACGATTGTCGCTCTTCCTCAACGCGAGGTCGAAAAGCAGCCAGGACTAGTCATGCCTCCACTGCCGTTGTTGCAAAAATCTGCTGACGATTTAGAGCAGAGATTTAAATTCCAGGTACCATAAAATATTTCACTGAAATATATGACTAAGGAAAATGTAGAAAACCAACCTACTAATACGAAAGAATTTGAAGTGTGTTTGGGTTGCTCTGCGTAATACGTGCTCGATTCCCGCTTGGTACTTGGTACTAATTATTATCAGGTTTTTTTTTTTATTACTTTGCAAGTAGTTTATAAATTAAGCAACCTTTCTGTGCGTTCAAGCGCTTTTGCCATAGGATTTGAATTGGAATTAATCGTAACAGCTCACAATTTTAGGACGCAGTAATTTTAACCAATTCAATTTCGTGGTGCTAGGTAACCTGGGCTTCTCCCAGTTTTAATCGCTCCTTCGTGCATATTGGCCTGGTTCAGTTCTGTCTCCTGCTTATTGTGGACGGAAGTGGGAAACACATTTTTAATCCTCCGCTGTTCTTTTCTGATTAATTTCGTTGCGGGATCTAAGATAGTGACATTATTTCTCCGGGACACGTCGAGCTTTAGTGCTCGGCGCTTTTCTGGTGGACGCCCCTGTTGATTCTGGCCTTCCGGAGTTGCAGCGGTTAGATATAGTGTGGCGGGGTTGTCCAAAAAATTGAGCAACAGGAAACTGAGCCACAAAACTGATGAAATATAAAAAAAGCATTGATGGGGTCTAGGGTTAGAATGTCTGCTTGGGACTGATCGTTTGTACTAATACTGCTATTATATATAGTAACAATAAATTTTAGAAATCGAATAGCGGGATTATGAGTAGAAGCATGATGGATACTATAAAGGACAGCTTGGTGGACGACCAAGACATAGAGCTGATTCAAGTGGCAGTTATGGCCGAGTCCTACACATTCGAGGACATGAAGAATGACATAGCCACTGCTATGGATGGTAATTTCCTGAAATAAAACTTAGACGTAGTGAAGTTTTAAACTCAAAACTCGATTTTCGTACTCGAGAAGCCGGGAAATTTTGTGTTATTTTAGGACTAAAAAAAACCTGAGAACGCGTCTCGTTTTGTTTTACTGGTAAACGTGTGGTTTGCAAGAAATCAAAGAGACAGACATTGAGGCTGATTTTCTTATTCACAAACTAAACTAAATTTAAGTTAAATGCATTTTTCTCGTTCCATTTCATTATGAAAAGGAGAGAATGTATTGGGCCTATCTATTTTAATGGGACCTTATATTATGTACACAAAGCAACTTATTTAAGTTTACAGTCACTACATACATAATGTATGTGTGTGTAAAATCAACTCGTGTATTTACATTGCCTATTTGTTAGTGTTTGCTTGACAATAACCTGATGTCCACGCACACAAATACAATTATTAGCAAGACTTTGTCATATTTGGCTTTGGAAAAATGTATAGTCTACCCTCAAAAATTAAGAATCATGTATACGATTCTTAATTTTTGAGGGTAGAATATTATTTAATAGTTTAGTTTCATCGTTACATTGCTTTTGACTATCGAACTCACAGAACATCTATATCAAACTTACGTTACGTTTTAGACATTATAACCTGCTTGTTTGGAGAAGTGTTGTTTTTGACGTGACAACGTCTTAAATTAGGTTGCGGCTGGGAGTCACTTATGAAAAAGTGTAACGCTCGGTAACGTTACGATGAGTCACCGAACGAGAGAGAGGCCCGCCGAATGCCTTGCGTCTCTCTCCCACTCAACTATGATCGGTAAAAGACGTTGTCACGTAAAATCTTCGCCCGTAAAACCGACTTTACAGGCAACCATTTTTTTGTTGTGTTGATTTAGTTGTGAGTCAATATCAATCACTTTACTATACCTTTGAGAGCTGAAATTGATATATAACATGAGCAAAACGTTTTAATATGTGAAATTGCAAAGAAGATTTCGGTGAGTAACAAAATATTTATTCAGTTTTTGACGTGACAACGTCTTAAATTAGGTTGCGGCTGGGAGTCACTTATGAAAAAGTGTAACGCTCGGTAACGTTACGATGAGTCACCGAACGAGAGAGAGGCCCGCCGAATGCCTTGCGTCTCTCTCCCACTCAACTATGATCGGTAAAAGACGTTGTCACGTAAAATCTTCGCCCGTAAAACCGACTTTACAGGCAACCATTTTTTTGTTGTGTTGATTTAGTTGTGAGTCAATATCAATCACTTTACTATACCTTTGAGAGCTGAAATTGATATATAACATGAGCAAAACGTTTTAATATGTGAAATTGCAAAGAAGATTTCGGTGAGTAACAAAATATTTATTCAGTTTTTTTTTTCATTATTTATGATTCGAATGATGTTACATCTATACTAATATTATAAAGCTGAGGAGTTGGTTTGTTTGGCTGAGTTGTAGTTTGAATTGAATAATTATGTGTGCTAGATGGCCTATTAATCACGGAAGCATATATAAGTCTTTATAGCTTCCTTATATACTTAATATATAATATAATGTTTTTTATATATAGATATTTTTTAAATAATAGAATTATATATATAACATTATATATAGATTATTATACATATTATAATTATTTACATCTTGTTAATTATTCTTGTTTTTTTATAACAATATTTCATTTTTGTTCACAGAGAAAAACTGTAGGTGCACCGCTATACAGACACAAGAAGCATTGATCGTTGTCGATCAAGACCGCAAGATTGGCATACACAAATGACAATGCGCGACACCGTGATATGGTTGTTAACTTGTTACGCATAAAGCTGAGGCCTTCTTAACTTCGTCACGTTACAATGTGTACGGAAGCAGCAGCTGGCTTAAAGCGTCATCGTAAGCTATTCCTTCCCATTGTTTACAGGCAAAACCGGAACCGGGTACGCGTCGCAAGAGACAATTTACAATAGATTTTATTTTTTACAATAATATAGTTATACGTAATAATGAACTTAATAAGTGTTTTAAATCGAACAAGGACAGTCGCAAAATAATTATTACGGCGTAAAAATAGTGAGCGAAATAGAAAAAAAAATGTGGATAATATTACTGTTCTGAACCCAATCGAACCTAAGGGCTCATTATCGTGCTAAAAGTTATAGACAGCGAAGGCGCATCAATCGGATAATTAGATATAATTATGTGGAGGTAATTTCATTTATGTGAGTGATGTTATTGTTTGTGAGGTTACAATTAGGATAACTGTATCTTAATATCTCATTAACATGTTTATTCATATCATATATCAATAAATTACCCACTTAAATACAAAAAGTGTCATTCATTCTTGTCCGATTTAAAATAATTGTCATGCATAAACTTTGTTATTGAAATTATCATAAAAATCTACTGAACAATAAATATTGTTGATTTCTAATTACAAATTGTTTAATTTTTATTTCTCTATTATAAATTACAAAAATAAAACAACAAAATAACAGAAATGTTATTAGAAATGAAAAAAATCAACACTGGTTGTGAGGTTCGATCTTAAGTCAAATTAAAAAAATGCAAAAAGAAAGTGCGGTTTGTGTGACTCGAACCTGCGACATACAGGTTATCGAGTCCTAGGCTTATACACCTAAGCCATCGAACAACTTGCGTGAGAATTTGAATTTGTGCTTCTTATTTTTTGGTATACATTTATTTTGTCAAGCAAACGCTCATAAATGAGCGAAGTAGCTATTGACTACCTACAACATCAAAGTTAAAGTAACAAGATATAGCAAATGTGTGCGTAAGAACGGGTCTATCTTACAAGTAGATTTTACGCACACCAACATTATGGTAGTACGCGTATGTAAACTTAAATAGTTTGCTTTGCGTACATATCTATGTATATATTCGACATTTTGTAGCAAATATCCTGAAAACCTATGACTCTTTGACGCCTTTCGAGAAGCTGGTGGTCAAGTGTGGCTCGGTGCTTGGAAATGTATTCTCCAGACGGATGCTGTTGAATTTACTGCAAAGCGATTCTTTAAGAAAAGTTGCTGAAGGTAAGACGTATTTTTTGACAAATAAATAACTATTTGGATAATGTACAGTTCTTTACGTGTAATAGAAAATGCCTGAACAGCTGAATTTATTTGAGTTCTTCGCCAATGAGATTTAGTGTCTGTGTAAAATAAACTAGCTTCTGCCAGCGACTTCGCCCGCGAGGATTTTTCCTGAATTTTCTGGAGCCCGAGACCTTTCCAACGAATGCAAAACCGTAGAAGGGTCGATCTCCAGAGGCTTTTTTTTTTCGTGTAGGGCTGGATAAACCCATTTTAAAATCGAAAAAAGTTTTTAAAATATTTTTTATAATACAGTTTGGGGTCTAATCTATGTGAGACAAGGCTAGTACTATGAATTAGTTGATTTTAAGTATTTAAAAAAAAAACCCTAAAATCCTGATCCTGGTAAGTTTATGATTGCTCTGGATTTGGTTCACAAATTTTACGATTACTATGGCACGTTATCTAAATTAAATAGTAAACTTGTGAATGTGTTTGTTATGTGAATTAAGTCATCGTTATGATGTTTTTTATGAGACTTAATCACAACTTTTTACTGCTTTTAGTTTTGGCTATATTTATGATTTTTTAACTTTTTCTGATCGCTATGGCTGTGATTGCTCTGTCTAAAAAGACCAGAGCGATGATATTTTGCATTAATCGTACGTTACAAATCTAATTTAAGTAGTAGTAGACTGTAAAAATGACAAACGATGAACTGTGCATATAACCTTTAATTTATTTTACCTTTCCTGGGTTTCTTTGGGTAACTAAACCCGAACTAAACAGATGTTGACGTATTTTACCTTGATGGTATTATTTTATTGGTATTTAATTAACCACAACTGTAACCCATTCTTGTCACAATTTTTAAAACCCTTTCTTGTATAAAACTGTTGTTGCAGATTGAAATAATGCCTCGAAATAAGTTTGAAAAACGTCTTAGGAAGAAATTAGCTGAGCGTCGTAGAGTGGCCAAGATAAAAAAAACCAGATATATACGTAAAATGGCTTGTAAAATCAAGAGAGAGTTACCAAAGGAAAAAAGCTCAGGGCACAGAACTACCAATGAGTGATGTGAGACTGCTAACATGCCTTGACTTTCTTCTAAAATAATACATTTCTCTTATATATAATCTTGTTACATGTACACTGAATATGACCGAGAACAGCTAAATAAATAATATTTTATCAAAATTTAATTTTTTGTTTCACTGATATCACCATTTATGATCGCACTGGCACTAATTATGATTGCTCTGGTCGTGATTTTTTTGAACTTAAATGTTTCCATATCTGTTTATGTAAATTGAAGGCCAATTGTAAAAATGTACTATTTGAATATCATTCTTTTTAATGAGATACATTTTTACCATTAAATATCAATATCTGAAAAGCACCAGAGCGATCACACGAATACGCCCGTTTTGGAGATCTACCCAGAAATCGATTCGTGCGTTCTGGAGTTATAGCGTTAGGATGGAAAATCCGACGTATTTTTATATAGTAGATAAATAGTTTTCATCAAATGAAAAGGGTCCACCCTTTATAGCAGAACTTTTTACGCCACAATTTTATTTTGCATAGCAACGGATAGCATAAACCTCTTTTCGCAGAAAATCGTTTGGCATACACTCATTTACCATACACCGAAACCCATAATTTTGTAAGTCAGAATCATCTTTAGGCATAAATTTCATATCCATAATAATCAATAAGTATAACCATCACATCGTAGAAAGTTCAAAACCAGAATCATCTTTTGGCATATATTTTATATCCATAATAATTTTATTAAAAGTAGAAACAACATATCGCAGAAAATTCACAGCCAGAATCATCTTTTGGCATGCATTTCATATCTTATTTTGGCATGCAGCAAGCATGCAGCAAGCATGCAGCAAGCATGCAGCAAGCATACAGCAAGCATGCAGCAAGCATGCAGCAAGCATGCAGCAAGCATGCAGCAAGCATGAAACAAGCATGCAAGCATGCAGCATGCATGCAACATGCAGCAGGCATGGCTTCTGTCACGGCTCCGGCGCTGCGGGGCTCCGGCGCGGTCCCACGCGAGCTAATGCGGGTCGCCTCGCCCCTCCGCGCCTTCGCGGGTTTAAATTACACTCTAGGGGTAGGGCAGACAAGGACTACGTGAAGTCGGTTCTGCAGCGATTCATTTCTGTCACTCACTTTTGTAGCACACCATAGTAATTTTTTAAAACAATTTTTTTTTTCAATATGACTAATAATTATTTCTATTGAAATTCTGTGATCTTCGTAGTATGCTAAGTCAAATTATGTCAAATAATCGGCGCTCTAAATAAACGTTATGCTAAACGAAATTATGCAAAATTGTAACTCTGGCAAAGGTAATTATTCCCAATACAATTCTGCCATCTTAAAAGTATCCCATTTAAAATTCGGACATTAAAATATTAGGCCAAAAACAGTTATGTTTAATATTTTTTATACCTTAACAATGTTCGTTTAAAAAAGTTTCTGCCAAGTGAGTTATGCCAAATAGGTTTCGGAGAAACAAGTTTCTACCAGATTAGGGCACCCAAATGAAAAATGTTATAACAGTCGCACGTTTACGACCGTTGCTAGTTAAAATTCTTACGTAATTTCTATCAGCTACTCATTTTTACATATGACACCTTAACACTTTGTTACAGCGATAGCAAAGCTGTTCTCTATCCGAGTGCTGGAGTGTGAAGGGGGGGACTTTACTCGCGACACTTCGCTGGTGTTAGTGCACTCGGCCCCTGCGCAGCCCCAGCAAAAGCATCCGTACTGCGTCTGCTTGGGAACTAGACAACCTCGTTAGTTAATGAATTATTCTGCTGTGCTGTTATAGTAATCCCTCTTGTTTACCGCCCCACATTTATGATTATTCGAACCGGGCGAAAAATTGTACAGTCTCCTTTTTTTTGTGGGTGGGAAATCATCAAATGACTTAATGACTCCTCCCGTGTTCCTTCTTAGCCCCTTTTGTGTCCGAGGCCGCGGTATCTCTTTCGAACAACCCGCACCATACTGAACAAAATTACACAAGTCCAGGAATACATGCGCGACCGTTTCTTCGGCTGCTAAAGCAAGCTTTACACCGAGGATTGTCTGTGATACCCGCGGATATTTTTACATTCCGTGATGAAATCTATAAGTACCTAGTGTTAAAGTATACAAGCCATTATGAACCAAATACTACTGGTGTCATGGCGGCAGTTCGTCTGCTGAGTACGGTAGCACTTAAGTACGGGGTTCGATGCTCAGATCGGAAAAAAATCTACTTATTGGTTTTTCTTCTAGAAATTCGTAGCAGCTCGTTAGCTGATTCTTTTAATAATCTTCCAACACATAATTTAAAAAATATTTGTAGCTAACTGTCAAGACCTGCCTATGTACGCGTTCTGTGGTTACATCAAGTTCCGCAGCTCTTTATTCAGGACCATCACTTATGAAATATTGACTGAGACTCAAAAGGTAAGACAATTGTTATGCAAATATATATTTCGTTTTAATTCCTCCTTTTCTTGCATATTCGCTTTGGATTGTAAATGCGCATTTTTCTTAAACTTCTGCATGTGGAATTGCTGATGTTTTATGGGCAGGTTGTGCTGTTTCCTGTGCAAGTGCAAACAAAGTAGATAACTGATAATCTACACAATCGCCCTTGTAGATAGGGTAGAAAGCTGATAATTATTAAATTCATGACTATGAACAACTTATGTTATTATCAGACTTAATCATTAATTTCCTTGGCAGCTGAAAATGCATACACGCGCTTTACTGTACTTGGAGCGCTACACAAGGCGATGCAGTAGTTGCAGTGCCGGCTGCTTCAAGAAACTCCTCGGATATCGATATGATGACGTACGTACACTAGCTCCTGCAAGCTACTTGCTCCGTAAAGTCAACCATATTCATAACTATATCTTATAACTTATCAAAAAAAAAAAAAGAAAAAAATACTGTAAAATTTTTATATATTTTTAGAGCGTTAAAAGAGTCAAGCAAGAGATTAATAAAGTGGCATAAGTAAGGAACATTGGCCGAAAACGGATAAAATGCAGAGTTTGGTATCTTAAATGTTTTTAGTTATTTAGTTTGGAGCTAAGGAGTAACGAAGAAAAATGGATGGTGGTAGTTAGAGGGAAGATTCAAGAATCGGAGAGGTTCCATTGCTTATCTGTTTTGGCGCCAATGGTATGGTATGGCGGGCTTGTTTCCGCAACTCCACGTCAAGGCGCGGTTTTTGCGTGAGGATTAGGGCTTTATTCGATCCACCTTTACTTGTTAAAGACTTGTTCTGTTACGAGTTTACGCTGCTGGTGGTTTCTCTGAGCGTACCTGGATTACCGACGTACTTTAGCGTCAATGTAATCAGTGTTTATATTCATGTGTCTACCCCTAGGGTCTTATCATAGAGAGTGAAGAACTAAAAAAAGCGCGGCTACAAATAGCTGCCCTAAGTGATGAATCCAGGATGCCTGGCGAAGATACGGAGCTTAAAGCAAGTATATTATGTACCTATACGTCGTGGCCGTAGAAATGTTCTAATTCTAACCACACGATAAAATGAACACTACTGTTTCATGAAGTGGTCGAACACTGGTTATTTATTTTGTAAGTACGGATGTTCCATCCACAGCCGTAACGCTCAAATTGCTCGCCCGAAATTGTTGAATGAGCTATCAAAAGCTGCCAAAACGTTATTTCTCCGTGGATTTACCCAAAAGTAAAAGTCATTTGTTTCAATAAATAGTTAGTACCTATTCATTTAATCGATTTATTTTTTATTGAGTATTAGAACTCATTTGATTATTTAATTTATTTTATAGGAAACTAGTTTTTGCCCGCGGCTTCGTTCGCATGGAATAATATTTCCCGTTCCCGGGGGATTGCATGAAAAATATTTTGTGTCCTTTCGTCTCAGACTATAGGTCATAGCTCATTAGAGCCACCCGGCACCCACTCCGCACCGACTCGCCTCCTGCGGCTAGTATTCTTTATATGGACTTGTATTGGCATGTGCTCACTATATCAACTCCGTAGCGTCACCAGATCACCTCGGTTATACGCCCATCACGCGCGGACGGCGGGTGGACCACTCGGTGACAACTCGCTGCTCGATTGCTGGGCTTGCGGTGATTTATACACGCGAGGACGATACTTTGCGATTGCGATGCACCGCTCAAAATTATTTTGTATGAATAATACATGGACCGCGCGGCGTCCACTCGTTGACCACTCGGCGTTCACTCGTTGACCGCGTGGGGTCCACTGGTTGACCGAGGTAGATTACCTGTCGACAACGAGTGGATGCCAAGCGACGAGGCTTTGCGGGGTGGGTGCCGGGTGGCTCTAATGAGCCTTATATCCTTTAAACCTTATATCTGCACCAAATTTCGTACAAATCGGTTCAGTGGTTTAGGCGTGAAGAAGCGACAGACAGACAGACAGAGTTACTTCCGCATTTATAATAATAGTACGGATATTATAAAAAATAAAATTTTACTGTCACTTTACGTATTGGTCGCTCGAGAGAGCGAGAACCTTTTTTACCAGTTAAGAGAAGACGTGCGTCTCCTTTTATTGTTGATTTTTAATGATTTATTTTTAATCTCTTTTCTACGAGAATGAACAACGACAAAATTATCGATTTGCCTTGATTGGCGAGTATTTTAACATTCATTTTATTTTTGTAGATTACCATGACGGGAGACCTAGACAACTATGAAAAGCTTGCATCTGAGGAGCTTCTACTCAACCGTGTAATGGGTATCTAATTTTCTTGTTTACTATTATAGTTTCAATTAGTTATGTCCCTAACAACAAATAATATTTTATTTATATACTAGCTGTTCCACGTGGTTTCACCCGCGTAATGATATGTTTTTGGTTAACTGCTCTGCTCCTGTGGATCATAGTAGAAATATGCCTATAGCCATTTTTAGGGTTCCGTAGTCAACTATAAGGGTTCCCCTTATAGTTTCGCCATGTCTGTCCGTCTGTCTGTCTGTCCGTCCTCGCTTAATCTCTGTTACCGTTCGCACTAGAAAGCTGAAATTTGGTACCAATATGTATATCAATCACGCCGACAAAGTGGTAAAATAAAAATTGGAAAAAAAAGATTTTTTAGGGTAGGTAGAATTAAAAAGTTTTTTTTTTTATTTCAACCCTACCGTAGTACCGTGTGATACATCGTTGGATAGGTATTTAAAAATGAATAGGTTTACTAAGATCATTTTTTGATAATGTCAATCATTTCGGAAATAATCGCTCCAAAATGAAAAATCAAAGCGTCCCTCCACCCCTCTAACTTTTGACCCGTAGGTTTAAAAAATATGAAAAAAATCTGGAAAGTAGAACTTTATAAGAACTTTCTAGGAAAATTATTTTGAACTTGATAGAAAGAACAACAGTTTTTGTACAAAAAAGACAAAAATGTTGTACATAATAATTACTGCGTATACTTAGTTTGTCAACGTAACAAATACCCTCTTTTTTAACTTATAAGTGGGAACACTTATTGTGACGGACGGGAAACTACGGAACCCTACACTGAGCGTGGCCCGACACGCTCTTGGCCGGTTTTTCATTGATGCTCCGGTCCTTTCGGTAATAGCGTGATCTAATATAGCCTATGTTTCTCGCTAATAACGTAGCTTTATATTGGTCAAAGAATTTTTCACATCGGGTCAGTAGTTTATTTCATACTGGATAAAATAAAGACGCATGCACATTAAGCTACTCAAAACTAATCGAATCTAATCCACGTTGAACTTGGCAAATTGTTATAGCTTGATGTGCAGCCGTCGACCTGCCGTCGTCGTGACGTCTGAGTATCGGAGGAATGAGATTGTTAATTGGAAAAATGGCTTAGTAAGCGTTTCGGCCGCTGAGTTTCGTCCGTTTCAGTTATTCGAAACAGGAATTTTACCATTATTATTATTTTTGAGGGCTGTTTCGGACGATGCCGACGTTTTTACCGATTTATTTTTCGACGTTAATTTTTCTTTGTGCATAAAGTTTATACGGTAAACTTTACATTCTCACCGTACAAGATTAATAAACTTCATTTATTACCTTCTTTTAGCAGAACATCGCCATACATCGCCGCCTAAGGAACTATTTTCGATGAACGTAAAGCGTGTTCGTTCCTTCTCTTCCTTGGATTTGGAGAGCTGTGAATGTATGGCCATCCTGATATGTTTCTACATTCAGGCCATTCCTCATTGTCGAGGAGCGGGTGAGGACTTATATTAATAACTGTTACAAAATTAAGACAGGCCTAATGGTTAGTGACACTGACTGCTAAGCCGGAGGTCGTTGGTTCGATTCCCACCCTGGACAAACTTTGTTTAATACGCATGATTGTTTGTTCTGTGTCTGGGTGTAATTTATCTATAATATGTATGCACAATTTATGAATTAGGCACGTAAGTATGTTTGGCAGTTACCATACCGTAGCTGTCAGACTGCCATAGTACAAGTTCTAGCTGCTTAGTTTGGGCCGTGTGTGAGTTGTCACAGCATATTTATCTGTACTAATATTATAAATGCGAAAGTAACTCTGTCTGTCTGTCTGTCTTTCTGTCTGTCTGTCTGTCTCTTCGTCACGCCTAAACCACTGAACCAATTGTAATGAAATTTGGTACCGATATAGTCTAGGACCCGAGAAAGGACAGGGTAGTTTTCATCCCGGAAATCCCCCGGGAACGGGAACTATTATTCCACGCGGACGACGTCGCGGGCAAAAGCTAGTTTATTTATACTATTAATATTTTTTAAAGTGACAAACCCGATTATTAACAGCTATCCTTCACAAAAAAAAATCTTAACCCTTTAAGTGTGAAACATATTTCAAATAGATATTAAGTTTGTACAAAACGATGCTCTTTGCAGGGGAATTTCAGAAACTATATGAGGCGTATTTGGAATACATCGATTTGTGCATTTATCTAGAAACAAACTTACCAGAAGCTATTCGACTTCTTATCGAAGTGGAGAGTTTTCTTAAGGTACACTTTCTTTAATGAAATTCATAGACTCTACGCTCAAATATGACAACTCAGTTCATATCTACTATTATCCGTTCTAAAAATATGGGATAGCACAGCTGCAGGGGTCTCAAACCTGTGTAAGGCCGTATACAGAAAGAAAGCCGGAAACTTATAAGCGCTTGCCGGCGCTTGTCAGTGATGGTAATCCGCGCAGGAAAATATATGCAGAACATCGACAAGCTTCAACACGCGCTGGTCAGCGCTGGGCGTTGCCATAACAACTGCAAGCAAATCATTCCGCCATTTTGCTTAGTCTGCTTCAACCTGCTTCCTTTATGTAGAACGGACCAGCGCTGACAAGCGCCGGCAAGCGCTTATAAGTTTCCAGCTTTCTTTCTGTATACGGCCTTAGTCAGTGGTAGGTAGTATTCAGTATAGACCCCCAAGAACACTGGTCAACCCCTAACGATACTACGATACAATGCTCGCTTTTAATTTCAACATTTATTTTAAGTTATTCTGCGTTAAGGTCCCCCGTTTCTTTAAGTATTGTGAGTTATATAAGTATAAGAATTTGAAGAAGCCTTATTCATTTTTTTTTCTAATAGACCATTTAATAGGCACTTTAGAACGTCAAAAATCATCATCTTTCTGGCCAACTCTATGTTGAGGTCGGCTTCCAGCCTCCGGATTCAACTGGATAGGATACCAATGATTTACTTAAGTGAAGCAAGTGCCTGGCAAACCTTCTACTATTAAGTCTTTTTTAGAATGAGAATTTCTATCCAAATAACATGAAGAAGAAATGGGTGAAAGATTTTAGTATAGCGAACGTCTATTCATTGCGAGGCGCATGTATGTATGAGTCTCGAGACTACACTGAAGCTAGGAAACAATTGCTTCACGCTATGAAGCTGTATAATCTCCCCTTCCCTACTTCCAAGTAAGTATTTTTCTAGTTACTGCGAAACCCCTCGTTCGAACTAGTTTTTGTATTTTGAGGTTTACTACTTTACTCCGAAATCTTTTAAGTTCTTGATTGCTCTACTTAGCACGTACCTCGACCTAGCTGTGTTCTGTCTCTATCTCGCACCAGCAGCCTAGTTTAAAGTTGAGCAACAGCAGTGTTAGGATTAGCTAAAACCATAGAAATATAAATAAAACACGTGTTAAGCTGTGTCTTTTTATCATAGTACAAGTCCGAATCAGATTCTATATGGCCCGCGATTCAAGAAGAGCCTGAACACACGGCGCATTGCGTCGAGGCAACGCATTTTTTATGATTAGACGCCTCGAGATATTGAATGAATACGCATCATTCCCACTTCTTCATGGGGACTGCGCACTGCAGCAGGTTACCACACTTCTTTTTTTTGAGATGGGAAATCATCAAACGACTCCTACCGCACTGGGCGGAGCAGAAGGGAGTGTCAGACTTCTACTGACTAAATCCCACCCATGTTCCTTCTAAGTTCTTTGTGTCCGGGGCCGTCGTATCTCTTTCAAACAACCCGCAGCTACCACCCCTCCCTAAATCGAGACCCTTTAAAAGTGGTGAAGTCCTAAGTTAAAGCCTTTAAAGCTGATTTCAAAATTCATTTTCAGGCACATGACAAGAATGTGCAACCTGAACGCGTCGTTTCACCAAGTGATATCTCTTTATTTAGCTCCGCAACTCTATAGAGGGAGAGATAGCGGAATCGTTGGCAGCTTCTACGAGGATATTGCGTACACACTGCATAGATTATACAAACTATTTACGGTAAGATTGCGTAAATAAAGCAAGCCTTATTGTTTAGGGAAATCTTCTAAATGCGCTCGCACAGGGATAAGACAAAGTCAAAATCATTTTTAAGAAATAGACCATTCACAAGTACTTTTGAATTGTCTAGGGGCCAGCCAGTCAGTCAGAAAATTGAAGCCAGTTGCTCGTTCCAAACAGAGCCGCTGCAGTCATAAAATAGATATTCGATTTGAAAATTAAAAAATCGATCAAACTGAACAATAAGGCCGTTTGTCACGTGTCGCCGAGAACGAGAAGATCGCCATTTCGGGCGATACATACATGTATTATAGCCGCGTGTCACCTCATATTAGGGCCGAGTCACACCAAATTGGCAGCGGCCGCCAGCGTCGCCGCTCGCTGGCAGCCGCTGGCGGCCTCGCACGACCTCTAGACCCAGCGCGCCTGATATCTTCTTGACGAGTTTAGGGAAGTCGTAAATCTCCTTTTATCTTTTGGTCGGCTAACAATAGTTTTAAACGGCAGGAAGTAAAAGAACCAGCAAACGCAACTTTAGCAGCTAAGTGGTCTCTGTACTACGCGCAACGAACCAACTCTAACTTTCGACTTCTGTGCACCAGCTATGGAGACATGATACGAGATTACGGAATAAAACATCAAGTAGGTAATCTTACTTTCAGTTCTAAGCGATTGCTCCTAAAACTTTGCTGGAAGATTATCTTCCCATGTCCCCTAAATTATAAATCAATGATTATCTGAGGGGTCCATATTGTACCAGAAATTAAATCTTAATATAAATCTAACAACTTTTAGTTTAATGATTTTTGTTTTGACTTAATCACTTTATATTTACTTCAAGTCATGAATTTTTGTATCTTAATTCTATTTATTAAGACATAATCTATCGAAATATGTTTAAAACTTAGTTTAAAACCTCAGTATAACCTGTGTGTGACCTCGTTTAGCCAACTTTCACACAACACATTTCTTTTCTAAGTTAGACCACAAAAGTTTATTGTGTTCTTAGTCTTTTTTATCTCAGGCCGTTTGACCAATACCGTCGTCACCGTCACGTCATCAAGATAACAAGACGGCGGAGTCGAATTTAGTATAAGATGACGTGACGGGCGGTAGACTTGCAACTGTAGTGAATGAACATCGCATATCGCCACTTCAGCGCCGTCATCTCGTTCTCCTTGACGTGACGGTGACGGTAGTGGCGGACAAAGGGTCTTACATTGGTCGCTATATTTCGTGCAGTTCTCAAGATGTCGTAAGCTAGAAAAGCGAGCGATGAAGATGTGTCAGCGCAAACGCGGACAACTAGATGTCACCGAGATACCAGCTCTTGCTTCTCTGTACACAACCATATTCCTTTTCTAGTTAGTACTAAAATAATTTTACTTTTTTATATAATAACACCAGTTTAGCTATATCAGTTAAAACCTTTACCTCAGTAAATTTTTCTATTAATTTATTTTTATTTTGTTGTCCTAGAACTTTCTTCCAGGTATAATAGTAACTGGGTACAACAAATAGCCAGGTAAATAGAGCATCGAGCGAAATACTCCCGTACATGGATGCGTCACGTGGCGAGATAAAAAGACGTTACTAAACACTGACTGGCTTAGGACTATAAGGCCCGTATTAATAGACGTCACTCAATTCTGAGACGCTCTCAAGTTTATTGCTGTCCTTATTTTTTCCCTTTAGAATGACAAGGACAGCAAGAGACTTGAGAGCGTCTCGGAGTTGAGTGACGTCAATTAATACTGGCCTATGTAGGTGGTACCTGTCACTATTACACAGCTGCCAAACGTCAACTGCACGATAGAGACGGAATAGGTATGGCTAAGCCAAAGTCATTGGTTAGTAACGTCTATTTATCTCGCCAACAGTGCGGTAGCCACTTAGTTAGCTGAGGTCGTAAACTACTAGACTGCGATTTTTATACCTACCTCTTATCTCTGTCCAAACTCCGAAGTCTAGAGCTTGCTTATAAATTCCTCTGACGTTTTTTTTTCTGATCCGTCTTTTTTTTTTAATAAGATTTCCATGCCGAATTTCATCAAAATCAATTCTAAAGTAACTATGAAAACGTTTCACGTTTAAATAAGCTCTAATAAGCTTATTGCTAAGGACAGGCTGGACTTGTACAAAATCATGTTTATCACAAAACGAATGGACAGATTTATTGATATATTGTTTTTTTTTATTGTTAATGTTTTTTTTATTATATCTTATTCTTACGAGGTTTTCTTTCACATTGCAGCGTGGATCATGGCAAAAAAATGGAGAGTCTAGAGTTTGGGATACCGGTAATGCATATGGCGTCTAACTGGAATCAGATGGACACACGAGAGTCTCTGGTGCTGTGCATCCTAAAACTACTGCTGGACGACCTCAAGATACAGGACATGGTCACCATCATGAGGGACTTCTTTTATTTGACCTATCATTACGATTTGTGCTGTAAGTGGGACTTTGAACTTTTAGGTCAAAAATAAGTTTACTCATAGCGATCGTCAATGTAAAAAACCAACTGTTTCCTGCAGTTTTGCTTTCAACCACTTTTTTTCCAGATAGAAATTGGATTTACAAAAATTTGTTTTTCGGGTCCGAGAACACAAATGTTTTTTTTCCTCATGCTATTACACCTATCCTATAAGGACTATAAACTCTATATTATACATATAACTACTTAAGTATAGCTGTGTGTCTAATTTTCATTTCGTTTCGAGGTTTTTGCACAATTAAATTTTGTTCACCCAAAAATTTGAAATTAAAGAAGAAAAAGTCCAAGAATTATTAACGTTTTAGCTGAAACCTGGTACTACTACTGTGCAACAGTAATTCTCCTCGACACCGGATACTGCGTGGAGTCATACAACTCTTGCGAAACATTTTACATGAAGAAGGGAGATGCCCTACTGCGGGCTACCAAACCTATCGCAACTTGGAATTTCTTTGTTTGCATGTGGCTGATGTAAGAAACTAATTTAATTTCGGATCAAATTAATCTCCTACGGATTTCATCAAATAGCAATAAACCTTCGAACACACGAGATTCGAGACACTATAGCAGCCCGACAGCCGGCTGTCGGTTGGTCGTTGATTTTTTTAATCTCAGTCGGATAAATTAATTGATTGTGATATTGATTATTCCGACTGTCTTTTTTACCCGCTTCCTCCTAACGTAATTTGTGGATGGATCAAGTATTTCGGTCATTGGTGCCGATTCTCTTGTGCACAAACTTTCGTAAATTTAAGTTAAGTGCATCTTTCTCTTTCCTTTTCATTAAGAAAAGGACAGAAGATCAAATATTAGTTAAGTCCTGTCAAATTTAGACACTCCATAGATAATTTAGACGCAATTTAAAAACATGGCGTCTAAGTATACGTCAATTTTCATCAGGCGCTGTCTATTTTGACAGGATTAAACTAAAATGTATCTTCTGTCCTTTTCTTTAAGAAATGGAAAGAGAAAGATGCACTTAACTTAAATTTACGATAGTTTGTGCACAAGAGAATCGGCACCCATAGCTTTTAGTTTTAGTTTTTCTTTAAACAATTGCTTTTGTCTATTATATTTGAAGGATATTTAAATACACATTGTACAATTTTTAGTCTACGTTTTTGAACCTATAAGGTTTTTTGGTCTTATTTTCAGAACAATCAGAGTAGGTGCTTGGGAAAGGTCCATCATTTGGGAAGATAAGATCAAACAACTGCTGTCAATGAAGAGTAACAAACATGAGGGTAATATGAATATCATGGTCAGACTAGTCGAGGGACTGCTTATTACATTTGTGAGAGAGGTATTTATAAATTATTTTATAATTATTATAAAAGGTTAATTTTATAAGTATTAAAAAAATACATATAATAAACTAGCTTTTGCCCGCATCTTCGTCCGCGTGGAATAATAGTTTCCGCCTCAACCATATTATTTGGCGGTTGATGCATTTACGTCAAAACTAGCGACCCAGTCCCGCCACAGCTTTGCTCGCAAAAGTTTAACGTCTTTGTTCGCACGGATGTGTCAAATCTTTGAAAATCTTGGCCTTTCTCTATTATAACAAGCATGTATGATGTAATGTACATATAAACACATTCCTCTTGAATTGCTCTATCAATTTAAAAAAACCGGCCAAGAGCGTGTCGGGCCACGCTCAATGTAGGGTTCCGTAGTTTCCCGTCCGTCACCATAAGTGTACCTACTTATAAGTTTAAAAAAAGGCTATTTGTTAGAGTGTACTACGTGAGCTCGACAAATGGATGGGCGTTTAACGCTTGTGCGACAAAACTGTACAGCGACTCACCATAGTTCGAATGCACGCTTGTGCGACACACTGAAGTTACGTTGACATACTAAGTACGCAAAAATTAATTTGTACAACCTTTTTGTCTTTTTTGTACAAAAACTGTTCTTTCTATCAAGTTCAAAATAATTTTCCTAGAAAGTCCTTATAAAGTTCAACTTTCCAGTTTTTTTTTTTTCATATTTTTTAAACCTACGGGTCAAAAGTTAGAGGGGGGGGGACGCTTTGATTTTTCCTTTTGGAGCGATTATTTCCGAAATTATTGACATAATCAAAAAATGATTCTAGTAAACCCCTATTCATTTTTAAATACCTATCCAACAATATATCACATGTCAGGGTTGTAATTAAAAAAAAAACCACTTCCCTATTTACATATAGGGGGGCTACCCTAATAAAACGTTTTTTTCCAATTTTTATTTTCGCACTTTGTCGGCGTGATTGATATACATATTGGTACCAAATTTCAGCTTTCTAGTGCTAACGGTTACAGAAATTAAGCGAGGACGGACGGACAGACAGACAGACATGGCGAAACTATAAACCTAAAAAACACATTAAAATCGGTTGCGTACGCTAGGGAGACAGCAGTTATAGGCTATATAACAGCAAGGAGTATGTATGGATTACAATCGTACAAAACCAAGTTTGGTTATAATCCCTTCAGTAGTTTTTAACCCATGCGTGCACATACAGACAGACTAATTTACTTATTGCATTTTTGGCATCAATATCGATCACCAATCATCCTCCAATAATAATTTTTAATAAATATTCAATGTACAGAATTGACCTCTCTACAGTTTTATTGTAAGTAAGTATAGAATAGATATAGATTATTGGACGTATTCCTCTACAACTAGTGCCACCATAAATTTCTCTTGTTACAGACCGAATTTTTATTTAAGTTATTTTGCAAGTTCAAGAGATTCAAAAATTGCTACAAACGGTCACTTTTAGCAGAGGTTCAATCCGTATATTTTTTTTTTTCAATGAACAGTGCGCAGAAACCGAAGATTTCCTTAGGGTTGAGACATAAGTACACATAAGAAATGTGGGTTTCTTACGGCATTTCTTCTCTTAGATGTATTTTCCACCTGAAGCATGCATTAGCAATGTGTGGTAGGTAGTATATTTTGACTTGCAATGAGGTGTACGATGTACGAATTAGGTCCATTCATTCAATATAATAATTCAACTTTAAGCGAAAAATAAGGGGCGGCGGATTTCCGACCAGCCCCGGGCGGCGAAAAGCCACGCTACGCTACGCCACATGTGCACTGATGCGGTACAATGAGAGAGACTTTTATTAATTACTGAATTCGAGCAGGAAATTGAAGCGATTTGACTCGTACAGTCATGGACCTTGACCTTAGATCCATGCGTACAGTTTATTTGTTTCCGTTAACTTCCGCCTGAAATCCTTTTCTTTATACAATGTGTTAATGAAATAACCCAAAACCTGAAACTAGTTTGTTTAGAATCGGCAGCAAAATCGAATACAATATTTTTTATTATATAGGTTATATTTTTCAAAAAAAAATATTATTTGTCATGCCGCCTCTAATATTTTTTAACGGCGCTGTACACTACTGTCCAACGCGATGTAAACAAATGCTCCCGTGTTCGTTGACAGCGGCGCGGCGATAGAGCTACGAGTCTGTAAGAAGTAGCGCGACAACAACATTTTAAAATATCTATTACTATAATTTATGAAAATAAATAATTATAGTCATATAAATTTATTAGTATAAAAGTCGGTTGGGGTGTCCGAGGTTTTGGGTTATTTCATTAACACATTGTATAATGGAAACAGAAAGATGCACTTAAACAAACTTTAGTTTGTAAACAAGAGAAAGAAGAAACAAGAGAAGAGAATCAGCACCGTTACCTGCTGTAAATAGCTGGATGCGTGTGGCCAAAGATCAGGTCGAGAGTGTGGCTTGGGAGAGGTCTAGCATTGACACAGGCAGGTGATGATGATGTTACGAAATATATTTTTATTCACAGATGGACAACCGAAGTGTAAAGAAAATCATTGATTTAGAGAAACACATTAAATCTTTGTTTTATGGTATCGGAAAAGCGTGTGATGAAACTCCGACATATCGATCAAGGTAGGAATAGTTTTTTTGATAGGGTATCTTTTTTATTGTATTGGATTACACTAAAATGTTATTAAAATAAGCTATTCTAGATTTACCCTAAAGCTAAACAAGTGTTGCAACTGAAGGTGGCACCACCACCGGGATATTACCTGTTCTTTAATAAGTTATGCTATGCATTATACATTGGCTTTATCTATACTAAGTATAGATATTATAAAGAGGAAAGATTTTTATTTTTGCATGTAAAGAATAAACTCAAAAACTACTGGACCGATTTCAAAAATTCTTTTTTCTTTAGAAAGCTACATTATCCCTGAGTAACATAGGCTATAATATTACGCTATGTCCCACGGGAGCGAAGCAGCAACCAAAAACCTTACGTAACGTGGGTGAAATCGCGAGGATATATTTGGCTTTGGTCACGCCCTAACTTGAGAATTACTTAGTGGATTTTTATGTTTTCAAATATTTTCACAATCGTTTGTGTTAAATTTCAGATATTGGTTGTTATACGCTTACTACAACTACGTTATTGGCAAGAAACATCGTGCGTTCAGGTATCTGGATAAGGCACAGGACTTTGCTAGAACGTATTCCCATCTTGTTATTCTGTATTGGGTTGAGCATACTCGTGATGTGAGTATAACTTTATGCTGGGATTCTAAACCTTCACTAAAGGTTTATTTAAAACTACCGCTTTGAAAGCATAAAAAATATCTTATAATTCGGTAGTCGGTGGTACACACGGCAAACAGAACGGCTTCGGAATTTTAGGTGACATCAAAAAGGAGGACGTTCTTTTAGATATGGTACACCGATTACTTTGGAATTTTTTGATCCGTTTCTCGTGATTCTTATTTTTATCCATGCTAATATTATAAATGGGAAAGTGTGTCTGTCTGTATGTTTGTCTTTCTTTCACGGCAAAACGGAGCGACGAATTGACGTGATTTTTTAAGTGAAACAGTTTAAGGGATGGAGAGTAACATAGGCTACTTTTTGTCTCTTTTTAACGCGAGCGAAGCCGCGGGCAGAAGCTAGTTTTTATAAGTTTAACGAAATTATGAGCCAGTACGCGTATTTAAAGCTCGATGACCTTTTACTCTTACCTATTATATTCATGTGTCAACCTCAGTATGCGTAAATATGAATGTCAAAAAAGTTCGTTGACCCACACTGTACGCGTACTTGCCCGCTTTCATCCATTATTATTCGCGAGGTTATTATAGTTCAGGTAGGTACAGATCACAAAATCATCAATCTGACTTTTTCAATTTTATAGTTTTTAAGTACGGACCTGTTGGTATAATAAATACCAAATTCTGACCGTTAAGCCGGAGTTTGTAGGTTCGATTTCCATCTAGGACAAACAGCGTGATGAGCGCGAATTTTTATTGTTTCTGGGTGTATACGTATTTATAAATTAAGTATGTATAACAGTTGTCTGATTAGCAAAACACTAGCTCTGCAGCAGCTAGGTTTTGGTGTTTTTGCCGTGTGTGAGTTGTCCCTAGTATAAATAAGTTTTTCGTCACATCCACATCACACACATACCGACTTAGGTGATGAAAACATTGTAAAAAAACTGGTTGATGAATGTTAGAAATACTTATAAAGCTTATAAATAAATAATAATAAATCTATCCTCTTCTAAAACTGATAAGGTTTTGCATAGTAGTACCATCATAGCTCGCAATTTAAGTACGAAAGTAAACAAGCTCTTTGCAAATTTAGTAGATTTGACACAGTGACAAGGCAAACAATTAACTTTCTCTTTCTGTAACTTACTTATTGTTTCGAAGTCTTGAGATAAAAGATACGTGGCCACCACGTAATTTTCACCGGCACAAGCTTGATTCACATTCAACCGGGCCAAATTACCGTCCTGTTTTTTGTGTCGCAGTTTTGGGCAAATTAGGTTGGAGCAATTTTATTCAATTAGAACTGTTTTAAAGGTCATGCGGTGCTGTACAATCTGACTTCACCACTTCAATTATGGAAGGTACAAAAGAACCGCTCGTTAGCTGTACCTTATACTTATAGGTAGGAGTTTAGATTTTCTAAGTAGAAAACTAATGATTGCCCCATTATGAGTAGCTGCAATCATTCGTCTGTAAGATTTGGTAACGTATTCAGATTAGATCTACAGCGACACATTTTTTTGTGGATTAATCTGACACCAAATTGCTTCTCCCGCCCTTTTGTGTCAGACTTTCACCGACTTAAACCCATCCGTGTTCCTTCGGTTGCCCTTTATGTTCCGGAGCCGCGGTAACTATTAGAACTATTCCGCAACCCCGACAATCTGCGACACTTGAAAGCAAATTCAGCCATCGATTTTCCGCGACGGAACGCATTTACATTTTTACAGTAGTAATATAAAGCAACCAATTTTCCGCATAGTAAGCTTACGTTAAGATTTTTTACCTATGCTTATATGTAGGTAAGTTTTTCAAATGTAGAAAGAATTTAATAGGCGTTCCGCGCGGATGATCGACAGCGGAATTTACGTCATTGTGACGCAGGCCTTACTTACAAAAATGGGACTAAAATGTTGTGTATTTTCAGCACTGGAAGAAGATTCTGAACCCCCAGTACATAGACTATTGGTGCGAACATTTGGAACTGGACAATTTGTTGGATTACAGAGGTATTACCACCGACGTTGTTAAAATAGTGCCTTACACTCTACCCCTGCCAGCGGATTTATCTAAATAAATATTAGCATTTATTTATTTTATGGTTACGTAATTTAATTTTAAAAAGGATGTTTTAGTTAAGTGTCACTTATAAAATAAAAGGTTCCGTGAACATAATTTGAGTTTAATTAAAATCCAATGTGATAGGCAAAATAATTTTATTAAATAATAAAATTTTATAGCTACCAGTTAAACTGAGCCGACAAAGACGCGAGATTGCGAAAGACTTTTTGGCATTTCAGAATTAGATTAGGTACCTAGTATACACTTTAATACTTGCCTGCTTAGGACAATTCGTGTTACAATTACCTAGTGGATTAATTACGTATATTTACAAAATTTTATAATACAGCAGTAGGTACCTATACTTTACATCGCGTCTTCAAACCTAAACAGAAAGTTTACATAATCATTAGACAGTGACTGTATCGGAACATCTCCAAAAATACGCGTTTTCTACAGACATTTTTTACACACATCAATGAAAGTATCGTAAAAAAACAACTACATTATAATAACAGGATGGAATGAAAATAAAAATATACAATGTTATCATAAGAAAAATATATACAATTTAGTGATAAAAAATGACATTTTGCCCGCCAAAGGCATTCTATCTACTACGCCACTGTGGCATACCCATACAATATTTCATCAAAAATGGCTACTAAACGGGGTCGAACGTGGATCATTGATAATTTTCTTATTTTGTAAAAAAAACTAGAATAGCATTTTATTGCAAAAGATCGAATTATTGTGTAGAATTTGTTATCACGTTTCCATTTCAGTAGCCACTTTACGTATTGCCAAAGGTTTTCTATAAATGTTAAAAGCAGAACACATAGTTAAGGAATTAAGTAAATATTTATAATTATATAAAACAGTGGTAATGTCCTATAATATGCCCTTAGGTTTAAAGTAACTCGATGGTTAGAGCATAGTGTTTATTTATTTATGCTAGTACAAGGCCATAACAGACCTGAGCTCAACCTAGGTCATACTTTTATTTTTTTTTGCTTTGTTATCCAAGGAGTATTAAACAGTGTAATATTATATGCCTAATTCAGAACTCCTTGACTGCGGAAGAACACTCGCTACGTAGAACCAAAGTAGGGCTAGCTCACACACAGGGTGTGTTTGCTGCGCATTCGATGCGCGTCGGTGCGGTGCAGGAAATCACGCGCAGCGTGTGAACATAAATGTTGCGGGAGTACGGCGCCCGCGCCCGTCGTGTGGGAGTAATGAAAGGCAAAACAATAAAAAAAATAATTTCATCGACTTGATTCAGTATAGAAAATATAAAACACTTCAAAACAGCATATATTAACCCGCACTCGCGTATTTTAGTTAACATGCTAGGCGTGTTTTTCCACAGTCAAAGGGTACAGGGATTTTCATAAGACTACAGCAGATCAAATTAATTATAACCTGTGATTTGCTTCTAATTGGGTAGTTTCCACCATTAACCAATAAATGTTAAACACAATTACTATAAGTGTCTAAACACACTATGCCGAGGATACGCGACGGAAGTTCGGCATGATTACGCCTGCAATGCTATTTGAATTACTGGCGACACATTATGCCGAAATTACGTTGCGTTATAGCGTACAGCCGAACTTCAGTCGGGCGTAAGTTCAGCGGAAATTCAGCGGCAATGTATTCTGTAGAACACACATTATACGCGACCGAAGTTCGGTTCGATTGCCGACGGAGATCGGGAGCGGGGAGCAGCGGGAGGCAGGCATGCCCACTGCAACACTGAATATACACAACTGCGCAACTGAATTTCTGCCGCGTAAGTTCGGCACTTATGGTGTGTCATATCAGCCGAATACGTTGGAACGTAAAATCAGACGCGGAACTTCGGTCGCGTACGTTCGGCATAGTGTGTTTAGACACTAAAACCTCTATTAATTTCAGCCTAATAAATTCGGTTCATTTTCAATTTGCTATAAAATTTGATTTTTAGTTGTTTTGAAATCAATAAATAGATAGTCAACTGAATTGTTATTTTAGTGACGTCATAAGTCGCCATTGCCATACAAAATCTATTGGAGAATGGCGTTTAGACAGCTCATAAAAAGTACGTCAATTGAAAATGGTGGAAACTACCGTATTATTTCCTTTTGAACAGTAAGTTGTCAAAAATGTAGAACTAAGAACTTATCACTACAGGGACAAGCGTAACTAAATCTAATATTTAATAATAATTGATAAAAACAATTTAACGCTTTCATGCGTCCTAAGTATTCACAACTTTAAAATATAATTACAAGATATATAATTACAAGACAATTTAAATAAATAACGACGACGACGCGCGACGTCTTGAAATTAACTGGTACAAATTATATTTGCACAAGTTACAATTCACTGGTACCTATATAAAACTTATGGCGAACTGAGTGCATCGTCTTTAGTTCGCACTACCACATAATATTATTTAAGGTGATTGGTAATTAGTGACCGATACCTAAACAAATTATTTACAATCTCATAGTAAATTACTTTTCCATAGCAACTTTTTAACCTTTCGACGATCATGCGACGTCGGCTGTCGCGCTGCTATTGTCTTTCTATTGTGTCTCGAATCACGTGTGCTCGAAGGTTTCAAAAATAAAATAATCGAACGTACGAAACCGGCGTGCTGTCGTATTTGCTTTATCTATCAACAGTAAGGCCCGAGTCACACCGGAATGGCAGCGGCCGCTAGCAGCTGCCAGCGTTGGAAGAAGCGCGAGGGTGGCCTCGCAACCTTTTCAAGCTTTTCAAGCGATACTAGTCTTTTAAGTATGTAGTTAAAGTTTAAAATCATTTCACACTGAAGGTGCTCGCCGCACCGCTGCAGGCCGCTGCCATTCCGGTGTGACTCGGGCCTTAGTTAGGTTTTTAACTTCGATATGTGATTACCAAAATCGACAATGCGCGCGCGCCGCTGAATTAAGGTCATAGCTCATTACAGCCACCCGGCAGCCTCTCCGTACCGACTCGCCTTATAACCGAGGCGATCCGGTGCCGCTACGGAGTTGATATAGTGAGCGCATGCCCATACAAGTCCATATAAAGAATACTAGCCGCAGGAGGCGAGGCGTTGCGGAGTGGCTGCCGGGTGGCTCTAATGAGCTATGACCTTTACCAGTCACCTTTTATAAATTTCCATCTCTGTAGAAAGAGTGAAGTTAGTCTCTGGACTCTGAACCATGCGCGAGGACCAAATAACTAAGATTTCGCAAGAACTCGAACTAATTGTGAGAGATCGTTTTCACACTGTCACATGAAATCTTCGTAGATTCAGACTGACAATACAACCAAACATTGTAAACAGTGCAGCAAGCAACATAATTATACAACTTTTAGTCATAATAATATGCACAATCATCGAATTATTCCAAAGTATATTATTATATTTTATATTGTATGATAACTTGAACATACCTACTTTCCACAAATAAAGTTAACATTCAGACATTTACAATTTCTTGGGTGACTGACACGTAATATGGTAATAAAGATATATGTCTGTACATGGGCACTTAATTTTAGGTATTTTAATGCCAAACTAATAAATGTGGGTATGAATGTTTGAATGCTCTAAACACCCCCTACAGGTTACATAAAATTTGGCGCAACCTCACGATATTACTCGTGTTTTGTCTGGGATGCGGTTTCTATGCGTTATTAGTTATTATTCTAAAGGTCACGGCTCATTAGAGCCGACCGGCACCCACTCCGCACCGACTCGCCTCCTGCGGCTAGTATTCTTTATATGGACTTGTATAGGCATGCGCTCACTATATCAACTCCGTAGCGTCACCAGATCGCCACGGTTATAAGCCCTTTACGCGCGGACGGCGGGTGGACCACTCGGTGACAACTCGCTGCTTGAATGCTTGCCTTGCGTTGACTGGGCATTGCTAACGCGCGCTGCCCGCGATTGATACACACGAGGACGATACTTGGCGATGCACCGCATTAAATTAATTTGTACTTATGTAAAATTCGTGGACCAAGCGGCGTCCACTCGTTGACCACTCGGGGTTAACTCGTTGACCGCATGGGTTCCACTGGTTGACCGCGGGACGTTTATTTGTGATAACGCGACGTCCCCCGTGCGTGGAGTACCTGTCGACAACGAGTAAATGCCGTGCGGCGAGGCGGTGCGGGCGGGGTGAGTGCCGGGTAGCTTTAATGAGCTGTGTGACCTTTAGGGCGCAACTTGGGTTATTTCGTCGAGGTCAGGTAGTAGAAATCTAGACCTAGTTTAGAGATAAACTTTCTCACACAAATGCCAGACAGCCTAAGGCTGAGGCTACACTAGGCTGCGACGCGAACTGTGACGCACGAGCGATTGAAACAAATACATGGATTCTCACTAAATGGCTACACCGTTCAGCAAATATTACTAGCGATCTTTGATTATTTCTGCGACAGGAACTACATTACTGTAATCGCGGCACCGGCTACATCGACGTATCAGCGAAATTGAATCGAATATACGCCAGATTTTCGGTTGTAATGTAGCCATTCCATGTTTATCTCGTTTCGCTCTTCCAGTCGCATCGCAAATCGCTGCCTACTGTAGCCTCAGCCTAACACCTATGTTGTTTCAGGGTCCATTCAGTGACATAACATTATAAAACCTAATTTAGTGACACTACTTAGGTATAATAGGTACAGAAAAACTGAATCAACTGAGTTTATCTCACCTTTTTAAAGGGCGATAACCGATAATATTTACGTACATACATTTATCATTTATATTTACCTCTATTTAACATTTACGTGTCTGATAAATTTGTCTCGCTTTGTCAATCTAAAAGGGCCTACAATCTACTGCTACACAATAGACTTGTACTGTTGCAAACATTTAATTCCGATACTGACATTAAATACTCAAAGTTTTCACTATAAATATAAAAACCAATGTCCGTGAAAGTGTTGTCCTCAGTCTTTTCAAGCCAAGTTTTAAATAAATCATATTTACAGTACCAGGTGTTCCTAATAATCCATATTTTAGAAAATGTTGCCGACTTATTACATATGTAGCAACATAGGCCCTGTAAGCCAGAGACACTGTACTCTAGCAATTTGTGGTTGACAAATTTAATAATGTAAATAAACAAGTAGGTAAATCAACTAATGTTATGTTTATAAAATTAAATATTTTAGCGCAGTTCCAAATATCCATGAAAAAAAAAATTGTGACGTTTATATGTTTTGTCTACTAAGTTTTAGAATCCAGTATTAGTTATTTTCAGTATTTGCAGTTAAATCATGCATAAAGGGCATGCACATTACTGCACATGGGCTTATGGTCAGGCGTCAAGAATTTGAAGGTAGAAAAGCATTACAGCTAGTACAAAAGAACTACAGGATGTTTAACAAACTCAAAGAACTTTCAAAAGAATATCTAAAATATGTAAAATTTGGTAAAACATTATTTATGCTCACTTTGAGTCAACCATACAAAAGTAAATAAAACTCTTACAGTACCTCAGTGACCATCCTGTGACCTAAAAGCATTGTATCAATAGTACCTCACATGATTGTCCCATACCTCTCATAGTAATATTTTGTTTGTCACAACAAACAAAGTTCTTCTCCAGTGTTTTCCATTTCGGTGAATTTTTTAACACATTTCTATATCTAAACATAATAGATTTAAATAGATACAGTTAAAATATCACCCAGTTATTGTTTTCAAAAGAAAAGTAGTTTAACAGTCTTATTGTCAAACATTTCACTCGCTTTCAGCCCAATTCTATGAAAGTAAAAAGTCTTTTAAGCACTTTGGAAGTGGTAATGCTTTTATCGAACCATTGTTCACATATTGTAGAATTGCATCTCTGCAGACACTTTGTAATGTTTTCACTGAAACAAAAAAAAGAGTATATTAGTTTTTAGAACAATGTAGCAATTGGACTACTTTTTAACTAGTGGGAAAATCTTGTAAATGTAAGTTGCTTTTAAGAATAAAATTATTTAAATTGTTTTTTTTTTGTTTCTTCAAATATATTTTATTGACTAACCTCCATACAGTTGAACAATCTTCACTTGTTTAGTAGTGCCGTACACATCAACAACTGCATGTAGTGGCCCCCTGGTGTATGGGATAGCCTTCGTACACGGCCCCTGGTCCTCACCATTTATTATAAAATGCATCTCTGCTAAGTCCTGCTCATCTTTGCTTACTTTGGCACATGGAACAAACATAACACCTATGCGACTGCCAGCATCCATGGGTAGTATTCCTTGTGGAGTACCATTCTGTGATAGTGTTTGTGGTCTTAGAACCATTTTAGACACGAAGCCGCGCGGAGTCTTCACGACGTGTCCGTCCCCCAGCACAGACACGCGCGGCTCGTTCTCTCTCCGCCCACTAGCTACTTGATTCACAAGCTCTACTAGAACATTGTTTTGCGACTTTGAAATAGGAAATATCCATGACATACCAGTATTTGCAAGATCAGGCAGGGCATACTGTGGCAATCCTTTGTCACCCAGTGCTGCCGTCTGAGGATCGAGCAATGTCAGCCCGAGTCTCATATGACCACTCCATCCTCGCTCAGTTTTCTCAATTTCCACCAAAAATATTTCCCCAGGCAACAAGGGCTTCTCGCTAAACGTTAAGCCATGGGCAAAACTAGCTTTTCTATACGCGACAGTATTATCCTCGAATAAAATAATATTTGATCCATGATAATGGTGAAATCTCGACAACATATTCACAAGCACATTTGAAACTTCAGAAAAAATGAGTAATACCCTACTTATCACTATAATTTTCTATACACTTTATTGTAGTAAGTTTTATCGTTTTTTGTAATGAACATCAGAATTCACAATACAAAAATCTACCAAACATAATTTCCGACGTCAATCCACCAATCCATTTACCAGCCGTCGCCTTGCCTGACAGTTTGTGACTCGAATTTTGACAGTCAGTGACAGATATATGACAAAGGTCAGCAGCGCCAATTTCCTATCTGTTAATGGGCCCATGAACTTTTCCAAAACTTAAGCCTCTACCACACAGGTGCGTTAATTCATCCCGATTTCTTGCACACCTACCACTGTGATAACTAATTTCCAGTGCAGTGTAAGGTCTTTAAGGGATTTAGTTTCAGATACATGTTAGAAAAAGTTCAGTAGACAAATTCCGCAATTTTAACTCAGGTAAAAATCTGAACTTATATTTAGAAGAAAATATTCTAATAAACTGAAATGTCGTGATGGCCTAGTGATTAAGGCGCCCGCCTCTCATGCAAGAGAGGTTGTGGGTTCGAATCCCGGCAAGTACCAATGTGACTTTTTTAATTCATATGTACTTTGTAAAGTTTATCTTGGATATTTTGGTGAAGAAAAACCTGCCTTAGCAGCCGTGCCTTCTCTGTATGAGAAGAGGCCTTTGCCCTGCTGTGGGACAGTATAGGCTGGTATTATTAATCTGAGAACCACTGAATTAAGGTGAAATCAGGCAATAAGACAATAGTAGCAGCGACTTTATTATCAAAAATGTTGTCATAAAATTACTGTTATTAATTCAATAAGCAACTATTTAAAAAAAAAATCCTGGGCCAACTCACACACGGTTAACTGATTCCAAACTAAGCAGAGATTGTAATAAGGTAACCAGACAACTGATAAACATACTTATATAATACTAGCCTTTGCCCGCGGCTTCGATCGCGTTAGAAAGAGACAAAAAGTAGCCTATGTTACTCTCCATCCCTTCAACTATCTCCACTTAAAAAATCACGTCAATCTGTCGCTCCGTTTTGCCGTGAAAAAAAGACAAACAGACAGACAGACAGACACACTTTCCCATTTATAATATTAGTATGGATTTACATTATTTCAATATAACATTTCAACATTTTTAGATTGGGTACCTATGGTTTAGTTAGTATGGGTCACAGAACTGGTATGGGTCATTGGGTCGTCTGTCTTGATTGATGTCAGTATTTATGGAATATTGCATTTCTTATTTTATGTTAACCTTATCTGTGGCCGCAGATCAAAAAATTAAAATGTCGTTCTCCGGCAAATTATTGGTTACGCGCGTTTTTCAATTAAATTTACGAAATAATTTATCAAACGTTAGGAATAGAGCATGTTCAGTTATCTTGAATCAATATGGAAGTTTAGTAAAACAAAAACATTACAATATCAAGAACTATTCGTGGTGTGCTAGCGCAAACATGTCAACAATGTACTCAGATACAAAACGGTAAGACGTTTAGTTTGCTTAAAAAAACCAATAATCAAAATACAGTCATAGCTTATGATAATTTATTTACCCACTAAAAGTACAAAAACTGTTTAAACATTTTAATAGTATTTTTAAATATATTACGTAGTATTTAAAATAAATATTTAGGTAGTCTGATAAAAAAAATATTGGAATATTGATCGTGAACGGTTTTGTTGTACTTGCTACAATAGAGTCACTAAACGTAACGTATTTCGTAAATGCAAAGTACGAGTGAGTATCTAGTGATGTGTATCACTGTTATTTTTCTTTAAAATATACGGCAGTACGATTGGCTAATATTTATAAATGTTAGACTTTCTGGTATTGTTTCATGCCATGTGGGATAGTGAAAGTATAGCAGACAGCAGACCATAACCATCTGAATGTCAAAAATGTGTTTGTATGTACGTGTTATTCTTAGTCTTAGTTAAGTATTATTTTTTCAATTATGTGGCAACTGTTACCTGTTATCTTTAAGTACCAGTTATTGTCATCTGTGATTATAAATAAATACGCCTCCTCCCCTCACTAGTCGTAACAAACAAAGTGCCGCGTCAACTTTACGGTAGGAAGAATTGAAAACAGTTTTCAAAGTTTTGGTGGATTTACTGCACGAAGGACGTGTTGCTGAATTGCAAACTACAAGCATTTAGTTCCTACACCTCTTTGTACATTAAAAGGTAAGATTTTAATAAAACGTTACATTTTTTGCAGTTTACAATAAGAATTTATAACCTCCATTTCAATACACTTTTTTGATAAGATTCCGCTGTATTTACACTTTGTAAATAGAATAAAACTATGGATTTCTAGAGTTTTCTACGCAAGTAAGTGCTTACGTAATTTGTTTTATTCATTGCGCAATAAAATCTAACAAGAAATGTTCAGAACTACTTATCGATCATCGAAGTTTCGTGAAGCCAAAAAGTACTATTTTCATTAGATTTTCATATTAAATTGCTGATTCAAGTGCTTATAATGACGCAGTTGGCAACAGGGTAGATAAAAAACAAAAGATAATACAGCAGAAATCAAGAATTGCGTATGAAAAACATCACATGACTGACTGACTATAATATTGCGGGCTAGTAACTGGCTATCTTTGTGTAACAAAGAGAATTAGCTCTGAAATAACATTTATTCTCTATTTTATGAATGCTGGACACATTGTGACCATGTACATTATCTTTAAAAAGTGTAAAACAAAGGCGGGTTAGTACTCAGTCTACCACTTGAGAATAACCAAACTGATTATGATCTTTAATGTTTTAATACTATTTCTGCTATTTTGGTAAGGACTAATCCATTGTCTGTGCCCCAAATAGCAGAATATGTATTCAAGCATTGGAAATTTAAGTATTATAAGAAAAAAAAAACATAATGTAGAAAATTCACTATCGAATACAACGCCATCTTTGAATCATGCATGAAATAAATCGCACACCACATCAAAATGGCGGCTCTTGTACTTCAGAATGACTGTACAACTATGAGCATCATAGAGAATTATTTGTCCAATGTAGTGCCAACTGGGCCCGATCCTAGAGTCGGAGATGCTATACTTTGACAAACCTCAACTAAGTTGGATAGTAGTGAATGAAGAATCAAGAATAGAGGTGTAAATTTAAATTTACTTAAATACTGCAATTATTATTAAAGGCATGGGGCATGTCAAAATGGCACTGGCAGATACGAAAATGTATGGAAATAAAGCAACAGAGGTACACAATGACAAGTCATAATGACATGCTGTGTATCCTAAAAGGTGCTGTATTTCCACACATTCTGTATGAAATTTGAATGAAAGCCTCCTGTGCCACGTCCAACACCATTTATATTTGCCCTGCGCCTAAGAGTATGTGTATTCTGGTTCCATTGCTGCATAAAAAGGCTTACTGATTGTACATATGCCAGGATATAAAGCTTCTACAATAGATTATCAACTTTAGCTGTAAAGTATTAGGTTCTGAATTAGGTAATTGGGAAAATTTATCAGTTTTGTGTAGCTAGGTGTGTTGGCATATTTACTTGCCAGCTATAAAAGTATTGTTAAGTATATAATAGAAGACTAATGTTGCTGTCACCAAAATTGCTTGTGGCAAAAAAACTTTAAAACATTTGGTAAAAACAAAAACTAAAAAAAAAATATTTCATTGATACTAATAAAATAATAAGAGTTGAAGGATTATTAAAAAATCTCAGACAGTAATAACATTAAAATAACATTACACCAAAATTATACCATAGGTACCCAACATTGAAACAAAAAAGAGAAAAAAAAGTAATGATGCACTTTTCTCACCACCCCATTAAAAATCTATGAAAATTTGTTTAGGAGCAACTTCTCTATAGTAGTATCACAAACACAATGATTAATACATAGTTAGTGGGGCATGTTAAACTGCAAAACTTTATGCAGCAGGATGAATCAGGCTGAAATTTGGCATGCTATGACGTAGGCATCCGCTAAGAAAGGATTTTGATAAATTCCAATCCTGAAGGGATCAAATATGGGGTGGAAGTTTTAACGGTTTCTTGCCGTTGTCCCCGTATGCCATATCCCCGTCACGGGGACAACGGGACGTGATTAAATTTATTTCCCGTTGTCCCCGTAACGTAAATTCGGCTAATGTATAAACTAAACTAAACTTCAAATTCACAGTAATTTTTAATTTTCACACTTGACTACTTAATTCAATCAAAAGTACTAGGCGCGCAGTAACGTGAAGTGGTAAATGGAAAACGTGATCCACCACATATTTTAAATTTTCGCACATGACTACTTCACGTTACTGCTCGCCGAGTACTTTTGTTCTCTTAAGTTTTCAATCTTTAATTGAAAAATAACGTCCTGTAACTCTGTAGGACATTTCATTAAATAAAAAATCTTACTTGAAAAGTAAAAGTCTGACACACCCTCCCGCCGCACCCAGGACGGGAGCAGTCATTGGATGATTTCCCACTCACCAAAAAAAAAAAAAGGTCTAAATCCTTTATATTAATCTACCGGGTCCCAGAAGAGAAAAAACGGGGGCTGTGGTATTTTATTCAACTATATTAACGGGGACAGAGTATGGGGACAAGGGGAACTATTTTTAAATATTTAATTGAAGTATCGCTGTCCCTGTAGGACGGGAACACGGCGTACAGGGACAACGGGAACAAACCATTTTAACATCTACGCAGGCGAAAACTGAAACTTGTTCAACATAATTATCCGTACTAATATTATAAATGCGAAAGTAACTCTGTCTGTCTGTCTTTCTGTCTGTCTGTCTGTCTGTCTGTCTGTCTGTCTGTCTGTCTGTCTCTTCTTCACGCCTAAACCACTGGACCGATTTGAATGAAATTTGGTAAAAATATAGTCTGGAACCCGAGAAAGGACATAGGATAGTTTTCATCCCGGAAATCCCGCGGGAACGGGAACTATTATTCCACGCGGACGAAGTCGCGGGCAAAAGCTAGTTAAGAAATAAGTTGTTTCTTATTTTTATTACCACCATTACCATTTTCAGTTCTATTCTTTGACACTACACCCAAGTTTTACGGCTAATTGCAAAAGGGGTGTCCTCTGAATTTTTTAAATAACAATTAAGATAATAAGACATATTCTCCATTGAATGATAACATAAAAACCGACTGTGAATTGGCTGTAATAGGCGAGACGACGAAAAAAAAATAATTAGTCCGTCAGTTAGATTATTAAAATATTTTGGACACGTATTTTTTCTATTTTCTCGTAAACGAAAAATGACGACGATACAGTGCGTTGAAGTTGCGCGTGACGTCACGGTTAGATACTATTTTTGCAGGGCGGTGACGTCAAAAGCCCCCACTCCGGAACTATCTTGCTCTTTATCTTTGTATTTTTTTAATAATTTGATCAAGCAAAAAATACGTGTCCCGTATTTTTGGCCGATCTACAAGACGGACTAAACAGAATGTCATTTTTTTTATGCTGTCGTCACCCCTATTATAAAATCTAGAGTTTCAACCCAAAAGCGAACCACTCGAAGCCCTCGAGAAAATATTGTTGTAGTGGTCTTCTAAGAAGTTTTATAAGCTTTTGTTTTGGATGGGAAATCAAATGACTTCTCCTGCCCTGGGCGGGGCGGAAGGGTCGGTAACTAACTCCGAGGTTCGCGGGAACTAATACAACTTTCGCAATCCCCGGCTGGTGCGGGCCGCATCAGGTCTGGGGGGGAGTGAAGTGTTTGACTCCCCCCACGACATCAAAGAGAGGCGCGCGGAAACACTACGCGCCGCCACCTTGTGCCCAGTTGAACAAGGGTGATGGGCGTCCACAAGTCCGTCGCCCCTGGACCCATTTAGGGGCGCCGGAGGAGGGCAGTGTACGCCCTCCTCCAGTCCACGAAGCCCTAAGCTTTTGCATTTGTGGCAGTGACCTGCAGATGAGAGCTTAAGAATAAACTGGTCGTTAATAAAATAGACAAGGAATTTCGCTTTCAAACTTCTTGCATACTTTTCTGAAAGAGACTCATAATACTGTAAAGGAAAAAAAGAAAATGACAATGTCAAGTAATGTCGACACGAAACGGTTTTGAATGTTGTTTTCTAAGGTTGTTTTTCTATTGTCGGCTTACTTATTTTTTACTCTATTTGATAACTAAAATTTTTAAAATAATCTCCAGCGTTCAATCGTCTACACAGGCGAAGCAATTTTCTCAAATTATTCAATTGTCAAAATTGCAGTCACTTAAAAAGTGAGGGTTTCAGTTCAGTATCCTGTTGTGACTGCAAAACTTGTAATCTTCTTGTAATATTAATATTGTAACACTATTCAGGTGAAAGTTTCGATTAATACCTTCACCGAGGTTGAGTTTTCCTTCCTACAAATATGTCGATAAATGAGAAAATCCAATCACTCTTAAACTGCAAAGATTGCAAATGTAAAGAGCCCACAAAAATGTCAAAGATCCAACCCAACTTAGGTTGCGAAGTGTGCAAACAGCATCCTACAAAAGTAACGGTTAATGAAGAGGTCCAACCGGGTTGCCAAGACTGTAAATGCAAAGCGCGTCGCACAAGTGCATCGATTCTCAATGAGAAGACCCAATCACTAAATCTAAGTGGCGGAACGCTTCCCGTAAAAATATCATATAATGAAGGGCTTCAAGCTTCAAAACGCAATGACTTATCGAACAATGAACAAGCTGAGTCGAGTTGCCAAGACTGCAAATGCAAAGCACGTCGCACCAAAGTTAGCGGAGCGCCTTCCGTAAAAATATCATGTAATGGGAACGAATCTGTAGAGTTGAGGTGCAAAGAATGCGAATGTAAAACACCTTGCGCAACAGTACCGACGAACCAATTTCGTAAAACTAAATTTGAGAGGTGAAGTGAGCAAACCGTTTTCCTTAAAAATATCGGCTAATGTGGGAATCCAAATGTTGAGTAGCGAAAACTGCGAAAGTAAAGGATTTCACACAAATGTGTCGATTTATGACAAGATCCAATCATTAAACTCAAGTTTAGAATCCCTTCCTGTAAAAATATTGTCTAATGACGAGGTCCATACTCTGGATAGCGAAAACTGCGTGGACAAACAAATCCAAAAACCAACCTGGTGTTGCGATACGATTTCAAAAAAAAAATGTTCTTGTGGGGGAATCCAATTGGCATCTCTAAGCTCGAATAACATAGAGCTTTTTGCAAAGCCATTGTTTGATGACCAATCATGCTTCTTGAATTACAAAGCTTACATTTCCGATGAAACGACATGCAAAGAATTGTCTATTGGTGAGGAGATCCAATCACGAAGCTCGAGTTCCGAAACGCTTCCCACGCATATGTCTGCTAAAAATTCCCCAGAAGGCTTGTGTTGCAAACCGCTTTCTGCAGGTGGAACAAAATCGCCTTCAAATAGTTTTAAATCGTATGTATTTATTTATTCTGTGTGTTATTTCACATGTTGGTCTTTTCATGATAATATTCCTCAATTCAGCTAAAATTTTAGATAGTTATTCCCGCGCTGTAAGACATCGCGCTTCGTGTTCGGAACTCCTGATGCGTGATGGGCGGAGGCGAGTAGACAAAATAACAGGCGATTTCCTAATTATCTTAAATTGTAGATTATGAGTCATAGTAGTCATAGCTTGTGCATAGATTTGTGTATATCTAAACACACAAATTTTACTTTTTACTATTATCTTACGGTAATATCCAAAAGGTTTACCCTAAAAGCGGGAAGAGTCCACCTTGTGGTGCTGGTCGGGCCAATGGAAGGTGTCGGTTTGTGGGAACCACAAACATATTTTACTTTGAGTCGAAATGCCTGATGCTCCATTGAGTAGGAGTTACGCGGCACAGAATGGTCCTCAAGTAGCTAGCTGTTGGGTCTATCAGCTGATTATTATGTGCTTTCTGATCGCCCAAAGTGCACTATATTGGTGCAGGCTGAGATTAAGGACCAAGTGTGTGCGTCCATTGTCCAACTTGAGAAGCAATGATAATGTCTTGAGATGAAACTACAGATGCGCTGATAAAAAAAACTGATATAGTGTTTGAAGGCACTATCTTAGAGATATAAGGAACAGTATTTAAAGTTTCTCATTCTCCGTTAAAAAGAGAGCATACTCTGACCAGACGAATACTGTGGTGTCTGGTAGATAACCGTCTGATGTATGTTGTCTGTCGGGTTTCTCATTGCATTCACATCATTTATATGGTTGGTTGGTCGGTGGAATAGATGTCACAATTTATTCGGACCCAACAAAAAATTAAGTGGAGAATAACATCTCAAAAATATGATTCAAAATTTTGCATTTGTTTATTATAAATACAGGATCATAGGTTGCAGACAGCTAAGCTGAAATCCTGTCTTTATTAAGTGTATTACTTATTTAATGACTTTTCAATGTTAATAAAAAAGTTTAATAATCATAATGTACAGAATGTGTCTACGTTGTTAATTACATAATAAACCCTTGCGCCACGTTTCGTCTGCTCGATGTACGAAGCCTAACTTTCTTATCTTCTCAATTCATTCAATCTAGTGACCGCTCATGAGACTATTGATCGATCAACCATTCGTGTTTGTAACACTGCCGTGTGAAAGTGCCGAACTATGGCTAATAAATTATGTATATCACTGTCATGTCTCGTAATTGTTGTTTGTTTTAGTCAGATCACCATGGGTGCCTTAAGTCCTCTTGATCCGTCTTCGTATTCGCGGCCTGGTAAGTTTTTTTTTATCTTTTATAATAAAGGGAATAATATTAAAAAAATGTGTTTTTAATAAGAGTTTTTTCTCCTGCCTCTAAAGTTGTTTTAAGTAGCTGTTATTTTATGAAAAATCAAATAAATAAGTAATGTTTTTTTTACGAAACGTTACAAATTGCGGAATTGAAAACAGTGAAAATAATGTGGGATTATAATAAGTTTGATAAAAGGTCTCGCGTTAACCAGATACTGTGACCTCTTTTTTATTAATCCTTAATAAACAGTGGTCAACTCTTTGCTAAGTCCTTTCGACAGAAATTTTATAATTTTTTTATTTCTTGTTACAGAACAGGCGATAATAAAACATATTTCGTTGAAATTAAATGTCGATTTTGAGACGCATGTCCTAACTGGACAGGCGACGATTGACTTCGAAGTTTTGCAAGATATCAACGATTTGGTAAGTTATTAAAATACGAATTTAGCGAGGTAGCGTAGGTAGGACTTATAAAACTAATACGAGAATCACTATACCTTTTTAAGCATATTTGTTAATTAATATTTATATGGAGAGAAAGTACAGAATGCTTCAATAACAAATATGGCGGAAAATAAATATCTAACATTGAGGGCTCTGGCTTTAGAGTAGACTGGAACGGCGCCAGGTGGGAAGAGACTTCCAAACGCAAAAACAATGATTCAACAATATTTCCCTTTGTTTGTGTTAAGATTATTGGAGCTAGAATTTAATTTTGTGGTATTTTTTTTGCAACAAAAATTGTTTTGGCAAAGTGTATACAGATCCCTTTTCCAAATAACTGTCATCTGCATAGCCTTTTCCTTTGTTCAGAATACTTTATTTAAACCATATTTAGTTGAGTACCAATATTTTCAATGTGGAAACAAGTTAGTAGTAGTTAGGCCTCATTAAAATTTACAGCCGTACTTTACGTGTCTAAGTGTGTGTAAAGTGGGGTCACCCAACCCTTGACCTCTACCAGTAAAGCTTAAACTAACTGTAATCGATCGACCCCCGTGGTTTCATGGTCAAGTGTCTATATGCCTACCATTTTTAAAATATTGTTATATTTGTAATACATGAACGACGTGAAATAAGATGATTGGTAATACATTTAGATAATAGTTCACAGCTTCAAGTACTGATATGTCACTCACGTCTGAACGGAAGATCTTTAGTATACTCTTGCCTATTTTTTGGATATACTGATTACAATTTTGAGATTTAGGTAACACCTTTGACGAGCAGATAACTACTTCGGTACTTATTTATTTAGATACTTGTCTTGTTTTGAGATAAATACTGTTATGACATAATATTTTGATAGTCGTTACGCGTAGTCAGAAGCCAGAAAGTCTAACCAAGGGGGGGGGGGGGGTCGTGTTTCTTACCAAGGCTGCGGGTTGTTCAAAAGAGATACCGCGGTCCCGGACGCAAAGGGCTAATAAGGAACATGGGTGAGTTTTAGTCAGTAGAAGTCTGACACTAGGGATGGCGATTCTTACCGAAAAAGATCGATTTTTAAATCGATTCGAATCGTGACCTGATGAATCGATCCACAAAAAAATCGAGGTCTAAAAGACTACTATTTATAACTTCGTCGTTTATGAACCGATTTTGATTATTCTTTTTTTGTTTGATAAGTCATGATTCTGAGGTAGCCCCATATAAATTTTATGGCGATCTGTTTAGTGCTTCTCGAAAAATTCATCAAATCCAAAAAGAATCGACGAAATATACATTGACGATAATTATGTGCCTTACTTCAAGTTTTTATTTTCGTTTTATATTTCTTTGATAGATACTGTAATACACAGTCAGACATTTGGTCTTGACACTAAAAAGTAAAAAATAAATACTTTTTCCAAAAAAAAAACATAACCGCCTTAAAAAACTAAAAACACAAAAATAACTAAAATTTCGGAAGTCAGTGGCTTCTCTTCTGTCAATTAGTTTGTGTTGCCACACACTTTCAAAATTTTAGTTATTTTTGTGTTTTTAGTTTTTTAAGGCGGTTATATATTTTTCCAAAAAGTTTTTTATTTCAAATTGGTTTTTACAATGAAAAAACAAATAAATTAAATTAAAAAAAAACAAGACCTAAAAATCTGTATTTATTTCGCTAGTAACAGTATGTTTAATAAATAGTCACCCAATCAAATAATAAGTAAAGGAATGATGATACAATGTCAATCACAGCTCAGATACAAAAAGTCAAAGATTTTAAACATATTTTTATTTATTGATGAAAAATGAGGCAAAAGAGACTAAACATACAGCCAACTCGCGAGTTTTTGAGGAATTAACCGGCATCGGCAGTACTCTCGTAATACGGGCCTTTAACTACGTGTATGGTTTATACCACAACAGAAAAAATCGTATCTCGATTTTAGGATCGATTCACGAGATCGATTCGATGCGTAGGATCGATTAAAAAGATCGATTTTTCTGCTTCAAAAGATCGATTTCTCGATTAATCGCTCTCAGATCGCCATCCCTATCTGACACTCCTTCCGCTCCGCTCAAAGCGACAGGAGTCATTTTAATTATTTTCAACCCACAAAAAAGGGGTATTGTGTTACCTAGTGTTAGAGGTTTGATAGGCGGCCGCTCCATATAAAACACCAGTATTCAGATAAATTCACTAGCCCCTCAGCCATTACGCAATAAACAACATAGATTATATATATATTTTTTTTAATGTAGGAAATTTATCCAACAACGTAAATACCCAAACTTGTTCTTACAAAAGTAGTCTGTAAGTAATAAAAATAAGGACTATAATGAAATGCGATACCCCGACAGCTGGCTGTCAGTTGGATTATTGGATGTTAAGAAGCTAGAAGCCGCTCCTAACATAGTTGGGAAAAGGCTATAGTTTATTAAGAGAGTTTTTTTTTCAGATATTAGACGCGAGCAATTTGACAATAGAATCCATAGAGACAAAAAGTGGCTCGCAGTTGCAGTACAAATTGGGAGACCATGTGCCTAACATGGGCTCCAAGCTGACCATCCTGTTGCCGAAGCAGCTTGCTACAGGGGATAAGTAAGTTTATTTGAATTAATTGAGACTTGTGATTTCACCGGCTTCCTTTGTTGCTGGTATACTCCACTGGGTTGAAGCGTGAACTAATATAGCGTAGAAGAAGTCAGCACTGGAAGGGGCCCAACAGGGCCACGCATTCCGGGGTTGCGGAATGTTTATTTTAGTTACCGTGACCCTGGAACATAAAGGGCAATCGAAGGAACATGAGTGAGTTTTTTGATTTCCCACTCACCAAAAAAAAAGTAATATAGCGTGTATACTATTCCTTATATGTCAGACTATTTTAATGCAACTTTCCAATTCGATGGTATGGGATGTGAGTTCCAGGGGTAAACACTGTTAAATTAGTAAAGAATCAAAAATATCTCTTCAGAATTACTGTGTTGGTATAGATATTGATTTTTTGTTGGTATTCTTCTTCACAAGGTTATTTCTCTACTTATAAGCACGCAATTTAAGGAAATGAAATCACCATGAACACTATTGTTCTGTTGCTCAGTTGTCTCCTGTACACATAAACTTAAGAAAATTATCTAATAGCTAAGCTTAAGTCTATATATAATTAAAACACGTAAGTAATTGACAGGACATACAATAAACTTTTTTGAACAGCCTAATAATTTATAGCCATGACATGGTATTTTATGAAAATGTTTACTGTACCAATATCAATTATTGATTTTGTGTGGCACGTAATATATTATGTAGAACTACCGATGGAGGTCGCAATTTGATGGAGTAATAACTGCTTTTTGGATGTGTTTAGTTACTGATACTGTCGTAGCTGTTTTTTTTTTGTTTTATATGGTGAAAATTTAATACTCACAAAAATCTGCTAATGGTTGATTGAACCGATTGGAAGAGAATTGGAAAAAAAGTTTGGAAAAGTCGTAGTCTTATCGTATTGATGATTTATAGGTTGGTCTCTGTACCAATTCTACAGTTCTTGGATCCGGTTTATTATTTACAGGGCGTATGCAGTTGCAGGTAACAATATTAAAAGGAACATAGAACAATCAGGAGTTCCGTACTTGCACTCACCTTTTCCTCACGTTCGTTTATGGACTATTCTCGCTATGAAATAGGTATTATTCTCACGCAAATTAAAGAGATAGCTGTTATCTCTTAAACAATTGAGACAACCATGCATAATAAAAATAATAAACTGGATGAATTTCTCGATCAGAGATTTATTAATACGGCTGGAGTTAGTATAGGAATAAGAATGTATCGATCTATTGTCAAGGTCACTAAGAACGAAAACACTGATATAACAATAAATTATATAAGCCCACAGAACGCTGTGAACTGTGAAAACTTCCTGAGGAAAAAAATTAATGATGCATTCATTATTTTATTTAGGTAATAGGGACAAAAAACTAAAGCATTACAATTAGGGCATAAGAACCGGTTTTCCCGGTTCCAAAAGAACCGGGAATTCCCGGTTCTGACGGACCCTGATAGAACCGGTTCTGTAAAACGCAGAACCGGTTTTTCGGTTCTTTCGGTTCTCTCTTAAAATAAATTTTGAAATAATATCTCTATAATACCCCTTATGCTAAATATCAAGTTATTATCTAAAGGACATAACCCTAATTTTTATTTTGACGGCCAACAAATAAAAACACATTATTTTAATAGAATTCAACATTATAAACATTTTTCATTACTATACCAAAGTTTAAAATCAATTTTCTGAGATTATATTTAGTATTGAACATTAAATCTTTGAGTTTCACTCAGTGTAAATGCAAAGTTTTTTGCTTGTCAAAAATGTTATTTAAAAGGGCTGTAATGGTAGTCAGTTGCATATTTTTGATTTCTCGTGCATTGTAGATATCTCGGAAAAAAAAGAACGAAATAACGTCTTCTTCAGTTAATATAGGGTACGGGATGTCCAGACTATTATAATTGTATATATAGGTGTCTGTGATCAATCCTCAGATTATTAATACCACAGATATATCTGATTAATTTTCTCGATTCTTAATAGTTCAAAATCCGTTTTTAATCGTCTGTTTGTGTTAACTTCCACCACCCAGTGGCACATGGTAACGAGGCGTGACTTGTCTGCGTGTACCGTAGTCAGACATGTCACGTACTTTTCATAAGTCTTTTTTATTTGGGGCATATGCATGAAAGTTATGCTGCGTGTCTAAAACAGCGATCCAGAATACCTAAATACGTTGGCCCTGTAGGGCCAATGCGTGCTGGGGATGCGGAATTGTTCGAAAGAGTTACCGTGGCCCCGGAACGTAAAGGGCAACTGAAGAAGCATGGGTGGGTTTTAGTCAGTAAGTCTGTCCCGCCCCAAGTCATTTGTGGATTTCTTATCCATTATCCTTTTTTACATTCTTACTCGCACATTAATATGAGAAATATAACAATAACTAGGTTTTATTTCTCTAACGAATTACATATTTTGAGTTTAAATATTATCTCACAGACTTGACTTAATAAAATAATAAGGGTTTATTTTGTTATCCTCTAAGCAAATATTAAGTTTATTTTAGTTTTTTAGATTTTCAAAATTGGCCCAAAAATGTATGGAGGCTGGGTGATCTCTTTTATTATTCAAACAGAATATATACTGTTATTTCGCTGTTAAAAATAAATAATAATAAGTAAATTAATAAATCAGTTATAATTTATTATTAATGATGAATCTTTTAGAAACTAACGATGTTTTTAAGGGACATCCAGGGAAATGCTCCAGGATACCCCGCGAAATTCAATTTTTTGACAGTTGTTTTGCGGTTTGCAACTCAGTCTCGGAAAGTAAGGTAAAAAAAGTTGTATTCGCGGTAATGACGCATACTAGCCGATAGTGAGCTGGCAATTGCAAAAAACGTACGACTTTGAATTTCGGTGTTGACTGTTGAATTGTTGGCAAAAGTAGTTAAAAACGATGTTGTAATTTGAGTATAATTAAAAAATATATATATAAATATGCTTAACCAATAAAGTGTGTTATATTTAGACCCTTTTCAACTAGATATTATGAAAAAACCCGAAAGAACCGAAAGAACCGGGTACCCGGTTCCGTCTAGAATTTAGAACCGAAAGAACCGGTTCCAAAAATAGGGCCGGTTCTCGATGCCCTAATTACAATAAATCCTTAATGCAGTATTAAAAACATGTAACGTACTGGATTTTTACATATTTGACAAGGTAAAAGAATTTACTCATAATTTAATATTTAATTACAGATTCACTGTGACAATAAAGTACAACACGGACCCCCAGGCGTCTGCCCTGCAATGGCTGGACCCAGAGCAAACGTCGGGCAAGAAACATCCCTATCTGTTCAGTCAATGTCAGGTCAGTATATATATACTAAAAATATTTGAATTCCTAAATTATAAGCTACGAGCAACCCGCCCAGGCTTCGCATGGGTGTCTTTAAAGGTCTCGGATTTGCTGTAATATTCATTTATTATACACATAAATGTTCCACTTGAAGTGAAGAGTGTCGTGATGGCCCAGTGGATAAGGCGCCCGCCTCTCGTGTATGAGGTTGTGGATTCGAATCCGGGCAAGTACCAATGTGACTTTTTCAATTCATATGTACTTTCTAAAGTTTATCTTAGACATCACTGACATCCCGTGCCTCGGAAAGCACGTAAAGCCGTTGGTCCCGGTTGTTATTCGTAGAACTTTGACAGTCGATACTGGTTAGCCAGAAACTATGACCAGTCTAACCAAGAGGTATCGTGTCGCCCAGTTACTGGGTTGTGGAGGTCAGGTAGGCAGTCGCTCCACGTATAATACCGGTATCCAGCTGAATCCGGTTAGCCTGGCAGCCGACCCCAACACGATTGGGAAAAGGCTAGGGAGATGATAAATGTTCCACTTGAAATACATGTATTAAAAAAACGCATTAAAATCCGTTGCGTAGTTTTAAAGATTTTAGCGTACATAGGTACAAACTGCAGGAAGCGAATTTGCTTTTATATTAAGTATTGTTAGCAATAAAAAAAAAACCGGTCAAGTGCGAGTTGGACTCGCGCAAGTTATATAAGTTTTGAATCCCTCGCAAATATCTAAATGCAAAATAAACCGCCGTATCTTTTTATTGCGTTGATTTAGAAACTTGACTTTTTCACTGCTTTAAGAGATAGCAGACCTGAGTATGTGATATTAATTTCAGCTTGATATATCGAAGCGTTCCTGAGAAAAACGTTCTTGACAGACGGACGAACAGACGGACGCCTGATGTGAACAAACTACAAAACGGTTTTCGGAGTTTTCCCTATACTTGTGCTACATGACCTTGCTTCTTGCCAAATTTCATGATTCTAGGTCAATGGGAAGTACCCTATAGGTTTTGAGTTTTGATTCCCTTGAAAATGTCTAAATATGCAATATAAACCGCCGTATCTTTTTATTGCGCTGATTTAGAAACTTGATTTTTTCATTGCTTTGAGAGATAGTAGACTTGAGTATGTGATATTAATTTCAGCTTGATATCTCGACGCGTTTCTGAGAAAAAGTATCTTGACAGACAGACGGACAGACGGACACCTGATGTGAACTAACTACAAATTTACGGTTTTCGGAGTTTTTCCTTTACTTGTGCTACATGACTTTGCTTCTTGCCAAATTTCATGATTCTTGGTCAATGGGAAGTACCCTATAGGTTTTGATTCCCTTGAAAATGTCTAAATATGCAATATAAACCGCCGTATCTTTTTATTGCGTTAGGCATCGTTCAGACCAAACGTATTGTCGGCCGCTGACTGTGAGCGCGCGTTACGCAGTTTATTGCTTTTCCATATTATATTGAAATTGTCGTTCACACCGAACCGACTATACGCTATTACGTCGTCTGTTGTCGCTGACTCTCAGTGGCCGATTATTTTACTACGCGACTATGCACGGCGGACGCGGATTGGCTACGCGGATAGCCTATTGTCGGCTTGGTGAGTACGCGTACTGCAGATTGAGTCGACGTTCACACTGGGGCAGACAGTGAGTATACTCACAGTCAGCGGCGGACAATACGTTTGGTGTGAACAATCCCTTTATTTAGAAACTTGATTTTGTCATTGTTTTGAGTGATAGCAGACCTGAGTATGTGATATTAATTTCAGCTTGATATCTCGACGCGTTTCTGAGAAAAAGGGTCTTGACAGACGGACAGACGGACGGACAACAAAGTGATCCTATAAGGGTTCCGCTTTTACCTTTTGAGGTACGGAACCCTAAAAATAATTTAAAAATAATACTAAATATAAGGTAAACATTCCTCAATCAATATGCTGTGTTGGTGTCAACCAGATACATCTTGATAACACTTATCAACAGGTTTACCGACATCTGGTCTCTCATGGAGAGCCGGGAATTACCTATAAAACATTATTAATAAAAGATAAAGGGAAACATTACAAACATATTGTTATATTTCAATTACCATAAATAATATCAGACATTAATTGTCCATAACAACGGTAAAACAATATGTTGTGAATTTGTATTTGATAGCACGAATATTTTGTAATTTCGCAAGAGATAGAATTAGTAAAGTTTTCGTAAACTTTGAGAAAGTAAGTAACATAGATTAGGTCTGGGGATTCAGGATGTCCCAAAATATTTATTGCACCTTGAATATATTCCTAATCCAAAGTCTTATTAAACCATGGAACATACGTGTTTCGAGACACAATACAGGCAGACAATAGCAGCCCGACAGGCGGCTGTCGTTTGGTCGTTTGAAAGGTTAAGTTCAGAGGAATCCGTACTAAAACTCCATCCCTGTCAACACTATCTTCACTTAAAAAATCACGTCAATTTGTCGCTCAGTTTTGCAATTAAAGACGGACAAGCAGGGACACACACTTTCCCAATATCCTTTTTTGTTTCATTATTTAGTTTTTAAACAATTCGTGATTTTTAAATCCCAAATCGTTAACTGACTTGCTTTTCTTCACAGCCAATCCACGCCCGCTCCATCCTACCCTGCCAAGACACGCCCGCCGTCAAGTTCACGTACGACGCGGAGGTAACAGCTCCTGAGGAGTTCACCGTCTTGATGAGCGCGTTGAGGGGAGAGGCCAAGAGCAATAAGACCACCTTCAGGCAGCCCATGCCGCTGCCTTCCTACCTGGTGGCTATCGCTGTGGGGGTTCTTGAGTCTAGGACGCTTGGACCTAGGTGAGTGGTTGGTTTTATATGTAGTACTTTTTGTACGTATTGTCCTCTATCAAGCCTTCAAAAAGGCCTTGCGATAAGATTTTGAAACAATTTGAATGCGAGAACTGCCCATCAGATCTTTTTTTTTGTTTGGGAGTGGGATATCATCAAATGACTGGCTACCGTCCTGGGTGCGGCGGGGGGCGTTTCAGACTTTTACTGACTAAAACCCACTCTTGTTCCTTCGGTTGCCCTTTATGTTCCGGGGTCACGGTAACTATTATAAACATTCCGCAACCCCAGCAGGACCCATCAGATCTTCTCCGGCTTAGAAGTTCTCCATCCCTATCTTACTATCGTAGTTGGGCTGTAGTGCGACAGGGATAGCAATATTGGTTAGCCGAAGCCCTTGCTAAGCAACTTTATTTATCTCGGCCTTATATCCTTCGAGTAGTCTGTTTCGCACTACGTTCAACCCGAATCCGATCCGAACCCGTGAAAGTATAGTCCGTAGGAACCGTAGAACTATTTTTATGGTAATTTTAATGTCTAACTTGGGAAGAGACGATAATCCTACCTAACCTGTAACATGTAAATTTCTATGGAAATAGTCCTATGGCTACAACGGGCCATACTTTCACGGGTTCCAATCGAACGTAGTGTCGAGACCGCTCTTACTATTCAAGGTCAATCGAGTATCCTTAGGACTAGCAAACAATATTTGATACTCATCAACTCTGTTCCAGATCAAAAGTGTGGTCCGAAAAGGAAGAAATAGAACGCAGTGCGTGGGAGTTCGCGGAGACGGAGAAGTACCTGCAAGCTGCTGAGAAACTGTGCGGCCCGTACGAGTGGACGCAGTACGACCTGCTCGTACTGCCGCCCTCTTTCCCCTATGGGGGTATGGAGAACCCCTGCTTGACCTTTGTCACGCCTACGCTTTTGGTGAGTTCATAGGAAGCCGTTGTAGAGTTAAAATTGGTATAAAATTTTGAACCGTTTTTGTTTATATAAAATACGGTATTTGACACCATCATCAATTGACGTACTTTTTATGAGCTGTCAAAACACACTTTTCCCATAGATTTTGTATGACACCTTATGACGTCACTAAGTAAGCAACTCAATTGTCTAACTATTTATTGATTGCAAAGCATCTTAAAATATAATTTTCCGTAAATTGAAAATGAGCCAGATTTTTAGGGCTTAAATTGGGAGAGATTTTATAGAAATCGTGTCTTACATTTATTGGTTAATGGTGTAAAATACGCCATTGGTCATATGTTCTAATCTTATTACTTCATGAAATGATCCGTTTTAGATGGTTACCACATGTATATAGATTTTCGAAATACTAATCTGTAGTAAGAAATATACACCTCGGCCTAAATCCCTAATGGGACAAGCATGCTGTATGATAAAACGGCAACCTTGTTTTCGGAAATCTTAATTAATACAGATCAAGTCAAACAATGCTTTACGATCAAATCAGATGACTGATAAAGATGCATGAAAACTAATTAAAAATTTTATTACAAATTTTCCTAGCTGTGATGGATGACTTTAATCGTTTTTTAAGAACACAGAACAATGTCAGTAATTAAAACAGATCGATTCGCCCCCGTGATGCGTAGTCTAGAGTTTCTGTCTGAATGGGTTTAATAAAACTATGCTTCGTAAGTTGTGTAAATTTTGTTAATCCATACTTGATAGGAATTGACAACTCACATCTGAATCATCGCACTCCCCTTCCACCCCCTGAGTCAAAAAAATGAAAATAAAATTTAACAAATTGAGCAGTTTACAACAACCAGGTGCGTGTAGAGCTTTGGGAAGACCTATATCGTTCAGTAGGCTGTCGCAGGCACATAATGACGATAATAATTTATGCCCAGTGGCGCGCTCTTTATACCAAGCCGAAAAGCCCGACTGACAGCAATATGATCATAACGTGAGTCTTTCAGACTGAATAAATATTAAAAAAATATAATGTTTTATTAAAAAAAAATTAATGGAGTTTTTTTCAAAAACGTAAATAATCTGTTAGGCTTTTACTAGATGTGCTCACTACGCAGACCATTGCATATATTGTATACAAAATGTACCTTCTCCAAATACCTGACCCTCCTCCAATTCCTTCAGGCGGGCGACAGGAGTCAAGCAGACGTCATAGTGCACGAGATAATGCACAGCTGGACCGGCAACCTGGTGACGAACAGGAACTTCGAACACTTCTGGCTCAACGAGGGCTTCACCGTCTTCCTGGAGCGGAAGGTCGGCGCCTCCCTCATGAGCGACGCCGCTGAGGCCAAGAAGAACCGCGACTTCCAGAGCCTGCTGGGTTTGCAGGAACTTAGTGAAGCGGTAAGTTCATGAACATGACCTAAATATAATAAGGTCATATCTCATTAAGACACCATGTTGCGCCACTCGTTGCAGTTCCAGTTGCTGCACAAATTGTAAAACCCACCATACATTTGGTTGGTGGCACTACCAAGTTGCAGCGGCGGCGCTAGACAGCGTTAGACACGTTGTCTAGCGCCGTCTCTTTCCCACTGAAAGTAATATCAAAGTAATACGGCTTGTGGTACGCCCCCTGGTGTCTAAATGAGATATGGTGCTAAGCAATGTTATAGGTAGATAAGTTGTAGACAGTCAGCATGTAGCACTTTAAAATGTAGCTATTTGACCAAATAATAATTGTCACAAATTATATTGGTCTCTTTTTCACTCGCAATACTTGAATCATGTCATCCTACTTTTATTTGTATGTGTGCGTTAGTTTGCCGTTTTTTGAAGATAGAATGTCGAATAAGTAAGCTATCTACACCTTTTTACTTATAATATAATTGGCGCTAAGGGCCGATTTATCAATTGAGAATAACTTTTACTAAATTCTCATTATCTTTCAAGTACCAATGCAATATTTTTGTTTTACTGGATGTCATTGATGAGGGTGTGTTTATAATAGTCTGTTTGCATGCACGACATGGGTGAATTTTGCTTAGGTGTGGGTCCAATGCTTTCTTTATATTTTTAAATCATTTCTAGTAGGCTCAAGAGTTTTTAACCAAATATTCATGTTTAAAATTATCGATGTCGTAATATATGTTAATGGTACGTGTTATTGTTCCTTCTCACTCACTTGCAATCCATACTAATATTATAAATGGGAAAGTGTGTCTGTCTGTTTGTCTCTCTTTCACGGCAAAACGGAGCGACGGATTGACGTGATTTTTTAAGTGATGGAGAGTAACATAGGCTACTTTTTGTCTCTTTCTAACGCGAGCGAAGCCGCGGGCAGAAGCTAGTTCATAATAAAACCTCTACTCTGTGTTTTTACGTATGTGCCTAACGTCTCGGTGGATCCCTGTTCTAATATCGTTTTACGCTTAAACTGTTTATTTCCCAGCAAGCATTCTTATGTTTTTGCACTGTAACTAAATGAATTAATTGTAAAGTAATACTTATATAATAAGTCTGAAATGACCTGTCTATTTGGAGCAAGCAACCATAACTGTCGAACTGTCAAAATAGAGTCTTATGGCGAGATAAATAGACGTTACTAAGTACGGACTTTGGCTTAGCCATGTTCCCGTCTCTATCGTGCACTGACGTTTGGCAGTTGTGTAACAGTGACAGGTATAGTGCTAAGCCAAAGTCAGTGCTTAGTAACGTATTTGTCTCGCCATGAGAATTGCTAAGCCATAGTTCGTGCTAAGTAACGTTTATCGCGGCCTAAATGATGATAGTGCACAATTGCAGATTGAGGTGTTCGGCAGTACTAGCCCTCTAACGAACCTGGTCGTAAACCTTACTGGGATCCACCCTGACGACTCGTTTTCCCGCGTGCCTTACGAGAAGGGATCCCTCTTCCTTCGCTATTTGGAGGACCTAGTCGGAGGCCCCGGTAAGTCTTAAGATCTCCTCTGTTTTAGATCAATTTAGTGTTGGGTCCTAAGAATCCGTTGACGAGGCTCGTCGTAGACCTGGATAGCGTTCACCCTGATGACGCGTTTTCGACTGTCCCCTATGAGAAGGGGTCCTTATTCTTGAGGTATTTGGAGGACCTGTTGGGCGGACCTGGTGAGTTTATGATGACTCGTGTGCATATAGTAAGTTAGTAAATAATTTAGTATTGGTTGAGAGATAGGAAGTTAAAACGACGCGCCCCACCACTTATTTATTCTTACGTTAAATTTACTTGTGGACGTAAAATGCTGTAGTCGGGCGCGTCATTTTAGTTTAGACGATCTCTACCTGGCTTTTAAATTGTAAATACTTTCACTTGGGTTACTCTGCTGCACTGATTGAATTTTTTTTCATCACCTTGTAACTAATACAAAAAATTAGGACACAATATGGGGTACTCTATCAGTAATTGAAATAATTTTTGTGACAATGTATCCTGGTACTTATATCTGAATGTATTTTGTTACTAACGCATATCCTTCAGGCACCTTTAACCCATTCATAATTTCCGTCTGCAGAAGTGTTCGACGACTTCCTCCGGTCTTACCTGACGGCGTTCAGGAAGAAGTCGCTGGACACCGACCAGTTCAAAGCGTTCCTGCTGAACTACTTCAAAGACAACGAGGAACTGAAGAACGTTGACTGGGACACCTGGCTGTACAAGAGCGGTATGCCGCCCATCATTCCTGCGTGAGTTGAATTTATTAAATACTAGCTTTTGCCCGCGTGAATGCCGATAGTTCTACCCCTATTTTGTACCTTTAAGGTTGGAATTTCTAAAAATCCATTCTTAGTGGTTACCTGCTTTTTATAAAGAAAACATTCTGCAAATTTTAATGTCTCTAGGACCTAGAGCCACCAGTTTGGGCTGTGCGTTAATATATTAACAGTCAGTCAGTCAGTTTACTATTTTAAATAATAGATAAATGTAAGGAAAAGCCCTTGCTTTGGGTCGCCCGCAAAGACAGTGATATTCAAAATTCGCTGTCTTAGTGAAAATTGCACAGTTCATGGTAACCTTTTCATTGAAAGACAGACTTAAAATAAATACTTCAAATCTACTACAATGTCCTAAGATTGTCCCAATTCAAATAAACTTACCAATAACCCTATCTCCACAGCTACGACACAACAAAGACAAAAGCAATATCGGCTCTCATTGTCAAGATCGACGACCCAACTGCGTCGCTATCTTACGACGACGTGAAGTCGTTCTGCCCGCATCAGCTGATTCATCTGCTGCAGCAACTGATCGACCGGCCGGCGCTCTCGCTTGAGAGACTTACGGCTATTGGCACGGAGTATAAGGTCAACGCGCACACGAACAGCGAGGTTAAGTATAGGTGGGTTTGTATGTGTTTATTTTTTGGTAGGGCTTTTGATCCTAGGGTATACTTTTAAAATAGTAATTCTGTTCCATGTAAATGGCTAGACTGGTGTAGATGATGTGTGTATTTTTAATTAGTTTCTGGGCGTAAAATAGTATTGATCCAGGTAGATGGCGCTGCTGTCGGTATGGGTCTTCGTCAGTCGGCTCCGTGCCTTATTGACAAGTTTTGGATACTGATTGTTACTGAGATAGCTTTAGAAGCCCAATAACACTGGCAGAATAGTCGAAACTGAACCTGTTACCGTTATTAGTTTATAGTTATGGAAATAGGCATACGGGTGAAGTTCGACTTATCCTACCAAACTACAGCATTCTAACAACTAATTACTAATTTCTCCACTTTCCAGATGGTTGAGACTGTGCGTCAGAAGCAAGGACCAGACCAAGATCGGCGAAGTATTCAATTTCGTAAACAATCAGGGACGCATGAAATACGTCCGTCCTCTATACAGGGACCTCTATGCTTGGGAAGATGTTAGAGAACAGGCCATAAACAACTTCCTCAACAACGAGAAATACATGATGCATGTCTCTGCCTACACTCTGAGGAAGGACCTCCATCTTGATGAGAAGACCACAGAATAGTATTTTTATACACGTTTATTATGTAAGATAGTGTATCTAGAATTTTACGCCATACCGATTTTGAATAAAATTACTTTATGACGGTTTATGTTTGTTTTATTTATTTGGGCGAACTACTCCAAATCCAATTCCGAATAATCGAACTTTATTTAATTTTCATGGTTCGATTTATCATTCCAACATCGACTTTTAAATAGAAATGGGTTTGTACCCGGTAAATACCCATATGCAGAATTGTTTGCTTGGTAAATACCCGATGCCGCCGATGCGTATTTAATGTACCTACTTATAAATCGAACTTTCGAAATATCATAACTTATGATGTATCGTACTTCCTACATCGTCTATCTCCCTATATCATCTACAATAAAACAACATTATGCTTTTAAGTACCATCGACCCAATGAATGGAATCATGACCCACCATAAGCTTATTTTCCTACAGACATTCAAATACAATTAGGTCGACAATCGCGTAAACATGTATTAAAAATGTCACACGTCTAGCCTTATTATTTTGACAGCTTCAAACGATTTTTCAGGACCGATGCATGTGGAAATCTTTGGGGGAGGCCTTTGTCCAGCAGTGGACGTCTATAGGCTGATAATGATGATGATGATGATGAAACGATTTTTCGTCGAAATGGGTCATGATTCAATTTTGTCGATAGTACATAAAAAATATTCGGTTTTCATAGGTTTCTAATCATGTAGCCGTAATAATCTAATAATATTGAGTCTCCTGTCAAACGGCATGAACCATGGGTGAACAGTAAGGCCCGAGTCACACCGGAATGGCAGCGGCGCGGCGAGCACCTTCAGTGTGAAATAATTTTTAAACTTTAACTACATACTTTAAAGACTAGTATCGCTTGAAAAGCTTGAACAGGTCGCGAGGCCGCCGCGCGCCTTTCGTTTCTAGCGACGCACGGTGGGCTGAAAATCGGCTTTCATAGACTTAGGGATTTCAATTTGCAAGTGCTTGTTTTTATGCCGGATATCGCTTCTATTAGTCATTACTATGTACAAAAATGACACCCGAGTTAATTCTACCCAAAAACGAAGGAAATATATTCTTTTTACGAAAAATTTGTATGAAGCTAGTATGAAAAATCGAATTATCTCCTAAACGGCATGTTTAACCGTAATATCCTTGGAGATGGTCATAGTGCTAATTATTTATGATTTTTTGGTTGGCGATAGGACGAAAAATTTAATGCCGTTTTTTTTTAAAAAATCGTCAAAATATTTTTATTTATTTTTACATGTAAAACGATCCCTTTTAGTGTCTAAGTTAAAAAGTTCGATATGTTATTAACCCAAATATTAAGAACACACGAAACAAGAAAAATAAAATAAAAAAATTGCTGTTTTTGACACATTTATATTAATTTAAATAAAAAAAGATTTATATTGAAGTAACATTATGAAGTTATATTTTATACAAAATAAGTTAATTTAAGGAATTAATACTAAGCATTCGTAAAATAAAGTAAAATAAATAAAAAAAATAAAACATATCATTAAATATTACAAAAAAACCCAAACACACTCAAATACAAATTTACAAATATGTACATATATATCTTTTTTACAAATTTTCCTTATCACTCTCGTTGTCAGACTCCAATTCTGAGTCAGCATCCAGATTGGATATATCCAAAAATTCGAACTCAGTTTCCTGAAATTGAATTAAGTCGAGAGTTTCAGCAAAAAAGCTCTGCTTTTTCTTGGCATCTAACTTAGGCCTTTGTGCACTTAGCAAAGGGTCCGAAGAAACAACAAGCATATTTAAAATGTCTTGATTGGAATCCTGCCTGCTTCTTTTCCGCGAATGATGTTCTCGAAACCTCCTAAAATCTTTGTTTCGAGACTCTGAGGCTTCTTCCGAGAGAGTCCCAATCGGCACAATATTATTTTTCTCGATTATGTCAGCCCCATGGATTAGTAACTTATGAACGGTTGACGACATGTAGAACCAGTCGTATAGTAATACGTACTTTTCTGCTGTTTTGCGAGCATAATCTCTAAATTTTATTATATCGATCTGCTCTCCAGATGTAATTGCTTGTAAAATTACAGCAAATCTTTTGATGAGGTCTTCATCCAAACCGGTTATAGCTGCGGTTTTATTAGAAAACTCAAAGAATTTTCTTGCAGTATTCCCGTCATTGGTGGTTCCCGAGCCTTGTTTTACTATATCAATCAACAGATTGAGCTGATCTTTGAATTTATTTTGAATTATTTTCTTTCTTGTCTGTAGCATTTCTTTGTGCTCATCACTTCTCGCTGCCCACCGTTTGAAGTCCAGTTTGTATGCAATGTGTAACAGACATTCCATACAATTTATACGGGCGTGTAGGGATGACAAGCCAAACTCATACAGGTCCGAACACACAATTTTTGATGTTACAGCATCTAAGCGGTTCATTTCTGTAGGCTTTGCTAAGCACAGGTAGCACGATGCATTTGATCTAGCTTCAGAAAGGTAAGTACAGACTTTAGCGTCGATCATCGTCATCATTAGTTGATGAGTCACCCTATTATTATTATTGCACTCTGTGGGGATAAGGGCCTCAATTTCTTCATCCATTTGTTTTTTCAGCCCAAGGACAACTGCTTCACTCTCCTTTACAAAAGTAAACTGAACTGGACGACAATACAAAACTGAGCATGGTTTTGGGTTCGTCCATAAAATGTTGTCTCCATCTGTCAGTTTTAGTGGCACCAAGGAGGTCATGAAAATGCTTGAATCATCTTCCTCACCCTCAATTTTCTGCTTGTATCGGCTTTGGTTAGAAGCACCGTCAAATCCCCACTTGGATATCAGCTTCAACTGCTTGTTATGCTCTTCGTTAGAAAGGCTTTGAAGGATTCTTGTAACCGTGATATCAAGTAAAGCTTGAAGTGTAATCCTAGCCGATGAATCAGTAACTGTCACTGATTGCTTCGGAGGGTAGCAATCAAGCTTAGTTTGTTGCACTTTATAGTAAGATGGATAAATATCTTTAGCACCTTCTCGAATGGCAGCCTCACGCAACGTAATATATTGCCACTTTGAGAGTTTTAGCGAAAGAAGCAATCCAAGCGCCTTTTCTGGCGTAAATATGATTGTTTTCGCTGGTTTCTTAAGCGTTTCATTTAATTTAGCGGCTGCTTCAGGATTTTTCATCATGTATTCGATGACAGAGGCGATATCTCCATGCCCTTCTTCTTTTAAACGTGCTGCAGCTGCATATGCCAATTCACTGGAACCTTCGCCTGTGTGTTCATCAGATCTTCTCTTTTTTTGTTTACTTCCCAGGTCTTCGAATGGTTTACGGGATCTTTTCGTCATTGTTCCAATGGACGTTGATGTCGACGGTTCTGGAGAGACTGAGGGCGCTCTTGGTATCTCATCAACACTTGGTTCTTGATTAACTAAAGTTTGCACAAAACTCGGCCAATCAATATTTGCTCCCAACCAATTCTCGTACTTTCTCCTGAAATTATCAAGGAATCGGTTGGATTTCCCCCACCTTTGTAAAGCGGCTCGCGTAAATCTCCGACAAAATTCTTTGAGAACAACATAATCTTCGTCAGACAGGCAATCGCCTATGCGGGATACAACTGCACTAAACAATACTTCATGATCAAATGAAGTACTCTCACTTCGTAGAAGAACAAACAAGTCTAAATTGGTGATTAAACTTTCCATTTTAAGATTTTATAGTCGCAGATTTAGTGTTAGCAGTTATACAGTTGTGAACAAATTAAATTATAAAACAAAACTTTAGCCCTTTTATTGCAAAACGACAATAATTAGGTAACTACCCTCATTAGTTATCTCCTCATTAGCTAATGAAAATCTATAATTGTCACTAACTATTCTTAGAACTCATAGCACTGCTAATTAACAAATTAGCTTACTTATCAGGAAATGTTAAATATAATCCATTGTCGTGAGATATTGAAAATCATTAAATCACCTATTAAGACTCATTAGAAGACAATTGGTAATTTGGTTGTATGAAAAGTTTTAAAACTCATTTTGTGCTGATAGGCCAGTCAAATTAGGGTTTCACCTCGGAATGAAAGATAATAAGCTGAAAATTGGTATGAGCCTGTGTCTTGTCGTTCTAAATGTTGTCTCAAAAGTCACAATTGTTATCGTGTCCGCGTCTTGAGATATTTGAGGTCAAAGGTCACAAGAATCGGTTTTTCGCAAATATCTCGTTTTCTATTGCTTAATGAAATTTGCACCTTTTACAAAAAATGTGGAGTATAAAATTCTCCACAACTTGTACCTTAACTTTTTTTTCATACGATCAACCGTTTTTGCGGTAGACCGCGAAGAGTGCGCCGCGTACAGTCATTGTATGGCCTAATGCAAGGACAAGCGTGAGTTACGGTTATCAGTTCGTTGAATTAAGTTAGTTATTTACTAAAAAAATATAATTGTTAAACAATGCTCATTTTTGATGTACACGACAGTAAGGGAACATAATTACATACCTTTACATAATATATTTATTATACATACAAATATTTATTTCATTTATTGAAATGTATGTTGTTGTCGCTGGAAAATCCTCATCATCGGTCATACTCATCTCCAAACCTTCCAAAACTTCAGGATCGTATGCGCTTTATCGGGATTATTTGGATGTAGTAAAGAAGCGTTGAGGCAAGCTTGTCCATTGCACTGGCCACAAGCTAATAAACATAGTAGCCCTGCTTTTTTGCATCCACAGCGGGAAGCACAACCGTGTTTGCAATTACAAAATATTATTTTTAGTAGTTCGGCTTGCGCTGGAGGCAATAATGTTTTTATGGACTCCAGGATTTCATCTATGTTTCGCCAATTGGGGCAAAACATGTTGAAACACCCTTTATTTTTCACTTTCTTACCTACATTTGCATTTATATGTATAATGTTACATTACACATGTTTACACAAATAAATATATCTTAAGTCCTTCCCTAACCACGTTTGAATTTGGTAGTAGACTCGATTTATGTGTTGTTGAGCTGCTGCACTTGTTGGTTGAAGTATTTATAACTGTACTGGTTTATATAATTTAATTAATTATATGAATTGCGTGTAGCGTAAATGATCAATGTCGTCTTCAGGTTTTGGAGCATTATATAATGCCAACAAGATACGCACTCCATTTTCATATAATGTTTGTATGGGGAAGTTTTCGTGTTGTAATGCTTCCACCAATTTATCCAATTGGGATTTTTCTTTGACAATGAATTGAACATTTTCCAGCGACAATAAGAAGACAACGAAGAAGATGAAGATAACTTCCATTTACAATTTTATTTGTAATTAAAATCAACAAAAAATCTTTTAACCTTTCAACGACCAACCGACAGCCGGCTGTCGGGCTGCTATTATCTTTCTATTGTGTCTCAAATCACGTGTGTTCGAAGGATTAATACTTGAACACACATTTCAATATAATTATATATATTTAATGATAAATAAATATATGTATAAAGTATGTTCCTTTACTATTGTTTTAGCTCAAAATATAACTAAAACATACATTTCAGAATATATACTATAGTTAAATAGGAATATTTAAATGTAAAATTATATTTAAATTATATTTTTTTAGTAAATAACTAACTTAATTCAACGAACTGATAACCGTAACTCACGCTTGTCCTTGCATTGGGCTTACAATGACTGTACGCGGCGCACTCTTCGCGGTCTACCGCAAAAACGGTTGATCGTATGAAAAAAAAGTTAAGGTACAAGTTGTGGAGAATTTTATACTCCACATTTTTTGTAAAATTTGCAAATCTCAATAGTCAATAGAAAACGAGATATTTGCGAAAAACCGATTTTTGTGACCTTTGACCTCCAATATCTCAAGACGCGGACACGATATCACTTGTGACTTTTGAGACAACATTTAGAATAACGAGACAAAGGCTCATACCAATTTTCAGCTTATTATCTTTCATTCCGAGGTTTACCCCATTTTTTACCTAATTTGACTGGGCTATGATAAATATCTAGCTCAAACATAGTTGGCTACGTGTGGGTGTACTATAAACCTCTGCCAACTCCTTCGGAAATATAGGAGTGATGCTATTTTATGTTATGTGTAGTTAAAAGTCCGTGTTCTTCAACATAAACACCAAAAGGAATCGTTTCATACGTAAAAACAAATAAAAATATTTTGACGATTTTTAAAAAAAAAACGGCAATAAATTTTTCGTCCAATTGCCAACCAAAAAATCATAAATAATTAGCACTATGACCATCTCCAAGGATATTACGGTTAAAAAAAAAAAAAAAAAAAAAAGTTACAAAACCTTGGGTCTGTTTATGGTGAGGGTTGGTTTATGGAAACAACATCACTGACTTAACACTTCACTTTAATTCCGGTTACAAGTTTATACCATAGGTGCGTTGCTCAAATTACAATAAAAATCCAAATACCTTATACTATTCGTGGTAACGAAACCATAGCGTGCTTTTAAATGACATACCGCCATCTAGGGAAGCAATCGGTACTACTTATTTAACACTATTTCGTGAACGCGCTATGACTTCGCTTTCCAGCTCAGACATCCCGCCCACCAAGGACATATTGCCAATGTCCTTTAACACCGCCCACCGTGACATAACAATTTAAATTTGTTGGGCTTATGGTGTCTCAATATAATTGGTGGGAAACTTAAATTATTTAACAACAATAGGTCAATAAACACAAAAAATAAAACAGCATAAAATGTAAAAGAATAAAGTTACAAAATTAGGTCACTTACACAGAAAGCACACACAATTCAGAAGTCCGTCTTTCTATAGATTACGACTGTGTGCATAACTTTACGACACTGGTAACACCATCCGATCTCGGATGTTTCTTTTTGACCCTATCTAATAACCACTTGCCATGTGGCAAATTATTCTCTTTTATTTTTAAAATGTTACCAACAGATGTTTCTGCTTTCAACTTCCGAAACCTTTTTGGCATTCCATCAGCATCCAGTCTTGAATGCATGACGAAAACATGTGAGGGATAACTATTACTAGTACGATCCAATACATAAGTGCCCGACAAGATCCATCCCAACGTGGTGTCTTGCGCCAAGAGAGTTCCATCTGGATTTCTCTTTATGCCTCCTTTGATGATTTGACTATAAACCTCAGCACCTAACAATATATCAACTTTATTAGGTCTGTAGTATTCTGGGTCAGCCAAATCATCATTAGACAAGCCCACAAAGTCAATTTTAGCTACTTTTGTAGCTGGAAGAAAAGCCGTGACTGATTTCAGGACGAGCGCGTTAACTGTAAATTGCACTGTTGGATCTTTTTTAGACCTCACTTTAAGGACTACGGTGGCTTTAGCCATAGTTCTTTTGTCCCCACCTACGCCAATCACAGTTTGCCTTACTGGCGTTTTATTTAAACCCAAAAATTTGGCCGTGGATTCTGATACGAAAGAACCCTGTGATCCTTGGTCCAGCAAGGCCCTCGCTACTCGAAAGGATCCGTCTTTTGACTCCGCTTGAACTAAAGCGGTAGGCAATAAAACGGTTTTCTGTCCGGTTCCTGACGAGAAGCATGATACGAGTGGCTTGTCCGACCCCTCCGCTTGCGCGGCAATATCAAATTTCCTAGTATTTCTACTAGCCTCCTTCATCTTTGTTGATGAGGTTTCCGCGTGAGAATCATCACTATCCTCACCAGTAACAAACCCAGAAGCACCTGTTGGGTGCAATAAAGTATGGTGGCGGCGTTTGCACACCTGGCATTTAAAAGTGTTCTTACAATTTTTGGCAGAGTGGTTATCATATAAACAAATAAAACACAAATTATGTTCCTGAGCGAAATTACGTCGAGTATCATTCGATTCCTTAGCGAATTTTGGGCATGAAATTATTTTGTGATCGGCTGAGCAAAATATACATGACACTAACTTTTTCATATCATGAACAGATTGAGTTCCCTTTGGGTGTGGATGTTCATCTTTATGGTCCAAGTTATCTAAATTTTCTAATCCTCTAAAACGACTATTCAAATATTCCGAAAATTGTTCAAAAGTAGGTAATTTATCACTTGGCTCTGAAGCCGCTTTGAGTTCCCAAGCTTTCCTAGTCTCTCTATCTAACTTACCACTAATAATGTGAATCACAATAAGATCCCATGATGAGACATCCACTCCTAAGTTAGCAATAGACTCTAAACACTCTGAAGTTGTAGTCACAAGCCGTTTAATTTCAAAGGCTGATTCAGGGGTTAAAGATTTTTGATTTAGTAATCTTTTAATTATACTATTTGCAATAAATCTTTTATTGTTATACATTTTTTCTAGTTTCGACCACGCAATTGTATAGTTGTCGCCTGTTACATTTATATTTCGCAACAACTGCTCAGCTTCGCCAGTTAAGTGCCCCTTTAAATAAAAGAAACGTTGTGCATCGTCTAAAGACTTGTTCTCGTGTATCAAACCTATAAATAAATCCCTGAACGTTTGCCACTCCGAATAGTTTCCCGAAAACGAAGGAATTTTTATTTCCGGTAACTTAACTCTATTAGTTTTAGACTCCGCAGAATAAAACGAATCACTTAAATTTCTCGTGCCTAACATTTCTTTTAATTCGCTCTTAAACTCGACATAAAATTCTTCAACTTCATCATACAGATTATTTTTAAAATAGGTTGAGTTCGCTAATTCAGCCTTTTTTACAGTGCGTAATATTTCTCTGTGAGTGGACGTAAATGATTTCCATAATTGTTCCAAGTTTTCTAATCGAGTTTCTAAGTATGGAGTATTTATCCTCTCTTTAGGAGCTTTCTTTAAATTTACTCTAGCTCTGTGCATTTTAGCACTGATGTCATCTTGTATATTGACCAAATACTCCATTTTTTAACAATTATTGCAGAACTCAATCAAACGCAAGCAAAGTGAGAAAAAACAAGAACTTAAATTGGTTGTATAAAAATCTAAAAAAATTACAAGTGTTTTTGTACTAATTAATTGAGTCCAAAATCGGGCATGGATTCCCCGTAGTAACCAATATTCACTTAAATTAACACAAGTCTAAACTACTATTACAACTGTCTAAGTTAATTAGCTACTGAATTTAAAGTTCAATATTCTATACACTTTCTTGAACCATTAAAGTTAAATTCTTCCTAGTAATAAGGTTGAAAATGTACTCACAGTTTTATCACCAATTCACTCACACACACACTGATTTTTACGCCGCACTCCTGGCGCCCTCTAGCGGCTGCTCCGCGAACTCTTCTGCCTGGTTCCTCTTCCTCCACGCAACGTCGCTCCTCCGGCACCCAGCCGGATCCTCTACCTCGGACGTCACCGCTGACTCCTCGCTGTAGGGATGCTCTGGACAGCAATCCACTGCCCAGTACTAACGACGATGCGGGGGTGATAATCACCACCACCGCTGATGACTACCACAAAAACACTTCACACACCAATCCGGCTCGAAGGACCATGAACAAAACCTTGGGTCTGTTTATGGTGAGGGTTGGTTTATGGAAACAACATCACTGACTTGACACTTCACTTTAATTCCGGTTACAAGTTTATACCATAGGTGCGTTGCTCAAATTACAATAAAAATCCAAATACTAAGGTATTTGGATTTTTATTTTATTTTATTACTATTCGTGGTAACGAAACCATAGCGTGCTTTTAAATGACATACCGCCATCTAGGGAAGCAATCGGTACTACTTATTTAACACTATTTCGTGAACGCGCTATGACTTCGCTTTCCAGCTCAGACAATGCCGTTTAGGAGATAATTCGATTTTTCATACTAGCTTCATACAAATTTTTCGTAAAAAAATTATATTTCCTTCGTTTTTGTGTAGAATTAACTCGGGTGTCATTTTTGTACATAGTAATGACTAATAGAAGCGATATCCGGCATAAAAACAAGCACTTGCAAATTGAAATCCCTAAGTCTATGAAAGCCGATTTTCAGCCCACCGTGCGACGCTGGCGGCGGCCGCTGCCATTCCGGTGTGACTCGGGCCTAATTTCAATGATTCGTCCCTCCCGATTTACCCCTCAGTCAGCAGAGTGTCGTAGTTTGTTGCCGTTTCAGAACGTATTGAAAGAAGACAATTTTTCAAGGGTGCGTTCCGAAAAGGGTAAGAATTACACGGAGTAGTGCGAAAGTTACTCTAGAGCGTTCCGAAATGAGCCGAGTGAAACCGAGGGTAACCGAACAATTGCTCGACAGCTACCCGAGCAGTATTTTGGAACGCTTTCGGTAGAGTAATTTTCACACTGACAAGTGCGATTTCTCACCCTTGGCTGAGCGTCGTTAAAAATTACCTGACATTATGTCAAAATCATATAGGCGCCAATGTTGAAGTTTGATGTTGAAGAATGGATTTACTAAAGTAGAAACTAACAGGTAGTACTTATTTATTTGCAAAATATGCTTAAGAACACAATTTTCCTTCTTTGCAATAGAGATAAAAGGTTATGTTGACAGTGTCATCATACGATCCTAACCATCATGACCCTAACCCGTTCCAAAACAGTAAATCGCTTTGTAGCGTTCAAAAACAGTATAGCCGTTCTCTTTCTTTTGTTGTTTCTATCTCTTTTTAATTTTCGAGTGAATTATTCGCACGTTTTGGAACGCACCTCAAGTCAAGAGGATTTTGACATTAAAAGTTTGACAGGATAAAGCGCGGGAAATTTCGGTTTGACCGGGTGAATTTTCTTTTGGCAATTTTTTAAAATTAATTTTTAGTATTAATAGGTTCAGTTAAGGTTGTTATGTAAATATATTTTCTTTGTAGTGTATATATAATATATTAGTGTATATTTTTCCTGATCTTTGGTAAGTTTTTTTAAATATTCATAAAATAGTTCGACAGGAATCCCGGGTCGTATGAACGACCCGCCTATTGTTGATGTGGGGGATTTAGGCCCTGGCTTAAGTCCCCCCCGTTAGTAATTATGTTACAATTTCATCAAATGCGATGAGTGGCATGGACACAGATGTGTCTGTAGCCACACAAAGTGGAAGGGAAACTGATGCGTCGACCTCGGAAAAAGTTAGTGCATTAAAGCGTAAGCGACGTTCACATAAGTTAAAAAAGGTTTGCAAGCATTGCAACAAAACCAAAAGAAGTAGACAGGGAGTGATCATTGAGGGTGCCTCTTCTGTGGACATAGATTGCGCATGTGTTTCCGGCTCAGAAGTAGATAATGTTAATTCCAAATCTGATGTGACTCTAAACAATAACCATGCAAATGTTCCTACTTTGCAATCCAATCCACCTGCAACACAAACTGGCCAACCAGTTGGTGTAGGTAGGAAGGAGTACCAGGCCTCTGATGTAGGGCCTTACATTGTTCATGTTCAGCGTATTACCGACACTGAAAACAGTGGCACCATTCTGCACCCTATAGCATTTGGAAATTTCCTTAAAAATAGTAAATTTGAAAATATTGTTCCTGGTAGTGTCAAGAGAATTGGTAGAAATAAATGTGTTGTAGCTTTTACAAACCCTTTGGCTGCTAATTCATTTATTAGTAGTAGCTTAGTGCCTCTGAATAAATTTAAAGCATTTCTACCCTCCTTTAATGTCACTCGTATGGGCTTGGTTCGGGGCATTCCGTCTGAATGGAGTGTGGAAGAAATTAAAGAAAATGTATCAACTCCCATAGGTACTGGTGAAATATTGAAAGTTAGGCGCCTCAACTATAAAGTTCAAGTAAATGGATCATATACATGGAAACCATCACAAACTGTTGTATTAACATTTGATGGTCAAGCTCTTCCTAAGAGAATTTATGTATGTTATAATGCACTACCCGTTGAGACATATGTGTATCCCACCATACAATGCTTCCGCTGCTGCCGTTATGGCCATACAAAAAATCAGTGCAGATCGGCTGCCCCGAGATGCTTTAAATGTGGACAAAATCACTTAGGTGAATCTTGTTTAGTAGAAGAAGATTCTGCATCTTGTGTTAATTGTTCTGGATTTCATTATGCTACAGATAAGACCTGCCCTGAGTTTCAGAGGCAAAAAAATATTAAACACACTATGGCTCATTCCTGTGTTTCCTATGCAGAAGCAAGTAAAATACACCCAGCTGCCTCAAAATCCTATGCTAATGTCCTCACTACTGTTGCATCTCATGATTCTCACACCAATAATAATTCATACTTCACTTCACAACCTATACCCTCAACTTCTTCATCATATAAAAAGACTGTTTTTCTTAAACCCCGCGCTCCACCCAAGTCAGTACAGGGTTATGACAGAGCAGCTCACAATGCCCTTGTTAGGGAGTTTCAACCCCCATCTTCTTTAGCGAATGGCTGTGCTTTGACTAAGGAATCCGATAACAAACAACAACAGAACGAGAATGAGCGGGTTGTTGATATTATCCTAGACCTTATCAAAATGTTACTAACTAAAAACAAATCATTTGAACCGTACGACGTGGAGCGGATAAGTAGTTTATTACTAAATAAAAACTTAAAAGATGGACACAATAGTTCAATGGAACTGCCGATCAGTAATACCTAAAAAAACTGACCTATATTACATATTAAATAAATTTAAACCTAATATTGTGGCATTATCCGAAACCTGGATTAAAAGTAATCAAATATTTGGTATTTCAGGTTATAATTGTGTACGCAATGACAGAGCTGACGGATATGGCGGTGTGGCCATATTAATTAAAAATAATACCACATTTTCTCGTATTTCTCTTCCTTCATGCTCTGATATTGATATTGTTGGAGTAATTGTTGATAATATTACTTACGTTTCAATTTACATTCCTACTGCTAATAACAATGCCTTGCAAGAACTTAGCAATATGTTGTCATCCCTTCGTAGGCCATTTTTAGTAATGGGCGATTTTAACTGTCACCATCAGTGCTGGGGAAGTGGTGAGACAAAAAGGGAGGGGATTCGTTTATTAGAAATTATAGACGATCATAATTTATGTATTATAAACACTGGCGAGCCTACTCGTAGAACTAATATAGGTGAAAGTGCTAGTGCAGTGGATTTATCTATATGCTCCCCTAGCTTGGCTTCATCCTTATCATGGTCTCGCTGCTCTTCTACCTTTGGAAGTGACCACTTTCCGTTGGTTATTACTTCCGCAGTAAAGTTTATTACAACACCTAAAAGACCCCCTAGATTAAAGTATAGACTGGGAAATGCAGACTGGAATAAATTTAAAACGCTTGTTGATGCTAAAATTGCTGAGCTCCCGCATATCACTCAAGGTGGAGAAAGTGATTGCTCGAAAGCTTTAGCGTTAAGTGTAGTAGAAGTAGCAGATAAAGTATTCCCTTTTAAAAAGTTTCCTTCTGATAAAATCCCCATGCCCCCATGGTGGGACTCATCGTGTTCTGATGCAGTTAGAAAACGAAAGGAAGCTGAGAAAAAATATGCTGAGGACATGTCAGATGAAAATTTGGTCGACCTCAGAAATATTATTAATGATACACGGATTTTTCTCAAAGATAAGAAACTTCAGGGGTGGAGGTCATTTTGTATGTCTCTGTCGCCCAGCACATGTCCATCAGAAGTTTGGCGCAGTATCAAAAGATTTAGAAAAGCCTTTAGTGATACTCCTTCCTTCACACAATTACCACAATCCCTTAATAACAGTTTTCTTGACAAGTTAGCACCCGCATCAGCTCCAGAGTACGACCAAATTTACCCTAATTCTACTTTGATAAACATTGATAATCATTCGTCTTTGAACGCACCCTTTTCATTGTATGAACTAAAAGGAGTAATATCATGCTTAAAAGACTCAGCCCCAGGAGAAGACGGTATTCCGTATTCGTTCTTCTCACATTTTAGTGATAATACATTATCATATTATTTACAAGTAATTAATTCTGTTATGGTTTCCGGGAATATTCCAGAAAACTGGCGTTCCCAGGAAATTTTGCCGATCCTCAAACCAAATAAAAATTCAAATGATATCCTATCATACCGACCTATTGCGCTATCTTCAGTTCTTACTAAAATTGCAGAGCACCTAGTTAAAAATCGTTTAGAGTGGTATATAGAAAACAAGCAATTACTAGCAGCCAGTCAGTTCGGGTTCCGTAAAGGAAAAAGTACAACTGACAGCTTAAGTGTATTTACCACTGATCTTCGCATAGCCTTTTCAAAGAACGAGTCGGTTATTGGTGCATTTCTAGATATAACAGGAGCGTATGATAATGTACTTATATCTGTCCTTAAACGCAAGCTAATTAACTTAAAAGTCCCTACTTTGCTTATACGGTTTATTATAAATTTATTATCAGTTAGATTTATTTCGCTTTTTTCCGGTGACACGAAAATAACAAGGACGGTGTTTAAAGGCCTTCCACAGGGATCAGTATTGTCACCTTTGCTTTATAATATTTATTCTTATGATCTAGAATCATCTCTACAAAAATCTGCCGATGTTTTACAAATATGCCGACGACCTTTTAATATATACTACTCACAATAACATCTCGGATGCATGTAATGCTTTGACCGTCTCCCTAAGTCTTTTACAGAAATGGTTACAACTTAATGGGTTAAGTCTTTCAATAGAAAAAAGTGCTGTGGTAGTTTTTTCAAGAAAACGCAATATTCCTTCTCCAACCGTTACTTACAACAATAAAAGCCTTCCTGTGAAAAATCATGTTAAATTTCTAGGATTAATATTAGATCATAAACTTTCTGGCAAACAACACTTTGACTTTGTGGTTAAAAAATGCGAACGCCAACTGAACGTTATGCGGTGTCTTACCGGAGTTTGGTGGGGGGCCCATCCTTTTAGTCTAAAACTGTTGTATAATGCAATAGTTCGAAGCATACTTGATTACGGAACTTTCCTTCTTGAAGGTGGTAACAGAAAGGGACTTAAAAAGTTAGACAGCATACAGTCTAAAGCTCTTCGAATAATTTCTGGAGCCATGAAATCAAGCCCATTAAATGCCTTGCAAGTTGAGGTAGGAGATCCTCCACTTCACCTCAGAAGGCAATATTTATCTGACCGATTTTTATTTAAATCAATGCAGTTTTCTAATCATTTACTTCATTCAAAACTATTAAAACTGGATGATCTTATACAAATTTCATCCTATTGGCGGCACAAAGATGTTCCTTGTTTAGTTAAAAGTCTCCGGAAGTTTAATTCTATACCAGCGAGTGTACATAGGTCACCTACTCTTGCTTTATTTGAGTGCAAAACATTTGAACCTTTACTTGTCTCACCTGTAGTGCATTATAATCTCGGGGTAAAAAAAAGTGATATAGGAGCTAACATAAAGTTTAATGCTACCGTTGGTGAAAACTGGATAGACTGTCATTATATTATTACAGACTCATCAAAGACCAGGTCTAGTTGTGTGGGAGTTGGTATATTTCATACTCAGTATAAAGTTATTCAGATGGTAAAACTTCCTCCTGAGACTTCAGTTTTCACTGGAGAATGCTTTGGTCTGCTCAAGGCATTAGAGTATGTTTTGATCGCAAAACTTAAAAATGTTTTAATATTATGTGACTCGAAAAGTGCGTTACAAACTATCGAAAAGTTTACATTTAAAATGAAGCCATTTTACCCCATTGTATTTGATATACGAAAACAGTTACATACATGTATTCTGAAAAACTATACGGTACAATTTGCTTGGATTCCAAGTCACTCTGGTATTCAAGGAAACGAAAAAGCTGATCAATTAGCCAAACAAGCAGTGCAGAATGGTGACATATTTCCTTATAAAAATTTCTGCCATGATCTTGTTAGCTTGCCTAAAGATTATCTTCGGCATTCCTGGGATCTTCTTTGGAGTGAAAGCTCTCAAGTAAAGGGCAAGGCTTATGCCTCAATCCAACCCTCGGTTCCAGTTAAACCATGGTTTTTTAAAATAAAAGGTTCTAAACTCATTACAAGCATGATAATTCGTATGCGGCTTGGCCACGTTTGTACTCCTTCCCACCTTGCTAAGTTGCATATTGTGGATAGTAATCTTTGCGAGTGTGGAGAGGATGTTGGAACTTTAGATCACATATTCTTCTCCTGTTCCCGTCATGATCGTTCTTCCTTCCTCCGTTCAATTGTTTCCCAAAATGTTCCCCTTCCTACTTGCATTTCTTGTTTAGTAATGAATCCCATAGAATATTTTAACTTAATATCTGCATTCTGTTTAAAAAATGATATAAAAATTTAGTTTGTGTATATTTATTTATAATTTTTTTATCTATATTTTTAATTTTAATACTTCCTTTCCTGAACCTTACAAAATTTCCGTTCCTTTCCGATATTTTCCGACAAAAATATTTCCCTACCTTTTATTACCCGAAATTGGCACAAAGTTATAACTAGTGCCACACCAACAAAAAAAAAAAAAAAAAAAAAAAAAAGTTTGACAGTGACGTAAAAATAATATATATAACCTAAAATAACCTAGGTTAATACTAATCTGTTTTGCTTTCTAAATATACAATTTTATGAACCATGTCTGCAGCTAAAAGAGTGCAGGTAACTATTTTTTAACATCTTTATGTAAACTTTAGCCACTATTTCAATAATAAACAATAGTTTTCGAAGAATGGGTTAGACAAACATAACCTAATAACAAAAACAACTTTATTTTCAGCAATGGGCCACTTTCGCTCGCACTTGGCACGTATTTGACTGCAAATGGCAAGATCCTTATGAATCTGCTAACATTATTAAGAAATACCTAATGGGTTTACATAAACCGATATATCATCCAATGAATGATTGTGGGGACGTTGTGGTGTGTATCAATAGCCGAGAAATCGCGTTGAGAGGCGATGAATGGCGTAAAAGAGCTTACTTCCACCACACTGGATATCCTGGTGGAGCCTCATGGACGTTAGCATGGGAACTACATAATAAGGACCCGACAATGGTAAACAAATGATATACTTTATTTATATCATACTTCACTTTTCTTTATTCTGTCCCCCGCGTTTCACACGCAGAATTGATCACTACTTCAAGATGCTATATAATAGACTAGCCTTTTTTGATAAATGGGCTATCCAACACAAATGAACTTTTGAAATGGACTTGAGTTCCTGAGATTAGTGCATTCGATAGCTGGGTAATATTAATTTTAAACTACTAATCAGTGTCACCCATGTTGAGTAGCATTTCTAAGATTTGTGTGTTCAACAATCAAACTATTTAATAAATTATATGAAGTGAAGAAACAAACATGACGATTAACATAACGAAACTGTGATGTTTAACATGTTCACTTTCAATCAGTAACAATGAGAGTTTCAGATAAAAACTTGCCACTTTTTGTGACTCTAGGGGAGTCTTGTGAATACATTGACTGATAATAACCTTTATTTCCTTTTCAGATCATCAAAAAAGCAGTATACAGAGCAATGAAAGGCAACCTACAAAGACGCCACACTATGGAGAGACTCTTCATATATCCCGGTGAAGCAGTACCCGAAGATGTGTTGCAAAACGTAACCAACCAGATCCGTCAGACACGACTTGTACCAACCAGGCTTGATCACATACCAGAAGAAGTAACTAAGACTTATCCCAAAGTAATGGATTATCCTGAAGATTATGTACTGAAATAAACTGTGTTAGATGCTATGTGAATATGTATAAGTAGATAAGATTAGATTTATAATAAATTAATGAGGTTGAACAAGATATCTTTTTTTTTAATTGGAACATCTGCCCTCTGTGATTTTACCATAGTCTTCATTCCCGTGGGATTTTATGGGATAAAAACTATCCTATATCAAAATCCATTTAGCTGAATCAGTTTAATAGTTCCGGCGTGAAAGCGTAACAGACAGAGTTACTTTCGCATGAATAACATTAACATGGACAGCAATTCTTAATCACCTAAACTAATTTTATAGAATCCCATATAATACACCATTTTTTTTTAACATCTATTGAAAAATACAAGTAGCTTGTATGAAGGAAGAGTTGCAGCCTAGGCTATATGCCAAAAAAAAAACGCGCGGACCAAAAAAAAATCTTAGACAGTTATTACAAAACGCGCGGACCAATAAAAAAAAATCTTAAGTTATTACAAAACGCGCGAAATACATTCTATCTTCGTAATTGTTTACACAAACACGATTTTATAATTTAAAAAAGAGCCCGACGAACTGAGAACCTCCTCCTTTTTCTTGAAGTCTGTTTAAGTCTGTTAAAAATATCAGGTGCAAGGAGTATGAAATTAAGAGCCTTTTTCTCAAGCGAAGAACATAGATGTATATAATAGGTAATAACCGTACATACCTACTTATTGTTATTCCTTAAGGCGCGGTAAGTAGCTATTCGCGGTGGTGCATCGAATTAATAGAAATAAGGTCGAAAATATTTTGGCAAATCCGCAAAAATGTAAGTAATTTTGCAGTTTTAATTGAAAATTTAAAATAAAAAAATACAGTTCTGTGGTTTAAAATTTTTAGATATGTCTTTAGTTTATAAAATTTTCTTTGTTATAGATATAAAAAATATGATGGTTGACGCTGAAAAAATTGAGAATTTCGAGACGATAACTTTTTTTCGTGGTCTTTTTGAACATTTTCGTAGTACTAGACCACATTTGTAAATTGTTTTTGTGTAAGGCTTGTCTTTTCTTTATATATTAAACTATTTTTTTCTGGCTTGTGGTTTGTAAAGATACGGCTAACTTTGCGACGAAAATCTAGACCTTTACAAGGTGTTCGCTATGGACAGCGCCTTAAGTTACCTATTTTCTCAGAGGTAATATTTTTTTAAAGCTATAAATAATAAGGTCAATCATCACCTACCTTAACATTGACGGGCCTGTTGGTCTAGTGGTCAGTGACCCTGACTGCTAAGCCAGAGATCGTGGGTTCGATTCCCATCCAGGACAAACTTTGTGTGATGAGCATGACTGTTTGTTCTGTGTCTGGGTGTTAGTCATCTATAAAATGTATGTATTTATAAATTATATAAGTATCAAAGTATGTATATCAGTTATCTGTTTACCATAACACACAAGCTCTGCTTAGCTTAGGATCAGATGACCGTGTGTGAAATTGTCCCAAGACATTTATATTTATTTATTTACCTTATTATTTTGTAGCTTTTAGTACATTATTCTATGTCATCAACATCTTTTATTTTTCTAGGTAGGTATATAAGTCATCACACTACCCTCCTCATTTTTTTTTTGGTGAGTGGGAAATCATTCAATTAATGCTCCCGTCCTGGATGCGGCGGGAGGGCGTGTCAGACTCTTACTGACTAAAACCCACTCATGTTCCTTCGATTGCCCTTTATGTTCCAGGGTCACGGTATCTATATTATAAACATTCCGCAACCGCACTACCCTCCTCATCAAACTATGCTTCGATCAGGTGCAAAAATGAAATCATGAGGTGCGTAAAATTTCTATCAGCAATCCGTCCATAGGCAATTTACACATTATCTTCAGCCCCCTTACCATGACGTTTAAAGTAAGATTGTTTTATTCCTGTTCAGGAGTGTGCAAGTGACAGCGTTAGACACGTTGTCTAGCGCCGTCTCTTTCCCACTGAAAGTAATATCAAAGTAATACTGCTTATAAGAGCTTGTGGTACACCCCTGGTTATGCTGCGTCCTAAGATTTTATTACAAACGAATAACATTACCCTCCTTCTGAGTCGGACAAAAAGTGAGAGTTTGACTTAAGTAGGTACTTTCATACTTTGAATCCTCTACGTTATGATTTCAGAAAACATAATCGCTTCTAAAATTGTTATTTGAGTACCATTTTTCACTAAATAATAATCTGCTATTTCAGTAATACAGTTTGATATTTGAAATAAATAAAGCAAGAAACGCTTTCGGGTTTATAAAAATTAAATGCAATAAAAAAATCAGTAACTCCTATTTTTATAATCAATTTTAAATCGCAACTCAACCAATACTTACTTGGTACCCAGATTGACATTTTGAGTTAAAAATGTTCAAACCACTAGGTAGATAAATTAATAAAAAAATAAGGAATCTTAAGCAGTCCTACTTACTACTTATTATCTCGAAGTAATCAGTGCCTCTAACTTATCAATTAATGTATTAAAATTTGGTTTTTCCATTCAATTAGTTTAATTCTTATTATTAGGGTTTTATTAATTATCTAACGGCTTATCTTATCAAACACTTAGTCCAAAATCAGTGGTATTTCCTATTGTTGAATGGTAAACAAGTTGGGTGCTATGTATGTATGTCTACTTGTCTAGGTAGCAAGTGGTCAAAGGATCGCATTTGGGCTTCTTCGTCAGCAGTTCATCCTGTCTGGCGACTGGTTATAGTAAAAAAAAATCGTTGTAGCGGCGATTGGCGATATGTATATGTATATGAGAGACATTTTTTGAAAATTTCTACTTAGTAAATATTATTTCGGATATCAAATACTTATCCTCTGCTGTCTATCCCGTTTGTATCTTTTGCTCCCTAAAAAAGACAGCGAAAAAGGTAAATAAACTAGGTACCTAACGTAAATTAAATAACCAACCATGAATTATTTGGTATGTATTTTTATTGCTCTATTGAGGTCCTGATAAATTTTAAATTCATATTGGTGTTTAAACATTTATTTGTGAGATTTTGTTTAGAGAAAACAAAGATTGTGACACTTACACCTAGTTGCGGCTGACATAAAGGTTTAGTTTACAATTTTTACACGCAGCAAGGGGTTCTCGAAGATCTTACCGGGGAACCTGGGGACGTCAAATTCAGGTGCTTCTTCTACTACCTTCACAGCGGATACCTCTTCAGCGTTGTCGACGAAACGAACGGCGTCAGGAATAATCTCTTCAGCGATTTCTTCTTCAGCGGCTTCAATGTTCTCAGCAACATCTACGAACTTGACAGCCTCAGCGGCTACATCCTCGACAGCTTCCTCAGCGAAATCCACAAACTTCACGGCTTCAGGGATGATTTCCTCAACAGCGTCGGCGACAACATCCTCCTCAGCTTCAATGTTCTCAGCAACATCTACGAATTTGACTGCATCAGCGGGAACTTCCTCAACAGCTTCCTCCTCAGCGAAATCCACAAATTTCACGGCTTCGGGGATAATTTCGTCAACAGCGTCGGCGACAACATCCTCCTCAGCTTCGATGTTCTCAGCAACATCTACGAACTTGACTGCCTCACCAGCAACATCCTCGACGGCTTCCTCAGCGAAATCCACAAACTTTACGGCTTCAGGGATAATTTCCTCAACAGCGTCAGCGACAACATCCTCCTCAGCTTCGATGTTCTCAGCGACATCTACGAATTTGACAGCCTCAGCGGGAACTTCCTCAGCAAGATCTTCTGCGACTTCCAAGTTCTCAGCAACATCAACAAAGTGCACAGCATCAGGGACAATTTCCTCTGCAGCATCAGCGGCAATAATCTCTTCAGCTACATCTTCTTGTTCGTACACAGCGTATTCAACGACGTGGACGGTGTCTTCAGCCTCCTCCACTACCATAGCGTCGATAACTGCCTGAGGGATGAAGAGAGGAAGGAAGGAGACAGGTTCGAAGCCTCCTGCCGACAGCTCTTCGAATTCTGGCTGGGGAGCCTCGGGCATTACGACAGGCTGAACCAGAGGCGTGCCCCATGCCACTGAGACGAGCGCTAGTACGATGAGGAGCTTCATATTTGCTGAAAAAAAATGAAAAATATTTACTTATTTATTGCATTTCATACGTATTACATAGTCGGTATGTCAAGCAATCATGGATTCTGTCGGGCACAGTGAAATTAGGAGAGACGACGAGGGCTGAGTAGCAGTTCAAATTATTTTTAAATGTGTGTTTAATCCGGTGGTGTGTGTGTGTGTTTAATTGTGATGGTGTGTGGCAGTGTGGCCTTTTATTATTATTGTTGTATTGTATCTATTATTATACTTTAACAAAATAAAGGTACGTGCGCGTTAAATCCCGATTAACAGTGAAGTATTGTATCTATTAATCTAAGTTGTGTAACAGCTTAACGTATCGTTAGTTTTCGAAACAAAAAGTACTTATCTGTTACCAAATAGGGCAAAGTGTTTTAAGATTACTTGATTTCTATAGCTAAGGTAAGGTGATTTGTGGCACTTATTTCAATTAGTGATTATTACTTTGTTATAAAACTGTGGCAAAAAATGCCACTAATCTAAAGAATTTAGCAGTGTAAAAAAATACTTTTTCAAATAAATTTTAATCCAAATGTGCCCCGCACTTAGAATTTCTCCGGAATTATGGATACATTTATTTAGCTCTACTCAAACAACTTGACTTCATCTTTAAAACATTCAAATGTTTGTTCTGCCCGGAAATTGAACCGGGAACACGCCGCATAGCAGCCAACCACTCAGCCATTGCGCAACCATACACAGTAAAAAAAAAAACTTTAATTATGATAAACACTAATAGTTCTTTACTCATTCATCAAGACAAAAAGGCTAAAGATTAATTTGGTAATTCCCGACTGAGCAAACTTAGCAGATTAGTTATCAAAAGGAGCGGAAAATCCGTATACAAAACTATATAAAAATAAATAATAATTATTTAGGAAAAGAGTACTTACCCGTGTGTATAATTGTCCAACAAATAAACTATTGTTAATTACATTTACTGTTTTATATATATCTTTAGTTGTGCTTATCCTAATCTAAAGATAAGTGTATCAGGTGGATCCGATTTGTCCACGTTATGATTTTTTTCAATCAATGTATTATATTGTTCGTACTTAGTGACTAAACGATGCCATTCTTAATTAGTCAGACAGTTGATTATATATCTTTACAAAACAATACACTAACGTATCGTACCATCACCCGAGGGCATTTTGCTTAAAGATTTGGCTTTGTTTTTTTACGTTTGTAGACAAGAAAAATCCCTATTCAGTCGAACTTCAGTAAAATCAAGGATTCGTTCTATAACCGCGGAACACTGTAAGAATTCTTAAATAAGATGTTTAAAACGTATTCCTAATTTATTCGTTTTCCTCAAGGAGTTTAGGATGGTATTCTTCGAAATAGGAGGGAATACTTAATGGTAACTAAAAAAATGGGACGTATGGCAAAATGCTGATTGTAGACCTCGTAGGTTAGCCCAAAGTTGTTACCTATGTTATTTTTCTAAACCTTCGTGCCGCACTGCCCCACTGAAGACCATGGAGTGTCCCCCCTTCTTTCTAGCCCCTGTGTTAAGCAACTAAAATCAATCTTTCAGGAAATTCCAATTCTTTACGACATCTCATTGTCAATACCCTAAGGCTTTCAGCCATAAACATATAAATACTTACTTATTTCTAAAGCTATAAAAGTTATAAATCCTATTTCTGATTTATACCTAATCAGCTTACTAAATAAAGTGACTTATCAATATTTTACCTTAGAGATTATACAATACTCACCTATCTACTTACAATAATAAAAATCCCACATTATGTAGATATCGGGTTTTAATATCTGCGTTAATCAGTGTCTTGGAAAATCACAATTACAGTTCTGTCACTAAATATAGTTACAGATACTATGGACTTTGAGGTCGTCGTCGATGATCGCTAGACCCACCGCATCTTGCTGCTGACTGTAATAAACAAATTAGAGCATCGAGCTCAAAAGAGTCGGTTACATATATAAAAACATACAGATGAGTCACGTAAAATCCTATCAACAAGAGGACTAAGTGCGAAAAGCAAATCTCCCAGAGAAGGTCAATAAAGAAGTCATACAGGTGTAACTAACTAATCGTGTTAAAGTAAGAACGGTATAAAGGTCGATGTATTAGCTCGCTCCAAAATTCCACCAACTCTTGGCCCGCTCTGCGACTTTCGTTCTTCTTGTTCCCCCGGTCAACGCCTTTGATCATGGATTACATTTTGAGAGCTAGCTAAAGGTCCAGAGTTACTCTTGGCACCCACAGGATTGTCCAGGTGCCAGTATTACAAAAAATATATTCAGTTTTAATAAGCTTTCTATAAAATGTCTAAGTGATCAATCGGGAGATTACACAGAGTAAATTATACTATACTGAAAGGTATTTAGTTCGTATAACATTCGTACTTTTACGCAGTACTAATTAAAAAGGATGGCGGTAGCGGAGTTTTTTAACGTTATAATAACAAAAACCATATTTATCATTACCCACTTGACATAAGCGAATAAGGTATCTATCGGATCCTTGAAAATGAACCAGCATTAAAACTAGGATTTTTAGTACATATCTAATCTGCCTTATTAATCTTAGTCTCGGGCCACTTCAATTGGAGAAGATAACAATAGTGTAAATTGGAGAATCCCAAGCCGTCTTAATGAGTGTTGAATAATACTTTGTGCGTGGCAACGATTCATATTATTAATTGTTAAAGTAATATAATATTTTTTGCAATTATTAATATATACCTTTATAACAGTTCCGTTGAATTGTTAAGCTTATATTATTTTCAAACAAAGAGGCGATCGGTTAGGCCAAAAGTGTAAGGTCCACAAAGAAATATATTAAGTACATTATTGTTGCTTTTAATAATGAAAACAAAGTAACTAAAAGTATAGATCGATACAAAATAAAACAAAGAAATAAAGTTTTGAAATGTGGTAGAAAAGATTACCCATCTCCACTGAATGTTCACGAGCATGACGCGAAGATCATCGTAAAGGTCGAAACATATTTTTTGTGTTATTCAAATTCACTATCCTAAGAATAAACGGGAATAAAGCAAGCATTGAAATGGAAACCAACATTATATACTTTATTCATAATTATTCATCTCTTCCATTACACCAAATTACCACTAAAATATATTTGGCAATATAAAAAATAAGGAATACATTAGACTCGAATTTTTTTTTCAATCAGACTACCTAATATTCATATCTAAGGTAAATATTGTGTTACGGTCATAGTAATGAATTCGGACAGACGGGAATTTACAAGTTACGACAATAAACTACAACATAGATATAACGTAGGTAATAAAAATACCATAACAAACAAAATTTAGAAAACTCCTAATCGTACTATCAACTAATATAAAATCTCCAATTTATTACTTGACTGTAACGTATGCATAACCTTCCTTTTGGAATACAATTCTAATATGCAATATCTAGTATTCTTACATTAAGATAAAAAAAACAAATGACTATATAAAAATATACAAGAATGATAACAAATTCTTAAGAATTACGTTACGTGAAATCGAAGCGACGAGTGTTGGTTTGCGATGAAACTATATCTTTACCATAATTAAACTATGGAAAGAAAAATAACCCTACTTATGGGAGACTTGTGTGACAGGAACAAATGCAACTAAACGTTTAAAACGTTAATTCGACTTGGGCTAGCTTCAGAAGACAATAATCTTAATCTCTTTTCTCGCACATATATTTGAAATGTTAAGGCTGTTACATACATGCCAAACGGCACGAGCCGCCTGATTTTGCCGGGCATTTGTGCCAACAAAGGTTTAATTTTTGCGCTTGTGCGATATATCCGCGCCGGTTATAAGCCGCCCGGTGCACACTGCACAGCGCCTGTGTCAACTGACACTGTGTTTAGAAGTCTTTGTTTCGCACAACATAACGGAGTAGTTAGTGCTAAAATACAACATATTGGACGCCTTACTGTGCGAAAAGGCGGTTCTAATGAAAATCACGAGGCGCGAGACAAGGGGTAGCACAGTGAATACTGCTACGCCGCGTAGACTTTCAAAGAAAATACGGCTCAATGAGTTAAATGATCAAACAGCTTGCCCAAGCAGAAATACCGTTCCGCGCTCCGTCACGTTCACTTAAGCACTAAGTACCTTAAATTATTAAGCATTGTTTAGTATTAATATTGCCATAAAATAACGTAAAGGAGAGGTAGTTTAAAAGTGACAGCGTGACAAATAATATTTTCTTTTTTCGCTTGACATAGGTTCATCGCAAATAATAAGCAAAAATAATAACATTAAAACACAAATGAACATTTTCTTAAAGGTAATGTCGACAAAAAAGTTTAACACATCACATTTTCATCTCTATTATAGTAATAATTAATAATTGTATAAATAAATTGAAGCCCGACTGAAACTGAATACGTGTGCGAAGCAACAAATGCTAATTGTTCTTTCATTAGATCTTGGTTTAGATTCTTTAGATTATACTTATTATGTCTGTTTTGATAAGATAGGAAATAGTTTATATTGTGATGTTTTGGTTTGGGAATAATTTCAGATAGGGTTCTAAAGTCTTTGAGATACAAGCGAGCGACCCTACAATTTAGCTCAGCATTCCTAGGATTATTTAGATGTTCTAATTACTAAATTAATAATAAGATCATGACATCCAGATCCGAAATTTCATATCTGTAGCCCCCTGGATTGAATGCACGTGTTTTGTGTTGCCAGATAAATCTGACTAACTTACTGGCCGACCCCAAAAACTAAAAATCAATTGCAAAAATAAAATATTTAGACAGAGATAAACTTAGCACGTACTTTGGCTTAGATATCCTCTGTCTCTATCTTTTCATCGCAGTTTGACAGTTGTGCGAAAGAGACAGCAATATTGCTTGGCCGAAGCACTTGCTAAGCCTCGTTTAATTATCTCCTTATTCTATTAAGTCTAGAGTACAGTTTGTATTACCAAACGCCAATATTTAGCCAAGTGAAATCGCACCAATAAAGATTATATTCAAGTAATCCAAATATAATGGTGTTCTGTTCATTCAGTTTCCTCTCTAAATCTACACGAACATAATTCGAGAAAATTATTATTTATTCACAGTCCAGGCTTCAATTTCCACTATAACACAAAATGTATACATTTCACTTTATTATTTATACAAAAACGTTGAGATCGACTTGATGAACAAACGTTTTATTTGGACCTTTAAAAATCATCGTGTCTAGCGCAGACTGAGGCGTGCAATCTAAAATGAACTGTAACGTATTGAAAATAAGTCTTACATTTGTTTAATATAATAATAAACGGTACATGGACATGATACTCAAACAATTGAATTTTAGTATCAAATGTTCACGTGAAATCATATAACGTTAGTAAATGAATAAAAATGCCGATAAAAATGCATACAGAAAAAACTTGTTTATTTTAAAAATCTACAGAAACAATTTGGAATGTATTTTTTTTATTTGGCATTAAAATTCCGCTTATTTTAATCAGAAATTACTTATCTAACTACCAGATGACATTATTAATGTTTTACACTAGATTTACTTTCATTCGTATCGCTTTTACCGATATTTATGAAACCTATACTTGTCAAATTATAACACGTTATAAAATACAATTTTAACCTAAAGTCAATTACACTTTTAGGGTTTAATATAATCTATACATTATTAGATATTATAGTTATTATTTTATCTACGAAAACAAACATGTTTTTAAAATATTTGACGCTTTAGAAACCCCTGTGACGGGTAGAATTTATTTTAGCTATATTATTGACATGACCTGTTTTTATACAGAAGAAAATATTGACTATCCATGGCAATAATGATCGATCAGTAGAATCAGATGTAGTCTATCACCATATTTGATCTAAAATCAATTTTCACCATGAATCTATAATTATAGACGATGTAACTATTTAACTATTTCAAATTCTTCAACTTCAACTCTTCATTAATGGCATTTGCGGAAAACACACCACAATTCTGCCACGACCAAGTTTATTTTACAATCACAAACGAAGAAAGATATATAACAAAAATATATGCAATATGACTGCGATGGTCTCCTCCTTGTGAAGAGACCTTAAAACAAGATGTATTTTGACACTTTGGAAGTGACAGTGACAACAGTTTGTGTAGCCATAAACAAAGTGGTTCATAGACAAATCCTTTTTTAACTTGATCTACTTTCAAGGCGCTCCTGGTAAATCAACTGTCTTTAGTACACCATGTTTGAGGCGAAGTTTGGAAAAGAAACAATTTTGACAGTTGGTATACGCTCTCCATTCACCCTCTCACTGGTTTCTACTCTCGAATTCATCATTTAATACAAAACCCGAGCGAAAACTTCATATCGAGTTTTATACTACGCTCAAAACTCGCTTCGAATAAGGATAATCGTATATTGCACTAGCTATGAACCGTTTCGACTCCTTTAGCGGATGAAATTTCACAAACTGTCAAAAATTCAAGTTTGTAGGTATAACGGTTTCGGCTTTGAAAAAACAAGTTATGAAATATGTGTAGATATTGAGCAAAAGTAATCGGTATAGCTATCGATAACAGATCGGTTAAAAGAGATGACTAAAGCACAGCATGAATCTCGCTCATTCATTTACATTTCCACAAGTTTATTGATAACAATATATCGACACGGGCGTCATTACACATTGCTATGAGACCTACGAGCACAAGGGAGCAAGCGATACATTCCATCCTGCTTACACTTCGAGATTGTATCCATAGTTCTAGAGCGAAACAGTCATGAATAAACGAGAGGCTTTTCAGATCCGATATGATTCGGTCGGGTAGTGTAATATGGACTGTATGTAAGGTATGGTAAGGATTAGATTCATTTACTAACGTTAAGCGATGCTGGTCGTTACGTGGAGGGCGCGCGGGGTCGCCGTCACTCCGCGACTCATTTGATGGCTCGCGCCTCGGGCAGGAATGCGTCCCAGTAGCGGATTGCCTGCAATAATAATACAATATTATCAGTATTCGAAATTTCTCGGTTACAACAAGGATCTTGGAAGCTAGTTTGAAACCCCCATGCCTCTAAAAGTGGATAAAATCGTTGGTCTCAGGTATGATTCGGAGATGTTTTACAGTCGTTACGGGTAGTCAGAAGCCTCAAAGTCTGACAATTAGTGAATAATATCGTGTCACAGCATAAAGTGATTGTAAACGACTGATAGACGCATGTAAATTACTAGAAATCATCTGCATCTTCCTAGACTGAAAGTCAACCATTAATAGCAAAAAGGCTAAGAGATGGTGGTGTAAGTATTTCAACAAAATTATATTGGCAACACCAACAACCAGTGTTGCCACAAATGATTCTAGCTTTCAGAAGTTACAATTGACTATATTATAATAATATGTCTGTATTAATAGTATGGCGGAATTATAGTAGAGGAGACGTGGAAGATCGACCTTCACCGATCTGATAACCAGATGAGACGTATTTTTTATCAAATATAATTTATAAACAAATATGCCTATAATTACTTGCCTATCTCAAAGTGGTCATGGCTATTTTTAATTAAATTAACTTTAATCGTTTTATTTTCATCACTTTCATTCTTTTGATAACCAAATGAATTTCATTTCACTGTTAGTTTTTAACACACAGAATATGCCTCAGTAGGCGTGCCTACTCATTTCTGTGTATAGCTACCTGGCAAGCCGATGTGAACAGGTAACTCAATATAGGTGACTCCATCGTTCTGCTAACTTATCGAAAGTTATATCAAATTTTAGATTATTTTATTACAAAATCAGTCATATAGACTTGCCTGCAAAAAATCATTCTTAAAGTACTGTTGCCTAGCTAAAAACTTTTTTTTTTGACCACTTTGAGATAGGCAAGTAATTATAGGCATATTTGTTTATAAATTATATTTGATAAAAAATATGTCTCATCTGGTTATCAAATCGGTGAAGGTCGATCTTCACCGGCTCTTAGACTATTATCTCAATAAAAAATATATCTTGAATTAATTACTGATTTTTCTGGTTACATTAAATTACTTATCTACAATAAAATATCTCGTAACAAACCACAACAACTTCCATCAAAACTTAATACTAATAATTCTGCGGATCAGATTCGTCGGCTTCAGCCACGACCAGTTGAAACTGATCACGACGTCCAAGGTTCCTGAACCAACCTTTTCACCACCGCCATCATACTATACCACCGCTGTGCAATACTGCTGTGTAGGGATTAGTGATGGGCCGAATATGACTTGTACCGAATACGAACTTAAGCCAAACGTTCGGTAAAATTTTAAAATTCGGCTGAACTTCGTATATTTTTGGCGCGCTTTCTAGGGAGCGATAGGTCACAGCCTCACAGGACAAGCCGCAACTCGTTTGCCCGTCGTAAAAATATAGCTAGTTAGTAGACCTTAATTATTTCAATGTCCATGTCGTTAATAATAATTAAAAGTTAATTTGATTTTATAAAAAAGATTGTGGAGTGGTAACTATAATAGGGTATTACACTGTCTAAGAGAAAAAATCTAAAAATATATTATTGAGGCAGCTTATGCAAAAAGCAGCCGAACAGTGTTAGTTTTAGTTCATAAAACTAGAAAATATCTTTTTAAATTCAATTCAAAGTTTTTAGTTTTTTTTATCTGTTCTTGAACACAACGAAATACAGACCACAGACAGTGACAGCTGTCGACTGTCAACAGTGTCAACTAGACGTCACTATTTGTTTTGTTTATAACCTCGTAATACGATCTTTATTATAAAAATATACTTTTTCATGGAAGTTATTGTGAAAGATATTTAAGATGGCTAATGCACATAGGTACTTACATCTAAGTGATATTTACTAAAGTACAAACGGGTTTTTATGGTGTAATAGTTGAAATACTCTTCCCACAACTTTTAACTAAGTTTTTCTTAAAGAGTCACGGTCAAAATGGGCGTAAAACTAACAGCTTTAAAATATATTTTATGTGAAAGCTAATGACTATTACTTAATTTTATACTATGACGGCAATCACCCAAACAACCGGTGAGCAGAGATATTCAGTGATGTTCAAACGTATTTGTTATAGAATCCAAAACAAATGATTACCATTCCTAAATGATTTTCCACGTTTAACAGAGGAATGTATAGTGCTTCACGCTTTGGGAACTTATCATATGAAACTAGCAAAATCGTATGTCGCAGAACATTTCCGCGATGGTGTTTATTTAATTGAATTATATAGAGAGGAGTCATTAGATGATTTAAACAGATGTAATATTCTGCAAACTAATGTGTGGCATGTCAGATCGCGCATATATAATACTTACATTTTGATCGATAAAGATCAAATCGGTAGAAATGCGATAGTTGAGCATTACTCTACTTGCTTAACAGGCAGAAGAACAGTAGGAAGTTGTGCCCACATAGTTTCAGTTTTGTGGTTTTTAGGGTTAGGACGGCACGAGCCTTTCATTGCACCCGCAGAACATTTATTAGATGTTATAGTTGATGATAACCATTGATATTTAAATAAAAGGTATCAATATACAGTAGTTTTTAACAAATATGTGTGTTTTATTTAACCAATCTTTGGGATTTTTTTGCAGTCATACCTGGTCGATATTGGGGTTAACAAGTATTTAGGGGGTATTTAGAAGTACAATAAAGTAAATTACAACACATTTTATTTCTGTTGGTTTTACGCCCAGCTCTCATACAAAAATGCCCATGATCCTTTGAATCAGTTAATACTAGAATTCACAATTATTCCGATCTTTTCACACTTGTGTTGCATTCCGAAACGCACACTAACGGTAAGTCAACAGTAACTAATTTTTGAGATAAAAACAATAATAATGATGTAAAGTGTCACAGCGCATTTGTTTACTTACATGACGTAAGGACGTCATATCCCCAAAGCAAAACCACGCCCACGGCGTTTTCCGTTTTTGGAAATTTCCGCGCGAAATTTGAAAATACAATTTTTAAAAGCGTTTCTATGGTACTTGGCGTTTAAATAAAAATTTAGGATTTTTTTTTGTGGTTTCTTGAGCAGGAGTTATTTGAAATACTTAAAAAAAGAGTGTAATACCCTATTACAAAGGTTAATAAATGACTGATTCGATTATTAATTTTACTGTTTTTTTTTTTGAAAAAAAGAATAGATGAGTTAATTAAATCTTATCTTGGACCGAATGTCGAAGTTTGGTTCAAGCCATCGAAATTCGGTTAAACCGAATGTGAAACGAGTTTCGGCCCATTCCTAGTAGGGTTACATCGATAGTCAAGGATTATTTCAAGGTGGGGTGAAGGAGGTTGACTCCCCCAAACTTTCCCTCCTCATTGTCTAGGGTATATTACCTGTGCCTGATGCTTCATGTGTTCGTCGAGATAGCGCAACAACGCGGATCGCAGTTCTGTCAGACGTAGTTCATCCCACCGCTCTAGTTCTTTCTTTATGACGCGCGATATCGTGTCGAATTCTTGCTGACCACGCTCTACCTTGGCTTCCCACTGTGAACATTTTTTTAAAGTAAAACATTTTACCTTGAACAGCACTCTGGCGACGCAGACACGTGATTTTATGTGACTTTTGAGACTTTTGGAACGCCAAAATGAAAGTGTGTGCGAAAAATCTGCTTCTTATTGCAGGATTTATAGACTTAGTCCAGTCATTTGTCATATGTATGTATGGTTTTTTTATAGCAATACTACCTCAATAATCTCATTGGCAGCCTGTTCAATCTTCTCTGGCCGGTTGGCGAGCTCGGCCTTCGCTTTGTTCTCTCTCCGTTTCGTGAGCTGCATCTGAGCGTGCTGCCAGTTTTGGAACACCTGGAGATAAGGGTTTATTAGTAACATTGTTATATGGGTATAAAAACGTGGCAAATATCTGTTTACAGCACATTATACCCCTTATTAACCTTTCGACGACCAAGTGTCAGCCGGCTGTCGCCGGCTGACACTTGGTCGTTTAAACTGTTAACAATTAGATGAGAAGAAAAAAAAATTGCTTGAACTGAAAGAAAAACTAAATATTATAATTACCTTAACCCTCTCGTGGAACACATCTTTGATAGCGCCGATGAGGCCGAGGTAGTCTTTCACATGCTCGGCCAGCACGTAGAAGTCTGTGTTCGACTGCTCTAGCCGCAAGTGTTCTATCTGTGGAACAGACCAGTTATTGTTATTTACCTCTGTAAATATGACGTGACAAAATTAAATGCGTGGATTATGATTTCTTGATACTTTTTAATGTGGTCATGATTTTTTTTGGTAAGTGGAAATCATCAAATGACTTTTCTCTTCCTCGTGTCAGACTTTTACTGACTAAAACCCACTCATGTTCCCTCGGTTGCCCTTTATGTTCCGGGGCCACAGTAACTATTATAACTATTCCGCAACCCTAGAGGGTTGAACCCTAGAGGTGCCCTAGAAGGCATTGGCCCTAGAGGGCACCTTCTCGTGCTGACTGCTCTTTGAGCCCCGCGTGGAACAAAACGAGTCATCGACGCGGACCTGGTCCTAGCTGCGCGGCGAGCTACCCATCGCTCGCCGTCCGCAGACCCACGGTGGCCAGTAGTCGTCTTGCGACTCTCGACGTCTACGCCTGTCCAGGGGCCCTAGTCTGCTATTAATTACAATCGTGTCTCAATAATCGATTTACGACGTGTAACGTCAAACTATTGACACATTTTCCATACAAAAACTGTCAAAGTTGTCAAATATCCGGCCGATGACTGGTCATTGAGACACAATTGTAATAGCAGACTAGGGTCCCAGGGCGCGAGACTTGACGCTGCCTTACGCGCCCCGCCGCCTCCTTCTCCAGCATAACTACTCCGCAGAAGGAGACGACAGCTTTCCATTCAGTCTCGCCCCGGAGTATGGCCTGAACCAGCGCCGGGTTCGAGAGGTCACCCCCATTGTTTTTTTTCATTCCTAAGTTTATTATATGCTAGTATAGAAACAACAATAGCATTATAACTATATTCAATGGATTATTTTAGATATAAAAGAAATATTTATTGTAAATATATTTTTTTGTGCTAGTAGTTTCATTTTGCGTTTTCACGTGGAACCAGTATGTTGTTGTGTCGGGGTCGTGGTATCGAAAATTCTACAATATGTTGTGTGTGTGTGTGTTACCTTCTCATGTAAGTCGGCGGTGTGCGAGAGCGCGCGCGATAGAGGTGCGTGCGGGTCTGCGCCGGACAGTGCTGCGCACGCGCGCGCCGCGTCGTGCGTGCGAAGGCTAAGCTCGCGTCGCTCTCCTGCTAGTGCCTCGCACGCACCGAACATGCGTCGAAGACACGCTTCTAACGCCTCGATGCGAGTTGAACGCTCTTCGAACCACTGCGGATATGAGTACCGAAGTTATGATGTTAATCTATCTATATACAATCTTAACAAAGCGAGAGGCAACAATTAAAATTACTTAACCTATAATGACGAAATAAAGTAAGAAAATAGGCAGGGCATATATATAAAATGATTGAGAATAAACAGTGTTATAGAAAACAAAAACACGACTAAAATCCTAAACTCGAGAGAGATACTAGTGACCATTGAAAAATCCCACTTCTGATGTAAAAAACTCAGTGTTTCATAAGAATTGGTTTAGTTTAAGTAGTTAAAAAGTTATTAAATTTTTTTTAACGTAGAGATATACTAAGTGAAATTAATAAAACTGTTAATTAAATTATACATTACCGGGTCAGACTCGTCCATTCTGTAAGTGATCTTGTTGACGGTCTCGCCGACTTTGTTGAACAGACGCAACACTCCTGCGCCACTAAGCGCAGAAGTACTCGTCGCCTTTGGCAGCTCCGTGTCTGTTTTGTAAAATTATAATGAGATATTGAACTACAGAACTGGTTAGCGCTTTTAATAAATATTATTTACCAATTTTCAAGATTAGAACTGTAAGTAAAACATCGTCTGTGGGTGACAGCTTGCTAATTTCTTTGTCAGGTTGGATATATTATGGTTGGTGGTTGGTTCTAAATCAGACTTCTTGGCGGTTTGAAGAACTAAATATTTTCACACTGATGATAGTGATGTGATTTCACAAAATACAAAGTTGATTTTTAATTTATTCGTTTAATTTTATTTTTCGATTTCGATAAAATTTCGCAAACAGCGGCTTTGCCATTATCTAAGGCTTTGCCCTACACTTTGGACAAGTCTAAAGTAGGTACACAAGCTAACCTGACTCAAGAAACTCCCTGAAGTCAGGATCAATACAAAGCACGGGGTGCTGTGCCACTCTGTTCAGGAAGCGCTCCAGCGCTGCACGGCGTCGCTCCACAAACTGGGACTGCACGCTTCCAGCCGCTACGCTGCCGTTCGCACTCTCCGTCGATGGTGTCGATGTCATCTTTAGCTTTGTTGTGCCTGTCAAAGATTATAGATCTCAGTGTGATGTTATAAAAATTAAATGTCCTTGATTAATGGGCTACAATATGGCCAAGATAAAAATAGAATTTTCTATGATTAGCGCGTTCCATCAAACAAACAAACTCTTCAGCTTTTTATATTTGTATAAATGTGAAAAATGTTTTTCTTTTTTTTTTATAAGTAACGCGAATGTTTGTATTTAATTTTAATAATTATTTGTATATTGACATTCTTTTAGTTAACATAGTTAGTGCTAAAACTTGATCTAAAGATAAGACATTCGACATCTTGTCTGCTGTATCTCAATAACTAATCAAAATTAAATTTGACATCAATACAACAAAACTTTTTGTGTGAAAAAGTAACTTATTTGTCCTATAAAATCGTGGACAAAACATATAAAAGGAAACTATAAATTATTTTACGTAAATCTCGTAAACCTTGACAACCAGTCCAGCTGCAATATAATTTCGCGACTTCATTTACGATCTTGTATAAATTATTCGATCGTGCAAAAGTAGCACATGTCCTTCTCCAAGGAAAAACCTTTCTCTAAACAGGTATGCATAAAAACTTACTTGGGCTTTTAAAAATCCAATATTTTATTACTCTACTCACCTACTATACTTTTCTCAGGTGCAGGAGGAATTATCCTCCCCGACCTCAAATACTTTTCGGTCAGCTTCTCATGAAGTCCGAGGAAGTCGCTAAACCTCCTCAGAACAGCAAAGTCGTGCTTGCTGAATATAGGCATGTTCGTCTTCGTGAGGACCCGGTAGGCCACGTACGAACTCATGCCTTCGCCAATCTTCTGAGGTTCCGTTATTGTAATTATTATGTTGTTTGAACGTTCTGTTGCTATCTGTAATAGAGAAGGCATGTCATCTTTTGTGACGTTAAGTGGTGTCTGGTTTTTTGGTGGTAGATTCTGCTTTTATATTTTCGGTGAGCTCTGGGAAACAAAATACTCGAATATAGATAGCTAAAATCATGTGCACTGTAGGGCTACCGCCTCTTCTTACAAAGACCAAGCTCGAGACCATTACGCTTCCCATCGTTTTGCTCGACGAGGCGGCAAAGCTCTTGGAGAGAGTGATTGCGAGCCGCCTCGTCGAGCGGCTGATGCGGGTGGGGCCGGATCTGGCGGACGGACGGTCAGTTCGGCTTCCGCAGGGGACGCTCCACGGTGGACGCCATCATGCGCGTACGGGCCCTCACGACAGGGGATGCGGTGGCACAAGGCAGGGTCGTCTTGGCGGTGTCTCTCGACATCGCCAACGCCTTCAATACCCTGCCTTGGGGGTGCATAGGGGCGGCACTCCAGTATCACCGGATGCCTGCCTACCTCTGTCGTGTGGTCGAGGCCTATCTGACGGACAGGGCCGTCATCTATCCCGGTCACGAGGGAGTGTGGAGTCGACGAGGGATGTCGTGCGGTGTTCCACAGGGATCGGTCTTGGGGCCGCTTCTGTGGGACATCGGGTACGACTGGGTGCTGCGCGCCGACCTTCCCGAAGGCGTCAGCGTAGTGTGCTACGCTGACGACACGCTAGTCCTAGCGCAGGGAGGGTCGTTCCAGGCGGCGGCCGACTTGATCCTATCCACGACTGTCGCAACACCACTCGATGGTGTTGCGACAGTCGTGGATAGGATCCGGCAACTGGGACTTGAGGTGGCCCTGCACAAGTCCGAGGCCATGTGTTTTCATGGCCCTCGGCACCGCCCACCTCCGGGGTCTCAGATAACGGTGGGAGGGGTTCACATCGGTGTCGAGTCGACGATAAAGTACCTTGGACTTGTCCTCAACAACCGATGGAACTTCACGGAGCACTTCCGACGTTTGGGCCCCAAACTGGCGAAGGCCGGAGCTGCCCTCAAGCGGCTCCTGCCCAATCTCGGTGGCCCAAACGCCTCCTGCCGGAGGCTCTACACGGGGATCGTGCGGTCCATGGCCCTCTACGGGGCTCCGGTGTGGGCGCCCAATCTAGCCGCGGCTCCGGCCCGGCTTCTGAGGGCGTCCCAGAGGGTCATGGCCATTCGCATGGTGCGGGGATACCGCACGGTCTCCTGTGAGGCGGCATGCCTCCTTGCCGGCGTCCCGCCGTGGGATCTGGAGGCAACAGTCCTTGCACACACGTACGAGTGGCGCGTGGAAGTGCAACGCCGGGGTGAAGTCCCGATGCCGCGGGTTATCGCGGCACGGCTCACGGAGCTCCGGCGAGATCTCATGGCGGAATGGAGACAACGACTGTCGCAACCTAGTGCTGGGCACGCCGTTATAGCGGCGGTAAGACCCCTCTTTGAGGAGTGGCTGGAGAAGCGTCTGAAGCGACGCCTGGGTGTCACCACTGCAGCAACGGTCGCGTGGAGGACACGGTCGAGCACACAGTTGAGGTGTGCCGCGCATGGGCGGAGCATAGACGTGTCCTCGTAGAGGCGATCGGCGGCGGTGACCTCTCGCGCCCGGCGCTGGTTCAGGCCATGCTTCGGGGCGAGACGGAATGGGATGCCGTCGCCTCCTTCTGCGAAGCTGTTATGCTAGTGAAGGAAGCGGCGGCGCGCGAGAGGCAACGACGAGCCTCTCGCCCCGGACTAAGACCCAGGCGAAGACGTCCAGAGTCGCAAGACGACTACCGGCCACCGTAGGCGCGGTTCTGCAGATGGCGAGCGATGGGTAGCTCGCCGCCCGGCTAGGACCAGGACCGCGTAGACGGCGCGTTTTGTTCCACGCGCGCCTCAAAGAGAAGGAGTCAGCACAGGAAGGGGCCCAACAGCCAACAGGCCAACGCCTGCCGGGATTGCGGAATGTTTATAATAGTTACCGTGACCCTGGAACATAAAGGGCAATCGAAGGAACATGAGTGGGTTTTAGTCAGTAAGAGTCTGACACGCCCTCCCGCCGCACCCAGGACGGGAGCAGTCATTGGATGATTTCCCACTCACCAAAAAAAAAAAAAAAAACCATTACGCTTGCTCACGGCGGAAAGTCCAAATTACCTCATGATTTTGGCGACCCATATCTTTTCCTAATCTACTACAGCTTTCCTAAACTAAAGCAATAAAAATATTGAGTATTGAGATGTCCAAGATGAACTTAGAAAGTACAGAGACATTTATTGAAAAATTTGTATTGAAACTTTCACGTTTTCTAACCCGCAACCTCACGTATGAGAGGCGAGCGCCTACATGGCCATCACGTTTGTCAAATAGCAATAGTTAAAGAATGAGAAAGTACTACATAAGAATGGAGTGTCATTAGGAAGACTTAGTCCCAAGAGACTTAAGGGCTTAAGAGCTTAAGGGCCGGACTCCACCAAAGCGGAGAGGAGATGTGTCGTACAACCGATCAGCATGCGTCATTTTGACAGCACAACGCTAAGCTTGAGCACAATACAATATTCTATTGGTTAATTATGACACATTTCCTCTCGTCTCCGCTTTGGTGGAGTCTCGCCCTTATGCTTTGGACATAAAGTTTATTCAGCGATTCAGAAGATGTACAAGTATTTTACTCAGGTGCTAGATGGCCCTGACCCATACATATATGTCAGTTCCGATCTCTACCTAGATACTATGAAATTAGAATGCAGCCTTCGCGGCAGGTAACACGCAATGCCGTTGCACGAAAGTGCTCTACGATAACATAAATGGGACACGGACATTTTGAACTTCTGTTTTATATGAGTAATTTTTGCCATTGACGTACTATCTTCTACAATAAATATGAGAGCACAGTTATAGATTTTATAAATGTTAAATCGATAGTTAATGTCATTTCGTTGGGTAAAAAATATCGGAATATACACGTTGTCATAATTTTCCTACCCTCATCCCATGCTACTTGGACCTGTCCACTTTTATTTTATTTTTTCGCAATCCATTCATCTGTTCTTCTACCTTCCCCTCCCCCTCCATTCCTCCAGATTTATAGTCAAAGCTTTCTTAGTGCAACCCCTATTTATATCAGGCCAAGGCAGTTTGTAACGTTTTATACAGTGAAAAAACAAGAATTGATTCCAATTGATCATTCCGAAAGGTTTTTTTTTGTTTACTGGGAAATCATCAAATGACTTCTCCCGCCTTGGGCGCGCCGGCGAAGTCATTTCACGGAGGGCGTGTCAGACTTTTACTGACTAAAACCTACCCATGTACCATCGGTTGCCCTTTATGTTCAGGGGCCACGGTAACTATGTATTATAACTATTCCCAATCACCGAAAGGTTGTTGTCGTATAAAGTAATCGTATGAAAAATAATGCACGAGAGACAAGGAGTCTTTTAAAAAAGAGTCCTCTATGTCCATACTTTCTCTTTTAAAAATAGTGTTCATAATAATATCGGTACACTCCCATATAAGAAACAAATGAGTTTCCTCCCATAATTTTTTTACTAATACCGAAGGTTAAATGATGTTGATTACGGTAATTAAAGTTTTAATATTAGAATGACCTTTGTTTTTTATTAGTGTGAACTTTAAAAAAAAAATGCTCACTTTTGTTTTGATCTGATGATGTGTAAGTTTATTTTACTGGCAATGATATTTTATGTAAAAAAGGCGTAGATAGGTTATCCAAACGAAATTCTATCTTCAAAAACGGCACACATACACAAAAAAAGAGATAAACGTCAAATGTCAACGCGATACTCAGTATCATGTTTGCCAATTGGCAAACTTTTAATGTGCCACTTTTTGACTGCATATAACCTATCTACACTTTTTACTTAAAATATCATTGTTTACTGGCTTATTTTCTGGGCGTCTTGCGTGTTGGAGCTTGGTATTGGTCTGGCTGTGGGCTGTTCCATTATTAGCTCAGAGCCGGGTTTTTTTTTGTGATATGTACACTTGCAGTTCGAGTCTACTCCATGGTGATTTTAATAACAACAGTGCAATGTTAATTCTTGGCTCCTGGGGGAGGCAACGGCCCTGAAGTACCTTTCCTTGCCGCGAAGCTTTTGAGTCGTGTGTCTGATATCCTACTCTGTGTAAAAAGTACCAGGAATTGTTCAATAAAACCCAAAAAGTAAATCTTTTTTTAAAAATGAACTCGTATCAGATGAATACGGCACTGCCGGTCTATGATATTCGTCGAGTTTTTGGATGAAAACTCATACCTAACGATAACTTTATGCGATGTCTTTGAGAAATCCAAGCGTAAATTAACTTATGTGTAACTTTTTTTCCATCTCTTTTTCGTTTTACAATTTCAGAAGCTACTAACCTACTTGGCTGCTATTAAATACAATCTATCGGTCGCGCATGACTCGGTTCACGTCGACTGATCTCTGATTTAGTCGCGGATTTAAAATCAGCTATTTATTAGCCAATTACTTAGATCGGTGACCTTGAACGAGCATCGGCGAGGCATGCCGATTTATTTGAAACGAGAGAAGCGATAGTGTGGATTATCATTTAATTTACGGCTTATTGTCGTTGGCACAATTATTATTTTTTGTTAACGCTTCGAACGAAGTTAGAGAATTGTAGACTTGAAAGTAAGGGGTAGGTAATTGAAAATCACAGAGCATTAAAATGATTAAATAACGTTTTCTAATAACCCTATCATTACTTAAACGTTATATAAAAATTTAAATTCTCCGTGATTTTGTTTACTGAGACTCCGCTGTCTGTCCGTTCATTTCTCACATACCGACATACCGTGTATGGTTCTATTATCTTTCAAAGCGTACCTACCTACACGTGTATAGAATAGACACGACGGAAGTTGGCGCAGTGGTCGAGTGGGTGGCAGCTTCGCTGCATGTTGCGAGTTCGGTTCCCGCACGGGGCATTATTTATATGGCCCACTGGGATTTTGTTATGAGTCTAGTTGTTTATCTTTCTTTATTTATGTGTTTGTAAACGCACGAATCTTAGGATACAGGAGAAATTCATAGTGTGGGGCAAATTTCTTTGAATACAAGTCTAAAATAGTCTTATAAGATTTTTAATTCTATTAATCATAAAAAAATATCACAATCTAATAGTTTTCAATTTCTTTACACCACGATAATAAATAAACATCATCGTAGTACATTGCAAAATGACGTAACTTAAGTTTAAGTTATCATCGAGTTAATAAGGCAAATTAGTATTTACCTCCTCCATGACTGGGCTGCTGAGAGAAGTGGTGATCGATGGCGCATCACTAATGCTGACCTTCTCTAGTCCTTCACGAGCGCCATTCACCTCTGGATCCAGGCTCACTTCCTGTAATACACAATAAATTGTTTAACTACTTAATAGATCTTCAATTTGTCACAATAGCTAGCGAGTCGAAATGCATTCACTACACTGTTGGGAAGTAAAAAAATCTGTATTGCCTGACTTTTATTCACTTTAAAATTGGAGGGTTAATAATACTATGCTGCATATATGAGAATAATATTATGCAAAAAAAAGTTTTGTTACTATACTACAATATGCTCTATGAAGTTAGTAATAAATAAATTGAATTAATGTGTTTACATTAGGATTTAATTGTTCAACTTTCATCTTTTTAATTTTATCATTTTATTTTCTCTTGTGTAAAAAGAAGATCATAATTATTTTAAGCAAGTAGCCACCAAGATAGAAAGATTTGGCAGCAGATATATGACTCATAATGAATTTAGATTTTCAAACCAAAAACAAAAAAATAAGCAATCCACAGGTTGAAACATCCAGCGAAATATTTACGCTGTGTGTCACTGCACAATGAGCGGGCTTAGCTCCTTATCTGCCAATAATAAAGGCTTGTTTGATTCTCCTAATCTTATCTAGTAACACAACATGAATTAATTTCTCTTGGTATGGTATGGTATGGCGGGCTCGTTTCCGCAACTCCACGTCAAGGCGCGGTTTTTGCGTGCTCTTCTTAATTGATCTTGCTGATGGGGTCTTGCTATGGTATAGTACTAGTAGGGGATAATAGAATTAGTACCCTCATTGTTACCAAATATAAGAAAAAAGTCAAAGTTGTGCTAAGGAGTAATAGTGAGTGGCTCGCACTCAATCTAAGCAGTGTCTATCTAAAAAAAAATGGTAAACTGACTGACTAGAAATATGAAACTTGGAGGGTATATTCTCTGGGAAGAGTAAGTATTTACTAAGAAAGGGTTTTTGGGAATTTTAAACCTAAAAAACCTAAAATAGAGGATGGATGTTTTAAGATCCATGAGAGCAAAGCCGGAAAAGCTATGTAAACCACATTTAAAACATTTCCTTGTTTGAAGAAAATTAAATATAGTCGACAAATAAAAAATAAATATATTGCATGTTATCTATCTTCAATAATAATTTTATAGCTTAGTCATTCCTACCAATTCACTCAATACACAGTTACCATACCATTTTGCACTTGTGGAATAAAAATACAATATTTATTTAGATCTACCCACATAGGTACTAAGTGATTCATAGTGTTATATTTTAATACAATTTCTTGGAAGTTTTCCATGTTAGCAGAAATAAAACAATTTATTGATAAGAAACTTTGTTAAGGTAAAACAATGTCTTTTAGTGATGTTTTTGTACTATATAGATAGGTAGTATGTTTTTGTTAAATAATTATTAGACTGCCAAATGTGACAATTTTTAGGTGCAACAAATAAATTCAATGCATTTTCTACTTTTGCTAGGTAGTTATAAAAGGCAATTGTTTGTCTAACTTATATATAATATGTTGCTAGTAGAGGAAAAAGGATAAAAGTAAGTATAATGATATGACTACAAATATTATGCAGGAAAACTTCAATATACATAAATAATAAATACCATATATGTCTAAACAATGTTGTTGAACAGGCAACAATTAACCACACAATTACTTTTATGACTTCTCTTTCACACTATACAAACAAAAACTTATTGTATATTGTTTATCAAAAATACCTGCACAAATGTAAACACAGGATTAAAATCAAATGCCATTGCAGTAATTAAACATTCACTATCTTAAAAAACAAAGTATTGTTTATTGATAACTAAAAAAACAATGTGAGACCAACAGCTATCACAGAGGTGACTAATGAAGATACTACAGGGAGAATTCTTAGATTCATTGTCTCAGTAATTAAATTACCTTTCAAGGATGTTTCATACCGAATTCAAGTTCAAGTCTGTATCATGCGATAAAAATGCTATTTACAATTCTAATGCAAATTTTAGTTGAATGATGGTAATAAGCAGTAATTAACAGTAATAAAGGCAGCATCAGCAACAAGAGGTCGGTGGAGTTGTAAATTCGTTTATTTCGTATCATGCACAGGGGCGTCAACGAGCCGGGCGCCCGCCGGGGGGCGGACGCAACACAACAAGTTATTAAAACAGGATTCCAATAAGATACCTGGACCGCAGACGCGAAAAGATCTTCGTCATCCCTGTTATCATTGTTGATATCCACTGTGCTAAAGGGCGGCGTATCAGGCTCTTCCGACATGGTTAAATTGCACTAAAAGTAGACACGACCGCAAATGACTGAACGAACAATATAAGCGTCTAATCAAGTTTTTCCCGAAAACAGCGAGATAACTTTCTGATACCAAGGTTCGCTTGACAGAAGTGAACAACCCCCCGTCATTTGTAAATGTCTATCTAATTTAGATACAATATTTATCATTACCAAAAATACATTAGCAGTAAATCTCCAAAGTGTGAAAGAGACAAAAAATATTTTATGTTGAAAATATTCGTGGTTTTGGTATGGAAATTCATGATGCCTATTTGTCAGATTTTTAGTGACGTATTCAATTCCGTTTGCAAGAACGGTTTAACATAGAATAAAACAAAAAAATAAATGTGTTAAATTCTGATCAGAGTAACTTTATTGATTCAGGCACTCTATACCTTATTCAATCATATTATTTGTGTATGTTTATTTCCTATAAATATTGTAAAATGTTGTGAATTGTTTAATAAAGCCACATATTCGGTATCTCTTTGTAAACGACTGTATTATGAATGTCAGCCATGCTGTTTTTGTCTGGATGTACTTTTATCAGCTGTCAAGTGTCATTGTCAAGTCGTAAATACATCCACGAATTTGTTTTGTTGTGAAGGTAAAATCTCAACTCAATTGATTTTCGCAATTTTAATGAATGTTTATTTAAATTTGTTGAAGAGAGTTAAAATTGTCGTTTATAAATTTCTTTGTAGTAAGCAAAGGTATGTTTGACGTTATATTTTAGAGATATTTTGTGATATTTTTATAGTGTAAAGCGATAGAAGAAGAAAATGAGTGGAGTGGATAAGAAACCGAAGATTCCGCAGCCGCCGGCGCCAGCTGCTGGTACCGGCAACCTGCTGTCGAGCGTGGCACCGCCATCGCAGCTGCCTAACTTCGTGACTGCTAGCCCCGTAGTTCCACCTGCCGAGGTAGTTTGACGTTTGTTTACAATCTTAAGGCATATGCTCTGAAGTAAAACAAAGTTTTTGATGCAAAAAGACAGTGTTCTAATATAATAACAAGCTGCTACATGCTTAATTTGGGTTATTACTTGATAAACTTGGGATTAAGTTTCAAAGCATTCCCTTGTGATATTTCACAACTTTTACCACATTTTCTTGCAGATCGCTCAAGCAGTAGCAGGTCCACCTATACCAGCTCCGGTACCAGTGCAGCCAATCTTAGTGCAGGCTAGAGATGAACTTCCTTCACAGCCCGATAATTCTGAAAAATTCAGGTACATTATATACTTAGAAATACCTGAAATAGTTACACATGCATAGTTGCATAATGTTTAATAATATACTTTAGTATTGCTTGTTAGCTTCTAAATTGAATCCTATTGTAATTAAATTTAGATTTTTATCAGGATTTCCTGTGTCCAGACTCCAGAGTGACATTAAATTAAATTGTGATAATAATTAAGATTTTTATCAGGATTTCCTGTGTCCAGCCTCCAGAGTGACATTAAATTAAATTCTGATAATAATTATCTGTTTACTGTTTGAAGCTTTGACCTAATTATTGACATTACCTATATTTTGGATCAGCTATTCATGTCCTTATATTCAAATTATAATTTCAGTGTCAATCTGTTGAAAATATATTCACAAGTTAGAAAGTAGTTTGCAATCAAATTAGCCATTATGGATGACCATGATTGGATTAGCATCTATGCCCTCATTGATGCAGACTGCAGCTGCTGTATCTGGTCGCTTGCTGGTAGCTTTTCCCCACAGTGACCTTCCCAGCTTGGGATAATATCATCACAATATTTGTTTATTTTACCATAGTCATATATTGGTGCTCAAAAATATGAATGAATGTTGTAGGAAACAGGAGTGATTTTTTAAATATATACATATAAAATGCTTTGTCCTGAACTGACTGACTGATCAAGGCTCCGCCTAAACTGCTGATCGTAGCAAAGCCTATACTCTTCAAAATTGGAATGGGTTAATGTGTATTACCATAAAAACCATTTAAACCCGTTTTTCCGAAATGAGACAAGGGTTGCAACTCCACAAACTATGAACGGAACTCTTGTTATCTAAAAAACAAAATTGCGTTCTCTGACAAATATACACTAAGCCCTGAAAATGTAGCATTTTAATGTACTGGGTATATGGTTTTTTTTTATGTTAATAATTTTGTTATATCATAATTATGGCATTTTAAATTATGGCAAACATTTGTAAACCAGTTCAGGAGAAAATAATAAGTTTCTAATTTTTATAAACTCACTAAAGAGTTTTTACATCTTAATACTTATTTAGACCTAGCCATTTAATAAAAACAGAAACAAGTGACGGCCATTATTTGTGCAAAGAAATAAACATTAAAAAATAAACACAAATGGCATTTCTAAATTTTGTTGATAAAATATTGCCAGCAGCAAATACTACAGACACTCATACTTATTAAGGCTATAACTCCTCTTTTTTAATACTATGGCCATATTTTATAAAAGTTCTACTATATTTTGAATAGAACCTCAATGGATCTTCTTTGATTTATTATATATTTTTTTAAGGGCCTGGCCGACACTTTGATACTCTATCTCACACAATCGACACTACACTCCCTCACTACCCTTTCAATATTTTTTTTTATTTAGTTATTATATTATTTCTCACATAATTTTATGTTATACTTTTCTTATTTTAAATATAACTATTTCTATAACGATACCCATAATGCACATAATATTAAAGAAGTCAACTTCAAAAATATGTCGCATCTGCGCGCATTGGTGTTATCTATGGCACCTGCTTGCACTGCGCATGCTCCGCTGTCACTAAATTACGCGCCATATTTTGTTTGAAATAGCTCCTCTAGTACGTAGTACATTATAACTCAATGGTAAATCATACGATTGTTTGATTATATTACTATTATTATAGGTATGTTGTTTGGTTACTTTTTAAAGCAAAACTTTTGAACGTATTTTGTTGAAACTGTACAGTAAAATAGCTTATAGAAGAAAAACTAATATACTACGTAACATCACGCTGGGAACCTACAGAACCGGAGTAGTAACCGATGTTTTGATATAACGTTTGTGAAACCGCGGGGGACAGTTAATTAATAATTTTATTTTATTTATAATGGGCCTCAGGCATTTTTTTTAAATGTTTAATTATTTTTTTAAGTAATCTTACTTACAAATGCCCACAGTACACTGACTAATGGTGTGGTTTTCATACTAAACGTAAAGCCTTAGGACCTGTATCACATTCTACTGATAAGTTCCGATTAAAATAATTTGCAGATAAGTTTATAAAAATTCTGTTTCTTTTTTGAACATATTTAGTTAAAGTCTATTGTGAGATTGTGAAACCGGCTCTTAATATTTCAGCGATCAAGCGATAGCCAGTTGTCCCGCTGCTATTGTCTTTCTTTCGTGTTTTGAATCACGTGTGTTCGAGGGTTTAATAATATTAATGAAACTTGGTTTCAGCCCAGCAATCCCACTGAGCAAGGGCGAGCCTCTGATGTCTATCAGGTCTCCAGAAGACTCACAGGCTACACAGTCTCCAGAATCATTGCCTGACTCCACTTCGGAAATTGATAAACTTGGTAGGTTTGTATTTCTCTATGTGAACTGTAATTGGTAGACTTTGAGTGTTTAGAGAGGGGATTACAATGGCGTAGTCAACAAAAAAATAAAATAAAACAGAGATTTAAAAGGGTCTTTAAACAAGAAACGTGAATATGATAGAAAACTTCGTATATAAAACGCTCTTCTTGCTGGTTTTTATTTAAACCTCCAATAGCTATTCAATTTTTAATTATTTTTTAAATTAAGTTTTTATGATATAGTGTGTTATTGTTGGGATGTATAGAACAGATTGATTAGAGGTCATTTATCTCATGTTTTATTTATATGCACGATGCGCCTGGCCAACCAGAAGCAAATATCCTGAATGACTCACTGACTGATTGTAAGAGCATTGCGTGCGCTGATATTCATGTAGTTTTTTTTACTCCAGTTCATTTACGGTTTTTTATTATTATTTTCAATTTGTTTGAATTTCTCGGGTCCCTTGGGTCTCGGACCTTTGGAAGGCGTGCGAGGGCTCCAACTCGCAGAAGCCCCTTGAACTTTATATTATTATGTAATGAAACACCAACCGACGATTATTATTACCGAAATTTTGGTATTATATCCGATACTTTGAAAAAATAGCTTGACCATGTTTTGTGTATGTGCCGAATGACGAGTGTGATTTTGGATAACTAGTCGGCCAAACCGATCACATTGCGGAGTGCTCGGAAAGTTGCGTGACCGTTCAGTATAAGCTGATTTGCGCGCAAGTTGCAAAGCCTTCTGAGAGCGTTTAGGAACAACCTTTCGTCGACTAAGCGACAGCCGGCTGTCGCACTGCTATTGTGTCTCGAACCACGTGTGTTCGAAGGTTTAATTTTTACTTTTGTACTGGTCGAAGTTAAGTTTTAGTAAAAAATACAAATTACAGCTCTTTTATGAAAGTTATATGAAATATTAAAAAAAAAAAATATTAAGTCATTTACACACACAATATAGTTACACGATAAAATGATTAATCACTACAGGTACTTAAGTCTTAAATAATAAATTAAGGTAATACTTACTTAACTAAAAACTATGTGTAAGTATAGCTAAAATTAACAACTTTACCAAAAAAAAATTAACTTAAACCTACAAATGTATTATGGCGACTTTTCTTTGCTAGGTTTGAAAACCTGTGTTTCAGGACATCGCTTAGCAAGACTAAATAAATCAGGGGTTAAATATAAAATGTTTATTGAAGATAAAAATACACTATGTTTGTTGTTTTATTATTGAGTGATAGAATTAGAAGTTGGATAGTGAGTGAGTTTTGCCGACTAGTCGCCGTCAACAAAAGTGGGCATTACCGACTCGTATGCAAATAGTCAGCACATCTCTAGTTTAAGTATCAATGCAAGTACCAAAAATCAATGTATGTACCTACACTCCTCTTGACTTTTGTCGTCCTGTCGTTGCGCGTGCGCAGTACGGGTGACATCCGTCGTAGCTCTCGACGCGCTAACAATAAACAAAGAGGCAACGGCACGGACTGCTGCAGAATCAGTTTAGAGATTTAGACGTTAAAGTGTACGAGTTTAGTGGTTGTGAAGTTTTAAGAACTTAAGAAAAAAAAATTTTGATCATTTCTCAAACGTAAGTTACGCCACAAAGCTTTTTACTCTCTTGAATACCGCCTTGAGCACTTTTCACATTATATCTTCGGCATCAATAACACCGATGATATACATGGGCCAATATTTGTTTACTACATATATACATATTATTATGATTCCGACATTGATATGCATTTTTTAGAATGAGCTGACATGAGATGTGAGAACCAGGTCATTATTCTACGAGTTTATTTTTAAACTGTTAGTTTGAGTAGTGAGTAAGTGTGAGTTTAGTCAGCCCACTTAAATATCCTTTCTTTGGTATTGTTCGTCAAGACATTGGGCTCCTTACACTTTTGATTAGTCATTTACACAAGGTTCTCGCGTTATTTGACCAATACAATAGTATGGACTTACTACCTATGAGTTTGATTCAGAGGTATCAAAACAAAATATTGAAAAGTGTTACCAACCAATTTATAAAATAAACGTCATTTATCACTTTTCAATTGACATTTTTATTCTCCTCATAACAGTTATCAGAACATTGTAAATTCAACCCTAACTCTTGTACAAATAAGCACTAAATCAAAATTAACATTACTTCCCCAGGTGACGTGATGCCAGGAAGTGGTATCTTCACATGGATGAAGGGTGCGGTGGCCACTGGAGGTATACTGCAGAGGGTGGCGGAGAAGGCCAAGAGTTCCGTGGACTCCATGATCACCACTCTTGACCCCCAGATGAAGGAGTACCTCAGTAAGTTGATATAGCTTTGACCTCTAGGGTCTTCTTGTGCCAGTTCCGCTCTTTCCAAATATCGCGTTCTAAAAAGGTAGTAAGAAAATTCAGTCAGTAAGGAGAACTACTCTAAAAGGTGCAGCTACACGAAAATACTCTTGAGGTATCCATGACTTGGGCACGCCGTTATAGCGGCGGTAAGACCCCTCTTTGAGGAGTGGCTGGAGAGGCGTCATGGCACTCTCACGTTTCGCTTGACACAGGTCCTCACCGGACATGGTCAGTTCGGGAGGTTCCTGTGTCGGATTCGGGCGGAAGCGACGCCTGGGTGTCACCACTGCAGTAACGGTCGCCTGGAGGACACGGTCGAGCACACAGTTGAGGTGTGCCGCGCATGGGCGGAGCATCGACGTGTCCTCGTAGAGGCGATCGGCGGCGGTGACCTCTCGCGCCGGGCGCTGGTTCAGGCCATGCTCCGGGGCGAGACGGAATGGGATGCCGTCGTGTGCATCTGGATTGAGAGCCCAAATTTTAAATCTTCTTTAAAGAAAATAAGATATACAGGAAATTTAGTTAAAATTTAGTACAACTTAGGGCAATATGCAATGAATTTCTTAAACGTGAAATAAAGCTGTTATGATGAAATAAGTAGGGCTCTCAATCCAGATGCCTGCATAAAGTGACATACCCTGAATCTCAGAAAGTACTACCTCTGGGCTCATAATTTTTATTTAAGGATCTAGTTCAGAAATTCTTAAAACTTTTAAGAAATTCTCAAATATGTAGAATACGATATTACAGAGTTATAGCGGTATATCTAAGGCCCTCAGTTCATAAATGTTTGTACTGAGGAATCATCAAACTCATGGGTTTATCTAAAGAAATACTGAAATACGACCGTTATATATTATACTTAAACGCGTCTGTAAATTAGTAAAAAATAAATAATGACAAAAAACTTAATAGTTAAAATGTAAATGGAGATTGAATATTTATTTATTTATTTATTTATTTATTTATTTAGGATCTCCAACAAAGGATATACACAAATCATGGAAAAAATATAAATGGAAGACAATATTATCACGAAGGTGTACTCCTTCACTTACAGGAGACCACAGCATGCATAAAAGAAATTACAACTAAGCAAACAAAAATAAGAAGTTAAAATTAAAATTAAACATATTCGGTAACATTATATAAAACAAACTAAATAAGTATATGATGATAGACTAAAATAAATATTAAATCACTAGTATAAAAAAAAAAAACATAAACATCAACAGAAAATCAAAACCATGATTAAGATCGAAATAAACATAAACATAAAAAAAAACTAACAACCAGTTATTTCGTTGAAACATATTCCTAAAACATATGAACTGAGGGCCCAATATTTTTGGCAGTATTGGCTAGAATAAGCCTTCTACACTACCGTTCATTAGGGTAAGTATTTTAACTAATTTTTAATTAAAATCTAACAAAGCGTCCATTATTCCAAATGTCATAGTTTAAGAGAAAATTGATTAATAATTTTTTATAGGGGAAAATTCTGTAGGGTGACCATATGGTCCCATGTAAGTATAAACAAGTTTAGTGTTCAGTTCAGTTTATGCCAGTTCGGTTGGGGGCATCCCATCTGGCCCGGTGACTTGGCCCGGTGCCGGGCCACATGAGACAAAAAAGTTTTATCTGGCCCGGTGATATGTTTACCGGGCCAGATGATACAAATCAAGTGCCATCGTCCCCGGCAAGAGGCGAAAAGAGGATACGCCTCGTTATTTGTGAAATACTAAATATATGCATCTATGAAAGGGATTGAACTTATAAATCAAACTGCTTAGTATACTAATTTTGATCATTTTATGTTGTGGATTGTTATAGTAAGTACTAATTAATATTTTTGTTTGATTTTGGCTTCGTTGATTAGGACTATTATAAAAATATTGTTATTATTTTTAAATTAAAAAAAAATCTGCTTACTGGAAGTCTATTTCAGGTTGAGATTTATGACACAAGTTGATATATCGCGTTATTCACTGACTCATTTATTCACTGATTATTATATACTAAGCAGTTTGATTTATAAGTTCAATCCCTTTCATAGATGCATATATTTAGTATTTCACAAATTACGAGGCGTATCCTCTTTTCGCCCCTTGCCGGGGACGATGGCACTTGATTTGTATCATCTGGCCCGGTAAACATATCACCGGGCCAGATAAAACTTTTTTGTCTCATGTGGCCCGGTGCCGGGCCAAGTCACCGGGCCAGATGGGATACACCCGTTCGGTTCCCGGGTTTGACAAGCGAATTTTCGAAAATCTGAATGCAGTCTTATTTTTTTATAATATAAGGGTATGATTCCTTTAAGTAAAATAATCTGTCGTAACAATTTAGTGTAGTTTTCAACCAGGGTAAAAACTTGTCACTTCGAAAATGTGGCACTCCCGGAAATCGAACGGGCTAAAACGAAAAACACAACAAACTATACTTTTATGACGTCAATTATTAGGGTCATTCATAAGGATCAAATGCTTCAAACAAACAACAGAATTTAACCTTTTGAAAACTACTTGTTACTTTTTTTGACTTTAGCAGGTTCGGTTCCCGAGTGTGTGTGACAAGCAAAATATCGAAAATCTTTGAATGCCATTTTATGTCTTTTCCAAAAATAAAGGAATGTTTCGTTTAAGCAAATTATTTATCTTAAGTTTTAAAAGTAGTTTTCCTCCAGAGCCCTTTCAAACTGTCCAGCTTGTATAATTATATACGACAAGAACACGTCGAACACTTGTTTATACTTACATGGAACCATATTATTATGGTCACCCTACAGAATTTTCCCCTATAAAAAATATTAATCAATTTTCTCTTAAACTATGACATTTGGAATAATGGACGCTTTGTTAGATTTTAATTAAAAATTAGTTAAAATACTTACCCTAATGAACGGTAGTGTAGAAGGCTTATTTTAGCCAATACTGCCAAAAATATTGGGCCCTCAGTTTAGATGTTTTAGGAAAATTCATTCAATCTCCATTTACAATTTAACTATTAAGTTTTTTTGTCATTATTTATTTTTTACTAATTTACAGACGCGTTTAAGTAAAATATATAACGGTCGTATTTCAGTATTTCTTTAGATAAATCCATGAGTTTGATGATTCCTCAGTACAAACATTTATGAACTGAGGGCCCTAGATATACCGTTATAAATCTGTAATGTCGTATTCTACAAATTTGAGAGTTTCTTTAAAGTTTTAAGATTTTTTTAACTAAATCCTTAAATAAAAATTATGAGCCCAGAGGTAGTACTTTCTGAGATTCAGGGTATGTCACTTTATGCAGGCATCTAGATTGAGAGCCCTACTTATTTCATCATAACAGCTTTATTTCACGTTTAAGAAATTCATGGCATATTGCCCTAAGTTTTACTTAATTTTAACTAAATTCCCTGTAAATCTTATTTTCTTTTGAGAAGATTTAAAATTTGGGCTCTCAATCCAGATGCACACGATGCCGTCGCCTCCTTCTGCGAAGCGGTTATGCTAGTGAAGGAAGCGGCGGCGCGCGAGAGGCAACGACGAGCCTCTCGCCCCGGACTAAGACCCAGGCGAAGACGTCGAGAGTCGCAAGACGACTACCGGCCACCGTAGGCGCGGTTCTGCGGATGGCGAGCGATGGGTAGCTCGCCGCCCGGCTAGGACCAGGACCGCGTAGACGGTGCGTTTTGTTCCACGCGCGCCTCAAAGAGAAGGAGTCAGCACAGGAAGGGGCCCAACAGGGCCAACGCCTGCCGGGGTTGCGGAATGTTTATAATAGTTACCGTGACCCTGGAACATAATGGGCAATCGAAGGAACATGAGTGGGTTTTAGTCAGTAAGAGTCTGACACGCCCTCCCGTCGCACCCAGGACGGGAGCAGTCATTGGATGATTTCCCACTCACAAAAAAAAAAAAAGGTATCCATGACTTCTTTGTGATATTTTGGTCTCTGCAAGATTCCAAAAAACTACTGATTCCAGATAATGGGCAAAAAACACAACAATATCTTTTTTAGCATGTTTTACAGGTTCTAAAATGAAAATTTTAATAAAATAATCTGATTTATCAGTTTTAGAAACAAGATTGGCATCAAAAATGTGTCATGTTTACGTGTAAAATAGCAATTTTATTATTATCTGTATTATTATTATTTTTAGGGTTCCGTACCTCAAAAGGTAAAAACGGAACCCTTATAGGATCACTTTGTTGTCCGTCTGTCCGTCCGTCCGTCCGGCTGTCAAGACCCTTTTTCTCAGAAACGCGTCGAGATATCAAGCTGAAATTAATATCACATACTCGGGTCTGCTATCTCTTAAAGCAGTGAAAAATTCAAGTTTTTAAATCAACGCAATAAAAAGATACGGCGGTTTATATTGCAAATTTGGACATTTGCAAAGAAATCAAAACCTATAGGGTACTTCCCATTGACCTAGAATCATGAAATTTGGCAAAAGGCAAGGTCATGTAACACAAGTAAAGGGAAAACTCCGAAAACCGTAAATTTGTAGTTAGTTGACATCAGGCGTCCGTCTGTCCGTCTGTCTGTCAAGAACCTTTTTCTCAGAAACGCGTCGAGATATCAAGCTGAAATTAATATCACATACTCAGGTCTGCTATCTCTCAAAGCAGTGAAAAAATCAAGTTTCTAAATCAACGCAATAAAAAAATACGGCGGTTTATATTGCATATTTAGACATTTTCAAGGAAATCAAAACTCAAAACCTATAGGGTACTTCCCATTGACCTAGAATTGTGAAATTTGGCAAGAAGCAAGGTCATGTAGCACAAGTAAAGGGAAAACTCTGAAAACCGTAAATTTGTAGTTAGTTCACATCAGGCGTCCGTCTGTCCGTCTGTCTGTCAAGAACCTCTTTCTCAGGAACGCGTCGAGATATCAAACTGAAATTAATATCACATACTCAAGTCTGCTATCTCCCAAAGCAGTGAAAAAATCAAGTTTCTAAATCAACGCAATAAAAAGATACGGCGGTTTATATTGCATAATTAGACATTTTCAAGGGAATCAAAACTCAAAACCTATAGGGTACTTCCCATTGACCAAGAATCATGAAATTTGGCAAGAAGCAACGTCATGTAGCAAAAGTAAAGGAAAAACTCTGAAAACCGTAAATTTGTAGTTAGTTCACATCCGTCCGTCCTCCCGTCCATCCGTCTGTCAAGACCTTTTTTTTTCAGAAACGCGTCGAGATATCAAGCTCAAATTAATATCACATTCTCAGGTCTGCTATCTCTTAAAGCAGTGAAAAAATCAAGTTTCTAAATCAACGCAATAAAAAGATACGGCGGTTTATATTGCATATTTAGACATTTTCAAGGGAATCAAAACTCAAAACCTATAGGGTACTTCCCATTGACCTAGAATCGTGAAATTTGGCAAGAAGCAAGGTCATGTAGCACAAGTAAAGAGAAAACTCCGAAAACCGTAAATTTGTAGTTATTTCACTAAAAAACAAATTAACGGAACCCTCGTTGCGCGAGTAGAACTCGCACTTGACCGGTTTTTTAATTATTGAATGGGATCAAAATTTCACAAAAAAACAAGTGTAATTTGTATAATTATATTTACATCGAAGTTTTTAACGTGTATAATGTTTTACCATGTTTTAGGAAGTGGTGGAGACCTGTTAGTGGTTGTTGCATCGGACAAAGAAGTAAAAATCTCACCTGTTAGAGAAGCATTTCAGACTGTATTTGGCAAAGCTAATGTAGTGTAAGTATTTATTTACCTTTTTTATCTTACGTGTTTAGTTTCGCTATCTCTTTCGCACATATTACTCTTTTATATCAATTCGTAAAACCTGAGCCTAATCGGTTAATTAATATAAAAGTATAATATTAAAATATTAACATTTAGGCTTGTTCTAATTTTGAAAGCAATTCGCACGCCACAACTCTCCATTTCACTTGTCAATGAAAACCCTACCCTATTCCTATACATCACAATTACTCACTCAGTTTACGTATCAAAGAACAACCTATCTTATTCTAAATGACATACCTCATACCTACTCGCTCAGTTTACCTATCAATAAACAACGTACCTTATTCTGTCTTTCAAACTATTCATTAAACAATCTACCTTATTGTTTCTACCATACGGTACACTTTCCAGTGGCTACGCATCTCAAAGCGACGTGACCGCGGAACAGCCGGTAGGCTACGCCGCCGCGTACGCAGCAGCTAAACAACGCATCGCTCACATACGCTCTGTGCACGGAGAACTTAATAATAACGTGCCTGTGGTAGCCGTGGAGGGGTACTTACATGAGTCTATCACGGACAGGTCAGTATTCAACTTTATAAAGGTACTAGCTTCTGCCTGCGACTTCGTCCGCGTGGATTTTTTCTGAATTTTCTTTGCTATAAACCTCACGGAGCCCGAGACCTTTCCAACGAATGCAAAACCGTGGAAATCGGTTCGTGCGTTCTGAAGTTATAGCGTCAGGAAGGAAAACCCGACTTATTTTTATATAAAGGTGTATATTTACGTAGTACAAGCTTTTGCCCCCGGCTTTGCCCGCGTGAATGACAAAAAAAATCCACCGCAGGGGTAGAATGACTTAAGTCTAGCGGTTTGGGTTGTAAGTTGATATATCACCAAACAACGCATCGCTCACATACGCTCTGTGCACGGAGAACTTAATAATAATGTACCTGTGGTAGCCGTGGATGGGTATTTACATGAGTCTATCACGGACAGGTTAGTGTTCAACTATATAAAGGATTTACGTAGTACAAGCTTTTGCCCGCGGCTTTGTCCGCGTGAATGACAAAAAATATCCACCAAAGGGGTAGAATGACTTAAGTCAGGGTTGTAAGTTGATATATCACCAAACATCGCATCGCTCACATACGCTCTGTGCACGGAGAACTTAATAATAATGTACCTGTGGTAGCCGTGGAGGGGTATTTACATGAGTCTATCACGAACAGGTCAGTGTTCAACTCTGTAAACGTATATATTTACGTAGTACAAGCCTTTGCCCGCGGCCTAGTCCGCGTGAATGACAAAGAATATCCCCCATAGAATGACTTAAGTCCAGCGGTTGGGGTTGTAAGTTGATATATCACTAAACAACGCATCGCTCACATACGCTCTGTGCACGGAGAACTTAATAATAACGTGCCTGTGGTCGCCGTGGAGGGGTACTTACATGAGTCTATTACGGACAGGTCAGTGTTGGATCTCAAATTGTTTAGTTTTATTATAATATTGAAAATAAAATTTGGAGTATAAAGAAATGAATCTGGTTGCCCATTTCAAAAGATTATTTTGCATCAAGAAGAGTGGGTAGGAAACTCCGTTAATATTCTTAAAAAAAAAAGTATATAATATGTGATACAGGGTAGAAACTAATGGGGCAGCACGGAAAAGCATGCAGCACGTTTTAACTAATGTTACACAGGGTGGAAACTTTCAATGCACGGAAAGGTACCTTAACCGTTATAATTTCACGAAAGTCGTCTTAGGGATCATAACTTTTCATGTGATTTTGATCTCCATTCACAGATTTACTATTACAAAATACCTACTTCTGTAATATAATTGATTAGTGATCAAAACTTGAATATTATCGTCACTGAACGAATTTAGGTATAATACACAGGTAAGTTGTGCAAACGCAAATATACGTTAAAATTGAACCTTAGGTCAATTGTCCACCGTCGCCGTCACCGTCACATCAACAAGAACGCGATGACGGCGCTCCAAGGTGAGTATGAAGTGACGTGACGAGGCTATAGTAAATGCATCACCACTTCGGCGCCGTCATTAGTAGACGTGACGGTAACTGCAGTGGAGGACAATCGGTCTTAGGGCCTACGCACATTTATATATACGTTGTTTTCTATGGGCATATGCTGAATGGAGCTGAATAAATGTGCGTAATCTCTTAACTTGGAACTGCCTGGAACTGAACTAAGCTGCCCGCCTCTCATGCAAGAGGTTGTGGGTTCGAATCCGGGCAAGTACCAATGTGACTTTTTCAATTCATATGTACTTTCTAAAATTTGTCTTGGATATCACAGAAATCGGTGCGTGGTGATCAATACTCGTACCTTCTCTGTATGAGAAGAGGCCTTTGCCCTGCAGTGGGACAGTTATAGGCTGGTATTATTATTATTATTTAGTCTCTTACTGTCCTATTCCCTCTAGATGGTACGACATGTCGCTGCTGATCCTGTCGCAGCCGTCGCTAGGCATAGAGCTGCAGCTGCAGTCGCAGGGCGCGCCCGTGCCGGCCGCCGCCGTGGCCGCCGCGCGCGCCGCCACACCTGCAGACTACGTGCACGCGCAGACCGGGTTCAGTGTCACTATTGGGTCCATTATGGGAGCTAGTTTACAGGTGAGGTGTGGTTTTCAGCTCTGTATTTGTCTATATGTGTGCTAAATAAATATATTTCTTTCTTTCTTTCTTTCTTTCTTTCTGTCTTTCTTTCTTTCTTTCTATCTGTCTTTCTTTCTTTCTTTCTTTCTTTCTGTCTTTCTTTCTTTCTTTCTGTCTTTCTTTCTTTCTTTCTATCTGTTTTTCTTTCTTTCTTTCTTTCTTTCTTTCTTTCTTTATTTCTTTCTTTCTGTCTTTTTCTTTTTGTCTTTTTTTCTGCCTTTCTTTCTTTCTTTCTGTCTTTCTGTCTTTCTTTCTTACTTTCACTTCTGGTTCCATTTTTAAACAATTGTTTTGTAAAATTTAAAAATTTCATTCTGGACTTTTGCTTGTTTTCTAAAGGTGCTCCTAAACGGGCAATTTTTTACTGCAATTGTGTTGCTGCAATACATTGCCGGCATTGCCCGGCAATGTTTCCGAACTCTCTGCAATATTGCCGGTATTGCCGGGCAACACTTTTTGTATGACAAAAAATTGCTGCAATATATGGCCGAGCAACACCGGCAATATTGCCGGAGTTGCCGGGCTATGCTCAAAAAATTGCAGCAATTATGTTGCCCGTTTAGGAGCGCCTTTACAAACATACAAATACAATTAGGTCGAAATTCACGTAAACATACAGTGGTGGTCAACTAATTAGGGGTAACGTGATATAACATAAGTAAGGCCGCCGCCGTGGCCGCCGCGCGCGCCGCCACGCACACAGACTACGTGCACGCGCAGACTGGGTTCAGTGTCACTATTGGGTCGATTATGGGAGCTAGTTTACAGGTGAGGCAAGATTGGTACCTGGGGTCCTACCACAAGCCCTTATATCAGTATTACTTCGATCAGCACAGGAAGGGGCCCAACAGGGCCAACGCCTGCCGGGGTTGCGGAATGTTTATAGTGGTTACCGTGACCCTGGAACATAAAGGGCAATCGAAGGAACATGAGTGGGTTTTAGTCAGTAAGAGTCTGACACGCCCTCCCGTCGCACCCAGGACGGGAGCAGTCATTGGATGATTTCCCACTCACCAAAAAAAAAAAAAGTATTACTTCGATATTACTTTCAGTGGGAAAGAGACGGCGCTAGACAACGTGTCTAACGCTGTCACTTGCACTCTTTGGAACAGGAATAAAACAGTCTTACTTTAAACGTCATGGTACCTGGTTTTCATATTTCATCGTTACTAGCTTTTGCCCGCGACTTCGTCCGCGTGGAATAACAGTTCCCCTTCCCGAGGGATTTCCAGGATGAAAACTAACCTATGTCCTTTCTCGGGTCCCAGACTATATCCGTCCCAAATTTCATTCAAATCGGTTCAGTGGTTTAGGCGTGAATAAAAGACAGACAGACATGCAGAGTTACTTTCGCATTTATAATATTAGTACGGATTTTGTGTCAGATTAAGGAACTTCGCACGTTCGAACGTTGCTGTCTTAGTCACTTTGAAAAAATAAAGTAAGGAGGTCTTAAAATTGAGCAATCAACTATCTTGAACAACCTGTTAAACTGCGAATGGCCACGACAAAAAAAATACTGCAATTATGCACTTGACGCAAAAGCTTTTTGACTTTGGCTACAAATAATTCAGTTTTTGGAGATACCTTCACTCATTTGTCTTTTTGTTTTGAGAAACAAGAACGATTATTACAAAGAATTGGTTAAGTAGAACTAGTTGAAAATGACACTTGATTTTATCCAAATTATTATACGCGGCCTTTTGCTCCTCAAATAATAATAATAAAATGATAAATAACTTTATTTCCAGAAAGTACAATTTCACAACAAGACTTAAGACTAAACGCATACATTTGGTTATTTCTAATCAATAAAAATTGTACGCTACGCAGGTTGTGATCCTCTGACACCCAAGCTAAGATTAAACTTGTGTTATGGGTGCCAGGGCTCTCTCTTAACACAATTTCCTAATGAATACAATTATGATTAATTAGGTGCCTACGGATTTAGGAACAATCAATTTGTTATGAGTGTATTTAGAAGAATTTAGAAGAATATTGAATATACAAATGAATTGAAACTCAACATATAGACTACAATATGACCAAATGTTTCTCCTTTCCCCAGGTACCCCACAACCAATGGCAAGAGGCGTCAACCGGCGTATCTCGACGAGAACTCCTGCACTTAGCGGCTCGCTCACTGGCGGGCTCCTACAAAAAACTGCTGGCCGTGTCCGCGGCCGAGGAATAGGCACTATATTGGACTGGAATATGTTATGTACAGTTAGTATTCATAACTTATCATCATCTTTTTTTTTTGGAGAGAGGGAAATCATCAAATGACTCCTCCCGTCTTTCGTGTCAGTCTTTTACTGACTAAAACCCACTCATGTTCCTTCGGTAGCCTTTTATGTTCCGGGGTCACGGTAACTATTATAACTATTCCGCAACCCCGGTAGGCTATTCCGCAACCCCGTCAGGACCTATCATCATTTTCACTGTGACTAATTTTATAAATTTAATGAATATTTTATTTATTTATAACTTACTAGCTTTTGCCCGCGACTTCGTCCGCGTGGAGTAATAGTTCCCGTTCCCGGGGGATTTTCGGGTTAAAAATTATTCTATGTCCTTTCTCGGGTCCCAGATTATATCTGTACCACATTTCATGCAAATCGGTTCATTGGTTTAGGCGTGAAGAAAAGACAGACAGAAAGACAGAGTTACTTTCGCATTTATAATATTAGTACGGATTATCATCACCATCCTACGTCATTATCAATCAACAACTTTGACTGTTGATACGGTACGACATGTTGCTTCCGATCCAAACCAGTTTATTCAAGATTTAAAAATATTGGTATTCAGCTATATCATCACCTAGATGCGAAAAACGGCCCTCACTAAGAAAATGCCAGGGTTCCACTTTTCATATTGAACATTACCCTAGTCAAAATAAGATTCGAAATAAAAAAGAAACTGTTTTTAGAGTTGACGACTCATTACATGATTATTACCGCTCATATATTTTATGGTGTATAATACTTATCCACGTTTTTTTAATTCCATGATAATGCTCAAACAGATTAAACTCACATAAAACGTGTCCCCGTAACAGTTAAATTCTTATCTGTAAACAGCATCATTTGACTGAGCTAAAAAATAGAGTATTACAATATATACACAATGCTTTATTTTCGTTTCTATCGTGAAAAATCCAGTTCTGACTCATTCGACCACGACTTTCTGATACCTTATTTATAATAGACGTGACAATACGGTATTTTACGCCATCAATTGACGTTCTTTTTATGAGCTGTCACAACGATATTCTCCTATAGATTGTGTATGACATTGGTGTCGAAACCCTTGTTTGCAAACTGAACTAAATTTAAGTTCAGTGCTTTTTAGGGTTCCGTACCTCAAAAGGTAAAAACGGAACCCTTATAGGATCACTTTGTTGTCCGTCTGTCCGTCCGTCCGTCCGTCTGTCAAGACCCTTTTTCTCAGAAACGCGTCGAGATATCAAGCTGAAATTAATATCACATACTCGGGTCTGCTATCTCTTAAAGCAGTGAAAAAATCAAGTTTTTAAATCAACGCAATAAAAAGATACGGCGGTTTATATTGCATATTTGGACATTTGCAAGGAAATCAAAACCTATAGGGTACTCCCCATTGACCTAGAACCATGAAATTTGGCAATAAGCAAGGTCATGTAGCACAAATAAAGGGAAAACTCCGAAAACCGTAAATTTGTAGTTAGTTTACACCAGGCGTCCGTCTGTCCGTCTGTCTGTCAAGAACCTTTTTCTCAGAAACGCGTCGAGATATCAAGCTGAAATTAATATCACATACTCAGGTCTGCTATCTCTCACAGCAGTGAAAAAATCAAGTTTCTAAATCAACGCAATAAAAAGATACGGCGGTTTATATTGCATATTTAGATATTTTCAAGAGAATCAAAACTCAAAACCTATAGGGTACTTCCCATTGACCTAGAATCATGAAATTTGGCAAGATGCAAGGTCATGTAGCACAAGTAAAGGGAAAACTCCGAAAACCGTGAATTTGTAGTTAATTGACATCAGGCGTCCGTCTGTCCGTCTGTCTGTCAAGAATCTTTTTCTCAGGAACGCGTCGAGATATAAAGCTGAAATTAATATCACACACTCAAGTCTGCTATCTCTTAAAGCAGTGAAAAACTCAAGTTTCTAAATCAACGCAATAAAAAGATACGGCGGTTTATATTGCATATTTAGACATTTTCAAGGGAATCAAAACTCAAAACCTATAGGGTACTTCCCATTGACCTAGAATCATGAAATTTGGCAAGAAGCAAGGTCATGTAGCACAAGTACAGGGAAAACTCCGAAAACCGTAAATTTGTAGTTTGTTCACATCAGGCGTCCGTCTGTTCGTCCGACTGTCAAGAACGTTTTTCTCAGGAACGCGTCGAGATATCCAGCTGAAATTAATATCACATACTCAAGTCTGCTATCTCTTAAAGCAGTGAAAAACTCAAGTTTCTAAATCAACGCAATAAAAAGATACGGTGATTTATATTGCATTTAGATATTTGCGAGGGATTCAAAACCTATGGGCTACTTTCCATTAACGGAACCCTCGTTGCGCGAGTCTAACTCGCACTTGACCGGTTTTTTTTTTCTTTCCATTTCATTAAGAAGATAAAATATTAGTTTAGCCCTGTCAAATTGAGACACTCCATACATAATTTAGACGCGATTAAAACATGGCAATTAAAAATACGTCAATTTATTTCAGGCGTTGACTGATATAAATTGAAAATGAATTGGATTTTTTAGGCTATAATTAAGAGAGGTTTTATAAAAATGTATTATTTTAACAAATAAATAATCTTTCATTTTATTTGTTCCAGGGACACAAGATGAATGTAAAGAATCTATAGAAGTCATAAATTATAACAAATTACTTATAATTATAATTATGTTAAGAGATATTTTAATAAAATTTATTTGGGGCCAACCGAGTTTCTGTATTTTGTTTTTATTTTTGCTTAAAAAAACTATAAGTTTTTACACCCTTCCTTCTGTGCAGAGGAAGAATAGTAAGCTGGTATTATTATCAACTCCAATTATAGTGCGTTTCATGAAAGAATTCCCTTCGCCAATGTTTGGTAGCACGGAAAATCAGTGCTGCAAATTGCTTCAATTTTTCATGAAATTACCCATTATTAGGGAGATTTATGACATTTTGTTACTTTAACAATTTACCTTATAATTTTAATTATTAGGAATACACAACAATTCCTAGCTATATTGTAATGCAAGAAATGAGCTTACTCTTACTATCTAATCACAGATTGTCGAGCGCACTGGCAGCATTTAGCCTTGATACATTATTATTAACGTTGTTATTTTTGGAACTTTAAACTTGCAACCCTGTTACTAAAATGTCAGACAAACAGGGGAGTCAACACAACGACGAAGGAAATTCTTTCGTGAAACGCACTATACTCATGTCACTGTCCACGGAACGTAGGTGCATATTATTTCAATTCTGGTCAACACGACCTCATCGCATACACAATACATTAATTATTATTAGCTTGAATACCATGATTAAAGGTCATAGCTCATTCCAGCCACCCGGCAGCCACTCCGCACCGACTCGCCTTATAACCGAGGCGATCCGGTGCCGCTACGGAGTTGATATAGTGAGCGCATGCCCATACAAGTCCATATAAAGAATACTAGCCGCAGGAGACGAGGCGGTGCGGAGTGGCTGCCGGGTGACTGTAATGAGCTATGACCTTGATACCCCATTGGATTTTGCTTCTAATACACTTAGTTTAGTTATACACACATTAACTTTACACGCATAGGTCGAAGGCGTCTATATGCACATGGTGTATGCCTGTATGCAACTTACATAAAAAATATGAAACTGTATCGACGAAGCCAAGTACGCTCAGTTTTGTATGTAGTAAGCGTACCAATTGTACATAGACGCGTAAACGTCTATCCAGCTGACACTTAGACTCGGTCGTGCCGTATTCTGTGAATTGGTTATAATTAATTTAATCGAATGCAATATGTAAATGGGGTCAACGATCTCGTGAATATACTTAATGGTTTTTATGAAACTTTTTGATTTAGACAAATATAAACAACAAAAAACCTGCTTGGGCAGTGAACTGCAGTCAATAATCAGATATTTTATAGCCAGTTTCAAATCTAAATTTAATTTTAAAGTACAGTCACAGGCAAAAATGTAAAATTTATTTAAATACTAGCTGTCCTCCGCGGCTTCACCCGCGATATCAGATTTTTGGTTACTAAAAAAAAAGATAAAAAGTATTCTATGTCCGAATTTTCAGCCAAATCGGTTCTGCCGTTCTTGAGTTATAAAATGTGTAACTAACACGACTTTCTCTACCATTTTTATTATCGCAACACATGTAGCGATTCATTTTTATATCATAGATTTAAAATAAAGAAATAGTATATATCATACAAAACTCAAAAATTGTCGGAGGATCTTACCTTTTCAATGGAAGACGTAGGATATTTTACTCTGTTCCTTATACATACTCTTAACAAGCTTATTCCATTAAGACAAATAAGGGGTCCTCCTGTTCTAGAGCAATGTTCTATATCTATAATAATTTCAAGAAATACTAAGAAAAATATTTAGCATTATTATTATAGCCCGATTATTTATCGAGAAAGGTTGTACTAGCGGAGCAGCACTATGCGCTTCCTACAACGCGGCAACGGTAACAGCAAAACAAAGTTCATATTAAACCTGATTAAGAATACTAGGTTTAATCTCAGGATTCCTAAAATCCTGCGTCTAATTCGACTTTACTAAAGCAGGTCCGAAATACCAGTTTTATTTCGAAATTCCAGTACGCGATCACAGCTCGTAGCGAAAGGATTACTCTGAACAGCGGATTGCAATTAACTACTTATTACGCACTAGTGCCTCATGGAATTTATCGCCTTTTGATTCAAGTTTTCACTACAGCATTTAAAATGCTGTTTTATTCGTTGTGCAGGTTGTGCTCGATTGTACTTACTGAATGTTTTGTTTTGACAAATAAAAGAGAAAAACAAGACTTTCCTGTTTCTAACGATGACTATGTTATGAAAAAATGTGAGTTCATTAATGTGAGATTTATATAAATCTATATCGGACCTTAACAGTAGGTATTTCTTTGCATTAAAAATCACACGTGTAGGAGGACAATTAGCCATAAACAAACAAGTTCTATAGGTCATCTCCCTAGCCTTTTCCCAACTATGTTGGGGTCGGCTTCCAGCCTAACCGGATTCAGCTGAAAATCAGTCTTTTACGAGGAGCGTGCCTATCAGACCTCCACGACCCAGTAACTAGGCGACACGATACCTCGTGGTTAGACTGGTCCGGCTTTGTGGCTTACCCGTAACAACTGTCAAAGTTCTACGTATGACAACCGGAACCAACGGCTTTACGTGCTTTCCGAGGCATGGGATGTCAGTGATGTCAAAGATAAACTTTAGAAAGTACATATGAATTGAAAAAGTCACATTGGTACTTGCCCGGATTCGAACCCACAGACTCTTATACTAGAGGCGGGCGCCTTATCCACTGGTCCATCACGACATTTGGCCCATTTCTAGCTATATTACAATAAATAAAATAAATAAAGACATAAATCGGGATAACTCACATGGGAATCTGATCCTAAACTAGGCAGAGCCTGCTATGCTCAGAAAAGAAAAGCCGCGGGCAAAAGCTAGTAAGTATGTAAGTATATCAGATACTTACATACTTACTAGCTTTTGCCCGCGGCTTCGCTCGCGTTAGAAAGAGACAAAAAGTGGCCTATGTTACTCTCCATCCCTTCAACTATCTCAACTCAAAAAAATCACGTCAATTCATCGCTCCGTTTCGCCGTGAAAGAAAGACAAACAGACAGACAGACACACTTTCCCATTTATAATATTAGTATGGATAGTTCATATGATTTATGAGTACGGTTCTCGGCCCAAGGTGCTGCGGGGCCCCGTATAATTAATACGGTATAAACGGCTTAACGAAGTCAATCCATACTATACTTTCATTAAATACTCGAGTCTATTGCCGAAAATGTAGCTTTCAGACTTTTGGTCAGAATATTTAATGTATGTGCCGTATGTGTTTGCATATGTAAAACCCGCTGTAAGGATTTGGATGACGTTTTTCGACAACCACGCGGGCTCAGCAGCCCTTGTCAAAGCCAGTCTATAAGTATGTAAACCTAAAGACCTTAACTGTCCCAATGTTCATAACAATGATTAATTTCCTATGACTAACCAGAGTCTTGTAGATTTTTTTTGTCAATTAAAATTTCTGACATCAATAAATTACTATCAATTTGTAATATGTCTACATAAAAGCTGGTTTTCGTTAGATCGGATGTGAACAAGTATGCATCCTACACGTTTATCGGTTCGATAAAACCGGCGACCCAATGTAATATGAACCAGCTCTTAGGGTGCCCGTCCACCGGAGAAGAGAAGAATTCCATAGGCTATCGCTCGCGATATTGTATGCAATTATATTGGTGAATTCTTTCGGTTACGCAGGTTCGCTCCGCTTCTGTATACAGCCCCCCATAAACAGATTCGTTTCGATTCTTCAAATCCGGGGCACGTTCATGAATTTCTACCCAGATCACTGGCTTGCCTAACTAATTCATAAACATGGTTTATATTATTATAAATAACTCTCTATGACCCTATATATTAGAACAAGGTTTTGCCTACAGTTTCGCCCACGTGGATGTCGAACTTCCATCCCCTATTTTAATTATTTTAGAGGTTGAATTTACAAAAACCTTTTCATGGACGATGCCCACTCTTTACAAAGAACACAACCTCAAGTTTCGTGCCTCTAGGAACAGCGGTTGCGCGTTGACGTCGTTGATATGTCATCCAGTCAGTCAGTTAGTTTACCATTATCCATACCAATATGATAAATGCGAAAGATACTCTGTCTTTCAGTCTGTCCCACTATCATGCTAAGATTACTGAACCGTTTTAGATGGATTTTGGTACTGTTTTCATGAGAATATCCTGAGAAAGCTGAGAAAGGACATAGAATAGGTTTTATTCCAATAATCCCATGGAAACGGAAATTAAGCGGGCAAAACCGCAAAGGACGGCTAGTGTATATAAGAGTAACTCCTTCGGCAGTTCAAATAGGAGTAAACTTGTAGATTCATGCAGAAAATCTGAGGGATGAAGTTAATGTAAGTTAATGCAAGTGCGAGTGAAGCGCGCATAAAATTTCTTACGGGGTGTAAGAAATTTTATGCGCGCTTCATGTCTAGGATAAAACAGATTTCATTTTTAATGATCGTAAGTAGTCAGTAAATTAAAAAAAAAACAAGAGCTTACCTAGAATCTTCTCGAAAGCAGAGAGATAAATAAAGATTAAAAAAAAATTGTTTTCATCGAGTTGTTGAGATAAAAGAACTTTGGATCTCAATATAAATTGTTCTTCAATAAACTGTAGTTAATAGTTTATTGAATAAAAATATATTGAGATACAATGTTCTTTCTAGCATGAATCACAAGGATTCTCCTTGTATCCATAATATTCTAGGCCAGGATATTAGTTCAGCACATCGTGTTGTCTTCTTCTAACACTAAATGAGGTTAAAGGTGTAAGGTGATGTTATGGGCCGCAGATTCATTATAAGCCAGCGTATAAGTGCCTTAAAGTCGGGTAAGATAATAAGGCAATCGCGATTTAAGTAGGGACTTACCTTCACGCTTATTATGATCCGGGATGAGTAGTGAAGCTGGCGGTAGGATACTTATAAAAAATAAATTACTCGTGTGGTTTTATTTAATACTGGAACTTGCTTAGTGTCGGTCTTTGAATGTTATCCGCCCTTGTTGAAACAGGAATTTCATCATATATTTGAGGGGGAGAATGTGAACCTTTTTAACATGCTTTTATTAGGTCGACCTGTATGCATGTAACTATGTAATCAAATCTAAGAAAACTTATTTAACTATTATCTAAAGATCGTAGCGTTATGAAAATTGGCAGTTGTATGTGATTTTAATGACAATACAATAATATGGTACTGTCGAGCTGATCTGATGATGGAGCCGGAAGATATGAACTGGAACTTCATGATGGATGACCGTATCATAGCCGTGTTTGGACTTGTTAGAAAGGTCTTGTAATGAACTTTGACCACGATTAGGTTTCAAGGTCTGAATACAATAATATGGTACTATCGAGCTGATCTGATGATGGAGCCGGAAGATTGGAACTGGAACTTCATGATGGATATTAGCATACGATATATATTGACGTGTAAATGGGGTAGTAGCTTGTTAAAGATCCCACCCAAGCCAAGGTGAGAAACGTGCCGAGGGCTGAATGGCATGACGGTGGTTACAAATGTCATGTCGCTAGCGTCACCTCAGGAAACTGGGCGAAACTCTGTTGTAAGTAGCCTTGCTCCTCTACTCGAACCTCTGGGGGGTTGACCGTTTAATTGTCCTATACTCGTGAGAATACTATGGTAAAAACTAAACAAAAAGAAACAGCAACACAAAGAAAACGTAGACTACAAAAAGAAAAGAAAAAACGCGACGATTTTAAGTTGGGCATCTACCGTGCACAAGATGCAAGGCTGTACGGTAGACCACGCCGTGGTGTACTTAAGGTCCCGTACTTTTGCGGATGGACAGGCATATGTGGCGCTAAGTCGAGTAAAATCACTTAGTGGTCTCCAGATTGAAGAGCTAGATTGTTCTAAGCTGACAGGTAAGACACCATGCAATACAGACGCACTGGCGGAGATGGAGAGGATGCGGGCTTATTCGTCTATTTAAAATAAATGTTTAAAATATGCCATTAGCAAAGACTAAAAGTGTAAAATAAATTAATAGTTTAAAAAACACGCTTTTATAGGTGCACGTAAAAGTAAAAAATAAATTATGGATCGTTCAAGTTGTCTCTATTTCTGGGCTGAAGTGTAAACTATGTGCTTTTAATTATAATATTTGATTGTAAAAGCGTGGGGCGCTGGAACAGGAAAGATTTTTTGTATACCTTGCTGAGAAATCAAGTTAAGAGATGTTTCGGGAAGAAGGTTACAGAGAACGGCGCTCTAATTAGAGTTGCAGCCCGATTAGTAGGAGGCTCTACATTAAACAGTCTGTTCAAAGTACCAGTCGACAGTGCCAAAATGTAGAGTTCTTGTTCGTGTATTTGTTTACAAGAACGCAGGCAAAAATAATCATTAAGGGGTTATTTTGCACCGTGACGATAAAAAGGATTTTCATTTAGAGTTACAATTTTGATAGCCTCATTGATATATCATAAATTAATATATCAATGGTTAGTCTACAGTTTTTACGGTAGCATAGGTAAGCATTACCTGTGTCTCGCAAAAATACTCTTTTTACCGTATGCTTCTTTTGAAAACGGTACTTAATTAGTAGGTACGGTTAACAAAACGACAAACATTGCCGATTTAAGTAACAGAATGAGGGCCTAGCCAAGTGGCATTGTAGAATAGAAAACGAAAACGAATAGACTGTCAAATGTATGGAATTGACATAAGCTTTCGCTAAAAAATTTGACATCTCCATACATTTGTCAATCGTTTTCGTTTCGCTATCTATTCTACAATGCCACTTATCTAGGGGGGCAGGCAGTATTTTCGGAATTCCATGAAAATGTTTCGAAGTGCAAATATAATAATTATAAGTATTAGGATGCCTGATAATTAGTGGCCGCTATGTAAGCACATGATTGTTCTGATTGGGCACGCCGTGATAGCGGCGGTAAGACCCCTCTTTGAGGAGTGGCTGGAGAGGCGCCACGGCTCTCTCACGTTTCGCCTGACACAGGTCCTCACCGGACATGGTCAGTTCGGGAGGTTCCTGTGTCGGATTCAGGCGGAAGCGACGCCTGGGTGTCACCACTGCAGCAACGGTCGCCTGGAGGACACGGTCGAGCACACGGTGGAGGTGTGCCGCGCATGGGCGGACCATAGACGTGTCCTCGTAGAGGCGATCGGCGGCGGTGACCTCTCGCGCCCAGCGCTGGTTCAGGCCATGCTGCGGGGCGAGACGGAATGGTATGCCGTCGCCTCCTTCTGCGAAGCAGTTATGCTAGTGAAGGAAGCGGCGGCGCGCGAGAGGCAACGACGAGCCTCTCGCCCCGGACAAAGACCCAGGCGAAGACGTCGCGAGTCGCAAGACGACTACCGGCCACCGTAGGCGCGGTTCTGCGGATGGCGAGCGATGGGTAGCTCGCCGCCCGGCTAGGACCAGGACCACGTCGATGGCGCGTTAGTGTTCCACGCGCGCCTCAAAGAGAAGGAGTCAGCACAGAAAGGGGCCTAATAGGGCCAACGCCTGCCGGGGTTGCGGAATGTGTATAGTAGTCACCGTGACCCTGGAACATAAAGGGCAATCGAAGGAACATGAGTGGGTTTTAGTCAGTAAGAGTCTGACACGCCCTCCCGTCGCACCCAGGACGGGAGCAGTCATTGGATGATTTCCCACTCACCAAAAAAAAAAAAAATATTGTTCTGATGTAAAATTGTACAAATGTAAATGAAAAGATATAATTATTATAGTATTCTTCTTAACCTTTCGACGACCAAGCGACAACCGGCTATTGAGCTGCTAATGCTTTTTATTGAGTCTATATTTTATTTAAAAATTACAAAAATAAAAAGTGAAGCGTAAACAGTACTAGCTGATTATAACAAGATAAGGTATTTTGTGCTCAAATCCACAAATTACCATGGCAGTGTGTCGCGACACTAATGTTCATGGCGATTATTTGCCCCAAGAGGCCATGTACCTCAGATCAGAGTTTCTCAAGTAGCGTCGCAGCATTGTCTTATTATTTATTAGCGACCCGCCCCAGCTTCGCACGGGTGTTACAAATCTTTAAAAATCCCGGTTTTTTTCTACTATAATAAGCATGTGTTATACATATAAACCTTCCTTAAGAATCACTCTATCTATTAAAAAAAACCGCATCAAAATCCGTTGCGTAGTTTTAAAGATTTAAGCATACATAGGGACAGACAGAGGATAGAGACTTTGTTTTATACTATGTAGTGATCATGATGATAATAACCTATTATCAATGATGAGTTGATAATCCGTACTAATATTATAAATGCGAAAGTAACTCTGTCTGTCTGTTTGTCTCTTCTTCACGCCTAAACCACTTGTTACGAGCTGAGGGTTCGGGATAAATAAAAGTCCGTTTTACACAAAAAAACACGATAACTTTATTTAAAATTCACACTAGAATTCACTAACACAAACTAACACAACACTACACAAAACACACACTTTATATCGCAGTCGTAGTTCCGCTTCGCGGCGATGTTCACTGTTTCGTTCCCAAAACTGAACTGAGTCCCGTGCCGACACGTCCGCTATTTATATCTCCGGTCACATTTTCTAGAAAGTTCGACAACCCGAGGTACCCAGGTGCATTCGAGAACATTCCAGTAACATCGCGAATGATCGACGATGATCTGGAAGTTTCTCGAATGACCCCTCGGAACTCCATCGAACGTTCTAGAACGTCGTGGAACTTTCTCGAATTTTCTAGTAAATGTGCCCGGAACAATCGACACTTACGTCACCTATACCTACCTACGTAACACTGCCCCCTCCTAAGACATGCTCGTCCCGAGCATCATTATTCCCGTAGTATCGTGCCAGCCGATCTACGTGAACAATTTTAGGCGCAGTTCTCGTACTCTTCCGTATCCGGTAGGTGACGTCATTAATTTTGGTCACAATCTGGTATGGTCCATCCCATTTTGCCTGTAGTTTAGGCGACTTCCCTTTGCTACGCACTGGGTTATGCAACCACACCAGTGAACCTTCATCAAATCCGCTATTGTTCATCTTCCGATCATAGCGAGTTTTCATCCTCTCAGACATCTGCTGGCCTGACTGTCTGACATGCTCATATATGTTATCCATCTTGTTACGCAGGTCATTGGCATAATCGGTTATGCTGCTTGGTGAATCAGGGGGAATGCCAGTTATTAAATCTGCCGGTAACCGCAACTCTCTTCCGAAGTTTGCAAAGGCTGGTGTCATAGTTGTGCTTTCGTGAACAGCACTTCTGTATGACAGAAGAAACGGCTGTATGTGCTTGTCCCAATCCCGTTGTCTGCTCGCTACAACTTTGGCCAGATATCGTTCCAGTGTCTGATTAAATCTTTCCACCATTCCATCAGATTGTGGGTGATATGACGTGGTTCTAGTTTTATGAGTACCCATTACGCGACATGTTTCCTGGAAAACTTGAGATTCGAAATTTCTTCCTTGGTCGCTGTGGATTTCTAAGGGTACCCCGAACCGACAAAAGACTTCGTGGACTAATTTATCAGCAACTGTCGAAGCTTCTTGATTAGGAATTGCAAAAACTTCCGGCCATTTTGTGAAATAATCCATGACAACCAAGAAGTACTTGTTACCGCATTCACTTTCAGGGAATGGGCCAGCGACGTCTAGTGCTATCCGTTCCCAGGGGGCTCCTACGTTGTACACTTTCAGTGCACCCCTGCTGCGTGTTTGAGGTCCCTTTACTGCCGCACAACTGGTACATTTGCGACACCAATCTTCAACATCCTCTCGACAATGGATCCAATAAAACCGTTCTCGGATCTTCAACAGAGTCCTCTTAACACCCATGTGACCTCCTGAACATCCATCGTGGTAGAGCTGAAGAACCTCTGGTACCTTTGCTTTCGGTACGACCATTTGCAGGTGGCACTTGTCTCCACGAGCATTTTCCCATTTACGGCACAAGACACCATCTTGGAGTACCAAGCTCTCCCACTGTGCCCAATAGCTCTTTGTGGTTGTACTCATTGCTGCAACATCGCACCACTTAGGTTTAGGAGCATTAGCTTTAATCCATCCGAGAATTGGCTTAATATCCGAGTCATTCTGCTGAGCAAGTTGTAGAGTTTCCTTCCACTCATCACTAAGGTCTGTTCTTAGCATTCTGACAGGAACTGCTTCCTTAGCTTCTTGCCTGACACAATGCTTTCAATCTTCCGGACAAGGCCTTCGTGATAAAGCGTCTGCATTACCGTGAGACTTCCCACTGCGATGTTCAATTGAGAAGTGAAACTCTTGCAGCAGTTCAATCCATCTTGCTACTTGCCCTTCCGGATTCTTAAACTGTAGCAACCACTTCAATGCAGCATGGTCAGTTCGAAGGTGGAATTTGCGTCCCAATAAATACTTGCTGAAATGCTGCAAAGTCTTCACAACGGCGAGGAGTTCGCGTCTCGTGACACAATAGTTCCTTTCCGGTTTCGATAAAGACTTGCTGAAGTAAGCTATCACAACTTCATGATCTCCTTTTCGTTGAGACAACACACCGCCAATTCCAGTATTACTCGCATCCGTGTCAATTATGAATTCATTTTCTGTATCAGGATAGCCCAAAATCGGAGTATTACACAACCGTTTCTTCAACTCCTCAAAAGCCATGTCACAGCTATCATCCCAACAGAAAGGTCTTTTCTCCTCGGTAAGCTTATGTAATGGTTTGGCGATGTCTGCAAAATTCTTGACAAACCTTCGGTAGTACGAGCACAAACCCAAAAATGCTCTGACCTGCGTCTTATCCTTTGGAATTGGCCATTCCTTGACAGCGACGATTTTCTCTGGATCCGTTTGCACTCCTTCTTTAGACACAACGTGCCCCAGAAAACTAACCTGTTGTCTAAAGAAGGTGCACTTCTTTGGACTTAACTTAAGATTAGCTCCTCGGATTTTAGACAGCACTCGTTCCAGATTTTTAAGGTGGTCTTCAAATGCGCGGCCCACAATGATGATGTCATCTAAATAAACTAAGCAGGCATCTCCAATTAATCCGGTGAGTACCTGCTCCATTAACCTTTCAAAAGTTGCAGGAGCGTTGCACAATCCGAATGGCATAACATTAAATTGCCAAAGTCCTTTTCCTGTAGAGAATGGTCGATTTCCACTTGCCAGTAGCCACTTTTTAGGTCTAACGTGCTAAACCACTTCATTCCTGACAGCGTGTCAAGAGTGTCGTCGATCCTGGGTAATGGATAGCTGTCTTTCTTTGTAATGTCATTCAGCCGACGATAATCCACACAAAACCGCATGCTGCCGTCCTTCTTTTTCACCAGGACCACAGGAGAACACCAGGGACTAGATGAAGGCTCTATAACTCCATCCTTTACCATCCCTTCAATCATGGCGTCCACTTCCTTTTCTCTTGCCACTGGTAACCTTCTAGGTCGCTGACGAATAGGTAACTCATTTCCTGTGTTGATTCTGTGCTGAACTAATCCAGTCTTCCCTATGTCAGCGTCATGTGCAGAGAAAATATCGGCGTATTGAAGTAACATCTTCTTAGCCTTATCCATTTCTCCCGCAGATAAATCTGTGCGACAATCTTCCAGAAGATTCGAGATGTGAGATCTTGCATCTTGAGCAACGTTCCGGGAAGGCGGATGTTGGCAATTACGCATCCAAGCTACTTCCTCACAGGTACCCATCAACGTACCCTTCTCGATAACTTGTGCTTGTTCACTTGGGTTCAGGATGCGTACAGTTGCAACATCAACTGCTCGTACTAAGCTCCGCGCCATCTTCCATGGAAGGTTCTCGTCCAATCTTTCAACGAGAATGCATCGATTTTTCTGTCCATTATTGCGTGGAAGGCTAACTGGAACTATCGATTCCGACCTGGGAGGCAGAACAGTCTTCTTCAAGCAGTGCACTTTCCCTGATGGTGCACCTTCCATGAAGACTTCTTCCGAACCACACTTCAGGACTCCCTGATTCACGTCGATCTTACAACAGTACTGTCGCATGAAGTCTAATCCTAGGATGCACTCGTCTTCTATATCAGCCATAATGACTTTATGCCGATAAATGGTGCTACCCAATTTTAGGTTTACCTCCTTCTCGCCTCGGACGGGTATGTGCTGACCAGTAGCTGTTACTAAATTTATGTGGTCATACTTGCTGAAGAAGTCCCCAAGAAGACGATTTGCTCGGGAACTGACAACCGTGCGAGAAGCTCCAGTGTCCAACGTCAATTTACATGGTCTTCCATTCACTTCACCTTTGATGATCAGGCTGTTCCCATCATGGGCTTGTGAGATCAATATCCTTGGGGCTCCTTGACCACCAGCCAGCACCCGCCCCGCAGTTCTGGCTTTTATTCGTTTCCCTGCTGCTGAGCGGTGGCATCAGCCGCACTTCTTTCCCGGGTCTGTTCTTCGCTGATACCACTTCGCTTAGGGCAACTCGAACGAATGTGACCCTTCTCTCCACAATTGTAACATGTGGGACTGTACTTGGAACGGTCACGTGACGATGCCGCAATCTCCCTGATGCGGTGGGCACGATGGTCTTGCCGCACTGCCTCTACTTCCAACGCATGGGCTAAAGCGCTCTTCAATGTGTCATGGTGCCCAAGCCTCACAGCAGCTCTAACCTCAAAGTCCCGTACGCCATCGACAAATGCTTGCACCAAATTTCCCTCGATGAGCGCAGGAGCAGACTGGTATGCCTTCCGTACAAGTTTTTCCACCTCCAGAGCCCACTGCTGCAAGTTTTCCCCGGAGCGTTGTACACGATCTTTTAACTGAGCACGAAAGACGTGCTCCAGATGAGCGTCCCCGTACCGAGACTCCAAGGCTTCAATTAGCTGCTCATACGTGACATTGTTGCCGAGTGCCTCTAAAACCGTTAACGCCTGGTCGCGTAGGCCCAAGGTGAGTGCGGTCTTTGCCTGCGCATCCGTCCAGCCATTTGCTTCTCTTACAGCTTCAAATTGGAGCTTGTACGCGGACCAGGAAGATGTTCCGTCGAAAGGAGGCGCTTTAAATCCACGCACTGATGGTGCGGCAACAACAGGAGCCGCAATCTCACCTCCACCAGACTTAAGACAACCCAACGTTTTCTGAATGTCAGCGATCTTGGTTTCGGCCTCGAGGATACGGTTCTCGTGAAGCTCAACCTTTTCCTTCATGGCTCCAATATCTTTGCCGAACGTCGCATGTAGGTCTTTGATTAGGAGGATCTGTTCCTCCTGTCGGCGGGCCTGATCTTCTTTGTCCCGTTGCAGCTGTTCTTCTAAACGACGGGCCTGTTCTTCTTGACGGCGGGCCTGTTCTTCTTGACGACGGGCCTGTTCTTCTTGACGACGGGCCTGTTCTTCTTTGTCACGCTGAAGCTGTTCCTCCAAGCGGCGGGCCTGATCTTCTTGACGGCGGGCCTGATCTTCTTGACGGCGGGCCTGTTCTTGCATCATTGCCATCAGGGCAGACAGATCCATTGTCACCGGTGCTGCAGAAACACCAGATCCTGATACCTGAGCTGATGCTAGCTCCGTCGTCGGCTGGCTACCACCCGGTACGTGCTCCGAGGTTGGGTCAAATCGCCTCTGGTCCACCTCCTGCTGACGTTGTTGGCTCCTCGTACGGATTCCTTCCGTGTCGTCCTTCGGTAACACAGGCATGATTTATCCCTCACTTCTGACACCAATTTGTTACGAGCTGAGGGTTCGGGATAAATAAAAGTCCGTTTTACACAAAAAAACACGATAACTTTATTTAAAATTCACACTAGAATTCACTAACACAAACTAACACAACACTACACAAAACACACACTTTATATCGCAGTCGTAGTTCCGCTTCGCGGCGATGTTCACTGTTTCGTTCCCAAAACTGAACTGAGTCCCGTGCCGACACGTCCGCTATTTATATCTCCGGTCACATTTTCTAGAAAGTTCGACAACCCGAGGTACCCAGGTGCATTCGAGAACATTCCAGTAACATCGCGAATGATCGACGATGATCTGGAAGTTTCTCGAATGACCCCTCGGAACTCCATCGAACGTTCTAGAACGTCGTGGAACTTTCTCGAATTTTCTAGTAAATGTGCCCGGAACAATCGACACTTACGTCACCTATACCTACCTACGTAACACACTGAACCGATTTGAATGAAATCCCGGAAATCCCCTGTGAACGGGAACTATTATTCCTTGCGGAAGAAGTCGCGGGCAAAAGCTAGTTAGTTATATATTTATTTTAATGTTTTTGGAAATAGAAATGTTATTTTTCAATATTCCTTGGTAGCATTTTAATGCGGGTCCGTGGCTTAGGCCCCCAGTGGTCGACGCACCTGTGGCCGACGCCCCCGATACGATTAATGTAATATCTTTTTATGTTTGTGCTTTTTCACTTAGTACAGTAATTAAGTAAAGTGTTTCACTCTATTAATAAAGTATTTTCCTTGCTTTTTGAAATTTTAATTTTTATATTTGTTTAAGTTTTTACAGTTGATTATTTCTATGCTAGCAAAATTTCATTTGGTTCTCTACGAGTAGATACGTTTGTTTTTTAAGCCTGATTATTGTGTTGTGTTATTGCTATTTAAAATGACTGATAAAAATACTAGATTTCTTATCTTCCTTAATTTTTCAAAACATACCTCTAAAAAATGATTTAATGTTATGCAAATACTTACAATCAATATAAGTACATTTAATATTTTTGTAAATTATGAAATGATGAAAGAATTTCTGAAAATCGGTTTCTTCGAACTTCCACGAACTAACAAAAAAATCCGGATTGGTAAACCTGGTCTCGATTTTTGGCCTTTGCAATACATTTAGCGATTCAATTTACATTTATCTAGAAATGGTTCAGTAGGTCTAAGATATTTCTGATGGGTCACGGTAGAAAAATATTAAAATAACTGGGGCCAGGCTTATTAAAGATTGGGAAACGCTGTTTTAAACCAATATACGGTTACACGATGCTTTATTTAATATTGAACTGTACAGGTAACAGAATAAGATTTACATTTGCCCAGAACGTAAGTAAGTATGTGGTGGACATTTAAAATTCATATTGGATGCTGTTCTTAGAAGTTTAGTATTGTGCGAGTCGTGTCGGTTGTTGCAAGAACATTGGCAATAGAAAACTTTTTTGTTTTGTCTGTTGAATAAATTGGTTTATTTTAAAGGTGAGTATTTTGGTACTCTAATTATTTTCGGATACGTCTTTATAAAATTCCAATAATCTTAAGAACACTTCACATATACGTGTGACAAGTAGGGAAATGCCCTACAGGGCATTTCCCTACTTGTCACACGTATATGTGAACACCAAAATGACACAAATACCTATGTGACAAAAAAGCGTTGGTATTCTGGTTTGTATAGTGCATCGCATTTTTATCACACAAGAGATAAACTTGTTAATCATTAATACAGTGTTTTATACTCGTTCATTTAAAAACCTAATCTTCAGTGAAGGATTAATCTTTTTTTGTTTATTATGTTATCTACGAAGCACACTGGGGTTTGCTATAAGGAGGCAATGCCCAAATCTCATTTTCAAAATGTGGGAAATAGGAAAAAAACTTGACGTATTATTATTGTTTAATAAATTTCACATCAGTTAAGGACAATATTATCAACACAAAGGTTATCTGTTTGCTTACATACTGCAGTAAAGTTCATTGTTTTCATTGTTGCTGCGTTTCAAAATTTTGAATACAGTATTTTTAAAGCGTTCGTTATGCTACTGTCCTATTAATGTTAACACAAAAATATAAAATGGCAAGTGGACATCAAGGTCAGTACTAATAAAAATTTTATGAAGTTTGGACAAATTCGTTGTGTAATAATTGTAATAAACCATAATATTTTTTTACTTTTTACGAATAGTTGTGAAGTGAATTGGACGATATCTAAATTTCGCGCAATGTTCTTTTGCTATTGTTTTTAGTTTCTCAATAAAGAAGGTTTAGGGTGCTTAAAAATATAATTCCTTTCAAAAGAACATTGCGCAAAATTTAGATATCGTCCAATTTACTTCACAAGTATTCGTAAAAAGTAAAAAATTATTACGGTAGCTTACACAACGAATTTGTCCAATCTTTATCATATTTTTATTAGTACTGACCTTGATCTCCACTTGCCATTTTATAGTTTTGTGTTAACTTTAATAGGGCAGTAGCAACGAACGCTTCAATTCCGCATTCAAAATTTGTAAACGCAGCAACAATGAAAACAGTAAACTTTACTGCAGTATGTAAGCAAACAGATAACCTTTGTGTTGATAATATCGTCCTTAACTGATGTGAAATTTATTAAACAATAATAATACGTCAAGTCTTTTTCCCATTTCCAACATTTTGGAAATGTGATTTTGGGCATTGCCTCCTTATAGCAAACCCCAGTGTGCGAAGTTTTGAAAACTACGTAATTTTTTTGTTTCTTTGCGATTTATTTTATATAAAACCTATTTGGGTGAATCAGTGCGTACAGTGTGATGCTTGGGTTAATGTTTTGGTGTTTAAAAGGTTAAAGCTTTCTGTATTTTTAAAATAACATTAGATTTTTTAAAAGGCGTACATTAATTCCAAGATGTACAAAAAAAAAGTGCCCACTCATAATAATATCTCATTTAACCACTTCCACAGCAAAAAATGAAGGTGCTCGCATTATTTTCACTGGTTCTGGCAGTGGCCACTTGCTACCCAATCGTGAAGACCTGGACCCTCTCATCATTGTCAGAAGCCATCCAGAAGTCCAGTGAAGAGCCTGGCATGAAGCCGTATCTTGAAGCTGCCCTGAATGAGATCATGTATGCTCTGTTTACGGGCAAAGGAGCGGTATGTATACTCATTGGTATAGTTAATTCATTTATTTAATTTACAAGTCGGGACAGCCTACTGGTTAAGCCGGCAACTTCTTATGTATAACCTGGTTCATTAAAGAAAGGAATCTAAAATGGCGGCGCTTATCATGTTCTCTCGCTCCCACTCTATTGCCGTCTATACTCACTCGCGCGCGTACCATCAACATAAAAAAAATGGTCTTGATTTGCTTCCACGCTGTCGTGACGCACTCATTGCTCCTTTTTACGAATATTTTGCTATAGTTTTTTGTTATTTTTCCGTTGTTACCTGTTTGTTATTCTAGTAAAAGTAGGCTTTGTTTCCGATGAAAACAATACAAAATCTTAATATAATTTTCAATTTAAAAAAAAAACCTTCAACTTTAAATTTTATATGCAGACTGTACTATCTGTCAACGTAAGTACATGCCGCCATTTAAGATTCCTTTCTTTAATGAACCGGCTTATAATAGGTTATTGGTTTGTCAATGAGACATTTTCAATTTATATGTATTTTTTCTAAAGTTTATCTGCATTGGTGAAGAAAAACATAAACTCGAAGATTAACGCGTTCAGACAAACAAGATGGGTACAGACGTACTTAAACTGTACTAATGTATTCGAAAGATTGTAGATTGTCACCTTTTCGCGCCTAAACCACAGAATTTCGTTTATTACAATTTTAACTTTTTGACGACAAAGCGACAGCCGCTGTGACGCTGCTATTGTCTTGCTATTGTGTCTCGAATTACGTGTGTTCAAAGGTTTAATACGAAAACACCAAAGCAATATTGATAAAATCGTGAAGCATTAAAATGTAAAATCCATAAGAATCTATCTACTAACGTAATGATAATTATGTAGATTAGTGAATATGTTGAGCCCATTTGTCAATATTTTTTTAGGACAAAACAAGTTTTCTTAACCTGTATGGATTTGCGGCACCAAACAAACAATCGATTTTGGTTGTGTGCGAATCGTATTTGCGTACGGGGTTCTGTAACACTTAGGCCCGGCGCTGATTGCAATTTTTTGTCACCGTGACTTATTGTTACTGTCACCTGCTGTCACCCACGATGCGCTCACTGAAACTGTTCTTGGGTGACAAATCGCGTTCATTTTTGTAATATACTTCAATGAGGTTGCCGTGATTTGTGCTCTTGAAATACGAAGAAGAAAAATGAAACGGAAAAAAACTCTACTAAAAAATCCTACACTATATATTCTGAACTAGCTTTTGCCCTCGACTTCGTCCGCGTGGAATAATACTTGGTTCCTGTTCCCGGGGGATTTCCGGGATGAAAACTATCCTATGTCCTTTCTCGGGTTCCAGACTATATCTGTACCAAATTTCATTTAAATCGGTTCACTGGTTTAGGCGTGATGAAAAGACAGACAGACAGACAGACCGACAGACAGACAGAGTTACTTCCGCATTTATAATATTAGTACGTAAGTACGTATAGTACGTATTACGTCAGTATCCACCAAAGCTATCTTCGTATGTCTATAAACTATTTCGATGTGTTGCAGGCTTTGGTAGGTCCTGTGATTACATTTCAAGATACAACGCCTTGCTTCTGCTGGAATAGCTTTGCGAAAAAGCTATTCCAGCAGAAGCAAGGAAGAATATTTTTTGCACCTCTTTTCTACCTTCTCTATTAACAACTCATTGTCAATGTCTTCCTCCAACTAAGAAAACGACATCTTTAAAAATAATAAAAACAAGACAGAGCCACACTTTTTATTAGCATACGGATACGTCTACTCCGAACGCACAGTGCCGGCCGAGTGACAAATAGTCACCAGTGAGCGGACTCCCATAGTAATGTACAGGGCGAGCGACAGTCACGTCACTCAGGTGTTGCCTGCCGCTGGAACTTTTTGTCACCGTAGTGTCACGTCACCATAATGAGCGCACTCAGTATAGTTTTCATAGGGGATCCCTTCTTTTCGCATAATATTCTTTGTCCTAATATACTTCGGCATAACGATTTTGGCACAATTTGTTTTGGCATAATAATACTTCGGCATATTTTTTTTAGGCATACATTTTATGTTGGCATAATCATGTTAAAGACTAATTTGTTTTGGCATAAATTTGATTCGCATAACTTTAGTAGGCCTAATGACTATAAGCATAACGTTAGTAGGCCTAAAGACTATTAAGCATAACGTTAGTAGGCCTAATGACTATTAGCATAATAATGTTTAGGCATACAATTAATATAAATAACAAAAACAATTTTCATGCAAATGATATATAAATATAAATATACATGACATTATGTAAAGCAAACCAATTTGCTGTAGTTTCTGTAACAATCAAATAAATTGTTGGTTAAAAAGTTGATTTGCTGTGCAACAAAAATTAGTGACAGAACCGAATTGCTGCAAAACCGACTCCACGTAGTCTTGTTTGCCCTACCCCTAGAGTGTTATTTAAAATCGCGTAGGCGCGTAGGGGCGAGGCGGCCCGCGGGCTGAGGAGCAGGCGGCTGGGAGCGAGCCGCCGCGGCTGAGGCTGGCCGGCGAAGCCGGCCAACAAGCCGAAGCTGCGGTGGTGAGCGAAAGCCGTCTGCGACGATTAGCACGCGTGGAGCCGCCGGAGGCCCGCAGCGCCGGAGCCGTCACAGAAACCCTGCCTGCTGCATGTTGCATGCTTGCTTGAATGCTGCATACTTGCTTGCATGCTGCATGTTTGCTTGCATGCTGCATGCTTACCTGCATGCTGCATGCTTGCTTGCATGCTGCATGCTTGCTTGCATGCTGCATACTGCATGCTTGCTTGCATGCGGGTATAGTGTCTAAATATTCTAGGTGTTAATAAATTTTCCATTGTTATACCTATAAAAATATGTTTTAATATTTTTATGCGAAATTTATGCTTTAATTTTTATGCTTTAGGACATTATGTTTACAAATGTTATGCTTTAGAACTTTATGCTTAAAAAAGTTATGCTTTAGAACTTTATGCTTAATAAGTTTATGCTTTAGAATATTATGCCTAATCATTATTATGGTTAGAGACATTATGCTTAAAAAAGTTATGCATGAGCAGTTATGCGTAATTATGTTATGCGAAAATATAATTATGCCAAACAACATTATGCGAAGTTATATTAGGTCTTAAAATTTTATGCAAATGGATAGGGAACCTTTTCATAGCACTCGACGTAGTGACAAAAAGTCACGGTGACAAAAAGTTGCAGTCAGCGGCGGGCCTTACCTCCTTAGTTTTGTTAGTCTAGTTCTACAGTTTTTTAGTCCAAATATGAATAGCGAGAGGCTTCGTCTAGATAAGAAAAACGGAGGAAATGTTTGTTTAAGGTTAACACAAATACAAAAAAGTTGAAGATTTGTATCAAAATTACTAAACAAAGGGAAAAAGTCAAATTGTTTATTTCCATTAGACCATGGCGGCTCTTTGTAACGTCAATTACATATAAAAATTGTTGATTCTAGTCGCCTATTCCAAAAGATTGTTCTATATGGAGAAGAATGAGCAAAAAATTCCAAACGAACACACGTTTCGAGACACACAATAGCAGCGCGACAGCCGGCTGTCGCTTGGTCGTCGAAAGGATATAAATGTAAAAAGTAAAATCAATGTTACAATAAATTATTATACATGATTATCAAACGCTCCAAGCTATGTACTAGAATTAAATTAAAGTAACATGCTATCAGTAAGAACTTAGCACCCTGCTTAGCACAGTTTACGGAACCCAATATGCTTTAAAGTACCTACGTACTTAGATAGATACGGAAATATATGTATAATCGTATGGTTTTAAATAATTTACTAAAAATATGATTACTATTTATATTAGGTATATATTTTTTACGTAATGATTAATTAACACTGCTATGGTGTCACACCACACCCTAAATACTATAAAGGTATAATTTGCTAAGGTAAATAAAATTTATTATACTCCATTTCGGTTGTAAAGGTAAATTAACACCGTTCACATAACCTGTTATAAAGCAAGCAAAAAATAAAAATTTTAAATAACGTATACGGTACCTTTGAGAGAAATAAAATCATGCATATTCTTGGTTAACATTAGTCAGAGAATAATAAATATTTTTTATATTTCCGCCTTCAATTATTTAAATATATGAAGGGGCCCTCTAGGGCCAATGCCTGCCGGGGTTGCGGAATAGTTATAATAGTTACCGTGGCCCCGAAACATTAAGGGCAACTAAAGGAACATGGGTGGATTTTAGTCAGTAAAAGTCTGACACGAAGGTCTGGAGAAGTCATTTGATGATTTCCCACTCACCTAAAAACATTTCAATATTTAACATTATTTATATACTTATGGCAACATTACCAAGAATTGAACCACAATAAAATAAATTGATCTACTTCAATTTGAAATGGTAGTAAATTTAAAATTTTTCTTTTCTGGATTATTGTCCGCTTCCAACAGACATTGAAATTAGGACAGAGAGTTCTTGCAAGGACAAATTTTATTTTCGCACGATTCAATTTGAATTTCTTCTTTTTTTTTGCTTTGTCCAATGCCCACGCTATAACATACACAAATATGGTAGGTATCATACAGAAGTTTATTCCGTGCAAGAATCAAACCTGGCGATATGCATCGTAGGGGTCATTCACTTAGCTACTACTAGTTTTTTATTCTAGAGGTACTAACTTTAGCCAGCGCTGTCGCTCAAAAAGTAGCCTATGTCACTCTCCATCCCTACAACTATCTACACTTAAAAACCACATTACGTTTTGCCGTGAAAGCTCGGCTAACAAACACACACTTTCCCATTTAGTAACATAAGTACGGATTTTGGGTGTGTTTACGAATAGTAACGGGAGGGAAGGCCGCTACACTACACAGTACTATATTTACAGAACCGCATCCACGCAGTAGTGCCATCTCCCTCCGGTGGGTCCACTTGGACTGTAGCAGAGCTGACGGCTGCCATCGCAGACCCTGAGACGAAAGAGGAGCACCGGGGGGCTCTACTGCAAGCTATCGCCTTCGTTCAACAACAGAATCAAACTGGGAACATTCAGGCAAGTCCCTTTCTTAGGTCGTAGAAAGATTATTAACCTTTCGACGACTAAGCGACAGCCGGCTGTCGCGCTGCTGTTGTCTCGAATCACGTGTGTTCGAAGGTTTAAAAGGTGGCTGAGACCCTGTCACATAACTAATTTCAAAGCTCCGAGCTAATACTGAAAAAAACATTGGATAAAACCCTGTAATTCTACCTGCCTGGTGCGGAAATTAAGCCTGGCTCGACAGTTTTGTGACTCAGACCAATGTGGTTATCAAAAATACTGACACTGTTTGAGTTTTAACCTTCCAACGACCAAGCGACAGCCGGCTGTCGCGCTGCTATTGCATTTCTATTGTGGCCCGATTCCCGTGTTTTCGAAGGTTTTATTACTGAACTATTCCTTACAGGAGCCAGTAGAGGTAGTCATCCCGGCTTTAGACATATCGACCTGGACTCAGTCGGATCTGATGGACGCTCTCAGCAGTCCGAGCACGAAGCCTGAACTCATGCCGTACTTGGAGAAAGCTCACCGTGAACTGAAGGCTGCTTTGGAAAAAGGAGAAACACGAGTAAGTAAAATTCTGATTTGGGAATTTTAATCTTAAATTACTATGCTTGGTACACACGACAACGATTTATCGTAGTAGTCAAATCGCAGCTATAAATAGTTCTCGTGTTTTCTTTAAAGTCGTATCGATTTGTTAATGACATTGTTCAATGATTATCATTAATTTTGTCGATATTTCCATGTGATTGTGAGCTTGTAAAGGAAGAAGATGATAAAAGAAAAAGATATTTGTACGTTAAAATAAAAAAAAAACATTGCTGACCGACAAAACAAGAAAATAAAAATCGTGCATAGAACCTATTCAGTAGCATGCACACGTATTTGAATTTAAATGTAATAATAAATATTACTAACTGACTGGACTAGTGGTAAGTGACTGATTCGGAGGTTATGGGTTCTATTCTCACTCAGGTAAAATCACTCCCAAGATATTTATTTACTTATATTCGTGTTTCAGGAAACCATCTACATCGTGACTCCTGTGGGCCTCATCCCACCTAAGGCTGACTACAAATACTTAGTCAAACCTTCGAAAAACTTGATCAAGAAGACGAAGCAAGGACTGTAAATAGGTACATTGATGTCACATAAATATAGTTCCTATAAAAAAGGGACAAGTGTTGATAACCCTTTGCGTTACCTTACCTTTATGAATTTATTGGTTTATTCTGCCGTCCAAAAATTACTTAGAAGCCAGTTAACCCCGACACGGTAAATTACTCTTAATCTTTCAACGACCAACCGACAGCCGGCTGCCAGGCTGCTATTGTCTTTCTATTGTGTCTCAAATCACGTGTGTTCGAAGGATCAATTAGTAAGTGATATAATTTAAAATCATTTTATCTAAGGATCATTTTATTATTATAACAAAGACCAAAAATGTTATGATTGAAACATATAGCTTAAGAACGTATGTTTACTGGACATGATGACGGGTCTATGATTACTAGAATTTTGCAATGGAGAGCTACAACGGAGCTGTCATCATGTAGTATTAACAAAAACCTGAAAAAACCTTTGAACTTAATGAATTGGAAATTAGCGGCGGTAAGACCCCTCTTTGAGGAGTGGCTGGAGAGGCGTCATGGCACTCTCACGTTTCGCTTGACACAGGTCCTCACCGGACATGGTCAGTTCGGGAGGTTCCTGTGTCGGATTCGGGCGGAAGCGACGCCTGGGTGTCACCACTGCAGTAACGGTCGCCTGGAGGACTCGGTCGAGCACACAGTTGAGGTGTGCCGCGCATGGGCGGAGCATCGACGTGTCCTCGTAGAGGCGATCGGCGGCGGTGACCTCTCGCGCCCGGCGCTGGTTCAGGCCATGCTTCGGGGCGAGACGGAATGGGATGCCGTCGCCTCCTTCTGCGAAGCAGTTATGCTAGTGAAGGAAGCGGCGGCGCGCGAGAGGCAACGACGAGCCTCTCGCCCCGGACTAAGACCCAGGCGAAGACGTCGAGAGTCGCAAGACGACTACCGGCCACCGTAGGCGCGGTTCTGCGGATGGCGAGCGATGGGTAGCTCGCCGCCCGGCTGGGACCAGGACCACGTCGACGGCGCGTTAGTGTTCCACGCGCGCCTCAAAGAGAAGGAGTCAGCACAGGAAGGGGCCCCTTCCTGTGCTGACAGGGCCACGCCTGCCGGGGTTGCGGAATGCTTATCATAGTTACCGTGACCTTGGAACATAAAGGGCAATCGAAGGAACAGGTTTTAGTCAGTAAAAGTCTGACACGCCCTCCCGCCGCACCCAGGACGGGAGCAGTCATTGGATGATTTCCCACTCACCAAAAAAAAAAATGATTTGGAAATCCATAGAGTTGTTATTGCCTATTGTGTCGCCATTTCGAGAGCGAGAGAGAACCATTTTCCTAATATTTGTTATTGTTAGATATTTACGTATCGATTTTGTTTTCCAGGTAACACTGTTTCCCGTTTAAATGAAGTATTTGTATGTGAAGATGTTGTAATATTGCAAAGGATGACATTGAGTTTTTGTATATGATTGTGTTTAATACAGTGGTAAAATAAATGGTATTGTTTTTTATTTGGATAGATAAAGTAATTGCATGGACTTTTACGGTATTATAATAAATACATACAATTCATTAAAAAAAAATAGAAGGGTCACAGGACATCAAAGAACTCGTCCGCATCGCTGTCAACAGAACGTTTGCCACGTTGTATGGCAATATTATTTATTGTATGGTAATGCTCTCTGCCCTAAAAAAGGTCAGCCCTTTGATTAATTATTTTAAACGAGATGCGATCAATCGGATCAACATTTCCGATGTCTTAGCCATACAGAAAGGAGTGGTTGCAATACAAAGACGATTGTGAGCCAAGTTGTAGTCAAACATGAAACATGATCTCATTTTTGACCTAGAATTGACGTCAGATATCTTAATTTAATTCCTCTGTGACGATTGAGTTCATTTGCTCAGCTGCTTCCGTGTATATTCTCAGAAAAAATAATTTCTTCTTGTCATTCCTTCTACCTACATCTCTCGCGATTGTATTCTCGAATCGTATCTGTCGAAACGTTTTTAATATCGTGCGAGCGGCGGTCAGGTATGTACCTAGATAAGTATTATGTGACGTCAACCCTCTCCAGTTTGGTGAAAAGAAAATAGAAGAAACATAATTTGACGGGCCTGTTAGTCTAGTGGTTAGTGACCCTGACTGCTAAGCCGGTGGTCGTGGGTTCGATTCCCACCCAGGACAAACTATGTGTGATGAGCACATTGATGTACGAAAAAATGAATGAGCATGATTGTTTGTTCTGTGTCTGGGTGTAATTTATCTATAATATGTATGTTTTTATAAATTATATAAGTATGTTTATCAGTTGTCTCGTTACCATAGTACAAGCCCTGCTTAGTTTGGGATCAGATGACCGTGTGCGAGTTGTCCCAGGATATTTATTTATTTATAATAACTAGTGTGATTCATCCATTGTCATCACTACATAGTGTTAAACATAGTCACTTTCCGCTGCTTGTCGTCGATATAGGTATGCTAAGATGTATAAAAATAAGCGACGGATTTTGATTCGGTTTTATTAATAGATTGAGCGCCTGTTTCAAATACTTCTGATAAGTTATGTTCTGAATGTTCTGATATGATCTGGCAGATCTATCGCAACAAGATAGAGACAAATGATCCTAAATAAAATTAAAATAACATTTAAGGCTTTTACATTTAGTTAATTACGAAAAACCGGCCAAGAGCGTCAGGGCCGTCTTAAGCCTATTCTGCGCCGGGGTGCGGGACTCAGCCTGCGCCCTCGTTTTTTGGATATAATTTAAATGATCACCAAAAAAATCTTTTTGCCTACCAAAATGGATTAATGATCACCAAATTTTGCTAGGTTAGGTTAGAACTGTGAACTGGCGTGTCACCGTGGAGGTGGAGACATTATCGGATCACAGATATATCCGTTCCGTTGTCACTCCCCAAACCGCTGGCGGCCGCAGTTCTGTGGTCCCGCGAACGGACGGTCCGCGTTGGGCACGCAAGCGTATCGACAGGGAGCTGCTCGAGTAGGCTGCTATTGTGCAGGCCTGGTTCCGGGAGTCGGCAACGAATGGACCCGTCGACGTCGAAGGGGAGGCGCAGTGGTTCCGTGGGGCAATGATGCAAATTTCCGACGCGTCAATGCCTCGGGTCCTCGGATGTAGGGGTAAGCGCTAGGTGTACTGGTGGTCTGCCGAAATCGCGCAACTGCGCTTCTCGTGCGTCGAGGTCAGGTGCCAATACACCCGATACCACAGGAGACGTCGTCGGGTCCCTGACGAGGAAGCCGCGCTGTATGAGGTGTACCGCGCGGCGAAGAGGGCTCTGTGGCTGGCCATTGGCAACGCGAAGACGCGAGCCCGGGAGGAGATGTTGGAGACACTAGATAGGGATCTGTGGGGGCGTCCGTACCGGTCGGTACGAGGAAAACTCGGTCCTTGGGCGCCCCCACTTACGCAGAGTCTCCAATCCGAGCTGTTAGATGAGGTGGTTGCATCTCCTTTCCCGGCGCGAGCGGAGCATTCTCCGCCACCGATGGCACTGCCCACAGCCACAGAGCCTGATGAAGAAGAGGACGCCGGCGTCCCAGAGGTGACACAGGCAGAGATGAAGGCAGCCGTGATGCGGCTCTGGGCTAAGAACGTTGCCCCGGGGCCCGATGGGATCCATGGCTGTGTGTTGGCCCTTGCTCTGAAGGAGCTTGAGCCTGAACAGAGAGGACTCTACACTGCGTGCCTTGAGCAGGGCCAATTTCCCGTTCAGTGGAAGTCTGGTCGTCTGGTTCTGCTCAGAAAGGTGGGGCGCCCTGCGGACTCACAGTCTGCGTACCGGCCCATATTGTTGCTGAACGAGGTAGGAAAGTTGTTAGAGCGGATTATCGCAGCCCGTCTCGTCAATCACTTATGCGGAGAAGGGCCAGACCTAGCCGAATGTCAGTTCGGATTTCGGCACGGGCGCTCCACCATCACCGCAATATCGCGGGTTAGAGACCTGGCGGAGGACGCGGTGTCTAGGGGCGGGGTGCTGTTGGTGGTGTCCCTGGACATCTCTAACGCCTTCAACACCCTGTCGTGGAGTTGTAGTCGGGTTGTGCGTGCGGATCGTGCGATTGATGGCTCTGTATGGGGCCCCGATCTGGGCGGCTGACCTGACGGCCAGCACCATTACTGTTCTGCGGAGGCCGCAGAGTGTGATAACCGTCAAAGTTATTAGGGGATATGGCACGATCTCCTACGAGGCGGCTATTGTGCACTGGCCGGATCCCCGTTATGGGACCTGGGTGCTAAGGTGCTCGCGTCACTGCCTCCCTTAATGGGTTCAGGGGTGACGGATTTGGGGACGTCCGTCGCCCGTATGCAACTGAACCCCAGGTGGCAGCGCGTAGTGTTCCCGCGCGCCCTTCATCGTTGTTGTGGGGGCAGTCATACACCTCACACCGTTCGCGCCCCCCCCCACGAAACCCCCCCAGTACGAAACCAAAAAAAAAGGTTAGAACTGTGAACACACAACGCGCTCGGCGTGTGGTCGAGCTCGTTATTACTAGTGATTTATATAAAGTTTCAGTTCTATATTTCTCGACAAATGCCCCCAGCGTTTGCAGTAGGGGCATTAAATGTAGTGACATTATATTAAAAAGCAACAACCCTCAGAGTGCATACAACGCTACTGAATGGCTTTTTCATGAAAGAGGCAGTCAATCGCGTTATATGCTCTTTGAGGGCTGTTTTGATGATTATAATTCTATAACTAATGGCCTATTACAGTCGCAAATCATTCTATATTAACATACTACCACACACTGAGCTGCAAATTACAAAAATACGTAAGATACTTTCAATTTCGCGGGCTACCTTTAACTTCCACCTCCAGTGCGAGCGCCCGGACGGCTATGTCAAGTCAACGACAAGCACCGAAAGTGTTATAAAAGAAAAAAATATTATTGTAGATGACTATTCTTTCTTGCTTGCGCATACATACATATTTGTCTTAAGTAACAAGTACAATAAGTTCAATGAAATATCCAAAAATTCAAGCTCAAGCTCAAGAGGCGCTCAAGAGGCGCCCCCGGGCGCTCTGCGCCCGGGTGCACCGCACCCCTTGCACCCCTTGGTAAAGACGGCCCTGAAGAGCGTGTCGGGCCACGCTCAATGTAGGGTTCCGTAGTTCCCGTCCGTCACAATAAATGTTCCTACTTATAAGTTTTAAAAAAGGCTATTTGTTACGTTGACATACTAAGTACGCAGAAATTATTTTTATTTTTTTTTGTCTTTTTTGTACAACAGCACTGTTCTTTCCATTAAGTTCAAAATAATTTTCCTAGAAAGTTCTTATAAAGTTCTGCTTTTCTGATTATTTTCATATTTTTAAACTTATGGTTCAAAAGTTAGGGGTGGGGGGACACATTTTTTTACTTTTGGAGCGATTATTTCCGAAATGACTGACATTATCAAAAAATAATTTTAGTAAACCCCTATTATTTTTTAAATACCTATCCAACAATATATCACATATTAGGGTTTAAATTAAAAAAAGAAATCACTTCCCGCTTTACATATAGGGAGGCTACCCTAATAAAACATTTTTTTTTCCAATTTTTATTTTACCACCCTGTCGGCGTGATTGATGTACATATTGGTACCAAATTTCAGTTTTTTGGTGCTAACGGTCACAGAGATTAAGCGAGGACGGACAGACAAACAGACAGACATGGCGATCGATACTATAGGGGTTCCTAGTTGATTACGGAACCCTAAAAAACGGAAGCTGAGCAGTAGGTTTTTTTGGGTCAATCCCGCCCCACTGTAAGTTCCCTACCACTGCAACTCCTGAAAGCCTGAATCGACAGTGGAGTCCACCAGAAGAACGCCGAAGCAATGAAGCACTACGAATCACGGAGAAACGGTTAAACTGTCGTCGGACACCACCAATTCTTTACATTATAGAGATGTCAAAATTCGTTTTGTATGGCAGTATTGCAATGTGATGTCACTTTACTATAAACCTAATTAAACAGCTAATTGAAAATGAGTCACAAGTATTCAAGTTCGAAATAAAACTACGCTGTAGCGTGAAGAAGTTAATAGAAAATGTGTTCCACACATTGCTAACTGAGGGACAAATCTAACTTTTTTTTCCTATCTGTCACCCGTGGGGACAAAACGGGGTGACAGATCGGAATAATCTGTTAAGACCTTCGGGAGCAGGGCTAATCAATTACCCGGGTGAAACCGCGGGGGACAGATAGTTATTGTAAATTACTTGAGAAGTCTTGTCTACAGTGCAACCTTTGGATTCCCGCAGATCAAGACCAAAAAGCAATAACCTGGAAGCTTCATCATCCAATACTTTTTTTTCTTATATACCGTTTCTCACGTTAATTTTCGCTCGACAAATCGGGTTCCGTCTTCCATATTACCTCGATAATTTAATTTGGGAACAAAGTGTGCGTCTGCAAGTCAAGGGTAAGTGCTAGCAGTTAAGTGATGGAACAGAGTAATAACATTTAACAATGGCGGGAATTCGTCGTAAAATACACAATTATACATGGATCCGTTTATGTATTAAATGCTTTGATTATAAATCAAAGATTAAATGGTTAATTGACTGGCTGGGTAATATATGAACGCACAGTTCCAATTGTCGGTCCTAGATACACGAAACATACAGGATATGTTTTTGTGAAGAGTACGTATTCACTAAGAAAGGATTTTTAGGAATTTTACCTTAAAGGGGGTAAATAAATAATAAATCTTTATTATTAGGCAACTAAGGCCCATAGAAAAAATGCACAAATAATCTTACCTAAAATAATAAATTAATACTTAACAAAGAAACTACAAACAAATTTTAAACTATTGCACACGAAGTGTCGGCGTCGTGTGGTATAAAAAAGGTGGTGAAAGTTTTGACATCAACGCGGGCGAAGCCGAGCGCAAAAGATAGTCTTTTATTAAAACTTGGTGTCCTTCGGTTTCACTCACGTTGTGGTTACTTACTCTGCTCCCGTCGTAGATTGATGTTCCAATAATAAATATTCTACCACTTTTTTTTTTTTGGTGAGTGGGAAATCATTTAGTGACTGCTCCCGTCCTGGGTGCGGCGGGAGGGCGTGTCAGACTCTTACTGACTAAAACCCACTCATGTTCCTTCGATTGCCCTTTATGTTCCAGGGTCACGGTAACTATTATAAACATTCCGCAACCCCGGATATATTCTACCCCCTTAAGCCTCTCTAGATGTATGGGCTACTTAACACTAAAATATTTTTTCGAATCGATGCAGTAATAAAGAGATTAAACCTACAACCATAATCTTGAGCTTTATAACATTAATTAAGATACGCTGGTGGTCTGACAATATAAAATTATATTAGCTAGATAATGACTCCATAGTTTGTTACAGTAGCCGTAAAGTAAATAACTACTTTACTATACGTACGACGCATTATACTCTTCCGATTAGAATGTTACATAAATAATAATAAAAACAATAAATATCTAATCCTGTTTATTGTCCACACTTGACATAGGCTTATGATTACACGTCATCAATGATAAAATGAATCGTCACAGCGATAGAAATTCTTGATTATTTTAACTATGAATGACTGATATTACAATACAAAGTGCAAGTATGTGAAAACTCTCTAAAACATTCAGGGACTAATTTGTTGAACTCATGTACCTACATTTTAATACGGCTTTGTTTCAGTGCTTTAATGAGTTAAAACTTTTGGTAGAGTACAAATGAGCAAAGAGCTTGTCTGTTTGTTTGCTATACAATAACAGAAAAAAAATTAAACATTGCTTTAAAAATTAAAGATATTGGTGCCGATTCTCTCACTCACAATCTATCCTAAATTTAATGTAAGTGCATCTTTCTCTTTCCATTTAATTAAGAAAAGGACAGAAGATAAAATATTAGTTAAGTCCTGTCAAATTTAGACACTCCATAGATAATTTAGACGTGATTTGAAAACATGGCGTCTAAATATACGTCAACTTTCTTCAGGCGCTGTCTAATTTGACAGGATTAAACTAAAATGTATCTTCTGTCCTTTTTTTAAGAAATGGAATCTATCCTAAATTTAATGTAAGTGCATCTTTCTCTTTCCATTTCATTAAGAAAAGGACTAAAGATACAGTTTAGTTTAATCCTGTCAAATTAAGACTCTCCATAGATAATAATTAAAACGCGATTTAAAACATACCGACTAAAAATACGCCAATTTTCTTCAGGCGCTGCCTGTAAGTGGTAAGAAAAAGATGCATTTAACTTTTAGTTAAGTTTGTAAACAAGAGAATCAGCACCATTATATTCTCAAGCGAGTAGAGTTACGTCTTTTTATTTGTTCTATAATTATTAAAGCTATGTGACCTTTAGATATTGTAAGGAAGTCCAAAAACAAAAGTATCACACGCACCAAGTGCAGCTTTCAGGGATTAATAATATTTCATTGAGATAAACATGATGACGATTAATATCTATCTTTCTACCAAAATGATGAGATTATTCAATCATGATTTATTGTATAGATAGGTACAATAATTTGTTGATCGAATGCAATAAACTGCTCAAGATATTATACGGTTTATAGCAGTGGATTAGAGAAATAGTATAAATGTTGTGTTTTCGCCATTTTTTGCCAAATTACTCGACGGTAGGTAAGTGATCACACATTTTGGAATATTAGGGACGTTGGCAACGCGTCTCAATGGAAAAATAAAACAAAATAGTCTAAGTTCGGTAGAGGATTGGACCTCTGGCTTAGGAAAAGTAATTTTCGATTACGGAATTCTTGAGTACCAGGCCCAAGACAGAATTGGAGCATATTTGGGCATTATTTACCTAAAATGAACGACGAACTTCCGAGCCCACATGTAGCAAATATGAATCTTCTTTAATGATCTTCTATAATGATTGTGATTTATCTTTAATTTTTTTTTATTTTACCAGTGTAGTTCTTAAAAGACTAATTCTTTCTCAACAGTAAAAAATCTTAAAAGATGAAATTCTTCGCCGTCCTCGCCGTCCTGGTGGCGGTTGCTGCCGCTGACTTTAGCTCCTGGACGCTGCCCCAGCTGTCCGAGGCCATCCAGAATCCCAACACCGACCCCGCCCTCCTGCCAGCTCTTGAACAGGCCCTCAATGAGTTGATGGAAGCTCTCTTCACTCAGCCAGAGCATCCCATTGTAAGTGTTTTATGTTACAACAAAAGTGTTATTGGTAAGCTATTTTTGGAAAGGAAATTGTCATAAATATGAACGAAAAAGAAACAAAAGTCAAACAGAAACAAAAGTTTGCCTACCTCGTATGGTCTTTCAACAGATAAACTGTTCCATTAAAGGTACCCGTCGATGCCTCCGCCCCCGTCGACCTGACTGGCTGGACTCTGCATGACCTCTCCGAGGCCCTCCAAGACCCCGCTACCGACCCCGCTCTGATTCCCTACTTGGAGGATGCCCTCAACGCTATGATGGACCTTATCCACGCTGGTGTCCCTGTTGTAAGTTCCCATATTCAAGTTTTTTTAGAAAATGTACACGTAATGGTTGTTTTTGCACAAGTAACAAACTCATAACGACAGTCATGGTTTTATTTGCTAAAGTAATATTGATCTCTCAACTTTAAATCTACATTTTGTTTTATTTTTAATAACGTTGAAGCAATAGGAATTTCTCCACATAACGCACCCAGAGTTTATAAGTATCCAGAATAACTACATCAATTCGATAAAAATCTTTGTCCCGTGCGCGTGAGGGAATAGAAAGCACGATATCCAACAAACCATTCAAAAATTCAGCCGTTTAGCCATATCTGTGCGCTCAAAGTAATCCTCTTCATCATCCTTTATATCAGGAGGCCGTCGGTGTTCCCGCCAAGCCCTTGGAGGTCAGCTACTGGAGTCTGAATCAGCTGTCCGAAGCTCTTCAGGACCCTGCCACCGACCCTGCTCTGATTCCTTACCTGGAGCACGCTCTCAACGAGATGATGGATGCTCTCTTCGCTGGACACCAACTTGTATGTTCCTTCGCACATTTAACTGCTTATTGAGGCAAATCGAAAAAAATGCGTAACATACTGAAAAATCAAAAGTAAGTAGAAAACCTAATAATATTCTTTATATGTATTTTTGCAGGAGGTCATCGCTGTCGTTGCCCCCGCTGGATTGGCCCCTGCGCCTGAAGCCCCCGTTTTCCCCATGCCTGTGTTCCCCCTCGAGCCTGAGGTCCCCGTGCCTGTTCTTCCCACCCCCGTGCTCCCCGCTCCCGAGGTCCCCGCCCCCGTCGAGACCCCCGCTACCCCCTCCAGCCCTCTGGTCCAGATCATCGTCAACATTCAGCAACAGGCTTAATTTGTTGAAATAATTTTCTAGTTATTATTTCTACACGAATAAATACAGCATTTTAATTTATATAACAGCTTTTTTTATTTACTCCATTCAGGGTTTACACCCTGTACCCAGGGTTTCATTTGTGAAACTTTTATGAAAAAAATTCTGGGGAACACTTATTGAACAGAATAGTTAAAATATTTTTTGAGAAATTCTACACAAAACCGAAAATCATGTTTAGTGGTCTACGAGGAAATAAGTTTTGAGATTTCTTCTGACTCTGGACTTCTTCTCTTGCTCTTCAACAGCTAGGTAAAATAGTAAGGGTCATATTATAATAAGAATATTTAATACGTGGTCTGTCTACAAGTACCTAATTAAATGGTCCTTAAACTTTGTTCTTTGTTGAAATAACGTTTTGGGAACTGGATTTAATTTCATTGTTTCCTAATGCCTAAGTTCATTAAAAAATTTTTTTTGAATAATTAAAATCAATGATCAAACATTCACGAGCTTAAAATCAGTAAAATCATATTTATTTTGTAAAGAGTAATATAAACATAACACACGTCAATATTGTTTTTTTTTTTATATTAAGCGAACGATGGGGCCGGTGTTTCTTAGCTGGACTGCTCTGAGAAGAAACATTCGAAACAAACTCTGAGGTCAAAGTCTCTTTTAAAGCCTATACAATTGTATATTATAATAATACCAGCCTATAACTGTCCCACTGTAGGGCTAAAGCCTCTTCTCATACAGAGAAGGCACGAGCATTGATCACCACGCTTGCTCAAGGCGGATTGGCGATTTCAGACTTATATTCACTACAAGTCCAGGTTTCCTCACGATGTTTTTCTTCACCGGTGTCTGTGATGTCTAAGATAATCTTTTAGAAAGTACATATGAATTGAAAAAATCACATTGGTACTTGCCAGGATTCGAACCCACAACCAACGCATGAGAGGCGCGCGCCCATCACGACATTCATACAATTGTATTTGTCAAAAATGTGCGAGAACCATAAAGGTTTTTCTGAGGTACTCTCTAGATGAGAGAAGCACACAGATTTGAGTGGACCTGTCCAGACAGTGCAAGCTTTTGTCAGTAATCGAATCTTTTATCTTGTTTACATCATCTTTTAAACATTAGTATGTATTGTTTACACAGTATAATTATTGTATTGAATAGACGTATTTATATTATATCTAAAAAGTATTATAATATTGAATTATCTCGAGTGTGCAGATTGCCTAAACCATTGCCCTGTGCTGTTTTAGAGAATAATTAAGAAATCCTCTATTGTTGGCTCCCACTGACATCTCAGAAGCTCCTTATACGTTTGCGACATAGATAGACCACTTTAGGAAACAATGCTACAGTGATCTCGGAAGTATGATTAAGATCCTTACCAGCATCGTATTGGAATAGTTCCTTCCTATATCACGTTTGCGCTTCTGAACCTTCACTATCAGGTAAAAAAGGCAAGAGAGGTAGAGAGAGATACAGAGGCGCTCGAAAGTTCACTCCAGCAATAAAGGCAAGCCCGTGATGAGGAACAATATTTTTGTCACTACCCGTAGTTCGCAAGTAGTACTTTTCAACATTTACGTCACCGTAGGTATCATCTGCAGGCCCTGCAGATACGAAACCAAACCTGAGAAGTATCGAAATCTATGCTTTTGTAGCACCTTTGCAGTCGTGGTTATTACAAATTCTTTACTACTGCCTACCTTAAGAGGAAATGAACAGTTATCGTTATACCTATCGCCCAATATATATTCTCTGCCATACATGTAATTATAAGCAATATGAACTACTGCTGCCTCGACTTACTTACCTCATCGAACCAAACTTTATACCAGAGCAAGAAGGTTTATGATCTGGAAAGTTTTGCTGTGGCTGGGTGTATAACGCAACACATAGAGGACAATTAGTTTCAAATAAAGAAAAGTGTCAGGTTTAGTAGTTGTAGACCTACCGGCATCCTACGCTACAGTAAAAATGAGGCGCTTGTTAAGAATTTTTTTCAATTTAGACAATTTTTTTCTTGGGGAGGGAAAACATCAAATTTTTTCTCCCGTCCACGTTCTTCCGTAACAGACTTTTACCACAGATTAATAAATAGTTACTACGTAACAGATACTTCACTCCAATACAAAAACCAAAATACCTACGCTATAATAGCCTACAAAATCATAATAATAATACCAGTTGTTTGCAGCAAGGAGAAATGTACCATAAGTGCGCACCAAAAGAGTTGAGATTCTTTTGCCCGCCGCGCGACTAACGTGTGTGCGTGTCGTCCAGCAAATCTGCTAGGGTTATACGTATGATGACAATGGTAATAAAACCAATGTTTTAGAAAAACAATTATTATTTTATTTGTTGATCAAATATTTTTGAGTTTGGTAAAATGACTGATGCATATTTTTCGTTCCTTGAATTCCCGACTAATATATTTTAGTGTCGAAAATATCCAAAACCGCGTGAATAATTTTAATAAATAATCAAAAAGGAAACAAGAGAATTGGGAAACAGGAGAATTGGACAATAATCACGCAATAATTACGTGGTTTCGGCATTTTGATAGTCAGCGCTGTACCCGTGACGCGCGAGCACTCAGCCGGGCGCGCGACAGCCCGGTGTTCGTTGTATCGTCGACGATACGCGAAGCGGTAGGCATAAAACGCGTGGCCTTGGGCGAGTGACGGACGCCTGCTTTTACTGACTAAAACCCACTCATGTTCCTTCGGTTGCCCTTTACGTTCCGGGGTCACGGTAACTATTATAACCATTCCGCAACCCAATTTAGCCTATGGATCCTATATGCAAAATTTTCCCAAATTCTTCTTAGAGAACTCCTAAATAACTGAAGATTTCAAGCGAAACTTGACGGTAAGAGTAGACGTCGAATTAAAAAAAACTGGAGGGCCTCAAGGTAGTGGTCTGGCTCCCTCGCTGATCAACGTTTTCTCCAATGACCAGTCGGTGAGCTGTGTCATATTCTGCTATCTGCACTTAGTGACCTGGAATTTACTTTCAAAAAGCAGTCAAAAGAAATCACTTTGTGGAGATTATGGCTTACTTTATCGTCGCCAGTTCAGATCTCGGCTATAATTATTATGCTGACTATGCATTATAACCCGCGTAAATCCGAATAGTAGACTAGAGATAAAAACACTATGCCTTTACGTACTTAACAGCGTCACTACAAAATAGGAACTTACCCACTCTATCCAATGCACAATGATTTAGTATAATATTATGTTTAAAGTAAACAAATTCTAGACCCGTACCCAGAGACGTGTTGCCAAATACTGGGCCAACTAAAAACCAAGTAATATATACTTGGACATCATACGCTAAGAAGAAGAAAACAACGATCAATCAATCGATCTTAGACTTACTAGGTGCAATAATTTGTTGATCAGATACAATAAAGTGCTTAAGATATTATATAGTTTATTGCAGTGTCGATTAAAAAAACAGTATAAATGTTGAGACTCCGCAAAATTTTGTCAAATTACTCGACGGTAGGTAAGTTCACATATATAAAAAATGTGTTGTTTAGTGGTTGAGAAAATAAAATATTTTGATTAGTAGTACTTGTAGGTAAGTATTAACGAACCGTATTTTCTAAACAGCAGAAAATTATAAAAGATGAAATTCTTCGCCGTCCTCGCCGTCTTGGTGGCGGTTGTTGCCGCTGACTTCAGCTCCTGGACGCTGCCCCAGCTGTCTGAGGCCATCCAGAACCCCAACACCGACCCCGCCCTCCTGCCAGCTCTCGAACAGGCTCTCAATGACTTGATGGAAGCCATCTTTACTCAGCAACAGCAGCCCATTGTAAGTTAATTATTTTTGAGTTACCAATAGCTGTGTTATGGCCATTTTTTCCATTTTTTCTATTAGAAATAATTATAACTCAGTAACAATTTGGAGTCGCGATTTTGTCAAACTGACTGTTCTAAAAGTACCGCTCCAAACGGAAGAATTGCCATTTATTGCCACTCCGGTTTGAGATTTAAATCATGTGTTTTAAATTATAAAAACTTATATTTTCTGAAAACATAAAATATCAATATATCAGTACTTAGGACAGTATTAGTGACCGACGATATTGTCAATGTCAAAGTACTCATTCTCTATTATATTGAAACTACGTTTTGCTCGCGACTACATCCGCGTGGGATAATAGTTCCCGTTCCCGAAGGATTTTTGTGATGAAAACTATCCTATGTCCTTTCTCGGGTCACAGACTATATCTGTACCAAATTTCATTCAAATCGAGTCAGTGGTTTAGGCGTGAAGAAGAGACAGACAGACAGAGTTACTTTTGCATTTATAATATTAGTATGGATTTTGAATGGTCTGAAATGAAAGTTTGGATTGCAGGCTTTCATTGAATACTGATTATTAAGATTTCTGACTTACTTGAAATCGAATCCCCGTTCCCATAATTGTTTCAGAATACCTTATTATCATTTTGCTTATGCTTCACCGTGATTAATGCTCATATGCCTTTATTATTATGCTTAAGACGTTTTTTGATTATTAATGGAATTCAAAAGAGCTTGTAGAAGTAAGTGCAGTTTCTATGAATACAAACTCTCGTACGGTCTTTTATCAGAAAAACTTTACCCTTAAAGGTACCCGTCGATGCCTCCGCCCCGGTCGACCTGACCGGCTGGACTCTACATGATCTCTCCGTGGCCCTCCAAGACCCCACTACCGACCCCGCTCTGATCCCCTACTTAGAGGACGCCCTCAACGCCATGATGGACCTTATCCACGCTGGTATCCCTGTTGTAAGTTCTTACAATGAAGTTATTTTATGATATAGGTATTTAATATTATATGTTTGATGACTACGATTTTTTATTAGCCGTGACCTTAATTGAATTAGTTATCATCATTTTTAATATTAGGAGGCCGTCGGTGTTCCCGTTAAGCCCTTGGAGGTCAGCTATTGGAGTCTCAATGAGCTGTCCGAGGCTCTTCAGAACCCTGCCACGGATCCTGCTCTGATTCCTTACCTGGAGCATGCTCTCAACGAGATGATGGATGCTCTCTTCGCTGGACACCATCTTGTAAGTACATTGTAAAATGAAGTCTTTTGCCTTAATGGGCTCGTGGAGAAAAATCATAACAAAATTCTAAGACGACGTGTAAATCTAACATGAACAGAGACATTTTAGTTACACTTTATATTTCGTTTGTCAAAAAAGTCGTTATAGTTTAGTGGTCACGTACGTTTTAAAGATTAAATATCACTTGCGTCCGACTTCGAAAAGTACATTAGCGGAATGAATAGGTTCGTCACTGTTAAGTCGGTTTTCGCTTGCACCCATCCTAGAATGAATTAAATAACATACTGGTCACAAAAACTTACAGTGCTGTTAAAATTAAAATAAATGTGACGTTTGTTATCAAATAACCGTGATTTGCCGCTCTTGAATTAAGCCTCTACCACACAGGTGCGTTATAATCAGTCGAAAATAACGCATACGTTATTGTGATATCTGTTTTTGAACATAATGTATTAAGCCGACTATGAAGTTACACACTGCTGCGATAATTTTCTTTGCAACAGTCTGTTTTGTAACAAAGTTTCAAAAGCTAATATGTGCTCGCGACACGTTAATCAAATCACTTTAAAATCTGACGATACTTTTCATTCCGCGACTGTACATCAACAAAATTGGACTAACCATTTTTGTGTATGTGCACTTGATTGATATCTGTCGGGAATTATGAGATTGAGAGAACATAGAGTGCTTCCATGTCTGCATATTTACTTCTACACTATGATTTCTCATGAATAGTTGGTTAATGATCGGACATTGGTAGTCTTTTTATTAAATTACAATTGCAAGAGCTGAAAAATAATGTATGATTCACTAATTAAAACCTACACTGTCGGTAGGATATGGTGTTTCATAGAGTACTTATCTTTCCTGGCAGCAGTTCTGTTATAATATTACACACACTTAGACTTCGACAACTTTGTCGTACTACTGATTTTAAAATACATACAATAACACAATTATTTTTCTTTTTTTAGGAGGTCATCGCTGTCGTCGCTCCCGCTGGTTTGGTCCCAGCCAAGCCTGAACCCGTCCTGCCTGTTCCCATCCCCATTCCCATGCCTATTCCTGTTCCCGAGCCTGTAGTCCCTGAACCTGTGATCCCTATGCCTGTGCCCCTCCCCACCCCCATCGAAACCCCAGTCACCCCCTCCAGCCCCCTTGTGCAGATCATCATCAACATTCAACAACAAGCTTAATTTATTTTGAAATATTTTTTTCTGAACGAAGAAATACAGCTTTTCAAATTTGAGAGGAGGATTTTATTTAGTACTTACATTTAATACCATTTAAAACCTACTTAATTAGTTATACAACAATTTGAGACTGATAATGTTCGTCTCTAATGCAAAAAAGCGATAAAATAACAAACATATGAAATCATATCGACATAGCTTAACGTCTTAGTGTGGACGTGACGTCTAAAAATAGAGATAATTTGAAGAAAAATAACGACAATTTTTTCGGAACCAGGGGATTACATTTTTGTTACAAACATTTAAGGCATAATTTAACAGGCCAACTTTTGAGTTTAAGCCTAAAATGCATCCATATACTTTTTGTCTCTGTTAATAATAAACATTTTTTTTTCGTCTTCCAGTTAGGTTTCAGTTAGAATTCCGAGGAATATTCGTATTACACCAACCACCTTGGAACCAAGATAGCTCTACCTACCTATTCTAGTCTAATTACATTACATTAGTATACCGCCGTTTACCCGAATTTTATTTGCCCTAATATCATTTGCCATAATAGTCAACAGCCATAATATCATACGACATAATACTCATTTGCCCTACTCTCATTTGCCATATTAGTCACGTGCCAGAATCATTGTTTCCCATAAAGTCACTTACCATAACATCATTTGCCATAATCATTGTAAGCCCTAATTATCACATGTCCTAATTATCAGATGCCATAATTATGACATGCCATAACATAATTTGCCATCGACATCGGGTGTATAACGGTTGTTTATATCAAGAGAAATTGGATGCAATTGGGACTTTAGGGCACTCCGACTCGGACAGGTTAGGTTAGAAGGGGATGGCGGGGTCGTGTGAGCGAGCGAAGCGAGCGAATAGACCCCGCCATCCCCTTCGTGGTTGTTTTTTTATAAACCACACAGAAGTAGGAGCCCCGCGAAGCGGGGCTCCGTCAACCTAGCCCACCACCAACCATGCACAGAAAAAAAACCATTACGGGGCTTAAATATTTGTCTAATACTTGTTATGCCATTTAAATATTATGCCATTTAAATATTATGTCTAACAATTATTATGGCACATAAAAATATGGCAAACAATACTTATGGCATTCGTATCTTATGGTATCTAAAATTCGGGCAATTAAAAGTATGTCATATGTCTTTTAGGGCAAATGAAACATTCGGGCAAATGAAATTCGAGTAAATGAAATTCGGGAAAATGATGATTATGGCATATAATCTTCGGGCAAACAATAGACAACCATTCAGTTGGCTTTCAACGTTTGATATGGAAGGTCACCAGCTTAACAGAGGATCAAATGTCAACCTAAATGCTTAGAGAACTTTTTATTATGTATAGATAACCGTATAGATAACAGTACGAGTAATCGCGAATCCGAAACAATGGACTGCCTCAAGGTAGTATACTGACTCTCTTACTGTTCAACGTTTACATCACAACTGGTCAGCTCTAACGTAATATCCTACTTTCTGTACGCCGTCGAACTGACAAATGTTACTGTTCCCTTTTAGATATCAGCCATTATTATGTTGACAATGCATTAAATCCTTTGTTGCTGAATGCTGGGCCCATCAAAGAATTATTAAATGAAGAATTACACGTGTTTATTTAATCGTATTTTGTTTCGCTGCGCTACTGTAACGATGTGCTACAAAGTAAAAGAAAACATTCCGATCTGTATCTGTTTTATTTTCATAACAATCCGAAAGATTATGATATAGTGATAATTTTTAATCGAATGTATTAAACTGCTAAAGATATTAAGCTCCAGTTTATAAATGTATCGATTAAATAAGCAGTATAAATATTGAGACTTCAATTTTCTTTCAAATTACTCGTTAGGAGTTAGGTAAGCGATAACATATTTTTTTAATATACAAATTTTTTGACAGCCTTGTAGCGGCCCTAAGCGAGAACACTAGTTGTGTTAGATCCCTTTAAGGTGGGCAATCAATCGAATGATTGCTTCCGCTCTGGGCGCCTGTAACCCATCGTGTTACTTCTGATTAAATGCCCTTTGCGTTTCAGGGGCCGCGGTGACTTGTTCGTGACTCTTTCGAACAAACACAACCCTGACAAAGTACTAGGTCCCTGGGTCACTAGGTAAAAATAACGAAAGATGAAGTTTTTTGGCGTCATCGCCGTTCTAGTGGTGGTTGCTGCCGCTGACTTCAGCTCTTGGACGCTGCCCCAGCTGTGGGAAGCCGTCCAAAACCCCAACACCGACCCCGCCCTCCTGCCAGCTCTCGTACAGGCTCTCAATGACTTGATTTCGATCAGCCAGGTGAGCCGATTGTACTTACGTACTGCTTTGAACTATATATTATTTTTTAATTTTGTATTTGAAAATACAAAACTAAAAAATAATATATACTTAAGATGTTTTTGTCTGTGAAAAGTGAGTGTAGTTTCCACTAAGAGATACACATCCTCGTATAGTCTTTAATCAGATAATCTTTGGCATTAAAGGTACCTGCCGATCCCTCTGCCCCCGTCGACCTGACTGGCTGGACTCTCCATGAGCTCTTCGCGGCCCTCCAAGACCCCGCTACCGACCCCGCTCTGATCCCCTACTTAGAAGATGCCATCGACGCCATGATGGAACTAATCCACGCTGGTATCCCTGTTGTAAGTTCCTAAATACAAGTATTTAAGGTTACTATATTAAAGTGATTTGGGTACACTGATTAACGATACTTTTCGGCGGTCTTTACACACCTTACACACCTTTAAACCACATTTTGTTTTGTTTTACAACGTTGATAACAGTATTTCTACACGCAACGCACCCAGCTTCTACAAATATGTAAACTTAGAATCACAAACAATCAGCTTTAATATATATATCTGCCGTACACATATTGCAACTGTGTGAGAATTAAAACCACGATATGCAGCAAACCAAATTACTTAGCTACTGCCCTAACTGTGCTTTTAAAGTGATACTCTTCATCATCCTTTATATCAGGAGGCAGTCGGTGTACCTGCCCAGCTCTTTGAAGTCAGCTACTGGACCCTGACTGAGCTAGCCGTGGCTATCCAGAACCCTGAAACCGACCCTGCTCTAATTCCTTATCTAGAGCCTGCCCTCCACAAGATGATTGAAGCTATGTTCTTCGGAAACCCGATTGTAAGTTCACTGTATGCAACATGTACCTTTTTTAAATCGCTTAAATAAGCAAATAGTAATAAATTATTAGAAGACTTACATTTTATTGAAGAGACTCATAAATATTACCTTTTATTGCAGAAGGTTATCGCCGTCGTCGCACCCGCTGGTCTGGCTCCCACTACTGAGGCCCCCACGACTGGGGCCCCTGTTTTCCCATCGCCTACTGTCTCCCCAGAGCCTGACGTCCCCGACGTTGGGATCCCAATTTTCCCTACGCCTTCTAACTAGGTGGTTCCGTCCCTTTACTCCCAACTCCTAAGGGAGCAGGGTTCCCTTTAAGACACTCGTGATCTCCTCCAGCCCTCTGGTCCAGATCATCGTCAACGTTCAGTGACAGGCTTAATGTGTTGAAATAATTTTGTAGTTATTATTTCTACAAAAACTAGTTAGTACAACTTTATAATTTATAGAAATGAGTTTTTTTTATCCTTGCAGGGTACAAACTTTCAGTTCATCCTTATTGAACTGAATGGTAGATGGAAATAAATATAATACGATTAAGTTAGTAAACCCTCGGAAATCTAATCATAGATTTTAATTAAACTCAATAATTTTTGCATTTTAGATAATAATAAAATTGATTCCAGTTCAATAAAAAATAGTCTGAGAATTATTTTTACTTAATCATTATTAAAAACTAGTTGCAAAAATGTGCGCCTTAAAAGCTCAAAGTGAAATAGCTTTACCCACTCCGTCATTAGTCATAATTAATGATATAACAAAGCGTTTAATTCATTGTAAATACTCATAACATTATCAGTTTTTCACCTCAGTGACTGATCATCTGATTAAATAAAATAGGGTGTCAGTAAATAATTGCCAGTATTCAATACCCCGATAAATTGTCAGAGGTCAATGCGGTTTGTTGATTTGGAAGCAAACTAGTGAGTTTTGGCATTTTGTCAGGATATTGGTAACCGCAAAATATACCACGAATACCGGCAATTGATTACTTGAAACCTAGAATATACAAGTTAACATTTTAGTGCCATCATCATCATCAAATAATGACATCTACATCAGTACACAGTGAAAACAAAGTCGCTCTTAACTAATTTTGATGAGGTTTACTAAGAAGTAGGTACAGTCATACAGTGGTTTAAAAAGAAGGTTTATATTGTATAACACGCGCATTATAGTATAACAAAAAAGTTTATACAAAAAATATAAGTATGTATATTATGTTGTTTGGTTACCATTTCTACGTTTTACCATTTTTCTTAGAAGTTAAAATACAACAGCAGAATTAGACATAACTTTCGGGAAATCCTCAACAATTAATTGCGCTCTGCTATTATTAGCCGCCAGAATAAAAAAACAAACAAATCAAAAACATGACGCCTGCAAATATAATAATATGCACTTGCAGTAAATAAAATGCGACTTGACATAACTAATATAAAAAAATACAACATAAAATCGTCTTTCTTGAAGTCGATTAAAAACTTACAAGCGACATGTGTGTCGCCCCTCCACGGTGCATTTCCAGGACATGTTGACTCAGCAATAATTGTCATATCGTATTTCTAATGAATCTGGACATTGTCTTTTTATCTAAAATAAACCGTTAATAAGACATACCAAGTTTTTTACGCGAGATTTAGGTAATTACGTATTTAAAATCATTATAAAATTTTTTTTCATAACAATACATATTTATCAAATCATTTACATTTTATTAACTACTTAATCAAATGGACTACAAGCCCAATCACTAGTAACATTTGTATTTCAGCATATCAACACAAAATAACGAACTCTAGACTTTACAGCTCACAAGGGCATCAGTAAGCTAATCTTAGACGAAGTATTTTGAGACCGATATCTAGAAATCTTCGGACTTATGGAAAGAAACATAAACAAATACCTAAGCATCAAGACATAGGAGATAAGATAACAGATAAGAGTGACAGATCGATACCTATGTGTCTCCGGAGATAATGATAACTTATCGTGAGGTCTTTGTGTGATGCAGTTTGCAGTGCATGGTCTAATGACATGGGACGACGTGTTTAAAGGACCTAACAGACTAAAACGGCTTATCGTGGTCGCAGCCTTGGTCGCAACGTATAGTCCAAGGACCGGCAATCTATGAACAGGTTATGCATATATGATCTAAAAAGACACGACATAACATGCACTGGTAAAGACATAAGTAAAAATAACTGACGAAGCGCGAGTCGACTCGTACCCACACACGAACCATCATTTATATAAAATTATATATCAACACACAGCCCAAACCGCTGGTCCTAGAGACATGAAACTTGGAGGGCGTGTTATTTGTAAAGAGTAGATAGTCACTTAGTAAGATTTTTTGGAAATTTCAACCTAAGGGGGTAAAATAGGGGGGGATAGAAGAACATTAACGCAGGCGAGGCCATACAAAATTTTTTACGTTCTGTGGCATTATTAACTGGCGAACTTTGAACTTTCTGTTTTTTCTATTAGTATATATAATATCTATGTAGGGAAATAATTTTTGAGTTGACCATGATCAGATTTAGAATCAGACTGCAGGAAATCAGTAAACCGATAGATAATTGTCAACTTGTCGTTTGCGGTGAGTGGTCCGGTCGCCTAGTGTACGTGGTTCTTTACGAGGCATATCTTTTCACTGCGTGACCATTGTGTGGTCTTCATTGATAAGCGTAAATAGATTTATCAGTTTCCAAGATAGCTGTAAGCTTTCTTTAACTGTAGGTACTTAAAATGACTAACTGTCCTAATGTCACTGAGATCTCTGTCAATTTAATTGGGGAGAAGATACTTAACATCCTCCATTTCTATTTCCATTCCTTTGAAAGTGCATGAAAGTTTTCTGGCTAAGTTTTCCTTTAAAAAATATTGCCATATTTTATATACTAATAGCTCTTATACCAACAGTTCACAGATACTAGACTAACTCTACTGTAATCTATCTACAGCTCATATCAGGTCGATAGTAAAACATTGTCAGGCCTCAGTATCTCTCTAGCATGATAGTATAATAATGATAACTAAACGTTATTTTTGGGTGTCTTGAGCAGACATTTATTGTCTGCTAATCAAATAGTACAACATGAAATTTTGTAGGACTTTTTTTACCATTGCAAAAATTTGATGTATTTGAAAAACGAATGCATATATTACCGAATCAATAATTCTACGCATAGAGACCTTGCCTAGGTAAAATCGCGCTTCTTACAAAAACTGACAATTTATTGACACATATAATGGCTGATGCAATTTTGTCATTCTTTGAAATCATTTATGACAGTAACCTTCGGGGTGTAAAGTGGCTCTACCATCATCTCCAGGGTCAAAGCCAACCTCACCTGCACGTGGTACACCCTGCTGATTCACTGACGAGGCTCTGACGGACCAGGTTTCTTCACAAAGAGGAGACCTCCGCAGTCATACTGCATATATTTTTGTTATAAATCTTTCTTCGTTTGAGATATTGTAAAATAAACATGATCGTGGCAGAATTGTGGTGTGTTTTCCACAAATGCCATTAATAAAGAGTTGAAGTTAAAGTTGACAGTAACTCTCTCATTTGAAATTGCAGCGTAAAGAGAATCATGCATTATTCGTCACAGATTTGTCATTGCATTGTCAGTGTTCAGTTTCATTGAAACCTTCGTTATCAACTCGGCTTTTGTGTTTTTCTATCTTTAAGTCAAACATTCGAACGCATTCAATGTTAAATTATATGCCTACTGACCCCCTAGCATATAGTTAATATAACATAGTTGGGAAAACCCAACTATGTTATATTAACTATATGCTAGGGGGTCAGTGTCCAGTAATTCCAGTCTAACTAGATTCAGTTACGGGGTTGTGTGTGTATTAAATTAGACTGGAAGCCGACCCCATAAAAACCCCCTGAATGTATAACATTTTTTTTTAACTAGACATATTATTGTGAGTTTTTTAGCAAATCGTGTAATAAATATAAATACATAGATGGTTATGTTATTGCTAGAACATAACTATTTGATTGTGTTTTTTGGTCTAACACAGGGTTACCCAAACCCTTTACTTTTTTTTCGGACCCCACGTAACCCTGTTAAAGTTCCAGAATATGTTAAAGCCTTTAAGACATGAAACTAAAAAGAAAAGTACCGACAAAGTGCGATTTGAAAACACGAGATGGCCGTCGAAAAAACATCACACTTCCTTTTTATATATTATAATATATAAAAAGGAAGTGTGGTGTTTTTTGTTAATAGGTATACTATTAAAAACCGATTATTTGCAAAACCCTAAAAAGAAATCACGATGAATAAATCAATAAATGTGGGTAATAATTAGAATTAGCCTTTCGACGACCAAGCGACAGCCGGCTATTATGTCTTGAGTCACGTGCGTTCGAAAAATTAATTATATCACAAACAGCCGCCGTTGTTAATGGTTTTTACCATTAAGTAGCAAACTCCTATTTCACGTACCCCGCTTTGAGAAAACCTGGCTCACCTAGGAAATCCGTCTACAGTTTGTAATCCAGATAATAATATAATGAATCATAAACATTTATGAATGTGCGTGGATACGGTTGTAAACAAATCTATGAATCAAAGGTATGAATCATTAACTTCAAGTTAAAATGGTATAGGCAAAGACACATTTATTGGTATTGCTATCGCGGATTTCGGGTATCGAAGTATTTTATGACGTAACTTTACTCATTTAAAGTTTCGCCGTCTTCCTCATGATTGGATGTGATTGAGACGCTTATAACTGTTGGGATTTGTATTATACAGTATGTTTAACTTAATAGGTCCTTCGTCTTTGAAAATTGTTAAATAGCACTAGTTATTTAAATAGATCTCGTTGACGTGCATATTGACTCATATGTCAAGTTTCGTAGAGCTTTTCGTTAGATATATATATATTTTAAACTAGATGACCCGGTGAACTTCGTATCACTTACCTATCAATGTAAACTTTATTTAAACTATATCACCTTTATTCATAAAATATTTGTATCGATTTCGCCACATTATCACAATCTGGATTGACGCGTTTAGAGGCGGCCTAATAGTTGTTTAGTAATCTAGCAATACTGTCATTGTCACTGTCCCTTAACTTTTGACGAAAAGATTGTTGAAAGGACATGTTATGAAATGGGCTTATAATAATTTTGTTTTTAAACAACTATCATGTGCGGTTTTTCTGGTAGGGAAAATTGTCCAGGATGGCCATACAGAAACAAAAAAAAAAAATACTAAAAGCACCATTATTTAATAAATAAATATTTTAAATCTAGATATTTTTTATCAATAAAACCAACTATAAAAGGTGTACTGATGACAAAAATGGTAAATAAAATATGATGACAGCAACACTGGGAAAAAGGATTAAAATTTTTTGATACTTGTATTTTCGCCTTAAAAAATATTACACTTATTGCTTTATAGCAATACTAATATTATAAAGATGATTTTTTTTTGTATTTTTGTTTGTTACTCTTTCACGCAAAAACGACTGAACAGATTTTGATAAAACTTTATAGAAATATAGGTTATAAAATATATCAGAATAAGACATAGGCGATAATTTGTGCAGTATATTTAACAGTGATGTTTGATTAGTTGTATTTTTCTATTAGCTGATGAGACGATTGGGACCTACTTGCGGCCTACTCTGGGTAAAGCTAAAAAGGCTTTAGGCACTAATTTTAGCCCCTAACCATGAGTGACCAAATAAAGATATTTTTAAAAGAGAATGAGATATATCGAGATATATATATCTGGTTAATCCATTCTAAAATTATAAATCCGTGGCACTATTGACGCGGCCGACCTGCTTACTGTGCTGGCTCGTTTTTTTGTCCCGGACAATTACTGCCGCGGCAAGAAGCACAGAATGTTTGCAGTGCCTCAGTGTCGCACTGTTGCCCGTGCTCAGTCTCCAATACCTCGCACTTTGGCTGCACTTAATGATCTCTTGGATTTATATCCAACAAACGATTTGTTTGCGGATGAATGGAAAATGATTTTATTGGCATGTCAGAAGTATTGTGAGAGGGATTGATGTGAATGTTGTTAATAATTTTAATTTTGTTTAGTTACTGTAATTGGTGTAATAGCCGTTGTAATTAAAATAAATAAATCCTTACTATCCTTACTAATATTATAAATGCGAAAGTAACTCTGTCTGTCTGTCTTTCTGTCTGTCTGTCTGTCTGTCTCTTCTTCACGCCTTAACTACTAAACCGATTTGAATGAAATTTGGTACAGATATTGTCTGGGACCCGAGAAAGGACATAGGATAGTTTTCATACCGGAAATCCCCCGGGAACGGGAATTATTACTCCACGCGGACGAAGTCGCGGGCAAAAGCTAGTAAATAAATAAAATAAAAAAATGCGATAATAACTCTGTCTGTCTGTCTTTTCTTCACGCCTAAGCCACTTAACCGATTTGAATAAAATTTGGTACAAATATTGTCTGTGACTGTGACCCGAGAAAGAACATAGGGTAGTGTTCATCCCGGAAATCCCCCGGGAATGGGAACAAAGTCGCGGGCAAAAGCTAGTATAAAATAAATTAAGATAAACCCAATCATTATAATATAAGTACTTTATTTACACAACAAAGATGAAAGAAATGGTATTTCGCTTTGTGATTAGTATCCCTGTTCGGTTGGGGCATTGCAAGTTTGATTCAACCTTATTCTCCGTTAAAAAAAATGATTCTGTACTTTGTCAAGATTATGGCTATGGTAGTAATCGTCACATAAGGCAAGTTAAACGTCTTTAGGCGGCTCATGTGAATCTGACACCAAGGCTACTGACTTCTTTATCTGCCTTCTGCAATAATTCGTCGTGTAGCACTATTACACACACCTGTAATAAGCCAAAGTTGTATGTTACGTACCTAATATATATACAAATGTTAAACTCATATGGATATGAAACAAAGTATCAACCTTGGCGAGGCACACGGTCTAAAATCGAAATTGCGTGTAAGCTACACCTTCTTCTTTACAGATTTATCGGTAGACGTTATAAACAGTGCTTCTGGATTGTGACCGCGGTGGTTTCTTAGTAATTCTTTCACCTTTTACTTAAAAAATCTTGAAAATAACAAAATATGAAAACAAACAAACGTAATGTCACTTGACAGATGACATGACAACAATACCGTATAAAATCATTATTTGTTTTACTTTTTTTTTGTCATGAGTTACTGGTACATCTATAATTATCTGCATGATTAGGATTTAATTTTATGAAAATGATTCCTTTGCGTCTTTTGAAAACAATTAAACATTACTTGTGTCAGGTTGACGGGTAACCTCTATGGTTGTAATTGTAACACTTGAATTTGACACTTGATTTGCCGGTTACTATGACAACGACATCCAACAGAACATGGACAACTTTTATATTGGAAAATGAAATTGTTGTTTTACTCTATCTTTCTCGCAATTTTTCCTTATTTTCTCACCGTTTAGACCTACCCTGGACTACGACAAACATTTTAAACCCAAAATCAGCTCAATCGGCCCAGCCGTTCACGAGTTTTAATCAGACTAACGAACATCAATTCATTTTTATTTATATAGATTACATTTTCTACTTTCATAGTATTATTTAATTTTACTGATCATTTTTTTTTAATTTTATAGGTTAGTGCTTGCGGCTAAAGGAAAAAAATACAACAAAATAGGGACGGTGTGGAATGATCTGAAAATAAAGATAGACCTCTTTATTGTATATATAACATCATTGGATAGAGCTAAAGATGTTGTCGATTGACATGTTAACGCGCTTGCTCGTTAACATGTCAGCCTAGACTCTAGCCTCCACGGTTGTGGTAAAGAATATTTTTTTATTCTCAAATATAGGTCTTTCCACAAGGTAGCTAGCAACTGCTGTCATCTAATAATCATTATCATAAGCCTGCGTCGGTTTAACAAAAGGAGCTATGGTCACTCTCAAGGCGTAAAATTTTTTATTTAATGTGTGACTAAAACAGGGTTTACCAAATTGTGAATAAATAACGATTGATCTTCTCTAATGTACATTTTATAAATTTTAATTACATTTCCGACATTCTTAGAAATCAAAATGTATGTCATTAAGCCGGCTTTTTTCTTGGAGTGTTCGGGTGTTCGTCATAAAATTTTCTCACTAAAAGCCTCAAGCCCTTCAAAACCATTGAGTTATAATGTACTTCGTACTAGAGGAGTCACCTCAACTAATTTTTTTGTAACACGAGTTAGGGTGCATGCACCCTAACTCGCTTAGTCTATGTCGAGCGCTTGCAGCAGCTAGACTATTTCGAGTGCAAAGTTTTATTCAAAAAATATGCCTTCGTGTGCATTGAGATACTGTTCAAACAGCTTGAGAAATATAAATAAAATTCAAGGAGTGATTTTTTACCAGTAAGTTCAAAATAATATCTTTAAAACATGCCTAATTTTATTATTTGTAATTATGTATGACTAGTCACCTCGACGGCGGCCATGTTGATGTTAATATCAAAGAGTAAAATATTTGTTGCATGCGCAGAATGGACACTAACGTCGGGTAACGTTAAACAATTACGAACAAGAAAATGTTACTAATAATCATGAGAAAAAAATTATTAAGTAATATTAATATTTTTTATTTATTAATTACTAGCTTTTGCCCGCGGCTTCGCTCGCGTTAAAAAGAGACAAAAAGTAGCCTATGTTACTCTCCATCCCTTCAACTATCTCCACTTAAAAAATCACGTTAGTTCGTCGCTCCGTTTTGCCGTGAAAGAAAGACAAACAGACAGACAGAGAGACACACTTTCCCATTTATAATATTAGTATGGATGGATATTATTTAGGTTCATAAACATAATTATATTTTCTTAAAATTGCGCTCACATTTTCTATTAACCACTTCACACAACTGCGCGCCTAGTACTTTTGATTGATATAAGTACTAAGTATCTCAGTATTTTAAATTTTCTCACATTATCACTTCACATTACTGCGCTCCTAGTACTATTTGTTCTCTTAAGTTTTCAATCTTTAATTGAATTTAGAATTAACTATAGGGAAAAATGATTCATCTTTTATAATTATGTTCTCGTCGATTTTTCATTATTTTTAAGATGTATTCTGCTATTCGGGGCGGGGACAAAGCCAACGAACCAAAAACCATGAAAATTGGTCTAGCCGATCTCGAGTTATAAGTGTTGTAACAAACCCGACTTTGTTTTATATATATAGATATATATTTTTTTAAGGTTTCGTCGGCCGTGTTCTAGTACTAGAGAATTATTTTGGATTAAATTTATTCAGAAGAATCGCAGCAAAGTCACGTGATTGCCAATAGAATATTCACGAATATGTTCCGTTCATTTCAAGGAAAACGACCAATACACCACAAAGTCAAGAAGAGTACTTATATTATTTCATGGGAATTAAATTTTTTACAGTTTAAATTCGTTTCATTTATATACTATCATACAAGATAATTATTGTGAGGCAACTGAAAATACTATGTATCTTCTAAAATCACGACTTCCCGACTAATTTTGCCTCTGCTAAGTTCCACGTATACACTGACTGACACTGATACTCTATCTCACACAATCGACACTACACTTCCTCATTACCCTTTCAATATTTTTTTATTTTGTTAAATTATTATTTTCCACATAATTTTATGTTATTCATTTCTTATTTTAATTATAACTATTTTTAAAACGAGACCCATAATGCACATAATATTAAAGAAGCATATAGAAGTCAACTTCAAAAATATGTCGCATCTGCGCGCATTGGTGTTATCTATGATTGGCACCCGCTTGCACTGCGCATGCTCCGCTGTCACCAAATTACGCGCCATATTTTGTTTGAAATAGCTCCTCTAGTACGTAGTACATTATAACTCAATGTTCAAAACTTAGGAAGTTTGTTTGAAATTTGGCCTTCGGGATCAATAGAGAACAACTACTTCTGTTATAGAAGGGGAAGGGGGAGATTCAAGTTATAGAGGTTATCACAAAGGTATGACACAATCAGGTGTTCTCACAAAAAATGTTATCAATTTGATATGCACTTTCGTAACTCTGCATCAGTGTTTTACCAAAAAGTTGTTATCTGTGGTTTGACTCATGTGCGAATTTTTCGCTACGGCTTGCGAAATACTTATCAATTGACTGATAACATGCGGTGGTATTGAGGTACAGTATTGATAAACTAAAACGCTTGAAAATACTTTGAAAAAACGGACTTCCTTTTTTTACCACCACCTTTAGAAATTAGAAATTTTGGTAATTATGTTAATGAGTGTTTGCTATATGGAATAAATCAACCGACAAACTTTAAAGTTAAGATAATTTCCAGTTTGTGAATTTCATAATTACTAATCGGTAACGTAATATTAATAACCATATTGTCTTTATTTTTCAATAAAAATCTTACACATTTATTTATGTTTAACATAAAACATGTTTGCGAAAAATTGTTTGTGAGTTAAATTTTCATTGGTTGGCGTACAAGCTGACATCAGGCGTCCGTCACTCGCTCAAAGCCACGCGTTTTATGCCTACCGCTTCGCGTATCGTCGACGATACAACGAACACCGGGCTGTCGCGCGCCCGGTTGAGTGCTCGCGCGTCACGGGTACAGCGCTGACTATCAAAATGCCGAAACCACGTTTTATAGTGATTATAGTGCAATTCCCCTGTTTCCCAATTCTCCTGTTTCCCTTTTGATTATTTATTACAATTATTCACGCGGTTTTGGATATTTTCGACACTAAAATATAATAATCGGGAATTCAAGGAACGAAAAATATGCATCAGTCATTTTATTAAACTTTAAAATATTTGATCAACAAATAAAAAAATAATTGTTTTTCTAAAACATTCGTTTTATTACCATTATCATCATACGTATAACCCTAGCACATTTGCTGGAAGACACACACACACGTTAGTCGCGCGGCGGGCAAAAGAATCTCAACTCTCTTTGAGCGTACTTATGGTACATTTCTCCTCGCTGCAAACAGCTGGTATTATTATTATGATTTTGTAGGCTATTATAGCGTAGGTATTTTAGTTTTTGTATTGGAGTGAAGTATCTGTTACGTAGTAACTATTTATTAATCTGTGCTGACATCTTCAATTGAATCTGCAATACCAGCTAGTGCATCGCAGATGCGTTGTTGTTTGTTTAACCTGTTTGTGTCAAAAAGTATTCCTAAAATAACTATAATTAAGACACTTATTAACACGAATTTTTTAAATTAAATTCTCACAAAACTAAGACCCTTAAATTTTTCTGCGGAACCTTAAAGGTATATAGAGAGCAGCTCTTGACACACCCATGACATGTTGACACGTAGCACGCTCATATCTCGATAGTCACCGATTGGGTTTGATTTATATACTTGATACCCCAACTAACGACGTCAGTATTCTACTAAGGTTCTAGCTGACTATACAAGTGAGTAATCATTGAAGGGAATTCTTCTCTATTTATCTTCTTCATTCTTCTTTCGGATAAAGTAACCGCGGTAGTAGAACTTTGAGATAGAATTCGTTTTTCATTTGTTTTTTTTTTGTAATGGAAATGTGAGTTATTGTAATTATTGCATTTCCATAATATAAATGGTTTTGTTTTACAGCTGATAGATTGCGTATCTTATCCCCTTTTAATCCGGCATTTATTCATTTGATTAAATATAGATTTTGGAATTGTTTATACGCGTGTTTTGAGGCGAACGGTGTCTTGAACTTTGTATTTTAATACGGCTTTAGTTTTTGTTTGTTTTGATTAGTTAATATCAGATTTTTTGAAAATTATTACTTCTCTTTAGCCTGAGACTATGTCTGAGTGGAAATTCTTTTATTTCACGTGTGGTATCTTTTAGCTTCATTTATGTGAAGTGACTTTCAAAAATTTTATTAATGCGATTGCCTATTTTGTGGCATTTTAATTTTAATCCAGTAATTATATTAGGATAGGTAGTCGTATGCATTTCACATAGTCAAACAAGCACTGCTTACTAATTTAAACTCAAGTTTAGAGAGACATCTCCGCCCATTCTAAGAATATCCAATAGGATATTCCTACCCAGAAACAACGCCTAAAAAGGTTAATTTAGGCTAGAATTATACCTTTTATACCGGTATTTGCCGTTCGAAAAGTGTACGTGAGGATTTTTATCTAAAGTAAATAAACATGTTTGATAAAAAATATTGTTAACATGATTGTTGTGCGTGTTCTATGGTCCGGTATGATGAATAAAGAAAAGGATGATTTACTAAATTAAATGTCTTTATATTTCAATTCCACAATAGTTTGTTAACACTAACTATAGTTAATACACGTGTCGGGTGTCGAGGTAAGTGTCGAGGCAGGGCGGTGTTCAGTAGGCGACTGGCGAGCCGTCCGCTCGCGTTCTATACCTTACTCAAAAATACGATTCAGCAATTCGCAGTTACCGAGTCGCTACATCACACCCCCCCTTTCTCCAAATTTTTTCCAAAAAAAAAAATTAAAACAATTGTTTCTTTCAAAATTATACCATTATCGTAGCTATGCTATGTTACATCACTATTAACGATACTCTCACATCTCTACGCTTACAATGTTACAATGTTGTTTACAATAACATTCTATACTTATCAGCAGTCTCACAGTATGCTGCCTATTGTTACACATTTATCGCCCACATTGGCTCATACAAATTAATATTACCGAAACTCTAAATCTCACTAATTTTACCGAATTGCTTTTGCACATTTCACTTCACTTCACACACTAGACATATCTCGCGGGATGGCGTAGCATAATAGTATGCCCAATATTACGGCGATGATAATGAGTACTATCCGAAGTAGTTCAGTTTGCTTCTTAACTGCTGTCCTGTTACTACTTGAACCTGTGTGGTGTCTATGTATTCTCTGTTTATGTTCCAATCTGCCGTCTGCTTCCTGTGCCCGTGCGACTTCGTCGAAGTCGATAGCCGCGTCAGCAACTGCGTTATCGTTTCCGTTGACGTATTGTATGTCGCTCGTGAATTCGCTAATATACAATAACTGCCTTGTGCGCCTAGATGTTTCTTCCCCGGTACCTGCCAGCCCATATGTGAAGTCCAGTAGTCTTGAATACCTGTCCGCCTTCGTGATCGCGTTGAGTGCACGATAGTCACCACAGGGTCTACTTTGTCCGTTCTTCTTGGGCACCACGTGTAGTGCAGTCGCCCACGGACTCTTCGATGGACTCTGCCGCTGTCGCTGGAACTGCTCCTGAAGCACCGGGTACCGTTGGCAGGCTTATCTCGGGAACTTATGCGCGCACGTTGCTACGTAACCTCACTTTACAGGTTACGTTGTACTTTGCACCACGCGGTTGTCTGCCCCTGCCTCGACACTTTTTTGATGAGCCGCCTACTCTGATTTCTTAACGGAATTTCGAAAACGTCGGGGGTCACCAGTGTTGTGCGTGTTCTATGGTCCGGTATGATGAATAAAGAAAAGGATGATTTACTAAATTAAATGTCTTTATATTTCAATTCCACAATAGTTTGTTAACACTAACTATAGTTAATACACGTGTCGGGTGTCGAGGTAAGTGTCGAGGCAGGGCGGTGTTCAGTAGGCAGTGGTCTCGAACGTCATAGAGCGAGATCGGTAGAATTGCCAGCTAAAATCGGTATATTTGTACCCAAATTCGGTATTTGACAAAAAAAAATACAATATTCAATAATATTCGTTTATTTATTTAAAAAAAACTTACAGACTAATTTGTAACAATCATAATTATTTTTTATACCAATATTCCTTGGCCATAGCCGCGGTCATCTTCGAATTTCAAAAATATGCGTTCAACGTTAGCGGATGAATGGGGAAGTGATAAAATATTAAAGACGAAATTAGACAACAATGGAAACATTTGAGTTTCATCGCCACGCTTTAGTAAACTTACTTCATCCCAAAATAGTTCTACATCATCAGGAAATGCTTTGATTTGTTCACAATTTCTTAAAATGCGCCACTCAGTATCAATTTCCTGGAAATCATTGCTGTGAACAATATTGGGAAAGAGCCTACTCACAGAACCTATCAAAGTAGTTTTGCCAATTTTAACATTTTTTGGATTAATTATGTCTAAACCTTTTATTGGGTTATTTTTCAATGGAAACCGCGTGGTTATTTGTTTACAAGCTTCGATATAAAAATCTAGGCATCTGCATTTAAACTTTACTTGATCTGAGTTTAGATTTTCTGAACTACTTAGTAGTGTATTAGACGCAGCAGTACCATAGTATACGTCATCAATATCCATAAAATTTCTGGGATTCTTAAATCAATATTTTCGATTGAAGTGCTAGTTAAATATTCTCTTTTTAAAAAACAATCAAAAATAGTTTTTAATGTTCCAGTAATTTTTTCATTATAAATTATGTGTTTTCGGGTGTTCTGTGAAATCGTAGAAAAGTCGTTATATTTCGGTATTTCGGTAGAACAGAGCCCATATCGGTAGAAATACCGAAAAATCGGTAGGTTCGAGACCACTGTCAGTAGGCGACTGGCGAGCCGTCAGTGGTCTCGAACGTCATAGAGCGAGATCGGTAGAATTGCCAGCTAAAATCGGTATATTTGTACCCAAAATCGGTATTTGACAAAAGAAAAATACAATACTCAATAAAATTCGTTTATTTATTAAAAAAAAACTTACAGACTAATTTGCAACAATCATAATTATTTTTTATACCAATATTCTTTGGCCATAGCCGCGGTCATCTTCGAATTAATTTCAAAATCGTAACAATTAGCTGTATTAAAGAGTCGTTTTGAATGTAATAGACCAGTGATTGATTCAGTAGACAACCTATTTCGCTGCTTTGTTTTTAAAAGATTAATATGTGAAAATATGCGTTCAACGTTAGCGGATGAATGGGGAAGTGATAAAATATTAAAGATGAAATTAGACAACAATGGAAACATTTGAGTTTCATCGCCACGCTTTAATAAACTTACTTCATCCCAAAATAGTTCTACATCATCAGGAAATGTTTTGATTTGTTCACAATTTCTTAAAATGCGCCACTCTGTATCAATTTCCTGGAAATCATTGCTGTGAACAATATTGGGAAAGAGCCTACTCACAGGAACTATCGAAGCAGTTTTGCCAATTTTAACATTTTTTGGATCAATTATGTCTAAACCTTTTATTGGGTTATTTTTCAATGGAAACCGCGTGGTTATTTGCTTACAAGCTTCGATATAAAAATCTAGGCATCTGCATTTAAACAAATTTACTTGATCTGAGTTTAGATTTTCTGAACTACTTAGTAGTGTATTAGACGCAGCAGCACCATAGTATACGTCATCAATATCCATAAAATTTCTGGGATTCTTAAAATCAACATTTTCGATTGGAGTGCTAGTTAAATATTCTCTTTTTAAAAAACAATCAAAAATAGTTTTTAATGTTCCAGTTATTTTTTCATATAAATTATGAATTTTCGGGTGTTCTGCTTGCATTTCTTTATTTAAATCGGTAAATAATGGTAATACAAAATCTAAAAATTCCAAAAATAATATCGTAGTAGGATCTTGGAGCTTCTGTAATATATGTTCTGCAGCTAAAAGATGATCATTGTTAGATATTTGGTCTATAAAAAATAGTATAAGAGCAGAGAGTTGTTCCAATATTCTCTTCACTGCTGCATGTACTGATAACCAGCGTGTTTGAGAGGGGTGAAGTATTTTATGTACTTTTAAGTCGCAAAACATTTGAAAGTTTTTAAACTCTGCCACTCTTTTTGGGCTAGAAGAAAAGTAGTTGTAAATGTCTCTTACAAGATCCTCTATAAAACGTGGCAATTTGGTACAAGCATATGACGCGCAAAGGTGAAACGAATGGCAGGCGCATTTAAGTATAAAAATGTTAGGAATTTCATTTTGCAGCAATGTTACAACAGAATTATTACGTCCCATCATTACGTTTGCCCCGTCAGATGCAAAACCTATTAGATTATCTTTATATGGAATATTATTGCTTCTAAAAAAATTTACAATGTGTTCAAATAAGGTTGCTGCATTAGCTTCTTCTAATGGAATAAGAGCTAAAAAACAATCTTTAATACGATTCATTTTCGCATATCTCACAACTAAGCACAAGTGTTTGGTCGTACTAAGATCAGTGGACTCGTCAATAATAAGCGAAAACTTAGTTTGCCCTAGATCTTCACATAAATTATTGAAACTTTCTTTACCTATAATATGATCAATTATGTCATGAGTTTTGGTTGAAGAGCATTTTATTTCTTTTGCTATTTTTGAATCAGGACAAATGGCTTGCATCAACTGCGGTAGGTGCTCCATAATAGTGAATGGTAGATTGTGTTCAGCAACAAACGAAGCTAATCTTATTTCACCTGAAATTAAAAATAAAGAATTAAAATTACGTAGGTATATCAGTATGTCTAGTAGCGATTAGGGTATAATTATATCCACTGCTTCTATAAACCGATAAGTAGAAAACCAAATAATATAACAATGTAAATAGTAAAATAAATAACTAAAAAAATTACCTTGCTTAACCAGTATATCAGATTTATGAGTTTTGGTCACAGTAAATGATGATATCTTCGGTTGTGATTTTATATTCTTTGATGATATTGAGTGTGCTTGTGAAGAACTATGTTTCTTTATAGCGTCTTTTCCTGATGTGATGTTGATATCTTTATTACAACTTTTACAATAGGCATAGCTTTCGCCTTTACGACTATCTTGCAGCCAACCTGGAAATTCTTCTTCCCATTCTTTTCTATAATATTGTAGATATTTTTTTCTTCTTACAGTCGCACTTGTGCTTGGCTCCTCGTCAGACGACATTTTAACTTAATTATCTGATTTTGTAGGGACTCTTTCGGTTAGGTACTCACTCTTCAAAGTTAAGAAAATTAATGAAAAAATAAAACTGAATTACTGTTTATATATACTAGACAGGTAAATTCCCGAGCGGGAAGCCCCTTATAACATCGAATTGCAGGACACAAGGGTGTCAAGGGTATTCCCCAAAATATATGAACTACATTCTGCACTAGGTCCATACTATTGAGGGCTTCCCCGTAACATTAAACATAAATGAAAAGGGTTGCCAACTTAAAAGTGTAAAATCGGTAGAAAAATCGGTAGAATTTCCATGTATACTGTGAAATCGTAGAAAAGTCGTTATATTTCGGTATATCGGTAGAACAGAGCCCATATCGGTAGAAATACCGAAAAATCGGTAGGTTCGAGACCACTGCGAGCCGTCCGCTCGCGTTCTATACCTTACTCAAAAATACGATTCAGCAATTCGCAGTTACCGAGTCGCTACATGATAATCTAAAATGAATCATGTAGTTGTCATAAATATAGCTCTAAAATTCTAGATTGCGTGGTAAAGGTAAGCTAGTTTATTCGATAGATTTTACTGAAATTAATTACTGTTTAGGCCTATAATTTAGAAAAAACAAGCCTAAGCAGCAAGCTTATGTAAAAGTGATTTTATTATCCTATTTACATAATCATTCAATTCATCAATTTTAATTTATATTATATTAACATTAGCTATTTACCGCGTTATCACGGCAAAAATTTAACAAAATCCGTTTACTCTTTACGTAAAAGAGTAACAAACCGTCTATCCATCCATCCTCATGAACATTCATATTTTATTAAGTAGGTTATATAAATAAAACAATTTTCATGTAAAGCAATTTACTCTCCGTGACTTTCTTCTCGTTGAAAAATAAAACCATAATTTTACGAGATCGTAAAAGGTCCGGTGATAATATGGTTATCTGGACCAGAGAGCTGCCCCTTGAGTAGGGTAATTTTATTTTTTACTGCTATGTAAGTAAAGAGCAGTACTTCATAATATATAGGATTTTCCGTAAAGTTTCATGAGTTCAAGAAGTCAGTTTCTTGGCATAAATGAATCTTTATGTATAACGCTTTCGTCCGCGAGAATGTCGATAATTCCATCCCATATTTTACGCCTTAGGAATTGAAAATTCCAATTATTTATTTCTCACTAGCTTTTGCCCGCGACTTCGCTCGCGTGGATTAATAGATCCCGTTCCCGGGGGATTTCTAGGATAAAAACTATCCTATGTCCTTTCTAGGGTCCCAGACTATATCTATACCTAATTCAAATCGGTTCAGTGGTTTAAGCGTGAAGAAGAGACAGACAGACAGAGTTACTTTCGCATTTATAATATTAGTACGGATTACCTACTCTTTACAAAGAACCCACCCTGAAAGTTTCATGTCTTTAGGACTTACGGTTAAATATCAAAGCACAGCATGTATGTTCTTTCACAGGAGTAGGTTCACTATATTGAAGTGTTATACATATAACCTATTTACAAAATAAAGTTCATTTTAATTCATTTTTTTATTTTTAATTTTATAAGAAAGGACTTTTGGAAATAAACCTTTAAAGGTAAAATAGGGCATGGGAATTTCGACATACAAGCGGACGAAACCGCGGGGGGAAGATAGTATTAATATAAGTGTTTATTGGGAAGTAAATTCTTCCTGGTGCTGTGTTTAAAAATATAGGCAATTTAGCAATGGTCTCTCCATCAGGATCTGGTTTAACGATTTCCTTTCACCGTATTTCTTGTTTATGGCGGTTACATGTATTTACCAAAGCTGTGTGATTCTTATACTTGTCTGTTTATATATAAGTAAAGTAGGCGTAATTCTAATAAACTGCTCAAGTAGTTTGTCTGTAAAATCGAAATGGTAACTTATAATACAGCAGTTCACACAGTTGGTAAATCTAATAAATATTTATTATTAGATGCTATTTGATGTGATAACATAGGTTACCAGTTATGATCTAACATTCGTAATCTGATAACTGATAAATTTCACCGTCGCAAAACACTGATAAGTTTATAGATTTTTCGGCTTTTAGTTAAAAACACTCAGTTTGTAGAAAACTTCCTGTATAAATCACGAATATGACTATTTGTGTGTCAAACAGATACTGTAAAATTTAAAAGAAATTGTTTTATAATATGTAAAATTGAGAATATTCTCATTAACCACCTATGATGACAATGAAAAGCAATTTAGTTTTTTTTTATGTTCGTCACATGTACTCACTTAAATGTCAATATTAATCTCAACATTTCTTTCCTTACAGATCAAAAATCAAGATGTCTCTCCCAACTGTCACAATTCGCGAGGTCTCCGACGCGACACAAGACAACACACTGGGTGCGAGCACCAAGAAGGTCGTTGAGGGCTTGCTCAACGATTACATGGACTTGCAATACGGAAAGGAGACACCGTACACAACTGGAAAACAGGTGGTTCCTTCTGGAGCTACACTAGAAGACGTCGAGAAAGCTGCAGCTGATGAAAGTGCTACCAAGAAGTTCCAAGATGTCTTCGCCACAATCGAGAAGACGGCCAAGAGTGGGGACCTCACCCCTCTCTCCAAAAATGATGGAACTTGGGACCCCAAGTACACCCCCGTCTTAGTCCTCATTACTCCTAACCCTTAGATGTAGTACAGAATCTGTTTTGCTATTTATTTTTTATGTTATTTTTAAAGTATTTTCGATTATTATTTGATTAAAGTTTTGAAAGTTTGAAGTGGTTGTTATGTTTTAGTCTTTAATTTAGCCCGCTTTTAAATCGATTGCCGTGTTAATTAAACCATTAAACCTCATTATGTAACAATGACGGCAATTATGTTAATAAATTTATTGCAATTTAAAACTTCGGTAAAGTCTCGGAGTTAATATCCTTAAAAAACTGAACTAAATGTTCAGTTTTACAAGGCATGCATTGTATAACTAATTTCACGCCACTAGTTTCGTAATGTAAATCCGGCTTAAATACGAATTTTCGATCGAGATCTATTTCGATGAATATAATAAAAAAAAATAAACACAGTATAAGTTTTGTATGCTTGTTTTGCTTTTACGCCTAATTTAGGAAATTTTGTAGAGAGGACCTAAACATGAACCCCATAGTAGGGCATAACTTACTTCATCCGCGGCCACGGACTCTCAAGCACATAAACTCGCAGACAGACACTCAGATCACCTAACTAACGTAGATTATCTAGCGAATTGAATATTTAAGCAGTATTTGTTGTTTAATCTATCTATTGTACTACATATACAAAATGGTAAGCTGACTAATTGACAAACTGTTGATATATAAACACACAACCCGAACAGCTTTTTCTAGAGACATGGAATTTGCAGATCGTGTTCTTTGTAAAGAGAAGCTGTAACCACCAAGAATTGATTTTTGTAAATTCCAACCCAATTCAGGGGATAGAAGTACTGATATACACGCGAGCGAAAGCTAATAAACAATAAGATTACAGTAACAAAATAAGGTTTAAATCGTCTGCATAGTAAAAATCATATTTTAAACATAATTTTCAACTTGTTATGCTATTTTTACCTAGGAATACTGTGACTCTCGGTAGGTTCCTACGATAGATTACAGCAAAAAAACTATCAAGCGTGCCTTAGCGTACTTTAGCTGAACTATTAGTTCAAGATAGGAGAGATAGATGGCGTTACTCGTCTCTTACTTTTAAAGTTGGTGTTAGCTATAAATGCAGTTCAAAACGAAAAATACCGTTTATATAGGCTATATAGTTTATGTAGTTTATATACAACGTACTAAAGTTTATTGCTCTTACCTTATCAATATCATAATTATAATAAAAAATATCAAATTATTATCAAAAGTAGCGTAATCTTTTACAGTCGTCAGATATTACCAAACATGATTTACAACGGATTACCAAATGCAGTTAGCAATTATTTTTTTTATAATTTTATAGTCTATTTTCAATATTAAAACTATTTCGCACCATTATACTTCCGCATATGGCGCAAAACCTCCGTGGTGACAACAAGTAAGTTTCTGATACTTTGACTAATGTGACAGAATATTTGACAGAAATAATTTCAAAGTGTTGGTTTTCAAAACTATAGTTAGGTATTTTAAAATAATGTTTTGTTTGTTTTAGGAAGGGTTTAGGTATACCAAAATGATAGCGATATTTTTGGCGCTATTCATGGTGGCGGTGACTGCCGCGCCTTTGCCAGATGACGGTAGAAATCAAGCCGTGGAGATGGTCGTGAACGGTGCACCTGAAGGCTCGCCTTTAGACCTTAGTGACGTCGTTGATATTAAGTTAAAGGAACACGCTGACGGTGCTTTGGTAGCAACTGATCTTCTGCATCCGTACTCTGCTGTTGGCATCGTTGAAGCTGCTGCGGCTGTCGCTGCGTCTGATGTAAATGAAGTGTCAATACACAATGTCATTGCAAGGCGTCCTGAACCTGTTGCCGTTGATGCACCGCAAGTGGTAGAAGCAGAGCCTGTTCTACCTGCACATGTGGTCCCCGAACCAGTTGTGATGCCAGCTCCTGCTATCCCTGAGGTTGAGGTCGAACCTGAACATCTCCCGGTGGCCGCTCCTCAGCACAATGGTCAAGTGTACAACGATGGGCTTGTTCAGGTCCAGTACAACGGACCAGAGTCTCCCGGAATGCTGTCCACTCTTCAGTCCTGGTTCAATGTGTTTATCAATTACTTTAACCCGCCACAAAATCCCGCCGCTCAGCTGCAACCTAGACAATTTTAGATATTAGAGTGGACTCAATATTTGAACTCCAGTTTTTTTTAATGATGTTTTTTTAATACTTTGTCGGTTTGTAAGATGAATATTTTAGATAATCAGATTTTGCTACCTATTGTATTTTGTTGTTCAATTTAAAGAAAATGTAGTTGCAATAAACTCGTTTATTTTTTGCAGTTGTATTTTTTTTCTGATTGCTAGTCTTTCATTGCCTGTTCATTACTATCGTACTGCAGGGCAAAGGGCATTTATTCCTAGTCACCTCCACGGGTATTGCCACCGCAGGCAAATGATAATAAAAATTACCAGTCACCACCGGCGGTGACTGGAAAGTCATTCATCACATTGAAATAGTCGCATTGGTAACCGCCTTGATTCGAACCCACAACTCCTTACATGAGCAAAATCGGGATAGAACAAGTTGTCAGTTCACAGTCGAAATGTCGAAAGTCATCATATGTTTGGACTCCCGAAAATGTCAATAAAGGCCAAAATGGCATGCGTAGCAATGAACTATTCAAGTATTGTGTGAGCCTCGTTCTTGGCACGTTCTCGTCTAACTTGGCCGAACTTGCCTAGCTCGTTAAACTGTAGTTCGGTAGTCCGGGCTACAAAATTATCGCCACTATTATATTTAATAGGTTATGCAGCGTTAGAAACTGCGAATAGTTTGACCTAACGCTTTGGAGGTGCAATTTTGAATTTTCTTCTGTTTTGTTACTTGAGTCATCACTTTTATTATATAACTAATACCTCAAAACGTTTTTCTTGTATCTGTAATCTGAATCTCGGGAACGGCTTTAACGATTTTCATGATTTGCTGGGGGTTTCGGAGGTGATAAATCGATATAGCTAGGTTTCAATTTTAGAAAACGTTAAACAAAATACCAAGCTTTGTGATTATCCAGCTACTTTCATAATATTATGACTCAATAGTTAAGGGTTCGCCTTTCTTGCTCGAAGTTATGTGTTACCAACCGGACTCAGCACGAGGAAATATCATTGTGACTTTTTTGACTGAATTTTAAATTTATTTGGACCATCAGGTATCATCATGACGGTAAAAAAACCCACAGTGGGCAAACTTGATATTTCTTAATTATAAACTAAGTCTCCCCCGCCGTGTCTGTTTGTCTGTTTCCAGTAATTGAAATAAATACTCAACTTATTAGCTTCAAGATACCGATATTCAAGAAGGTTTAAGTGTATATGATATGCATACATAATAGTAGAGAATTTCAAAGATTGTTAACATCTAGGTAAAGGGTTGGGTTGTCATCAAGTATAAAATTGTCTCTCCGCCTTGAGCCAGCTTGGTGATGTCTTCTCTTTAAGAGAATCTCTTGTTGTGTAAGAAAGCTCCGTTAGCAAGCAAAGCTAGTTGATTAGATTAGACAAATGTAGATTAAAAATTAAAAACTTTTTCCGAACTAATTTTGATGAATATTTGTCTGGATATGGTACTCGCTTGGCAACTTAGCAGACTGCTAGATAACCTACATTTAATTTAAAAATTCGCGTCCAAATCGGTTCAATCTTTGACGAGGTACGGTGCTACAGACAAACTCACATAGCGCACAACCTTACAACACTGCTCTTTTTGCGACGATTCTTAAAAATTTAACAAACCATAACCCAACTCGTACAAAATCGGCCAAATCATACATACAAGTATCTCGGATGGCCGGTCAGTGGTGTGCCGGTTTTAATACGTTTTTAAGAATCACAAACAAAGTAGAAAGTGGCACGCATTGGTGTCACGCGAGCGGTTAGCACGCCACCGTGCTCGCGCGTTCGATTACCCGCAGTGCTCGGCCCCGACTGCTCAGGACTTGGGCCTTATTTTGGGACAGTTTTTGAGAGAACCACGCAGCTAAAAAGGTTGATTTGGCAGATCATCCATACTAAAATTATAAATGCGAAAGTAACTCTGTCTCTTCTTTACGCCTAAACCACTGACCGATTTGAATGAAGTTTGGTACAGATATAGTCTGGGACCCAAGAAAGGACATAGGATAGTTTTTATCCCAGAAATCCCCGGAAACGGAAACTGTTATTCCACGCGGATAAAGTCGCGGGAATAAACTAGAATTATATATATGTAAGACCGAAAGCAAAAGATCGTGCAGCCGTTTACCAACAAGATGAATCACTATTGTTCACTCCAGAACGAAGTATAAGCTGACAACGAGAGGTGACGAATCGACCAGAGTGGGAAAGAGTTTAATGTCAAAACATGAATTACATTCAAAATAATAAAATTTCCATGTTTAGAGAACCCATTAGATTTTAAACAAGGCAGGGATATTTTATGATTTGCAATGAAAGTCATATTGTAATGTGCAGCCGTGCTGTATTTCTTGCTAATGTAGCTTTTTTTAGCCCTGCAGAACGCCAATTGGTTGTTGTATACAATCTATAAAAGAAGCAACTGACACCGTACGACTTCTATATAATCCCATTTCTTGATTTCAAACTTGATTAATTTCATACAATTTTGTAATTGATCTGATTGGATGAATTAATCTTATTTTAAACAAAGCTTGCCGTACAATCGGATTTCTCTTGCAAATGGGGTGCATTTAAACATATATTATGAGTCATCCTCAAAAATCTCGACTCGTTATAAATACCTGAAGGTCATACAAATATTTGTTATGTAGGGAAATATCGCCCCCTGCAAACACACACGTTCTCAACTCTTTGAATATTACAGATTACTAGTTTTTTTTAGATATGTACTCATATTTTAGACCTTTACATACCGGTGCAGCTCGAATACATGATTTCTTTTGGTTCCATTTATTTATTTAGGTAAAGCACTCCAACGACTTAAACACTATTTTTTGTTTGCAGTCATCATCTCCCTAGCCTTTTCCCAACTGTGTTGGGGTCAGCTGCCAGCCTAACCGGATTCAGCTGGATACCATTGTTTTACGTAGAGCGACTGCCTATCTGACCTCCACAACCCTGTAACTGGGCGACATGATACCTCTTGGTTGGACTGGTCAGAGTTTCTGGCTAACCAGTAACGACTGTCAAAGTTCTTCGAATGACAACCAGGACCAACGGCTTTACGTGCTTTCCGAGGCACGGGATGTCAGTGATGGCTAAGATAAACTTTAGAAAGTACATATGAATTGTAAAAGTTTGCAGTACTGTAACAAATAAACTTAAACCTCTAGATCGAATTTGTCTCTTAACAATGTATCCTTTATTTAACTAGCATAGGTTAGCACAGTGACAGAGCACTTGGCAGTTGCGCTGCGTGTTGCGGATTCGATTTCCAGAGGTAATAAATATTTGTATATATATTTAGTCACAGGTATTACTTCCAAGTCTCTTTATTTGCATTTGTAACTTTATATGTTTGTAAACGCACATTGTACAGATTCTAGTGTCAAACTATCAGTAAAAAACGAAAAAAACATACAAATTAATGATTTTTCTAATTCATTAATCCTTAACTTGTGTGTTAGAATTATCGTAAGTAAAGCCCTATACAAGAATTTTTCATTAAGAGAATACATGAGAAAAATCTGCCAAATTGAAAACTTTTATTTAACCGCGCCTAATACCCCACTCGTTTTATTCACAACAAAAAAATATTTTCTATTCAAGCCAAGAAGAAAATCAAAACCGCGTCATTTTTTCTTCAAACAAACTTTTTTTCAAGCCCGCCTAACAAGAGAAATCGTAGCATCTTTCGTAGCACGTCGTAGCGTTGACAGCGTAGCCGCGTAGCTTAATGTAGCACTCGCCTACGCAGCGCGCGTAGAATGTAGATAAAGAACAAAGCGCAGTTGTTTTTACAGGCTATTTTTGTTTACGCCTACAGCTATTCATAAATAAACCCAAATACGAGAACAACATTCAAAAAAATATTACGGGGAAATGTAAATTATTTATTTGTTATTTCGGGCAAAAAAGTTTTCATTAATAACCCTTGTAAACCCCATGTCTACTAGCTTGTTTAAAATATTTTCCCCGTTCCTAAAGCTCCGATAAATTGTCAGCTTATTTTTTATTAAAGCAATTGTTGAACTTTCCGTCGTTAGTTTGGATATTGTCCGAGTTAATTCATATAATAGTCGTACAAGTCAAAGGATCAATAGTAACTTTTAAATCGACTTTGTGACCTAGAAAACGACTGGATCGCGTTTTCAGAAAACCGTTGACCGCATCGTATTCGATCGAGTTAACTTTTTACTTTCACGAAACGTACGCGCCATGAATCGATAGGGTGTGCGGCCGTCGCGGCTGCAGGCAGCGGCACGACAATTATTGTGCCGGTGGTAGCGCGAATTTAGGGCATCGGCGCGGCGGCGCGGGCCTCGGCACCGCCCGGGCAGTCCGCGCCGCGCCCCGCGCCGGCCGCTCGTGTGCTCCATGCGCCGCGCGCCGCTCCGCCGCGAGCCGCTCCGCCGCGAGCCGCTCCGCCGCGCCGCGCCGGCGTCGCGCGCGTCCGTGCCCAGCTCGCCCGCCCCCTAACATGTTGCGAGTGTTGTGATACCGGGCACAGGTGAGCATTGCACTAGTGAAACTTTTCGGTTTTAACGTGACATCGATTGAACTTTACGCCGTCGAGATCGATATTGTTGGTGAGTCGTGTTACTAATACATTATTTATTAAAGGACTTTTAATTTAGTGTTGACCCCTAATAATAGATTTGGGACGGCGCGCCGTGTATTTTTGGTTTTTATTTTGTATTTAATTTTTTCTGTAGTTAAAGTTTTGTAGCGCGCGTGGTTATATTATTTAATGAAATAGTGCGAGATGTATCCCATGCTGGTATCCTGACCTACTTCAATAGTGCAGATCGATGACGACATCATTCGATGTAACGGGACGAGGGTAGGCACAACACTGCTAATAATATAATAAGTGCCGCGACTACGCGTACGTTAAAGGTAAAAGGTCAAGTCACAACTATAACATTTCGGCAGGTACTGACATTGCGGATGTTTGACGAACTAATTGTAGTATTACCTTAATCGACTCAGTCGATTACCAGAAAGACAATTATATTAAAAAGATATAAAAAAAAATTAAGAACCACGGAACAAAAACTAATAAAAAAAATTACCGGAAAATTTTCTAAACAACCAAATTCTATGTTTCCGCTCTCTAACTTTAGTTAATAATAGCGACAAACATATAATTTGCAAACTTAATAAAACTCTAAATAGCTGCGTCGTGTTTCGCTCGCGCGCCATAGGTCGGCACGGTCAAAGGAATTCTTACTCGTATGGCTCAATATACGTACATTCTACACACATACATACACACACATTCTCCATAAAGCTGAGTGTTCATAGCATTCTTTCAATTTCCTTGTTTTTGAGTACAGCGTACCGCCGACCGACAAACGAAGTGATCTTTCAATTTTTCATTTTTAAAATGTTATTTCCAATGGCGAGCAAAGATTTCGTTTTGAAATAGACTTCTGAAAAGTTCAGTGAAATGAATAACAAAGAGCTTTTTTAATCTGTTGATGCATCTTTTTCTAATTCAAGCCTTTTTATTGTGAAACATTCTCTTTTCTATATGCGTTTTATCAGAGAACTCTCTAAGATATTAGATAAATAAAAAAATATGATTTCATTTATTTTCACGCAATGCTGTGTATCTAAATATCTCTCTTGTTTGCATCGCGTTTTATATAAATTATAATATATTTTTTTATTAAAACATGTCCTAATTATTCATATTCATATTCTTTATTGCACACAAACAAAAAATAAATAAACATAATAGTAGCAAAACAATAATAATGTACAAAGGCGAGCTTAACCTATAAATGACTTTTCTTTTAGTAAACCATAATTTAGTAGAGAAATTTTGCAGTGTAGTGAGTAATTATCATACTCAACCCATTGTAAATAATTTACAGGTCGTCTTACAATAGTCCTACTATATAACTGACAACGCGACATAATTGTCAAAAATCAGCAGAAAAGGTTTAGTTTTATAAAACTTCCTATAATCTATAATTTAATCAATATGAATAATATATTTTATTGTTATTGACTCAGTAGTTTCAGAGATAGGTGAGACATTGGACATCGGAGTAATCCTATAACCTCCTATAACCTTAAAAAGGCTAAAACTGACGCCTGACACATATGTTTTTTAAAGTCCTGAATTGCTAAATAACAGTCCATTATATAGATTAGCTGCCATAAAAATTACCTACATAATAAATACTTCCCTTAGTGGTTTCTCAAAATATTTTAATAACCTACTTGAGTCACTAAGACTTCTAAATAATATTCAATAATTATTACCGAAGACTACGAGTTTATGAAATTCCCTCAAGTATTAAATTAGCAGTTTTATAAGTTAAACCAAACCGGCGATCCGATTTACCCGAACAAGTATAGAAACTTCGGAAAAGGCAAAAATACTTCACAACTTAAGTATTAGGTAAATTATATTTCAAATATTTTCTTTTACAGCACTCTAAACCTTTGAACACACGTGACTCGAGACACAATACAAAGACAATAGCAGCGCGACAGCCGGCTGACGCATGGTTAGGGCTTCGCATATTTATTCAGCTCCATTCAGCTTATGTTCATAGAAAACCATTTTGTACGAAACTTGAACAGAGGGCCTAGACAAGTGGCATTGTAGAATAGATAGCGAAAACGAATAGATTGTCAAATGTATGGAATTGACATAAGCTTTCGCTAAACAATTTGACAGCTCCATACATTTGACAATCTATTATTTTTCGCTATCTATTCTACAATGCCACTTGTCTAGAGGGGCAAATGCGGAAAGCCGAATGGACGTGTCTTCATACAAAATCATTATTTTCTATGAACATATTAATAAACTGAATAATCCTGAATAAGTGTGTGCAGTCCCTTAATCAATCATAATCGCTTATTACGTACTAGTGCTTGCCGACCACTTCGTCCTCGTTAAATTTTATAGCCCTTAGCACTCAGGATTAAGTAACTTGCTAACAGTATATTTTTTACTTCTTTAGTCCAAATTGACAAAAAAAAAAAAACTTTCCTCCTTTACTATATTTATGTAGATCAGTTCTCCACTTTTTTGACCAAATGACCTGATTTTATGATTATTATTAAGGACCACTAGTTTAAAATATAACCTGTACGAATAAAAAGAAAATTCTTTCACATTTGTTGATTCCAAAAGCCATAATTTTTCTTAAAGTTTAAAAATTGATACTTATTCTCGCTTTTCAGAACCAGTTGTGGTCCTCAGACAACTACTTGGGTTGCTTTGGTGTGTAAATATTTGACAAAACACAATTATCATTAGACCTTTGACCTAACCTATTTTAACGTCCTAATAAATTTGTGTCAAACAAGAATATTTGTTAAACAATGAGAGATAACCTTACATTTACGTAACATAGATAGAACATACAAAGGAATGATAAATGTTTAAACTAATTATTATAATAACGTACCGCAGAGTTCTTAACGATGTAATTTGTAAGCAAAAACTATTTTCAGTATTTTTTATTATGTTTAGTAACTTGAATAGGACCCTAGGGAGAGAGCAGTTTTCGTTTTAAAATTGAAATGATAAAAGGTTAAAACATTTTTTTGACACTTCCAAAGTAGAAAAAGGTAGAGATTTACTGTGCAATAAAAGTGATAAATATTAATATCAATATTACTAGTTCCTACTTTAAATATCGAATATTTAAAGCAGGAACTGGTAACTCGATTTCCTCACAAGCGACTGCAGTGATTTTCTTCCAACTTTTCTCTTCCGACTTCCTGCCATGTTAAATATACTTTATGAGGAAAAACGGAAAAAAGACATAATTCATTTTAGCACGATAAATTGGAAAACGGTACACGTCCCCTTCATTTTACACTCTGCGACTTTACCGCAAGAGCGGTTCTTATTACATTTTTTTTCCTTAATAATCTTGTTAAAACATTAAGCTCAATTTTAGTATGTGCCAAGTAGATTATAATGTGGACCAAGCTAAATTAGGGCACTATATATTTATAATGCCCAATATGACATTCACATCAGATAGTAAAGATATATTTATTACTTTAATTTATGTTTTGACATTGAGATCTTAAATAAAACATTGATACAGACATACGTAACTATGAAGTTAAATCGGGCTACTAACTAATATTTTGTCTTAATTCCATTACTTATTATAGTATTTGGTCATTGTGAATTGTGTGTTGGGCAATCTAATAATTAAGAATTTAATTAAATAAATATGCTAAGACAACTCACACACGGCCATCTGATCCCAAACTAAGCAGAGCTTATACTATGGTAACCAGGTAACTGATAAACATATTTATATAATTTGTAAATACATACTTATTATTAGATTACCAAAGAATTTTAGAATGTGTGAAGATCAAGAATAAAAGTCTTTTTTGAACTTATTGTTCAGTTAAAGGAAATTCCATCGTACCCTCTAGCTGCTGTGTGAGGTTCCTGATTCTCTATATCCCAAAATTCACAAGTTACAATAGTCAAAAATAAATAGCCTACACCTGAGAATAACAGACTAGCATTTGTAGTTAGTATGTAACGAAATATATGTGTTTACCCAAGTGGCAAACATTTACACAGTTTAGTTAGTATTATTACATAATTGGGATTGTTTTAAACTAGAGACTACTAATAATGCACTAGTCAACTCTTTGTCAACATCAAATAGTCATTTACGATAGGTGTAGGATATCCTACCGCGACACGTGTCGATAATAGCAATTTATGTGTGGCCATGACCGTTTATTACTACTGTTTAATTAAATGTATATTTAGGTACACTTATATTTTAATAATCCATACTAATATTATAAATGGGAAAGTGTGTCTGTCTGTCTGTCTGTTTGTTTGTCTTTAAACGGAGCGACGAATTGACGTGATTTTTTAAATTGGAGATAGTTGAAGGGATGGAGAGCAACATAGGGTGCTTTTTGTCTCTTTCTAACGCGAGCGAAACCGCGGGCGAAAGCTAGTTAATAATAAAAGTAATCTATACTAATATTATAAAGAGGTAAAATTTGTAAGTTTGTAGGTTTGTAAGTTTGTATGTAGGGTACCCCCTACATACAAACTTACAAACCTACAAACTCCTCAAAACCTATAAATCTCTGGAACTACTGGTACGATTTGGAAAATTCTTTCAGTGTTAGATAGCCTATTTATCGAGGAATGCTATAGGCTATATACCATCACACTACAACCCACGGGAGCGGAGCAGTAACGAAAAATGCGGGTGAAACCGCAGGGGACAGCTAGTACTTAATACGATAAAAAGGCAGTTTTTTGGTGGTAATTAACGAACAGTCGAAACACCGAAACTACTAAATTTTGTCACACGAAAATTGCTCAATATTTTTTTGATACCTCTAATTTTGTAAACTAAGGGATGATACTTGCGCGGTTCTGCGGATGGCGAGCGATGGGTAGCTCGCCGCCCGGCTAGGACCAGGACCAGGTGTTCCACGCGCGCCTCAAAGAGAAGGAGTCAGCACAGGAAGGGGCCCAACAGGGCCAACGCCTGCCGGGGTTGCGGAATGTATATAATAGTTACTGTAGTGACCCTGGAACATAAAAGGCAATCGAAGGAACATGAGTGGGTTTTAGTCAGTAAGAGTCTGACACGCCCTCCCGCCGCACCCATGACGGGAGCAGTCACTAGATGATTTCCCACTCACCAAAAAAAAAAAAATGATGGGATGATACTTAGTATGAAAATGATGAGTATGAAACACAAGACTGTCTTTGATATTTACGGCTCGACAATTTATGCCATAGCCTCTGTGTATGAGGGTGAGTATAATAGTTAAAATAGTAAACTCTTATACAACTCCTTTCACACTCTTTCACACGGTACTCACCTTAAAGGTTAACAGTTTTTAGCCTGAGACACAGGAAAAGCACTCCACATTTCCACATTCCCATTAAGTCTAATGTGTGAGATACAAATATTTTTTATCTAGTTCTGACACTTTTACTTAGGCCTTCTGTTTAAACCTAAATGTTTATTTATTATTTTTATATTTAAACACCATACTTACCAGTAAACCGAAGTTTATTGAAATGGGACCAGAAAAAAGGAAGGTACACGTGTTACCTAATCTGATTGATATCGGACGCTGGTTCTTCGAGCCGGCCATAGGTCGGTAACTCCCGAATACGTTAGGCTCATCCCTCCGGTAAATCCCTAAGTCTCGTCTCACATCACTAAGGCCATATGGGAGGGTAAGATCGGATACACATGGCCTGGAAACGTTATGTGAGGTATATTAACTTTATTTTAAACAAACTTTTTTTTTGGTTGATTTAATTAAAACATTTGTTTTAACACATCAATATTAATATGAACACGTACAAAGTGTTTAATGGCAACAGTAATAAGAAGTGATAATTAATACAACAGAAAAAAAGCATAAATATTTTTTCACTCCGGTTACTGTTGTATGGTGTTAAATAACTTGCAACTGAATTTTCGGAATCCATCTATTTATAACTAGATCGGAAGTAGTTTTATGTGTTGACCACTCTATGTTGTGTTTTCACATCAATTTTACGCTGATAATCGATTACTACAGTCATAATTTATTTATTTTCAAAAATACCACACAATCCTTAGCACTGAAACTAACAATACGATTCCCGAGCATGTGTTTCTACATACTAGATCCGTATACATAGCTCCAAAAAACTAATTTAAAATTACGACCTAATAACCTCAGGCATTGCCGTGAACGACAGAAAAAGCGTGGAAAATATAATTTCCTGTACACCTTACAGAATCGTGTATTCCACATGACTTATGAGGTACCTCAGTTCGGAGTTGGGATATAGCATATAATATCAATGTGTAGTAAACTTACGCCTCCCTTGACACTCGCGGATTGATTGCACTGGAATTGTTAGGCTGTGCATTACTTTTACGCTGCTGTAAAAATATATTACTCTGTGATGCGATGCTGAAATGTGTAGTGTTGTGATATTGATTTAGTTTTGATTATGTTACAAAACGTGTCTCTAGAGGTTAAATTGTTTTTTGTGTCTTCTCCGTTTTACTAGTGATATAGAAGCTTTGATTCTATTAAGATGATAGGCAAAAATAGTTGAATTTAATCCGATTGGTAATTCTAGAGATTAAACGTTAACGCTTAAACAAACTAGTTATTTTCTTAACACTTGGAGTCGTCACTGACTCTTTACGTAAATGATCTGCGTTAGCTTGAATTCAAATGTGAGACAAGATGTATTTAATTATTATGAAATTAATTTATTTAACAGTACTTTTCCAACTAAAATTCAGAATAACGAACCGTTCTTTCACAATTCCAATATATTTTTTTCAAGTCACTACACAGTAAAAAGGTTCCATTGTGAAAAGGTACCGTGACTTAGCAGGGCGTGTGGTGATCATGGCATGTTCTACGAAAGAAGAGAGCCGAAGGTAGGGTCTGTACAACAAGTGAAGACAGGTGGAAGCAGTGTTAAAATTTGTCCTAGCACTACAGATTTTACGTTTAGGAAAACCCTGGCTAGTCGCTGAGACACATCTTCAATTATTATTTAATTTTTCAAAAAATATCGTGTAATTTATGTTTATATTTTATAAATGTTATATTTGTTAACTGAAAGGTTTGTGTTGTGTACAAATAGGGCTTTTTGGCTTCTATGAAAGGCATACCATATGGAGTGTAAAATATTGATTTAGTTTTGGTTTTTATATCTTTGTTATTGTCGGAAAGGGTAGTCTAAGAAGGAACGTAGATGGTCCTTGATAATTATTCATTACGTTACAGTACGTCACCGTTACAATAGTTTCAGTTTTTGAGTTATAATTTGGTTGCGTGTAGTTTTAACTGGGTTCCTCCAAGCGTCAAGCCCGTTCAACCATCTTTGCCTGGCGCTGCCGTGATGTCTTTGCAAGTATATAGTCTGTTTTTTTTTGTAACTAATGAGTAGTGAGTATATCTCTCGCACATTTCCGGTATTAACAAAGTGAGATGGGTTATGAGTGAAGGCGGGATCAACGCCTGTAACACTAAAAATAACACGTTATGCTGATTATGTGGACCAATAGAAACGCAGTCAAAATTTCGGTACTCGTTTGTTAAAAAAACAAACTATAGTTACATTTATGAGATGCTTGTAATTGTTTCTGCGAATTTTATCAAAAAACTGACCCAACCTTCTGTGTTTTCTATGGTACCACGTGTACTGTCGTATCTTTAAGTTACAGTGTCAGCTTATCACGGATTACTATCCTTCCGAAGTACCTCCTCTTTCTTTATGTACTTGTAATCTAGAAAGGTGAATGGAGAGAGGTTTTCAGCCAAATGGGTGCCTCGCCTAATGGGACGTTGTGATTTTTATTGGTGCCGAATAATTTTCTATTATTTTGAGAGTATTGACAAAGTCAAGTCAAGTCAAAGTCAAAGTTTTTATTAATGCGATTTTTGGTGTTACAACAGGTCTTACAGTATTATAGTATCTCAAAAATCTACCTTACTAAGGGCATGCATTATTAGTATTTATATAGAAATCAAAATGAATATAATTAAAAAGTACCCAGGTATAGAAATTTAAATGTCAATTATAGTATTAAACATGGCAAGATTACAGGATTATTTATGTCATTTTTTCATTAAGGAATTCGTCAATGGTATAGTAGCATTTGTCTATTAAGAATTTATTTAATTTTCGTTTAAATTGTGTCAAGTTCAAATCTTTTATGTCATTTGGCAACTTATTAAAAATTTTCGGAGCCATGCAGAGTACACTCTTGTGCATAAGGGCAGTTTTTAAACTTCTCAGGCATATTTCATGGCGATACATGGGTCTTACAGAGCGGTAACTCAGAGTCAGAGTAGTGACTGAATATTCATCCTCGTCAGACCATTCACAAGAATGGTCTGACGAGGATGAATATAGTTAGGAATTAAATGTGAAGTCTTTTATCTGAGAGTCGATGATATTTGCCATCAAGAATGTTAAGTGGTGATGTTAAATTAAAAATGTTTACTACCTGTCGGCTTTCATGGCTAAACTATTGACTTGATTGTATAGAAATTTCGTAAGCTACAATCCATTAAACATTTCTAATTTTCAATTTCATTTGCGCGTTAACCATCGCGTTAACAGACATTTACGCAAACGAATAAAGAGCAAATGCATCATTTATATAATGTAGTTCTGTGTTACCAACTAAGAATATAAAGGTGATCCTAGCTACTGCAAATAAGCCTTATACACTTTAAACTCCTTTAGAACTTAAACCAATAAAAAAGTAACACCCGACTAAACAAAACCAAAACTATAGTCCATCAAAGTTTATCTATTGGGCACCTTACTCAATGCTTTATAAGCGATAAAAAGAATAATAAAAATTAATAGATATGGGTTCTAAACTATTTATGTGACGTCTAGACCACAGGTAAGTTTGCTTAGAATGAGTCACGACTTTTCGCATGTTTTCCGAAATCTTGGTGGGTAGTTGGATAAAAATATGTTCCTTTTTCAATTTAAACTTTCGACGACACAGCAACAGCCGGCTGTCGCGCTGCTATTGTCTTTCTATTGTGTCTCGAATCACGTGTGTTCGAAGGTTTAAAGTCTAATCGAATTAACGTCTAAAAACGTTTAATTTAATTTTTCCCGGAGCGTTATCTATTCATGTTTGTTTCCATAACATCTCAATATTGTCTAAGCTGTCTATTGAGCAACCAGTAAATCATAAACAAGTCAGCAAAACACACACACTCTTTTTTTGTTTGGTTTTGGATGGGAATTCAACAGATGACTTCTCCCACTCTGGGCGGGGCGGGAGGGTCAGACTTTTGCTAACTAAAATCCAGCCATGTTTCGGTTGCCCTTTATTTTCCGGGGCCGCGGTAACTATTAGAACTATTCCGCAACCCCGGGTCTTGTTGTCTATCAAGAAATTAGGATGGAAATGGGATGAGAAGCTTAGGTTAAAAATTAAAACACATTACACTCACGTCAGAATGACTAAAATCAACATTAAATAGTTCATGCCTACAGTAATGGCGTAGGTGTGACGTCACAAAGACCACAGATACGCAAGCAATGCTCGCTCTAACGCATACGCTATGCAAATCCAATTTTCCAATAGAGTAGTCGGCTTTGCAATGGAAAACTGTTCTTATTTTCATGAGAGAAAAGGATTCTATTTTTGTAATAACAGCCTATGTCGGAGATCGTTTGTTTTTAATGTTTCTCCGTACTTATAAAGAACTACGTATTTTTTTTTTTGTGAGTGGGAAATCATCCAATGACTTCTCCCGTCCTGGGTGCGGCGGGAGGGCGTGTCAGACTCTTACTGACTAAAACCCACTCATGTTCCTTCGATTGCTCTTTATGTTCCAGGGTCACGGTAACTATTATAAACATTCCGCAACCCCGGAGAACTACCTACGTACTTAAGAACTATAGCTTTCGTGGATGTCGATTCTTCCTTTTTGTACACTTTCAGGGTTGAATTTCCAAAAATCTTTTCTTAGTTACCTACTCTTTACAAAGAACACGGCTTGCAAGTTTCATGGATCTTTCTCTGAGTAACAGTTTGGGCTGTGCGTTGATACATCTGGAATGTTTAATAGTTACCGTGACCCCGGAACATATAGGGCAACCGAAGGAACATAAGTGAGTTTTAGTCAGTAAAAGTCTGACACGCCCTCCCGCCGCACCCAGGACGGGAGAAGTCATTTGATGATTTCCCACTCCCCGTAAAGTAAATACATCAACAGTCAGTCAATGAATCAGTCAGTTTTATATTCAGACATAATTATTAGGTGATGGTTAAAATAGGAATAAATAGATATCTTTGAACAACTCACACACGGCAGTCTGATTCCAAACTAGTCAGAGTCTGTACTATATTAATCAGATAACTGATATAAATACTATATAATTTTATAAAAACATACACAATATAGATAAATAACACTCAGACAAATCAAATAATCCTAATTTGATCCATAAACTCTAGTTTAGCAGTCAGTGGTACTGATTCTTTTATTCACAAACTTAACTAAATTTAAGTTAAGTGCATCTTTAAGTGTTATTAATCTTCTCTTTTATTAATCTAATTAGGTCTAACCTTACATTTTATCTTCTGTCCTTCAAAATGAAATGGAAAAAAAAGATGCCCTGAAATTAAATTTAGTCAAATTTAGTTAAGTTTTCAAATAAGAGAATCGGCACCAGTGTCAAACAGTCATGTAATTTAAGATACACATAAATGAAGTTATTTCTATAAAATCAAATTTCATAATTTGTATTAGGCCGCCCAGAAAATTAAGCAAAAAATATATTTGACAATATGACAATGGGAATTAAATGGAATTGATAATATTTAATTTATTAGGGACAATTTTGTGTCGTAATATTCGTCCAACATCCTGCCTTATGTAGGATGACTGGTAGCTAAGGAAACCTGTTCTTGCGATTGGGGAAGCTATCTTATAAATTGATCTCTATAAGTAGTTGCTGAGTCAGCAAGATTCTTGTTTTCGTTTACGTTCAAAGGATTCCAAGTACGTAGCAGCTATAGTTTGCAGTTTCATTTGGCATATGTCTGTAGGTAATAAAATAATATTTTTCTATGAATTAATGTTATGGATATGTAAAGACATTTATTTGTTTGTTTATAAGAGGCAATCTGTGAAAGTGTTGGTCTGATTACACAAATTCTATCTCATGTTATCACGAACTGATCATACTAACCATTTACCATTTATTTATAAATTATATAAGTACTAACTTTTGCCTGCGGCTTCGCTCGCGTTAAAAAGAGACAAAAAGTAGCCTATGTTACTCTCCATCCCTTCAACTATCTCCACTTAAAAAATCACGTCAATTCGTCGTTCCGTTTTGCCGTGAAAGAAAGACAAACAGACAGACAGACAGACAGACACACTTTCCCATTTATAATATTAGTATGGATGTATATCAGTTGTCTGGTTACCATAACACAAGCTAAGCAATCTAAGCAGAGCTTAGCTTGGGATCAAATGACCGTGTGTGAGTTGTCCCAGTATATTTATTTACCTTATTTAATACTAGCTGTCCCTCGCGGTTTCGCCAGACTTTTTACTTAGTCGGCTTTGGGTTGTAGGGTGATGTTATATAGCCAAAATTATTCTTTATTAGTTAGGTTTCGTATACAAAAAGTGTTATTACAATCCCTAACACTTAGATGGCAAAAACTTCCAGGTATCAGTGCTTTTAAACAAACAAAAAATCTTTTCAGCGCGTTTAACTAGACATACGGTATTTTTTCATACAAATATATTCTGTGTTTTCACGGAACCTTGAGGTAAGGAAGGGGAGGTGTTTCATGGTGTTTAAATATGCACAAACGGGCTCAGGAAATGGTCTTCATCGTCCAATCTAAGTTGTACGTAGACTAATGGTTTGTTTATTCCTAATGTATTGTGTTGTGTTGTTTGTAATTATTCATTCTATTTATTCCTAGTAAGAAAACTGTAATTTTGTCATCTATACTAATATTACAAAGAGGAGAGACTTGTTTGTAATGGAGATAATCTAAAACTTCTGCATCTAATTTAAAAAATCTTTTACTAATGTAAAGCTGCATTATCAGCAAGTGCAATAAGCTATATAACACCGCTCTTCTAGGTCATAGCATGAGGCTATGTATCCTATAGCCTAACGTAAGGAATTCTAAAATCGAACTAGTAGTTCTTGAGATTAATGCGTTCAACCAAACAAACAAACTACTCTTTGGCCTTATAACATTAATTTAGATTCATTTGACTCTCCATATTAATATTATAATTTTTTATACCGTGGTTGGCACTGTTGTTAAGTGTTCGGCTGCTGCACTGTGTTTCGTGGGTTCACACGGGACAATATGACCTGTGGTATATGTAAGTTTTGTATGTTTGTAGCACTAGTTCAGACACAGATGCCTTCACTAAATAATTGTGAAAACTGTAAATTGTTCAGTATATTTGCTTAAATGTAAACTATGTTATGCGACAAATAAATTAATTATTATTTTATTATTTTACCACAATGCAGTAAATATTGTTAGTGTAAGGCAAAAAAAAAGCGAAAGAGACTTTGTTTCTCTGTCTGTACCCCTTTCACTGTTAAACCACTAAACCGAGCTAGATTGGTGCACAGCTTAAACCAAGTAAATACACTTTTTAATTCAGAACTTAGTATTCACTCGGTAACCGTTCACTCGAACAGTCGTGGGTAAATGCTAGTATATAATTATGTTAATCTTATGTACGCTAGATTTATAGGTAAAGTTTATTTTCCTAGGGTGTTGTGTAGCTTTGTTTGTACCGCAATGGATAGTTACGGGTGGCAAACTGAAACGTGCTCTATTCTTGTGCTAATTTATATTTCCATACAATTTATTTACTTTGAAACTATTCAATTATTCAACCAATGTGGAGTACACAATTATTTATATGTTTTTGACTGTTCTCAAAAATTCATAATTTTTCAAGAATATAAAAAAATTACGTTTGCAGTCCGAACACAAACTCCGATGCTTAACTGTTGAGGGGAGCAGCTGCCTCTCTCCCTCTTTTTATATGGATGGAACATTATTAAATGACATCTCCTTCCCTGGGCAAGCCGGAGGGAGTTTCAGACTTTTTTTACAGACTAAAACCCACCCTTGTTCTTTCGGTTGCCCTTTATGTTCCGGGGCCGCGGTAACTATTAGAACTATTCCACAACCCGGCAGGCTGACCCCCCCCTTCTGGTGATGCTCAAATGCCCATTTAAGAAAGTATATAAAATGCGTGATGTTCTAAGTAATACGTATTGTTGGTTATCCGTGTGAATGTCAAAAAGTGGCGTATGTCTAATTTTGGAGCTTAAGCTTACTCTGTATCAAATATCTGAATCGATTCAGTGGTTTAACCATAAAAATTAACAGATAGAGTGATTTTTTAATTTTAATGTTAGTCTTTTGTTATATCATATAACGAATTGTATACTTGTATTAAGTAGGTATGTTTAATCCAACCGGGAGATTTAAAATAAGGAAAAAATGTATGCAGAGCAAAACACACAAAATAATTAAATACAAACCCAGAAAATAGCAAAATAAACATAAAAAAAATGTTGTAAGAAAGTGTGCTACATTAAAATTCATTATTTTCTTGTTTGGACGTCCATATTGTACCCGTGGAGTAGGGAAAGGTTGAGTCTGACGTATTCTGTTATATACTCGGCACAGGCGGTACTTTTGTTACCTAGAACCCTAAATGTGGTGTCGAATTAAAATATTTAGGTATAGGTATATGTGATCGCATGCGAAGAAAAATATCAAGGATTCCACATGTGTAGAAAAATATTGAGGATTCTTCTTTTACTAGGATTTGACTACATCAAATAACAATAATATCAGCCTAATGTTGTAGCATAAAACCAAGACCTCTTCTTTTACAGAAAAGGCTACGGCATTAATCAACATACTTGCTCAAAGAGAATTGGCGATTACAAACTTTCAATCAATTATTTAAAGTCGGATTTCCTAACGAGGTTTTCCTTAATCGATAGAATAGAATAGAATAGAATAGAATAGAATATTCTTTATTGTACACCAATAGGACAAAAACAGTAAAGGACAACACAAACAAATATGCAAGAGTACAATAGGCGGCCTTATCGCTAAAAAGCAATCGATGTCAGTGATGTGAAACATAGAAAGTACATATGAATATAAAAATTGTACCTTGTCCAGTTTAGAACCCGTAACCTCGCGTATAGTGAGGTGGGTGCGTTACCTACAAGGTCGTCACGACATTGAATAAGGTTTTAGTATGTCAAAAGTACCTAGAATCACTACAGTAATTTTTTTATGTACTAAGTATACAACAGTTCACCAAACTGCATTATTTTTACAAAACTATCAACGTTCTACCCGGTAACCTCGGTATTCCCGTATCCCTTACCCAAACTCCCATAATCTTGTTTCTGGATAAAATAAAGTCTCTATGAAAACAAATACGGTTTCCCGTGACCATGTTTCCCGTGTTTTTTACAAACAATCCCCTGATATTACTGTTTATTACAATTTTATTCAGGTAAGTGGTCTAACAGATTTGTTATTATTAGGGACCTGGGAATGGTTTACAAAAGGTCCCTACTGGGATGTGGGACCAATAAGTTGGGATATTTCGAGTTCGTTTTGTTTAAAAAGTTGCCTGTGTTTTGTTTTATTTGAATCGGCTGTGGGAATCTGTTTATGGGAATGCTTCTGGGGATTGGGAATCATTCCGTTAAATCAGAGACAAAGTTTGTGTATAGTTGTGTTTGTCCTTTTGTTTATTAATGAACCTTTTTAGCCACTTCTCTATCTCTGACGCGACCAAGACAGCTTCGAAGCCTTTTCCCAACCATGTAAAGAGTGACTTTCAGTTTAACATGATCGACTAACGACGGCCTATGAGACTTACATAGCTCAGTTAATGGGTACGTACACATTAGACTATTGTTAGATTCTTCAGCAGACGAATTATAATGAATGACTGTCAAAAATCGAGAATGACATAAAAATCATAAAATTATATTTATTTTGTAAATAGGTTATATCATAACACTTTTACACGTCAAAATTTGTTTTTTTTTGTTTATTTTAAGCGAACGATGGGGCCGGTGTTTCGTAGCTGGACTGCTCTGAGAAGAAACATCCGAAACAAACTCAGAGGTCAAAGTCTCTTTTAAAGTCCATACAATCGTATTGGTAAAAATGTGCGAGAACCATGGAGGTTAATGTCTGAGGCACTCTCTTGATGAGAAAAGGACACAGATTTGAGTGGACCTGTCCAGGACCTGTCCATAATCGGAATTAAGGGGTTTTAGTGGCATGAGTTATTACAACACTTACATTAACTGTAAAAGTAGATTTAAATTGAAATAGTTACATTAATCCTTGTTCAACGAAGTCTGGTTTCGCTGGTAGATCATTTTAACTAAAAACTCCGCTATAGATCAACTATAACGAAATAAATAAAATAACCAAATCTCGATATAAAAACTAAAACATATTTTTATTCTATTTCTATTCAACGTCAAGTTATCTAGAATATATTTTCCGGACCTGTTGCAAGTTTTTCCGCCCACACCCAAGTTTGCACTAGAGTGCACTTGCCTCAATTTTATGAATATGGGGCTAAACTGGCCGGATTTACCCGTTTTACTATTTTTACACCTAACTATTAACTTTATGTCGGTATTGCCCTGTTTTTAACGACCAAGCGACCGGCTGTTGGGCTGCTATTGGTGCCGATTCTCTTATGCACAAACTAACGTAAATTTAAGTTAAGTGCATCTTTCTCTTTCCATTTCTTAAAAAAAAGGACAGAAGATACATTTTAGTTTAATCCTGTCAAATTAGAGAGCGCCTAAATAAAATTGACGTATATTTAGACGCCATGTTTTTAAATTGCGTCTAAATTATCTATGGAGTGTCTAAATTTGACAGGACTTAACTAATATTTGATCTTCTGCCCTTTTCTTAATTAAACGGAAAGAGAAAGATGCACTTAACTTAAATTTACGTTAGTTTGTGCACAAGAGAATGAGCACCATTGTCTTTCTAATGTGTCTCGAATCACGTGTGTTTGAAGGGAATTCTTTATCATAAAGCTAGTCTTCTTCTTCTTCTTCTTCTTGACCTTCTCCTGTTTTACTTGTAGTCAGCGCAACGTGTTTTTTTCTTCCATACCAACCTGTCATCCGTCATGTTATCATTTACTCCTTTCTCTTTCATATCATTTTCACACAATCCATCCTTTTTTCTTCGGTCTTCCTCTCCTCTTCCGACCCTCTACATTCATACTCATAAAATATGCGACTCATCTATCTCTCTCTCCACACGTCCATACCACGATACATATCATTAAAAGCTAGTGCAGGTAGAAATAGCCTGAAGAATAAACGGCATTTTAAATGTACTGATTATATATTTTTATTTAAATTGGCTGCACTTTTTTTTTGTGCAGTGCGCGATGGGAAAGACAGGTTTAATGTCGTCCATTCTCATTTTCTAGTTACGAATAAATCACGTATTTCTATTCTCATTTCTTTCTAAGTTCTAGAAAAGAATTGTCATTTTTCTATTTCCGTTTGTGGTAATAATATATTTTCAGTATTCCGTAACGTGAAGATTATTGCTACGTTTTCCGCTTTTGTCACAATTTTTTTTCTCTGACTAATTTTATACGCGTTTCGTTTTTAAAGCTTGATTATTAAGTCACTCATGTATGTGTATACTCATGAGACATTTATTAAGTAATCAAATTGGAAATGAGACTAAAACAACTCTTCTCTATATAAAAACGCTCTACGTATGGTATAAACTAGCAATTCTTGTATACACAATTTCGCGTATCTCGGAAACGGCTGAACGATTTATTTAGATTATGTTTGCTCTGTTTACTTGCATTATCACTTGTGAAATGTCATTTTACATAAAAATAACGTTAACCCCCGGGCGAAACGACGGTTGTTTTTCACATTTCAAGATTTATTTGTTCGTTTGTTGTTCAAAAGTTGTTCGTTTTATATGAATAGCTAGCTAGCCCTATATTCTTTTTAAAAACAAATCAATATCAAAGTCAAATTATTTACGTCTATAAGACCATTAAACAGGCACTTTGGAACTAGTGCCTGTTTAACTAACTAACTGTTAAATATAGTTGTGTGTGTGTGGAACTAACTGTTAAATATAGTTTATTCTAGACGCAATTCTAGGTGTAATCTAAATACCGGTTCAGTATCCAGGACCTCTGACGTCATAGCGTACGCTGACGTATATGCGCCGAGAAAATTACAGACAACGTCATACCGATGACGTAGGGGCAAAGTTGAGAAGGGTTACGGGAACTCACTGAAGCTTTTATGATTTAGGTATTTATTATGTATGTTTAGAGATAACCTAAAGTAGTCTGTTCTGCGGTGTTTTATGTTATATGTTTTTTATATCATACTAACTTTTGCCCACGTGGATGTCAAACGTCCGTACATTATTTTACCCCTTTAGCTCACTATTCTTCACGAAGAACTCACCTCAAAAGTTTTTTTTGGGCTCTTCTCCCGTCCTACGTGTCAGACTTTTACTGACTAAAACCCACTCATTTTCCTTCGGTTGCCCTTTATGTTCCGGGGTCACGGTAACTATTATAAACATTCCGCAACCATGTCTCTAGGATCAGTGGTTTGGGTTGTTCGTTGAGATATCGACAGTTAGTCAGGCAGTCAGTTTTCCAATCCGTACTAATATTAAAAATGCGGAAGTAGGTTTGTCTGTCTGTCTGTCTCTTCTTCACGCGTAAACCACTGAACCGATTTGAATAAAATTTGGTACAGATATATTCTGGGACCCGAGAAAGGACATAGGATAGTTTTTATCCCGGAAATTCCCCGGGAACGGGAACTATTAATCCACGCAGACGAAGTCGCGGGCAAAAGCTAGTATAATATGTACAGATTGAAAAAACTCTAGTAATAAAACTCTTGTGTCTTGGGTCACAAACAATATAGAGAAATTTATATTATTCTATAGGCCATACAGATATCCAATTCATAATAAAATATCTTAGGACAATCAAACTGAAGAAGAGCAGCGTTATATAGGCTTCTTTATATAGGTGCGTTAAAGCTTGGTCTATAATATCTATAGTTGGGATATATATCTATAAAATAGTAATCTGAATGTCTGCCTAGCTGATTAGGTGGAGATAATTCAACGCAAGTAAGAGTAAGAATATTTTTTTGGAAAAAGAGTTATATTTAGGGGAAGTTCGACATCCACGCGGGCAAAGCGGCGGGAAAAACCTAGTAACGGATGAAATAATTTATTAATTGCTGTCTATCAGCTAGTCTCCCATTCAATGACAAAAAAAACAACACATTTAAAACTGTTGTTCTGTCCACTTCAAACTCAAACTACTTATAGTAAATCACTATTAAAAGTTGTATGAGCTCAACTAAATGTTTTCCGTCGCAAGCCTCGCCAAGGGGACCAATCCTGAAGGCTTCCGCGATAACTTTTTATATAAACTTGGGAAAACCACTAAAAATACTTCATTTTTCCGTTGACTTTTAACTGAAAATGGCCTGCGTCTCCATTGAATAATTAACAAAATTTTATTATTCTGTGTGTATTTTTTTGTTTTGCTTTTTTTTTCTCTAGCACATACTGTCCCACTGTCTAGGCACTAACCAATCGTCATGCTAAGCGTGAAGATCATCCCGCCACCTTTTTTTAAAACTTTGCAATAAAACTGTTAATATCCCATTTTGTAGTATATCTTAGACGTTACTGACTTCGTTCAAAGGCAACATCGTGAGGAAACATGGACTTATAAGTTTAAAATTGCCAACTCACCTTGAGCAGGCCCGTGCTAGCAACAGTGGTGTTTGTGTTGTTATATTTATGTCGTACTAGCCACCCTTCGAAATTAACCTGCGTTAGTTACATCATTAGTTAGTGCACGGTTTTCGCTGGTCATTTAACTATTAATATTCCTCATCTTAACATACATATATAATTTACTTGTCACGTTATCTGTCCGCGATGAACTGCTTAATTACTTAACCGGCTTACTTTTATCTTTGCACACCGTATGCAGTTTGATTCATATTGAAAGTGAAAGATAGGGCATATTTTATTCCAATAACAACCACAGTCAGTTAGTGTTTATATACCTACTTATATTTTCAATCTCAGTGAGTAAATATTAAAAGATAGGCTTATTGATTATAGTCATTACACAAGGAAAACTACGAAAGCTGAAAACAATAGTAATAGTAATCTTAGAAAGAAAAGATACCCACAAACACAAAGTACGTACCTACAACCTAACTTTTAAGAAAATGCGTTTCGCTTTATTATCAAATTCATCAAGAATAAGGAAGACATAATTTGATGAATGTCCTTTCACGCATAAAATTACATAATGTGATTGAAACAAGATAGGTAAATCAATTATGTTGAAACGACGGAAAAATTACCGACGAAAGTCAATTTGAGTTTCACCAAGCGTTTCTTCATCGAACAGAGATTACTTTTTGAAAAGTTTAATTAGAAACAAATTGTACAGAGTAGGTTTTGATTTTATTTTAATGATGTTATATCTTTGCGTGTGATGTTTAGTACTTGATATATATTAATGCGATAGACAAGTTAGTACCAATGAGACTACATTAATAAAAATGTAAGTAAGTCTATAATGCCAAATCCATTAATCTGGAGAAATTAGGAGGACATATTGTGGTTCAGACTACTTCTCCTCTTGAGGAGAAGTAGTCTGAACCACAATATGTCCTCCTTCACGAAACTTTCTTTAAGAAATCACTTGTGATTTCTTGCTTACTTTTCAATAGACATGCCAGCCAAATTGGAAATTATATGTACCTACTTCTATCGTTAACTCATTTTTTATAACTTTAGATGTACCTAATCAAAGCTTTAACACTTTGTAAGAACGACGGAACGAACGGAATTGCAAAACGGGGGAACGGAGTTGTCATCATTCATCCTATTTGATGGTACGAAGACGTCGTTTATGAAGAAGAAAAAAAAACCATGCTAAATCTCTATTATTTACATAATGACTACAAAAAAGCCAGTAGGTAATTTAAAGAATCTGGAATCAGGCATCTTTTGCATAATAATATGCCACAATTACCACACAATCCTGCTTCAGTTTATTCTCTGTATTTCGTGAGACAAAATTTGAAAATATGTTCATTTGTTTCTGCGCGTTGCGGGCTCAAGGAGTTATGGGCGTATGTTGCTCCTACCAATGTATGGAGCCCTGGTACTTTATGATCCACCCTGATGGAAGTAATGTGTACCATATAATAAAGATCGCAATAATGCAGGTGACAGCTGGCGGGCCCGTTACAGTATTATAGTACCTGTAAAAGTCAATGGGTCTCTTCAACTTTTACAACTCGCAGGATGGGAATTTACCGTTTATTGGCTTCTGAAGCTATTTCTGTGTAGAAATAAAGCTAAGTGTGTTTTTTATTCAATTTAAAAAGTCCTTACTTAATGTTGACCGTATTGTGCAGTTACATTTTAATTGCCCCCATTAGCTATTCTCATTAAAACATGTTAAAGTTTTTCCGCAAAGCTGTGTGCGAACTCGTTTATTGAACAAAAACACTAAAAAAGTACAATAAATCAAAACTTTAACCTCAGTTAGCCTCGGTTTCATTTACCATCCACGACATTTTGTCCCAAGACTCTCTTTTGAAAAGTTTGTGAACTAACCGATGTACAGTTGGGTGTAGGTTGCGGACACAAAGAAAAAAAACGTGGTCGTGGTACGGCGGCGTAGGGAAACTGTACTCAATTTATTTAGGTATTCAACTAAAGGTAAACAAACAGTCTTGACATGTATTTTTTTTTAAATTACCTATGAGTTTTAGGTAACTAAAAATGTTTACAATTATTTAATTACGCAATGTTAGCTCATCAACTAAATTTAAATAATCTTGGTATGTCATTTATACCTTTTTTTAAGTTAAAAAGACACGTCAAGATTGTTTAAATTCAGTTAATTGCCTAAACTAATAAGGGTGTAGGCAGTTAGTCTTATGTACGCCGCTCCCGCCGCGGCTTTTGAGGCCAGTTTCATGTACAATATCTATGTAGTAAAACGCGCCGGTCTCCGCGTCGCTCCCGCTGTTTTCGTGTCCACAGCCTTAAAGCTTAACTTTTGGGCTTTCAAGTGGTTAGCAAGTATTAAAACGTCAAGAACTAAAGAGCGATCAGCTGAGGAAATGAAAAGACAAGCGAACAGCAATTAAGCATTAATGAGAAGATAAATGGAAGCTCGTTTGGTAGGATACTTTCGTTTTTTTAAACTGTAGTTTCATGTTTTGGTTCACTGAACGTTGAACGAAACACTTTGAATACTGCTTATTAAAGTGTCACAACAAACAATGAAATGAAAATTTGGCTTGTAGTATAATTAGTTGGTGTAGATTATTTTTAATGTTTTATTTGTGAAAATCACAGTTCTGAAGCCTAAAAAGTTCTAAGCCAAACATAATAATAGACTTCATGTTAATCATAGTAATATTCGAAATGCGAAAGTAACTATATATTTGTTAGACTGTTACGGTTTCACTGCAAAACAACTAAATACGATTTTATGCAAATTAGCTGGAGAGTAAACTTGAAACTTTTCTTTTCTTTTTGCTGTAACTATACATTAATATATTAGAATAAACTTTGGCAATGTCCAGTCAACAATAATAATAACTCAAAATTAAATAATTCTCAAAAAGACTATTCAATTTCAAAATTCTCGGACACAAAACCCGGTTCTTTCAAGAACCGGATACCTTTCAATCCCGTCAACATTCAATACTTCCTTCAAACAATTACCTAAATAAAAATAAACACCAAAGCGAACAGGGTCTTCAACACAAAAAAAAACATTTCTACGTTAAAAAACGTATAAATATAAGTTAATCGTTTTCCCGATACCGTGTAACAGTGAATAAGAATGTGCTAAAACGCCTTTCTGTAATAATATTTAGCCAGTGTGTACACGATGGTGGGGCCGGAAATGACACGAGCCGAGCCGTCGGTGTAGCTTCGCCCTTACCATTTGTAATCAAGTTTTTGTTGGTTGAAACCTACACTTTATGTTTTGTTTACTTTGACTGGTAGTTAATTTTTTGTTCTGATGTGAATTTTTTATTGAGAATTCTGATTTTTTTGAACATTCATTATAAATTATTTAAAGAATCAAATATCTATATTAGTGTACTAACTTGAAGGAATAAATCAATCAGACGCGAATATCCTTGGACCACAGTTTCATTAATTACATTCGATTATAGATTTTCTTTTTAGACCATTGAAGAGCAAACAAACTGACGAATCCATCTCATCTCATGTTTAGTGCTTTCCACCGCTTGTAGATAATCAGTAATAAAAGAGATGATAATTATTATGTCATGTGCTAGTAACTATATCAGCACTCATATCCTTCAAGATGGAACACAGCAATGATGCTTTGAGGCGGGTTTTATTATGATATGTCTTAGCCATACGAGAGCTTTCTCAAAAAGCAGCCCCAATACAATAGGTCTATTTCTTTGTTGAATAATGGTGCCGATTCTCTTGTGCACAAACTAACGTAAATTTAGGCTAAGTGCATCTTTCTCTTTCTATTTAATTAAGAAAAGGACAGAAGATCAAATATTAGTTAAGTCCTGTCAAATTTAGACACTCCATAGATAATTTAGACGCAATTTAAAAACATGGCGTCTAAATATACGTCAATTTTCATCAGGCGCTGTCTAATTTGACAGGATTAAACTAAAATGTATCTTCTGTCCTTTTCTTTAAGAAAAGGAAAGAGAAAGATGCACTTAACTTAAATTAACGTTCGTTTGTGCACAAGAGAATCGGCACCATTTTCAAGAAACAAATCTACATATTTCCTAGGCAACAGAACGTGTGTACTAAGTTGATTAAAAGTTTACCTACATGAAACAAATACCTTTTTCTGCATTTAAGTCTCGTAAAAATATATGTATGTAAGGCAGATTCAATGGCCATTCTTGTACATACACATTAACCTAGCCATAGAGAACCGTTTAAAAGTTGCGTCATTGTAAAAACCGGGAGTTAGCCGGTGTAACGACTGTTGATAGAAAACGAAGCGAGAAAAATACCGGTTTTTACCGTTTTTATCCAATTTTATGCCAGCGAGCTTTAACAAAATTATCGATATTGGCATTTTGTTTTTAGACGTAGTTTTATCACAATGACGTTGTAGTTTGTGACGTTGAATGTAAAGTTGGATCTGATTCAGTTTGCGGTCGTTGTTGTAACGATTGAATGTTTTCACTGTTTTTCTTTTTAGTTTGATGTTTAGTGCATATAGGGTTTGGTAGTATATCTTACATAGAGAGATAAGAGAAAGTTTCGAAACCTTCCATTTTCTTCGGATTCGGATTGTTCGAAAGAGATACTACGGCCCAGGACACAAAGAGCTAGAAAGGAACATGGTTGGTTTTAGTCAGTAGCAGTCTGACACTGCCTTCCGCTCAGCCCAAAGCGAGAGGAGTTATTTTAGGATTTCTCATCCCAAAAAAAGGCACTAAGACAATAGAATAGAATAGAATCATACCGCGTCGACGGCGCGTTAGTGTTCCACGCGCGCCTCAAAGAGAAGGAGTCAGCACAGGAAGGGGCCCAACAGGGCCAACGCCTGCCGGGGTTGCGGAATGTTTATAATAGTTATCGTGACCCTAGAACATAAAGGGCAATCGAAGGAACATGAGTGGGTTTTAGTCAGTAAGAGTCTGACACGCCCTCCCGCCGCACCCAGGACGGGAGCAGTCATTTGATGATTTAACACTCACCAAAAAAAAATTGAATCATTTATTTGCCATATTGAATGTGTGAATTTGTTAGAAAGTTAATGGAGAATGGAGAAGAGCAAGTATAAAATCGAAAATTGATACTATGACGGTAAGTCATACCTGGTATCCAAAGTGATCATGGAAGGTATGGAAACAACTTCATCACTTAATTGCCTATAACTAAGTGAGTGTACAAACTTGGTTTTTGTTAACCTATGCGTTAAATTATGTATCTATCACAGTTAGCTGTACTCGTTAATGTTACTTTTTATTTTTCTCATTGAAGCTGCAATAGAAATACGCACACAAACAATCAACACCCTATCTTTTATGTATCTATCCTTTTCATTTTTAAGTTAATGTTATTTTTTATTACTCATTGAAGCTGCAATAAAAATACACAAACTGCAAACAATCGACCCTATGCAAAATGTTGTTAGACAGACGGAAAACAGAGGTAATCGGGTCCAATTGGCACCCTTCAGGTATTTGTTTATTAGATATGCAACCTTAAAGAGATAAAAACGACAGGATTCAAGGTAAAAAGAACGGAAAATTTATACAGACTTGTTAATCCAAATCCCAGTTCATTGTACGGAAATCCCAGTCGATATCAAAAGCACTAAATAATGTACGTTATGTGTTGTCTTATAATGATTAGTTATTTATAGCCCACTAACCAACGGCCATGACCGTTATAAAGTGTTCTGAACGTACATGAATGTAACATTCAATAATTTTACTTTTATTTCATAGTTTTTAAGAATAAAATGCTACCCTTACCCGCGTAAATATCGGTTATTATGGATTCATATGTACCAAGATAAATGAAGCCTAAAATACACCAAAATTGGTTCAGTGGTTTAACTGTGAAAGCGTAATAGATATAAGAACAGACTGAATAACTTTTGCATATGACATTGGACGCATTTTTAAAAACAGAACCCTTATGTATACCTCACATGTCTGTCTGTATGACAGACATGTGAGGTATACATAAGGGTTCTGTTTTTTTTTCAAACATAAGGAACCTTCAAAATGCGTTATCTATACTAATATTATAAAGAGGTAAAATTTGTAAGTTTGTAAGTTTGTATGTTTGTAAGTTTGTATGTTTGGGGTAATCTCTGGAACTAATGAACCAACACCAAAAATTTTTTCACTGGCAGAAAGCTACATTATTCCTGAGTGCTATAGGCTATACATTATTTTTATAACATGTATATTAAACGGACTATCGCAACTTTTGTCTAGCAAGTCGGAAAAAATTACCTCATAAAACAGAATTATTTGCGTGCGCTGCCTAAACAGTTGCTTAAAATTAAAAACAATGTATGGCAACTTGGTTTGTCTTAATTATTTCTACAAAAAAGTCCGCGATACCATATCTCTATCTTTTATATTTTATCTTTTATACTACTTTTACTGCATTAAAAAAATGATTTTTCGGCATACTTACGTTTGGTTGATTATTTGAGCAACAAAATATTAATTCTTATGACAATAAATTATTTCAGTATCACAAGGATATCATACAGATAAGATTTGCCATTTACAGTATGTCAGTTGGTCATATAGTTCCGGAGATAATATAAAATTACTAAAACGCAAAATGCCCCTAGCGTAATTTTCATTGTGCGGAATTCATTTATAATTTCAAAAAATACCTTTGAAGATATTCACAGTTTTAAAATTACTCCGCAGCAAGCAATATAAATGACTAGCTTTTGCCCACGGCTTCGCTCGCGTTAGAAAGAGACAAAAAGTAGCCTATGTTACTCTCCATCCCTTCAACTATCTCCACTCAAAAAATCACGTCAATTTATCGCTCCGTTTTGCCGTGAAAGAAAGTCAAACAGACAGACAGACAGACAGTCAGACAGACAGGCAGACAGACAGACAGACACACTTTCTCATTTATAATATTAGTATGGATAGTATGTAATAGAAACTGCTTTTTAGAGAAAAAAGGCCGCCTATTGTACTCTTGCATATTTGTTTGTATTGTCCTTTACTGTTTTTGTCCTATTGGTGTACAGTAAAGAATATTGGCCGATGGCTTTGCAAGATATTCGTAGCTTATACATCAGAATAACACATCTGGGTCGTCATAAAGGCGCGTGTAAGAGGTTACGGGTTCAAATCCGGGCAAGTACCAATGTGACTTTTTCAATTCATATGTATACTTTCTATAGTTTATCTTGGACATCACTGACATCCCGTGCCTCGGAAAGCATGTTAAGCCCCGGTTGTAATTCGTAGAACTTTGACGCTAGGGGTATTCAGAAGCCAGAAAATCTGACCAGTCGAACCAAAGGGTATCGTCGCCCAGTTACTGGGTTGTGGAGGTCTGGTAGGCAGACGCTTCACGTAAAACACTGGTATCCAGCTGAATCCAGTTCGGCTGTAAGCCGACCCCAACATAGTTGGGAAAAGGCTAGGGAGATGATGATCCTCCTCACCGCACACGGACATTTCGGGAGGTTCCTATGTCGGATTGGGGCGGAAGTGACGCCTGCGTGACACGGTGTAGCATACGGTGGAGGTAGGCCCCGCTTGGGCGAACCACTACCGTGTCGTTGCAGAGGCGATCGGCGCTGGTTCAGGCCATGCTTTGGGGCGAGATTGAATAGGAAGCCGTCTCCTCCTGCGAAGCAGACACGCTGGAGACCAAGGCGGTGGGGCGCGTGAGGCAGCGTCAAGCTTCACGCCCCGGACAGAGAGCCAGGTTTAGTTGTCGAGAGTCACAAGATGATGGCCACTGGAGGCGTGGGCCTGCGGAAGGCGAGCGGTAGGTAGCTCGCCACCCGACTAGGACCGAGACCTGTGTCGACGGCGTGTCGATGCTTCTAATAGTTACCGCGGCCCCGGAATATATAAGGGTAACCGAAGGGACATTATTGGATTTTAGTCAGTAAAAGTCTGACCCTCCTTCCCTCTTCAGGGGCGGGAGAAGTCATTTGATGATTTCCTATCCATCAAACAAAAACGCCATTGGATATTATGTTTTGGATGCTTTTACCATGGTCAATGTAGCTCTTTCACGGTTATACAACCCCAATAATCTTTTTGTGTACGCTCAAGATAGTTCCACAGTTAAACCGTACTAATATTATAAATGCGAAAGTAACTCTGCCAGTCTGTCTGTTTGTCTGTCTCTTCTTCACGCCTAAACTTTAAACCAATTTTGAATGAAATTTGGTACAGACATAGTCTGGGACCCGAGAAAGGACATAGGATAGTTTTCATCCCGGTAATCCCCCGGAAACGGGAACTATTATTCCACGCGGACGAAGTCGCGGGCAAAAGCTAGTTTACTATAAATATATTTAGGAATACAGGAAAACTTTTGTAGGATAGTAACCATTTAATGTTTAGAGCCAGAAAAAAAAGACGTAGCCATTTTTTTTTGTTGAGTGGGAAATCATCCATCGACTGTTCCCGTCCTGGGTGCGGCGGGGGGGGGGGGGGGGGGCGTGTCAGACTCTCTCTTACCGACTAAAACCCACTCATGTTCCTTCGATTGCCCTTTATGTTCCAGGGTCACGGTAACTATTATAAACATTCCACAACCAAGACGTAACCATGAGCTACCTCCAAAATTCTTTTCTCAGAGAAAACCAGATTTAACACATCCCAAAGCTTAAAACATATTTTATTTGATTTATTATTGTTTCAATAGATAGCCGGGCCGAGTCGTGTCTTAACAGTGATTACCTCAGGGAGCGCGCTCATGCATTCGTAACGGCGCCAAACTGCTGTATAATGTGATGCCCGTATAATTGTGGAGAACGAGATTAAATATAACAGAAGGATTTATTCTTAATTTTTAAAAGATTTTGCGTAAAATTCTAACACAACTTTCTACTTTTTATGTTTGAATATTGCATATTAGTGCTAATTCTCTTAGCACAAACTTAATTAAATTTAACTTAATTGCATCTTTCTCTTTCCATTTTTTAAAGAAAAAGACAGAAGATACATTTTAGTTTAATCCGGTCAAATTAGACAGCGCCTGAAGTAAATCGACGTATTTTTAGCCGCCATGTTTTTGCGACTAAATTATCTATGGAGTGTCTTAATTTGACAGGACTTAACTAATATTTTATCTTCTGTCCTTTTCTTATTGAAATGGAAAGAGAAAGATGCAATTACTTTAAGACTACATTGACACATTCAAATAAATTTCGAATGTAAAACGCATTTAAACCTTCGAACACACGTGATTCGAGACAATAGAAAGACGATAGCGGCTTGGTCGTTGAAAGGATAACATTAATTAAAAGTTAAATTGTGACGATATACACACAGGTCAAGTTTAGGCAGCGATACATATAAACCAATTATAATTTCGTTTCTGACAATTTAAGCTCACAATCAGTTTGCTAAATAATTCTGTTCACTGCACGTACGACATACATCAAAATTTTACTTTGTTCTTTAAAAAAAAGACTTCCTAAATTTCTTTTTTTTATGTTCAGAAGAGCCCTTTTCGAGCTGGTCTGCAAAAGAGTTATTGACGGGAACCGTGTGCCAATTTCATATTTATTTATACATCACTGCGACGGACGGTGTAATCGGATTTTCAATACATCATGTAGCCGCTTGATAGGACATTAATTGCCATTTATCCCCCGGTGCTATGTTATTTTACCGGCATTCGGTACCGAAATGAAGCAAAAATTTCACATTTAAATTTTATCATTGCTAAAAGAACTTTAAGCGGTTTATATGCTGTTTGGTAAAAGGGTCGGCTCGGCAGAAGTTTTGAAAGGACACGTGAAAATTAAATTATGTAGGATTACAGGTATTTTTTTGTTGTACTGCCTGCTGTAGGGTTTTAGGGTATGTACAAAACTATTGTTACAATTTTTAATTTTAGCTTTGATGGTACATTCTTGAACATAAAGGTTTTGAATTCTTGTTTTCACTTTAACATCATCATCACCATAATACTCAGCTCCCCTGACCTCTTAGCCTGATCTTTGGCTACAGCTACCTAAATAACTATCGCCAGCCGATCTAAAAAATAAAATTCAATACGTGTCTATCCATCAGTGAACTAGTGTTACTGACACAAATAGCTACTCCAATCGGATTCACTAAATTGAAGTAGCTGTGATCTGTTATATCTGTAGCAGAACTACCATCGCTGGTGTAGCATGTTCTGCAGTAGAGGCCTCAATTATGCCGGCGTAGTGTGCGACGTCCCTCGGCCACTTGGAGCGGCGATCTGCAAATTATAGGCAGTACTTATTTGTAAATCTGACAGCTATGATTTAAAATTGTCCAATTAAAAGCCGTTGGGAAAAGGTGAGGAAATAACAATGATTTGTTAGTGTGATTACTTTTAATTATTATTAAAAATCAGTGATTGTTTTAGTTTAGAACAGGATTGTATGTACCATTTTAAGAATAAACATTAATTTATGTTGTAAGGTTTCAAACAAACAAACAAACAATTAAATAAATAAAAGAGCAGATGTTAATACAGTTTTTTCCACTAAACACCAAACCGAAAACGATTTTAATAGACGAGACGACAAAAAAAAGTAATTAGTCCGTCAGATAGATTATCAAAAAACTTTGGACACGTATATTTTTTTTTTCTCGAAAACGAAGAATTTCGCCGATACAGTGCGTTGAAGTTGCGCATGACGTCACGATCTGATACAATTTTTGTAGGATGGTGACGTCAAAAGCCACCACTCCGGAACTTTGTTGCTCTTTATCTTTGTATTTTTTATTAATTCGATTAAGCAAAAAATACGTGTCCCAGATTTTCGACCAATCTTCAAAAACCTAAACAGAATGCCATTTTTTTATGCTGTCGTCATCCCTATTGTTAAGAAGCACAAGCAGTATTAGTGGCTTATTAGTATTAGTGTAGTAGTTTCACACATGACAATGCCTTTACACGCAGAAAGGCGTTGATAAAGAGATATTTATTTTGTAAATTCAATACTTACTGTTTTCCAAGCGGCGGTTTCGATGTGTACGAGTGGTTGTTCCGGACAAACACACCTCTCATCATTCCATTATGTCACCGTAAACTGTCAAATTGTGAAATGGGTCCATTCTTGAATGCGTTGGAACGCACCATACGCGTTGATTGGTTAAAACTTTTGTACTTCGGTTCAACGTTGAAAACCATTATAATACTTTATTCTGTTGAGTAAAACAAAATCGATTTTACAATCCTATTCTTCAACAAGTCTATCGTCTAGAATCACTAAAACCACGTAACACGATCACCGTAGGATCACGTGAGTGACATGACGTCACTATATCATTATATTCACATAACCGTAAGGGGGTAAGTAGATACGGTGATTTAGATTGTTTATTCGTAACGCCTTTGAGAAAACTTTGATATTTTCTTGTGTCAACGTCATCTAGGCTATTCGATATTTTCTTGTATATGTAAGATAGTACGAGTTTTTTTATTTTTCTCTATTGTTTTTTCCTTGGTGGAGAAACGCTTTTTGTCATGAAAAAAAAAAATCGGTCAACCTTCTGTGCGCGAGTCCAACCCGTTCTTGGGCGGTTTTTTTCTTTTAAAGGCACGGAACCTTAAAAATGGGTTGTTGGTATTATATTTGTCATTAGGTGGATAATACATAATAAACAAGCAAAGCATTTATTTAATTAAACCTTGTTTCTCGTTTTTCGTATTAGTCTTGATCGTAACTTTTTAAACCTCGCTGCGACTCGCGGGGGACAGCAAGTTAAGCTAACAAATGACAATGTATTATGTGCTTAAATACCTAATATTACATTAGGAAAGTTCTACTAACACAAGTGGCATTTAATCGTCTAATTGAGAACTCGCGGCTCCGGGGAGTAGGCAACTATTGGTAATTAATCGTGTCTCATTAGTCACCACTTGACAGGTTTATTGGTGGCATTGCAGAAATTTTGCTGTGTGTCTATGGTATTCGTGTGCTTTAATTTTGGTTTAGATAAAATAATTAGACTGTATAGTGTATATTTTTTTCATTCGATATCAAATTGCCTTTATTTATATAAAAATATAACATGTAATTTACGGTAATTAAACAGAAGACCAACACGGCAGGTAATTTAATATTACATAAAACACGGTTATAATATTTGTTTTTGGTTAGGTCCATATTTCTAAAATCCCATTATTTAAGGCGGTATGTGTTCATTATTTACAATAAAAAAAAAACGCTTTGATACATAATAAAAAAGCATGACTAAATGTTTAAGTCTATTGATTGCGGAACATTACTATTGTAGCGGGTCACCCTTTTTGGTATCAGTGACAGTTGCACTTGTAATTTTTCTGACACGAATTAAAAATCGTACTTTAGGTAGGTATATTTATTTCGTAAGTACTGCCTGAGTTTTTAGAAAATTGAATCGTGCTAAACTTATATAAAAAAAATCAACAGTTCTATTTTTTTAGCTTAATAGTTGTTGTTCTATTTGTATATACCACATAACCATATTAACAAAAAAACTTACTTGGAGAAATTCTTTGTTATTACGAGTACAATCATCGTGTTCACGTATTGGTCATTGATTATCAGGCACCCAATAATAATTGTAAAAAATATCATGAAGATAAACAAACGCAATCCCAAACAAAAACACAAACATCTAAAATCTGTAGTTAAAAACCTTTTTCCTGTACCTACTTATTATACAACTTAAACATTTAAAATTCAGTCCATAGCTTTAAAGTAAAATGTTTCAAGAAGACACATTAATTTAACCACAACCTACTTTCGTAAAACCTTGCATTTAAAATGTTCTGCTGTAAAAAACTTCTATATTTACTAAGTCTACACATCCATATACTCATAAAACCTCACTACTAAGTACTTATAAAATATAGGGTTGCGCCTAACGAGTCGGCTTAATGAGCTAGGGTTGTACTGCGCATGTCGCCATTTTAACTGTGCTTTCAACCTTCCGTTTACCGGTAGCCGAATGGTTCCAGACTTTATCTGACTTTCTATTAACTTTTAGTTGGTAATCCGTTCTATCCATAACGGTTCGTTTTGTGCCAAAAACGGTTCGTCTCGTGGAGTGCCCTTGATCTAGTTGGCTCGATATTGGCCGGTGTTGTTGCCGATGGTCACAGATATGATGTATAAGCTAGTTTTGCTATTCAGTTATTCCTTTAAATATATTTGTTTTATCTTTGCCTTGAATGTTTTGGCTGAAGTTTTTGGTGTGTGTATGTGTGATGAATTCTTGTTATATTGTTGACCTGTTAAATATTTAGTAGGTTTTTTTTATATATAATTTGATACCTAATGCTGTTGTGATACAATCAACTTGTTACTTAATTATTTGCATGTTGTAATGTAAAATGCACTGTAACTTTTTTGCAAAAATACTTCTTTACTGCTTCTAGCTCAAATATTATTAGTTACCTAAGATTCTTTTATTGTTTTTGTGACATTGAATTTTTATGTTGACGCCAAAGGACACAAATATGATATAATATGTTCATCTGTATATCAAATCAATCTAAAGCTCAATATGTTAATCAAAGTTTAAACATTTTTATTTTTTCGTTCAATATATGTATCATATGAAACATGGCCGCCCAAAGAGTAACAGCATTGCCACGCGTTTAATTAGCGTTTTCTATAGCCCAAGAAAGGTTCAGCTTCGCCTGGAGGACACGGTCGAGCACACGGTGGAGGTGTGCCCCGCATGGGCGGACCATAGACGTGTCCTCGTAGAGGCGATCGGCGGCGGTGACCTCTCGCGCCCAGCGCTGGTTCAGGCTATGCTGCGGGGCGAGACGGAATGGGATGCCGTCGCCTCCTTCTGCGAAGCAGTTATGCTAGTGAAGGAAGCGGCGGCGCGCGAGAGGCAACGACGAGCCTCTCGCCCCGGACAAAGACCCAGGCGAAGACGTCGAGAGTCGCAAGACGACTACCGGCCACCGTAGGCGCGGTTCTGCGGATGGCGAGCGATGGGTAGCTCGCCGCCCGGCTAGGACCAGGACCGCGTCGACGGCGCGTTAGTGTTCCACGCGCGCCTCAAAGAGAAGTAGTCAGCACAGGAAGGGGCCTAACAGGGCCAACGCCTGCCGGGGTTGCGGAATGTGTATAGTAGTCACCGTGACCCTGGAACATAAAGGGCAATCGAAGGAACATGAGTGGGTTTTAGTCAGTAAGAGTCTGACACGCCCTCCCGTCGCACCCAGGACGGGAGCAGTCATTGGATGATTTCCCACTCACCAAAAAAAAAAAAAAAAAAGAAAGGTTCAGCTTTCAAAACAAGAAGAAGAGAAGATGTCATAAGAAAAAAAACATATGCTACTTAAAAAGAGGTCAAAACCAGCTAGTCATCCTAAACAGTAATTATGCGGCCCTCTAATCCATTACCCTATCGATCGTACATAGTTTGTCATTGAAACCTCGTCATTAAGCCCGGCTAAAGAATTTAGTAATATTATAATGTGAACGAATAATTAAGGTCTCGTTTTGACCGGCCATAATCTTCTAATGCTGTAATTAGGAAACAGTGAAGAACTGATAGGATGTACCATCGTTCATGGTCTGCTGATATTAATTTTGAAAATAAATCTTCAATTCACGTTTAATCCTTCGAATACGCGTGATTTGAGACACAATGGAAAGGCAATAGCAGCCCGACAGCCGGCTGTCGGTTGGTCGCCGAAAGGTTAAAGGCAAAACGACTTGTGGCCGTCCCGATATTCCCGATAACGAGCCTGTTCCAAAGAAGAATGGACTGAAAATGAAAAGAAGAATGAATTAAATCCTGAATGAATGAAGTATGTGAAGGGCAAAGTAATAGAAGATCGTTGGAGGAGTACTTTAACAAACTTTTGGGAATAGGCGACTGGATTACTTGCGAATGGCTTTTCAAAACGGTTTTATTATTATCAGCCTGCGTCATTCCACTGCTGGACAGTAAGACTGTGCTTAGGCGCAATACTTAAGTCGTATTCATGCAGTATGAATACGACTTAAGTATTGCGTCTACATCGCATCATTCAGGCCAGATGATGCGATGATCTGTGACCCACACTATGCTTGATTTAACGTGGTCTTGAATGGATGCGTGGATTACTTTTGCGACTGATGTGATCCGCCTACTGTCAGTTCAGTTTGGTGGTTCGAGTGGCTATGTTGGTAACTTCATTTTATTATTTCGGATACTTATTTATCATTCAGAGAGACTCCAATCATAGCGGTTTCATAGCTCGCTGGGCGACTTCGAACCTTTACACTGATTCCACGTGTTAGTGTCGAAGTTCCGTATATCATTACGCCTGAAGCCTGACTTACATCTTCACGCTTTCAGGATGCTACCTAGTTCAAATAAAACCTCCTATTGCTTTCTTTCTCATTGTTTTGCTACTTTTTAATTATCACTGCTACCTTTTAATAATCTATTCATGCGGTTAAAGTTGCGGGTGCAAACTACATTACGCTCGTATAGAAAACCTTAATCACTATAATCAAAGCAAAGACTATTAAAAAGAAAAACAAAACAGCATCAACGAAAAACAGATAAGATTGATCTCGTTGCCTGAAAAACTGCCATGTACTAATTTATCTAATGGAAAGATTCATGCAGAGGCAGATGTGTGTGACGTAACACTATGACGTCATTTATTGTTTTGCTGAAAGTATTCCATGGGGATTGTGGCTGTTTTATTTTCTACATATATTTATTAGAAAAGTTTTCGCATTTCTCTGTTGTACATGACTTTATGAGGCCTGTAACATTTTCTTTCAGAGTTAGAACTATCTACTTCACCTGATTAGGTTGTGTTGGTTTAGGTTGAGAAAAATAAAATGATTAAGTGTTTCACATTCTTTTGATAAGTTCTGATTAAAATATCTGGCAGACAAATTCTTACAAATCTGTTCCATTTTTTAGGGTTCCGTAGTCAACTAGGAACCCTTATAGTTTCGCCATGTCTGTCTGTCTGTCCGTCCGTCCTCGCTTAATCTCTGTGACCGTTAGCACTAGACAGCTGAAATTTGGTACCAATATGTATATCACAATCACGCCGACAAAGTGGTAAAATAAAAATTGTAAAAAAACGTTTTTTTATGGTAGCCCCCCTATATGTAAATAGGGAAGTGGTTTTTCTTTTAATTTCAACCCTTACGTGTGATATATTGTTAGATAGGTATTTAAAAATGAATAGGGGTTTACTAAAATCATTTTATGATAATGTCAATAATTTCGGAAATAATCGCTCCAAAAGAAAAAATCAAAGCGTCCCCCCCCTCTAACTTTTGACCCGTAGGTTTAAAAAATATGAAAAAAATCTGGAAAGTAGAACTTTATAAGGACTTTCTAGGAAAATTATTTTGAACTTGATAGAAAGAACAGTTTTTGCACAAAAAAGACAAAAAGGTTATACAAAATAATTTCTGCGTACTTAGTATGTCAACGTAACAAATAGCCTTTTTTTAAACTTATAAGTAGGTACACTTATTGTGACGGACGGGAAACTACGGAACCCTACATTGAGCGTGGCCCGACACGCTCTTGGCCGGTTTTTTTAGGGTTCCGTACCTCAAAAGGTAAAAACGGAACCCTTATAGGATCACTTTGTTGTCCGTCTGTCCGTCCGTCCGGCTGTCAAGACCCTTTTTCTCAGAAACGCGTCGAGATATCAAGCTGAAATTAATATCACATACTCGGGTCTGCTAGCTCTTAAAGCAGTGAAAAAATAAAGTTTTTAAATAAACGCAATAAAAAGATACGGCGGTTTATATTGCAAATTTGGACATTTGCAAGGAAATCAAAACCTATAGGGTACTTCCCATTGACCTAGAATCATGAAATTTGGCAAAAAGCAAGGTCATGTAGCACAAGTAAAGGGAAAACTCCGAAAACCGTAAATTTGTAGTTAGTTGACATCAGGCGTCCGTCTGTCCGTCTGTCTGTCAAGAACCTTTTTCTCAGGAACGCGTCGAGATATCAAACTGAAATTAATATCACATACTCAAATCTGCTATCTCCCAAAGCAGTGAATAAATCAAGTTTCTAAATCAACGCAATAAAAAGATACGGCGGTTTATATTGCATATTTAGACATTTTCAAGGGAATCAAAACTCAAAACCTATAGGGTACTTCCCATTGACCTAGAATTGTGAAATTTGGCAAGAAGCAAGGTCATGTAGCACAAGTAAAGGGAAAACTCTGAAAACCGTAAATTTGTAGTTAGTTCACATCAGGCGTCCGTCTGTCCGTCTGTCTGTCAAGAACCTTTTTCTCAGGAACGCGTCGAGATATCAAACTGAAATTAATATCACATACTCAAGTCTGCTATCTCCCAAAGCAGTAAATAAATCAAGTTTCTAAATCAACGCAATAAAAAGATACGGCGGTTTATATTGCATATTTAGACATTTTCAAGGGAATCAAAACTCAAAACCTATAGGGTACTTCCCATTGACCTAGAATTGTGAAATTTGGCAAGAAGCAATGTTATGTAGCACAAGTAAAGGGAAAACTCTGAAAACCGTACATTTGTAGTTAGTTCACATCCGTCCGTCCTCCCGTTCGTCCGTCTGTCAATACCTTTTTTTTTTCAGAAACGCGTCGAGATATCAAGCTCAAATTAATATCACATACTCAGGTCTGCTATCTCTTAAAGCAGTGAAAAAATCAAGTTTCTAAATCAACGCAATAAAAAGATACGGCGGTTTATATTGCATATTTAGACATTTTCAAGGGAATCAAAACTCAAAACCTATAGGGTACTTCCCATTGACCTAGAATCGTGAAATTTGGCAAGAAGCAAGGTCATGTAGCACAAGTAAAGAGAAAACTCCGAAAACCGTAAATTTGTAGTTATTTCACTAAAAATCAAATTAACGGAACCCTCGTTGCGCGAGTAGAACTCGCACTTGACCGGTTTTTTATTATTTATCTTGTAGATAATGGTGCTGATTCTCTTGTTCACAAACTTAACTAAAATTAAGTTAAATGCATCTTTCTCTTTTCATTTCTTAAAGAAAAGGACAGAAGATACATTTTAGTTTAACCCGGTCAAGTTAGACAAGTCTAAATTATCTATGGAGTGTCTAAATTTGACAGGACTTAACAAATATTTTATCTTCTGTCCTTTTCTTTAAGAAATGGAATGAGAAAGATTTAACCTAAATTTAGTCAAGTTGGTGAATAGGAGAATTGGCACCATTGACTATTTCGAGGTTGCGAAACAGCCCCTAATGTTAACTATATTTTTTGTTTTAATTATATTAGTATAAGTTGTAAGCATGGTTAAAATCAAAATTAATAAACTCTTAGAAAGATCTATCTATTTTCTTTCTTGCTTCATTCATAAGAGTTCTACAAATCAGCATTTCCAGACTCACCAAAGTACATTCACAGTACACCTGAATATTAAACTAAAATCTCAAAGGTAACGATAACATTATCCTGGCAAAGTAAACTTTGAAGTTCGCCGGTAACACGAACAAAGGATCAGGCAATCGGTTCAACCGGCTTATTTGACTTAGAACTAACTTAGTCCGTGCTCCGTGGTTTAGTTATTAGAGAAGTGTTTAGACGAGTTTAGGGGACAACTAGCAAAGTCATCTGTTTGTTCTGACTCGTCTGAAACTGCCTTAGTTTGAGGTGATGGAGTATTGAGCGGCTATAGAGCGCTGTTGTTGCGTTTGTCTAGGTTAAATTCATTATCTGACTGGACTTTGCGGGAGTTGGCTTTAAGCGTCAATTCACACGTACCACAACCACACCACGTCGCAGCGACAAAATGTGGTCAAGATGTGGTTACGTGTGAATAGTGTCGCAGCGGCTTTTTGCAGCTGCGTTGTGGTAGCCACAAAATGTCGATGTGGTTAGCGCAGGCGCCAGCTAGGCGCGCGTGGACGTCATGTCGTGGCGATGTGGCCGCGCTGCCGCCACGTTGCCGTCGCGATGTGGTTGCGATGTAGTCGTATTACACAGGTGGTCGATAACAACCACAAAATGTGGTGCGTGTGAATTGTAATATTCATTTTCAATACAAAATTTACGCCCGACCACATCGCGGCGTTGTGGTGTGGTTGTCGCTGTGGTGTGGTTGTGGTACGTGTGAATTGAGCCTAAGTCAGAATGTAGCTGAATAAGCGCTTACAATCAACTTCAAAAAGGACGTGTTTATGGAGGTGTTTATCAATTATAATAGTTCTCTGTTTTTGTAAAAAGCGACTAGCAAAGTTGAGCTAGCAGTATTGAGTGGGTATAGAGCGCTGTTGATGCGTTTGTCTAAGGTAAATTTATTATCTGTCTGGACTTTATGGGAGTTTAGTTTTAGTCTTGGTGTAGCTGAATACAAATGCTTTTAATCGACTTCAATAACGAGGAGTTTATCAATATTAATGGCTATTAGTCTTGGTGTAGCTGGCTATCAGTGCTTTTAATTGACTTCGGAAAGAAGAGGTTTATTAAGTTAAATGGTTCTTTTTTATTTAAAAGAGAGCCTTATGAAGTGGATATTATACAGATAAAACTGTAACTTAGAACAAAAAAATCAGACATAACTTAGGCTAGGCAATGGCATTGTAAAAATACTGACAGTACACGTATTGTGATTTGGCTAAAAAAGGGCACAAAAAGTGAAAATGTGAATAATGTGATACTTTAGTTTCAGTAGCGAAACAACAAATAGAAGCAAAGCCGTCGACTTAGGAAAAGTTTTTTATACATAGAGTGACTGCTTATTAGACCTCCACCCAGTTATATAAATAACACGACACCCGATTTGATAAAGTAGCTCTTGACCTATTTCATTACTTAAATTTACAGCTAGCGTAAAACACTGCTCGTGAAAAGTACAAAATTGCAAGAGAAGTTTCTACTAATAAAGTACATAACTAATAATTTTATTTCTGAAAATACTTTTCTTAAAAGATGTCGTGTACATTAATAACTATCTTTTAATTGGTTTGCTAGTAAATTAAGTTCACCGTCGCACAAGTGCACCTCTAGACAAGTATAGTATTGTATAAAAGATGGTAGAATAGAGTTCGATACGAGATGTCAAATTAGCGTAAGCTTTTGTCAATCCCATACGTTTAACAATCTGTTCTATTCTACCATCAATTCTACAGAGCCACTTGCCTGAAGATAGATACGGAAAACAAAAGCCAAAGTTATTGATAAATATCGTTTAGTTATGTCGGCCTAAGTATTTGAAAAGAAAAGACGCTTCAAAAACGCCATTTTCGGCGACTAATATATATGTCGCAGTCATCTGGTTGAATCAGCTATTTGATTGTATGACTAGCGCGTTCATTGAATGGCGACATTTAATTGAATGACTAACTCGTCAAGTTGTTTAATGTAACGTTCAACGACTTGACTGAACGTCATTTAGCATTGTCGTTAAATGCGATATAGTCGACTTTGTAATGTTTGTTTATGGTGACCATAAGTTCGCAACTTAAAAACTTAACTTCCTTTACATAACAAAAATGATTTAACCAGATGACTGCGACATATACACACACAGTTTATTTAATAACAAAGGTGATTCTACACATATGTAAGTTACTTAAAATCATTGCCAAATAAAGCAATACCAATTCAACTTGTAGTGGTTTGACATTTAACGTATTTTGCAACATATTTGCGTTACTTGGGTAACTCCAAAATTATAAGAATAAGGTTAATATCACGTTGCATCGAACACGCAAATAGTTTGGCAAATACGTCAGGTGAAGTCGCACCATTAGAATAAAAGCCAGTAAGACAGAGCCAGTATTGGAACTTTCTAGTGGACAGCCGTCGGTAGCCAAACAACAGCTTGTGTTGTTAATACTCTAAGGCGTGTTCAGGCCACAGTGATTAATGGGCCACGTATTGTCATCACGATTGAGTGATTCGTTCCATGTCTTCGCTCTTTGTTTCACGAAGTTTCTGCGTATGGAGGAACGCATTTATCATTTTGTATTTGATTTATTGTGGCCACACGACTATTTTTGATGTTTCGTATGTTACTAACAAAATAAAAGTGTATTGTGGGTTATTTTAGACTTTTCAATGTTCTGTACATTGAAAAGTCGAAAACGTCAAAAATACGTACTGTTAGTACGTGTTTTTGACGACTACGTAGCTGTAGGATGGGGTCCCGTGGGTGAAAAATTAACACAATTTAGTTTCTGAGCTTTAGACACAAAGGAACACTGTTACAGATTGATTTTACTGACTAAACTGACTGGATGTACTGACTGACTAAAACCACATGGTTCCGCCTTTTTATAAACTTTGAGTAAAATGAAAGCGACGGGGGTTTGCGCTTACTCGGCATTTAATACATACATATATGTGACTGTTCATAACAGTACGCTACTTTTTTTTAAAATATATTTTAAACTTTATCGTTGAAGCGTTCGGTTCAAGGTTGATGTGCTGGCGTATAAACGTGATTTTATGGGCATTTTAAATAATTATCATCTAATGCTCGCTGGTTTTAAATAAATGAAAAATATATGCATTTGTGCATGTTCCTGGCATTTTTACAAAAAAATTGTTTCAAGAAGTCGTTACTTATAATATTTCTTCTGTAACTCTTCTATACATAGCAAATATTTTAATTTAGGTAAATATGCATAGCATCTCTCTTGTGTATTTGGCTAGCCTCTATTCAGTTACAGAATTTCGGTAGGAAGCAATAGAAGCAAGTGTAAATTGCCGCTAGTAAAGCTACATACCAGTTATAATGAAATTTGTAGAGTATTAACATGCGACACAGTTAGGCGATTCACACACGGCACCGCGCGCCGCCGCGGCGGGCGGTCAAGCGGATGTCATGTTGTACAAGACACTTAGAAATCCGTTGATACCTTACACACGTACACCGCCCGACCGCGCAGTCGAGCGGTGCTCTCGCCGCCACCGCCTCTCCGCGCTGACGACCGCGCGGTGGGGCGGTGCCTTACACACGGGACGCCGCATAACCGCGCGGATCATCGTGTGCGCAAGACGTGTTGCAATTTAAAATTGATTTCGAAGTCGAAAAGTTTATTTTAGAGACTGAAAGTCGCTCGGCTTTATGGGACATGAAAAGCACACAATATAGTGACTCCTTAAAATGAAACACTGGGAAGAAATTGTTACCTTATATTTGGAGCCAGGACAAAATAGTGACAAAGATAAAAAAGAAGTAAGTTTAAAAAATATAATTATTTTTAAGCATATTTACTTTGCCATGGTAGGGGGTTCAAAATAATCAGCTAAATTATTACGGATCGCTGCAGCACTTGTGCTTCCTCTGCAATTATTGTCTATAGGTATAACTGTTGCCTCTGTTTCATGGTTCGTATATAAAATATCTTTAAAATCAACGCCATGTCTTTCCCTAACAAAATAATGAAGTATACAGCATGCTTTAATAATTTTTATACATTAATTTCAGTTTACGTTCAAAGAGCGTTGAAATATACGCCATTTATGTGTTAAAATACCGAATGCACATTCAATATACCTACGTGCCCTGCTCAAGCGATAAATCGATCCGCGCGGACAGGCGCGTAAACCGCCTAACCGCGCGGAGAACCGCTAAGAAATCCGCTTCACCGCCACCGCCCTCCGCGGCGGCGAGCGGTGCCGTGTGTGAATCGCCTTAGCCCGCACCTCCTTCAGAGTACCACCAGGCTTAGCACGTGTTTCGGCCGCGTCCGGTCAAAACAGGAATTTCATTATTATTGCATAGTATAAAACAAAGTCGCTTTCCACTGTCTGTATCTGTTTCTTTAAAAGTGCGCAACGTATTTTGATGCGTTTTTTAATAGATAGAGTAATTCATAAAGAAGGTTTATGTGTATAATTATACATGTATATTACAGTAAAGAAAATATAAGATTTTCTAAGATTTGTAGATTAGCAAGAATAGACACACATGCTAAGCTGGGATGAGTCGCTAGTTATTAATATCTAAGTGGAGTTTTGAACAATACTTTTTTACCCAATTTTGCACTTTCAAAAATAAAAATTTGTTTATGCTTTTTGTTTCTCAGAGTACAAATAAAGTTAAATAATTTAATAATGTTCGGTGAAGATGAATAAAAATTTCATCCTGACTGTATAAAAAAGTATCTTCCAAAACACTACTCAATAATATTAATAACTATATTAAAAATGACTATGAACCACGCGGTTTTAATGCGTAGTTCCCGAAAGATTTTTGGGATAAAAACTATCGTATGTCCTTTCTCAGGCTATGTACTATCTCTCGGTTAGTAGTTTTTGCGTGGACGCGAGATAGACAGACAGTAAGACAGAGTTTGTTTCGCAAATATAATTACTTTCGCATTTGTAATATTATATCGTATAATATATTAAATATGGATAGTGAAATTTCAGTTTCGACCGGACCGGACGAATCTCAGCGGGCGAAATTCATACTAAGCCGTACACCAGTGTACAATTACGTAACGTCTCCAGTTTCACTAACGGCATTCGTGGACATAACTAATTTCGTTCCCTGTATCCTAATTGTGATCCTAACTGAGTAAATAGTCGCTTGGTAACTGACTAAATAGTCACTTGGAATTTAGCGTTTATGTGACACTAAAGCTTATCGCTAACAAAGTTAACGCATTTATTTTAATTAGGAAGTACTTAAATCGTGAAGTTTGTTGATTCGATAAAAGAATTGGTTGAAGAAAAGTTAAGTTAAAGCTGGTCGGTTTTTTTTTCAAAATAAGGGATGAAATAGAAGATAAAAATACGAAAAAACGTTGATCTATCATTTGAGTTAGTATCTCTGGGGCAATAAAAGTAAATAATAAGAAAAACGACTTTTCTTTCTTGACAATCAATATAGAATAACTACGTATTTATAACTTACTGCTTCCCCTGCGTGAAACATAAATCAGCACTTTTTTTTTCTCGATACTAGTTTGGTCCCGTAGTAAATGTAAACAAGCTTATATTAATATTATTTTATTTATTAATGTTTTTATTTAAAAAAGACACTACATGAAATTTCGTAAAACGTTTGGCTAAGGAAAAAAATAGGAAAAATGTAACACTTATCTCCGTTAGTCTCCATAACTAATCTTTTTAAATGTAAAAATGTTTGTTGACGTGTAACGTTTATTAGATACAAACATTTTTCAGTGTTAAGATAATCCCTCTTTTCATTCGTTTGCTTAAAAAAATAGTTAAATTCATTGGCGACAAAGCGCGCGGTTACGAAATCCGACCACGATCTAGCCAACTTTTGATTTAAAAAAGAATGTAATAACTAAAGACTTATTTATGCAGTATTGTTGATTTTTTTTGCTTTTCGTTATTATATTACTGTCCAGTGATTTTAATAGAAGGATATGTTTGTTTTTATTATGTGTAGTCGCTGTTTTTTGTGTATTTGAAACTAGAAATATTTCTTTATATCTGAATTATTTTATTTTGTCTAAATATCGGTAATCAAATCTAGCATTTTTTTAAAGAATGATTAAATTATTAACTGACTTAAACAATGATTTTCCCTACCAAAATATAATCCTTTGATTCGTGATCGTAACTGCTTTTTTAGTAACCAGCAACGTACTACTAGTAATCTTTTCTTACTCAGTTTAATAGACACTAAATAAATACATAATTAATGTGATACAGCCCCATAGGCGTCATAATATTAGCTTCTGCGCAACACAGCTTCCTTACATACTAAAACCAATGGCCTTCTATTTAAAAGACAATAAAACACTGGGTTTACGTCCAAAAGTGTCGGGCCACAGAAATCCGGCCGTAGCCGATCGTGTTAACAATTCATTCGTGTGTTTTGAGGCAGGTACTGACCGGTGTTACATGTCTAATATACCATTCCCAGCGAACATGTAACGTTACTCCGTATTGTTGCTCGTTGCGAGCGCCTCGTTTCCCTGTACTGACAGCACGAACGATCGCCGTGTAACGCGCAACCCGTAACGCTGTCAGTACCCAGCTTTATACTTCTTTGTTTACAAAAGGAACTGTGTTTGTATTAAAAATGGAGGTTGAGTTCGAGGATTATTAATTTATGTAACTAGAAAACCCGCTGGGTTTATGTGAGGCGGTTTTTTGCCGGGTTTTCGAGTTGGGATACCGGTCCGTTTAAATATCAGGTTTAAAGGGTCGTTTGTTTAAGTGCCACTTTTGTTTTAAATGTGTTAAGAGTTTAAATTGGTTTAATGTTTAATGAAAGATTTTTGTATTGGGTACTCTTTCAGTGTTAGCTTTTTTTCGTTCATACATTTATTTTATTATATTTTAATTAAACCTGCAATCGTCCTAGGCCAAGTTTTTTCTCCTAAGATGAGTACTACAGTAAGCTTTTTAACATACGGTATTTTCAGTATAACATACCCTCACACTCAGTAATATTGATATCGAAAGGAAAAAAGGAAACCTTATAATAAGATTTTTATTTTCCTTTAAATTACTTTTAATAGGTAACAGGAATGATTCTCCAGACAGCGCTAACACATTTCTCCTTAGAAAAAAGTGTTTAAACGTTGGATAATGCACAGACGTTAAAAGACAAACAAAAAAAGACAAAGACAGCGAATGTCATAGGTCAAGCCATCTGCAGTGACGTCACGAAACAAAGGCTAGTTTCTAAATGCTAAAGTTGAATCAGAAAAGCATTAGAGTAAAACAAACAGCTGTCATTAAGTACATACAGGGTGTTTCTGAAAGTAATCATTACTGCTTTCAATGGCGCCGCTGTATACAGGGCGTGGGCGCTTTTGACACGGAGCTTTTTAAAATTCTCAAAGTGGAATGAGCCGAATACGGTGAATGTAGGATGAAGTTAGGTATTAAGATAAGTTTGGCTTGTATCAATAAATAAAATGTGATTTGGTTTTCGTATTGGTTTTAAATGAAATTGAAAAGTAGGTATTGGTACTAGGGTGTCAGAAATGTTAGAGAGGCAAAATTGTTAAACAAGATTCATCATAAAGCAGCTAGGGTGATAAATAAGCGCGTCTAAGCACATTATTTTTGTCCCTGTCGCACATATGTGAAACTACGAGTGTAAGATAGAGACAAGAATATAGCTAAGCCAAAGTACCTGAGTGACGTAAGTTGGCATTAGTGTAAAAACGAGGTTGAAATAGGATAACGTGGAGTTTTTTTGCCGTTTTTAGGGTTCCGTACCCAAAGGGTAAAAGGGGACCCTATTACTAAGCCTCGCGCTGTCTGTCTGTCTGTCTCCAGGCTGTATCTCATTAACTGATGAATTTTCACAAATGATGTATTTCCGTTGCCGCTATAACAACAAATACGAGGGGTCCCCATAAAATAAACGTGTTTTTTTTTTGTATTTTTTTGAGATGATAGTACGGAACCTTTCGTGCGCGAGTCCGACTCGCACTTGGCCGGTTTTTCTTCATAGAGAACAAGCAAGAAGTTACAATGAGAAACACGAACGACGTGAACTTAACTGATCGAAAGTTCTCTTTGTTAGAGGACAAAAAGTTGAAAAGGAAAAAAAAACTAATTCCACGGGTTTTGTTTCATGAAGTTTTAATAAGCTTAATATGCAATTCGTTGTTTAAAAATTAATTAAAACTCCATATGTATGCTTAGGTCCATTAAACTACGCAACGGATATATATTTAAATAGTTATTCAAGAGAAAGGTTTATACGTTTTTTATAAATATATGAATTAAAAACTCACTTTGTTACACACAACGTCATATGCAGATGAGTCATAAGCGAGTTCAATCACAGCATTTCATACAGCATTACATTCTGATAATATTATTATGAAAACTCCCTTCGCAGGGCAAAATACCCGTAAGACCGTACGTGATCCGTCTGAGTTCAGCTGTTAGTATAATCCCCACTAGGTCCAACAATACCCCGGTTGGGTCAGGAGGCTTACCGGACCACATTCTACGTATCCGACCGTACATTCCATTACCAATGACTTAGTTTGGGCCATTTCTTTCGGAATGGTTGAGAAATTACTCGAACGGGAAAGCCTTTTGGACTAAAAGGAGTGATAAATGACTTGAAGTCAGTAGTGTTGCTTTGACTTGGACGGGATGACTTGTGGAGTGTGTTCGGGTTTAGTCTATTAATAATAGACGATGTTTCGGTTATCGACTATTGATAATAGAGTGACGTACTTTTTATTACCTGTACAGTTGATTGAATTAGGATTAGAGTGTCAAGGATTATAAATAAGAATTACTTGCTGATTTGAATATATGATTCCATCCAAAGGTTGCCTGGAAGAAATTGCTTCTTAGCGATAAGGCCGTCTATTGTACTCTTGCATATTTGTTTGTGTTGTCCTTTACTGTTTTTGTCGTATTGGTGTACAATAAAGAATATTCTATTCTATTTCTTCTTTGTCTAGGACGTCACTGTCTTAGGTGGAGAAAAACATCGTGAAAAATCCTCTATTTATAATTATATGAGTCTGAAATCGTAATAGGTATTCAATACTCGTGCCTCTCTAACAACCGGCTATTATTACAATATTACAATTATTACTACCAAATATAACAAGCACGTCTCACACCCTGTAAGACCTCCAGCGTCAAACATTACCAAACTAAGTACTACAAATTCCGAAAAGGTCCGTCTACACGACACGGGATGTCGGGTTATGACAGTTATTGTCAATATAGCTGCATATTTGGATCAGTGCCCAACGCCCAATTCGACCTAACTCGGAATATTTACCCCTGGAACGTGTCACGGCGCGGGCGCCGTGCCTGGGAATATCTTGCGGTAAAGTAGCTGTCAAGTGTCTATTAGATAATACGAGATGCTTTGCGAATTTTTGGCTCGATATTGCTTGTTATTTGAGCCTGATAATGTTTTTATTTATTGAAACCTTTACTTATATACTTTGCTTATAGAAGATTTAACATTTTGACGTTAGGAGTACTAATAAAAGTAAAATCGAGATCAATTAAATGAAGACAATTGTGCCGCTTCATTTGTTCACAAACTATGATATTTCTGTCGAGTTAAGATATTCCATAGATAATTTAGACAACATGGCCACTAAAGATACATCGATTTACTCCATACTCTAGTTAATTTGACTTAAATTTAATTTGATTATGGAATTATACTTTATTTTTTAAATAAGCTTAATCATAACTGGACAGCAGATTAACAGATTTATTAATTAGGTATTTCGGTGGTGTACAAAAAATTACGAATACAGGTAGACAAGTACACACAAATTGAAAAGCTCTTTGACGTCACAGCGTGAAATATCAAACCGTGTGAGATACCAGACGTTTTTAATTCATAACGAGTCACAAAGCCAATTCTTGTTTAGATTGTCCCATATTTGAGGGCTTAATTCTGATATAATCCCGTATGACAGCCGTCTGGTAAAGTTGTCAGTTGCCGGATTACCGTGTCGAATGGCCATGACGCCGGAGGCTGACCGGACGGCAACTTACCCTACGCAATTATCCGGACAAGTTAGTGTTTGTTTTATTAGTTTATCAGCACCATGTTGATTTATTTTGGAAGTTGTTTGTTTGTATGGTGAGATAAGTTAGTTAGCGTCACGTCATCGTCTCGCCTTTTGCGAAGGGTTAGAGAGATTTAGTGACTTTATTTACATGATCATGAATAGCGTCCAGGGCCCAGTGGGTAAGGCGCTCGCCTCTCGTGTAATAGGTTGTGGGTTCGAATCTGGGCAAGTACCAATGTGACTTTTTTAATTTATATGTACTTTCTAAAGTTTATCTTGGACATCACTGATATATCGTGTCTCGGAAGGCACGTAAAGCCGCTGGCGTAAAGTCTGACACGCCCTCCCGCCCAGCCCAGGACGGGAGAAGTCATTTGATGATTTCCCACTCCCCAAACGATAAACCTCGTATGCTTTGGGGTCTATGAAATAATCGTTTGCGTTTGTTTGTGTGTGTTACCGTGCGGTCAAAGGATGGTTATAGACTGGCCGCGTTTTAGAAGTGGTAGTTTCACACTTCTCGATATGCGTAAATAAGAGTATTTTTTTAAATACCTATCCACTTTATTGTTGATTCGAGAACCACTAATATAATCACCTCCAGAAAGGTTTTACAGGTTCAAATATACACCTTGCTTGTTTACCAAAAAAAAAAACGTATAATATTGATCCTACTACCAATTTAGTAACACTTTCCTTTAGGTACACTTTTTCACTCCCACGTTTGACCTACGCATTTCAAGCCACAACTACAAATTCATGACGTAATCTATGACGTATTTAAACTCATTCATCAGCCAATAGCAATTAAGTAAATTGCGATTGGTTAGCGTCGAAATGACATTACAGAAAGTTTTGTGGGTCAATGAATTGCAAGTTGTCTTTAAGTAAAGTAATCAAAGTTAATTAAGTTATTAACTTGACACTGGGTTTTACCGAGTATTTGTTATGAAAATGGTGAGTAATATAATATTCGGAAAGGTTTTCTTTGTGTTGTAAGAAAATATGTTTGTTCCACATTTGTTGATCATTTGGACTATTCGAAATAACTTTTTCTATATAAAACTAAAATGTTAGCTTTCGATATCACAGTCTTATACTTCAGAATAACACATAGGTTATATAATATCACACACTGACCCACGGGAACGTGAACGAACATAGCGTGGATAAAACCGCAGAGGACACCTAGTTTAATATAAAGTTCATTCAATTAGGTGAAAAACATTCTGACGGCTCTCCTGACATTCAGCATTTATTTTGAATCCCACTTCTGATACCATTGTAGCCTGATACCATTGTAGCTACAGCAAACCCAAACTATTGTACATCATCTGAAATAATACGTACGCAAACCCTCATACATTGTGATCCCAGAGACAAAGGTGTCTCCTGTACCTATAATTACCCCTGAACCCTTATTACACCCTTCTAACTGGAACACAGCAACTCTGCATTACGACAGAAATAGATTTGGTGATAGTACTTCGCCACACGAGCTCTTTCAAATGGTGGTCTTACTACATGACATTACTAATGACTACCTTAAAACTATTGTTTTTCCATCTCCTTTATAATATGTGTTCATGGGAATGTTTTCAGCTTCAGTAAAACTATAACATAATTACTTTACCATGTTACAATTGTGGAATAGTATACTTTTTTGTTTGTAGCTTTACTCTATGCGCCTTACTAATAATCGCTGCATAAAGTTATGACAGGTTTATACGTCAAAAAATGTATGGTTACACAGGCTTTATTAATTGCATAACTTTACACAGTGATTATTAGTAAGGGTACAGGTACAGAATATAATTATGATGTCTTGGTGCGATTTGTTTCTTAAATGACACTTATTCGTGCAATGATACTATAAGTAAAATATCATTTTATTCTTGGCAATTTCCGGTACATGTTTTCAGCAGAACGTATCTCCAAGTACCTAAAAACACAGGTACGAATTTATTTCCGAACTCGAGGAAAAGCAAGCGTTTCTCAGCTTTCATCCGCAGATAATCATGAAAATTATATTCATTACATCAGCATAAACATAAAGCTAAATAACATTGACTTGGAATATCCATCTGGAATTTGAACTTGTTTGCCTAACGGCTCACGAACTTTTCCGATCAAGAAACTCATTTCAATACGAGCAGCCGATCAAAATCCGGTCAATACCGGTGAAATTCGGATACGTGGTAGTTTTATCAATGAGTGTAGTACGTTCACCTGCCACAATGTGTCGTCGGCTTAAAATATTTCTATGAAACATTTTTCGGGGTTTTCGTTGTGCGTAGAACATTTTATTTCATTAAATATTTAAACAATTTTACCGGGTATGTCTGCGGGTGTAGCCTTGAACAGGGCTGGCATGCAAAACTTTTTTACTTACAAGTTATGACGAACTACCGACAACTGTTCATGATATTTTAGAGTGCCGGTATGTTAGATAATATTCTCGAAAGTTCTTCTCTTCTGTGGGATGAGGAATTTCGTAATTTAAGACATTTTGATGATATAATCGTAAATTGTTTCAGTTGTTAGATTTCCTTAATGAATTTTTTTTTGGTGAGTGGGAAATCATCCAATGACTGCTCCCGTCCTGGGTGCGGCGGGTGGGCGTGTCAGACTTTTACTGACTAAAACCCACTCATGTTCCTTCGATATGCTCTATCATGCCCTTTATGTTCCAGGGTCATGGTAACTATGATAAACATTCCGCAACGTCTTAATGAATTTTGGATTCAATCTTGAGTTTTGAAATCTTTGGGTCAATGATCGATATCGCCTCATGTTGAATAAGCTGGATGTTTTTATAACCTTCAGCAGTCTTGTAAACAGCTAAAGTTTGTTATTTTGTTTCTAAGGAGTAGTCTGTAAAGAGTAGAATAGAAGTGATAGTCTTTTTGTTGGTACCTCATCAAAGCACAGCCGAAACTATTGAAGAAAGGAACATTAAATCACCACAGAATTAAATTTAGAAGCAATCTCGAAATCGGTCAAACATCGATGAAAGTTTATAAGAATAAAGGCGGGCGAAGTCGCAGGTACCAGCTACATGGTTATTTTATTTTATACTAGCGCGGAACCGCGGCTCCGCTCGCGTTAGAAAGAGACAAAAAGTAGCCTATGTTACACTCCATCCCTTCAACTATCTTCACTTAAAAAATCACGTCAATTCGTCGCTCCGTTTTGCCGTGAAAGAAGGACAAACATACATACAGACAGACAGACAGACACACTTTCCCATTTATAATATTAGTATGGATTTTATTTTACATAAGGTAACTTTACAGCTGACATGTAATTATGACATAAATATAATTCAAAAACGTTAAGCAATTGACGAAGTACATAACTTAAAAAGATTAGATGAGAGGAGTTAAAAAGAGAGACAGGCTGAATAAGAAGAAAGGCAGAGTGAGACATTCATAATAACGAAAGCGGAATGTCTTGATGTGTATCTGAATAGAGTGGTGATTTGTAAAATAGTTACTTACACTCACATACTATAATGTACTGTAGTGGCTAGTAAGCAAAGATATTATAAGTAAAAAGGTATAAATAGGTTATACGCAATCAGCATGAGGCACTTTAAATTGTAGCTATTTGACTAAACCACATGGGCGTAGCCAGCCTCGGGCTCAGGATGGGGCAGAAGTCAACCTACCCCCCCCCCCCCCCTCTCGCAGTAATTTTTTTATAACTTGAGTCGTTTGGGCTGTGCGCCTTAAAAAAATGTAATATTTAGTTTCTACAAATCTAAAAGTATTGGCCAAGAGTGTAAGTGAGTGTATGAGCGGTGCTAGAGAAAGAGCAGAGCGGACGCGCCAGAACGCTCTGGACCCGAGATATAAAATAATAAAATCCTCTCTAAATACCTAAGTTAAGTAGGTACAAATTTCAAATAACGAGAGAGACATACAGAGAGTATGGTTTGCTGGTAAGCGGTCAAACTTTAAGAAGACTGCATGAAGTCAACCTACGTGCTCGTAGGCTACTTCGGGTACCAGCGCTAAGGAGAGGCAATCGAGGAAGAAGATTACAATGGGCTATTGCACACGAAAACTGGAACCATTCTCAAAGGTCACTTGTGCTTTTCACTGATGAATCCAGGTTTGGATTTCATAATGATTAGCGAAGAGTACGCGTTTGGGGTGAACCTGGACGTTGGAAACGACTGCAGCATCCACAACAAGTTCATGCATATCAAGGTGGCACGATTATGGTTTGAATTGAAATAACTGCTAGAAATACCGAGATGAGGTGCTAGAGCCTTTTTTTTTTGGTGAGTGGGAAATCATCCAATGACTGCTCCCGTCCTGGGTGCGGCGGGAGGGCCTGTCAGACTCTTACTAAATAAAACCCACTCATGTTCCTTCGATTGCCCTTTATGTTCCAGGGTCACGGTAACTATTATAAACATTCCGCAACCCTGGCAGATGTTGGCCCTGTTGGGCCCCTTCCTGTGCTGACTCCTTCTCTTTGAGGCGCGCATGGAACACTATCGCGCCGTCGTCGCGGTCCTGGTCCTAGCCGGGCGGCGAGCTAACCATCGCTCGCCATCCGCAGAACCGCGCCTACGGTGGCCGGTAGTCGTCTTGCGACTCTCGACGTCTTCGCCTGGGTCTTAGTCCGGGGCGAGAGGCTCGTCGTTGCCTCTCACACGCCGCCGCTTCCTTCACCAGCATAACTGCTTCGCAGAAGGAGGCGACGGCATCCCATTCCGTCTCGCCCCGCAGCATGGCCTGAACCAGCGCCGGGCGCGAGAGGTCACCGCCGCCGATCGCCTCTACGAGGACACGTCGATGGTGCGCCCATGCCCGGCACACTTCCACAGTGTGCTCGACCGTGTCCTCCAGGCGACCATTGCTGCAGTGGTGACACCCAGGCGTCGCTTCCGCCCGAATCCAACACAGGAACCTCCCGAACTGACCATGTCCGGTGAAGACCTGTGTCAAGCGAAACGTGAGAGCGCCGTGGCGCCTCTCCAGCCACTTCTCAAAGAGGGGTCTTACGGCAGCTATTACGGCGTGCCCAGCACAAGGTTGCGACAGTCGCTGTCTCCACTCCGCCATAAGATCTCGCCGAAGCTCCGTGAGCCGCGCCGCGATAACCCGCGGCAGCGGGACTTCACCCCGGCGTTGCTCTTCCACGCGCCACTCGTACGTGTGTGCAAGGACTGTTGCCTCCAGATCCCACGGCGGAGTGCCGGCAAGGAGGCACGCCGCCTCGCAGGAGACCGTGCGGTATCCCCGCACCATGCGCCATAACCGTCTGGGACGCCCTCAGAAGCCAGGCCGGAGCCGTGGCTAGGTTGGGCGCCCACACCGGAGCCCCGTAGAGGGCCATGGACCGCACGATCCCCGCGTAGAGCCTCCGGCAGGAGGTGTTTGGGCCACCGAGATTGGGCAGGAGCCGTTTGAGGGCAGCTCCAGCCCTCGCCAGTTTGGGGCCCAAACGTCGGAAATGCTCCGTGAAGTTCCACCGGTTGTCGAGGACAAGTCCCAGGTACTTTATCGTCAACTCGACACCGATGTGAACCCCTCCTACCGCTTTCTGAGACCCCGGAGGTGGCCGGTGCCGAGAACCATGAAAACACATGGCCTCGGACTTGTGCAGGGCCACCTCATGTCCCAGTTGCCGGATCCTCTCCACGACTGTCGCAACACCTCTCGATATTAAGTCGGCCGCCGCCTGGAACGACCCTCCCTGCGCTAGAACTAGCGTGTCGTCAGCGTAGCATACTACGCTGACGCCTTCGGGAAGGTCGGCGCTCAGCACCCAGTCGTACCCGATGTCCCACAGGAGCGGTCCCAGGACCGATCCCTGTGGAACACCGCACGACATCCCTCGTCGACTCGACACACCCTCGTGACCGGGGTAGATAACGGCTCTGTCCGTCAGATAGGCCTCGACCACACGACAGAGGTAGGCCGGCATCCTGTGATACCGTAATGCGGCCCCTATGCACCCCCAAGGCAGGGTATTAAAAGCGTTGGCGATGTCAAAAGACACCGCCACGCCACGACAGCCCGCACGCGCATGATGGCGTCCACCGTGGAGCGCCCTCTGCGAAAGCCGAACTGGCCGTCCGCCAGATCCGGCCTCACCCGCATCAGTCGCTCGACGAGACGACTTGCAATCACTCTCTCCAAGAGCTTGCCCGCCTCGTCAAGCAAAACAATGGGCCGATATGCGGACGGAAAGTCCGTAGGACGCCCCGGCTTCGGTATAAGGACCAGGTTCCCGGTCTTCCAACGAAGTGGGAACTGGCCCTCCTCCAAACATGCGCTAAAGAGCCCCCTTAGTCGAGGCCCGAGAGCCTCTAAGGTCCTTCCCTGGTAGGCCGTCGGGTCCTGGGGCGGTGTTTTTGGCCCTAAGCCTTAGCACCGCCACTCCCAGTTCTACCTCGGTCACCTCTAGAACGTCGTCGTCGTCGCCGTCGCGGTCCGCATCGGACACCGCCGGTGGCGGAGCCATGAGTGGGGGAGTGAACTCCCCCCGCGAAGGGAACAGAGCGCTCAGCACGCCCTCCACGATCTGGGGCCGGAGACTCTGCGTCAGGGGGGGTCCCGCGGTGCGGAGCTTGCCCCGCGTTTTGTTATAAAAGTTTTCATCAATTTTTATAAACAAAATAGCTGTGTCGTTTAGGTATTGATGTTTCAAAAATAAAGTCAAGATTTAAATTTTGTCTGAGTTTTTCCTCTTCTTCTAAGTTTCTTTTAAATTTTATACTTTATCTAAAAGTTTATTATCAGATTAGATAGGCTATTAAACAAGGTTTATTTTAATGTAAGTATAGGTGTCTTAACAGAAAGTTAATAGAATTATAGTTATTTAGGTTTAATTGAAATATTCCTAGTTGATGTGTGTATTTATCTACAGTAATACGACTTTGTTTCAAAAGGCTGCTGCGATGCGCGCGTTCGGTCAATCGTGCGCGCTTTTTGTTTTGATCGCACTTTTTTTTTGTCAACTATTTTTTTTATTGTGTAACTTTCTTACGGATATTATGATTGTTGTTATAAGATTATTTTTTTTAGTTAGGTACCTAATAGGTTAGAGCCAGGGTGGGGCAAGTGCCCCAGCTTGCCCCAGTGTGGCTACGCCCATGCTAAACCAAATTATGATTGTCACAAATTATATTTGTCTCTTTTTCACTCGCAATACTTAAATCATGTCATCCTACTTTGACATTAATTGTATGTTTGCGCTAGTGTGCCGTTTTTGAAGAAAGAATGTCGTGTAAGTAACCTGCCTGCACCTTTTAACTTATAATAGCATTGGTAGTAAGATTATATGAAAGTGAAGTGAAAGTGTTACCATTACCAATTTTTTCATTTTTAATTTTTATCGGTATCAGCCCTGTATAAAATTCTCTTTCAGCTCCCAGGCACCACTTGAATGCCTTGTTGACTGTAGCTGAACAAAACCAAGTGTTCATCCATCTCATTTCGTCTTTCGTGTGTCCTCCATGGGGTGCCAAATTCAATTGTCCCTTCAGGAGCACTTGACGGGCATTTCCTTCCCTTTCTACAGACTTATATTGAAAATATCTCAATAACTGTAAGTACGGTACATCCGTTTTTGTAAAGATACTGAGAACGTGATTTTTTTCTCGTTTTTTACTAATGAATGTAGATTTGCTGTCTCTTGAAATCAACGCTTTCATTTGATTCCCGTGTGATCTTTAGTTTTGTTTAAAAAAGGAAATAATCTGCATAATACTATTTAGCCTCCGCGTTTCCATTCGTAATTTTAATAACGCTAGAACAAACTACACCGTGTGGTGGGTCAGATAATTATGGCAACATATTGTACACCTCTAGGCTCTACGTCATAAAAATATTGTGCCGAATTCATGTTTCCAACTTTGGTATCAATGTCAATTAGCGTGTCTTTATATACAAGGTAGAAAAAATCAATAGGCCCTAGAGGGAAGCACTACAGTTTAAAATTATTCATTTTTAATCTAGAGAGATTTAAATTGTGTCTACAGTTTAATCCTATAGAAACAAGAGAGTGACGTCATCAAAGTACTTATAATCAGAGCGTAGGCATTTTTCAGGCTTAACGGAAGACGCAATGGACTCACTAATTATGCAAATCTCTTTTGTCATGAGCTTATTCTATTACAGCAAAAATTGTACCTAATAATTCTTGACAGTTTGTTGTTGGAATTACAACCTAATACTGTGGTGTTAAATTATAATTTTCTTTGGTTATTACGCAGTTTGTAAATGTTAAAGGCCATTCAGAGGTCGTTGCCTACTATTATCGTAACGATTTCTTTATTATAGTTATTCAGTTTGGAATTCGAGTTGGTTCAACATTTGAACAGGAGGAAATGATAGAAGTAGGTTATACTTTATTATTTTGTGGAGAATTTATAAGTAGGTAATATGTTAGTATGGTGTGTTTATACATTGTCAGAAGGGTATTATCTACGACTGAGAAAAAGCGATAGGTACCATAACATATCTTCATATCCATAGGCTAATATCCTAAACGCGAAAGTTTGTATATTTCAATGTATGTATGTAAGTACGAATGTTTGTTACTGTTCACGCAAAAACTACACGCATAAATAACATAACATTACGCTATGACTTACGGGAGCTAACCTGTAATTAAATAAATAACATAACGCGGATGAAACCACGGGTCACAACTAGTTTTCATGGGTTGCGGAATGTTTATAATAGTTACCGTGACCTCAGAACATAAAGGGCAATCGAAGGAACATGAGTGGGTTTTAGTCAGTAAGAGTCTGACACGCCCTCCCGTCGCACCCAGGACGGGAGCAGTCATTGGATGATTTCCCACTCAACAAAAAAAAAAAACTAGTTTTCATATATTTTTCTGTCTGATCCGAAAAACCGAGTTGTTGAAAGAATAAAACAAAATATATCTAAGGTAGTATTTGATGAAGTAAAGATATTTCATTGAATTGGGTCCACCCTATCAAAAGTAACTTTTATAAAGTAAATCAATCAATTTCCTTTTACCCTATTTGGGGTCGGCGCTTTTGCCACACTTTTGGCGATTGAAATGATGGACTATTCCTATCTAGGCAATCGCTTGACATCATAAGTCTCTTGCTTTCTTAATAATTAACAAGACGTAGCGCTAAGTCGCGGCGCGGTAGTGAGACAGTACGGGCTAGTTAATAATCCATACTAATATTATAAATACGAAAGTAACTCTGTCTGTCTTTCTGTCTGTCTGTCTCTTCTTCACGCCTAAACTACTGAACCGATTTGAATGAAATTTGGTACAGATAATATAGTCTGGGACCCGAGAAAGGACTTAGGATAGTTTTCATCTCGGAAATCCCCCGGGAACGGGAACTATTATTCCACGCGGACGAAGTCGCGGGCAAAAAACAGTAAAAAATAAATAAAGATTCACTATGGAAACAGAAATACATCACCTGTAAAAAAATTCAGCTATCACGGTTTATGACATAGAGCTTGGTGACAGATGGACAGACAAACAGATAGATAGGCAGTGGAATCTTGGTAATAGGATCCCGTTTTATACTTTGGGTACGGTACACAAAAAAATACCGAGTCAAGTGTGCCTAAGTGTTTTATTCTTTGTTTTTATCACAGCTAACCAATTAATGATTTACAATTTCATAATTAGACATTTATTTTTAAGTTATTGCAAGGGCACAATTTGAGAACGCCAACAGACCGAAAAATATGAGCAGTGGAACTAAAAATCCGCAGAAATTTACAATACAATTGTTTTAATCATCGTTAATGTGTTCACATTAATTATTTCGCGTTAAATAATGGTTTGTATTAATTTATAAACAGGTTCCAGTGGGATTACGACCTCATTTTCATCTCTCAACGTCTCTCAATAATCTGCGTTACTATAAATACATTATTACTGTTATTATAATTGGCTGTTATAAACCATGCATTTATAAGGTAAGCAAAATTTTTGTGCAATTAGTTTATATTATAACATTATGATCTAATATATATTTTATCATGTGTATATTTCATCATGTGCATATATTTTATCATAATATATATAGTTTATCATGTGACGTCCTAGATACACTTAGAAAGTACATATAAAAATACAAATTGGTGCTTGCCAGGTAAAGAACCCGTAAATTCATGCATGAAAGGCAGGTTGTGGTGTGGTGCAGTTATGCTAGTGAAGGAAGCGGCGGCGCGCGAGAGGCAACGACGAGTCTCTCGCCCCGGACTAAGACCCAGGCGAAGACGTCGAGAGTCGCAAGACAACTACCGGCCACCGTAGGCGCGGTTCTGCGGATGGCGAGCGATGGGTAGCTCGCCGCCCGGCTAGGACCAGGACCGCGTAGACGGCGCGTTTTGTTCCACGCGCGCCTCAAAGAGTAGGAGTCAGCACAGGAAGGGGCCCAATAGGGCCAACGCCTGCCGGGGTTGCGGAATGTTTATAATAGTTACCGTGACCCTGGAACATAAAGGGCAATCGAAAGAACATGAGTGGGTTTTAGTCAGTAAGAGTCTGACACGCCCTCCCGCTGCACCCAGGACGGGAGCAGTCATTGGATGATTTCCCACTCACCAAAAAAAAAAAATACCTCGACACCTCGTTCATCATCTCTGCAGCCTATACCCAACTATGTTGATGTCGGTTTCCAGCCCAACTGGATTGAGCTGGATGTCTACATGAAGCGGCTGCCTATCAGACCTTTGCAACCCAGTTTTGGAGGTATGAGGGACAGAGTGTAAAGTTCCTCATCCTCCGTTGAAAAGGGAGGATCCTCCGACCAGACGGGTGTTGTGTCTGGTGGGCTACTGCCCGACGGTTCTAGTCGGAATTTCTGTACATGTGCTAATGTCGCCGGAAACTTTCATATCGCGATGTAGGATGTGAGTTGTAGTTCATATTTTCGGCGATAGATGTCGCCACACAGTTACTGGGTGACACGATACCCCTTTAAAATCCTTTAAGCCCCACCCTCATTAAAATCTAATATTCTTAGAAAAGCGATTGCATCGCCTATTATTCTTTAATAACCGGTGTAACCTCTACTCCCTCTTCCTCTGCTACATAAATGAGCTCTGCACTCTTAATATTAACAATTGCCGCATTTCCGCTTACGCAGATGATACCTCTGTTACCTTCTATGCTGATTCATGGAAGGAACTTTTTAGCTTTGCGCAGGAGGGTTTCAACAAGATCTGCCATTGGCTAACATCACACTACCTCACTTTAAATGATGACAAGACCAAATTTATTGTGTTCTCTATTCAAAATCGAAGAGAAATAGCTGACCTTACTTATAACATATATGCCCACAAATGTAATTTTCCTCCTATCCCAAGCTGTACATGTCCCAAAATTATACCCACTAAATGTCTTAAATATCTCGGAATCGAAATTGATGCAAATTTAAATTTTGAAAACCACATACATGCGATATCCAACAGAATCCGAAAATTAACATACATTTTTAAAGCTCTGCGTGACGTAGCAGACAAACAGACCATAAAGTTGGTATACGAGGCCTTGGCGCAATCAATTATATCTTATTGCATCACCACCTGGGGAGGAGCATGCAAAACAAAAATTATAACCCTGGAAAGAGCGCAAAGAATGATTCTCAAAGTTAGCCTATCAAAACCTCGGCTATTCCCTACTTCTAATCTTTACGAAGAAGCGCAAGTCCTCACTGTGCGCCAGCTTTATATAATGCAATCCATACTTCACAAACTGAGTGACTTACCAGAGGACAGAAGGAGACACATAGCTCAGACTAGAAGAAAGCACGCGGTATGTGAGACGGCTGCTGTGAACACCTCATTTGCACAAAGATTTTTTCCATTCCGAGGAGCTATGTTGCTAAACAAAGTAAATAAAAAAGTTCCCTTCTCCAATACTTCTAAAAAAGAAAGCAAAAATATAATCTATAAATGGTTACAGACTCTTAATTACTCCGAAACAGAAAAAATCTTAGAGGTACAAAAATAAACTGACATGCTTATTGCATTATTATATTGATATTATTTATTATACACATTATAATAACCATAAAAATAAAATGATATTAAACTTTACATATAATTTACATTTACGTATTTTATATATCACTTACTTACCTGTTATATAGCACTATTGTACACAAAATTTTACCCATTATTATGCACCACAAAACTAAATAAATGCGTACAACGTTTAACAAAACTACTTTAAACTACCCACCACACACACCCACCCTTATACCCAACACACACACACACACACACACACACACACATACACACACACGCGCACACCCACCCACACCCATTACCACACATCATTCCATAAGAATCATGCACTTACAAATATTGCATTATCATTAAACAAACTTGCTTCCCGTTTTACTCAATCATTCACACATTTACCGTCTTTCACATGTTGACAATTATTACAATGTTATGAAATGGGGGGCCTGGAGATCTATAGCACAGGCCTCGGCTTAGTTTAGACTCCAGATCTCCCACAAATTACTAATTTCCGACAACTTGTCTATGTCTTGTCAACTTTATACTTTGATGTAATTTGTGGAGATAAAATAAACGGATTTTTATTTATTTTATTATTTACTTACCTACTAGTTGCATATCCACAAAATGCCGATACTTGGAGCCATATGCTAATACCAAGTTCGATTTCAATATCACAAAGTCATGGCAGAGTTCCAAAACCTATATTAACCACACGATTGTGGCCTCCTTCCAAGAAGCCTGTCTAAACATGGCTGGTGGAATGTTGGAATGGTGACCATATGACATGGTGAGGCATCGATTTGTTGAGAATCCGTATTTAATAACTAGCTTTTGCCTGCGGCTTCGCTTGGAGGTCATACTAGGTGTATTTTTGGTCTTGCACAACCAGCTACTGGGACCAAAAATACACCTAGTATAATTTGAATTCGTTCCTTGCAATCAACTGGTAATCGGATCATCCGGTTAGACTATAAGCCCACTTCAACGTTGAGAAAAAGCTGTTTTCTATACTTAGCGTTATACGGGTTTTATTCGCCAGTCCACGGCGCTAGTCGGACAAATTAATGCAAGGCCAGTGAAATCTCTGCACCACCCTGGGTAGACTGGTAGAGAATGCCTAAGGCATTAAGTCCGTCATTGTACATATGTGCATAAAGTTAAAATAAATAAATCCATTCATTTTGTTTATACCGTCACTATTTTATCAAACCAAAAATCATAATATATTTATAGTTACATTATGTTATTTTCGTCTAAAACTACAAAATTGCCTGCAGCTACTAACAAACCAACAAAATTCTAGTCACTAAACAAATAATGGCTACAATTTTGTTGTAAAAGTTATACAGTAGGTCAAAAACTAAATAAATAAATTGTTGTCACAGCATCCAAAGCATTTGTTCTGCTGCATTGTTATATTATGAACATTATTTTAAAATGTGAAGGTAAAGTGAAACTTTTTCATGAAAATTTTAAATAAACACTGTCACCGTTACAGTGACCAGGCGTTAGGCAACTTCGGATAAAGTGGCATATAAAAACTTGAATATGGTATGTTGTTATTTAAAGAGTAGTTTGAAAATGCGACGGGCCTGTTGGTCTAGTGTTCAGTGACCCTGACTGCTAAGCCAGAGATCGTGGGTTCGATTCCCACCCAGGACAAACTTTGTGTGATGAGCATAATTGTTGGTCTGTGTCTGGGTGTTATTTATCTATAATATGTATGTATTTAAAAATTATATAAGTATGTATATCAGTTGTCTGATTACCATAACACAAGCTCTGCTTAGCTTGGGATCAGATGGCCATGTGTAAGATGTCCCAGGATTTTTATTTATTATATTATTATAAAATGTTTGAATATGGGCAAGTACCAATATATTTTTTTCATTTTTTACGTGTTTTCTAAGGATCTACGGTGTCGAAGAAAAACTTAGAAAACCTCGAAAAGCACGTAACGTCGATGCTCCTATATTAACCTGGATTCAGTTACACTGAAAGCCGACTCTAATAGAGTTGGGGAAAGACTAGAGAGATGATGATGTAGACTTTTGAAGAACGTATGGAGCACTTTGGTGCGCTTTATACAGATTAGAGAGAACTGTCAACACCACTTTTTTTCAAGTTGCTTCCCTACTGTTTTACTGGCAACGTGAAAAAATATAGCTGATTTTCTAATGAAAATTTTCTTTTGTTAATTAAACAAAAATACGTAGATATTTTTGTTCAGCTAGAACGAAGGTGAAATCTTAATTATAAATTCTACAAACCATGAATATATATTAGGGGAAGATAGAGCATAATTAACGACCTTCTTGGACAATTAAACAAAGTCTTGAACGATGCTTAGCTACAGAAAATAAATAATGCGTAAACTAACCAAGAGAGTAATACACACATCAAAAGTGTCTAGGGATATTTTAATTAAACCTAAATAACTAAAATTCTATTAACTTTTTGTTAAGACACCTACACTTTAAAATAAACCTTGTTTAATTGCCTAGCTAATCTGATAATAAACTTTTAGATAAAGTTAAATTAAAAAAAAACTTAGAAGAAGAGTAAAAACTCAACCAAATTTCAATTTAACTTTATTTTTGAAATTTCAAAACCTAAACAACAAAACAATTTTTTTTTATAAAAATTGTTGAAAACTTAAAATTAATAATTCGTGGATCCACCTAAGACTCTCCTGACACATCTGGAGCGGTTCTGCATACTCAAAACAAGGGTGTCAATATCCTGTTGTGGAGTACTGTCCCAAATCCTGCTAAGATGCAAGAAAAGCTGGTTTTGATGCACAATATCGACAGGGAAATTCCTACGAGCTCTTCTCTGAAGCATATTCCAGGCATGCTCAATAGGATTTAAGTCAGGGAATTGTGCAGGCCGGTCTAAAGCTTGGATAACATGCTGTTGTAACCAACTTGTAACGATACGCGCCGTATGTGGACGGGCATTGTCGTGCATTAGCTGGAAATTTTGTCCCATTTGCTGTTTGTGGGGCAAGATTACATATTGCCTTGTATCCAAACGAGGTCCGTTCTACCGCCGAGACGAATTCCTGCCCAAACCATAATCGTGCCACCTTAATATGCATGAACTTGTTGTGGGTGCTGCAGTCGATTCCAACGTCCAGGTTTTCTCCAAACGCGTACTCTTCGCGAATCAGGATGAAATCCAAACCTAGATTCATCAGTGAAAAGCACAAGTGACCATTGAGAATGGTTCCAGTTTTCGTGTGCAATAGCCCATTGTAATCTTCTTCCTCGATTACCTCTCCTTAGTGCTGATACCCAAAATGGCCTACGAGCACGTAGATTGACTTCATGCAGTCACCTTCTCAAAGTTTGACCGCTTACCAGCAAACCATACTCTCTCTGTAGCCTTTGAACCAATTGCATCGCCGCTGCATTTAGTTGACTTCGTGTAGCATTTACTATGAATCAGTCCTGTACATGTGTTGTAATGCGTTGAGGTCCTCGGTGCCGTTCCACCACTTCCTCCGTGACACGATAACATGACCAAAGCCTGGATATAACGCTCTGACTGGTCTTCATGGCTTCAGAAACGGCAATTATGGGACAGTATTCCACAACGGGATATTGACACCCTTGTTTTGAGTATGCAGAACCGCTGCAGATGTGTCAGGAGAGTCTTAGGTGGATCCACGGAATATTAATTTTAAGTTTTCAAGAATTTTTATAAAAAAATTGTTGTTTTGTTTAAGTTTTGATGTTTCAAAAATAAAGTTAAGATTGAAATTTTGTTTGAGTTTTTCCTCTTCTTCTAAGTTTTTTTTAAATTTAACTTTATCTAAAAGTTTATTATCAGATTAAATAGTCTATTAAACAAGGTTTATTTTAATGTGTACATGTTTTAACAAAAAGTTAATAAAATTTTAGTAATTTAGGTTTAATTGAAATATCCCTAGACACTTTTGATGTGTGTATGTAGGATGTAGTATGTGTAAAGTAGTATTTGTCTGATTTATCGTGCCAATATTAAGATCAGCTTAACATTGTTAATTTTATTCTAAAATGTTCTAACCTTTTTTTAACCTAATCTAATAATGTATGAACCCAGCTGTTTCATGAAATGATCGAACACTGGTTAAATTCTTTTATGATCTACCCCACTACCTTTCATAAATACGAAGTACCTCAGAGATTTTTTCCTATTTTTCCGCGGATTATCCGCGCTCCCCACAAAGCATGCTCACACCATAATCGTATATAATTTTTCCGCATGGGCGCGCAGTGTAGCCACACGATCGATAGTTCCCACGACATCCGCTCGCTATAATGAGTATGATGACGTCATTATAATAATTAAGGCTTTACTTGTGTATGTAACGCGAATTTATACACAAACTCCAACGCCTCTTTCTAATGGGGTAGGCAGAAACATCAATACGAGTTATCACGGTTAAGATAGCAATATACGACCTAATCTTTGAGTTCCTACTCTTCGTTCTTAGTTCCTGGGTATAATTCCAAGGTCAAACAAGGGTGGATCTATGGAGGAGTGTCTCATGAGCATCAGGGGGCCTAGAACCCCGAGTAAGTAAAGTTTAATCACTGATATTTATTTATCAAATTGGGGTCCGTATTTGGCTGGACTTTTACCATGAGACCTTCCATTGACTTAAAGGCTTGGGCTCGATTATAACCCTCCACAAATAAATCACATTTAACAAGTCTGGCTCAGACAAATGGCTAAGCCTGCTGGTTAGCTGGCTGGCTGACTGACTGGCTGATCGTTGATATATCAACGCACATCCTAAACTGCTGGTCCTAGAAACATGAAACTTCGACGGTGGTCTTTGTGAAGAGTAGTCGACCCCTAAGGGGGTAAAATTGTTGGAAGGGGCCCAACAGGGCCACACCTGCCGGGGTTGCGGAATGTTTATATTAGTTACCGTGACCCTGGAACATAAAGGGCAATCGAAGGAACATGAGTGGGTTTTAGTCAGTAAAAGTCTGACACGCAAAATTGTGATTGGAAGTTCGACATTCACGCGGGCGAAGCTGTGGGCGAAAGTTAATATATATATATATATATATCGCCTTATGTGTTCATTTAAAATAGAATTTTAAACAACAAAGTACAAGAATATTGTCTTAAATTGTAAACTTCGTGTAACATTTGATTAAATTTTTAATCAAATCGGTTTTGTTGCCAAGGAATATAAAGTTTTGTTGGTATCTTGGTAGGAATAGGTGTATTATTTAGTACTGCGTATATTCTACGTTTTATGTTTATTATACTTAGAGTAAAAGTAAAAAATTGCGGCGCGCGTTTAAACAAATGACGACAAGGGTAGCATAGGCATATTTTATGCAAACGTGAACGTATGTTTCTAATTTTTAATAATAAAACCGTTCAAAATCTCATCTCAGTCGTGATAGCCCGGTGGTCAAGGCGACCGCTTCTCATATAAGATAGGCTGTGGGTTGGAATCAGGGCAAGTACCGATGTGACTTTATCAATTCATTTGTACTTTCTAAAGTTTATCTTGGACATCACGAAAATCTTGTGTCTCGGAAAACACGTAAAGCCGTTGGTCCCAGTTGTCATTCAGAGAACTTTTACAGTCATTACGGGTAGTCAGAAGCCAGAAAGTGTAACCAGTCTTACCAAGTATCGTGTCGCCCAGTAACTGGGTTGTGGAGGTCTGATAAGTAGTCGCTGCACGTAAAACACTGGTATCCAGCTGAATCAGTTTAGGTTGGAAGCCGGAATTGGGAAAAGGCCAGGGAGATGATGAAATAATACTACTCAGAGCTCTTTGTAAATGAACTCGTCAAGTTAAGAAGAAGTACTACCACTATGGTATGTATGTATTCCAGTTTGATAGGTGCCGTTGTAATTGAGACGTATTACTTAAACTAAATAATCTTTGTCTCTGGGAAGGCAATGTATCTGCTATGTATCGGCAATGCAGATTTGTGTGACTATTTAATGGTGCGACTTTACTAACGTAATATGAGCCCTATTATAATAAATCAAGAGTATAGTTTGTATTATTGTTAGTAACGCAAATATTTTGCCAAATATAACAAGTGAAGTCGCACCATAAGATAAGGCGGGCCGACAGCTTCTTAGGCGTCCAATGATATCGAAAAACAACAAAAAATGGTCTTTTAAGCCTTTGAGCACACTTGATCGAGACACAATAGAAAGACAACCACAGCGCGACAGCCGGCTGTCGCTTGGTCGTTGAAAGTTTTATAGATCGACACGGATTAGAATTTAAACGTTTCTAAAAGTTTTGAATTACCAGTCAGGGAGTTAAATGCATAAATAAACCATTTTACCCAGATATCTAAACGGGCATTCCCAAAAACCCTATCTGTTGTCGTTCCCAGAATATAAAATGTTGTTACACAAATATTTTGAATAGTGAAACTATGCAAAACTACGTAACATTTCGTAGTTTCCCGTCCCGAAGTCCGGTTTCCATCCACGAGTTGAAAATTCTGGGAAATTCGTTCGCCGTAGAAAGTTAAATAAAAGGTTTATAAACTGGCGTTTTCATAATGATTGTAACTTCTGAAAACATTTTGATGTTTACTAAAGTTTTTAGTGTTTGTTTCGGAACTATGATTTCCATTGGAATGAAAACTTGAACTAATCGCGGAAAAGAGGTGGAAGGCGCTTGCCATAAATGTTTTTAAATTGTTATGTGTTTTTATTACAAATAGTGCGCTATTGCCAGTTCTATAATGATTTTTTGAACGATGATAATCCTGATTGTATTTCCACAAAGAACAATGAGCGGTTTCGTCCCAAGTGCTGTAACATTTTCCTACCTATATCGTTTGAAAGATCTCAATCAGTGTTAAGTTTTTTTGTATGGGCGTAACTCTGTATCTCGTGCAGGGAACATGTTATAGTGGTTTAATTAATTTGATAAAAATATTGAATAAAACTTAATTAATTAGTATTTCAATGACAAAAGGTCTAAAACAAGTGGAAAAAACCGCACTGTCGACCGCGCGCCTACTCTAACCCAACACCCCCTCTCCCACCGTGTACCACACGCTGCCATATTGTATGTGCAGGAGCAGCGAACAATATTTTATGAGACAGCGCTATACGTTAGAAAGAGATGATTGCCGGTGCCCGTTTCTAAGTTATTTATCTAGCGCTATATGCACAGTCAGTTTTTTGTAGCTGTGCTGTATTTTCGTGTGTTGTTACTCTGCTGTTTTTTTATTGACGACTTTTATTATTAGAGGACTTCTGTTGTTTCTACATTTGCAACTACATCAGCCAAGCATATTGTTACCCGCGACCTTTTTGGATGATATTATCATAGATAATAACCACTATTAAAAGTACCAGTAAACAATTTGCATATTATGTTATGCTATATGCTGTTATGTTATGCCATACTCTTACATAAGGGTATTATTTCTTTGTTATTTATGTATTTGTACATTATCAACTGTGCGTTTATTAATAACTGTCAATATATAACTATTACTGCCTGTGATTACTGTACAATTATTATAAATGTAATAATTACGTTTACATGTAACAAAAACCTTTTTTCACTTGAATCCCAATAACTTTTGACCTGCATGCAATTACTATACAAACTTGGTATATTAATCATAAAAAAGCTTAAATGATTATGTTTATACTAGTCGCAACTTGTTACAAGGGTTGGGACGCATCTCATACAATAATGCCCATTGTCCTTTTCCGCTTGCTTGAACTAAGATCTTTAGTGCCTGCTCCGTTCCTGTAAATCATAGTCTGATGTTATTTAGTTTTTTACCTTCCTCGAGAGTGAGGCTACAGTACCAAAAATGATCTTGTCACATCAGTCCCGGTTCGGAGCTTTTGCGCGTTTGAATGTGGTAAGATAAAAAATATTGTGTCTCAGACAGTTCATAAAACTTTTCAGTTTTGTAGTATAGATTAAGTTTTTTATGGAACTGTGTTTTTTGTTTTCTCAAACCTTCGAACACACGTGATTCAAGACTCAATAGAAAGACAATAGCAGCACGATAGCCGGCTGTCGCTTCGTCATCGTAAGGTTAATACATTAGATAGGCAATATTCTCATGCCTGGGCTTAGGAGGGAGAGAATAATTTTACTAAATCTTTCCTTTGAATGTAACTTTTCAAAGGCCTTCAAGGGAAATACTACCTTCTTATAGTTACGAGAAAAATAAAATACCTACAAAATCCACTCAGAACTTAGGCTCAAATTACATCGTAGTGATAAAGAATATTAGGAACAGAAATACGCATTTAGTCCACATTGCATATGAACCACAAAACTCGATAGTCCGTCTCCCGCAAAATCCACACGGATCACGAATTCGACGCACAACAGCATTTGTACGTTAAACAATTACCATAAAGTTCATATTTCAATGCACTAGACGCGCTTGCTTTAGCGACAAAGTAAATTGAGCCTTATAAGTCGAGCCCTCGTCATACTTCATCTGAAATGGGACCTCGAGTCTCAGATCTTAGGTCTTGAAGAGCCATTGTTGTTTGTGCGATATTGAACGCTAAGGCTTCAATACTGCATTATTGAACGGTCATTTTTGATCTGTTGTGATCGGAGTGAGCGTTCAAGATTACTGGTTTTAGTATGGCTATTGGGCGGCCCGTTTATCGTTGCACTGTGATTTTTCAAATGCAGTTCTGTTTTTTTTATAGTTGTTGTGTTCTGTAAATGCGTTGTGTTGGTTTCTGGATTGTTTTCATATGTATTACTACAATTTTCTGTCGTTCGGAATTTGTTTTTTACAATCCTTCGGATTCCTTCCCGAAGGAAAGTTTGACGTCGTAACATCTCCTATAGATAGTTAATTTTTTTTAACTCTTTGACTGTAGGAAGCGCATATACATACGCGAGACATAATTCGTTTTCAATTGTTTTATTAATTACGACATACATAAGGTTAATTTCACAATCCACATCATAAAACTAGCACAAATAGAGACCAAATATCTTCCCTAAATAAAATAAGCGTCCTATTTTAAAGGCTTAATCCCTAGAGAGACCACAGAACACGCTCTATGTGTGGTTAGACGAAAAAATGCAAATTCTCGTACAAGTGGGCAGAAGTGGCCAGATATATCGATCGTAGCTCTCACTGGCCCACAGGTGTTGCCATACGCCTGGCATCTTACCAAACCTCCTTTGTTACAATTTTGGCGTTCCAATTTTAAATGCAGGTTTCTAAAATGGCGTCTCGTGTTTCCGTTGAGAAGTTCGAATGGAAATATGTTGAGGATTAGGTTTTCTTTTCTTTTCACTGTTTAGTTGCATTGCAACGAGTACGGTTAGCAGCAATAGTCTACCTATACTAATATTATAAAGAGGTAAAATTTGTAAGTTTGTAGGTTTGTAAGTTTGTATGTAGGTAATCTCTGAAACTAAAGATCCGATTTGAAATATTCTATCAGTGTTAGATAGCCCATTTATCGAGGAATGCTATAGGTTATATACCATCACGCTATGACCCATGGGAGCGGAGCAGTAACGAAAAATGCGGGTGAAACCGCAGGGGACAGCTAGTTGTATAATATTCAGTGAGTCGCACACTAAGTCATAGTCAGACCACATTAATAAAATGGGAGTCGTAAATCACAAATACTTCAAATATTTATCCCGTTAACATATCAAAAGTTTATGTTCACCGCTTTGCACACATGCACCATCAAAATATCATAAACAAAGTTGCATAAAAGACAAGATGTCCTGTGGTTTCAGTTAAGTTAGGTTAAACGCAAGTATATTTAAAAAAAAATTGTTAACCCTAGTTTTTTATAAAATATAAGTAGCATAAGTTACTCTTTATAACATCGTCTATTCCCTATTAACCCCGTCAAACTCGGTTCAGCCGTTTCAGAGATTACCAGGGACAAACAGACAGACCAACATTTTAGAATATTAATATGCAATCCCAAAATACTGCAATTTTAATATTACAAAGAGGCACTTTAATTTTATTTATTTGTATAGATGTATACTCTTGACATATCAAAAGCGCCGTTCACCGCTTTACATACATGGACCATCAAAAATGCATCAACAAACAAAGTTATGTACAAGATATTGCGTGCAAACGTCCACAGTAACTATTGACAAAAGATAGAGTATATTGGTATTATGTTTATTTACATCTATATTAATAATTTCGTCAAGGGGTACGGTAGACTCGATTGAAACATTACCTGAATAAAAAAACATAAAAAAATATCGATTTCAAGTCGACAACATATATCCGCAAAATTCGGATTACGGAGATTATTTCGTTTTATTAATTCATTAAATTTTGAGTAATGACACTGACGGACAAACCGCAGTCGACATTTTGAGTAGACAATATATTATCTCTCAAATACGTCTCACCAATCAACACGTTGTCGCGTCAAAAAAGTACATTATTCCGACCATACCTATATGTGTACCAGTAACTCATGACAAAAAAAAAGTAAAACAAATAATGATTTTTGGTATTGTTGTCATGTCATCTGTCAAGTGACATTACGTTTGTTTGTTTATATTTGTTATTTTCATGAAATCTTTAGTAAAAAGTGAAATAATGACTAAGAAACCACCGCGGTTACAATCCAGAAGCACTGTTTATAATGTGTACTGATAAATCTGTAAAGAAGAAGGTGTAGCTTACATGCAATTTTCGATTTTAGGCCGCGTGCTTAGCTTGCGTTGACTGGTTAGTATGAGTCGCTAAAGTTGATACTTTGTTTCATAATATCCATTTATATGAGTTTATCATATGTATATATATATTGCGTAACATATAACTTTGGCTTATTACAGGGGCGTGTACTAATACTATGCGACGAATTATTGCAGAAGGCCGATGAAGAAGGCAGTAGCCTTGGTGTCAGATTCACATGAGCCGCCTAAAGACGTTTGACTTGCCTTATGTGACGATCACTACCATAGTCAATGCGCTAAACGAACTGGGATACCAATCACAAAGCGAATAACCATTTCTTTCATTTTTGTTGTGTAAATAAAGTACTTATATTATAGATTGGGTTTATCTTAATTTATTTTATACTAGCTTTTGCCCGCGACTTCATTTCCGTTCCCGGGGGATTTCCGGGACGAAAACTACCCTATGTCCTTTCTTGGGTCCCAGACTATATGATGTACCGAATCTTATTAAATCGTCTCATCGGCTCACAGAAAAATACAACTAATCAAACATCACTGTTGAATAAACTGCACAAATTATCACCTATGTCTTATTCTGATTAATAATAACTAATAAGACATAGGCGATAATTCTGTAATATTCTGTAAAGTTTGATCAAAATCCGTTCAGTAGTTAATGCGTGAAAGACTAACAAACAAAAATACATACAAATATTTCCTCTTTATAATATTATTAAAAGAACATAGGCCCGATTTAATTGCCAGAATTTTTAAACTATAACATATTTTTGGAATACCAAGTGCGTGGTTTTACACCATTGAATTTCAGAAACGTGGGCTTCCACATGCTCATATGCTTATTATTCTAAGAAATGAAGATAAACCAAGGTCATCAGAAGATTATGATAAATTTGTGTGTGCAGAAATACCTGATCCAGATAAAGACCAGGAATTATTCCAGACTGTGTCAAAAATATGATCCATTGGCTATGTGGATATATGAATTCACCCTGCATAAAAAATGATTGAACTGCCTCTAAATGTTCTAAAAACTATCCAAAGACATTTTGCGGAGAAACTAGAGATGGTACCCAAAATGGAGGTTATGCTATAATAAGAAGAAGAGACGACGGAAGAACAATAAAAAAGAAGGATTTCGAGTGTGATAACAGATGGGTGGTGCCTTACAATCCATATTTATGTAAAAAATTTGATGCTCACATAAATGTGGAAATTTGTTCAAGTGTCAAAAGTGTGAAATATATAAATAAATATTATTTATAAAGGTCATGACCGAGCAAAGATACAAATCACAGTAGCGCCACAGGAGTCCAGTGATCAATCGAAATCAAGCAATGAAATGAAACACCATGATGAAATTAAGACTTATATTGATACCAGGTATGTTTCGGTTCCTGAAGCAGTTTGGCGAATATTTGAATTTTCAATGCACAAAATGAGTCACACAATTATACAGTTAGGTGTTCATTTGGAATACCAACAAACTGTCGTATTTACAGATCTGAATGTTCATGAAGCAGCAGCTAGATCAGCAGAAAAATCAACATTATTAGCATTTTTTGAACTAAACAGAACCAAAGAAAGTGCTCGACAACATCTTTACACTGAAATTCCGACACATTTCAGATTTATCCATGGACAGTGGCAACCACGAATATCTCAGTCAGTGGCAGATAAAGTAATTGCAAGAATGTATAATTATTCCTTTTCTGACCGGGAACGATATTATCTCCGGCTATTACTTTTTCACGTCAAAGGGCCGACTTGCTTCAGAGATGTTAGAACTTATGAAAATATTATTTACAACTCATTTCGAGAAGCTGCTCAAGCAAGGGGGCTCCTTTTTGACGATCAAGAATGGGAAAGATGTTTGGATGAAGCAATCGGTTTTAAACTTCCTCGGCAATTACGACAGCTGTTTGCGTTAATTTGCGTATTTTGTGAAGTAACTGATCCTAACGCTCTTTGGGAAAAGTTTGCATCACATTTTATCGAAGACTTTACAAGATCACGCCCTGAAATATTATCCAAACAGCTGGCTTTACAAGAAATTGATGAAGCATTAAAACTCCACGGAAAGAGTCTGACAGATTTCGGTCTTCCAGAGCCCGATATTAGTGAAAATGATGCTTTCTTATCTGATTCCGTTTATGACTGTGAACATGAAAAAGCAAATGGCTATGAAAAATACCACAAATTGAACTCCGAACAAAAATATGTGGTCGATACAATACTAAACGCTGTAAATAATCCCACAGAGAAAAAGCTGTTTTACCTTGACGGCCCAGGAGGAACTGGAAAAACTTTTATATTTACCACTATTTTACATATTTTAAGATCTGAAAACAAAATATGCCTGCCCATAGCGTTTTCTGGTATTGCAGCAACTCTGTTAGATGGTGGTACAACAGCACACTCGCGATTTAAAATTCCAATTAATTCAGATGTAGATTCTACGTCTCATATGTCGTTAGGCTCACCAGCCGCTAAGTTATTGAAGGAAACTCATTTAATCATTTGGGATGAAGCACCCATGACTAAAGGTCATGATATTGTTGTAGTTGATCGACTCCTTCAAGATATAATGAAAAATAAATTACCTTTTGGAGGCAAAACTTTATTATTCGCAGGAGATTTTCGTCAGATTTTACCAGTTGTAGTAATGGGTCACGAAATGATATTATAAATGCTTCAATTAAGCACTTTTCAATGTGGCCAAACTTTACTCAACTGAGATGAGAGATGAGAACTCACGATGATTTAGAGTTTGCTAAATGGGTATTAACGGTAGGCGATGGATCAGCTAATGAAGATGGTGACGACCATATTGAACTGCCTCTGCGATGCATTGTAGATAAATCAATTGAAGACCATATTTTTGGTGTTTCCCTTAACATAAAATCATAATGTTTATGTTAGTTGATTTAAAATAAAAATTATTTATGTAAAACTATTGCAGTTTTTATTTACTATATTTATTAAACACAATGACCAAAGCTATACGAATCTATGCCTTGCTTGCCTTTAATATTCCTTAAGAACTAATAACTACAGAAATATCTCCCTACATTTTGTATCTAGAGGTGTAGTATTATGAGTCACATTTCACCCGAGCGAAGCCGGGTTTTCATCTAGTAAATATGTATTTTCATTGCCGTTCAGTGCACGTGCACTCGATTTATGTTATTTACATGTTCTTCATAGTTATTTTATGGAGAGCCGTAAATATTGGTTCGGAGAAAGCTTTTAATGTGACGATATTTGTTATTTTACATTGTGTTGATGGAAGAAAAACATTTTTGAGTAGCGGCAATAATGGTAGACCGAAGGAACAAGGGTGGGTTTTAGTCAGTAAAAGTCTGACAGTTTCTCCTGCCTTCCCAGGGTGGAAGAAAAAATTTGATTGATGTTCCTTCAAAAATGGTAGGTTGATGATGAGATGGTGGTGGTTGGTGCTGATCTAGCCTTAGTGACGTCCTTATGGTTATTTTTTGAGTAATAAACTGTCGAATGTTCTGCGAAGTTTTCACTTTCCAATTTTAATTTTAGTTGAATTTTATTTTAATTAAAAAAAAAAATTCAACATCCCAGCACACAGACTATAAGCTAGTCCTTCGAACTGGATTGAGTTTGTTTTTCCCCATTAAATTGAAAGAGGCTCCTTTAAGCTTCTGCTGTCCGGCCGTCTTTTTGACAATAGCCTGTCTCTCATTAACTATATTAACCTTTCAACGACCAAGTGACAGCCGGCTGTCGCGCTGCTATTGTCTTTCTATTGTGTCTCGGATCACGTGTGTTCGAAGGTTTGAGTAAAGAAACTGTTTATACAAAATGTAAGTACGAAACCCATAGTGTGCAAGTAAAAATAAAAAACTAAAGTGTCTGTAAAAAAAAAACTGCACACTATGTGTTGGAAAGATTTTTTAAGAAAACATCGCGCAATTCTTAATCTGCTTGAGCAAGCATGGTGATCAATGCTCATGTCTTCATTGTATAAGAAAAAGCATTTACCAATTACCATGCAGTCGGATAATAATAGTAGGCCACTGTAACAATAAAAACATATTATATCAAGAGAAGAATAAGCTTTAAACTTTTGGAATGTAAGTTCTTGTAACAAATATGTGGCCAAAATTCCGCGTAAATCGTTACCTGAAGCTTCAATATATAATTAAAAATAAATAAATAAAACCCCCTCCCGCCCCGCCCAGGACGGGAGAAGTCATTTGATGATTTCCCACTACCCAAAAAAAAAGCTTCAATATATACAACAAACTGCATCTCTAGATAGGTATGGTATGGCATTGTAGAATAGATGGTATTATAGAATAGAAAACGAGACGTCAAATTACTAAGCATAAACTGTCAATCCCATACATTCAACAATCTATTTCATTCTACCATCTATTCTACACTAGCTTCTGCCCGCGGCTTCGCTCGCGTTAGAAAGAGACAAAAAGTAGCCTATGTTACTCTCCATCCCTTCAACTATCTCCACTTAAAAAATCACGTCAATCCGTCACTCCGTTTTGCCGTGAAAGAAAGACAAACAGACAGACAAAAAGACAGACAGACAGACAGACAGACAGACTTTCCCATTTATAATATTAGTATGGATACCACTTGTATAGAGGTGCTGCAATATAAACTCCATCTACTATTTCTACAGTCAACATTCATTTGGACTTTGCAATCGAACGAGTATGGCTAACGAGCGTCGATAAAATCCGGTAGACATTACGAGGATTTGCATCGTGAACCCGTTTCATTGCTCGCTCGATCCCACTCCTTGTTTTTGTCAGCAATACTGAGCCATCAAATGTCACTGGATTTTGTATGCTCGTAAAAATCTCGGTCAATATTTCGGTGATTTTTATTTCGGGTTGTATATTTTTAAATGGAAAAACGATGAGTGCATTCTTGACCACTATTTTGTCGCACCTATCAAATTTATTTTTAAATATTGGGTCCGTTATCTGACTTATATATTTTTTTTTATGGAAAACGATCTGTCGGCCTACCTGATGTTAAGTGGTCACCACGGACTGATGAACATAAAAAGTATCAAACAATACCAAAGGCTTCGAAGTTACGTTGCCATCCCAGACACAAACATGTCATGACGTGCTTGCTCATCATTTCATCGGCACTTACACCTTTTAAACTGGAACACAGCAAAACTGGTAGAAGTACTTTTCTGGAGAGCTCTTTAACTAAAAAGTCTACAACTGCTGATGTATCTGTGAATTCTTACGAGCATGTTAAGTTTATGATATCCATATATCCACTTTATTTCTCAAAGATCTTAAAATTTACCGCTTCAGTTACTCAGTTTACCGAAAAAATACCACCCACCGTTAGTGGCCTGGAAAATTAATTCTTGCAATGTAGAGTAATTAAGTCCAATATGTTATCCAAGTCCCGAAGGTGCTACCCTTCTGTTCAACAGTTATCGGATACGTAATCCACAGGGCTCCTGTGGCCAGCCCAATCAGTCTTACAGTTTTCAACAGCGGATAACCCAGGGAAATGCTGCCCTCAGGGACTCTTTTCAACAAAATTTAATTCAATTTATTATGCAAAACGAAGTAATATATTTTTTTTAGTCCTCTAATGTCCGTAGCTGTCAGAGCCGGGAGTTTGAAGTTAATTGATGTGACTGAACAGTGTCGAGGCTGTTCGGGCATTTGCCGTCGACTCGAGATTCGCAAATAAATGTTTGTGAAGCAAACTTCTAACTGCGGCTAAATGGGGTATAACTAAAGTTCCGTCGTTCGATAAATTAATCAGGTTTTGAAGCCTAACCTTTCAACGACCAAGCGACAGCCGCGTGTGTTCGAAGGATTAATATACTTTGCGCCTTACTAATAAACGCTGCATAAAGTTATGACAGGTTTATACGTCAAAAAATGTATGGTTAGACACAACGATATTTTAAGTAAAAAAGGCGTATAGGTTACCCAAACGAAATTGTATCTTCAAAAACGGCACACTAACGCACACATACATTACACGTCAAAGTAGGATGACATGATTGAAGTAGTGCGAGTGAAAAAGAGATAAACGTCAAATGTCAACGCGATACTCAGTATCATGTTTGCCAATTGGCAAATTTTTAATGTGCCACATTTTGACTGCATATAACCTATCTACACTTTTTTACTTAAAATATCATTGGTTACACATGCTTTATTCATTGCATAACTTTACACAGTGATTATTAGTAAGGGATTTAAAGTGTAATTAAGATACTGTTAGCTGTGATCGTCTTGTAAACAACATCGTTTTATAACATGTTGTTTACCAAAGGTGTTGGCATTACTTTTAACATCTGTTTAGAGTTTACAATTACTAGCGATTTCTCGATAGATAATAAAGGTGACAAATCGGCGCACAAAATTTTTTGTGACAGGTTGTTGATAATTCATTCAATTTTCTTCTCTGTTACAACTCAACAACAGTTTTCGCATGTTTGACAATTTGTCACATACATTTTACGTTCGAGAAACCGAGAGTCAACCATTTTATATTTATTATAATTTCATACGCTTAGAATATTAATGATACATGAAGCGGTCTTCATGCTAGTCATACTATAATATGTTTCGGTCATAATATTAAAATAAATAACCTCCAAAGCTTTAAAGTAGCTAACCTAACCCTTAAACTGAATACTAAATATTTATGTATCTTGTCCATGTTTCTTTTATGTCTCTAAAGCCTGATGACAATAGATAAATACTTAGCTATAATAAGAATATCAGCATAAATTGCACTAATCACCCCGATTGCTCCAGGAGGCTATTTCGACCTTCAAATGGCGCATTTCTTGGATAAATATTATATATTATAATTTGAATATCGAAAACGGTTCCAACGATTATATTGTGAAATTTTGTATGCATTTTGTATGGTTACGGGGGCGAAAAAAGGATTATAATAGGTTTCATTTTTAAAAACGTCTAATAAAAACCGTCATCCAGGTACTATTCATTACAAGTCACGATGTTTTCCTTCACCGATTTTGTTTATGTAACGTCCAAAATAAAGTTGGGAAGTACATGTAAATTAAAAAAGGCACACAATCCCTTTTTTTATTTTGAATGGGAAATCATCAAATGACTTCTCTCGCCTTTAGTGTCAGACTTTTACTGGCTAAAACCCACCCTTGTTCCTTCGGTTGCCCCTTATGTTCCGGGGCCGCGGTAACTATTAGAACTATTCTGCAGCCCCGGACAACTTGCCCTTGTGCGGATTTTAAGTACATATATAGTTATTAAAACAAACAAAAATATATTAGTTAAACATCACGCCGTTGTCCCTAGGGTTGACAGTGCCACTCTACAGTTGACTTACAGTAAAAAAACCCGATTACTGGAAAAGCTTGACAATTTGATTTCCGTTCATTTGTCATTCTGATAGGTCATATCGTCTGCAAACGACATGGAGATATTTTCAAGGAAGCATAGGAAATGAATAGGACACCAGAAGGGCTAATTTCCGCTAGACATTTATTTGTTCGTTGTGCGACTAATAGTCGTAGGATATGTGCTAGTAGATCAAATATATAAGCCATTTTGAACTACACTTTTTTAAGGTATAATAAAATTTGCCACTATATAATTTAAAAGGAAATGAGACTTGATAAGATACTCTTAGCTATTACATAAAAGTATCATGTTAGTCGACTTTTATCACCTCCTGACGTGGGTTCAGCCACGTCTTTGTTTACTGTTCCACTCCTGTGGATTGCAGCGTAATGTTATGTAGCCTACATTATACGTCATAAATGTAGCTGGTTTATATACCTATAAGGAGTTTTTTCAATTTAACCATTCCTAAGATTAATGCAGTTAAACAAAAAAAAACTTTACTATACAAAAATATAGACTCGTGAAAAGTTTATAATATTTTATGTTTCATCTTCTAAAGGGTTTATTATTCTTAAATTTTTCATTGTTTTTTTTTTGGTGAGTGGGAAATCATCCAATGACTGCTCCCGTCCTGGGTGCGGCGGGAGGGCGTGTCAAGACTCTTACTAACTAAAACCCACTCATGTTCCTTCGATTGCCCTTTATGTTCCAGGGTCACGGTATCGGGATATTACATCATTTTTGAAGAAATGCCGAAACAAATTCAGGGATTATTAACTATACTTCAAAAGAGGCGTTGAAGTATAGTAAATATTTTCTGAAATAATCTAGACTCTTACCAAAACTGTTCTAGAGTAAAATTTTAAACGACCATATGTTTCAACTTGGGACCAATTTTTGTGCAAGTTAATGTAGTGAAAAATGTGCCAACGTAGCTGCGACGTGGCGGCAAGTAATCTGTCATACTTGCGCAAGAGGAAAGCTTCAAATTGATATTATGTTACAAATCCCCTACTCTACTCTACTACTCTTTAAGGCGTGGTACGGCTTACTGGTATGGTTTACTTTGATCAAAGAACCTGATGTATACCCAATTTAAAATTCTTTCAAATATAGCGGCCACGGCGCGGCGCACGGCAAAAAGTACAGAAATTAAAATGTAAAACGATTTATCGACAGAAATATGGAAAAGCCATCGCTTTTATAACATGATGCGCAGGACCGATGCATATTGAAATCTTTGGAGGAGGCCTTTGTCCAGCAGTAGACGTCTATCGGGTGATGATGATGATGATGACATGAAATTGGAAATACAATCAAGAGTCGCCAGTTCCTAGAAGTGCACCCTTTCCTTTGCATTCGTAAGTTGGATTGACCCTAATTTTTCCCGTTTGTTGTCTGAAAACATTTCATTGCGTTGATTGGGTGTATCTGCACTGGCCTTTCAAATGCAAAAAAAAAACAAACCAATAGTCTTCAGCTTATTATATCGTTATTTATAAATTAAATTAAAAAATATATTGGTAAGAAAAACTACTCTGTATTGCATAATTCAATAACAATTAGAAGTAACCAAGTTACTAAAGATATCTATCGCAATCTGATAAAGATTTTACCCTTTCAGATTTATAGTAATGACTACCCTCCCAATTGTGTTCAGAAGGATGCCTTTTAAAGTTCATAACTCTTTTATCTTTTTTGAAATCAGAGATCTAACTCAATATAATTTATTTTCAGTCTTGTCAGTAGTACCTACGGGGACGTTTTTAATTAACAATACTTTGAAGTCTTCGGAAGTACTTTGAAGTCTTCTATGTTTTGTTCCTTTTTTTTATTTGTTTATGATTTTTAAATTTTCTTCAGCTAAAGAGGAAAATATACAAGTCCGTGATTAGACCTGTCGTCCTGTATGGATCGAAATGGATGAATCCATCTTCTTCAAGGCCCAACTTGAAGAAGATGTATGAAAAAAGACTGCATGTAGCAGAAATGAGAATGTTGAGATGGATATCGGAGGACGACAATCGTGAATGACTCTAAACTAATACTTGATTGAGTCCGAAATCGCACTCCGCCTTGACAAAGCGTGGTAGTCAATGCTTGTGCCTCTTTATGAAAAGAGGTCTGCTCTATAGTGGGATAGTAATAAACCGGTACTTTAATCGTCTGTCCTATAGCTTGATATACCATCCTGATATACATAACTTAACATTTAGTATGTAAAACAACATTTTGAACATAATTTACAGTACTACAATTTAAATGAAATTGCCTAAGCACCATGACCCTAAACTAACCTTTTAACCCATAAAAATCAGCAAATCGAAAATATCTCGAACAAAACTAAGTACAGTATAAGTAATTATTTATGAGTATGTTTATTTTATTTGTTTCAATTTATTTTTTGTCATTTTATACTCACACTTATAGTGCATCTACCTCACAATTTCTCTGCACCACCTGAAAGTAGACTGGCAGAGAATGCCTACGGCATTAAGTCCGCCTGTACACTACGTACTAAGTATTAAATAAATAAATAAATAAATAAAACTGAACTTTACATTACAATACTTTGATATCATATACAATATTATTTTCCCCACAAGTCGTATCAATTCTGTGGGTGCCAACCCTTTTACGCTACTGTGAACACGGAAGGGATGACTTGTAACCTCTTTTCATGTGAAATCACTGTAAATGTTTGCTTGTACTGAATAAAAAGGATCCAGCTGAAAGATGATGTCAGAATTTGTTCTGCAATCATTGTCTAGGTCAGGGGATCCTGATGTTTTTATACGGTGGCTCGTTTTGCAGGGTGGCATTTTTTCGCGACGTTTTTGTAAAAAGGTTTTGTGTGTAGGTCTCCGGCCTACCATGACTACTACCATCTTAAAACAAGAATAGTTCCACCGAGGGAATGATATGGCGCTAGACGACTTGTATAGCTCCGTCTCTTTCCCTCAGCAGAATTACTTTAACAACTTTAAGATGTCATGGTAGACCCTCTGGTCGCCTCGAGCACACCGCCTCAGGTGTAGATATCTTATTGTGAATCTCAGAACATGTTAGGCAAAGTTCCAAGTTCGATACCTAAATACGCGTAGCAAGTAGACCGCCTAGAAAGCTCATAACATATTTAGCTTCACCTCTCCACCAAACAGGGGAAGTCGGTAATTTATGTATAACAAGTTTACTGTAGATCAACTGCACACAAGAAATCAGTGTTGGACATTGCAATATATGGTAACAAACTTGGCCACATTATAGGTTGCGTTAGGAATCGATCTAAAATTCCCATTATAGAAAACGAACATTATGGAGGGTAATATTTTTCGAGCGTATGTATGTCTCATTTTTTGACACGCTCTACAGCTTAAACCGTTTCATTTTAAATTTCGATTTACGAGGTGTCATTGAATTCGTATTTGTTGTGGAAGTGACATGGGTATATAATAATTAAAAAAAAAAATAACAGAACGCAACTGCAATTTTGGAAGTTCATGGCAATAACATAAAACCGAAATTAAGCCACCAACTTCCGAAATTGGAGTTAGCTTTTTTTTTATTTAACTATTGTATTCTATAGCAAGTTGTAAGTTTTTTCAAAAAATTGCCATACATTTAAATTCCTCTTCAGCTGAGCGCCATATTTGCTAGTTTGACGTACAAAAGCGCTACATATTTCACAATTGAAACGTCTTGTAAGAATTCCTCGCATATCGTTGAGCGCGTCATTGCCAACCATTTTATTTGAACCGGCTCAGATTTTGACCTAGTTCTTTAATAATGTGTATGTATATTTTTTACATATGATTTCTAAAATAATGTCGTTTGATTGAAACGCTATGTCAAAATGTTAAAGTTATATTAAAAAAAAAATTAAAAGCCCGACGAATATTGTCAGTAACTCGAAAATGAGCATCTTAATTTTACACGAAATTTTGTTTCCGAAATTAAGGCTGAATACGTTGGATAGAACAAGGTCTGTTTGGATGAAAAAAGTAAAAGTAAAGAACCTAATGTACCTATATTTATATTACTTCCATGGTTGTGATAATAGTAGTGCAATATCAATATCTTCAAGCACAGACATAATTATGTTGTTCTTGTATCAACAATAATTAGTAATATGCTCCAGACCGAATTCCGGTCACGTTGGCTTATGTTAATGGAGATTAGTCAAGGACGGAGATAAGTAGGGCATAGATAATATTATAGTGCACAAATGTGTGTGCATACACAGCAGAATGCCTAAGGCATTAAGTCCGCCATTGTACATATTATGTGCATAAAGTTTAAATAAATAAATAAATTCCCTCTTACCTCACTTTTATAGACCAACTAGCTATCCCCCGCGGTTTCACCCGCGTTATGTTGTTAGGTTTTAGGTTACTGCTCTGCTCCCGTAGATCATATCATTATGTAATGTAGCCTACGTCTTATTCTGATGTATAAGCTATGTTTCTATAAAGTGTTATCAAAATTGGTTCAGTAGTTTTTGCGTGAAAGAGTAACAAACATAAATAGATACAAAACTTTCCTCTTTATAATATTAAGTAGAGATAGGGGATGATAATAGGACTGGGAAAAGATCATCTAAGAATTTTCTAATTAAAACACCTGGGCTCTGTTTAAATAAAGCTGACAAATAGATCTTTTGTGGAATTGTTGCGCGAAATATAAAGGTAATTTTTTTACATATTTGCTACTGTAGTAGACAATTTCTTACATCTACAAAATATGATTTCGTGAGAGAATGTATAATTTAATAGGTGAGACATGTTAATACGCTATGTCCATTTCTGTTTAAAATAATAGGTTTGATTGGTTTTTCAGGGTAAATGTTATACTTTTCACCTGCACTAAAAATTACAATAAACTAATTTAGAGCAGTAACTCTTTGACATGTTGTCGGATCTTTATTAAACAAGGACCAGGACCTCATGCTTACCAGAAGCTTGCTACCACCGGGACAGTCAGTAGCAGTCTTCTATTACAGTTTCCAACGACGTACTCCGAACCTCGTCCGATTGGGGAACACTCTTTGATCCGCCATAATAGCTATGTGACATTAAATTGAACTCAGACAGATATAAAGTACGACCCAGTTCTATTGTCTTGCGTTTGAATAGAGTTAGATATTGCCTGACAGCGAGTCAAGGAGGATCTATGTAGGTAGATTGGCTTCGTGTAAAGTGAGCTTAGATGTATTAGAAAGTAGACGTACAGAGTAGTAGTTGTGTCAAAGCGAGCCATTCTATAACAGCTAAATTTAATTACGCCAAATAAATTGATCATGTTATTTGATTTATCATTGCTGCCAGTCATGGCTGTTATATGTATATTCGAAGATGATACTTAGAATACCCATAAAAATGAGAAACATTATGACGTCCGATACAACGTTTTGAGTAGAAGAATTTCCAATTACAGACGTAAAAATAACCAAATGTTACATCCACAATTGAACTGTGATTATCAATACAACAAATTATTCTCCGTATTCTCTTACTTCATTAACAAACAAGACGCGAACCGACTATTTTTAGCCAAACTCAAGTCTAAATTAACGGCCCTCGTAAGAAATTAGCTCCAAACCCCGAAATCGCAAAATTAAACGTCTTTATTCTTTACATCGAAACCGTTCCCCAATTTTTATGGATCCGCAGAACTTGATTAAAACTCCAGTAATTAAGTGAGTCGTTAAAAACAGGTTGTTTTTGAGTAAGGGGGCGAGGGGGCGCGGGGCGCGATGACGGCGTACTATCCTCGCCATTGTATCGGTAATCGCTCTTTTGTTTTAAGCCCACAGTTTTCACGCCCGCTGGGATTTGACGAGGCGTCTAAAACTTCACAATTAACCCTTTACAAGCTTTGTCTTCTGTCCGGTGAAAAATGAAACCGCCTATCTATAAGTCAAGTATATTATTATTTTGTTCGGCGTTAAAAAAGTTCGAATTTTTCACTCCAAAGTCCAACTTGAATTTATTTCCCTATTTTTCACCTCTGCTAAAACACGTGACCGCCAAATTTAATTATCGATAGAAAGGTTTAATAATTAATTGAATAATTCCAACAAATGGCCACGGTTTTCGATGTGATTTACCTGCTGCCATTTTAATTAAACTTGGAAGTTATTTTAATGGTGAAAATCAGTGTGTTCGTGTTAGTTAGGTAAATTAATTAATGTTCGCTCTTGATACTGCAGTTATTAATTTAAATTCCATTGTTCGTAGATTTTTTTATTGATGAGTCCTTCTTCCTTACCTTTTATAATAATTTTAAATTAGCATGTTATTGCCCTGTGGAGCAAAGTCTACTTTAAAATACTTTATCGATAAAAATGTCTTTAGATTTCGTAGCTCTTCTCTTCCCAATTTTTACATTCCCGCCAACTGACCGTCTCTTGTCAATTCTAGTGTCGGTTTCGTCCTCGTTATGTCAGATTTTTGATTACTGCCCCGCGCCCGTGGGTTACAACCTTGTGATATTTTGTTCTATACGGTTGCTATTGTGGTTGCTATATGACCAATACAATATTGTATGGACTTTAAAAGAGACTTTGAACTCTGAGTTTGTTTCGGTTGTTTCTTCTCAGAGTAGTCCAGCTAGGAAACACCGGCCCCATCGTTCGATTAAAAAAAAGAAAAAAAATGACGTGTAAAAGTGTAATTTATTACCTATTTACAAAAATAAAAATCATTTTAATCATTTTTAATCATCATTTTAATCATTTATTTTATACTGTAAAGTTTCAACAACATTCGTTTCAAATTAAATAATACTTTTTGCTTAATTGAGCAACAAGCGTCTATCCAAGAGTAGAATTATTAATTTCGCTACAAAAATAACCAGAATTATGTGTAAAAATAAACATTTTAAAATAAAAATCCATTCATAAAAGCGATATTCGTGACGCTGAATACCTAAAATAAGTGGCATCATCATGAGAATATTCTGTCGAGTCACATTTGTATTCATCGCACGTCCCGTAGACCCTAATGTTGTAACAAAAGATAAAATAATGTTCCGTATATACTCGTAATATAATATGGCGCGAATATGATTGACTCAAAATAATTTTGCTTTTCGTCACATTATTAACGTGATCAGTAATTATGTACCGACCCGACAAGAGAGTTAGGTATATACCTTCTCTCAAATCCATTTCTTTCCACATTAAAAATTCATCATAATCGGTTTTTGCTTTAGCCGTAAACGAAAGACTGAGAGACAGAAATACAGGGTCATATATGTATAAATATGGTCCTATTCCTCCGAGTTCCCGAAATTCTATAATTGTTACTAAATTTTTCTACATCGCAGACGTCAAAAGCAGTGAATCAATATTATTTTATGTAAGAAAACGTATATGATATGTGATATCTATGCAAGTACCTACGTAAATATAATTATTTAGTGTTTCTTATTTTTTTAAAATAACCTTGTCCCATTTAGGATATTTTTAGATCCATAATCATTTCCTGTAGCATAACATATGTAGTAAATATATGTAGTAAAACATATATAAATATAAGAAATGTGTAGGATATTGTAATAATAAGATACTATACAAATATAGTCTTACGAAACATAATTACAGGCGAAAAAAGATCGTCTCCATGCCTCATGACCTCTTATGACAAGAGCAATCTTAATAATAAAGACTTACACAACAAAAACCTGAATAGCTTGACTGCCCATAAGGAAACAGATATTGTTCGGCATTAGATGTTCATGATGGCAGACAAATCGACAGGGTGTGGCTGGGAGCTATAACTTTTTATTACTCTTATTGCCTGATAAAGGAATTAGGGATCAATTTGTAAATATTTATTTTAGGTTGTGAGTTAGGATATAATGTTCAATGTTGATTTCAGTTTTAGTTGAGCTAAATGATTTCTTGCGAAATAATGCTTGCACTGTCTGGACAGGTCCACTCAAAACTGTGTGCTCTCTGAGACGTCAAGAGAGTATCTCAGAATTATGTCCAATGATTTTTTTTTATTTAAATGGTAAGCTCCCAAATAAGGTTACATATAAATCTTGTAAAGATCTGTCTAGACAATGAAAATCCTCAATAATGATTAGTAGACATATAATTGTGTTTTGATTATTTTGTACTAAAGATACTTGGTATTTGAAATCTTGGTATCTGAGGCCAACTAGTCATAGACTTCAACTATGGAGACAGCCTGCGGTATACCTCTTCTGCCGGGGCTGCGGAATAGTTATAATAGTAACCGTGGCCCGGGAACATACAGGCAACCGAAGGAACATGAGTGGGTTTTAGTCAGTAAAAGTCTGACACGAGGGACGGGAGAAGTCATTTGATGATTTTCCATTCACCACGAAAAAAATTGTGTAGGTATCTCTTTGATGAATCGTACACTACACATACGGTGAAAAGAGTATCAGATGGTGAAACATATTTGCTGGTTGTGTTATTTAGTGTTTATTATTTGAAATAGGAACTGAGACAGTGAAAAATGTTTATTTTTAAAACAAGAAAACCAACTTTGAAAGCATACAAGAGAAAATAAATTTAATTTCGAAAGTCAGCGGCTTTGCAAAGCAACAAACAAAACTAAAGGCGCCGTTTTTAGGCGTCCAGTTTATTAAAAACGTTTTTGTTTTGTTTACAGTAGCTTTAAAATAACTTAGTACAAATAAAACGGCCAAGAGCGAGACTCTAGAGTTCTGTAGAAAATAGGGTATTACACTGTATAAGAGAAAAAATATAAAAATATATTATTGAGGTAGCTTATGCAAAAAGCAGCCGAACAGTGTTAGTTTTAGTTCATAAAACTAGAAAATATTTTTTTAAATTCAATTCAAAGTTTTCAGTTTTTTTTACCTGTTCTTGAACACACCGAAATACAGACCATAGACAGTGACAGCTGTCGACTGTCAACAGTGTCAACTAGACGTCACTATTTGTTTTATTTATAACCTCCTAATACGATCTTTATTATAAAAATATACTTTTTCATGGAAGTTATTGTGAAAGATATTTTCGATGGCTAATGCACATGTGTACTTATCAAAGTGATATTTATAACAACAGTACAAACGGTACAAACGGGTTTTTATGGTGTAATAGTTGGAATACTCTTCCCACAACTTTTAACTATGTTTTTCTTAAATTTGAATCAGTTAACACTAGAATTCACATTTATTCCGATGTTTTCACACTTGTGTTCTTGCATTCCGAAACGCACACCAACGGTAAGTCGAACAGTAACTAATTTTTGAGATAAAAACAATAAAAATTATGTAAAGTATCACAGCGCGTTTGTTTATTTACATGACGTAAGGACGTCATATCGCCAAAGCAAAACCACGCCCACGGCGTTTTCCGTTTTTGGAAATTTCCGCGCGAAATTTGAAAATACATTTTTTAAAAGCGTTTTTAGGGTACTTAGCGCTTAAATAAAAATTTAGGATTTTTTTTAGTGGTTTCTTAGTACTGTAGGAGTTATTTGAAATACTTAAAAAAAAGAGTGTAATACCCTATTGTTTGTATAGAAATACTGTTAGACGTTTTCAGATATTTTTATGATCAGATTTTATAATCCCGGGTCAACGGGAGGTCAACGGTCATAAATGGCGGTATCTTTTGATGGCTTTTTAAACTTTTATATTTTCACAGCACAAAAGGAAAGCAGAAGATATTATCATTCCTTTGAAGAGAGACGTATGAACTATAAATTATATACACCGTGTTAGGTAAGTAGAGGGACATGTTGAAGAAGGCTATTCAGTATTCGATTCTCATTGCAAATAAGTAAAAAAACCATATCTTATTGTTTACCAAATGTCTCATAAAACTAATAAATTGTTGACACGCGCGCTAGATTACGCATCGAACAGATCATACCTACTGTCATTGGTTAGTGACCCGATGCAACCGCGAGCGCTAGGGTGTCCTTTCTTTACGATTTTGTGATGTTTTATTTTTATTTACAATTGTGTTACTCGTATGTCAGCATAATATATATTTATTTATTTAAACTTCATGCAAAAATGTACATGGGCGGACTTAATGCCTTCGGCATCCTCTACCAGTCAACCCAGAGTAGATAATATTATATATTGCGTCCCTAAATATGTCCTGCGACTTACCTAACACGGCGTATATTTAAATCAAGTATCTCCTTTATACATCCTACCTTCTACAACAAATCTAATACTACCTAAAGCGTTAATAGCGAGTAATCAAATAGATCGAACACTTGCTTCACTGCTCCTTAATGGAACCAGTCCGGAATTCGCGGTGTGTCGGCAACTTGTTTACCATTCCGTATTGACGAGGCGGCAAGATTTCACTACAGTTTACACCCCTCGATTCCAGGGATTTTGTGTACTGTGCTGTAATTAATTTGCTCAGATTACAGTTTAAACGTTCATCGAATGTATTTGAATGTTTTGGAGTGAACTAGCGACCCGCCTCAGCTTCGCACGGGTGTAACAAATCTCCACTTTTTTTCTATTATAATGCATAAGAAGCTTTGTATGTATTATGCATAAGAAGCTTCCTATTGAATCACTCTATCTATTAAAAACACCGCATCAAAATCCGTTGCATAGTTTTAAAGACATAAACTACATAGGTACAGACTGCGGAAAACGACTTTGTTTTATACTACGTATTGATGTGGAAATGGTAGCAAATAATTTTAACATCATGCATTCCGCTCCGGTCGATGGAAAAAAAAACGAGCGCCATTCTCTTAGATTATTTAACTTTTTCCTTTTTTTGCACTAGCTCGATCGTCTCTTTAATGACTGTACGTCTTTATTCCATTAAGGACGATTTTCATCTACTTTTTATACCTAACATAAGTCTTATATTGCACATGGGTGACTCGGTGGTTGAGATATCCATTCTCATGTACGTCGTTGTGAGTTCGATTGAAGGGAACAACTAGATGTCAATGTGACTTTTTTAATTCTTATACTTATTAAAGTTTATCTGGGATATCTCAAACATAGCTTCGGAAAGCAAGTCGTTGATAAAATGATATTTATTTGTAAATGGGTTAAAAATAACACTTTTCCATGTCATTATTGTTTTGACAGTCAGACTCAGAAGCCAGAAAGCCGGACAATTAGTCTAACCAAGGTGCCTCGTGGTACTGGATATGGTTTCGTACTCACGGAACTATAAAACAAAATGTCTTACTATAGCGTTCTCTGTCATTCCTGTCTGTCTCTTTCTAAAGCTCACTCATATTTTACGCCGGGATAAGGCATTCGTAGTTTTATTTCTTTGCTCTAGGATTTCACTGAGCTGCCCCATTATGCTTCGGGTCAATGACTTCAAATAACCCTTGCTTATCGCATCTATAACAATAAATAAAATCAAAGTGTCTGGTTATTCGTACTGTTGAAATAACTGTTATTAGCAAATTAATATGAAAAAGTAAACGACGCTTCGATGTGGCAAGGAGTAATTTTTATTTTAACTTTGTCAAGAGAACACATGAACAAAAAACACTAACGTCTAAGTTACAGGCAAAATATAGTTTTATTTAAGCCCCGTGTTCATGGTAAACATTTGTTTAGCAACTGTTGATCAACTGATGTTGTCGCTCGCCGGGCGTCAACTCTGCAGTATGGCGTGATCAACACCGCAACACATGTGTTGCCCGTAACAGCAACTCGTCAACATGTTTATGCAACCATGTTGCTAAACAAAATGTTTACCATGAATACGGGGCTTTATACATACTAATATTGTAAACAGGAAAGTGTCACGGCAAAACAGAGCGACGAAATGACGTGGTTTTTTAGGTGGAGATAGTTAAAGGGATGGAGATAGTGATATAGGGTACCTACTTTTGTGTCTTTCTAACTTGAACTGAGCCCCAAGCAAAAGCTAGTTTTAAATAGTTTTAGATGCACGTTCAAAACTCCACATGTGGTATAAATACGAGAACAATATCGATCGTTCTTTGATCTAATGCAATTCCTATGCAAAGTTTTTAACTTTGGTTATTAATTCCATGTGATTTATTAAAATTCCTTTATCCTTTACTCCGAATTTACCCATTCAATTATGAATTATCCTTTTCAATAGCTTTATAAAACCAGAACAATATTTTATCCAGTTAAGCGAGTTCTCAGAAATGCTATTGAGGTGAAAAAACAATTCGAATTTAATTTCATTGTGAAAATTTTGGTCAATTGTGGTGTGATATTGTGATGACCCCGTGGTTAAGCGTCCTGCATTTTGGTGTTAATCAATATCTCATCTCTCCCTGGCCTTTTCCCAACTATGTTGGGGTCGGCTTCCAATCTAACCGGATTTAGCTGGATACCAGTGTTTTACGTGAAGCGACTGCCTATCAGACCTCCGCAACCCAGTAACTGGGCGACACGATGCCACTTGGTTAGACTGGTCGGACTTTCGGGCTTACCCGTAACGACTATCAAAGTTCTACGAATGACAACCGGGACCAACGGCTTTACGCGCTTTCCGAGGCACGGGATGTCATTGATGTCCAAGGTAAACTTTAGGAATTACATATGAATTGAAAAAGTCACATTGGTACTTGCCCGAATTCGAACCCAAACCTCTTAAAGGGGAGGCGGGCGCCTTATCCACTGGGCCATCACGACATTCAATATTGGTGTTAATCAATAGATCAATCTAAATATAAAATTGTAAACTGACTGATTCATCGACTGACTGTTGATATATCAACGCACAGCCAAAACCGCTGGTTCTAGAGACATGAAACTTGGAGTGTATGTTCTTTGTGTGGAGTGGTCATTCATTAAGACGATGTTTTGGAAATTCCAAAATAAATATCTTGGGACAACTCACACACGGCCATCTGATCCCAAGCTAAGTAGAGTTTGTGATATGGATAACTGATAAACATAGTTATATAATTTATAAATAAATACATCTTTAGTTCTCAATTCGTCTGTATGTGTCTGTGTTTTTTTGTATATTTGTTACGCGATATCTCCGTCAATTGTAAACGGATTTTGATGCTTTTTTTGTTTGATAAGTCATGATTCCATATTCCATTCCATTCCAATTTATATGGGACCATCTCTGGTCCCATATAAATTTTATGGCGATCGGTTCAGTGCTTCTCGAAAAATTCATTAAGAATAAAAAAAACGGCGAAATATACATTGACGATAATGTGCGTTACTTCAAGTTTCTATTTTTAATTAACTTTAAATGTTTAATTAATCTTATGAACGAACTTCGTTTTATAAGATTTTAAGTAGTTTAAAAATAAATAACTTTGAAAGATACTGTAATACACAGTCAGACATTGGGACTCGACACTAAAAAGTAAAAAATAAAAAACTTTTTTCAAAAAAGTAGTAACCGCCTTCAAAAACTAAAAAAACCTAAAATTTCGGAAGTCGGTTGTGTTGCCACCGACTTCACTGCACTGCACACAGTTTTTTTTTGAGAGTGTCTTGTAGGCAAATACCAGCCAGCCTAGTATCATTTTTACTTTTAAGCAGGGCATTTAATAATGTGGGGTGTAAATCCACTCTATTTTTAGTGGAATGTGGATAGGCGTAAGACAAACGCAATGCAATTAGTGGTCGGCCTATGTATCGGATACCGGTATGCATAAGTTTGCATTGTTTATCATAAATTGCGGTCCAAATTACGCCTGTTAAATTTTGGTACATTGTAGGCAGTTGTAGAATATATTTTGGTGCTTTAATTATTATTTAATTAATTGTATGTTTTGTGGTTATTAGTCTTATTCGTTTGTTTGTTTTGACAATATGTGCGAATTGTATACTTTGTTTAAATATTAGCACTATGTACTCGTATTATCATATTTATGGTGCACACGTGTTAGTAGGGTAAGTACCTATGTTAAATTACCTAGTAATAATGATAAATAATGAAAGCTATGTTTTTATTACGAATGGAACACAACTATTTCATGATTGGTTAAACATTTCATGAAATGATCAATTTCCTTCTAATAATAATACCAGCCTATAACTGTCCCACCGCTGGGCAAAGGCCTCTTCTCATACAGAGAAGGCACGAGCATTGATCACCACGCTTGCTCAAGACGGGTTGGCGATTTCGGACTTATATTAACTACAAGTCCAGGTTTCCTCACGATGTTTTCTTTCACCGATGTCTGTGATGTCTAAGATAAACTTTAGAAAGTACATATGAATTGAAAAAGTCACATTGGTACTTGCGCGGATTCGAACCCGGAACCTCTTGCATGAGAGGCGGGCGCCTTAACCACTAGGCCATCACGACATCCTATTGATATAAAAAAAAAATCGCTACTGAAACAAACCATTCAAACCTTCGAACACACGTGATTTGAGACACAGTGGAAACACAATAGAAGCCCGACAGCCGGCTGTCGGTTGATTGTTGAAAAGTTAAAATAATTCAGAGTATTTTTGACGACGTTGTTTAAATTTCCGACCTTAATTTGCGATGTGATTGTACTACCTCTATGTAACCCCTATGTACGATAATAACGTTATAAATTCGTTGAGTCCGATGCAAGTCCAATCCTAATAATATCTCGCCGTGATATAATTAGAAACAGATTAATGTTGTTTGAACTAATTGCAATCGATTTCAGCAATTTATATTCTTCACAATGTGTGTTTTGTGTTCTTTTGACATTATTTAGACTTGCCGTGTCATTCAGACGTTGGTACGCCTTGTTTCTATCAGATTTCATTCTTTAATCTATTTACTCTCTCTCTCTGTAGGACTAGTACAAGTGCGCTATTGTAAACGTATACGACTAGCTTTCACCCGTGGCTTCACCCGCGTGAATTCTTATACAAGGTGTATTTTTGGTCTTGCTCAACCCGCTAGGAGATGATTCTACCCATGGGGTGCATGGACAGAAAACCTCCTCGTGTGCCCGAGGGCTGGAGTTCGCTTATGGATACGTCCGGGGCGAAGGCCAGTCCGAGGGACGGTGCACCCCGGGAGGTGTGCAACGACTCGCCACGGTACGTTGTGCCTGTGGGGTCTCGTTGCACATTTTCGAATATTCTGTCGCGGAGGACTCCACCACCTGTCCCTCTGAGTAGCAGAGGGCAGTGTGTGTTGGAGTCGGGGAACGGGCTCTGTGTGCACTCACCCTGCCGCAGAGCAGGCAGCTGGGGGTCGTCACCCCTAGCTGCCCCCGTTGATCTCGTAGCCCCGAAGACTGTTACGGTCATGTCTCTGACTTTCGACGGGGGTCGAGGGCCTTGGCTTAACCGCCCGGGCCGCGAGGAAGACAACCTCTATAAAAAATTACCTCTAATACCAAGTTCTGGTGCGTGGCGAAGGTACGAATGGCTGAGGAGTAGTGTCATCTATTTGTGGACGGCGCATCAGTCTCTAGCGCACCCCCAGCCAGGGAACCGGTGGACTCTCTGGTTGGGTTATAAATGTACACTTGCCCAGGTACAGGGGGTTATCCTGGGTGTACTTCCTAAATCCCCCATACTCGTGGGATCAACTATGACATCATCTACATCAAAATTTTTTAAAGAGAGGAAGGGAGTACCGCGGTCGGAGACCGACGCGGCGTTGGGGTCGAGCCCTGGTGGCTCGGACTCGGAGGGATCGAGCTCTGGCAGCTCGATCCGTGGTAGCAGGGACCGCAGCCGGAAGCGGGCGGTGTCGGAGGGCGCCTCGTCGTCCTCCGACAGCGAAGCGGCGGCACCGGCCCCCAAAATCCCCACCAGCAGGCGGGGTGCGGGCCGTGTTGGAGGAGCGGGGCGCAAGCTCCCCGCGCAGGAGGCAGCTCGGCGAGCCAAAAGGCTCGCCGCGGAGGGGCGTCACCCCGGAGCGGCCTCCGCGCAGGCTCAGGGCGCATCCACCGCCGCGGGGAGCTCCAGGCCGGAAGGATTGGCGGAGGTGGTGACATCGGCGTTGGTGTCCGTGGCCCTGAAGAAGAAAAAGGGCTCCAAGGACAGGGCCATCGCCGATGCCACTGCCGACATTTTAGCAGCAGCGAATGCGGAGGCGTCGGCGTCGTCGGGACAGGAGCTGGCCGCTATGCGGGCCGCTATCGAGGCTCTCCAGGAGGAGAACAGGAAGCTGCACGCGGAACTGGCCAGGCTCCGGGGAGACGTGGCTCCCACAGGTCAGGCCACCAACCCTGACCGGGAACTGCTCCAGAGCCTGGTGCAGAGCATGGCGGACTTCCAGCGCCGGTTTTCGGTGCTGGAAGGGAGAGTTCTCCGGCCCCCACTCGCGGCCAGTCGCCTGGTCCCGGCGACGAAGGGAGAAGAGGAAGGCGGCCAAGGCGGCCAGGGCAACGAGGAAGCGGCAACGGCAGAGGGAGCGCCGCAAGGCGAATAGCCTTGCGGCCAGGCTCCGCGCCCCTAAGTCTGCAGCGGTGGTAGTCACCCTGCAGCCGGACGCGGAGAAAAAAGGTGTTACCTACGGGGCGGTACTGACCAAAGCGAAAGCGGCGGTCAACTTGGCCGAGCTCGGCGTGACGGAGGGACTGCGACTGCGGGTGACGGCTACCGGAGCCCGCATGCTGGAAGTCCCTGGGGCTGCTAGCGGCCCCGTCGCCGATGCTCTGGCCGAAAAGTTGTGGGCGTCGCTTTCTGCCGAGGAGGTACGAGTCTCCAGGCCTACCATGCGCATTGACATGCGCATCACAGGCCTGGACGACTCTGTCACGGGGGAGGAGTTGGTGGCCGCCGTCGCCAAAGCGGGGGGCTGTCCCGCTGGCGACGTGCGCGTAGGCACCATCCGCCCTGACCGCTCCGGGACTGGAGCGGTCACCGTGAGCTGCCCCGTTACGGCGGCTAAAGCCATTGCGGGGGAGGGCCGCAGCAGCAGTAGGTTACTGGTGGGAGGCTGGGCTTCGGCGCAGGTGAAGCTGCTGGAGCCCAGGCCTCTGAGGTGTTACAGATGCCAAGTCGGACACCATGTCGGTGTCCGCTGCACCTCGGAGGTGGACCGCAGCGCCGATTGCTTCCGCTGCGGTCAGCCCGGTCACAAGGCCGGCTCGTGTACCGCCGCGCCGCACTGTTCCATATGTGCGGCGGCTGGCAAGCCGGCCGATCACCGGGCTGGGGGCAAGGCTTGCGCCCCACCCGCCAGGACCAGGGGCAAGGGCAGGAAGCCCTCTGCCGCTGCTCCCGCTGCTGCCCCCGCTGCTGCCGCCGCTCCCGCGGCCGCCGCTGCTCCCGCCGTCCCCGCCGCTGCCGCGTCTGTCGCTGCAGCCGCGACTACTGAGGCCGCAATGGAGTGCCAATAATGGCCCCATTGCGCCTCGTACAGGCGAACATCAACCACTGCGCCGCCGCTCAGGATCTGTTGCTCCAGAGCATGGCGCAGTGGTCGATCAACATCGCCGTGGTCTCCGAGCCGTACTTTGTCCCGCCCAGGGATTCTTGGGTGGAGGACCTGAGCGGCTCGGTGACCATCATCTCGTCGGCCGCCGCCGGTACCCCAGCCCTCGAAGGCGTCAAGAGGGCACAGGGGTGCGTTGCGGCACGGTTCGGGGAGATCGCCATTGTAGGCGTCTATCTCTCCCCGAGCCGATCCCTCGTCGAACTCCACAACTCCCTTATGGAGCTGAGCGTCGTCGTCGCCGGGTTCCGAACCCTCCCCGTGCTCGTTCTCGGGGACTTCAATGCCAAGAACTTGGCTTGGGGCTCCCGATACACTGATGCACGGGGCAGAATGGTGGAAAACTGGGCCCTAGAGGCGGGCCTAGTCGTGCTGAACCAGGGTTCCGTCCCCACGTGTGTGCGGATGCGGGGTGAGTCGGTGGTGGACATCTCGTTCGCCAGCCCCGCTCTGTCACCGCGTGTCGTTGACTGGCGCGTAATGGAGGAGGTGGAGACGTTCTCCGACCACCGATACATCCGGTTTGACGTCTCCGCCCAGACCTCCGCTGCGCCGGTCCGACGGACCCCAAGCGGTCCGCGTTGGGCGCTGAAGCAGCTGGACCGGGAGCTTCTCCTGGAAGCCTCGATAGTGCAGGCCTGGGTGTCATCACCGGACAGGCCTGCCGACATCAATGCCGAGGCTGGGTGGTTCCAGGAGGCCATGTCCGAGATTGCCCCGGGTTCAGCCTGGAAGGGGTCAGCGCCAGGTGTACTGGTGGTCGCCGCAAATCGCGTCCCTACGCGAGGCGTGCGTGGCTGCGCGACACCCGTACACCAGACACCGCAGGCTCCGTATCCGCCCTGTGGATGCGGATGCCATTGAGGCGGAGCTGTACGAGGGGTACAGAGCGGCGAAGGAAGCCCTCCGACTGGAGATATTGCGGGCCAAAGCTTCGGCCCGCCAAGAGACGCTGGGGACTCTGAACCGAGATCCGTGGGGGCGCCCCTACTTGGCGGTGCGGGGCAAGCTCCGCACCGCGGGCCCCCCGCTGACGCAGAGTCTCCGGCCCCAGATAGTGGAGGGCGTGGTGAACGCTCTGTTCCCTTCGCGGGGGGAGTTTTCTCCCCCGCTCATGGCTCCGCCACCGGCGGTGTCCGATGCGGACCGCGACGGCGACGACGACGACGTCCCAGAGGTGACCGAGGTAGAACTGGGAGTGGCGGTGCTAAGGCTTAGGGCCAAGAACACCGCCCCAGGACCCGACGGCCTACCAGGGAAGGCCTGGGTCCTGGCCTTAGGGGCTCTCGGGCCTCGACTAAGGGGGCTCTTTAGCGCATGCTTGGAGGAGGGCCAGTTCCCACTTCGTTGGAAGACCGGGAAGCTGGTCCTCATACCGAAGCCGGGGCGTCCTGCGGACTCTCCGTCCGCGTACCGGCCCATCGTTCTGCTCGACGAGGCGGCAAAGCTCTTGGAGAGAGTGATTGCGAGCCGCCTCGTCGAGCGGCTGATGCGGGTGGGGCCGGATCTGGCGGACGGTCAGTACGGCTTCCGCAGAGGACGCTCCACGGTGGACGCCATCATGCGCGTACGGGCCCTCACGACAGGGGATGCGGTAGCACAGGGCAGGGTCGTCTTGGCGGTGTCTCTCGACATCGCCAACGCCTTCAATACCCTGCCTTGGGGGTGCATAGGGGCGGCACTCCGGTATCACCGGATGCCTGCCTACCTCTGTCGTGTGGTCGAGGCCTATCTGACGGACAGGGCCGTCATCTACCCCGGTCACGAGGGAGTGTGGAGTCGACGAGGGATGTCGTGCGGTGTTCCGCAGGGATCGGTCTTGGGGCCGCTTCTGTGGGACATCGGGTACGACTGGGTGCTGCGCGCCGACCTTCCCGAAGGCGTCAGCGTAGTGTGCTACGCTGACGACACGCTAGTCCTAGCGCAGGGAGGGTCGTTCCAGGCGGCGGCCGACTTGATGTCGAGTGGTGTTGCGACAGTCGTGGATAGGATCCGGCAACTGGGACTTGAGGTGGCCCTGCACAAGTCCGAGGCCATGTGTTTTCATGGCCCTCGGCACCGGCCACCTCCGGGGTCTCAGATAACGGTAGGAGGGGTTCACATCGGTGTCGAGTCGACGATAAAGTACCTGGGACTTGTCCTCGACAACCGATGGAACTTTACGGAGCACTTCCGACGTTTGGGCCCCAAACTGGCGAAGGCCGGAGCTGCCCTCAAGCGGCTCCTGCCCAATCTCGGTGGCCCAAACGCCTCCTGCCGGAGGCTCTACACGGGGATCGTGCGGTCCATGGCCCTCTACGGGGCTCCGGTGTGGGCGCCCAATCTAGCCGCGGCTCCGGCCCGACTTCTGAGGGCGTCCCAGAGGGTCATGGCCATTCGCATGGTGCGGGGATACCGCACGGTCTCCTGTGAGGCGGCATGCCTCCTTGCCGGCGTCCCGCCGTGGGATCTGGAGGCAACAGTCCTTGCACACACGTACGAGTGGCGCGTGGAAGTGCAACGCCGGGGTGAAGTCCCGATGCCGCGGGTTATCACGGCACGGCTCACGGAGCTCCGGCGAGATCTCATGGCGGAATGGAGACAACGACTGTCGCAACCTAGTGCTGGGCACGCCGTTATAGCGGCGGTAAGACCCCTCTTTGAGGAGTGGCTGGAGAGGCGTCATGGCACTCTCACGTTTCGCTTGACACAGGTCCTCACCGGACATGGTCAGTTCGGGAGGTTCCTGTGTCAGATTCGGGCGGAAGCGACGCCTGGGTGTCACCACTGCAGTAACGGTCGCCTGGAGGACACGGTCGAGCACACAGTAGAGGTGTGCCGCGCATGGGCGGAGCATCGACGTGTCCTCGTAGAGGCGATCGGCGGCGGTGACCTCTCGCGCCCGGCGCTGGTTCAGGCCATGCTTCGGGGCGAGACGGAATGGGATGCCGTCGCCTCCTTCTGCGAAGCAGTTATGCTGGTGAAGGAAGCGGCGGCGCGCGAGAGGCAACGACGAGCCTCTCGCCCCGGACTAAGACCCAGGCGAAGACGTCGAGAGTCGCAAGACGACTACCGGCCACCGTAGGCGCGGTTCTGCGGATGGCGAGCTATGGGTAGCTCGCCGCCCGGCTAGGACCAGGACCGCGTAGACGGCGCGTTTTGTTCCACGCGCGCCTCAAAGAGAAGGAGTCAGCACAGGAAGGGGCCCAACAGGGCCAACGCCTGCCGGGGTTGCGGAATGTTTATAATAGTTACCGTGACCTCGGAACATAAAGGGCAATCGAAGGAACATGAGTGGGTTTTAGTCAGTAAGAGTCTGACACGCCCTCCCGTCGCACCCAGGACGGGAGCAGTCATTGGATGATTTCCCACTCACCAAAAAAAAAAAAAAAAAATGATTCTACCCATGAAAACAAACAACTTTTGTTATGGAACCAACTCTGAAATCGCGAAAAAATATCAGCTGTTTCTAAGAAAAGTTCAATGCCCTCGGACAATAATGTATGAAAGTTGTTTGTTTTTATGAGTAGAATCATCTCCTAGCGGGTTGAGCAAGACCAAAAATATACCTTGTATATTTACGGTTGGGATATCCAAAAGTCCTTTCTTAGTGGTTACCTACTCTTTGCAAAGAACCGCTGGTCCTAGAGAGATGATTTGCACCTTGCAAATCATCTCTCTAGGACCAGCGGTTAGGGCAGTGCGTTGATATAACAACAGTCAATCGATCAGTTTACCATTTTACATAGTATACAGATTACTAGTAAGTGACCGATACTTATTGTAACAACAAGCATTATTTGCAAAGAAAACAAAAATATTTCTTTGCTTAAGCTAATTAAGCGGTCTGTATGATAGGAAGAAACGACTTGTTCTTGAAAATATCACATTTCTTTATACTATTTTTCTTTATTTGTATTGACACAGTGGCAATAGAAATAGCACACTGTGGAAATTTCAACTCTCAACCTATTACGGCTTTTGAGGTATGACAGAGGTGTAGACGGACGGAGAATGGAGGCTTAATAATAGGGGGTTGCGGAATGTTATGTTTATAACAGTTACCGTGACCCTGGAACATAGAGGGCAATCCAAGGAACATGAGTGGGTTTTAGTCAGTAAGAGTCTGACACGCCCTCCCGCCGCACCTAGGAAGGGAGCAGTCATTGGATGATTTCCCACTCACCAAAAAAAAATAGGCATCTTTCAACATTAAAATCGATTGAATTTAGACGTTAACTCGTCGTGTTTGCGCTAGGCCGTCTGTTGTCATTGGATGTCTGAGATTGGACTGTTTCTTTTCAATTAGATAACTACTATACTGTTTTATCTAGAAAACGATGAATCACTGATGTTGTTGCTTCAAGGTCATAAGACCCACATAATGCAATATTTTCTTCCTTTTTATTTCTATTGGTAATTTAATCAATATTTTTATGTGTTTGATCGGCTGCTCGTCTCTCGTGTGTTGAAAAGTACGTAAAGCTGTCGGTGTACTTGCAACTGATTTCTATACGCGTATATAAATTCTATATACATACATCTCAAACACAGAACAAACAATCATGCTTATCAGAATAAGTTTGTTCTGTGTGGAAATCGAACCCACGACCTCCGGCGTAACAGTCAGGGTTTTAAGCCACGCGCCCAACAGTCCTTTCAAAATAAATTGAAAATCGGGACATAAGAATGCAAGTCACTAATAATAATCTTGCACAATAAACTGCAGCCAACAAAACGGTGGACCTCCAAACAAAAATAAACAATAAACACAGCTTTGATTCGCTGAGGATCGGAAAGAGTATGAAACTAATTCTGTTTACCAGCATAACATGTGAATGCGAAGTGCAAACAAGAATATGATGCTAGCAATTGTAGCGGTTGCTTTGTGGCTTAGCAACAGTGGTTGCGGTGACGAACGTTTAATCCGACTAAAGTTTGTTTGGGTGCTTTTCCACAGGGTTCTGACAGCTTTGGGTGTTTCAAACGATAGGATTATTTAATTTTCTTTGCTTAGCTTAGCACTGGTGGAATAGGGTTCAACTAGTCACACCTCTAGGAAGTAAATTACGGCGACTTAATTTTAGTTCCACATAAAGAAAACAGCCCTAATTCCTTAATTGTGTCCCTTTTAACTACCAACCGACAGCCGGCTGTGGGGCTGCTATTGTCTTTCTATTGTGTCTTAAATCACGTGTGTTCGAAGGATTAAATGACGTAAAAAATATCCTAGGTTGCAAACTTAAACAACTACGCAATAAACTTATACAAATTATGTCGAAATATTGTAATTTCACATTTTTGGAATAAGTAATAGTGAAGGAGGTCTCTAGGCGTACACCAGATGGTACTTGAACCATCTTTTGAAACGTCATTCGCAGAACTTCCTTTAGGAATATTGATTATTATCAGGAGTAATTGTGTGTTTAAGTATTGGTCAGTAATACCAGTCACATTAAATGCTTTAAATTGATTCGAACGACTTTGATTGTATCTCGAAAATAATGAGTTAACACGTATCTAGTATAAATATAGAATAACGCTGGTACAATCCATAACTCAACTATAACTTTTCTATAGACAGAAAAAGGTCAAAGGTCATTCTTATAGCAACGGTAAGAAGCGAAGCAATTAATTTCATTACCATCACGTTACGTGCTAGTCCGGAGGCGTAACGTTAACGCGTCCGTATACGTTACCCAACGTAATAAAGTTTCACATATTATTATGTGTTTAACGTAACTGTAAGTACATTAGTGTGTAAGATTACGGTAAACAGTCATTATTTTAAGCTTTATTAGGAGATTTGGGAGTTAATGAGGCATTTGATATTTTTTTTACCTGGATTGGGCACGCCGTAATAGCGGCGGTAAGACCACTCTTTGAGAAGTGGCTGGAGAGGTGCCACGGCGCTCTCACGTTTCGCTTGACACAGGTCCTCACCGGACAAGGTCAGTTCGGGAGGTTCCTGTGTCGGATTCAGGCGGAAGCGACGCCTGGGTGTCACCACTGCAGCTACGATCGCCTGGAGGACACGGTCGAGCACACGGTGGAGGTGTGCCGCGCATGGGCGGACCATCGACGTGTCCTCGTAGAGGCGATCGGCGGCGGTGACTACTCGCGCCCGGCGCTGGTTCAGGCCATGCTTCGGGCTGAGACGGAATGGGATGCCGTCGCCTCCTTCTGCGAAACAGTTATGCTAGTGAAGGAAGCGGCGGCGTGCAAGAGGCAACGACGAGCCTCTTGTCCCGGACTAAGACCCAGGCAAGGACGTCGAGAGTCGCAAGACGACTACCGGCCACCGTAGGCGCGGTTCTGCGGATGGCGAGCGATGGGTAGCTCGCCGCCCGGCTAGGACCAGGACCGCGTCGAAGGCGCGTTAGTGTTCCACGCGCGCCTCAAAGAGAAGAAGTCAGCATAGGAAGGGGCCCAACAGGGCCAACGCCTGCCGGGGTTGCGGAATGTTTATAATATAACTATTAACCCGAGACCCGAGTGGTAACCCGTGACCCTGGAACATAAAGGGTAATCGAAGGAACATAAGTGGGTTTTAGTCAGTAAAAGTCTGACACGCCCTCCTGCCGCACCCAGGGCGGGAGCAGTCATTTGATGATTACCCACTCACCAAAAAAATATATATATATATTTTACCTGGATATTGTGCTTCTTTTCGTATCAGATAATGTGATAATTGTGCATAATGATAACGCTTTTAGCGTAAGATGGCTCAAATTACGCATAATTTAAGCCATCTTACGTATCTTATGTATTATGTTATCTTATATAAAATATCTTTGTGTATGTCGTAATCTTATGCAGGAGGAGGCTTTAACCGTTGTATCTAACTATACCATCACGACTAAAGTAAAATAAAGCCTGACTAAGACTAAAATACTGCACATGTTTCGCTTAAGTACCTGGAATTTGCTGTTAGATGGCCCGTGTTAAGAATATAAATGTCGCAGTCAAATAGCTTAATTAGCCTAATTAAAAGTCTAGTTTACTAAGCAGTGCAGTGAACCTTTTAGAATATTTAGCCGTAGAGAACAAATAAGGCTATTTTAGTCTACATTATCAATTTATTTGCTTAGCTGTTTGATTAAATGGCTAATTAAAGTTATTTGGCTGTTACAATACCATACTATCTCATTATATTCCTTACATATTTACTCGGTTTACTCCGCCGGGTACCAGGCAACCAGAATGTGTGAAGAGGTACTAATAATAAATTGGAGCGCCAAAATACTGTGTCACGCGTGTCCCGTATATAGCCTTAAGACACATCACACACCTGACATTTGCACAATCCTCGTAAACGTGACGTGAGGGGATCTACTAATCTTATACCCATTCGCTTCTATATCCCTGGTACTCCTACGCACAAAATAATATGGTTCAACATCTTGTAACAATAAACTATTCGTCTCTTTGTAAATATCCCTGTTCTGGACGAAAATGGATTAGGTGTTTGTATTACATTATATTTATTTACGACTTTATCAGATTTCAAACGATCTAATGTGTCTAGGGGAAAAGTTTTAACGGCAAACAGACTTTCGATATTAAGCTTGTGTGAAATTAAGTTAGTTAAAGCTAAAAATACAGAAGAAAAAAAAATATTTCCTCAGAAGATTTAAACAATATATTCTAAGTTCACACACTTTAAAACGATTTAGATTCGCAAAAGCAGGTTCAGAAAATCTCTTTATTTTATTTCCTTCTTTATTATTTCCGTTCTCAAATAGTTAAGGTATAGCATAGCAGTAACTCTAATTTAAACTATAAAAACACAATCATAAAAATGTTTACAACGAGAAAACACACAAACAATTTCAACACAAATTGCAAACCTTTTAAAAGTCGGTAAAGAAAAAAAACCGTTCACTCTCATTGGTCCGTTCAAAAAGCTTTTTAAAATAGCGTCTCCTGATCTGAAGTAATATTAAAACAAAGTGCATTAGATGCTTATTTTCCCGCTGAAAGTCAAATGGGGTGAGATGGGGCAATGATAATCCAAGGCGACGCGACGTCCCGAAAGACGTGGTTTTATGTTCTATTTAGAACTCTATATCTAGGGTATTAAGGAGTTTAAGCCGATAATTTGGTAAGTGGTTGGGTTACCTTTGGCGTTGTTGAAATACTACATTAGGATGTTGTATGATGAATATTGAAGAAGAAAAACAACATTAATATATATTATTTAATTTCTATGTTAAGTACTCACACCGTATTGTATCTTATCGTTTCTTTTGTAATCTGATCTGAAAGAGTCGGAAATAGCTATTCCACTTTAACAAGTGTGGTGATACTAAGCAGAGGCTCTTGCTCTGCAGCGTTACAATAAAAGTAATATAATGTTACGAGCTGGGGTTCGGGATAAATTAAAATAACAGTTTTACTCGAAAAAAACACGATTAACTTTATTAAAAATTCACAAACACAAAAACACTTCACTAACACAGCACTACACAAAACACACACTTCGTATCGCAGTCGTAGTTCCGCTTCGCAGCGATGTTCACTGTTTCGTTCCCAAAACTGAACTGTGTCCCGTGCCGACACGTCCGCTATTTATATCTCCGGTCACATTTTCTAGAAAGTTCGACAACCCGAGGTACCCAGGTGCATTCGAGAACATTCCAGTAACATCGCGAATGATCGACGATGATCTGGAAGTTTCTCGAATGACCCCTCGGAACTCCATCGAACGTTCTAGAACGTCGTGGAACTTTCCCGAATTTTCTAGGAAATGTGCCCGGAACAATCGACACTTACGTCACCTATACCTACCTACGTAACACTGCCCCCTCCTAAGACATGCTCGTCCCGAGCATCATTATTCCCGTAGTATCGTGCCAGCCGATCTACGTGAACAATTTTAGGCGCAGTTTTCGTACTCTTCCGTATCCGGTAGGTGACGTCGTTGATCTTGGTCACTACTCGGTATGGTCCATCCCATTTTGCCTGTAGTTTAGGCGACTTCCCTTTGCTACGCACTGGGTTATGCAACCACACCAGTGAACCTTCATCAAATCCGCTATTGTTCATCTTCCGGTCATAGCGAGTTTTCATCCTCTCAGACATCTGCTGGCCTGACTGTCTGACATGCTCGTATACGTTATTCATCTTGTTACGCAGGTCATTGGCATAATCTGTTATGCTACTTGGTGAATCAGGTGGGATGCCAGTAATGAGATCAGCCGGTAACCTTAACTCTCTTCCAAAGTTTGCAAAGGCTGGTGTCACAGACGTGCTTTCGTGAACAGCACTTCTGTATGACAGAAGAAACGGCTGTATGTGCTTGTCCCAATCCCGTTGTCTGCTTGCTACAACCTTGGCCAGATATCGTTCCAGTGTCTGATTGAATCTTTCCACCATTCCATCAGATTGTGGATGATATGACGTGGTTCTAGTTTTATGAGTACCCATTATGCGACATGTTTCCTGGAAAACTTGAGACTCAAAATTTCTTCCTTGGTCGCTGTGGATTTCTAAGGGTACTCCGAACCGACAAAAGACTTCGTGGACTAATTTATCAGCAACTGTCGAAGCTTCTTGATTAGGAATGGCGAAAACTTCCGGCCATTTTGTGAAATAATCCATGACAACCAAGAAGTACTTGTTACCACATTCACTTTCAGGGAATGGGCCAGCGACGTCCAGCGCTATCCGTTCCCAGGGGGCTCCCACGTTGTACACTTTCAATGCACCCCTGCTGCGTGTTTGAGGTCCTTTTACCGCTGCACAACTGGTGCATTTGCGACACCAATCTTCAACATCCTCTCGACAATGGATCCAATAAAACCGTTCTCGGATCTTCAACAGAGTCCTCTTAACCCCCATGTGACCTCCGGAACATCCATCGTGGTAGAGCTGAAGAATTTCTGGTACCTTCGATTTCGGCACGACCATTTGCAGATGGCACTTGTCTCCACGAGCATTTTCCCATTTACGGCACAAGACACCATCTTGGAGTACCAAGCTCTCCCACTGTGCCCAATAGCTCTTTGTGCTCGTACTCATTGCTGCAACATCGCACCATTTCGGTTTAGGAGCATTAGCTTTAATCCACTCGAGAATTGGTTTGATATCCGAGTCACTCTGCTGAGCATGTTGTAGAGTTTCCTTCCACTCATCACTTAGGTCTGTTCTTAGCATTCTGACAGGAACTGCTTCCTTAGATTCTTGCCTGACACAATGCTTGCAATCTTCAGGACAAGGCCTTCGTGACAAAGCGTCTGCATTACCGTGGGACTTCCCACTGCGATGTTCAATTGAAAAGTGAAACTCTTGCAGCAATTCGATCCATCTTGCTACTTGCCCCTCCGGATTTTTAAACTGCAGCAACCACTTCAATGCAGCATGGTCAGTCCGAAGGTGGAATTTACGTCCCAGTAAATATTTACTGAAATGTTGCAAAGTCTTTACAACGGCGAGGAGTTCACGTCTGGTTACACAATAGTTCCTTTCTGGTTTCGATAAAGACTTGCTGAAGTAAGCTATCACAACCTCATGGTCTCCTCTTCGTTGAGACAACACACCACCAATTCCAGTATTACTTGCATCCGTGTCAATTACGAATTCATTTTCTGTATCAGGATAGCCCAAAATCGGAGTATTACACAACCGTTTCTTTAACTCCTCAAAAGCCATGTCACAGCTATCATCCCAACAGAAAGGTCTTTTCTCCTCGGTAAGCTTATGTAATGGTTTGGCGATGTCTGCAAAATTCTTGACAAACCTTCGGTAGTACGAGCACAAACCCAAAAATGCTCTGACCTGCGTCTTGTCTTTTGGAATTGGCCAATCCTTGACAGCGACAATCTTCTCTGGATCAGTTTGAACTCCTTCTTTAGACACAACGTGCCCCAGAAAACTAACCTGCTGTCTAAAGAAGGTGCACTTCTTTGGACTTAACTTAAGATTAGCTCCTCGGATTTTAGACAGTACACGTTCCAAATTCTGAAGGTGGTCTTGGAATGTGCGGCCCACAATGATGATGTCATCTAAGTAGACTAAGCAGGCATCTCCAATTAATCCTGTGAGTACCTGCTCCATTAACCTTTCAAACGTTGCAGGAGCGTTGCACAATCCGAATGGCATAACATTAAATTGCCATAGTCCTTTTCCTGTAGAGAATGCGGTTTTCTCCTTATCTTTGGGGTCAATTTCCACTTGCCAGTAGCCACTTTTAAGGTCCAACGTGCTAAACCACTTCATTCCTGACAGCGTGTCAAGAGTGTCGTCGATCCTGGGTAATGGATAGCTGTCTTTCTTTGTGATGTCATTCAGTCGACGATAATCCACACAAAATCGCATGCTGCCGTCCTTCTTTTTCACCAGGACCACAGGAGAACACCAGGGACTAGATGAAGGCTCTATTACTCCATCCTTTACCATCCCTTCAATCATGGTGTCCACTTCCTTTTCTCTTGCCACTGGTAGCCTCCTAGGTCGCTGACGAATAGGTAACTCATTTCCAGTGTTGATTCTGTGCTGAACTAATCCAGTCTTTCCTATGTCAGCGTCATGTGCAGAGAAAATATCGGCGTATTGAAGTAACATCTTCTTAGCCTTATCCATTTCTCCTGCAGATAAATCTGTGCGACAATCTTCCAGAAGATTCGAGATGTGAGATCTTGCGTCTTCAGCAACGTCCCGAGAAGGCCGATGTTGGCAATTACGCATCCAAGCCACTTCTTCACAGGTCCCCATCAACGTACCCTTCTGGATAACTTGTGCTTGTTCACTTGGATTCAGGATGCGTACAGTTGCAACATCAACTGCTCGCACTAAGCTCCGCGCCATCTTCCATGGGAGGTTCTCGTCCAATCTTTCAACGAGAATGCATCGATTTTTCGGTCCAGTATTGCGTGGAAGGCTAACTGGAACTATCGATTCCGACCTGGGAGGAAGAACAGTCTTCTTCAAGCAGTGCACTTTCCCTGATGGTGCACCTTCCATGAAGACTTCTTCCGAACCACACTTCAGGACTCCCTGATCCACGTCGATCTTACAACAGTGCTGTCGCATGAAGTCTAATCCTAGGATGCACTCGTCTTCTATATCAGCCACGATGACTTTATGCCGATAAATTGCGCTACCCAGCTTCAACTTCACCTCCTTCTCGCCTCGGATGGGTATGTGCTGACCGGTAGCTGTTACCAAATTTATGTGGTCATGCTTGCTGAAGAAGTCCCCAAGAAGACGATTTACTCGGGAACTGACGACTGTGCGAGAAGCTCCAGTGTCCAATGTTAACTTACAAGGTCTTCCATTCACTTCACCTTTGATAATCAGGCTGTTCCCATCATGGGCTTGTGAGATCGATATCCTTGGGGCTCCTTGACCACCAGCCAGCACCCGCCCCGCAGTTCTGGCTTTTACTCGTTTCCCTGCTGCTGAGCTGTGGCAGCAGCCGTACTTCTTTCCCAAGTCTGATCTTCGCTGGAATCTCTTCGCTTAGGGCAACTCGTTCGAATGTGACCTTTCTCCCCACAATTGTAGCATGTGGGGCTGTACTTTGAACGGTCACGTGAAGATGGCGCAATCTCCCTGATGCGATGGGCACGGTGGTCCTGCCTCACTGCCTCCACCTCCAGTGCATTGGCCAAGGCTGCCTTCAGAGTCTCATGGTGCCCAAGTCTCACAGCAGCTCTGACTTCAAAGTCCCGTATGCCATCGACGAACGCTTGAACCAAATTACCGTCGATGAGCGCAGGCGCTGACTGATACGCCTTTCGTACCAGTTTTTCTACTTCAAGAGCCCATTGCTGCAGGTTTTCACCGCTGCGCTGCACGCGATCCTTTAACTGAGCACGAAAGACGTGCTCCAGATGAGCGTCCCCGTACCGAGACTCTAAGGCTTCAATCAACTGCTCATACGAGACATTATTGCCGAGTGCCTCTAAAACTGTTAAAGCCTGGTCACGGAGGCCCAAAGTGAGTGCGGTCTTCGCTTGCGCATCTGTCCACCCATTTGCCTCCCTTACAGCTTCAAATTGAAGCTTGTACGCAGACCACGAAGATGTTCCGTCGAAGGGTGGCGCTTTAAACCCACGCACCGATGATGCAGCAACAACAGGAGCCGCAAATTCACCTCCAGACTTGAGACATCCCAAAGCTTTCTGGATGTCAGCAATCTTGGTTTCGGTCCCGTAGATACGATTCTCGGCGCAAGAAACTCGGCTTTCGGCTTCGGATATGCGGTTCTCGGCCTCGGAGATACGGTTCTCGTGCATTTCCACTTTCTCCTTTACGGCGCCAATATCCTTACCAACCGCCGCGTGCAACTCTTTAATAAGCAGGATCTGTTCCTCTTGCTTGTGGGTCTGTTCATCTTGTCGCCGGACCTGTTCTTCCCTGTCTCGCTGCAGATGTTCCTCCAGCCGACGGATCTGTTCTTCCTTGTCCCGCTGCAGCTGTTCTTCCAGACGGCGGGCCTGTTCTTCTTGACGGCGGGCCTGTTCTTCTTGTCGGCGGACCTGCTCTTCTTTATCACGCTGGAGCTGTTCCTCCAAGCGGCGGGCCTGTTCTTGCATCATTGCCATCAGGGCAGAAAAGTCCAATGTCACTGGTGCTGCAGAAACACCAGATATCTGAGCTGTCGCTGGCTCCGTCGTCGGTTGTTCACCACCCAATGCCTGCAAAGAAGAACCTTCGAAACGCCTCTGGTCCACGTCCTGCTGGCGTTGGCTCCTAGTACGAATTCCTTCCGTGTCGTCCTTCGGTAAAACCGGCATGATTTATCCCTCACTTCTGACACCAATTGTTACGAGCTGGGGTTCGGGATAAATTAAAATAACAGTTTTACTCGAAAAAAACACGATTAACTTTATTAAAAATTCACAAACACAAAAACACTTCACTAACACAGCACTACACAAAACACACACTTCGTATCGCAGTCGTAGTTCCGCTTCGCAGCGATGTTCACTGTTTCGTTCCCAAAACTGAACTGTGTCCCGTGCCGACACGTCCGCTATTTATATCTCCGGTCACATTTTCTAGAAAGTTCGACAACCCGAGGTACCCAGGTGCATTCGAGAACATTCCAGTAACATCGCGAATGATCGACGATGATCTGGAAGTTTCTCGAATGACCCCTCGGAACTCCATCGAACGTTCTAGAACGTCGTGGAACTTTCCCGAATTTTCTAGGAAATGTGCCCGGAACAATCGACACTTACGTCACCTATACCTACCTACGTAACAATAATATTGGTACTTTTCTTGTTATTAATTTAGTGTTTGCCAGAGAACATTTTTGAATGGGTTTTAATTTTCAATTTATATTTTTCACAATAGCTGTTTAACACTGGTTAAGTAACTAGTTATTGAATTTAAATTCTAGTCTAATAAAATCAGAACTACGCGTAAATGTTTGCTTCTTAAGCTACTAAGCTGTATTTTAATAAATATGTTTAATATTTTTAACATATTTTTAGATTTTCTTTGCTTTCATTCAAAATTATACCTTCACAAATTCGCGAGCCTATAGTAATTAGAAAGATAAAACAATATTGCGACCTATATTTTCCTATGTCTTACCCTTCCCATTGTTATTCTTCGCATGAACTAGACTACAAAACTATCCCGGCTTTCGCTGGATATCTAGATAAAGCGAGTGCAGCCGAGAGTCTCATAAATAACGAGTAGATAAGAGCAGCCAGACTGTGGAGGGTGTAAGTTGGTCTGTTCTACACTTTTATATTGCAACACTGAGATCTGGGTTGCAAGGAGTAAAAATGAAAAGCAACTGGAGTATCTACTGTTGCTGCATATTGATCTAGCTAGACAAAGCTTTATAATATAAAGCTGTACTATAGTATTACCAAGCAAAAACATTTTTGTGTTTGTTTGATTGGTCGTACTCGCTAATCTCAAAATAATTTGAAACCGCTTGGGATAGCTGTGTAGTTAATAAAATATTTTACACAAACTTAAGAAACGCTAGTAGTTCATCGTGTATCTAGTTTCGACACTTAAAAAAGGAGGTCATTTTACGCAAAAAACGAGTGACGCATACAAGGTTCTACAATTTCATTTTATGAACATAATACACTCACACAGATACAGAAAGTCTGAGATTACGCACCACACAACAGAGCCAGTCGAAAGAATGATTAATCAAAACTGAAAATTAATTCACATGAACCTTTCTTTCAATCTAATCTACACACAATTATTTTCAACAGTCTTTGAAGAGATTTCGGTAAGGGTGAAGTGGCAGCAGTTATTTCTTGAATGCTTTTAGTCCGACAGCTTGGGTACTTATTTAGATTTGTACAAATATGTGAGCGATGGTGCCCGTCATAGGAATCTGAGGGACGCTTCTAAACTATTTCATGGCAACTTGACTTTGAAGTTTGTCATCATCGAATTTGGGATAGAAAGGCTATTGTAATATATATGAAGTATATAGTTCCTCAACCGCCGTTGAAAATGAGGATCCTCCGACCATATGGGTGTTGTGTCTGGTTAACTACTGCCCAACGGTGGTTGTGTAGATTTTGTCGCCTGTTGTTATGCATATGTGTTCTCCTGAAGTGTAAGCTAAATTAATGTAAAGTTTCAACAAAATTCGTTCAGTACTTTTTGCGGGTCAGAGCCCGTACGTCCCCCAAGATTTGTCCCCCAGCATAAAAGTTGTGGATTCGGCCCCTATATAGGTGCCCGTTGGTCTCCTGGTAGGGGACCAATTAATATTTTAATAAAAATATTATTTTTAAGGTACCCATTCGTCTCCTCTAATATATACACAATATAAGTTAAAGATTCGGCACCTATTCAGGTGCCTATTGGTCCCCTGAGATAAAATCACCTATATTTTACCTAAAAACGGTTAACATAGTACACTTGTGAACAGTTTATTAACGCAATTAATTTAATAAATCATAACAGATCATTGAAAAAAGAGCTACGATGAATGATAATCCGTCATGATAATAATGTAACCTGTCGATAGGCTTACGATGTAATATTGTCTCTTTACGAATGGCTTGTTAAAAAACGGGTATTAATGATTGAAAACTTAAGAGAACAAAAGTACTAGGCGCGCAGTAACGTGAAGTAGTCATGTACGAAAATCTAAAATTCACTGTGTTTTTAATTTTCTCACAAGATCACCTTAATCAATTCAAAGTACTAGGCGCGCAGTAACGTGAAGTAGTCATGTACGAAAATTTAAAATTCACTGTATTCCTTAATTTTCTCACAAGATCACCTTAATCAATGCAAAGTACTAGGCGCGCAGTAACGTGAAGTGGTAAATAGAAAACGATCGATCGACGAATCGATTAATTATTTTGAAGACTGACTTTATGCCTAGAGCCTAGAGGCATTTTATTAAACTTAATCTTATTTGAAATACTTACCCTTTTCTGCGCGACTGTACCAGGACTATATACATGTACTTATATTAGAAGAATGAATTAAAATAAATATTCTTCAGGGGGCGAATAGGCCCCTCAAAAGTTCCAGGGGACGAATGGGCACAGGGTGCGAATCTTAGGGGACGTACGGGCTCTGACCCCTTTTTGCATAAAAGGGCACACAGCGCATATTTTTCTGGCTTCGGTATTATCTGTTGTGCGTTGTTTACCATATAAAAACCTTACAATACCAAGACTGTATATATGTATAAAGATAACTGAACAAAACTGAAATTGAATGAAATGATTTGCTAAGTAATTTAATTAGAATTTATGAACGAACAAAAGGTCGTGTAACAAACCGAATAAACCTTTAATTTTGTTAAATTGATAGTACTTGAGAGACATAATTCTACTCCAGTTATTAAGATACTTACATTTTTAATAACAGTTCGTGTTACTAATAATAAATATTAAGTAACTATTTAAAATTTACATAGACAAAAAGTTTAAGATAAATAAGATAAAAAGTTTCTTGTAGACTACATTTTGTATAGTCATACAATGTAGTCTACAAGAAACTTTTTGAAGTAACTTTTATAAAATCTGACGTATTACTGATACTATTTTCTCATACCGAAAATACACGATAACGGTCACCACGTCTGCTGAAGACAGATTAGCGATCTTGTCATATTTTCATTATAAATCCAGATTGCCTCACGGCATACTCAATTTTAACATAACATTAGAAAAACAAAACTTAGTTATAGTGCCAACATATTATGGCGACATGTATCGCCCAGCATGTGAATACTGTCATCCTACATTTCGGTATAAAAATTTGACGGGTCATACTCATATACAAAATCCGCCAGTCAGCCAGAAGCCCACTAGATACAACATCGGTTTGACCGGAGGATTCTCCCTTTTTTAATGGAGGTTGAAAATTTCATAGTATATAAACTGTACTCTTTGGTTGAAAACCTTTAAATTCTGTTTCTCATACCTCCAAAAAGTCATTAGAAATTCTTCAGCGACTAAGTCTACACTCAAACCATCACTGCCAAACAGCCAAAAAATAAACCCAGTAACGTAATTAACAAATTAATGAAACGTCTCATTCAATTCTAGACTACAAACAGATACGTTTGGAATCCCCAAATACCCTCCATCTAATAATTTATTAAAATCGTAATTAAGGCGCTGGCAATCTGCCAACAAAAGGTTCGGTCGTGGCAAAGGGCAAAATTTATCTTACAAGTCTTAATCCGGCTTAACCTACTCCTTTCAATTTTTAGCTAATTGTCGGCAATTAACGTTGTACCTTTGAACCTGCTGGATTATTCGAGAGGCTTGACTCGATTCTCGTATCGATAGAGGCTTTATCGAGTTGGTATCGAGTGGGTTCTTGTAGACGAAAGTGATGGCTTTTGAGGTTGGGTTCTGTGTTGAGCAAACATAAAGGGTCTTACCTTTTCTCATCAGATGAAGAGGTAATTAGTTGGACCTCGTCTCCACGGTGACAGCCAAAGATTCGTTTTTATCGTTAGCTACTGATTTTTCTTTTCTTTTATTCAACTGTATATAGTCTTCACTCTTCAGGGCCTTTTGTGTTTACATGTACTACCCAATATTACATATATTACATTTATTACATTACAGATATTACATATATTACATTACAGATATTACAGGTAAATGGAATTCTAAAATATACAAGTTCATTTAAAAACTCTTAAAACCGTGAAGACTAAATTACTGAAATTATAATCATTAACTTTGGTTCTATAACTTTGATAATTGCAATTTAGTTGTTTTTTAAATTATCCTGTATAATGTGACTTTGCAATGCTACAGTGCTGTTCTTCAACTTAATTCAATTGCCGTTCGTTAGTCTCACCTCGTTAATGGCTCGACCGATTTAAATATAGATTTTTATTTTCATTCGCCTTGTTACTGGGATGGTTTAGGAAAAGAGGAAAGGAAAAAAGTTTGTCAATAAAAATTATTCTTATTCTTATTATTCTTAATTCTATTTTCCTTATGTTCACATGAAGTAAGTCGCGGACACACTAGTTCCAATAAACATGTTGGCTGAAAAGTCAACAGTTAGTTTTATTTGCTTTGCAGTTTTTTTTTGCAAGAAAAGTTAATTATTTTAGAATTAAATATATTGTGTTAGTAAAAATATATTTTGATACTGTTAAAGATAGTAGAAAAAACCCAAAAAAAAAACATAAATATTTTTTATTATTAGTTAAATTATGTAATAAGTATCGGCGCTCACTAATTATCAGTTAATCTATATACAATGTCTTCATTTTATGGCGTTTACGTTGCTCTTGTGTAAGATAGAGGTGGTAAGGGTTGAGTACCTCTCAACAAATGTATTCACAGTACCACCGCGAGCTTTTAGCCGTACATAAGAGCATTATATACTTTCCCCATATGCTAAAGGCCTCATGGTTTGTACAGACCACAAGTCATTTAGTTATGCTTTTACTGAAATGAATGGTTAGCTGTACGCTTTGACATTACGTTATCTTCTCTTTATCTGACAACTTGATTATCTCACAGTCCATGGCGGATATTTGGCAAATTTCGCGAAAATGGTACACTATCACGTGCTGAAAAACAGTTGCTCGATTTTTTTGTGGTCCGGGGGGAAAATCTTCATGGATGTTCTCTGCAATGGGAGAGTGGAGCGGAAGTGTTTCTCAGACTCTTGCGGACAAAAATCACGCCGATGTTCTTTCTTCTCCTTTGTCAATCTGTTCAAATTGATTGTTAAAGTTTTTGACTTCTGATTAACCATAACAAATGACAGATGGACGTCTAATATAAACGTCATCAATTACATAAGTATAAAGAAATTACATAGGTTCTTGCCCGGATTCGATCATCCTCTTTCATGACAAGATGGAAACTTTAAAGACATTACTCATTGATTTAACTGCCAACACTACCATTATGTATACATACATAGAAGTATTTATATAGACACAGTTACACGTGTTCCATGTTTGTCCTTCACTCGGTTATTTCGGTGTTGGTTCTATTTTCCATTATTTTCTACTCAACCGGGGTGAAATATCTCTGAAAACTACACCAGCTAATCATGCCCGCGTAGGTATTTATCTGATTTATAACTGTGCGTGACTACAACCATTCCTCAAAAGTGATTTTATTGCCACTTGTCCCCATATAAATTTCGACTTTAAGCACGGAGCGCTAAAGTCCGTTTTGTAACGGGTGAAATGTTAAATGTTGTCATGTTTATGCTGTATAACCCTGAAATTAGGAATGGCCAAACTAATCAAAAGACCATTATTAATTCGTTGTAGCGAAGACTTATTTTTTACATATAAATTGTTGTTGAGTTATCAAATGTGACTTTTGTCTTCGATTGTGTGTTTTTAAAAGCTCGTAACGTTCCTATTTGTGTAATAAGCTTTACATTTGCCATAGTAATCTTTAATATGATGTACTAGCTTTTGCCCGCGACTTCGTCCGCGTGGAATAATAGTTCCCGTTTCCGGGGGATTTCCGGGATGAAAACTATCCTATGTCCTTTTTTGGGTCCCAGACTATGTCTGTACCAAATTTCATTCAAAATTGGTTTAGTAGTTTAGGCGTGAAGAAGAGGCAGAGTTACTTTCGCATTTATAATATTAGTACGGATTAACTGTGAAACTATCTTGAGCGTACACAAAAAGATTATTGGGGTTGTATAAGCGTGAAAGAGCTACATTGACCATGGTAAAAGCATCCAAAACATATCCAATGGCGATTTTTTTTTTGGATAGGAAATCATTATATGACTTCTCCCGCCCCTGAAGAGGGAAGGAGGGTCAGACTTTTACTGACTAAAATCCAATAATGTCCCTTCGGTTACTCTTATATTCCGGGGCCGCGGTAACTATTAGAAGCATCGATACGCCGTCGACACGGGTCTGGTCCTAGTCGGGCGGCGAGCTACCTACCGCTCGCCTTCCGCAGGCCCACGCCTCCAGTGGCCATCATTTTGCGACTCTCAACAACTAAGCCTGGGTCTCTGTCCGGGGCGTGAAGCTTGACGCTGCCTCACACGCCCCACCGCTTTCGTCTCCAGCGTGTCTGCTTCGCAGGAGGCGACGGCTTCCTATTCAGTCTCGCCCCGAAGCATGGCCTGAACCAGCGCCGATCGCCTCTGCAAAGAAACGGTGGTGGTTCGCCCAAGCGGGGCCAACCTCCACCGTATGCTACACCGTGTCACGCAGGCGTCACTTCCGCCCGAATCCGACATAGGAACCTCCCGAAATGTCCGTGTGCGGTGAGGAGGATCATCATCTCCCTAGCCTTTTCCCAACGATGTTGGGGTCGGCTTACAGCCGAACCGAATTCAGCTGGATACCAGTGTTTTACGTGAAGCGTCTGCCTATCAGACCTCCACAACCCAGTAACTGGGCGACGATACCCTTTGGTTCGACTGGTCAGACTTTCTGGCTTCTGAATACCCGTAGCGTCAAAGTTCTACGAATGACAACCGGGGCTTAACATGCTTTTCGAGGCACGGGATGTCAGTGATGTCCAAGATAAACTATAGAAAGTACATATGAATTGAAAAAGTCACATTGGTACTTGCCCGGATTCGAACCCGTAACCTCTTACACGCGCCTTTGACGACCCAGATGTGTTATTCTGATGTATAAGCTACAAATATCCTGCAAAGCCATCGGCCAATATTCTTTATTGTACACCAATAGGACAAAACCAGTAAAGGACAATACAAACAAATATGCAAGAGTACAATAGGCGGCCTTTTTTCGCTAAAAAGCAGTTTCTATTACATACTATCATATAAATTGCTTGCTGTGGAGTAATTTTAAAACTGTGAATATCTTAACTTCAAAGGTATTTTTTGAAGTTATAAATGACTTCCGCACAATGAAAATTACGCTAGGGGCATTTTGCGTTTTAGTAATTTTATATTATCTCCGGAACTATATGACTAATTGACATACTGTAAATGGCAAATCTTATCTGTATGATGTCCTTGTGATACTGAAATAATTTATTGTCATAAGAATTAATATTTTGTTGCTCAAATAATCAACCAAACGTAAGTATGCCAAAAAATCATTTATTTAATGCAATAAAAGAAGTATAAAAGATAAAATATAAAAGATAGAGATATGGTATCGCGAATTTTTTTGTAGAAATAATTAAGACGAACCAAGTTGCCATACATTGTTTTTAATTTTAAGCAACTGTTTAGGCAGCGCACGCAAATAATTCTGTTTTATGCGGTAATTTTTTCCGACTTGCTAGACAAAAGTTGCGATAGCTCGGTTAATATTCATGTTATAAAAATAATTTATAGCCTATAGCACTCAGGAATAATGTAACTTTCTGCCAGTGAAAAAATTTTTGGAATTGGTTCATTAGTTCCAGAGATTACCTCAAACATACAAACTTACAAATTTACAAATTTTACCTCTTTATAATATTAGTATAGAAGTATAGATGTATTAATAAATTCTACAAGTATATACATCAGTTGTTTGATTATCTATAGGCTCTACTTAGTTAGGCATCTCTAGATCTAGATTTATTCATTAATATTACAGAGTATATATATAATAATAAAATAATAAAAATAAACGGTACTTAGCACTTACTTTAGCTTTACTATATTCGTCATTATATCATACTTGTAGTTTGACAGTGTGAGATTACTAAGAAACGTTGCTTTATTAGTTAAGTAATTTTTATAAGTCAAAGATTTTTCTCAGCGTATTTCATTAGAATACCATGGTGGAGCTAACTGGTCGCGATTTTCGACAAAGATTTGTCCTGGATGTAAACGTTAAAAAAATATCCTACGACCTTCGGCTTAGCGGTAAGGGTCAATAGCCAAGTAACCACTACACCAACAGGCCCGTCACATACCTGCCCCCCTAGACAAGTGGCATTGTAGAATAGATAGCGAAAACGAATAGATTGTCAAATGTATGGAGATGTCAAATTGTTTAGCGAAAGCTTATGTCAGTTCCATACATTTGGCAGTCTATTCGTTTTCGTTATCTATTCTACAATGCCACTTGTCTAGGCCCTCAGGCCCGTCACATACCTGCCCCCCTAGACAAGTGGCATTGTAGAATAGATAGCGAAACAAAAACGATTGTCAAATGTAGGAAATGTCAAATTGTTTAGCGAAAGCTTATGTAAATTCCATACATTTGACAATCTATTCGTTTTCGTTTTCTATTCTACAATGCCACTTGGCTAGGCCCTCAGGTATTCCAAGATAAACTTAGAAAATACACACAAATTAAAAAAAGTCACATTTATTCAAGCTATCTAAAAGCCATAATCGGAATAACAAACTACAAAACTGCTTCATAAAACGGTCTAGTAGATTAATGTAACCTTAAACCTTGAAATCGGGCTGTAAACATACATAATATCACGCTTAGTAACCATAACTGACTTGGCAGAGTTGTCGCTAGTGCCAAAACTGTGTTTGAACGATTGGCAAACAGTTAATCAAACTGTAGTTACATGGCTAGATGCCAGTTTTTTACACTATGCTTAGTCAATAATATGAGCAATAGTGAATTGGTAACTTCATAGCCAAATACAACAAATAAAATGATTTATTTATTATTTATTTGTACATTTAACACACACAGTAATAGTATACATTAGATAATATTAGTTGTACAATACTGATCAATACACACAATATCACGCCAACTTATCCGACTATTATTCGGTATGATTCGGTTGCGATGCGCGGTCGAATACGGTCGCGTTTGCGCTGCTCCGTGTGAATATTACATTCGCGAATTGCGCGGCTTTAGCCGCTGCCCGGATTCCGCTATGAGTACTCAAACTCTCATAGCCAATGAAGTTCTGGCATTTATCAAACATGCCATCGACTACATGGACGAGGTCAGCATCTTGCAGATATGCAAGTCATCTTTTAAGGAGGATGAGATTAGTAGTGCCAAGTTGCTGCTGTTCACGACGCTCGGCAAACTCAGCCAGATGCCGTCTCGGCGAAGAGATGGCACCGAGAGGAGTATCCAGGACATCGTAACGCTGATGAAGGAGACCGATCCGGACGACGTGCCTGAATTCGTGGCGAAGGATCTGCATAAGCTGCCTCCCGTCACGTTCGACCACGTAGATGTCACCAGGCTGCTGAAGGATATCACACTCCTGAAGCAAAGCCTGGTCGAGATGCAGCATCAGCTGGAGGTTTCCAACAACACCATCAGTGATCTACGGGCAGAAGTAGTGTTATTGCGCAATGCAATTTCTGCAAGTAGGTCACCTATCGACGCCGCAAAAGTGAACACGCGTCGCGGGGCACAAAACGCCTCCATCTGCAGTTTCGAGTCCGCGGGCTCGAATGCGTCACCAGCTGCCGAGAATGCATGCGTTGCAGCGTGTGCCGCGGCCGTCCCTGCCTCGACGCCGGTAGAGACGACGACGTGTGTAGGTTCAGTGACCCCGAAACGAGCCTATGCTGCAATAGTAGCCGCCGCTAAAAAGCCTGTTGAGCCACTAAACTCACAGGTTAAAATAGCGGACAAAGAGAAAGGGGGTAAACGGAGCCTGCCAAAACCAAAACAGGTTCTGAAAAGGCAGGCCCCAGTGAAGGACACGGGCGACAGCGATGGTTTCATCAAGGTGGAGAAGAGGAAGAAGAAGAAGCCTCCTTGTCGGAACCAGTGCGGTACTGCGCTGGCAGGACCCAACACGCTGTTGCGTCCAGCCGTAGCGACAACGTTGATGTACGTGTCAAGACTGCATCATTCCACGAAGATTGAAGAGGTCGTGGAGTACATGCGGGTGAAAACCAACTGGACTTTGAGGGTCGAGATGTTGGAGCCGCGTCATAAAACGAACTTCAAGTCGTTCGTGGTGCGTGTTCCGACGCAGCATCTCGAGAAGTTCCTCAAAGAAGAGTTTTGGCCGAAAGGTGTTATGTTCCGCCGGTTTCGTGGCCAGCTACGTGACACCAGTCAGCGAAACACGACGCCGACACTTCGTGTACATTAGTATTAAGTTTTTGTTTTTAAAATATATGTATTAGTTTATTTGTTTAAGATTATTTTATGTATTTTATAATATGGGCCTCCGATGCCTGAAATAAAATGATTATTATTATTATTATTCCATTTATTTATTTTTTAAACACATTATTTACATTTTTAAATATTAATATAAAAAGAAAAATAACATTTAAAAATATAAAAAATAGTATCCCACCGGCATCGGGAACAGGATCCAAGCAACCGGTGGTCAGGGCTCTAGAGAGAGGAACCTCCGGACAATGCGCGCCGTGTCCAGGAGTACTGCTTTCTGCACCAGACCCTTGATCCAGCCGCCTAGCGAGAGCCTTCTCAGATGTTGATCGAGGCTCTTCGCTGTTATGCCATTGGCCGTCACGACTATCGGCACAATGATTGCTGAATCCACATCCCACATTTCGACAACCTCGCGAGCCAAGTCAAGATACTTAGTCTGCTTATCCTTCTCGGCCTTCACGAGGTTCTCGTCATGCGGGACGGCTATGTCAACAATCATTGTCCGACGCTCTAATCGATCTATCACCACTATGTCAGGCTTATTGGCAACAATAGTCCTGTCAGTAATAATAGATCGATCCCAGTACAACGTAACATGGTCATTCTCAAGAACTGGGTCGGGCACATACCTATAGTACGGTACTTCTGATTCCACAAGACTGTATTTCAGGGCAAGTTGCTGATGAATAATCCTGGCTACAAGGTTGTGTCTGTGCAAATAGTCTCCGTTAGCTAGACTAGAACAACCAGAAATAATGTGTCGGATTGATTCCCCGGGACGGTGGCATGCCCGACATATGTCAACCGTGCCGTCCTTCACAATGTATTTCCGGTAGTTGTTCGTCATCATAACTTCGTCCATTATTGCGCAGACAAAACCTTCAGTTTCCCCAAAGAGGTCACCGAAACGCAGCCAGGATACGGACGCCAGGAAATCTACATCGGGCCCATGTAGGACCCGATAAAAGCGTCCGTGGAGCTCCTTGCTCTGCCATACAGCCCTACGGTCATTAGTATCCATTACTATAGGTTTGCGCCAGTTCTCGTTCGCCAAGGAGAGCGGGGTGAGGCCCTTATCTACCGAAACTACATCTCGATGCATCCCCACGTCGGCATTCAGAAAATACTCCCTGAGACTGCATATCTCACGATTGTGCATAGTCTTGGCATTTAAAAAGCCTCGACCACCACACTTCCGCGGGATATACAGTCTCATTACCGATGATCGTGGGTGATGCATGCGATTTGCAGTCAGCAGACTGCGGATCCTTCTATCCAGGGCGTCCAATTCAGTCTGAGTCCATTTGAGTACGCCGAAAGAGTACATCAAAACCGGCATGACCCAACCGTTGAAGGCGCGCACCTTGTTCCCGCCTGATAAAAGACTATTTAAAACTTTATTCAGGCGGCCAAAGAAGCGCTCCCTCAACGCTTGTTTCATGTCGGCGACATTGATGCCTATTGCTTCCGACATACCCAAATATTTGTAGGTTTCGGTTGAAGAGAGGGACCTAAGGTGTATGGAATCCGAGAGTTGGGTCCCCTCTGATTCCACAATCTCCCCTCGCTTTACATGCATGACTGCACATTTGTCCACACCAAATTCCATCCTGATGGCACTACTGAAAGTTTCTGTTACCTTGAGTAGCTTCATCAGTTGCAATTCGGTGGGGGCAAAGAGTTTCAGATCATCCATGTACAGGAGATGAGATATGACCTGACCACCTCTGCGCAACCGATAGCCTAGTCCTGAACCCTCCAGCAATATGCTTAGAGGATTCAGGGCCAAACAGAACCACAATGGACTCAGACTATCGCCCTGAAATATGCCTCGCTCGATCCTTATCGGTTCGCTGTTCTCGCGAATGTGCCGACATCCTGGATAGTGAAGGACCGTCCTCCATTGCCCCATACACGACATCAAGAAGGTGCGCAGAGTTGCATCTACTTTGTACAACTCCAGCACCCTCATGAGCCATGTATGTGGCACCGAGTCATAGGCCTTCTTGTAATCTATCCAACATGTCGACAAATTCTTCCGAGAACGGCGAACCTGCTGGCTAATGGCCATGTCAATGAGGAGCAGCTCCTTAGTACCACGGGACCCATTCCTACATCCATTCTGCGAGGCGGATATTATAGAATTATTATTAATATGACTATTAATTTTAGCTCTCAGAATGGATGTAAGAATCTTATAGACCGTGGGTAGACAAGTAATTGGTCTATAATTTTTGGGTTCCGTAGTACTACCTGATTTGTGGAGCAAGTGGGTAATTCCAGTAGTTAGGAATTGGGGCAGCGATCCAGACTCTAAGGCAGACTGGAACTGGGACGCCAGGCGAATGTGCGATCCTTGTAACCATTTAACCCAAAAGTTGTGCAGTCCATCCGGTCCCGGAGATTTCCAGTTAGGTAACGGACGGACTGCACAAGCTACATCTTGGGGGCTGATGGTAATAGCCCCCATTTCTGGTATTGAATCACACACTCCCTCAACCTCCCGAGTCCAGTCGCCCTCAGTGTGACTGACAGGCACCGACCAGATGTTGCGCCAGAATGAACTCATGGCATCATCATCCGGAAGGCGCGCATCAATCACACTTTGGTCCGGTCGCTCCCAAGCCCTATATACCCACCTCTCATCGCTCTGGAATGTGCGATTCTGAGTATACCGCTCCACTCTCCGCTTGTACCGACGAATACGGTTTGCCCATGCACAGATCTTTTGCTTCAGGAAGTCGATACGCTCTGTGATGCGGGGTATGTAATCTTCGGGACTAGTGTCAGTCCCCGCGAACGCCCGCCTCACAAAGCGCATCACTCTAGGGCGTGAATTGCCCTCCCTGAAGCAAATAAGCTTACCGATGAGTGCTCTAGCCTCACCAATACGACGCTCAATTCTGCACTGCCACGCTGGTATAGTTGGTTTAGGTCGTGTGGCCCCGTCACTGTTGGGAAATTTGACGTGAGCCACACGACACGCTGCTACAGCCGCGCAGTACAAAATTGAATGGGTATCAGTGAGGTCTTCGCTGCTATCAAAATAACTTGACAGCAGCGAATCCAGAGCACACACCAGCGCCCTATTTTTCCTGTGCATAGGCAAACGAGGTAGTCGTGGTCTAAGCTCAGGTGGCGTAGAGCGATATTCCCGAAACGCACACTCCAAAGCACTCCTCAAATTATCGTTGCACTGGGTACTCACGGATATAGCCTCACCATCATCCGTCACATCAGCGCAGGGCGGTCGCGGCATGCCACTACCTAAACTTTGCAGCTGCACAGCGACCGCATCCACTGGCGCGACAGACGGGGCAAGGCCAATCCGTGACTCTAGGCGTAGTCGATCAAGCACAGTGTCATCCAACATATGATTACGCTGGATGACACGCACCTGATCCGACAGTCGCTGGGCCGAAACATTGACAGCCGGTTCAAGCACCTGGAACAGAGAGAGCATTCGACCACGGTACGCAGTCAGGTTGATTCCCCCCTCTGTAGCCCCAAAATATGCGCGCATGACACTTTCATTTAAAGATTGTGTCCATCGCATGCGCGCACTTCCACCGGGTGCGGGGACCCTATCAGAGGCCGGTGGGCCTCGGAGTCCCAAGCGGTCCGGTGGCCGGCGAACTCCCCGCCGACGAACAGGTGGTGGCGACGTCGGCGGAGAGAAGTACTCGTCGCTCGAGCTCGACGCAACTGCCACGGCCGGTGTCACAGCGCTCACGGTGGGGCTGGATTCCGGCGGCGGCGAGGCGGAGCTGAGCGACGGGTCCGGGGATGTTGGGCGTGCATTTCGTCTCGTAGCGGCTCTAGTTATCATCTTCTTCCTTTAGTTATTGGTTCATTTTATTCTGTTTTGATTGTTGAATAAAATTGTATTGGTGACATATGTCACCAATACTTTTCTTAGTTTTTCTCGATAAAATCATTGTATATTTATATTTTTGCTATTGAGGTTTTATATAAAATGTTATTTCGATTTGTTTGAACTGCAGCTATTACAGATATGAATCATATTAATATATTTATTGTATTGTAAAAACTTGGAATCCAAAAACCAGGCGTGATGACAGATGGTGTTGCCACGTTATATTATTATTATTATTAATGTGAAATTTTGTGGGGGCAGATGAATGCACGTTTGTTACTCTTTTACGCAAAAACCTCTTTAGGGATTCTGGTGAAACTGTACAGTAGTACAGTTCGTCCATGAACTGTGTTGTGGCAGTCGCTTTACGTAAACACTGTTATGTAGCTAAATCCGATCCTATATTTCAGTGTTTGACCTAGCTTATTTTCGACAGTAATTACATATTAAGAACTAGCTTTTGCCCGCAACTTCGTCCGCGTGGAATAAGAGTTCCCGTTCCCGAGGGATTTCCGGGATGAAAACTATCCTATGTCCTTGCTCGGGTCCCAGACCATATCTGTACCAAATTTCATTCAAATCGGTTTAGTGGTTTAGGCGTGAAGAAGAGACAGACTGACAGACAGAGTTACTTTCGCATTTATAATATTAGTACGGACTAGTACGAATTTGCTGTGAGTACGAGTTACATAAAAAACTTTTTCCAAAAAAAAGATAACCGACTTCAAAAACTAAAAGCTCTTTTACTTTTTTTTTTTTTACTTTTACTTTTTTTACTTTTTACTCAAAAATAACTATTTCGGAAGTCGGTGGCTTCTCTTCTGCCGGTCGAATTGTGTTGCCTTGCCACCGACTTCCGAAATAGTTATTTTTGAGCTTTTAGTTTTTGAAGTAGGTTATCTTTTTTTTGGAAAAAGTTTTTTATTTTTTACTTTTTAGTCCCAACTATGTTTTAGAGTAACTTTCAAAAAAAAAGTTCCCTCGATTTCGGCATGATACCATCATCAGATCCTAGACCTGATGACAATGGGACCATTTGGGAAGTCTACCCTTTCAAACAAAAAAAGAATTGTTCAAATCGGTTGGCAAACGACGGAGATATGCGCAAACAAACATAAAAAAAAACATACAAACATCCGAATTGAGAACCTCCTCCTTTTTTTAAAAGTCGGTTAAAAACAGTTAAATTACATGTGTAAGTTTTGCAGATCCCAAACACCAGTCAAATAATAATAAAAACGAGGTAATTCTCAATTCGACGCGTTTTATTATTTATGTGAACCAATTTCCCCGAGATTTTTACATCAAATAAACACCATGCGCAGTTTGGCCATCCTTTCCGTGAAACTCGCACTTATTATTCCCCTATAACGATTCTCAGGAGACGTGCCTTGAAATCACTGAAAACAAATAAAATATTCAATCTTAAATCGATTGCATTCTGATCAAACAGTTCTGTAAAAACTAGCCATGTACGAATCGGACTGCACGAAGGGTTCTGTACCAAAATGGCAAAAAAAAACACAGTTGTTGCATCGGGGTTGTTGGTTGTTGTATTATATTCTGTTTTTTCCTTTTTAAATATGTATTTTATTCTGTTTTTTCCTCTTTAAATATGTATTTTATTCTGTTTTTTTATCCTCTTTAAATATGTACTTTATTCTGTTTTTAAGTATGTGTTGTTATAGCGGAAACAGAAACACATCATTTACGAAAATATTAACTGCCTATTCATAAGCTATAGCCTGCATGGTGACAGATGAACAGACAGACACTCAGATAGAAGGCCAGCAAAGTCTTATTAATATGGTCTCGTTTTTTCCTGTTGGTACGGAACCCTAAAAAGCAGACAAGTGTAAGTAGGACTTGCCGGTAGAGTTCCGTTATTATAAGTTTTCCTGTGATGTGAAAGGAAAGATGTTACGCAAAAAAAAAAGATGTTTTAGCTTCAATAATAGTAGTTCAAATAATGTTGGGCTGGCACATTGGATTGGAAACCGGGCATATAGGTAGATCTTTGACAATGGTTACGGATAGAAGACAGAAAAGTCTGACAATTGTTTAGGTGTGATATACGGACGAGCAAGTACACATATTTATGGCTTAACGACCAGTCAACGTACATGTACATATGTAAGTGCGCTGTGAACCGCAAACAACATAGCATCCGTAAATAACACGAAGTTTTTTCTGTCGCGTACTTAATACTTATTTGTACGTTTCGTACATTCGTACCTGTAAGCGTTTCGATTTTCATTCGAAGCTACGGAATTCTAAAAGTACCGTCAGTACAATTTCACACGTACCGAATATCCAATATCAGGTACATACCCGACTGCAAAGTACATACGCTATATAGCTTTCGCATCTGTGTCCATATTTTCAGTAGCACACTTTGGATAACAAAAATGTTTTCTACTTGTAACCACGAGGTTAAAAATTCACATGATTGCAATTGCAACGTCCATATACAGGGTAATTTGTTATACACTAAAGTATTCGTTGGACCTAATTACTATCATTACAAACCTCAACTTTTGCTCTATCTATATAATACTAGCATATGACTGTCCTACTGCAGAGTCTTGACCTTTTTCACTCAAGGTGGCGAACAGATGAATCATAAATCGCGGATTTTAATGTCGTACTTATGGCCTGTTATTCTTTTTTTTTTTTCATACTCCCAGCTTTGGGAAAGCAACAAGCTCTTATTACCTATTTTGGTATGTTGAGTACCTATGTATTCATGAACATTAAGTACTTAAGGTACCCGCGAATAGTTTCCACCGGGTACCCGCTACCCGACAACGGTACGCGTGCAGAATACGGCTCTCAAAGTTCAGGCAAAATAACGTCAAAGTATTAAAATTCATACAACGTTGAAAACTTTCATTTTGTCTCGAAAAATTCAAATATAAAACGAAATCGAGTTACATTTGCCTGAAGAATATTAATTTAAGCGCATTTCGTTGAGTTATTTTAATAAAGAAGATCAGCTTCACCTGGTGTTCATTGATATTGCTTTAGTCTTAAGCGCTGATAGGAAAATGAAAGACGGTGTCTCTAAAACTCATGCTTTCTTTGATTTTTTTTACCTGACTGCAAAAGAAAATTTATATTGTTCTAGCTGTCTAGCGTCGTTTTACTTGAGGTATGTTAGGTCCTTGTTCTCCACTCCATGGATCATAACGTTATGGTTTATATTATTATCGCAAAGTTTATATTCTTTTTAAAACATCATCTAAAGAGAAAAAATGTTTTTAATGTGAAACGGTGAATAGATAGAGAGAAAGAGAAAAATAGATAATTAAGTAAAACACGTATTTCTTTATTAAACCGATAAAAATTCTATACCTGAAAAAAAAACCCACAATTCAGCGCCACAGTCCTGCAATTGGGGTCACGCCACATAATCCCTACATGCGCGTCTCCGAGGCACGTAGGCCGCCGCCCCTTGACACCACGGCCTGTAGGGCTCTCGTGACGCCTCGAGGGTCAACACTCTACCTGACAAACACCCGCGAATTTCCCTTTGTTTGATGTATGCTGAACGAAATGCCGCTTCGCTCTGTATTTACGGCATTTATCTACAGCGATTATCTGTGCTTTGACAGTTTTTTGAAAACCTACAATTTAAAGACAGTATAACAATTATTTCAACGCAAACTTGATGGCAAACAATTACGAATAAAATATGTTAATTTTATTCCGATTCAATCCACTCGTTATTACAAGGGGGTATAATGAATTCGACTTTGCGGGCTTTAGATCAGTGAATTTGGGTTGATAGCATTATTAATAATCGGCTTTTCAATTAATTAGGGAGAGGATTAAGACAAATTGGGGTAATGTCATGGACTGAGTGAGTTTAGGCCCTGTCTACTGTTTTACTGATGTGAGCCAATTATTACCCTCTTTATCTTTATTCTATGCTAGCTGTCCCCCGCGGTTTTAACCGCATTGTTTCCGTACTCGTGAGTTTTTTGGGATAAAAACTACTCTGAGTCCTTTCTAAAGCTATAGACTATTCCTGTACCAAATTTTATTTAAATAGGATCAGTTGTTTTTGCGTGAAAGGACACAGACAGACAGACACACCGACAGACAGAGTTTTCGCATTTAAAATTTTAGTATAAATAATAAAGTTGAAGGTTTTTGGTTTGTTTAAACGCGTTCAACTCTAGAACTAGTAGTCGGGTAGGTTACTCCTTGTCCCCGTAGGTTGAATATTGATGTTATAGTATGTACTATTCTTTATGAATATCCTGAAATAAAATATATATATAATAAAAAAAAAAAACAAAAAAATAATGCAATTCAACTAGTACCTAATTCCATTAAAAAAACTCTCAATTGCTCTTGCACCAATACCGTACGGACTTTAATCTCTGAGTTCTCTGAGACTTCTTTCTATACCAGCCTCTTCGCTCGCCTAAAACGAGCAAAAAATAACAATCACAAGTATAAGTGTTTTCTTTTTTCTATTCACGAAACCATTCAACCATTATACTAAAATTGGGAATATTACTAAAATAATACTAAAATAAAATAATACTAAAATAAATATATACAAGTTATAACAAGAAGGGGAGCTCACAGAGCATCAAAAAACTCCTCCACATCACTGTCAACAGGACAGGTGCCCAAAAGGCTGGCAGCATTGCCACGTTGTATGGCAATGCTAATTCTTTGTTCCGCCGCTTGAAAAACAAGATGAGCACTCGGACCCCAGTGTTTCAACCCCAAACGGCTCAAATATATAATTCCCAATTTTAGTTTAATTTTTCAACCATTTGAATAATTACTAAAAAAATATTCCTAGTGCAGTAATACGATGGAGTGACATAACGCAGTAGCATAGCATTACGGCTTTAATTCCAGCATATTCGGATTCAGACACCGGAATAATGAAACCGCATTCAAGTCGAGCGCAGTGACAACTCAAATAATACGCGTAATAAAGAATACTCTGCGTTCTGCTGTTGGCAGCACTGGTTTTGGATAAAATATGTTTTTGATGTGAAACATCTATAGCCGCACGTAAAACAAATTTCTGGCGTGGCGATGCATGCCGTGGCGACGCTCGCCACGCTTTTGTTTTGTTTCTTTTCAACCATATTACTTTTTTGATATGCGCCTTGGCCTCACGTTTTGTGGTTTTCGGGGGCACTGATGCCGAAAATGAGGTCCATATCAGAATCCAATATGGCGGCTAACTTTTTTCAAAATTTCGGTCATGGGTATCGTTTCCGTGGTTTCGATGTGTGGATGTCGATGTTTCACATCTGCCAGGCGTCCCGTGACGGCTCACTTTTTTTTTGAGAGGTTGGCTGAAGTGTTCGGTGCCATCGTGATGTTCACGATGTTAACGATGTATTGATATAAATCTGGAACACATTTAACATTCGAACAGAGTCTGCTCCCGGTTTTAGAATAACGAAAGGATTCAATATTTTATTTATTTACATAGGTATTTCTGTGTCCACGTTTCACGGTATGTTCTAAAATAAAAGTGTCATAATTCAATCTTTTGTTTTTTAAGTCAATCAAAAATTGTTAGCGTGGGGTTAGTAGTAGATATATAGTTAGTTCTATTTTAATTTTGACGTGCTTTATACAAAATATTTTCTTTATTCAGAAATAATAAATCTACAAACAAAATAAGAATCAAACTTCTTTATGATATTATAAGCACAGGTGTAGATAAATCATTCTTAGAGATTTAAATCTACGATATTTGTTAACCTCTTTTGGTACAGTCAGCATCAAAAGTCGCTGACCACATTCAGTTTTTCAAAACCACTGAACACTATATCATCCATAAATCGCACAACAAGATAGGCGCCAGCATTAAATGAACATCTTTAAAGTTCAAAATTAACTGAACACCATTTTGTCAAAAATTGCTGATCGTTATAACATCCGAAAATAACACAACAATCACTTTTGCAAAAGTCACTGAACAATATAAAATGGTTGTTTTGGTATCTAGTGTAATCATGGCAACGTCCAAAAATAACTTAACAGCATAACTACCAAAAGTTACGGAACATTACTTTGTTTTGGATATTGAACTGCAAACTAAAAAAGTGCTTGTTGCTATCTTCAGAGTCAATATTGTCCTATCAAAACTAAATCATGTAAAAATATTTAATGGATGTTAATTTCCAAAACATATTTTTATTACTTAGAGCCAATGAGAATAGTAGTAGAAGTGGGTGATCAAGCACATTTTCATCTAAGTCATCTAAACTTTCCATATTACGATTGAATATAGCCTTATTTGTAAAACTTTAAGTCTCACTATCAAAAATTACGCAGGTTCTATTATTGTTTGAATTTATACCATTGACCTAAATAATATTTTTTTTAGTTCGATTGAATTATAACCTTATTTGTAAACCAATGGCTCATTTTCAAAATTCACGCAGTTTCCCTTTTAAATAAATTATTTTGGAAACATAGTTGGGGGTATTTAAAAAACTATTTATCCTTAAATATAAGAAGAATATTTCTTCTTAATTATAATTTTGTTGACAGTTTACACTGTTGTTAAAAATTAAATATAAAAAAATCTGATAAATATCTGCGACAAGTACCCAGGGTAGATTATAAGCGGTTTGACTAATAAGATAAGAATAATTTATCGTCTTGGCGGAGGTACTACCGTGCCCCCAGATGTTTTTGTTGTCAAACTTCGGAAAGGAATGTTATATTAATGTCACTTCACAAAAATACGAGCACACACACACATATTAAACCTAAAAAACAATTGATGCTGTTCAGGGACTTTTGAGATGAACGATGATATGCTATTTTTGACAAAAATTTGTTTAGTGACTTTAGAGGCGAAGATTGTCATGCTTTTTTTTACCATGACTTTGTTTAGCGACTTTTGAAAAGTGATGGTCACCTACTTATGCTCTTTTATGACGATCATTAATTTCTGGTGCTTATCATGTTGAGCAATTTTGGTAATATACGGTGTACAGCGATTTTGAAAATTTAAATGTGGTCATCGACTTTTGATGCTGACTGTACTAACATCCACACATCAAAATACATCAACAAAAATCAAATATTTACAAAACACTCACAAAATCATCTTTACAAATTGGAATAAATTTCTAAATAAGTAAGTTTACACACTCTCTGTTTTTTCTCTATTTCTATAAGCGAGAACCTGTTATTGGCTTACCAGTTACTATTCTATATGTATTTAGCTGTAGGTTTTCCATGCTCTAAAAAAATAAATAAATAAAAATTACTTCCATTCAACCAAAATCGTATGAATAACATAATATATTCCTCCTTACAAATCCGCCAAGAAATCACAGCGAACATTCCATTTTCTCGAATCAATGAGGCTCAAGGGTGCTCGTTAATCAAAACCTCGGTATTGCGAACTAAATAGCCAGTTTCATACATAAGTAGATGATAGTAACAAACTGATAGGTCATGATGAATAGCCTGGGAGGCTGGGCGGGACCTCACCGCTGTACAAACCGCCGTTTCAACTACGTACGTACTTTAGAGATGGTAATATGGTATTTGTGATACGGTCATTAATTTGTGGAGATGTGATGTCGAAATATAAGCTTAATTTAAAGTCCTATATCTCTTTAAGATTTTGAACACACGTGACTCGAGACAAAATAGAAAGATTACAGCAGCGCGATAAGCCGGCTGTCGTTTGGTCGTCGAAATGTTACAGATATGAGGAACAGAGTGTAGTTGCGGAATGTTTATAATAGTTACCGTGACCCTGGAACATAAAGGGCAATCGAAGGAACATGAGTGGGTTTTAGTCAGTAAGAGTCTGACACGCCCTCCCGCCGCACCCTGGACGGGAGCAGTCATTGGATGATTTCCCACTCAAAAAAAAAAAAAAAAAAGGAAGAGAGTGTAAAATTGATCATTCTACATTGAAAAAGAAAGATCCTCTGAGCAGACAGGTGTTATCTTATATTATTTATTACTTCACGGGAGAGGTAAAATTTGTTTATATTTTTGTTATTATAGCGTGATCAAAATTAAGATGCGTTGCACACACACGCAGCGATGATATGCTTCGTGGCAGGTCTTACTTACCATCATCGCTGCTTTAGAAAAATAATAATAAGGTGATGATCCGTCCCGTACCAGCCTATCACAAACATCTAGTAGACTACTAAGTTAGAGTTCATCAGTGGCACATGAAGACACACTTAACTTAAAGGCCTGGTTAGGAATTCTCGAAAATTAAAAACTACAAAAACTTGCCCCTTTACAGTTTTCAAAAGTGTGATAAAAAGAGCACCTTATCTCCATGAAAACCTTTTGATCCAATGAGCGTTGATCATTTTCGCGCCAAATGAAACGATAAAATGGCGCCGAATTTCCCTCGAGATGTTTTGATTCTTCTGTTAAAGGTTATTGTTTAGTGTTTATTCATCTTGATTATTGTTTTGTTTGCGAAGTTGCTGCACTGACTTAATGATGAGAGTGATATAATAATAGGTATAGAATTTATTAATAATATAATGGAAGCTCAGTTTTGAATAAAACCTTTTTTCTAGCCTTTTATTGCTACGAAAGCGTAGCTTCGCAGGTCAGTGTATCTTGCGTAGCAGTGTTGTGCTACACCGTAGCAACTGAAGTAATTATTAAAATAGTTGATTGATATATATTTAGTCAATTATAAAAAAAATATTGCTCTTTTACACGTCACGTATTTTAAGCAACCGATGGGGATGAATAAACTTTAAAAAATTAACGAATCGATACAATAAACAGTAAGTTTTATCAAAAATAAAAGTGTTTTATTGTGTAACCCACTATGTTCTTCCAGTACCGGCCACTGTTTACCATACCTACAGTCTTTGCGTCTGGGTGTAATTCGAGAGCAGACGGCTTATCCCTTATTCAAATTAACTAATAAGTAAATTAAAACCCTCTCGGAGCACACAACGCCACCTCGTTTAATACGCTACAGTATTCCTGAATAATCTTGTAAACACTGGAAAATTTGTGGATTCTGGTCCAATATTAATCCGAGACCGCAAACTGTTGTTTCGTTGAAAACCGCGGTATATTTGTGGTGTATTAAACGGTAGAACAACAAGACTAATAATGTTTAGTCATCTTTAAAGATGGCGCCGCTTTTGTTCACTGACTAAGCACAAATAGGAGTATTCCTATCCCTTTCTGACAGGTAGGGAAGAAGGGGATAGGGTGGTTTGGAGTTGTCAAACTAGTTTGCGGTTTAAATTTTGATGCGTGAGATCCCAGTTTATACTCATTTAACCCGGTTTTGTTTCTTCCGACCGGTTTTGACTTTACAACGTTTATGTAGGTCAAGTTAGAGCGAGTGAGTTTTATACTAGAAGGATCAGTTTTGTTTATAAGATTTCAATTCATTTTTATTTCAAGACCATTTATGTACCATCATATTCCGACAAAAAATAAATGATTTATTTTTTTATTTATTTATACAAAATGTTAGTGGCGCCCACCATACATGCATGAGGTTACGTGTGTATAACCGAGCAAGTTTAAGGTCATAGCTCATTAGAGCCACCCAGCGGCACCCACTCCGCACCGACTCGGCTCCTGCGGCTAGTATTCTTTATATGGACTTGTATGGGCATGCGCTCATTATATCGGGTGCCCTCTATCTGGCAGAAACTCGTTTCTCCGAAACCTATTTGGCATAACTCACTTGGCAGAAACTTTTTTAAACGAACATTGTTAAGGTATAAAAAATATTTAACATAATTGTTTTTTGGCCTAATGTTTTCATGTCCGAATTTTAAATGGGATACTTTTAAGATGGCAGAATTGTATTGGGAATAATGACCTTTGTCAGAGTTACAATTTTGCATAATTTCGTTTAGCATAACGTTTATTTAGAGCGCCGATTATTTGGCATAATCTGACTTAGCATACTAAGAAGATCACAGAATTTCAATAGAAATAATATTATTAGTCATATTGAAAAAAATATATATTGTCTTAAAAAACCACTATGGTGTGCTACAAAAGTGAGTGACAGAAATGAATCGCTGCAAAACCGACTTCACGTAGTCTTGTCTGCCCTACCCCTAGAGTGTAATTTAAACCCGCAAAGGCGCGAAGGGGCGAGGCGACCCGCGAGCTGAGGAGCAGGTGGCTTTAACGCACACCGCCGCGGCTGAGCCGAAGCCTTCGGCTTGCTGGCCGGCGAACCTCAGCCGCGGTGGTGGGCGTAAAACCATCTGCGACGATAAGCTCGCGTGGGACCGCCGGAGCCCCGCAGCGCTGGAGCCGTGACAGAAGCCATGCCTGCTGCATGTTGCATGCCTGCTGCATGCTTGCATGCTGCATGCCTGCTGCATGATGCATGCTTGTTGCATGCTTGCATGCTTGCTGCATGCTTATTGCATGCCAAAATAAGATATGAAATGCATGCCAAAAGATGATTCTGGCTGTGAATTTTCTGCGATATGATGGTTCTACTTTTGATTATTATGGATATAAAATATATGCCAAAAGATGATTCTGGTTTTGAACTTTCTACGATGTGATGGTTATACTTATTGATTATTATGGATATGAAATTTATGCCTAAAGATGATTCTCGCTTACAAAATTATGGGTTTCGGTGTATGGTAAATGAGTGTATGCCAAACGATTTTCTGCGAAAAGAGGTTTATGCTATCCGTTGCTATGCAAAATAAAATTATGACGTAAAAAGTTCTGCTATAAAGGGTGGACCCCATTATATCAACTCCGTAGCGTCACCGGATCGCCTCGGTTATAAGGCAAGTCGGTGCGGAGTGGGTGCCGGATGGCTCTAATGAACTATGACCTTTAAGCTTTCTTAGAACATCAATGGCATCTCGTGCCGCGAAAAGTACGGAAAGCCGTTAGCCCCGGTTGTTACAAAAAATATAAGATTAATTAGAAGCCAGACAGTCAGTAATTGGTTTATGAATCGCAACATGCAAAATACTGGTACTCAGCAAGTTCCGGTTAGACTGGAAGTCAACCCAGTGAGAAGGCTAGGGAGATGATGATGATGGTACATGCATGCAGTACATTATAAACCAAAATGACATTAAAGTTTTTATTCATATTCTTTCATATTCTTTATTGCACACGAACAAAAAAAAAAAAAATACATAATGGTAGCAAATAAAATAGTCATGTACAAAGGCGAGCTTAACCCATAAATGAGTTTTCTTCCAGCAAACCATAATTTGGTAGAGAAATTTTGCAATGGAGGATATACTCATGTGCAAGACAATACATTTTATTTATTAAATCATAAAGAACTACAATATATACTTACATAAATAAATACAATAAATAAATACATATACATATCAATCAATAGACAGGAAATGTTCTCTTATTCCTTTCTTAAACACTTCTAAGGAAATACTATCCCGCAAAGAGTGTGGGGAGTGCATTCCAAAGACGCACAGCACGAACAGTAAATGAACCATCATACCTACTTGAAGAGTGGGAAGGGAAACGAAGTCGAAGAGATGAAGTTGAACGGCAGGGTTTACCTCTAGGTACAAGAAACTCAAAGCGTTCCCGAAGATACGAAGGAGCCTTAGAATTATGAAGAATAGAGAAGAGAAAAGACAGAGTGTGACAATCTCGACGCTGCCGAATAGGTAGCCACTTCAGCCGCTTCCGAAATTCCGACACATGATCGTACTTTCGAAGACCAAAGATGAAACGGATACACAAATTCTGCAGACGTTATTATTGGCTTATTTAGTTGTTCTTCAGTCGCATCGAGGAAACAAACATCAGCATAATCTAAAAGTGGTAGTAGAAGAGACTGAGCAAGAGTAATTTTGGTTTGAAGAGGCAGGAACTTCTGAAGACGTTTAAGAGATTTATACGCGCAAAACACCCTCCGACTTACTTCAGCAATGTGAATATGCCAAGATAGGTTGCAGTCCAAGAAAACGCCTAAGTCTTTAACTTTCGTGGAGTAGTCTATAGCAGTACCATCGTACATAACAGGCGGAAGGGACACATGGTTTAATAGATTAATGAAGTATCTACCACCAATAATGATAGCTTGTGATTTTTTGGGGTTAACTAACAGCCCAAATTTTTTAGCCCACTGACATATGTGTACAAGGTCATCATTGATGGCTTGAATAATAATAATAATAAACCCGCAGGGCAGCTTGTGGCGAGCTGTCGGGCAGTAGCGACCCCGTGGACCTGACCTCCTGGGAGACCCTTTGTTCTTCATCTCTGGCTTGCCTTAACTGGCCGGCCAGAGTGAGCACTGACGAGGAACAAGGCTACCACCTCACTCTTGCCTTCATTGGCTGGTTTGAGTGGAGATTCGCAAGAGCATACGTGCTCGGGGGAAGGAAGTATTCCAGTAAGATGCTGGTAGGGATCTTGACCGTACTTCCGGGATTGTCCTGATAGCCGTGGAATACCTCTCCACTCCTCTAGCACCTCGATATATGTTGCCCCCTTGTCGCTACGTCACTATGTGCTAGCGGCCGTTTTCGGGGGCCCATTTACTGAGTGTGCAAGTCACCCCCTGCCATTCTATCAGTGTATACAACCATTGGTCAGGCAGGGGCCATAGTCACTCCATAGTTTCTGGTACCTTATTCATGAAAGAATCCAAAATTTTTGTTAGTTGCCATATTTTACAATAGTCCAACACCAACCGGGGGTTGTCCTTAGGTGCACTTACATAGTGCATATAGGGAAAATCGTCGGTCGGTGTCCCATTCCACAAAAAGTTTTTCCTCAAGGGGCCTCTGCGAGTTGGCTTCGGCCCCTCGCACGCCTTCCAAAAGTCCGGGACCTCAGGGTCCCGAGATATGGAAACATATTTTAAAATAATAATAATAATAATAAATAATAAAATCGTTTATTTATAATTTAGGTCACATGAATGGCTGCCGACAGATCTTCGGATTTAAAATGGCGGTAAAGCTGCAGGTCGTTTGCATAGAGATGATAATTTGAAGTTAAAACCTTAGTGACAGCGTTAATGAAAATGGAGAAAAGAAGAGGAGAAAGGACGCCACCTTGAGGAACACCCGCAGAAAGTTCGCACCAATCAGAGGAAGCCTCATTCAAGTGTACCGACTGCGAGCGACCACGAAGATATGAATCAAACCAAGTAATCACAGCAGGAGATATGTTTAGAGAGGAAAGGATACCTAAGAGTATGTCAAAGTCAACTGAATTAAAAGCACTGCTAAAGTCCAGTAGAACCAACATGGTTTTCCATGGCTAATCGGATGTCGTCAGTTATTTTAAGTAAGGCTGACACAGTGCTATGACTAGGACGAAAACCAGACTGGAAAGGACTAAGCAAGCCATTGGAGGAAAGGAAAAATGACAGTTGATTATTGACAACACTCTCAAGTACTTTGGACAGGATTGGAAGTATGGAAATTGGACGAAACTGGGATACTGAAGATGGATTTAAAACTTTAGGAAGAGGCAAGACGTAGGCTTTCTTCCAAGCAGACGGAAAAGAACTAGTGTACAGGGAATAATTCACAATGTAAGTATTTATAGGAATCAGATCGTTAAGGATAGGATGAAACATCTTAAGATGCAGACCATCATCACCCACTGCCTTAGTAGAAATGGATATAATGGCCCGTTTAATATCCCCCTCTGTGACAGGCTGAAAAGAGAAAGAAGCACATATTGGCAGAGCAAGATTAGAAAGAGTATCAAGAGTGAAAGATTTGACTGAATGATCCAGAGTTACTGGTGGTTTGGAAAAATGAGAATTAATTGAATTTAGGTCAATATCAGGCATGCTGTCATTAGCAGCTTTGCCAATACCAAGTGAATTGAGGAATTGCCAAACCTGTGCTGAATTATTAGAATTTTGAATGGAGTTGTGTATGTGGCGCCTTTTAGCATTCCTACACAAACGACCGCAGCGGTTACGCAATTCTTTATACAGAGACCAGTTTTCATCGGTAGGGTCCCTTTTGTAACGCTTTTTGGCTTTATCCCTCTTAGACATCGCGTTCTTAATGGCGTCTGATAACCACGGAGCTGGCAGGTGTTTAACCCTGACCTTCCTCAGTGGAGCATGTACATCAAAAAGATTCAACACTATCTTGGTAAATTCAGCCACCTTGGTGTCCAAGTCATTGCTTTCATAGACAGGAGACCAGTCGATATTGCTCGCATCCTCAGCCAAACGTTCCAGATCAATGTTCTTGAAACTGCGAACCATGAGAAATTTAGATTTACGTTTAGGAGGGCGAATCTTATATGACAGAAATAAGAGATTATGATAAGAGAAGGAAGAAGAGAGTTGTCCAAAAGTGGCTACTTTGTTAGAGTCAGAAACCAGAATAAGGTCGAGAAGTGAAGGGTTGCAATGAGGAGCATGATGAGTAGCGTTGAGCTGAAGGATGTGCATGTTGACAGAAGAGACAAGGGACCTGAGTTTTCGGCTACGCGTATCATCTTTGATCAGACAAGTGTTGAAGTCTCCGAGTATTATAGTGTGGTCATAAAGGGAAGAGAGATTTTCAAGATTAGTTTCAAAGGAGTAAAAATAATCAATATGACACGAGGGACTATAAAAGACACCTAAAAGTAATTTTGTGTGATTAAACGAAACTTCGATAAAAAGATGTTTGCAGATTTTGAGTAATTACTCGGAGACTGATCAACAACTTTGTAAATGATATCACCACGGAGATACATAGCGACACCCCCACCAACCTTGCCTGTTCTGTCATTACGCGCAAGCTTGTAGCCGGGCAATGAATATTGTGTTGAAGGAAGAGCAGGTTTAAGAAAATTTTCAGAGACAAGCACTGCATGAATAAGGTCTGGTCTGAGTCAAATGTCGACAACAAATCGGCATGATGGGCTGGAATGCTTTGAGCATTTATATGGACAACGTTAAAAAATTTCTTAAAACAAGAAAAGGTAGAAAAAAGTTGTTCGCGCAAGTGTAAAGAATCATCACTAAACGCGCTAGCGAAACTGGTGTCAGATGTACAAGAAGAAGAACAAGAAACAAAACTGTCATCACTATTATCAAACATGAATAAACAAAAAATAAATAAATGTTATGTAAAATATAAAAAAAAATATGCTAATTTAATACTAAAACAAAAAAACAATGAATCAAAAATCAAAAATCCTTGATACACATTGCAGTTAAAACAATGATTAAAATACTATGGTCTAAAGTCACAAAAAAAAAGTTACACACTAATCAAGAGTTTCCGAACGAAAATTGTGTTGCCAAAACAAAACTTTACAAAACGTCAAAACAAAAAAAAATGCAACATTTGCTATAGTACATGACATAAACTCCTATAAAAACGGCAGTATCTATAATCCTACCTAATGATTCGGTAAACATCGGCAATTTTCGGTAAACCCGAAGTACAACCACGTAAGTGCCGACGCGTTCGTTATCGACAAATTGATCGGAACGTGAAGACAGTTAGGGACTGTCGCTTAACGATAATACAAACCATTATGATGTTCAGTTACGCTTTATTTCCTATGTATTTAAGTTCAATATTGATTGGATCGGAAATTGCGGTATTAAAAGGCCTTAAAAATGTTTTATGGGTTATTCTTAGGTTACGTTAATATTGTTTTCTCTGCTCTTTAGCGACTAAGTTGCAAGTAACGTAGTATCGGTTTGATTTCCAGCGCACGTCGAACGTATGAGTATAAAATAAGTGCGGCAGTCACGTGACTTTATCTACCGTCTAGCTCAAGCTTTCATTTTGTAGCGTGTGCGTGAAAACTAAAATAAATTAATTAAATATGTGTGCGGAGGGGCGTCACCCCGGAGCGGCTTCCGCGCAGGCTCAAGGCGCATCCAACGCCGCGGGGAGCTCCAGGCCGGAGCGCGTGGACGGACTGACGGAGGTGGTGACATCGGCGTTGGTGTCCGTGGCCCTTAAGAAGAAAAAGGGCTCCAAGGACAGGGCCATCGCCGATGCCACTGCCAAAATTTTGGCAGCAGCGAATGCAGAGGCGTCGTCAGGACAGGAGCTGGCCGCTATGCGGGCCGCTATTGAAGGTCTCCAACAATTTTAGTTCTATCAGCCGCGTTTAGCGTCATAAGAATAAAAACAGCCGTCAAGCTTGAGAATACGCCCATTTGTTCAGCGTATGATTTTTTAAAGAAGCTTAAACAGGTGACGAAAGCTGACAGCGTCTTTATAAAAAATCGTTTTTTCTATGGACATAATGTGAATATAGCTGAAAAAATGTGCGCAGTTCCTAATAAATTTCTTAACTCAGTAGCAGCGAAGTTCGAAAGTCGATGGTATAACACCCCCTGAAATCCATCACCTGATCTCTCTGGGCTTGTCGGATTACTATCCCATCGATGATGAGACACACACACACATACACATGTACATACATTATAATAATGATTGTTGTGTACTTTGCTAGTGTGATGAGATAAAAAACAATATCGATGAAAAGTATCCTATGTCTCTATCTCAGTACCATATCAATTCAGTAGTTTAGGGGTGAAATCCTAACAGACAGACAGATAGACTGACTTTCATATTTATAATATTAGTATGAATAAAATACTGCAAACTCCTTAGCTAATTTCAAACATCAGACATCATTTAGTAACCTAATCCATAGTCCAATACTAAGGTCACTGAAAACGGCCATACGTAACTAACTTAACTGACTCCTTCGTTGTTATTTATCCAAATTATCATCAAAACATATTCCTATTAATTTAATTAAGCTAATACCAGCCTTAACGGCGAGCAACAGGGACGGGCAAGGCTCCGTAAACATTGCCCGGGCATTATATGGCAAATTGATTGCCCGATACAATAGAACATATTAAAGATACTTTTGATTGCTCCTACAGAAAGATGAGATTATTTCAGCTTCGTATAGTTTATCAAGTGATTTTGCTATTATTGGTTTTGTGGGTTTTTATGGCGGGTCGGAGGAGTTAGTAGTATTGTTTTGTTAACTTGTTTCTTAACTGCTGATTTAGTTTTTGATTTGGATCTATTGATTTTCTACATGTTTGTGGGCTGACTAAGTTTTTAGTTGTTGATGATAATTCTGGTCAGTAGCTTATGGGACTTACATTGTACAACTTTCTGAAAACTGTTGGAGAACTTAACGAGGTATTACACTTTATTATTTTTTAAATACACGGTGTCCCACGGCTATGCCACGTGGAGGGAAAGTACCTTAAATCTTGTAGATAGAACATTTTACTGAAAGAAGACATTATTTGAATTTTAAAAACAATTTAAATTGAATTCATAGATTTTTAAATAATTAAATGTTTGGGCCGGGAATCGAACTTGTTCCTCGAGAAAAAATAATCAACCTGTAGTTTTATCATGCCAATCGAAAGGTTTCATCATAAGGATTATTTTCTGCTAAATAACATAGTGTCACAAATAAAAGGAAAACCGTGAATTTAACATTTGATGTAAAATTTTGTTCTGAAAAGTTAAAAGCTAACATTGCCGTAAGGACATACAATTGACAATCATAACTACTTATTACTAATTTATGTACCCAATTGAAGTACGCATCATTTAAATAAATAAATATCCACCACAACAAGACCAAAAAATTGTCAGGGAACGATATAATCAAAAGTTATCACTTTGTATTCAAGAAGAAGGGACTAGTTTAGAGCATTTGGAAAATTGACTAATTTTGTATTAAAAATGTTAAAATTCATGGTCTTTCTCTTATTTTTGACACTATGTTATTTAGCAAAAAATAATCCTTGTGATGAAGCCTTTCAATCTGTAGGATAAAACTACAGGCTGATTAATTTTCTCGAGTAACAGGTTCGATTCTCGGTTCAACTATGTAATTATTTAAATATCTATGAATGCAGTTTAAAATGTTTTCAAAATTCAAATAATGTCTTCTTTCAGTAAAATGCTCTATCTACAATATTTAATGTACTTTCCCTCCATGTGGCATTGCCGTGGGACACCCTGTATACTTATAATACAATAAAGGTGAAGAGTTTGTTTGTTTGGTTGAAAAAAAAACATTTTGTGTTGAATAGCCTATTTCTATTCAACACAATTCTTTAGGGAGAATACAGGCTGTATAACATCGCGACCCACGAGAACGCTGAAGTAACCTAAGATGTGTATAAATCCACGAGGGACAGCTAGCAATTCATAAACACACAGCAAACCAATGCAAAACCCAAACGATTAACTTTCCCTCTATTATACAACAATATAAAACCCCATTATTTTTAACTGGCCCCGTCCAGGCCTGTTACCTTACATCACGGTCGCGTAAATTCCACATATTACGCGGTTGAGATTTACGCGCGTAAAACGAGCGTTAATTTGGTGATTCATTGACGTAAACGTCCACAGAGGGAGCCAAATGGATTGTATTTAGACATCCTGATACATTCCACGAGAGGAGCAGTAGAGAGGGATAAAAGGCTCCGTTTAAGTGAAAAATTACCCCTGATTCGGTTTGGGACATCCTGTGTTTTGTTGGGTTGTGTTAATGGAAATTTGTAGGTGTATTTGATAGTGATTGGTAATTTTAGTGTAAAAAATGTTATGTAGCTGAAGAGTGTGCTTGTTTACTAAAATATTCTGTTTTTACACTACTACTCTATTTTCTTTTGAAATGCACCTGCCATATTATCTCTACACCACCTTATGTTGACACTTGACTGGAAGAGAATGCCTTTGGCATTAACCAATGTCAATGGCGCCAATGTTCATTTGTGCATAAAAAATAAATAAAAAAATATGTTTTATTGAACGCGGTAATCCTAGGAAGTACTCGTTTGAGTTGTAAAATTCTTTTGATTTGATATCCCATTTATTGACGAAGGCTAATAAATGTTTAATTGCGGGTTGCGAAAGATGCGTGTGTTTTTGTATTCAATCTATGGCTGTTATAGGTGTAAGGTTATATCAGTACTAAGCGTAGGTAATCGACATCGATAATAAAAAATTGCAGCATAATTGACAAAAGTAACATTCTATATCATTATCCTTTATTCAGTACTTGAAGACAAAGTTTTTTGTTCGACAAACTTCAACAATCATCTGTAGAACTTCGACATAAAGAGAAGAAAGAATCGCACAAAGGCACAAGATCTTTTTAAATTAAGAACATCATTTTCATAAGCGTATGCGCTGAGAAAGACGAACTTTTCGCTCAGTAAAAATACTTGGTACTGTGGGCGGAACACAATGGAACAAAATGGCACAATGATGATTCGCCGAGCTCTCTCAATAACTGTGGCTTTGTGTTTGTGCTACATCATAGCGGATGTATGATTTGTGCCAGATAGCTTGCTGGGGTGTATGAGGTCCTAGTACTCGCGTGTTTTTTACGGTTGTTATCTTCCTATCACATGGGATATAAAGCCAATAAAAAAAATAATGTTATCAAAGCAAATAATGTTATCAGTAGTGTTTTGAGTTGATAGATTTGCAAGGCGGATGATGGTAGTGTGTAACATCGCTTCATGTATATTGATTGAGAGATTTAAACTAATGGTGAAAACTGTACTAAGAGATTTCAACGTAAATATTTTTTCAAATAATATCATTTTCGCCCATATTTTCAATCTGTTTATATGAACTTAGACGAAAAAACCCTCGACGGTATGGTACCGCTAATGGAATTGCGACGACTACCCCAGGTACATAAGATTTAATAGCAGCACAGAGCTCGTACAATATTCATCCGGTTTAAGCCGCGGGGAGATGATAAAGTAACTCTTAAAAACACTTTCATAACTTCAATTCATCCGGTGTAGTTCCAGGCTTTGTTCCACATTTTCCACTTGTATTTGACTATTAAACCGGCCCCGCAATGAATCTCTGTGGCAGCTCCACTTCGCTGTGCTGTAAACTTGTATACACTCTATTGTGTATTGATCACGGAGTTTCTTAGATAAAAATAAATAGAACGACGTTGTTTTATTCAAAAGTCAGTAACTGCGTAGTCGACTTTCGCGATGATGGTATAAATAACAATGTGGAATGTTCTATATCCTCTATTGAAAAGGGACGATCCTCCGACCAGACGGGTATTGTGTTTGGTGGGTTACCGTCACACAGTTGTTATCTACATATACGATAAATCGCGTCAAAATTTGATTGCGCGATTTAGTGTTTCACGACAAAATTCGCCAAACGTTATTTTAATGAACACTGAAAATAAATGTTTCGCCATATTCTCATTCATAAACACGGAACTATTCTAAACAACTTTATGAAACGGAAACACCTACTCCGTTTATGAGTCGTAAAAAGAAAATGTTGTTTATTGTTTTCGGAAATAAACTGATTTACTCAAAGAGAGCATTAATGCACGTGCAAATAATAACGTTAGCAAGTGGCGTCGGTTGATGCATTATTATATGAAGTGTTTGTTTGTTTCAGGTGGCAGTAACATTAGAGGATGGCGTCACCGGTGCGCAGGTAGTGTGTGTGAGTGCGAGTGGGTGCGGGCGATGCGGCGGGCGCGCGCGTAGTCTCGCGCGGCATGGAGGAGGACGAGAGGAGGCTCTCGTTCCCGCCGCCGGCGCCGCTCAACTCGCCGGGCGAGGAGATCGACGGCTCGCGGCTGCTGGGCGAGATCGTGCGCACGTTGGAGGCGACGAACCCGGAGGCGGCGGCTCCGCTGGTGGCCTCGCAGTCGAGGGATGCGCTGCACGTGGAGAGCGAGAAGCCGCGGCGGGATGAGTTGCGGATCCCGCTGGAGGGCGTCACGTTCGCGAACGAAAGCTGCCCGGTGGACCGCGATGGCCCGCGCGCCGCTGTCACGCCGTTCACGCGCGAGTCGGCGAAGCGCGCGGGCTCCCGGGGCGCGCAGTTGGTGCGCGAGTTCGGGTTCATGCCGCGCCGCCGCCTCAGCGTGGAGGACGGCGCGCGCCTGCCGCGCAAGTACGAGCCCTTCCCGCCCAAGCTGTACGGACGGCCGCTCGAGGAGATCGACAACTTCATTTACGATGAGGTGAGTTGCATCCACACTTTTTAAAGTAATCAGCTTACTGTGTTACTTAATTTATATAAGTTTGTGTCCACAGGGAAACTTCAAAATTAGTTCTAAGTATGTGCAATATTTTTTATATTTCTTAACTTACTTTTATAACACAGAATCACCACGTTCCGTCAGTGTACGATATTAATTATGACTTATGGCATGGCATAACAAAAATACAACATAAATAGATAATTTTAATAATACTAGCTTATTGTTGGGCTACGTAAACTGAGTATGGTTAATGGTAAGATTTTACGGTAGCAAAATTCAATAAACTTTCACTTTGACTACAATAATTTGACCCCCACTGTAATACAGAGAAGTGCTCTGTAGTTGTTCCATTTCGCTGTCAATTCACTTGACGCATAATAACTCACTACCAGCTCGTAATCATAAAAGTCTTTGTACGTTTTCTCTTTATGGAAATGCGTTTGAAAATGGAACACTTTCGACCCCGATTTCGTTTAAATTTTGCTTATCTGTGGTAAGTACATGCGTTTTGATAGTAATAGGGAATAGTGAGGTGACCTTTTCCATCTCATAACGTTTTATGTGTCTTTGGTTACGCACGTCACGTCATGCCAACAACACGTCAAACTGAGAACACGTTTTCACTTCGTTCTTGGAATAAATATTTTCTTTTTAAATGATTGGTTGGTCGATAAGTAGAGAATATCAGTAATAGTTTTTTTTTTATTGGAATGCGTGTTCTGCAGTGTATACCACGTTTAGGTAAGCGTTATGATGTAAAGACAGCAACTGGATGTATATGCCTCTGTGCATTTCTTTTCATTAAGGTAATAAAAATTGGACTTCGAAATCAATTTTGAAAAAAATAAAACAGCATCATAGTAAAATGTCAAAGGACGTAAAATAATATGTATTGTATGCCATTTGTTAAACAAAAAACGCAGTATAAAGGTGACACACGATCGATCCTATATGTACCTTTTCCATTTTTAATTTCGTTCTAATTTGTTAAAACAACCTTTCACAACATTCACAAACAAAACCCCCCGCTCAAATAACAAACAAAACAACCCCAAACAACTCCGAAATCTTTCCCGTTTTACATGACAAACGAAGCTCATTACTGTTCAGCCAATTTTCGTCACCCCAACAAGATGTACACATTACCCTATATTTACAACCATTTACACAAAACAATGTCTTTTAAGACTGCCACAACCACAGGGGGATACTATAATCTGCGACGACTGGCATTTTACCCAGATCCATTAGAATCTATCAGCTTTTAGAAGCATGAAAAGCACGTACAGGTCATTTTAGACTGGTTTGACCATTTGATAGGTTCTCGTAACAAGTGGAGTAGTAAAAAATAATGACTTAACGGTCCGACGTGTCGGTATGATGTGCTGCTAATTCCTCGTTCGTATTTCGAATGAAATATTCAATTTGTTTTTTTTTTTTTTTTTCTTTAAAGGAGGTGGCTTTTGATGGTGGCAGTTTGGCCTCTTTGTTGGTCTTTTTGTTATTCGGTGGATTTTTTTGTTAACAACTTGCAGCAGATTTTTGCTGGCATTTATTTGAATTAATAGTCGTATTTAGAAAACCTGTGTCTACCTTTTACGTTTGACTTTGTCCTCGTGATAAAGATATACAGCGTTGTTATAGTTCTATGTTTTTAAGAGGAATAATTATTATGCATTACTTTTTCCTACCTATCCATAGGGAAGTATGATGTGCCTGCCTTGATAGATTTAGGGCGGAAATGCAAAGACCGTTAAGATTTCAATACTTAGATATAATTTAGACAGAGCACATGCATACATCGCAGCAGTAAAATCAATAGTAATGTCAACTTCAAAATAACACTGACAGACAGACCATCATGACAAAGAGTTTACAATTCTAATATGCCTATCAGGCCTCTACAGTCTAGTAAGTAAGAAGCACCTGGGACTTTCTGGCCTTTGACCATACATTAATGACACTTTACTATCTATTACGACCTAGATACAAAAAAGCGTCGCTAACAATATTCTTTATATTTTCCTTCACTAGATTATTTAACGATAAAAAGTTACAAAGTGTTAAAACAGCATAGACTTAAACCTAACACACACAAATAAATGCACTTTACAACCTAAAATTATCTAGCACAAGTTTGCATGCTTTCCCTTTAACTAAGGAGTTGTCGACGTCAATTTCAATGTTTGTAAGGTGGCGACTTATCGCTACTGCCCCTCGGCTTATCAGATCAGCTCGCTGCCCCACTTGTTGCATCTAGTAGGTATTACAGTCGTTAAGATACTTTATATCTATAGTCTAATCCTAACAGCTATACATAGTGTATGGTTATTTACTCAAGAACTGGTGGACTTAAAAATGTAATAAAAATTCATTTTTCAATACAATGTGATTTACTTTACTAGTTTTCCCCCGCGGTTTCACCGGCAACTTTAGTTACTACACTTCCGTACGGCCACTTTAGTTACTACGCTTCCGTACGGCCACTTTAGTTACTACACTTCCGTACGGCCACTTTAGTTACTACGCTTCCATACGGCCACTTTAGTTACTACACTTCTGTACGGCCACTTTAGTTACTACGCTTCCGTACGGCAACTTTAGTTACTACACTTCCGTACGGCCACTTTAGTTACTACACTTCCGTACGGCCACTTTAGTTACTACACTTCCGTACGGCCACTTTAGTTACTACACTTCCGTACGGCCACTTTAGTTACTACGCTTCCGTACGGCAACTTTAGTTACTACACTTCCGTACGGCCACTTTAGTTACTACGCTTCCGTACGGCAACTTTAGTTACTACACTTCCGTACGGCCACTTTAGTTACTACGCTTCCGTACGGCAACTTTAGTTACTACACTTCCGTACGGCAACTTTAGTTACTACACTTCCGTACGGCAACTTTAGTTACTACACTTCCGTACGGCCACTTTAGTTACTACGCTTCCGTACGGCAACTTTAGTTACTACACTTCCGTACGGCCACTTTAGTTACTACGCTTCCGTACGGCAACTTTAGTTACTACACTTCCGTACGGCAACTTTAGTTACTACACTTCCGTACGGCAACTTTAGTTACTACGCTTCCGTACGGCAACTTTAGTTACTACGGTTCCGTACGGCCACTTTAGTTACTACGCTTCCGTACAGCAACTTTAGTTACTATACTTCCGTACGGCCACTTTAGTTACTACGCTTCCGTACGGCAACTTTAGTTACTACACTTCCGTACGGCAACTTTAGTTACTACACTTCCGTACGGCAACTTTAGTTACTACACTTCCGTACGGCAACTTTAGTTACTACGCTTCCGTACGGCAACTTTAGTTACTACGGTTCCGTACGGCCACTTTAGTTACTACGCTTCCGTACGGCAACTTTAGTTACTACACTTCCGTACGGCAACTTTAGTTACTACGCTTCCGTACGGCAACTTTAGTTACTACGCTTCCGTACGGCAACTTTAGTTACTACGGTTCCGTACGGCCACTTTAGTTACTACGCTTCCGTACGGCAACTTTAGTTACTACACTTCCGTACGGCAACTTTAGTTACTACACTTCCGTACGGCAACTTTAGTTACTACGCTTCCGTACGGCAACTTTAGTTACTACGGTTCCGTAGGTCGTTTAGTGATGATTTAATTATCGCCTACCATGATAAATGGACTCATCAAACAAAAACATATTTTCAATTCGGACCAGTAGTTCCAGTAGTGCGTTCGATCAAACAAACGTTAACTTTTCGGCTTTATAATATTAGTATAGATACTATAATAAATATTTAACCTTTCAACGACCAAGCGACAGTCGGCTGTCGCGCTGCTATTGTCTTTCTATTTTGTCTTGAATCACGTGTGTGCGGTTTAAAATGTGACAGAAACAAAAATTCACAAAATAATTCATAGCGTTGCTTGCTGATTGCATTCAAACGTTGCCCTGTCAACGTTTGTTAAGGTTAGCTTGTTGCTACAAAAAATTGGAAACAGAGAATGAAAGTTCCAATAAAATGTGAGATAGAAGACACGGTAAACAACTAGTATCTCATAAACCTGTGTTGCTGGTTTTAAACTAAATCTGATGTTCATTAGGTATTATACCTCGATCACACAATTTACCACTTAGACAGAAATTGAACAACATCGTTGAATGCCGAGATCATTGGTACGGCTGCTGATTATAGTGTGTCCGGCTCTTAACAGAGTGACGCTTTTGTACGTAACTAATTGTCTCCTACGATTTATAGTTACTGTTTCACTCATAGGGGAGCGATATACATATACAATTCCTAACAAATCTAACTAGATTTTTCCACACAAAGTTATTAGATTATTAGTCACACAAGATTTTTTCCAATTGGTCTTGTAGATTTAGAGATTAGGTTGTTTAAAAAAAAAAACAAAAAAAAAAATGGTTGCCTGTAAAGTCGGTTTTACGGGCGAAGATTTTACGTGACAACGTCTTTTACCGATCATAGTTGAGTGGGAGAGAGACGCAAGGCATTCGGCGGGCCTCTCTCTCGTTCGGTGACTCATCGTAACGTTACCGAGCGTTACACTTTTTCATAAGTGACTCCCAGCCGCAACCTAATTTAAGACGTTGTCACGTCAATAATATTGACTGCATTACCTCAATCTTCGAGCTACGTAATCTAAAAGTAACCAGAAATTGAACGCGAAAGAAACCGCGGGGCGAATATAAAACACTCACAACGTAAGCTTTGAATAGATTTACAATGAATGAGTTATCTAGTTCATTTTGGCAGTACGAAACCCAAATATAAAAGTCTTATTAAAATTTCATGAATTGGAAAAGCCGAGTCGTTTTCTTAGCTTCATCCACTTTGGTAGTGCACTTGTTAGAAGTGCCCGTCCACGGTTGAGACTTACGAAGATCCTTAAGTGGCCTTTTTAGCCTTCTAAAAGCTGGCATTGACTCTTCAGTAGTTTCATAGGGTTGTCAAAGATAAGTGTTATTCTAACTGTTATCCACTTACACCCTTTTATACTACTAGACTTTATGAAACATAACTATCTAATATCCATATTTTTATTACAAAGCAACACAGTAACTACCTTTATTTTTCTATAGTAATACTCTAATAACTGTTTAAATTGGGACTAAATATGCTTGATTTATGACTAGATCTTTCCGTGAAAAACACAAAAAAACTATGTTTATTCATTAACATAAGATGAAAAAATCCCTTTAAATGATACATTGTATCAAGGACAGCGCGTCCGCCCGCATAATCCCTCGTTTACTATTCCAAGTGCCGTGTCCTCGGGCCATAAATAAAAAAAAACTCCTCTAGCAAATCGGCCAACTGTCGTAAAAGTAAAATCGCCGGCTTTTCGACGGAAAAGTCGCAATTGGCAGCGTTTAATTTATTCCGGGAAGTCGGGTGTCGCTCAATGGCCTGTTGTCCCGAGTCAAGTGACTTAAGACTGCTAGAGTTGCCACTAAACAAATTGATATCAGAAATGTTGCCAGCAAATAATGTTTTACGTTCTGTCTTTTTGCTTTTTGTTTTGTTTTTTACTTTTTTTGTGTTTCTTAAGGCGTCGTACGTGAATGTGACAAAAAGAGTCAATTACTAAACATCTCAGGAACCTTAATAGTTGAAATTTTCACACTGCCTGGTAATACCTTTTTCTATTACCGCTATATCATTAAATCATAAAATAAAGTTAAATATTAAAAAAATGCCAAAATGTACCCATTTTATTTTCATATGTAGAGCGGAAATCTGGTCTGCACTGTTGTTTAATCCTAAAGTCCTATAATTATCTTATTACAGAACCCTTTGAGCACAAGTATGACTCCTACTTGACAGTTTTTAGGGTTCCGTAGTCAACTAGGAACCCTTATAGTTTCGCCATGTCTGTCTGTCTGTCCGTCCGTCCTCGCTTAATCTCTGTAACCGTTAGCACTAGAAAGCTGAAATTTGGTACCAATATGTATTTCAATCACGCCGACAAAGTGCGAAAATAAAAATTGGAAAAAACGTTTTATTAGGGTAGCCCCCCTATATGTAAATAGGGAAGTGGTTTTTTTAATTACAACCCTGACGTGTGATATATTGTTGGATAGGTATTTAAAAATGAATAGGGGTTTACTGAAATCATTTTTTGATAATGTCAATAATTTCGGAAATAATCGCTCCAAAAGGAAAAATCAATGCGTCCCCCCCCTCTAACTTTTGACCCGTAGGTTAAAAAATATGAAAAAAATCTGGAAAGTTGAACTTTATAAGCACTTTCTAGGAAAATTATTTTGAACTTGATAGAAAGAACAGTTTTTGTACAAAAAAGACAAAAAGGTTGTACAAAATAATTTTTGCGTACTTAGTATGTAAACGTAACAAATAGCCTTTTTTTTACTTATAAGTGGGAACACTTATTCTGACGGACGGAAAACTACGGCACCCTACATTGAGCGTGGCCCGACACGCTCTTGGCCGGTTTTTATAGCTTTATTTTGTAATATCTAGTGTGTGGCAGGAAATAGCGCTGTTGTGAAACTAGTGTGTACCTAATGTGTTTATTTTATATGTTTTCCTCTCTCGGGAAATTTAGTGCGCCTTCGACAAGAAGCGTAGTAGATTGGAAGTAGAAGTGAATAAATTTTGTAATATTTCTTTACATTGGAATCGGAAACAATTTCTGGGTTGTGTAAAAGATGAAATTTATGAACACAAAGAGGCCATAAAAATGTGCTAAAAAAGCGGCTGTGCTCGCCTATTTAAATTGAGACTATGTCAGTTGGGCAGGGAGGCTTATTTATTAAGGTTGCTTAGACCTCAAACTGTCGCCGGTTTAGCCAAAAATACAATTAAATTAAACTACCCATTACTTTAAATAAATTGCACAATAAATTATATAGATGTTTCAGGATCCTGGTGTTCACTGTACTTATATTTATTTATAAAAATAAAGTAGTAAATAATTATAGTTAAAATAATTGTTAGATGTATATTATGATAGACAGATTCGTGAGCAATACTTAAGCAAAAGTAGTAGGCTGAGTAATAAATAAACCATAGGCCAACTAAAACCAAAAGCTTTGTCTATTTTGGTCAATAATTTACCAGTGATTAACTTAAAACTTACCTTTTTTATACACTTAGATAACAATATCAAAACCATCTACTAACGATGGAGCCATAAAGTTGAATAGGTATCGGAACCAGACAGATAAAACATCGTAAAAGAACTAGGCTGCCGGAAAAATGCATAAACATTTCTAATTATTGGACAAAATTTGTATACTTTAAACTTTCGCGTTGCATATTAATATTTTACTGTTTTACGGGATTTAACGCGCACGTACCTTTTTTATTTGTTTTTCGCTTGACGTTTCGGCAGGGTTACACCTGCCATGGTCACAAGCAGTCTGTTTGTGACCATGGCAGGTGTAATCCCGTAAAACAGTAAAATATTAAAATTTGTATATTTTCCATGACGTTACAAAAAAAATGTAGCAGAGGTAATCGTATTTGGTGCAGATAAACTTTCACTAGCCAAATGAACCAAATAACACTTTGGCCTAACGCCAAAGTTGCAAACGAAACCAATTCTGCAATTTATATGACCATTTATGATTGTCACTTTTAATGGTATCAAAAAAAGTAATTACATCGTGTTTGTGTATTTTTTTTTCTTTTTTTATATATTTTATGTGTTATGTCTTTTGTTATTGGATATTTATGTGTTGTGTCTATTGTTATTGGCCGGACCGATAATGTTTTATTTGTCACTAGTCTTTATAGACTAATAAAATAATCAATGTAGTTTTTAGAGTTCCGTAGTCAACTAGGAACCCTTATAGTTTCGCCATGTCTGTCTGTCTGTCCGTCCGTCCTCGCTTAATCTCTGTGACCGTTAGCACTAGAAAGCTGAAATTTCATATCAATATGTATATCAATCACGCCGACAAAGAGATAAAAGAGATAAAATAAAAATTAGAAAAAAAAGTTTTTTTAGGGTAGCCCCACTATGTAAAGAGGGAAGTGATTTTTTTTTTATTTTAACCCTGACGTGTGATATATTGTTGGATAGGTATTTAAAAATGAATAGGGGTTTACTAAAATAATTTTTCGATAAAGTCAAAAATTTCGGAAATAATCGCTCCAAAAGGAAAAATCAAAGCGTCCCCCCCCGCCTCTAACTTTTGACCTGTAGGTTTAAAAAATATGAAAAAAATCTGGAAAGTAGAACTTTATAAGGACTTTCTAGGAAAATTATTTTGAACTTGATAGAAAGAACAGATTTTGTACAAAAAAGACAAAAAGTTGTACAAAATAATTTCTGCGTACTTTAGTATGTCAACGTAACAAATAGCCTTTTTTTTAACTTATAAGTGGGAACACTTATTGTGACGGACGGGATACTACGGAACCCTACATTGAGCGTGGCCCGACACGCTCTTGGCCGGTTTTTTTTATATCTGTGTGAATATTTTTTATTGTTGCAACATTTATGCATTGGTTTATTTTATTTGGAACATAAAACCGTTGAAAAATGCTGGTGAAATGTAAATGTACTTGGCACGACATGAAATAAAAACGTGATGTTTTGTTAATTTAAACAAAAGGTCTAATTAACAAGAAAGTCCAGAAGCCTCTGTTGGCACTTCATTAACATAACGTCGGGACGAAACACAATAATTCGTTAAATCCTGACCTCATTGCTGATGCAGATCACAAAACATTTTCCCCGTAACAATTGACTTTTTAACATCCATCCAAAGTTGTTAACTAAACGGATGCCAATTCTTTGAAGATATTCTCAAAAGATAAAATGGAAAACTTTACTGTATTGTTACATCATTTTCTGCCTTCAAAACTCGAAACGTTTGAGAAACTGCAAGACTCTCATCTTTCAAACTGTAAATATTCCGAATTGGATACTCCATTCTAAAAATATAAAGTATAAAACGTTCTACAATATCAATTGCAGATGAAAGATAACAATTCAAACATATTCTGTGTCCACAATAAAATAAAAAGATGTGGGTGAATGTAACCTTTTTGTAAAAAGTTCGGGGTACGTGTGCGGAAAATTATTCAGTCTTGCAACCCCAATGTTTAGTGTTGTACTCAACGATCTGTGGTGGCGGATACGAGACAGCAATGAGGATAGACGAGTACCGGCATGCGGATATTTGAATCCTTCTGTTGAAATGTGCTATAAACCTTTTAAGAGGTTATAAAAGTCATTGTGACATGAAAGTGCTTCCTCTGAATAACTTCCCAGACTGCAATTGTGTTGCTTTTGATCTCTTTGTTTTGTTCTTGAACATTTAAACTTTTATCTTAATTAGGTACGTGAGAAGTTCTCAACTACTCAAAGTATAGAATCACAGTTTGCACAGTTTTAGATTGTAAGCGTTCTTATTAAACGTTAATCTCGCATTCGGCCATTTTGACGGTTGTTTGCTTCCCATTAAACATAAGTAATTTGTGGCAACCCGGATTTTATGGCTTGAGTTCAGATAGTGAACTGAACAGACAACAATTCACTTGATTTTACGAGCACCGATTAACATAGTCAAAGGCTGGCTACTCGTAAGTGTATTCACATAAATGTAGGCAATTTTACGATAAGCTTAGTTGCGGCAATATCGATAGGTTAAGCGCTTAAGCCGCTTTTGCGTCCGCTGCATTTTACGTCAATATTTTTCGTGCTTCCATTTCATCTGGCAACAAATATCGCACTCGACTCAGCGAAAACATGTAGAAGTGGTTAAAAGTTATCTCTTTATGCATCGCTCGTACGCTTGAGCACTTTAAAAAAGCGATTAAGGCTGGAAAGTTACCAATTAAAATGGTAAAGCGAAAAAGAGAACGTTTTACTTTAATGTATATAGGGGATCGTTTTTATATCAAGTGTTACCTAAAGTTTGCTGGCTTTGGCTGAGAAATGGAGGGAAATCTATTAGGTACGTTCTCTGGCACTCTTGGTTAGATTTATGTTCAATGTGCTGGAATCCCTCCGTTTTCTGTTACGCGTGTAAGCTGTAAAGCTAAAATTCTTTTGGCTTGTTTGATTTTTTTTTGGATAAGGTACTTGAGTGGATTGGAAGTATTTATGTTCTTAACTTTCGTATTTATAACATTTTTTTTTGACAAGACCTTGTATTAAGTTCTTTTTTGTTTTTGTTTAAATCAGTTATATGCTACCAGCATTTACATCTTACTATCTTTAGATTTTCAGCATTATCGCTTATGTATTAGAATTGAGGTTGATTGGGAAAAAAATACAGCTTCCAGTTGCTTGATGTGTTTCCTGATTAATAAACTGATATATTACTGCAAAAATAATTTAATAATGTATTTTGGCGTACAAGAGAAAAAAAATCGCTTGATAATATATTTTTACTTCATCTGTATCGCATTATAGTTCGTTATTGACTTATTTTTACTTGCAACTAAGACACGTAAAGGTATATCATAGGTACACCAGATACTCTCACAACCGAGTTGTTACAAAAAAAAAACCTCTTCTTCTTTACAGTATTACAAAAACTTCTCGAGTATTGTTGTATTTGGTAATTTTCCAATCTGTTTACTCTGCCCCTTACTGCAACCTAACCAAGGCACCGTCTTCCATCTAAATTCTGGCAACACAAACAACATATTTGTGAATAAAACAGATCATTAACTCACCCCGTTTCGGTAGGTGTTGCCAGTTGAAATATACGCGGACATTCGAAGCAATTTGTTGGAGCTGTCACATGCAGAAACCCCTTATGTCGCCTTGTGCTGAATGCTGGCACTAAATAGACGCCTGCAGAAGTTTTATTACATACAATAGGGAACGTACTGGCATACCTATACTTTAGAATTGTTGTTGAAGTAAAAATATAGGTTGTTAAGTTTTAGAATAAGGCGGAGTTTTGAATCGTGTTTATGGTTTCAAAGTACCATTCATCAGTCAGCAATAAAAAATCTTTATATTGATTTGACTCAAAGATACGTAGAACTAATGATGTCGTAAATAAAATATCTTCCTAACTAATGTATCGCAAATAATTTAATCCTAACCCAGAAATTGAACGAGACCCGCATTTTGGGAGCAAACAATTACGTTTGTAAAAATTATTTCGAAATATCGATTAGGTAGTTATTGAGAAACGCTCGTTCGCCGCTAGCTTCGCATAAAATAATTTGATTAAAATCGACTACTTGATGTTATCAAAAGAAACAAAATTTGTGTACATATAAGCCTTCCAAAGACTAGTCGTAACTATTTTCTATCCCACTATTTAAAATGATAATAATTCCCTATTTCCCTTGGTCATGCCATAGCCATATACCATCATTCAATTTTGTTTTTGTTTTCAAATACTTCATAGAACTTTCGTTTACTTAAATTTGTTCACTCTCGCTTTGTTTACTTAAGTTTCATTCATAAGGAACCAAAATTTAAAAAATCGCCATATTTAGGAAACTTTACGACCATTTCAACTTTCAAAGAAACGGATGAATCCAGGTGAAACTGGGTGTACCAGGTCAGTTAGTATCCAACACAAAAATTAATTCAAAGCAAACACAACCTTAGCGCTCAGTGATAACGTCTGCTTTATGATAATAATGTCTACAGTTCCTTATTTCCCGTCAACAGGAGTTGGTATTCTGTGCTCTATTTGCCACCTTTCAGGGAGATTTGTTTAGTGTTATTCCATCTCACTAGGGATAAACATCGTGACATGTTTTACACGAAGCTAGGATTTGTTTCGTGAATTCTCTGTGGACGGCACTGATTCTATATTTCATTATTACTGCGGAGTTTTGTTGGTGTTGAATACAATGCAATGCTTTTGTTTTTTGTGTTTGCTTGATGATATTTTTCAGGTTATGAGATTTTCTGGTGGTGGATTTGAGTCTATATTTAATATAATATTCTTTTTCTTTGCCATATGTCGAGGAGATCCTGTCTATCATATCAGATCATAAGTTAGACCTTAGTTGATTCATACTTTCTCAATCACTTTTTTTAACTTTTCGAATCACTATTTAATCTTTTGAACACACGTGAAACGTGAAAGACTAATCGAAATTCAAAGTCTACAAACAAATACGCGCCGAATGGAAACCTGCTCGATTTCAAAGATAGTTAAAAAAAGATTGTATTTTATGGTCTAATTGAGCTACGAGGAAAAAATTAAATAAATATATTTTTAATAATAAATATTTCTGGCTGGCTATGGTTGCATTGAGGATCTGTCAAAAACAAGCTACTAAAACAATATATATCTGTCTGGCGGTGTTTTACAGATTGCACTTCGGTGAGTGTGCTCATGAGCTTCACGAGCTCATTCCCCCGTCTCCGTTTTACCACCGGACATCTAGACGTACGGCGGGATACCACCCTTTCTTGGTCGATATTCCTCGTATCCGCACGCAGCGCTTCTCGAAATCCTTTATTATGCGCACCGCAAAAGAATGGAATTCCCTGCCGGCGTCTGTGTTCCCAAATGCATATATAACCCGGATGTATTCAAGAGAAGAGTGCATAGGCATCTTTTGGGTGAGCTCGCTCCATCGTAGGCCCCGTCTATACCCTCGGGTTAGTCTGGGACCAAGAGCAAGCCCATATGTAATAAAAAAAATATCTTAATAATCCAATAATAATATCATATTCGAAATAGTTTGCTATATAATAATGAAATAATGATTCCAATCTATTATTTATTACACCCTTTTTATCAGGCTTTTTGCAGAAAACATGATCAGTGATTACTACGCCCACTCTTCGTAGATTGACGATTCCGATAAGCCCACATTTCTCCACAATATTTCTTTAACGAAAAAATATAAAAGACCTCAAAAAAGGAAAAATAATTTTACTCGCTGTGGAGGGCACTACAGTAATGCCACGACTTCAGAAATTATTAAGACTAAAATAAAAGCTAATTCGCAATGACAGCACACATAACTTAGCCAGTATTGTATAGAAGCACAGCCTATAAAATGTGAAGCAGGGATGTTATGGACCTCCATAATCGTAACCGAATGTTTCGGATATCTGAAATAAAAAAATATCCGTAAAAATCAAATCCAATATTATTTTTTATTTCCGTTTTTTTCGAATACCGTCTCTATCCTGGGAGGCAATTCTCGTGCACTCGAATTAAACACGAATTCGAAAAAAAGTTCGAATTCGAACTTTTTTCGAGTGCAAATGAAGTTATGCTATTCTGGCAATGTCGAATGAGACGCTTTTCGAACGCTGCCCGCTCGAAGAGCTTCGAGTGGTCAGCACCGTTCGAGACGTCATCTCACATTCGACATTACAGGTTAAAATAAAAATATATTACCGGAACAGTGACTGTATATGTCAAGTGTCGTTTACTAAGTGGAATTGTGGATACGTTTTTTTATTTTCACAATGAGTGATGAATTCTTTATTGATTTCATGCAAAATATATTACAAGAAGCGGTAATTGCGGCGACAGGGCCCCAACGTCGACGACGTATTAATAATGTAGTAGAACCATTTAATTTAAGGGACGCCGAATTTAAAAATAAAGCAGTAAATTTTCCACTTCGTAATTCCGGGTCGGCTTCCACGAGTTGAACTAGTAATTGTTTTTGTTGCGGCGAGGGGTAGTTTTTTTTTAAGCTCATAATTTAAATTAATTGTTATCTAACGAAGAAGAGATATTCAAAATTTACAGACTACACCGTACACGTTTGAAATTCAACACAAACAAACATTGTAATCACAGACAAAAACAAAACAACCATTTTTTTGTCAATGTGTTCCGTTACACGATTTTAGAATGGGAACATGTTAATATTTCTTTACGAAAAGTAGATAAAAGTAAGGAACCGTATGTTATTTCGTAGTTAATTATAATCACTAGCATTTACAATGATATCTCTAAAATGTTGAGTGCAAAGAGAATTGTTTTATTGTAACTTATGACGAGCGTTTTAAAAAACGCTCTATTTGTGTGAAATGGAACGTCTCACGCAGCATATTTTGTTCACAATGGCAACATTGTACACCTTAAATCAACATTCATTCGCAGTAAATATCTGTTTAATCTATGTTCATTCGAATTTTATTTCGATGCCTGCCGAGAATACAGCATTCGAGAAAAAGACTTCGTGTTTCGAAATTTTTTTGTCGAGATAGGGTTCGAATCGTAATCTCTACTTCGAGATCATTTCGAAGGAAACGAGAATTGGGTCCCTGAGATTTCTTGGGTCCGAATGATAATAAATTTATGACAAATACTGTTTTACAGACTAGTCACGTGCGTTTCGCATTGTTTATTAACCGACTTCAAAAAAAAGAAGGTTCTCTGTTCGACCTGTATGTATGTATGTATGTATGTTTGTCCGCGATTATCTCGCGTTTGGCTGAACCGATTTTGATGCGGTTTTCAGCAAAGTGTTTGTTACATTCTGGGGAAGGTTTTAGTATATAACACTAATAGATATCCCGTGACGTTGCCCGCATAGATCGCGTTTTGCTTTCTTGGATTGTAGATTTTTATAAGATTATAAGTTTATTTTGAGAGCTACCCTAAAACGTAGTCAAACACTGAGACTCTAACTAAAAAGTAAAAAATAAAAAGCTTTTTTTTAAAAAAAGATAACCGACTTCAAAAACTAAAAGCTCAAAAATAACTATTTCGGAAGTCGGTGGCTTCTCTTCTGCCGGTCGATTTGTGTTGCCACCGACTTCCGAAATAGTTATTTTTGAGGTTTTAGTTTTTGAAGTCGGTTATCTTTTTTAAAAAAAAAGCTTTTTTTTTTCACTAGCTTTTGCCAGCGACTTCGTCCGCGTAGATTTATAGTTCCCGTTCCCGGGGGATTCCCGGGATGAAAACTATCCTATATCCTTTCTCGGGTCCCAGACTATATCTGTACCAAATTTTATTCAATTCGGTACAGTGGTTTAGGCGTGAGGAAGAGACAGACAGACAGAGTTACTTTCGCATTTGTAGAGCTTCTACCTTTATCCTGATTAGTTGTATGTAGTCGTACACTGGCTCACTGACACACCAAGTAGCTATCCACTATTGCGTCCGGTTGCGCCGGCGCTCATCGCATGACTGCCGGAGTGACGGCTGATCCCGCCCCTCCACTACTTGTGTGTGTGAGACAGCGTCAGTACCTCTTTGCATAGATACACAAACACTACATCTCTATCTTATTAATATTTTTATTTGTTTAGAATCAATATAATTAACAATAGTAATCAAAGTTCAAAATAAGTTTAAGCTAATCAGATTTATTGCTTGATTGATCAGTAGTTGATTCATCATCTTCTGCAACATTCTTATTTTGATTGTTGGTCACGTTCTTCCAAACACCTTCCACTTTTTTTAAATGCATAATATTCCTTCTTAGGCTTTTTCCTATTTCCTCATTTCTGACTGTAACATCTCCTCCAACTGATGTTTCTACCACATGGGGTGTTGGATTGAAATTAGCCGTAAGTTTGTTTTTCTCTATTTCTTTGATATAAACTTTATCTCCTCTTTCTAACTCCGTCTCTTGCGCGCGTCTCTTCCGGTCTCCATATTCCTTCCCTTTTTCTTTTTGTATTTTGTCTCTATCTCTTACTTCAGAGTCCTCCTCTCTTTCTATCCCTGCCTTCAACATAGGAATTTTATCTCTATTCTTTCTGTTAAAGAATAATTCGGATGGTGTCTTTCCTGTCACAGAGTGTGGAGTAGAATTGTACATCATCAAATACTCGTATAATGCCGTTTTTAAATCCTTTCCTTCCGTTTTACTTATCTTTAGCCGTTTCACTATATCCCGGTTCTGGCGTTCAACCTCACCGTTCATTTGTGGCCAGTATGGGACAGTATTAAACAAAATAATGTTACACTCTTTGCAGAATAATCTCAACTCCTTACTTACAAATTGGCGTCCGTTGTCTGCGGTAATTGAAATTGGATAACCTAAGCGACTGAACATTTCTTTGAGTATATTCAGAATTTGCAAGCTTGTGATGGTTCGGGTTATCTTTATTTCTTTATAGCGACTGTAGTAGTCGACGACCACCAACAAATAATCCCCGCTAGGCAACCGCCCCAACAAATCCATTGCTATGTCAATCCATGGTGCTGCTGGTAGCTCACGACGTTTCATCGGAGCGGGCGCATTCGGCAATCCCACCAATGTGCAACCCTTGCAGCTTTTTACCAGTCGTTCCACATCCGTATCGATTCGTGGCCACCATACTTTGGAACGAAGCCGACCTTTCATGGCTACTATTCCAGGGTGTCCCTCATGAGCCGCATCCAGTACTTGTTTTCGCAAATCCTGTGGAATGACTATCCTATTTCCTCTTAGAAGGATGTCTTCATAAAAACAGAATTCCTCTGCACACAACTTGTAATTTTTTACCGACTCGTCCCAGTTTTGATTGTAGATGCCATCGCGAACTTTATTGATTTCTTGGTCCGCTTCAGAACATTCAATAATCTCCTTGTAAGAAATTGCTCGGGGCCTCGCATATTCTACGATTTGCTGTACGTAGTCAGTATCGTTAGTTTGTTTTATTGGATTCCTTACATAATCTCGACAACGGGTCAGCAATGTTGGTTTTCCCGGGTTTGTGTATAATATTGTACCTGTAGGCTTGTAATCTTAATACCCACCGTTCCACTCGAGCACAAGGCTTTGATTTTTGGCTGAATAGAAATTCCAACGGTTTGTGGTCTGTAATTAAATCAAATTGTTTTCCGAATAAAAAGGTATTAAAGTGTTCAACAGCCCAAATAAGAGCCAGGGCTCTTTTCTCTGTTTGGCTGTACTTGCGTTCGCAGTTCGTCAAAGTCCGATTACCGTATGCGATAATTCTGGGTCCATGACTATCATATTGGACCAGCACGGCCCCTAGGCCAACAGGGCTGGCATCCGCGATCACTTGAGTTTTATCCTTGACATCATAATATCCAAGACTTTTAATTTCTGTTAATATATTCTTCAATTTCAAAAATGCTTTTTCCTGCTTTTCTGTCCAATATTCTTCAATGCTCGCCTTCTTTCCCAATTTTTTCCTTAGTAGTTCTTTAAGGGGTTCTGTAGTCGTTGCCAAATTTGGTATCCACTTATTTATATAATTCACAAGGCCAAGAAAGCTCTGCAGTTCCTCTATCGTTTTTGGTGCTCTATACTTACTGATGCTTTCCACATATTTAGGTAACGGTCTTACTCCTTCGGGTGTCAATTCGTGGCCCAAAAATTTTACTTTTGTAACTTTGTGTACACATTTATCTTTATTTAGTAGAACCGAATTTTCATTTAAAACTTCTAATACTTTGGCCAATCGTGTATCGTGTTCTTCTTCATTACTTCCCCATACAAGTATGTCATCTATGAAATTGGTGACTCCTTCACATTTGATTAACATTTTTTCCATGATCTTCTGAAATAGTTCAGGAGCACATGTAATCCCGAACATTAGTCTTTTGTATCTATAGAGTCCCTTGGAGGTAATAAAAGTCGTCAGGTGCCGAGAGTTTGGATGGAGTTCCACTTGGTGAAACGCATTCTTCACGTCCAGTTTTGAAAAATATTTTCCTTTCCGGATTTTCGGTAATAGGTGTTCCATACATGGCAAGGGATGATTCTCTCTCAATATAGCTGCATTTGCTCGACGCATGTCCAAACACAGCCGTATTTCGTTGTTATCCTTAATAATCGGGACAATAGGAGAGATCCAAGAAGATGGTCCTTGTACCTCTTCAATTATATCCAATTCCAAAAGTTCCTTTATCTTTTCCTCGATTCTTTCTTCTATAGGGATCGGTATTCTTCTAAAAGGTTGCGCTACTGGTTTTACTGTTGGATCAATAGGTATATCTACCAAAACACCTTTGAATTTTGGAAAAGGTTCTTTTTCTTGAATTTCGTTTATGCCAATTCCAAGTTTTAATACACCCAGTCGTATAGCTGCATCTTTTCCGAGCAGATCTCTTGAACCGTTCTTTACCACATAATATGGTGTTGTAGTCTGTTCTTCCGTTTACTTTTATAACTGTCTCAAATGATCCCTGGATTTCCAAGGGGGTCTTGCTACTATACGCAAACAGTATTTTATTTGTGTCTTTCATTTGTCGGTAACAAGTGATTTTTTGATTTTTCAATTTCTGCCACGTCTCGTCCGAGATTAGATTTAATTTGCAGCCTGAATCGATAAGCATTTCTAGTTTTACTCCTCCGACATCGCAATCTATGGTAGAATCTTGATTAACGTTGAAAATGTATTGCACGTCTTCTTCATCGTTGAGCGAGTTCACTGAGTTTTCCTTTCGTTGTTTCTTATTTTTATCGCCTTCTTTCTTCTCTAATTTTCTTTTCCGTTGATTCGATTTTGTTTTGCAACATTGTTGAAAATGTCCTAGTTTGCCACAAGCAAAGCATTTTTTGTTTTTTGCTGTGCATGTGGAATTATGATTGTCATTTCCAAATCTACCGCATCTGCCACACTTGGTTTGCTCTTCGTCTTTCCTATTTCTGTATGTTCTTTCTCGTACGTTAAATTTATTCTTGTTTACAACTAGATTTATGTCATTACTAGTATTTTTCTCCTTCCGTTCATAACTCTCAAGTTGGTGATTTACAGCTTCCAGTGTATTTGCTTCGCTTATTATTTTGTTTAAAGTCACCTGGTTCCCCATAGTCAATATCTTTTTCCTTAGTTCTGTTGATTTGCATTTTTCAATTATTTGCCCGATTAAGTCTTCTTCCGGTTTTTCGAAATCACATTTGGCAGCCTGATGCCGGAGCTTTATCAGGAATTTCTCAAAACTTTCCCCATCTTCCTGCTTGATAGCTCGAAAAATATGTCGCTCAAAATTTTTGTTCTGCCTAGGTAGAAAATGTTCATCAAGTTTTTCCAAAGCGATTGCAAAAACATCTACTCCTTCAGTCTCTTCTATGCTTGCTCCTGGCAAATTATAGAATATTTCTTGTAATGTTGTTCCACCTAAAAGTAAAAGTGTTGCTCGTTTTTTTAAAGGAGACTTGATTTCGGCAGCTTCCAAGTAAATCCTTAGGGAACGCTTCCACTTCTCCCATCTTAGTCCCACTGATGCGCTGTCCCCATCAAGATCGAGTTTTTCTGGTGTTGGCAGGAAATGTGACATTTTGAAGCGATCTGGGGCGACCTGAAAGTTAAGATACAATGTTTTCCAATTCTCGTCTTCAATTTAATGATGACCAATTGAGTTTCCTTCCAATTGGAAAGTAATCACATGAGGGCGTCTCCAATTAAATGGTGACCCAGATGAACTATTTTCAATTAAATGGTAACCACATAAACTGTCTCCAATTTAATGGTGACCACATACACTGTCTCCAATTTAATGGTGACCATGTACACTGTTTCCAATTTAATGGTGACCACGTACACTGTCTCCAATTTAATGGTGACCACATACACTGTCTCCAATTTAATGGTGACCACATACACGGTCTCCAATTTAATGGTGACCACATACACTGTCTCCAATTTAATGGTGACCACATACACTGTCTCCAATTTAAATGGTGACCACATACTCTATCTCAAAATTATTTTTTTTTTTTTTTTTTTATTTTGATGTTTCAAAGTGTCTTCCCTGGCCAATAAAAATAACGATTTGACTATTGACTATTAAAAACCATGTAATTATATTCAAATTACCTAGGTTTCTAGGTTTGAACCTAGGTAATTACTGCGTTTTTTTTTTTCATCACTGTTTATCAAATACCTACCTGTACTAAAACATTATCCTTTTACAAGCTCAATAGTTTAAAGTGGAGTTCTGAAAAGCATGTACGAGTTACTTTGTGTGCCTTGTAAACAAAGGTGCTTATTGAATAACATTATTATAAAAATGCCAATCTATTAATCTTTGTTCGTTGTTAAATAAATGCTCTTAAAATGTTTTCGATAATTTAGCTTACTAAACAGCTCCGTATACATAATCATTGTTTATATTTCACCGTGTTAATACTATAATCGTCAAAGCGGCGAGATGTCGCTTACGTTACAAAAGTAATCGAGCAAAATAATAGAGGTACAGTGTAAGTACATAACTTATTTGGCTGGTGTAAAATTACTCATACCCAGTCCAGTAAGTTCCTATCACAATAGGTTCTTTTAGTTATTTTGTTTACGTTACGATGTCGCACTGTAGAAGTGTTCGAGCCTAATCGTATTGTTTACGGTTCCGAGAAACGTACTTATACTAAATAACCAGGTACGCACTTTGTAATATAATAATAATAAGACCTAACTTGGCTACTAATACGATTGACCACTGTTTATTTATTTACCACTACTCCTACTTCTTATTCGTTTATTATACCTTTCCGATATGTTTTTTTTTTTTTTCGGCGGTAAATAGACACTTTGACTATTGTGGTTTAATCGTTACCTATCTACTTCAAATATTAGCAAACTCGTATCGTTTGGAATGTAAGGTCGACTAAATAGATTTGCCTGGTGCCTAATCAGGTCATTATAAATGTTAATATTTTCACTAACCTTGATCCTCGTCGCCACTTGTAGAGCTTCTACCTTTATCCTGATTAGTTGTATGTAGTCGTACACTGGCTCACTGACACACCAAGTAGCTATCCACTATTGCGTCCGGTTGCGCCGGCGCTCATCGCATGACTGCCGGAGTGACGGACGGCTGATCCCGCCCCTCCACTACTTGTGTGTGTGAGACAGCGTCAGTACCTCTTTGCATAGATACACAAACACTACAGCATTTATAATAGGTATTAAGTACGGATTGTTGCATGGTATTTATTTATCTAACCCATTATGGGTTAGATAAATAAATACATTAAAAGGACGTATTAAAAGTATTTATTATTATATTATTATTAAAAGGATTATTACTACATTATGTAGTAATTATACTTTGTAAATCTAATATCTGTAACCAAAACAAACGAAAAATCCGAAATAATGTCATATCCTTAAACGTATCCGAATATTCTTCCTATATCCGTATCCGCATGGATCCGAAATTTCATATCCGTAACATCCCTGACGTAAAGCAGAGAAACAATAAAAAACACGGCCTGACAATGACTATCGCCTGCTATTTCGTAGACTAAATAATGTCCCGTCTGGCTGTCGTGTCACGGATTTATTCGCTCTACCGATCCGTTCGACGTCGGTCGTAAACTGTATTTTAAAGTGGAGTCACAGTAAACACTATTAGGCATCTGGCTTTCTGGATCTTAGCGTAAGACTTTAACTGGATTGGAAATCTAATGAGTATGTATTGTGTTTGTTGGTTACCTACTTATGAAATAGTAATTAGAAGGTCTATCTTCACCAATAACTATCTGTTATCTATGGCTTCGCCCGCAATTTTCATTTATTATCATCCCTTATTTTATCCAGTTGGGGGTTGAAAGTCCAATAATTGCTCCTCGGTGCATCTTTATTGTCATGTTTCTACCTACAGTTGTTTCGGATGTGCGTTAATTACCTCCCAAAAAGCCTGTTAATTTCCATTCCATAGCCTGGCTTTCTCTTGAAATCATATTATAATCAATAATTCAATGATAAAGCAAACGATTTGATTTTTATGTATGAGTGCCGGTGTAGTTATTGGCACAGCATCTTTGTCCCTAGGACGCGTCTGCAGCATATAGTAAATGTCTATAAGCGGTGACCACATAACGTCAGCTAGTCTGCAAACCAATTAAAAAAAAACGATGATAGACTAGCTAAAACCAATAGCAATAAATTGAAAATCGCGTGCACACGTATTTATTATTTAACCTCCAGTCGTACTATTGCAATTGAATCATTTAAATTTTACACTTTTTTTCCATTTCAAAAATAGTTCACCGCATTCGTTACCTATATTAGTTTACTGCATTTGATTTTTTGTTATCTACAAAGAAACTAGAAACTGGAAATTAGTTTAATAATCTATAGTAAACTGACTGACTAATTGACTGACTGTTGATCAACGCACAGCCCAAACTTGGAGTGTTTGTTCTTTGTGAAGGGTAGATATCCATGAAGAAAGATTTTTTGTGAATCCGACCCCAAAAGCCTAAAAGGGTAAAACGGGATGGAATTTTAGACATCCACGCGGGCGTAGCTGAAGGAAGAAGCTAGTACAAAGATAAAACGCTAAGACGGAGACAAATATCCTGTCATCTGGTCATTGGTATGGTTTGTCGACCAGGCCAGTTGAGTGAACCACAACCATACCACAGATAAAACAACAAAATGACAGTGATTATAAGGGTGAATTTCACGTGGCAGTAATATGACACCCGACAATAATGACACCTATCAGATTGACATTTCGCCAGACCACAGGATATACACTACTTAGAACTTATTAACTTACGGTCAGAGACGGTTTATAGCTAAGCCATAGTACGTGCTAAGTAACATATATATCTCATCCTAACATTTAATTTAAAAGCCTTTAAAGAAATAAAATCTCGAATCCAGAGCAACGAAGTAAGTTTCTCGGGTTAAATCGAATTGTGAGCTGCATAAGCGATACACATATTAATTTCGCGATGAATGTTCGTATCTTCACAACATTTTAACCGTCTTTTTATTTTCTTTTAAGTGTTTCCCTCGCAGTTTTACGATTAAATTGCTTACGTTTCTTCGATATAACTCGATTGATAGTGAACGTATTGTTTTATTGGTCATATATTCTTCGATAAATAAATAAAGTTAAAGAGTGCTCTAAGGGGATTTAAACTTGATATTAGATATAGGAGCTTCTTCCAATATAAAATGTTATCTAATATTAGCCTGAAGGCATGCGGTAATATAAAGTGTTGTTACCTTGTTTGTTATACCTAGAATGAAATATCTGGCAATTGATGGCTGTATTAAATTTTGCATCAAACAAGAAAATTTATTAAATATTGGTCTGCATGATACAGATACTGTTTAATTGCCAATGTAGATAATAACACACATCTAAGAATATAAATTGAAACTATATCATACTAAAAGAAGTCCAAAAAGTGATATGTTACTCTTGAAATATTAATTTTAACTAAAAATGCCACAATTATTTTCATTTATATATTCTAATGTTTTAACTAATTTACTTTAGCTTGTTAACTCACTGACATCTCAACTCCAGTCTTACCTTGAACGCCCTTGCTCCATCAAATTCAGCACAGGTATTAACACCTCGCGCTTCTCGTAAATTACTGAAGTGTAAATTAACATAATTGGATCCATTTATCCCGTTTTCGCTACATTACATTCTCGTCACGTCTGCTGATATTTCTATTATTTCATTTCCAAGTTCCGCGCTAAAAGTCATTGTTTCTAGAGGTACTTAAATAAAGCCTATTATATTATAAGTAAATATGGTGTAGATAGGTAACTTATACGACATTCTATCTTCAAAAACGGCACACTAACGCACACATAATAATATAATTAGACGGCAAAGTAGAATGGCATGATTCAAATTTTGCGAGTGAGAAAGAGATGAATACAATTGGCGACATTTATAATTTGTGGTGAAATAACTACATTTTGAAGTACTACATGCTGACTGCTTATAACCTATCTATACCTTTGTTATATTATCATTGCATAAAGTAATATTAAAACAAAAATGGTAAGCGCTGGCGGAAGGGTGAGCGATCTTGTTTCAGACTTAATTCATTTCATAGCAAAGGGAACACTGTGGAATATTAAACAGATGCCCTATTCATCTTCGTTCCGCGACCCAGATACCTCACAAGTCTCTAGAACAAGCAAGCCAGTAAATATGGTCTATAGTTGGAAGTGTAGGGCTGCTTTATGATTAACGACTACGTTTTTTTTATGTGAATTGATTCATTAACAAGCCTTATTGCTTTTAGGTTTGTTAGTGTAACTGGATCCAGCTGTTTACATGCAGCGATTGCCTGTAATAACTCAACAACCTAGTTACTGGGTATCACGATACACCTTGGATAGACAGACTGTCAGATTTTCTGACTTATCAACTGTCAAAATTTATGAATGACCAGGACAAACGGCTTTACGTGCTTTCCGAGGCACGGCAGCCAATGATGTCCTAGATAAAATTATATAAACTGCCTGCCATTTCTAAATTGTAATGATAACTTCTATTTAGTTTAAGGTAAAACGCAAGAATCGCTGCGAGCCCTCGACTGAAGTATCGAGGTACTGGTAGTTTCCTATCATCGTCACGGCCTATAGTATAAATACATTCAGTGAAATATCCGTGTATGTATTATATAGTGCAGCCATGTAGTCCTTATTTAGTCCTATTAGGAGCTAAAATGCTCTGTACGTTAGTCTCATACTCACATACTTTTAAGTCATCCGGCTTTTCGTCTAGCCGTCTATTATACATACTTCTATTATATTGATAGATAATAATTGTATTTCGGTCGTAGTAGTAGATAGTCGTAGTAATTAGCTAATCGGTCTCTTAATGGCAATATTAGCGCTGCAAAATTTTACTGTTGCAGTTCGTGCTAATATCTTTCGTTTTTTTACTCTGTATAGATTTTATTCGTGATACTTTTGCTACGTTTATATTACTAGTTTTTATTCATAGTTTACTGTATTGGAGACAAATACTTTAGTGTTTTTTCTTCTTTTTTTACTAGATTTACAGATATATCTACGTTTTTTTCTTGCGAATTTGTTTTATCTGATTGTAAATAAACTTGGATGTGAAATGTACAACTCAATTACTTTGATGGATTGACTTTGATTAATTTAGACAAAACCTTAGTCAAAAATTCTAGCCGATTATGGTGGACGTTCCACCATAATCGACAAAATTTAGTAAGGTTTTGTCATAAATTTTAGATAAAGTAATGTGTATCCACAGAATTTAGCTTTGATATTGTGCTATTGTATAAGTTTGATTGCATTTACTTTTCTATTAACTAGCTCACTATGCCAAAGATTGGTTGCTCCTTACTGTGACGTAACGCGGTTGGTATGCTATCGCTACTAAACGCATCGATCACGGAGGCTATGCGCACGGGGATGCGGTAGCGGGGCCGCATGGCCGCCAGCGAGGTGCACGTACGGGTTGTACTATAATATGCCAAAACTGCATACAGGTTCCTGTCATGGATAATCCTCGATCAGCCGGGGATTGCGGAGGTTGCATTAGTTCCCGCGATCCTCGGCTACCTACCACCTACGTGGCCACCTACGTGGGAGAAGGAACACCGGGGTGGTTTTTAGTCAGTAAGATTCTGACAGACCCCTTCCCCCCCCCCCTGAACGGAGGACATCCGTGAGGATTTTCCACCCAGGAAAAAAAATTGGTAATCCTCGATGGAAAATTCCACTATGCTGAGTATATTTTTTCTCACCGCTAAACTAGTCTGAAACGTAAGTAAACTACACACATCAAAAGTGTCTAGGGATCAACATATATTTTTGCAATAACTTTTCTCCTGATTGATATTAATTAAAATTTTCTTTAAGGATTCATCAAATAAAGTGTTTTCGTTTGTCACAGTAACGATAAACCAAGTCACCTTTGCATTAATAAAGAAATTTGCCATTTTCCTAATAAAGGGATTTTTGACATTTGAACCACTAACACAAAAGTTCGAAAAAAAAACTGAAATAACAGTTTTCTCTAAAATTTTATTGGGTAACTTAAACAATTAATAATCCGTGTTTCTACCGCGAACACTAACAACTCAAGAACATCGGTTTGGCATACTCAAAATGAGTTCATCCAAATCACGCTGTGGAATGGCCGCCCATGTTCGTTGCAACAACAAAAAAAGGTCTTCTTGCGACTGGATACCCTCCATATTCGGCAGAGCTCTTCTCTGTAGCATATCCCATGCATGCTCAATCGGGTTCAAGTCTGGCGACTGAGCAGGCCAGGGCAGGACATTGATGTTAGCTGCGGCGAGAGTCTGTCTTACAACTCTTGCGGTGTGCGGTCGTGCATTATCATGCATTAACTGAAATAAGGGACCGATTTGCACTTGTAGAGGAACGATGACGTCTGATACAATCGTCTCAGCATAAATTTGAGCGTTGAGGTTGCCTCTGATCCAAATCAACTCAGTTCTTCCGCCGATCCAAATACCCGCCCATACCATGATGGTTCCACCACTATAAGGATGGACTTCCTGGCAGGATTTTAATCGCTGTTGGCGTCCAGGGGTTCTCCAGTGTCGTATACGTCTTGTATCCGGTCTCATACCAAAACGAGACTCATCAGAAAAGCACACGAAACGCCATTGTTCTTCTGCCCAATTTCTGTGTTCAAGAGCCCATTGATATCGAATCCTACGATTGTGCATTGCTATAGGTGGTACCCGTAGCGGTCTTCGGGAATGAAGGTTCACTTCATGCAAGCGGTTTCTGACTGTTTGGTCGCTAATTAAGTTCCCTGAAGAGTGATGAAGCCTCACGGCTAACATCATGGCGGTTATTGTTGGAGCTCTTCGAGTTAAGATTTGAATGTATCGGTCTTGTCTCCGTGTGGTGCAGCGATACCGTCCTCCATGGCGCTCAGCCACGGTACCAGTGCTTCGGTAACGTGTCCAAAGTCGACTGATAACACTCTGACTTGTATTCAGAGCTAAAGCCACAGTACGTTGCCAGGAACCAGCTTCTATCATTCCCACGGCTCTGAGCATTTCTTCCCTGCTTAAATGACGTCGCCGCTCCATAATAACGTTGGTTTTAATCAGTAGTAGGGAAACAGTAGCACTAATAATGTCTTCAATGCGTTGTATGTTTTTATAGGGAAAATATTGACAGCTGATTTTCATCTTTTACTCGAATTTGATTCACAGTTCCTGATTCAAATTATGAAATGCACCAAAAAGGATCCATATAAATTTATAAAATCATAAATTTATTACAAAGCCACATCTCAATCTCAAGAAATCCGCATAAAAATGCTTGATCCCTAGACACTTTTGATGTGTGTATATTCCGTCTGTATAAACGTAAATAATCTTGACATGTCTTCTTATCAAAAAATTCCGTATATATTAATGTCATATAGTAATTTCGTATACGGCTTTATTCTAAACCGACACAACATTCAGAGAAAAAGACATGTCAAGATCGTGAGATCGGTTACATTTAGTGCACCACCTAAGCCGATGGAGATACATTTTGACTGAAATTACAAATCCAATGTTAAATAAAAGAAATGGAACTCTGATCACAAAATGATAAAGTCACATTAGTACGGGTCGTATAACCCCTAGATTCGAATTACGTTAAAGCCTACCAAAGCTAAAAATATTTTCTGAAATCCAGTCTAACCGTACTTAAACACTATTAAGTAGTCCCAGCCTAGATGGGAAGCGTTGGTGCGAAAGATAGAATCTACCGTCAGTCAGTATCCGGCGATGCCTATCAGCTAAACTTAATGTACCTGTAAACAAAGTCCATTTTTGTCTGATACGGGCTCGATGAAACGATAGCCGTGTAATTGAAATAGCAATGTTATCGTAAGTACTAGGCATGTAGGATTGGAAAGGAGTTACTGAGTTTTTAGGCCTGTTTGTTGTACTGGATTCGTTTAGGTATTTGTTCTGTAACTTTTTGTTTTTTCCCAGTTATCGTGAATGAAGATAAAGTTGCGGATTAATTAGATTTATTGCCGTTGGATTCCACTTTTTAAACTTATTTTTATAGTATGCAACGCATTTGTTACGTTTTAAGATCTGATTGATCTGATATTCAGAAAATTCAAAATTTTAGCTTAAATTAATTACGTAAACAGTAAAACAAATACAATTTTAAAAATACAAACAAAGCACTACAAGAATACGTTGTAGAAGATGTAAGTAAGAAGAAAATAAAACAAACTCTACCACGACTTGAATGGACATAAAAAAATCTCAAACAAAACGACTTTACCAAATTAATTTTAGAGTGCTTTCAACTTGTCTGTAACCTCAATAAAATGTCGAGGGTTAAATAATTTGTGTCGGCGATGTCCGCGGTGTCACGAGTGTCACGGATGTCGGACACTTGTCGCTGTCCAGTGCAATACACAATTTTGTTGCATGTAAATTGTTTCTGGTTTTCACACTGTTATTTATGTTTTGCATTGGACATTATTACGTGCTGCTGCATTAATGAGGTATTTCTTTTTATTCTCTCTAACATTGTACGTAGTATCTACTTACTTAAGTATGTGCAAACAGCTTTTTTATTTATGTAGATTACTTCTATTTTTCTGTGTTTTACTGACTACTGTCTGTCCGTTTGTACCACTAGCTTTATAAATCTGTTTGGACGAGCTAATCTCAAAGAAAAAAACCGATACAGCTTCTGAAATTACCAAACTGCACCTCTAGACATTGAATAGAAAAATAGAGTTTCATACGAGATGTCAAATTACTTTGCGTAAGATTTTATCAATGCAATCTATTCTACCAAATATTCTACAATGCCACTTGTCTAGAGGTACAAAAGTGGGCACTGTATGAATATTGCCAAAGATCGCGTTAAGTGGCGCGCTTTCGAAGAGGACTAGGAATGAACTATCACTGGCTAATAATAATGATTATTATGACTGGTCCAATTCTGGAAGTTCTTTCAATATTCCATGAGTACAATCTAAATATTATAAATGCGCTTAGTTGTTTAAGCATATCAAATAGACAATAAGTTACTTTACTTATTGTCTATCTATCTAAACAACTATACCATTGAACCGATTAATAAAAACTTTGATACGATTTCAATGAATAAAACTCCCGGATTAGAAAGTAGCCCATATTCTTCCCCAGTTTCTCGACTTTTCCGGTAAGTACTTATTCCAAGTTTTCCATAAAAACATCTGCATATCCTCTTAACGTACTTAATAACTTCCTGACTTATCAGCACCTTCCGCGCCACGCGCAAGGGAGCTCGAAATAAATCTTCAAAAAGAAAATACCTCCCTAATTATTCCAACGGATCCTGCGAGGCATAAAGTTGAATCACAGATTATTAATGCTTGAGAAGATTCGGAGATAGATAAGGAACAGATTTTTCCTTTTCGCTCTGTGTTCATCCAGACGTAACGGTTTTTTTCGTACCATTCTGATTATATCTAAGAGTAACAGAAGATTTTTTATAAGAGAATTAAGAACCAATCGGTTAAGTATTTAATGGTTATTCGATTTAAAGGTCTTTTTAAATGCTGTATTTTTTTAATCAATTAAATTGGATCAATTTCTCCTTTATAGTAGACAGCTATTCCTTACTCGCATTTCAGCCGCTGCCTGTCTACTATGCCGTCAAATACCTAAATAAAATTATATTTCTTTTATGCTAAAGAAAGATTTGATCTTCATTAAAAAAGTGCAATTTTCCATCTAAACATCCTACAAAAATTCTTCTCTACCAAATATAATAAATACAATGCAATCTAATTATAAATTAACTCGTTCACAAACTTTGAACAAAGCATAAATGCACTTAACAGCGCAATATCAATAAATACCGCTGTCCGGCACGTCCGCATCGCGTGACTGTCACGTATAAACTGGCGGACGACGCGCGCCGCGCGGTTTTAAACTACCCTCAAATGCTCCAATTGTTATTGGCTTTCCATAAATCCACGATTTTACAAACAAAGTATTATGTAAAGTCGGCTATCGAGACGGGTGGGTATTACTTCGTTTATTTTCATTTCAGCTTCGCTACTTGTTAGTCGCTACCTAATGGACTGTCTGATAAAAAAGAAAAATGTTAAGGCCGTATAATGGCTTGTTTACCATCAAATATGCTAAATAGGTTATTGGAAAAAAAGCTGAATCACTATAGGACGATAATAATTTGAATATTTTTCTTGGTTGGTGTACTATTTACTATTTAGTATTAAGTGGTAGCATTTCTCAATAATCAATTTACAAGGTGGTATTTGTAACACAAATTCAACTAATCTATCACAAAATCGCAAAACTCATTAATAATATTAATTGTAACCCTTATGGCCTTGCTGATAAGAAATAAGAAAAGAAACGAAAGTGCCCGTTGAAATAGAGTTTTAATAATATTTTATAAGAGTAGCAGTGGTAGCACGTCTGAGGCCAATTTGTCAGTGCACGCTATTAAGATGAATTAAAATAGCTTTTTATTTCGTAAGCTAAAGCATTTTTCTGGCTGTTAAGACTCATTCTGTTTAATTAGGACTTGGTGAGAGTAGTTTTTTATAATATTTTCAGCTCATCTGAGTTTAAAATTTTATTAGCTTGATGTTTAATTTAATCCTACCAACTAAAATTATATATATATGTGAAGTTTGTATGTGTGTGGGGAACATCCACACACACATATAAACTTTCACTTTTTACTTTAAATTGACAACAGTATGTTTATTTTGAGTTAGTCTTCTGTCATGGGAAGATTTTTTTTACGATCATCGAGCATTCAATCCCAAACTTTTAGTATGGACGCTACAAATAAATCAACCAAAATTCAAAAATGCCTGCCATTCAGAGGGTTTAGATTTCTTTGGTTTAGAACCCACATGTTCTAATGGATTTAGTGATCAAATACAGCAAACTCTTACCCCTTACAGTTTGTACAGGCCGAACTCATAGTATCTGTTTCCTGTGTTTCCGCCTATTCATATTTATACAATCTTTCTTCCCCTATATTAGAACGTTAGGAATACAATAAAAAAAAAGGAATACAATAAAAAAAACGTTTCGAAATGCGTCTATCAGTACTTCCGTACTAATATTATAAATGCGAAAGTAACTCTGTCTGTCTCTTCTTCACGCCTAAACCACTGAACCGATTTGGATGAAATTTGGTATAGATGTAGTCTGGGACCCGAGAAAAGACATAGGACAGTTTTCATCCCGGGAAATCATCCGAGAACGGGAACTTTTCACGCGGACAAAGCCGCGGGCAAAAGCTAGTACTTCATAAATTTATAAAGTACTGTATCATGTTTTTAGTTGTAGTAGTTTCAGAAGTGAGTTATTTGTGGTAAATATCACTTACAAGAGTGTGTCTTTATGGTACGACTTCACTGTAATAAAAACTGTAATCTTAACTTATTAGAATAAGGTTTATATTCCGTTGCGTCGACCTCGCAAATAGTCTGCCAAATACGCCAAGTAAACTCGCACCATTAAATATAAAAAAACGATTTTATGATTTTTCATGATTTAAACTTTTTTACCTTTCATCAAAATCGGTTTAGTGATTTAGCCTTAATGTAACAAACAGACAGAGATACCTTATTATTGTGGAAGTAAGTATTAATTACTGCGAACAAAAACCAATTCAGGTCGTCTATTGTTTATCCGGCTTTGTTCCTCATTGTGCTTGTTTTGCATGTATTTGTGATTCAAAGTATCTGATTTCTCGTCCAAAGTTTTGTTTACAAATTATGTTTTGATTTGCTTGTGATTTGATCCGAGGGGTACGGACTACGGAGTTAATTTATCAGGACTTTTATTCATCACAACTTGTTAATCTAAACATTTTTGTATAATATATTTTAATACTGGATTTTTTTATTACTTGGTTTTGACAACTAGTACTCACTTTTGGTGACTAGTATAAATTAAAAATAAAATAAACTAGCGACAAATGACATTATTATTGTGACTGCAGCTAATAAAAGAGTGGATGAAACGGATAAACCGATATTGATGAAACAATTCTAAGAATCATCGTCGTCGAACCAATTTTTATATATGAAAAACGCATTCAAATCGGTGCATCCTAAGAGCTACAGTATCACAACAGACAGACACACATAGATCTTTTTGTGTTGTTCAAAACTGCAGCTTATGTCCTTTTCCATCATCTAAGTAATCCTTATACTAAATGGAATCACTGGTTTAGCCATGAAACCACTACTTAAGACCATTTTTAAAACATGCAACAAGTGATTCAACGATAAAATTAATTAATAAACTTAGTTGAAGAATAGACAGTTTTATTACACTGCTGCTGCTACGCCGTAGCAAGAGTTGACGTCATGGCTACGCGAGCTACGCCGTCGTAGTAGACATCCGAAGTGCTACGGATATCTTACTAGTCTTTGAACTTTGTCGTGTGTCGGACGTTTTCTCGATTTGAATAATAACGGTTTTAATAATAATTATTATCATTATTACATAATAATTATTAAGAAAAATCTTGTAAAAGTTTTTCTTTACCGTCATTATTAATGTTAATTTATATAATAACGATAATTTTAGAATGTGAAAAGTAGATTTATTTAGTGAAATAAATTATGAACGAAGTTTGTGAGGATACTGGGACACTGCGGAGGACTTATTCGGGTGTAAGTAATTGGTGGTTGTTTAAATTAACTATAACAATAATTTATTGATATTATTGTAGTTTCAGTAACTATAACTTAATAGTTTAGTAAGATAACATTATTATTTGTTCGGTGTAACTCGGAAACGTTTGTAACTTCGAGGTCATAGTTGTGTTAACTTTAATATGTGGCTCCTGTTCTAACGAAACTTTAAAGCATAATATAAAAATCCTCCGTGAAAGATTAAAAACAATTTTTTAATTTAACATAACCGTTAAAGAAGGTATACATTTTGTGGTTTCAGCTGTTGTACGTAAATGTGTGAATGATATTTACATCCGAGAACAATATGAAATTACAGATGAATTAAAAAAGTTTTATTGACACTTGCCCGGACTCGATCCCACAACTTCTTGCAGTTTTAGAAACGGGTTATCATGAGTCCGATTAAAGAAATATTAACCGGTGCAAGCTTTCGCTGTGCCAATTGCAAACTAAATAAGAGGCGCTTGCGAGATCTCATCAGTTAGACATTGTAAATAAAATAAATAGACAAAAAATTAAAAAAGGTAAATAATATAACTATACTATTTAAAAAAACCGGCGACAGTTTTTTAATACTAATCAGTAAACAAGATATTCTAAAAACATAAGAAATTTAAAAAAATAAGTAGAAAATATTGTTGTCTTTTATAATGAGATCAATTCCATTTGAATTTAAGCTTTTTAATTGAATAAGGACGTTCCAACACACTACATACTTTAGTACGTGATAAAAAGGTTTGCAAAAAGTCAGATGAAAATCCATATTATAATCCATACTAATATTATAAATGGGAAAGTGTGTATGTTTGTCTTCCTTTCACGGCAAAACGAAGCGACGAATTGACGTGATTTTTTAAGTGGAGATAGTTGAAGGGATGGAGAGTAACATAGGCTACTTTTTGTCTCTTTGTAACGTGAGCGAAGCCGCAGGAAAACCCATATTATAAATAGGAGAGTGTGTGTGTGCCTGTCTGTCTGTTTGTCCGTCTTTCACGGCAAAATGGAGCGACGGATTGACATGTTTTTTTAAATGGAGATAGTTGAAGAGATGGAGAGTGACATAGGCTACTTTTTGTCTCTTTCTAACGCGAGCGAAGCCGCGAGCAAAAACTAGTAAATAATAAAATTGAACACAATTTCCACGTCTTATTTGAACACGTATAAAACCTTTTTATAGACACATCTCGTAGGTGTTAGACTCAATTTACACCGACGTCGAACGGATTGAAACGAAGGCTTCCTTTGCACGCGAGTCCGATGGATTTCGCTCAATTCGATTTCTAGAATCTATTCTAATATTATAAAGCTGCAGAGTTTGTTTGTTTGGTTGGGTGAAGGCGCTAATCTGAAAGTATTGGTTGGAATTGAATGATTTTATTTGTGTTAGATAGTCTATTTATCGAGAAAGGCTATATAATAGCACGCTATATATACTTCGGTAGTGTAAGATTACTATTACACTACTGTAGTTTGTAGCGTGTAAAGCAGGTGAAACCACGGGAGCCAGCTATCGTAAAATAATTATAAATAGGCCCCACAGTTGCGATCAACAAGCCAAGTAATAGTCATTTAGTCAGGTCCAGTCCAGTTTTCAGACGAATCCTGAAAACTGGAAAAACCATAATAAAAAGATTAATAGACTTTTTACATGCACAAAAATCGTTAGAGTGTACCCTATAGCTAAGCACAACCGACCAAGTAATTATTATAATAGTACATGTCATATTTCGTGCTTGATACGTTCACAGCACGGTTACGGCACGGTGTAATGAGCGGACTCTTAGGTACACTAGCGCAGCAGCAGCTAATTCACAACTGCAGCATGAAACATGCATGTCTCCATGCATGTTTCATGCTGCAGTTGTGAATTAGGCGGCACACTGAGAGAGATCTCATGGAAGTGGCCACGACCTGGATAGGAACTTGGATTAAGGTAAATTAAGAGCTATGTTATTGGTTTAAAGTTGGTTTTATATGTTTTTTTTTGTATCAATATCAACTTCACTACTAGAGAGTAGTTTTTTTTTGTTGGTAGGTTGTAATTTTCGAGTTTTTTTCTCTGACAAAACGTGTTCTTCTTTCCGATTTCTTATTTCTTTTTATTATTGCACCTGCCATGTAATCTCTGGACCACCCTGGGTAGACTGGTAGAGAATGCCTAAGGCATAAAGTCCGCCATTGTACATATGTGCATAAAGTTTAAATAAATAAATAAAACGCTACATTATTTTTGAAAAAATAAATTTGCTAAAGAAGTACTTGTTCACTAGCTAGGAATTTAAGTTTGATATAAGTAGGTAACACTATAAGTAAATAAGAATAAAAGTAGCTGATTAAAACATTACCTAGCTGCCTGTTAGGGACTCGTTAAATCCAGCCCAGTCGTTTTAGCATTTTACAAAACCGTTAAAAAAACAAGATGAGCCAACCGCGATATTCTAGCAAAAAAATGTTCCTTAACATATTCTTACCTCAATATTTCAAAAAAGAAACGCTTACTCAAAAACTAAGTACTTAGGCATCATAAAAACAAAAAGCCGGCACAAGTTAAAGTGAGGGTACGACAAATTGAGAAATGTGACGACGAAACTTATTCAACAAAGCGGCGAGAGGCAGATGAAGGTGTTATATGGCTTATAAGTTTAACGTGTGGGTTGGTCCTAAGAATAGGCAACCCCCCCTTCACCTCCCGTGTCGTGGGCGTCTCGAATAGTTAATTAATATTTATCGAGAGTGCTTACACCGCAGCAGAGAAAGATTAGGCAAATGGTTAGTGTTAAAACGTGAAGTTGCAGTACTTAAAGTGTAAAATATAATATACTTATGGGATTTAGGCACTGCAACAAGTCGTTTTTTGCATCTTTACATACTTACTTGTCTTTATTATACCTATCCGGGTATGGTCCATCATTCCTTCATTCAAATTTTAAAATCGTACCAAAAAATTAAATAGCTTATTCCAATAGCTTTTGACATTTTGGTCTATAAGACTATCGATTCGCGTGTTAAAAAGTTAGTATATGTGTTTCTCCCAAGTCAAATACATCTCAATATTGAAATTTTACTGTCAGTCTATGATGACAAGATAGAGACAGAGAATAGCTTAGCGAAAGTTCGCACTTAGTCACTTTTATTTATTACACCCTCCTTCTATCTTGTTAGTACGTAGTAAGTTATGGGACTGCACACATTTTTTCAGCTGTAATCAGACTATGTCAATAGAAAACATCGATTTGGCATGAAGACGTTTACGCGTCTACTCTGTTAAACTTCCCGCGTCCTTTCTTCGTACCAATTTCTGTGCGTTAAGCGCTTTTGCCATACCTATTATTGGAATCAATTGTAACAGCTTACATTTATAGGACCCAGTAATTTTATTACAAATCGTGTTCCGTGGTGCTAGGCAATCTAGGCTTCTCCCAGTTGTAATTGCCCCTATGTGCCTTTTGGCCTAGTTCTGTTCTGCCTCCTGCTTGTTATGGAGGGAAGTGGAAATATTTTTTTTCTTACTCCTCCTTGCGGGATCCAAGACAGTTGAATCGTTTCTCCGGGACTCGTCGAGCTTCATTGATTCGGCGCTTTTCTGGCGGACTCTACTGTTGATTCTGGCAGATCTCTGGCAGGCTGATTTCAGGAGCTGCAGTGGTTGGGAATACTGTGACGGGATTGTCCCATATTCCCGCGTGTGTTCAGCGTTCGTATAAAATCTTCGTATAAAATGGACAAAAGCTGAATGGACCTTTTCAGTCCGTTTAGCTTGACGGCTTTTCTCATTCCAACGACGCTGAACGCGACTGATAGAGTAGAACCGTGTAAGTGTGTCCAAATCGTTCAGCGAAACGCGGATGGGGTTGAATAAGGGCAGATTCTTTAATCATCAGTTAACTTCTATCTGAGGAATAAATATCACGGTTTGATATTTTTTTCTATACAAAAGCTGTCAAAACGTCGAACATACTCCTCATATAAAAGTTATCTGGCGATTGAAAAATCAGCCCTAAGTGTGCGTAGTCATGACAGACACATCTAGCATCAACACCTCTTATCAGTGTCGTCTTTCGATGTTACCTCCTGAGCAGCGGCCCAATTTTTACTATTAAATTATCTTCACAATTTTATCGGTTTCGTAATGTTTAAATATTTATCCACGTTCTTACATGTTTACTTTGTGTCAACGAAAGGAATCGATGGCGTGTTTCTTTTGGATGGGTTTTTTGATTTATTTTGAAATTCTCATCTATATAGATAGATTTGTATGTTATGTACGCAGTAACTTTCACCCGCGTCGATGTTGATTTTACATTGCTTTTACTATTACCCCTTTGTTGTTGTTGTTGATATCCTAAGGCACCCCGCTGGTGCAGAGGGCCCCAACAAGTTTTTTCCAAGCCCGCCGGTCCCGCGCGATTCTACGAGCGTCTTCCCATTTAAGTCCTCCCTTTCCGAGCTCCTTGTCCACCGATCTCCTCCATGTGTGTACTGGCCGTCCGCGTCTTCGCCTACCCTCTGGCTGCCACTCAAAGGCAAAAAAAAACATCTCATATCTATAAAGAGTCTATATGCCGTCAAAATCCAATTTTACAAGAAATTGCCCAGCGTAAATGGAAGTGGATTGGCCACACTCTTCGAAGGGCAGATGTTAATACCGCTGAATTACCCCTTTGGGGGTCGAATATTCGAAAATTCGTCCTGGAACACACCCTCAAATTTTCATGTCTCTAGGACAAGCGGTTTGGGTTGTGTTGAATCGAACCCATAAAGTTAGGTATGTTAAGGCGCTTTAACCATGGACCCTCACAACAGTGGGGGCCTACAATAACAATGTGCTATTATATTAAAACTAGCTTTTTCCTGCGTTGATGTTGAAACTTCCCTCCCCTATTCTACCCACATAATTTCCAAAATTCTTTCTTAGACATCCTCTAAGTTTCAAGTCTATAGGACCAGCAGGTTAGGCTGTGCGTCAATATATCAACCAGTCAATCAGTTAGTTTACCATTTAACGAGTATTATCAGGATAATACTCGTAACATGGTAAATTAAAAAACCTCTAGTTATCTTGTTAGCCGGTAACTAGTTTGTGGAAGTCAGATAGGTAGTAGCTCTATGTAAAATACCGGTAATCTGTTGCATCCGGTTAGAACAGAGGCCTCTTACTAACATAGTTGGAAATGAGCTAGCGAGATGATAATTTATTGAATCAGCGTTGCACTCAACAGATCAATTGTGTTGATGCAATAATGTTGCAGGAATACAATGTAATTAAAAAAAAGGTCCAATATAAAAAAGAACCGCCTTCAAAAACTAAAATAGAAAAATATTTTAAACGTATTTTTTTCTATAAGTATTTTTAATTTTTATATACACCGTGTTAAGTAATTCGAGGAACATAATATATTAGGAACCCAATAATAATACTCACATATGACTAATAAAAATATAAATAATATTTTAACAATATACTATCGTAAAGAAAACCATTGTTGGATTATCGCAATAAGGCTATCAAAGTTTTAGAAAAACCTGTCGCTCGCGGTTGTATCGGGTCACTAACCTATGATAAGAGAGTGAAGTAGGTATGATGTGTTTTTCTTTTGATGGGTATCTAGAGCTTAGATAAAAAATTTGGTACTGTTTTTTTTACATATTTGGAATGAGAATAGTATACTGAATAGCCTCTTTCATTTGGAATACCTTTTTTATTGTTGATTCGGAACTAGAATCATTAACGTAATTGCCTCATTGGCAAAAGCTAGCTTTTGCCCGCGACTTCGTCCTCGTGGAACAATAGATCCCGTTCCCGGGGTATTTTTGGGATAAAAACTATCCTATGTCCTTTTTCGGATCCCAGACTATATCTGTACCAAATTTCATTTAAATCGGTTCAGTGGTTTAGGCGTGAAGAAGAGACAGACAGTCAGACAGACAGAGAGACAGACAGACAGACAGACAGAAAGACAGACAGACAGAGTTACTTTCGCATTTATAATAGTAAATTAGTAAATAAAAATCCGCTATTTTATATAACTTTCCACCCTATAAAATTGTTGTCATTTTTCATGAGTTGGACATTGGACAATGGTTGACGTCTGTTTCATCATCCATACAGACATTCATTATGCAAAATTTCACGTTTTAAATAAATATTACACGGATTATATTAATGGTAAAGGTTAAAATATGATGAGAGAAACCACATTGGACCATAAATAAACAGCCCTTAATACCTACTTTATAAAGGAAATAATACCAATCAGCATAATATATGAATTCCTGATTGCGCATTATTTTGGTGCGAAAATCATATTTAATGAACACTTCAAGCCCGAAAAGGCGAACTTAAATAAATATTTTAAGCCAGCTGTTTCCTGCGGTTTTATGCGGTCATTTTCATACATATTTTGAAGCCCTATTGATCTAGTTAGGTGTTGAATTTCCAATATTGTTTCGTGATGCGTCATAAAAAGAAAGTGCTTTCATGTTTTTAGCTTCAGTCATTTCAGTTGTGCGTTGATAACTTCCAAAATCCTGTATTTTTAATATAAATATACTAGCCGACTCAACCACGCCTTCATGTGGTGGTTATCGAGTAGTATCAAACTGCACACTGTGTGCAATAATTAAAATCGATTTAGTAGTTTAGGAGTCCATCGTCGCGTGGTTTGTACTATCGACCAAATTGAATCATGACCCATTTCGACGACAAATCGTTTGAAGCTGTCAAAATAAGACTAGACGTGTGACATTTTTAATACATGTTTACGCGATTGTCGACCTAATTGTATTTAAATGTCTATAGGAAAATAATCTTATGATGGATCATGATTCCATTTTGTCGATTGTACTTTCAATTAAAAACTTCTTAAACATGTCATCTCATGTTATCTCGTGAATTACGACGTTCATATTCAAGCGTTTGCGATCAGCTGTCAGTGTGACATAACTGTACTATATGACACATGTCAGATAAGTCCTACTGACAAGCGCTAGCCTCCGCTTAATTTATTACAGAGGGAGTCATTTCGTGTTCTTCATAAGAACACGTGTATGATCTCCATACTATAATTTAATAACCGTACAATTGTCATTTAAACTGAAATATTATTTTCAAACTGGACATTGGCAGAAATCACCGAAAATTCGGTGGATTGCCATAATAAATATAAAAGTTGAAGTTGAAGTTTACTACAGAATTCGAAGAGAATATCTCGTATTTAAGAGATGGGTCGGTGCAATCTATCGGAGATTCTAATTGCTTATGATATACTAGCCGGGCGGCGAGCTACCCATCGCTCGCCATCCGCAGAACCGTGCCTACGGTGGCCGGTAGTCGTCTTGCGACTCTCGACGTCTTCGCCTGGGTCTTAGTCCGGGGCAAGAGGCTCGTCGTTGCCTCTCGCGCGCCGCCGCTTCCTTCACAAGCATAACTGCTTCGCAGAAGGAGGCGACGGCATCCCATTCCGTCTCGCCCCGCAGCATGGCCTGAACCAGCGCCGGGCGCGAGAGGTCACCGCTGCAACTTTTTAAATACGTTCTCACACCCAAAGTCACGGGCTAAACCACGTGAACCATACGACAATCTTTTAATGGACAAATGTGATAAATACTAATTTTAGCGCAAGGTTTTAGTATTTTAATTTTCACAAATACTCGCTAGACCGCAAATTATACGGATAGAGTTTGCAGTATTAACTGGAAAGCTTTTTAGATCTAAACGGATTAAGCTTAAATAACATAGATAATTGTTTTACTCTCTACAGTGAATATGTTTGGTATCCATACTAATCCATACTAATATTTTAAATGCAAAAGTAACTCTGTCTGTCTGTCTGTCTGTCTCTTCATCACGCCGAAACCACTGAACCGATTAGAATGAAATTTGGTACCTACTGATATAGTCTGGGACCCGAGAAAGGACAAAGTATAGTTTTCATCCCGGAAATCCCCCGGGAACGGGAACTATTATTCAACGCGGATGAAGTCGCGGGCAAAAGCTAGTTATCTATATATACACCCTGTTAGGTAAGACGAGGGACATGAAAGAGGCTATTCAGTTTTCTCATTCCAAATATGTAAAAAAAAAAAACAAAAAAAGTAAAAGTCTGACACGCCCTCCCGCCGCACCCAAGACGGGAGCAGTCATTTTGATGATTTCCCACTCACCAAAAAAAAACTTATTTAAAAAGTAGTCACCTTTTACCGGGGTTTTCTATACCCATCAAAATCGGTTTAGAGGTTTCGTGAAAGCATAAAAGATTAAAAGAGTTACTTTCGTATTTACATTTGTTTTTGTGAATGTTTTATGCAATGATTTCTCTAAAAAATATCTTTTAAGCTAAAGCTGATATATCTAATCTATATTCTGCCACGCGAGCAAAGCCGCGGGCAATAAATAGCTTGTAGATTATGAAGTCAAAACTCTCTCGAAGTTATACCAGTGTTATCTACTAACTTTTGATACGAAAAATTAAATAGAAATAAAATTCGTGGTCGGACAAAAATGAGTACAAATTCCTGACAAGAAGTTATGAAACTTTTTTATTTGTCCGACGACGTACGACTAATTCAATTTGAATATACTTATAAATATCCTGTTCGTTCGCGCCCATTTCGATCAGTTGACCGTGTGTGAGTTGTCCCAGGATTTAAAATCCCTTTTAAAGTTTCGTCCCGGTACAGCCTTGCGCTCCTATTTTCCATTATATCATAAGCAATTAGAATCTCCGATAGATTGCACCGACCCATCTCTTAAATACGAGAAATTCTTTTCGAATTCCGTAGTAAATTAAGCGGAGGCTAGCGCTTATCTGACATGTGTCAGACAGTACAGTTATGTCACACTGACAGCTGATCGCAAACGCTTGAATATGAACGTCGTAATTCATGAGATAACATGAGATGACATGTTTAAGCAGTTTTTAATTGAAAGTACAAATTGAACAATATATAATAAACTAGCTTTTGCCCGCGGCTTCGCTCGCGTTAGAAAGAGACAAAAAGAAGCCTATGTTACTCTCCATCCCTTCAACTTTCTCCACTTAAAAAATCACGTCTATTCGTCGCTCCGTTTTGCCGTGAAAGAAAGACAAACATACAGACAGTCAGACAGACACACTTTCCCATTTATAATATTAGTATGGATTACTCGTCACCTTGTTTGTTTGTCGACGATGGACTCCTAAACTACTAAATCGATTTTAATTTTCGCACACAGTGTGCAGTTTGATACTACTCGATAACCACCACATGAAGTGGCTGAGTCAGCTAGTATATTTATATTATAAATACAGGTTTTTGGAAGTTATCAACGCCTGAAATGACTGAATCTAAAACATGAAAGCACTTTTTTTTTGACGCATCAAGAAGCAATTTTGAAAATTCAACACCTAACTAGATTAATGGGCTTAAAAATATGTATGAAAATGACCGCATAAAACCGCAGGAAACAGCTGGCTTAAAATATTTATTTAAGTTCGCCTTTTCGGGCTTGAAGTGTTCATTAAATATGATTTTCGCACCAAAATAATGCGCAATCAGGAATTCATATATTATGCTGATTGGTATTATTTCCTTCATGAAGTAGGTATTAAGGGCTGTTTATTTATGGTCCAATGTGGTTTCTCTCATCATATTTTAACCTTTACCGTTAATATAATCCGTGTAATATTTATTTAAAACGTGAAAGCTTGCATATGAATGTCTGTATGGATGATGAAACAGACGTCAACTAACATTGTCCAATGTCCAACTCATAAAAAATTTCAACAATTTTATAGGGTGGAAAGTTAAATAAAATAGCGGATGTTTATTTACAAATTTACTATTTACTAATATTATAAATGCGAAAGTAACTCTGTCTGTCTGACTTTCTGTCTGTCTGCCTGTCTCTTCTTCTTTTCTTCTTTTCTTCTTTCTTTTTGGTCTGTGGCAACACAGTTGACAAGACGTCAACAAAACTTCTCCCAATATTTTATTTCGATTTTATTTAAAATCTCTTGTTAATATTGTTTTAATTACCTATTTCATACGCAAAAATTAATTGTAATTGTAAAGACAGTGTTATCTTCTGTAAATAAAGTGTATTTAACCTATAAACCAAACTTGAAAACTGTGACCAAGTTTCGCTGTCAAAGTTAAACCGTAACGTAAATTTTATTGTAAATAGTGCATTGTCATCGCTAATTCCTGTAAGTATTTTATTATAATTATCTTATTACAACATATTTTATTTACATTAAAGCGCAACTGCTATAATTATATTCTCCTAATTCCTTACACAAAGTTAACATCTTACCTACTCAGCCTACCAAAGTTCTTGCTTTTTTTTCTTTGCTTTGAAAAACCTGTCAAGCACTGTCAAGGATGAGTAGAATCATGACCAGAGGGGCTACTGCACGCTTAGAGGAATCTAAGCTGCAGTTAGCCTTAGAGGAACTAAAAAAATATAAGAATTTGTGTGAGGAATTGAAGCGGGAACAAGATGACAATGAGAGGGAAGTTCTGAATATCTTAAATAGTAATAAAAAGCTCAAGAGTGAGATGGCTGAATTGCATAATCAGTTATGTAACATCACTGCGGAACGGGATAAGCTTCAGCATACCGTGGACAACTTTGACCAGTGCAGCAATGAGTTTGATATCACTATCAAACGCAACACTGAGTTGAAATGTAGGCTAAGTGAAGCCCAGGATACTATTAGCAAGATGGAGAGTGCTAGCCAGAGACTTCGGACAGAGCAAACTCATGCACTGTTTGATGAACTGGTTGGTGTGACTCCGTTGCATTCTGCCAACTCAATCTTGAGCAATATAAATAAAAATAACAATATTGAAACGATAGACCTAACTTGTGATGATAGTGTTAGATCAAGCCCTCGGATAAAGCTAAAAAGTTGTAGTAATAATAAGTTAACGAAATATATTAAAATTAACAAAATTATTAAAAAGACACAGAAAAAAATTAAATGTAATAAAAACTATTTTTCTAAAACCTATACATCACTAAAAACTTTTCAAAAATTGGAAGAACAAATTAGTGGACATCAGTTATTAATAAATACAAACAAAAACAATTATGAGGCTGAAATACAACATCTGCAGTCAGAGATTCTCCGTTTACAGGATTCCTTACATAATATAACATCTAAGTATGAGATTTCTCAAAAGGAAATGGGAGAGTATATTCTGGCAATGAACAGTTTAGTGGACTTATGTAGTGAAAATGAGAGAATGTTCAACTCAATAACAAACAATCTAACACCTGATTGTGAACATAGTCCATTATGCTGTCCACGGTCAGAGGTCTCTAATGAGGCTCCACCATCAGTGGCTCATCCTGTGGTGTTGTCTGAAGGTCTCAGCAGTACTTCCCTCGCCACACCAAGCTCAAATCAATTGGTAAATAAAACAATTCCAAACAATAAAGATCAAATAGTTATGTACAGCGATGAAATGGGTAAAAATATAAGCCATAGAATACGACATTACCTAAATGATAAAATAATTAATTGTTGTATGCCTGATGCCAGTTATTGTGAAATAATGGAAAAAGTCATTAGTAGTACGTACAGTCCAACTACAACTATTGTAATTTTGATTGGGAGAAGGGGAAATGCAAACAGCTTAAAGATAAAGAAGTATTTTGATATGCTAACCGAGTTAAATGTAAAAAAAATAGTCTTGTTTGCCTTTCCTTACTGTAATGGCCTGTCACAGACCGAAAACAACATTAGATATAAATATAATTTAAAACTGCAAACTTTGACATTATATAATGAAAAATTTGAATGGATTGACTCTAATGCACTCATTAGTCAAAATTATTTTATGACCGAAGATAATTATTATCTTTGTAATTTTTTTAAAGGACAGATAGCAGAATCGCTATCAAATTGTTTATATAAGTCAGCCAAGTGTTTGGCTAACTATACTGCTTCTATTGAGCAGTTACTAAGTAATACACTTATTAATAACGAGCAGAACTTGGAATTTGTTCCAAGTTGTTTAAATTACAACTAACGACAATAGAGACAACCTCTAGCAATAATTATTTAAATACCGATTTTGACATTGGGACAACAGAGTTAAACTCTAGCAAAATTTTAAGCCAAGATATAATACCACACCCTTTAAATTGTAGCATCCTAAATAAATCTAATAATAATTGCTTAAAAATAGCTCATCAGAATATACAGGGTGTTTTAAGTAAAGAATTGGAATTGGAGTTGTTCATGAACTGTAGTTACATTGACATCCTTTGTGTTACTGAACACTGGTTAAAATCCCATCAGTTTATGTTCAGCTTCAATAATCACCGGGTTGCCAGCTCGTTCAGCAGAGTTAATATGATACGGGGTGGCTCCCTAATAATTGTTCGTAATAATATTAAATGTAAAGAACGTAATGATATTGTAAGCCTTTCTGTTGAACGAGTTATTGAAATTGCTTGCATTGAGCTTGAGCAGTTCATTGTAATGAGTGTATACAGGCCCCCATGTGCTTCCTATGATATTTTTGAGAAATATATGGAAGAAGTTTTATTAAAGACGTGTAATAGCAACAAGACAGTTGTTGTCTGTGGAGACTTTAATATTAATATCCTTGAAAAATCAGCTGCTGTAAATAAATTTATACACTTATTCAAGTCCTATAATTTGTATGCAAGATTCTTTGAGCCGACTAGAATAACTGCCACAAGTGCTACCTGCATTGACAACATTTTTACAAACTTAAGACCTTCTGACCATTTAATTATAAATGCGTTAGAATCTGATCACTGTGGCCAGTTGGTGACTTTCTCCCAGAACAGCAATGTCAGAACTCAAAGAAAACTTGTGACCTTTGTTCCTATAAACAAAAGCCGCCTAGGACAATTTAAAAATAACCTAATGGAAAAGCTACCAAACTTACCATATCATAGTAACCCAGACCAAGCATATAAATTGTTATTTAACCTAATCAATTGTGAATTTATGAAGATTTTCACAAGAAAAACATTGCCTGTTAGTGACCGTGTCATGTTTAGTGACTGGGCAACCCCAGGTATTTATAAAAGTAGACAAAAATTATTTCAGTTGTATGATGAGAAAACGTATAACCATAATGTTAGTTTTACTGAATATGTCAAAAATTATTCAAAAATTTTCAAAAGAGCCTGTTCCTCAGCTAAAGCTTTACATATTAAAAATAAAATAAAATCTGCAGGAAATAAAATTAAAACTACTTGGAATATTATTAATTCTGAAACTGGAAGAACCACAGTACAAAACCGTGACTTCCATTTAAGAATTAATGATGAAGATGTTAAGGCAGACATGGAGGTGGCTACAGAGTTTGAGAACTTCTTCACTAATATTCCCTTGTTAACAACTAAGGATTTGCCGTCTTCCTCCATTTCTGCTTACTCAATTCTCATTGAATGTGTACCGGAATGTAACATACACTTCGAATTTAGAACTGTTATTGCCAAAGACATTATAGAATCTTTTAAAGAACTCGATATAAAAAAAACCGCTGACCTTTGGGGATTGTCTATGTTTACCTTGTCCTCAATAATTGATATTATATCACCTTTTTTAGCTATTGTTTTTAACTCTTGTGTCACATCCGGTGTATTTCCTGACTTGATGAAACTTAGCAAAGTGATTCCATTATTCAAATCTGGTAGTACAACTGATCCTACAAATTTTCGGCCCATTTCCATATTACCAACTTTGAGTAAAATTTTTGAAAAATTAATTTTAAAACAAATGTTAAGACATTTTGATACACATAATCTGTTTCACCTGAAACAGTATGGTTTTACTAAGGGTCGTTCAACTACGGATGCGGGCGTGGAATTACTGAAAAGCATATTCGAGGCTTGGGAGGAATCGCAAGATGCTCTTGGTATTTTTTGTGATTTATCCAAAGCCTTCGACTGCGTACACCATGACACACTCATCAGAAAATTGTACCACTACGGTATGAGGGACAGAGCTCTCGACCTTCTGACTTCTTACCTGAGTAATAGAATTCAGAGGGTTGATGTTAATGGTAAGAGATCGGATGGATCTGCGGTTACTATGGGTGTTCCGCAGGGTTCAATTCTAGGTCCTTTTTTGTTTTTAATCTATATTAACGACCTACCATTCCACGTAAGAGACAATCATAAAATAGTGTTATTCGCAGATGACACTTCTCTCGTTTTTAAAATTAAACGTCAATTAATAAATTATAACGAAATTAACAATGCGCTCTCTAAAGTTGTTCATTGGTTTAATGTAAATAATCTTCTCTTAAATGAAAAAAAGACTAAACTAATTAAATTTTCTACGCCAAATGTTAGGCAGCTGAGTACCGATGTTCAACTAAATGGAATAGAGTTGAGCCCTGTTGAATCGACAGTTTTTCTTGGACTAACTATTGACGCTAAGTTACAGTGGGGTCCACACATTGAAAGATTGTCTGGTAGGCTTAGTTCAGCAGCATACGCTGTGAAAAAAATTCGACAGATAACTGATGTGGATACAGCCAGAATTGTTTACTTCAGTTATTTTCATAGTCTCATGTCATATGGAATTCTTCTCTGGGGAACCTGTGCGGACATCGATACCATCTTTATTTTACAGAAAAGGGCTGTTCGAGCCATTTACAACCTTGGTCCTAGGGATTCTCTTAGAGAAAAGTTCAAAGAAGTGAACATTCTGACTGTAGCTTCACAGTATATATTCGAAAACCTAATGTATGTACAAAAAAATATATCGGGTTTTAAGAAAATTTCCGATATTCATAGTGTAAATACCAGGAACAAACACAATCTTGCTGTACATCACACTCGCCTCCACAGAGTAGGCAACTCGTTCATAGGTCAATGTATACGCTTTTACAATAAACTTCCTATTGATATTCGAAATTTACCAATCAAAAGATATAAAAACTGTATTAAAACAAAACTCTACAAAAAAGGGTACTATAAAATATCAGATTATTTAGAAGACAAAAAAGCTTGGGATTGAACTGCTCGCTCTGCTAAGCACTGTATAGCCAACTATAATATATATATTTATTTTGTTAATAAAACATACCATATTGTAAGTGTACAAGTCATCTAGAATGCACATAATGACTATTCGGCGGGCGACTTGTAAGCCCATGATTTTACAAGCAGTAATGTGGTATCGGTTTGTGGAGCTCCTTTAGATTAAAGTTGAGCTCACGATGCTTTTTGAGGCAGGTTTACCCAAACTATTACTGGCACTTTCCTCAAAAGGCTAGCCCGAATGTTATTCTGCATGGTTTGTTGCACAAAGATTTAAAATTGTCTGGACTTTAAAAGAGACGATAATCCCTGAGTTTGTTTCGGCGTTTCTTCTCAGAGGTAGTCCAGTTAGGAAACGCCGGCTCCAACTAGCTTATAAAAAATATGACATGTAAAAGTGATTTTAAAATCCTACTTGCATAATAAACGATTTCATTTCATTTCATTTCATTTCATTTCTTCACGCCTAAACCACTGAACGGATTTAAATGAAATTTGGTACAGATATAGTCTGGGACCCGAAATAGTTTTTATCCCAGAAATCCCCCGGGAACGGGATCTATTATTCCACGCGGACGAAGTCGCGGGCAAAAGCTAGTTTTAATATAAACTAGTTTTCCCCGCGGATTTACCCGCGTAGTTACAATCCCGTGAGATTTTTTTATATAAAAACTATCCTATGTCCTTTCTCAGACAGTGGACTATTTGTGTACCAAATTTCATTGGACAGACAGAGTTAGTTTCGCGTATATAGTATTAGTATGGATTTCCACTGGTTAAATCCCCAGCTTAGGTAAGCGTATTGAGAAATCTTTGAATTCAGTTTTGTTTCTTTTTAAGAGAAAAGGAATATTTGGTTTAAGGAAAAGAATCTATTTTAAAGTAGTTTTCTTCCAAGGCGAATTGAAACTTTTCACACAGTATCTTTGTGAAAAAGAACGGTATTTTCACACTTACTGATATGCGTAAATAATAATTAAATAAAAATTCTACCATTTTTATTGTTGATTCGAAACTAGAATCATTAACGTAATTGCCTCCTGAAATGTTTTGCGAATTCGAAAATGCACCTTGTATAACCGATAGTCTTTCTCAATAAATAGGCCATCCAACAATAAAATCATTTTTCAATTAGAACATTAAGTTCCACACATGCGCAACCAAACTATTCACCGAGGTTGAGGAATAGTTCTAATAGTTACCGCGGCCCGGAACATAAAGGGCAACCCAAGAAACATGGGTGATTTTAGTAAAAAAAAAAAACAAACGGTTCAGCTTTACTGTATTAGTTTTAGTAAACATATTGAATATTTAAATGGGAGCAAACACTCTAAAACACAACAGTTTGTTTAGTTGATTTAAAGTTAATCCGTAAAACAGTTTACATGAAGTTTATCGGACTGAAACTGAACGCTTCCAATATATATTCACCTCTGAAACCCGATACAGTGCACGTTTAATCCTTACCGTACCAAACTGAAAATGCATTTGGAATTACAACTGAGTTTTAAACTAAACTCGTACATATAGTTGTACCTAAATTATTGTGCTTACTGTGGAATTTATATGTGAACGTGCCTGCAGTGTTTCGGAAAGGATAAATAAATATGTTGGGACAATTCGCACACGGTCATCTGATCCTAAACTAGGCACAGCCTGTACTGTTACCAGGCAATTGATTATGCTTATATTTATAACTAGCTTTTGCTCGCGACTTCGTCCGCGTGGAATAATAGTTCCCGTTCCCGAAGGATTTCCGGGATGAAAATTATCCTATGTCCTTTCTCGGGTCACAGACTATATATGTACCAAATTTTATTCGGTATCGTGTTTTAGGCGTGAAGAAGAGACAGACAGACAGAAAAACAGTCAGACAGAGTTACTTTCGCATTTATAATATTAGTAAGAAAGTACGGATTACATACATTTTAAAAATAACTAGTTTTTGCCCGCGGCTTCACCCGCGTGGATGGCGATCCATTCCCCTTTTTGGGTCGAATTCTATGTCCGTCCCCTGGTACTATATAAGTACAATTTTCAGCCAAATCAGTTCTGGTGTTCTTGAGTTATAAAATGTGTAACTAACACGACTTTCTTTTATATAATATAGATATAAGATAAGATATACCAAATAGTATTTTATACCAAATAAAATCTGTGATTCTCAAAGACTTGTAACAGCCATGCGAAGCTGAGACGGCCGCCAGTTTAAAAATAAAGCGAATTTCCGTTGCTGACAGGACGATCTCATCTGCCGAAAGCTGCAGAATGGTATCCAACATAAATATTATAACAGCCACGAAGATTTGATTTACTTGTACAGATCGATCTACTTATACAATAGTTACATTTCACGAAAGCGTGCCAACCATTGCAATTTATACCTTAAGACAATGACATTAGAGTCACGTCGTGAATTGTAGGGAATATACGACTGCTTTATGTCATTACATTAGTTCTCTCCTCTTAGTTTGAGTAACTTCAATTATCTAAATGTTACCGTTTTATTGTTATGTCTTTAATGTCTTAGTGATTTGAATGTTAATATTATTAGACCTAATTAGGAAGACGGTAAGGTTCTTTGTTTTCTAGCTTTCACTGACCTTTGTTGGCAAAAGATCGAACCTATATTCTTTCAGGTACTTTTTTATTAAGGCTCAAACCTCTTCATTCTTTTTTGGGCCGACCAAAGTATTTTTTATTTTTTATTATTTAGTCAGTTAAACTTTTATACAGTTCTAGCATTCGCCCGCGGCTTCGCTCGCGTTAGAAAAAGACAAAAAGTACCCTATGTTACTCTCCATCTTTTCAACTATCTCCACTTAAAAAATCACGTCAATTCGTCGCTCTGTTTTGCCGTGAAAGAAAGACAAACATACAGACAGACAGACACACTTTCCCATTTATAATACTAGCTTTTGCCCGCGGCTTCGCCCGCGTAGAATTTGGTCTGCCACATTAAGTTGCGTGATATTTTTTTAAATACTTGTATTTTTTAATGTAACTTCACATCGTACATCCCAAATTTCTAACTTCAAAATTAGTTTTCATACAATCTTTGAAATCCGTTTGAAATTCGTGATGGCACAGTGGATAAGGCGCCCGCCTCTCGTGTAAGAGGTTGTGGGTTCGAATCCGGGTAAGTACCAATGTGACTTTTTCAACTCATATGTACTTTCTAAAGTTTATCTTGGACATCACTGATATCCCATGCCTCGAAAAGCATGTAAAGCCGTTGGTCTCGGTTGTCATGCGTAGAACTTTGACAGTCGTTACTGGTTAGCCAGAAACTCTGACCAGTCTAACCACGAGGTATCGTATCGCCCAGTAAAACACCGGTATCCAGCTGCATCCGGTTAGGCTGGCAGCCGACACCAAACACAGTTGGGAAAAGGCTAGGGAGATGATGATGACAATCTTTAAAATCCTATACCTAATATTTAGAGGGAATCTCTTGAGGGTGGAATTATCAGAATTCCTCTCTAAGTGCTCATTATTTTAAGCTATAATAGAATTCTGCAAATTTCAAAATGCTAAGACCATTGGTTTCTTCATCAATCTTTACCTGTATGGTGTGCTTATAAAAAGTAGCCCTATGTCCTTCCCCGGGCTTGAGATTATCCTATCCAGCACAAACGGATTACTAAACACTGACTAATAAACAGGTCGGACCAATGTTACTTGCCTTTAATCACTACATAGTATAATACAAAGTAGCTTTCTTTGTCCCTATGTAAGCTTAAATTTTTAAAACTACGGAAGGGATTTTGATGCGGTTTTGTTAATAGATTTTGTACTAAGTAAAGAATTAATATGTATGTAATTGGAATAGGTTAACATCTGTGTTAAATTATCTGTGTTTTTACTGCAATATACTCCCGTATACTATGTTTTTTGTTTTTTTTTTATTCAGCGTAAATATGTAGATTTTGGGATTTAGTTACATGTGAGCATGGGAAAAACAGGGCGTGCCTAAATGTATCCCCGCTATCTTCAAAGTTTGCCTTTGCGATTTATTAATAGTTATAGAAAATGCAACTTTAAGTGGGAACTGTAAACATTTGAAATTAAAGGGTAAGTTTTTGGGTATTATTGGAATGCGTGGAATAAGAACATTTTCACCCTTAGCTTCTCCAGTTACAATTGGTGCCTAGTTCAATGACTCGCAATCTAGTGCCATTACATAGTCTCGGGGCGTCCAATATGCGCATTAATAAAACGGGTATACCGACTTTTAATCCTTCGAACACACGTGATTTAAGACACAATATAAAGACACACAGTTCACAATTTTGGCCGTACTGGCTTGCACATAAGAGGTAGATATATGCTATCGCGGACTTTTATTTAGATCTATTTAAGACAAACAATTCTGTGGTACATCATCTTTATTTAACTCCATTGGTTTAGGCAGCGCACGCCAAGATAGCTCTCAGATGGAAGATGTTTTTCTGACTTAATTGACACTTATCGTTTAATTATGATCAAAACTACATAAAATCATTATAAATTGTAGCCTATGTGTTACTCTGATAAATAACCTAAATTACTGTAAAGTTTCATCCAAATCGGTCCAGTAGTTTTTTCGTGAAAGAGTAACAAACATACATACACACACACATACATCCATCCTCACAAACTTTCGCATTTATAATATTACTAGTAGGAAGTAGGATAGTAGGATAGGATAGGATTAGTATGGATCAATATATTTACAAATTGTAGTTGTAATAATGAAATTCAGTTGAAATATTTTCAAATTTCCAAATATTTAAATTTCCAAACCAAATGACTGATTCTAGGTATACAATACAATAGTTAATTTGCTCTTAACATTGTATTACTAAACTGCGAATTTCCCAAAATTTGTAAATAGATTTGCCCTCCTGGTGGCCAAATGCGGAGGCGTCCTTAATTATTCTGCATCGATAAATTATTCAATGCAGGAAATTTAATCGAACGAAAGCACGATGAGTGAGCAATGCTCGTAAATTCCAATTTAAACTTTAATTTTATTACAAGTTTGTTTACACAGTCGGGTCAGTACAGTGTGCGGGTATTGTGTTATGTACGTTTGATAGTGTTGCAATTGCAATGTACTATTATTACTAACTTTTTTCAGAGGTCACAGAACTGTGAAATCTCTGTTCTGTGTTAGAGGTAATACGTTTTATTATTGCGTGCTAACCAGGCCGCACACCGGCGCAACATACAACGTGCTTCGAACATTTACCTCGCCACAATTGTTGCGCCGCAATCGTTTGCTACAAATGTATTGTACACGCCCGTAAAAAATGTCTTCTCAGTGTGCGTGCCGCGACCATGGGCGATAATAATGGCGCCACATTTGCCCAGGTCCAAAAAAGGCACTACATTTGCAATACAATACCCGATGTGCACCTGCTATGTGTTTTGCCTGCATTGCAAGGTGTTTGATGTTATTTTTGAACATATTTGAAAACGTTCAGATAACACAGATAATGAAGGTTAGATTAGGTTAAAGAGTCATGAAACAACTCATTCATACTAATATTATAAATGGGAAAATGTGTCTGTCTGTATGTTTGTCTTTCTTTCACGGCAAAACGGAGCGACGAATTAACGTGATTTTTTAAGTGGAGATAGTTGAAGGGATGGAGAGTAACATAGGCTACTTTTTGTCTCTTACTAACGCGAGCAAAGCCGCCGTCAAAAGCTAGTAGGTATATAAAATAACATTTCAACCCTTTACTGTCCTACTGCAAGTCAAAGTCTAAAATAATGCCTGGATATGCCCTGCTGCGAAACCACAGATGCAGCTTTTCCAAGCATTTCAATTTTGTTCACATTCATTATTTTTTCATACACAGTATGAATTTATAGAGTATAATATTAGTTGTCCATACGTATGAACACTACCACCGAATAAATAAACGGCAGTGATTTAAAACCATGTTGAAAAAGATACACATTAGTTTAGCCTGGCAGTTTTGGTCAAAGCGGATCGGACGATCATGAAACCATCATCGACAAAAACCGTGTATTTTTAAAACTTGCACCATTGTTTTATTGTTGCTGGCAATACTTATTGATCGTACGTAAAACAGTAATACTAACAAGGTTTTATTTTATCGCTTACGAAATTCGACTTATTATTTTGGGATGTGAATTTTGAAGGATACTCTGTTCATTATATTTTAATAATGAACCCACTTAGAAGTTGGATCAATAAGGAAAACATAAGATGTATCAGTTCCTATATTACACAAGTACCTACTTATGTTATAAGATGTTTGTTTTTTTTTTTCATTATTTATTTTTCTTGAATAAATTGGTCTGGCATTCTATTTTTTTTTATTATAAGGTTTAAATAAATGTAAATTTTTCACATAGAGTGTAAAATTTTAAGGTTTGCATCTCTGAATTTAAGTTTTCATGTAAGTTTATCATTTATAACCCACTGGCTTTTGAAAATGAGGCTACAAGCGAAGAACATGTTATGTGAAGCAAACGTTTAACATGGAATCCGCTCCTAGTGATAATAATTGATCAGATTGATCTAGGTACTTTAGAATCCTTCATTCTGCTCTAAATTCAAAAAACACGCTTTTAATATATTGTTGCACCTTACGTAAACCGTTTCTGTCTATTGAGAATCTGTCTTAATGTTAATGATCCAATGAATCTACTATAATGTATATTACTAGCATTCGTCCGCGACTTCACCCGCTTCCTTCCCCTATTTTACCCCTTTAGTCCTGGAATTACTAAAAATCCTTTGTTAGTTGACACTTTCTCTTCATAAAAAACACGCCCTGCAAGTTTCATGTCTCTGGGACCAGTGTGGGCCCTAGTCTGCTATTACAATCGCGTCTCAATGACCAGTCATCGGCCGGATATTTGACATCTTTGACAGTTTTTGTATGGGAAATGTGTCAAAAGTTTGACGTTACACGTCAAAAATCGATCATTGAGACACGATTGTAATAGCAGACTAGGGCCCCTGGGCTGTGCATTGATATATCAACAATCAGTAAGTCAGTGGACCATTTTGTATAATAGTTAAAAATAAAGACTACTAAGCAACCTGCTCCACAATACAAGCCAAAACAGAAATAGGTAAACTAAACTCGTCCATTAAGCTAAATGTTAAGTGCGAACGGCGAACTTGTCGGTAATTCGATTGTTTACTACTAAAACTAGAGCAAATAGCATTAGCTCCATCGTACTAACTAACTAAAGTATTTTCTTTATTATTTTGCTGTAAGTTAGTGATTAATAATACCATGGTATATGAGGCTATTCTGGCATAATGCCAACGAGTTTTGGCAGTATTGTTGGGTGTTTCTTGGGAATTAAAACAAAGTAGGTAGGCCTCGGTAGCTGCTTGGAAATCGCTTGCTGAATCTTGACCACTTGGGCTTTTTGGTGGAGTAATTTGTATCCACGGTAAATGGTGCTGTTATTTATTATGTACTAGCTTTTGCCTAGCTTCGTCTCCGTTTTTGGCAACTGCTCTGTTCCTGGTTGTAACGTGATGTTATAATAGTCCATAGTCTTCCTCTATGATCGGGCTAATTCGGGCTATATAACACTAAAATATTATTTCAATTCGGTCTAGTAATTCCTGATATTAACGCGTTTAACGAAAAAAACAACAAACTCTTCAGCTTTATAATATAATTATATTTTTTTTTTTTTGGAGAGTGGGAAATCATCAAAATGACTGCTCCCGTCCTGGGTGCGGCAGGAGGACGTGTCAGGCTTTTACTGACTAAAACCCACTCATGTTCCTTTGGTTGCCCTTTATGTTCCGGGGTCACGGTAACTATTATAAACATTCCGCAACATATAATAATAGATGTCGTGACTAGATCTTACAATTGATAATTTCAGGAAATGAACATTACTATTTCATGAATTAATCAATTTTAAACCTTCGAACACACGTGATTCGATATACAATAGAAAAACAATAGTAGCGCGATTGCCGGCTGTCGTTTGGTCGTTGAAAGGTTAATAATTATCTTACAACGATATTTTTTATATTATATAGATTTTTATTCAGTCAAAACACTGTCTTGAACAGTCACGTAAAATCAACAAAAATACATTACACACTTATCAATATTCTTTTACAACTGTAATAATATAAAAAAACTCATTTACCTACATGGCTTTATCGTTAAACACGCTTCGATATTTAATAAGAAAATATTGGAATGCAAATACATAGACCCTTTTTCAATTTACCTTCACAACGAAAGCACTTTGTGTGCCTATTTTATATAAAGCTGTTGTTTTTAGGGACCTCTCTAATAACTGTGGCTTCGACGTTTACATAATAAATTATGTACGGAGGTAAATAAGCAGGGGTTTGCTACCGTAGTGAAGTTACAGATATGTGTAGAGGTACGCGGAAACTCTCTGAAGGATAAATTTGGGATGATGTTATTCGTCTGAGTATTAGAAGAAACGAGATAGTTTTTTTTAGAAGGTGAGTGGTAATTAGTAACCGATTGGCAAAAACGTGATTATACATCATAGTAACAAGTATTTTTATTTGTGTTTTAGGTTATCTATCCTATTGAATACGTGAGCCATAATTGCTATTATTATTTACTAGCTGCCCCCGCGGTTTTAACCGCGAAGTGCTCGTGGGATTTTCGTGATCAAAACTATCCTATGTTCTTTCTTAGGCTATGGGCTATCTTTGTACCATATTTCATTCAGATCGGCTCAGTAGTTTTGGAGTGAAAGCGAGACAGTTACACATAGGTACGTTTTCGTTACTCTCGCATGTATAATATTAGTTTGATTTTTTTAATAGAAAACACAAGGCAATCACAGCATTTGCGACAAACAGGGACTAACGCTTTCAAGTTTGATAGAAGATATCAAACTTTAAAGCGTTAATCCCCGTTGTCTTTCACAAAATTTTGCCAGCTACTATAGGTTTCCAGAAACCGTAGTGGAACTTAGACTTTCTGTCTAAGTAGAGAACCCAGTGACTGGATTGTGGCGGCCTATAAGCACGCTTCACGTACTAGTACTAGTACTACTAGTAAGCTAGATACGGTACGACTGAAAACCGATCTCAACATAGTTGGGAAAAATCAAGCTATATGTGTAAAATTGGGTGTGAAAATAATACCGAACAGACCAAAAGAACAAAGACATTCCATCATCGATAAATCGACAAATAATAAATTCAGAAAACAGTCGCTATTCGTTCGCCATCATATATTCGCGTCCAGTAAAGCCAGGAACACATAACAATAAATTGTCCACAACGGTAACTCAAAAGCATCGGCCATTATCTATTTCGCAGTAATTTTCATTTTTCGGATGTTGTGTACACGGCCGTATTTTGTCCGAAAATATTACCAACGTTATGCGTATTGAAATTAACGGTAACGCAATTATTATATTTTGACGTGCTCTGATTTAGGTTGGGGAATCGAGTGGGTGTATTTTTGTATTAGGTGGTGTAAATAAAAAAAAATAACAAAGCCGTCCTATTATTGTCCTGTAATGGGCCTTTAAGTTATACACAGAAGATTAGGAGTAGAATATATTGATCACCAGGGTTGCTCAAGCAAATATCAATTACTAGTTGTCCCCCGCGGTTTTACTTCCATCTTTGGTTATTGTTTCGCTTCCATAGGTCCATCCTCGATAAATGAGCTATCCAAATCTAAAAAAAAAACAATTTGTCCTACTGAGATTCTTAAGATGTACTGCGTTAAATCAAACTAACAAGCTCTTTAAGTTTTTGATATTTTTGATGGTATCGATACATTATTCACAGGCTCTTGATTTGGCAAAAAGTTCGTTCCAAACATAGGAAACTAACAAGCAAAAAAACTCCACAAACACTTTTAAAACCAAAAAAGTTTAGCAAAACGCAAATATTTCTACAAGTGCATTTCATACAAACTACACGTATTGCTCAGGCAACTAGAATAATCAACAGACCAATTTTCAACTATACACGTACAGCCATTTCAGACTTCGGTACTTACATACATACCTACGTGTTGCGGGGAACAATGCAGCTAAACGTGCGAACGTCAATTGGTCACGGGGGTATTTCTGGCCATTCCACACGAACATCTAGCAACTTGCTCTCTATAGAAACACGAATATTGTTAGCTGACTGGGTCGGTTATACCGCTCTAGACTGTATGTTCTTTGACTAAAATGAAATGAATTTAAAAATTTTATGTTTAATACTAGCTTCTGCCCGCGGCTTCGCTCGTGTTAGAAAGAAACAAAAAGTAGCCTATGTTACTCTCCATCCCTTCAACTATCTCCACTTAAAAAATCACGTCAATCCGTCGCTCCGTTTTGCCGTGAAAGAAAGACAAACAGACAGACAGACAGACACACTTTCCCATTTATTATATTAGTATGGATTGGTGCTGATTCTCTTGTTCACAAACTTAACTAAATTTAAGTTAAATTCATCTTTCTTTTTCCATTTCTTAAAGAAAAGGACAGAAGATACATTTTAGTTTAATCCTGTCAAATTAGACAGCGCCTGAAGAAAATTGACGTATATTTAGTCGCCATGTTTTTGAATCGCGTCTAAATTATCTAGGAGTGTCTAAATTTGACAGGACTTGACTAATATTTTATCTTCTGTCCTTTTCTTAATTAAATGGAAACAGAAAAATGCACTTAACTTAAATTTACGTTAGTTTGTGAATAAGAGAATTGGCACCATTTTCTTTGTTTATTTAATCCACCTAAATAACGTACTCATCATCTCCCTAGCCTTTTCTAATTCTGTCGGTTCCGCTTCCAATTTTATCAGTTTCAAAGCCAAAGTAAACATAGTTTGACTTTCACAAGGACCGAATATGTAGTAGAATGGAGTGTCTGTCTATCTGATCTTGTAAACCCAGCTTCTTCAAATCGGACCAGTAGTTCTTGAGAAAAAAAAACAAATAAACTCATTGGCTTTATAATACTTGTACAGATTTGCATAACCATTAATATTGGCGTGGATTTCCAGAAAATAACGACTGATACTATCTATAACTTAGCTTCACGTGCTTAACTTAAAACGCAACTGAAATTTTACATAGGTTTTTAAAAAAGTGTAGATAGGTTATATGCAGTCAAAAAGTGGCACATTAAAAGTTTGCCAATTGGCAAACATGATACTGAGTATCGCGTTGACATTTGACGTTTATCTCTTCTTCACTCGCACTACTTCAATTATGTCATCCTACTTTGACGTGTAATGTATGTGTGCGTTAGTGTGCCGTTTTTGAAGATAGAATTTCGTTTGGGTAACCTTTTTTACTTAAAATATCATTGTAAAGTACCCTTCAGTTGTCACTATAATCACAGCTTGCATTAAAAAGGCAATTTAAAAAAAAACAAAAGGTGGCTCAAAAAATTCGTTGTAAAATAGAGCGTGCATTTTTATATGGCGTAGGTCTATATCACGATCTAAAATGATGACTACACAAATCTGCCACTATTTTCGTTGCATGAAAACCTGATATCAGTCAGTCTATTGTGTATAATATCTTTTGGTTTATACGATGGTAAAAATAGTGGTTAAATTATGCATTTATAGAATTCGCCCTGTTGTTTTAAGTAATCAATAGTATCAAAAAATTGCGTATAAAAAAACAATTCAACATTGTTTTCATTTCGTTTTTAACCTGAAGTCGCTTTGAAATAAAGCTAAATTGAAAATTATTACACGACTATAATTTTATTACATACTAGCTTTTGCCCGCGGCTTCGCTCGCGTTAGAAAGAGACAAAAAGTAGCCTATGTTACTCTCCAACCCTTCAACTATCTCCACTTAAAAAATCACGTCAATTCGTCGCTTCGTTTTGCCGTAAAAGAAAGACAAACATACAGACAGACAGACACACTTTCCCATTTATAATATTAGTAAGTATCCTTTTTTTTTGTAAAAAAAAAACATTTCAAGATTGTTAACATTTTGTTAATTACTTAAGTATTGTTCAGCTGTGCTAGTTAAATAAATGTTCAATTCAGGTTTAAGGATTTAATCATAGAAATTGAATATTAATACATAGAAAACGTAATAAATTTCCAGTGTTCAATCAATTGTAAAGACTAAATAGAGCGTTAAAAACTAATATCTTAACGACAATTATTCTTCTGAATTTCAGTCACTACAACCAATCTGAAATGGAGACTTGCCAAGTTCAAAAAGTTTATTTAGGAATGTTGTTTGTTTTCATGAGAACTATCGTGTTTTTTACACCCCCGACGTAAAAATAGAAGTTAAGTTTGATCGCTATGTGTGCGTCTGTGTGTCTGACTGTCCATTTGTCTGTGGCACCAGCTCTTAAACGGGTGAACTGATTTGATTGTGGTTCTAAGACATGTTTCATCAAACTCGGTGCACCCATTTCGAAGTTGTCAAATCTTTTGTTAGCTACAGTCGCGATCCTAATAACTCCGGCCTTAATAATATAGGTACGCTTGTACGTGTTGGTCACTAATTACCAGTCAATCTATATGCAAAGCCTGCATTAGGTAATCCCTCATTAAAATTAACACAAAGGTAACACCGATCTACAAATCGGGACCAAAAACCGATCCAGGAAACTATCGCCCAATCTCTGTGTTGCCAATACTGTCGAAAATTTTAGAGAAAATACTGCACAGTCGCCTTCTTAAATATATTGATACTTTTAACCTAATATCTGATCGCCAGTATGGATTTAGAGCCAAAAACAACACAACTGCAGCCACCGTTGATTTAATAACTAAAATAAAAGAAAATATGGATAGAAAACACTATGTGCTGGGTGTTTTCATCGATTTGAAAAAAGCCTTTGATACCGTAAGTCACAAATTACTGTCTGAGAAGTTAGAAAATATAGGTATCAAGGGCAGTGCACTTAAAATGTTAAAATCTTACCTGACAAACCGATTTCAAATTGTTAAAATAGACAATTTTGAGAGTAGCAGATTGCCGGTTACATACGGAGTCCCTCAGGGGTCTATACTGGGGCCTCTTTTGTTCTTGATTTACATAAACAGCATCACAGAACTAAATTTACATGGTCATATAACTTTATATGCAGATGATACGTGCCTATTTTATTTCGGAACTGATATGCACGATATTATTTCAAAAGCCCAAGAAGATCTCAATGTCCTATTCGAATGGTTTAAGTATAGTTTACTAACTATAAATATTGATAAAACTTGTTTTGTTATTTTTAAAGCTAAGAATAAAAATATTCCGCAGCATGACACATTAACTGTTGATAATATCCCACTAGAACAGAAAACCTGCGAAAAGTATCTTGGCCTGAGAATAGATCACCAATTAAATTGGCACAATCATATAGACCACATTAAAAATAAACTATCAGCACTTACAGGATCACTTCATAGCATAAGCAAGTGCATACCTAAAAAGCTACGTTATACTATTTATAATTCTCTTATCAAGTCGCATCTGTTATATCTCATAGAGATTTGGGGAAGTGCCGGAAAAATGAAGTTACAAGAATTACAACGAGCACAAAATAAGGTCATAAAAATATTATTTAGCTATCATTACCTAACACCAACTTGCAAAATTTTCAAAGAAACGAGACTAATGAATATTAAACAACTGTACACATATAATACCTGCGTTCTGATTAGAAAAATTATAGACAAAACCATACACACTCATCTGTCATTCACTGCAAAATCACAAACTACTAAACGTAGTCTTCGTCGACCAAGTCTACTTGTTTTGCCAAGAACACGCACACATCACGCTAGAAAAAATATTTCATATGAAGGAGCACAGCTATTTAATAATTTACCCACATACATAAAAAGTGTTAGCTCATTCGGCAGTTTTAAGTCTCGGCTATCCAAACTAGTAATGAACGAAAACTGCTTTGACTAACATCCTATAGTCGAGCTGGACTGCCGAATGAGTATAGAACATAGCTAATCAATGTTTTTAGAATATTTTTATTTATAGCTCAACACGAATACTCTGTTGAAAAAGGGTTACCTAATATAAGTTTACTGTATGTTTCTCGCATGTTCTCATGTAAGTGGCTTTATTGTCTTTATGAGAATAAATGATTTAAACCTAAAAAAAAATTATTTAAATTGACCTGTATGATTTATAAGCGGCTTAGCGATACACTCAAATCCAGTCCCAAACACATTGCTTGCAATCCGTATCCGAACCTCAGTTCACAATAATTCAATTTCATTACCTACAGAAATATAATATTAACTCATTTTTGGCCGAATAAAAACGCTTACATAATTTATTTTCCTTTATGTGTAGTTCGTGTCCCTTATTATTGTTTCGGGTCAAATATAAGGTGACTGGGTCACCGGATAAACATCTCAATTCGTACTATTTTTAACCCTCGACGCAAAGAGGGTTGACATGCGTCTGAGCTTTTGTTTTGAGGTTATGTGATATTTTCTATAAGTATAACAACTTGGCGGCAAAGTGATTTGAATATCGAATGTCTAAACTAATATTGTAAAGAGGTTAGATTGAAGAAGGTTAAGTATATTTTATACTATATACCAACTTGACGAAAAAGAGATTTAAATATAGAATATCGAAACTAGAGGTTGGATTGTAGAAGAAAATCTCTTCATGCAGTGAGTGACACAGAGTAAAAAGGGTGGTCAGGTTTTTTTTTTTGGGAATGGGAAATCATCAAATGACTTCTCCCGCCATGCGGCGGGAGGGCGTGTCAGACTTTTACTGACTAAAACCCACTCATGTTCCTTCAGTTGCCCTTTATGTTCCGGGGTCACGGTAACTACTATAAACATAAAGCAACAAGGGTGGTCAGGTTGAAAAACTCTTTTTCTGATAGTAAATTATCGTCTAGTCTAAAATGTTTACTAATTATTTGTTTTTATTATCTTTGTGGGTAAATTTTCTTTTTTTTTTACTTTTTTTTATTAAAGCTCTTTATTTCTAATTTCAAATAAGTTATTAACTCCAAATTAAACTAAATTATATGAATTAAACATAATTATACTTCAGGCTTCGTCCTCGGGATTAGCAAATAACACTTGTAGTACCGCCTAGTGGTTCGCCAGTCTCACACTATAGTTGAGGGTAGAAAATAAAATTAAAAAATAAATTCACGTCAACAAGACAGTTGACCGACCCGCTTGCTTCATTCGCTTTTTAGTGCTCGCCACGATCACACGCTCGCGTCCCAAAAGTGCTAATTGTTTATTCCAAGTGCTTATCCAACATACCTAAACGGAAACGAGGAAGATTACGATCATCTGCTGCGGTAGTTCAAGAAATTAGAAAAGAAAGTGTTGCGAAGATGCCGTAAGTACGCTGAGTCGTTCCAACTCGCTTGATACTCGTTCCCGCTCGGAGTCTCCAGGTCAGTCATTGTGTATTTATTGTTTGTTAGTTTTATTGCTGCCGTACAAAGCCCGTTTAATAACGAGCTGGCGATAAATAAGTCGCCATAATGCATGTCCTTTAGGCAACGATTTTACTTGCCTTATTTACTTTTACATACATATCAAGTGTATCAAAACCTTTTTGTCACGGTTTTATGTTTACTAAGAAGTAACTTGTAGATACTTACTTATACAGTGTGTAACTGAATTAATGCACTTTGAGAAAATAGTTTGTTCAGAATCGTTTACTGAATCGATTTTTGTAATTTTTAATATGGGTAATATTTTATCCCAAAAATAATTAAAACTTCGTAAATTGCTGTCACACTTCCGCTGTACAGTCAAAACAAACTAAAATGGATGAAATATCTACTACGCTAGACCCTTATGCAAGTGCGACGGTATGCATGCGTAAATTTGTAATGTGACTATAAATTTCTCCCACAATCTGTACAACAAATTTATATTAAAAAAAAAAACACTGTTTTAAACTTAATAATAAAAAATCAGTGTATGTATTATGATTATAACATAATATTCTAATTTGGGTGTCTGGTGGTGTGCGTTTATTCCGGGACATATTGTATACAAATTTTTTACAATACATTTAATCAATCTTAAGAAAAGTGTTGACTAAATTAGCTAAATAGGTTACATTTCATACCTATTGGGTTTAACTACCATTCGTAGAAACTCCTACGATATTTTAAGAAATGTTATCTTTGCAAGTTTACCTACTCAATATCAAAATAGAATAATAGTTATGCGAACAGTATTTTAGGGCTGTTTCTTAACTAATTGTCAATAAATTAGTGTGACTCAATCGTGATATTTTACATAAATTTTATTTTTATAATAAAACATTACTTACACCCGTGATAGTTATAGTTACCTAGCCGGGTTTGCGTACTTCTCTGGAGTTGTACTACCCAATAAAAGCTTTGCGGACAGTATTCTAGGACTGTTTCTTAACTAATTGTCAATAATTAGTGTGACTTACTTGTAACATGGTACTTACATAACTAAATATTATTATAACTTGGAGCTGTACTACCTGACAAATTAGTCTTGCGAACAGTACTTTGGTCTGTTTCTTGACTAGTGTAGGTCAGTAATGATGACGTAGATGGGTTTGCGTACTTCTCTTTGGAGCTGTACTACCCGATAAATTAGTCTTGCGAACAGTACTTTGGTCTGTTTCTTGACTAGTGTAGGTCAGTAATGATGACGTAGATGGGTTTGCGTACTTCTCTTTGGAGCTGTACTACCCGATAAATTAGTCTTGCGAACAGTACTTTGGTCTGTTTCTTGACTAGTGTAGGTGAGTAATGATTACCTAGATGGGTTTGCGTACTTCTCTTTGGAGCTGTACTACCCGATAAATTCGTCTTGCGAACAGTACTTTGGTCTGTTTCTTGACTAGTGTAGGTCAGTAATGATTACCTAGATGGGTTTGCGTACTTCTCTTTGGAGCTGTACTACCCGATAAATTTGTCTGGCGAACAGTACTTTGGTCTGTTTCATGACTAGTATAGGTATCGGTGGTTTTCAGATCAAGAACGTAATAACAACGTTCCAAACCTACTTGACGGTATTGTTGATTCTGAGCCATGTGCGGAGACGCTCGTCGACCCCGTCCCGGAACCCGACGAAGAGTGCCCCCGCCCCCTGCCGCCACCCGCCGCCGCTAGCGCCGTGGAGCCGGTGACAAATACTGAAGAGCCTGAGTCAGCTGATACGCTAAACAGTACAATACTCGAAATACTGGGCGAAGATCCTACTATTTCGAATATTTTCGGCCCCGAAATTCATAAGGACTATTGCGGAGTAATTGAAAACTAGTTAATGCTCCTGTATTAAATGCCGAAATTAACGCGGCTATTTCCGACGTTAATGCCAAACGCGACAAAAATGTTGAAATTAGACAGAGACAAATTTCTACTAATTTCTCGCTGATATGAAAAAAAAAAAAAATGACAATGATCCCGAGTTAATAAGCATTGTTTTCTTTTGCATTAAGGGATACAAAATCCCATTTAAATAACTTCATAATTTATTATGTAATAGAGCTATGTCAAAATGTCAACCTACTGATGGTCAGTTTTTATCTAGTATATTTCTAGTGTCTAAAACAAATGGCAAATATAGTATCATCCTAAATTTTAAAAAGAACTTAAAAAAAAAAAATTACAGCTGATCATTTTAAAAAATGACAGTATTAAAATTAATAACAAAAATAGATTTAAAAGATGCTTACTATTTTATAAGTATTCATTATAATTCAAGAAAATATTTAAGATTTAAAGTTCAACAACTGTACGAATTTAACGTTCTACTATTTTGCTTAAGCACTGCCCCATATATATTCACTAAAATAATGAAACCTATTGTCCGGTTACTACGTTTGGCAGGCCTAATATCTATTAATTACTTAGATGAGTCATACGACAAATGTTTGTACAATACTGTACAATCTAAGAAATTAATTACATCTCTCGGATTTTTAATTAATGAGGATAAAAGTTTAATGACACCTAGTCAAGTATGTACATTTCTAGGTTTTGTTTTAGACTCTGAAAACTTCCAGATCACGTTACCTTCGGGAAAAACAGTTCGCGTCAAATCAGAAATTAAAAATATGCAAGATACGTGAATTTGAACAAATGGTCGGATTACCAGTTTCAGTTCTTCCAGCTGTAGAATACAGCTTGCTATGTACTAAACCTGATGATAACTATGATAAATTTATGAATATATCTAGTGTGTTACTACCTGATCTAAGATGGTGGTATGATGCAATACATATACCGTTTTGTAGCACGATACGCATGATCTGAAAATTTTCTCAGATGCCTCAAATACGGGGTGGGGGGCTGCCTGTGGCAAAGAGAGGGCTAGCGGGTTGTGGAGTAATCAAGAGAAGACACAACATATATAACTACTTGCGGCCTTCCTTGGTTTAAAAGTATTTGCTAAAGATTTAAATAACTGTCAAATTTTACTCCTCATCGACAACACTACAGCCGTCTCTTACATTAATAGGATGGAAGGTATTTCGTTCCCCCACCTCACTGACATCACTAGTCAGTTATGGCAGTGGTGTGAATGTCGCAAATTGTACGTCATAGCTCATTACATTAGCTCATTAGACAATAACACGGCAGATGCCGAGTCGAGGCGGACTGGGCATACCAGGAAATTGTCTCAACGTATGGGGTACCTCAAATAGACTTATTTGCTAGTCGAATAAATACTAAATACTCTGCTTAGATCTCCTGGCACAGAGACCCCAATGCAATGGCAGTTAATGCATTTTCAATTTCCTGGGCCAATATTTATTTCTATGCTTTCCCACCTTTCTCTGTCGTTTTAAAGACACTGAGAAAGATAATTACAGATAAGGCTAGGGGCGTACTAGTCGTACCACATTGGCCAACAGCTACCCAATTTTTAAAAAAGCCTTTTATTGTCTGATCCAGTTGTGTTTAAGGCAAATGCAAATCCAATTTTATGTTCCAGTTCTAGGGATCGCGACATATACACCAAACTTAATTAAACCCCGGTGGCAGGGAACTTATGCGGACGGCGTGGGTAAGAACAAGCGTATCTCCGTCAGCAGTTAATGTGATGTTGGCGTCTATTTCTGAAAACTCCTATAAACAATATGATGTTTACTTACGGCTCTGGTATGGTGATTTGTATAACGCTTCGATTCCACAAATAATTAATTTCCTAAACATTCTCTATGAAGAGGGATATCAATACGGGACGCTTAATTCTTGTAGATCCGCGTTTGCCCTACTCATGGGAAATAATTTAGGAGAAGATGATAGGATCAAAAGGTATTTTAAAGGTATATTTCGGTTACGTCCTCCTTTACCCAAGTATGAAATAACATGGGATACTACAATAGTAATAAATTATCTCAGCCAGTTGAAAACCTTTCGAAAAAACTTATCACTCTCATTGCTCTTTTGACTGCGCACAGAGTACAGACCTTGTCAAAGATTAATTTTAAAAACATAGAATTGTCCTCTTCTAAAGTAACTATCAAAATACCTGACCTCTTAAAAACAACACGCTAAGGATGTTTGCAGCCATTGTTAGTGTTACCGTTTTTTGAGGAACGACCCGAAATAATATGTCCTGTCTTGACTTTACTTACCTAACTCGAAAAATCAAGCCCGTTGCGAAAGAATATTGACTCCCTCTTCATAAGCTTTAGAAAGCCTTACAATGCTGTCGGTTCTCAAACCTTGAGTAGGTGGATAAAAGACACCCTGCGCAATAGCGGTATCGATGTGAACATGTCCACCGCGCACAGCACAAGGCACGCCGCTACATCCGCGGCTCTTCAGCTATGCGTCAGCCTAGATCGAATAAGAAAAACCGCTGGATGGAGCGGCTCGTCAAGCACATTTTGGTTCTATAATAGAACCATAGGTAATGTCAATAATAATGGAAATTATTGTTTTGCCAGAATAATTGTAAACAATAACTCAAATGAAGCTTGAGATAAGCTGATTTATAATTATTTTCTTATATCTGTTTGTAAAATTGAGGAATAAACAAAATATTTCACACTACTATCTCTAAAAGTCTACAAGTGTTATTTGCTAATCCCGAGGACGAAGCCTGAAGTATAATTAATGATTAAACGAACTTACCTAGTGAAGTTCTATCATAATTATGCGAAGGCTTCGTCCGAAGGGATTAGCAACCCTCCCTCCCATTTGTTAACCCTTTATTGTGTGTGAAATATTCAAGATGCGGCTACTCTCTAAACTAAATGAAGCAAGCGGGTCGGTCAACTGTCTTGTTGACGTGAATTTATTTTTTAATTTTATTTTCTACCCTCAACTATAGTGTGAGACTGGCGAACCACTAGGCGGTACTACAAGTGTTATTTGCTAATCCCTTCGGACGAAGCCTTCGCATAATTATGATAGAACTTCACTAGGTAAGTTCGTTTAATCATTAATTATGTACCAAACCTATAGATAAAACTAAAATAAATATAAACAAGGTATAAAAAAAAGGGCTCACAGAGCATCAAAAAACTCTTCCGCATCACTGTCGACAGGACAGGTGCCCAAAATGGCAATGCTAATTATTTGTCCCAAGAAAAGGCCAGCCCTCTGGTGACGTGAAGAGTCAACCAGCCGCTTGACGATATCCATATTATATACCGCATACTTGATTTTCACTTGAAGTTGCAAAAGCAATTAATATAAAATAAATGAAAAAAAACCACAATGTGATACAAAAAAGAGTTCCAAATTATTATTATATGCACTAAGAAACAAGTGAAGTGAATCTGAAGCGAAACGAGAATCTTTATGCCTTATTCAAAAATACACAAAGTGCTTTTAGATCTAATTTTGTAAAACCTTTGTTAATATCTTTTGTAAAATCTTTGTGAAATCAAATAACATTATTCATAAAAAAAGTATTTACAAAAAGCGGTCAAGTAGCCCTAGCTCTTGAATAAGAACCTCCTACACCTCACAAAAGTCGTAATATGTAACATGTAAATGTTTCCCGTCCCAAAAAGTAAAATAAATAAACATTCACTCGGCAAAATAAGACGAATGAAGAGAGTATGTATGTATCGTAAAAGTTTCTGTAGAGATTTAGAACACATTTCAACTTTGTGTGGATACAAGTGCTTCAAAATATCGCTTCCACATCTCCCACGAAAGCTCTTTATATTACTCAAATATTTTCCCTTTCATTACTTTCGTTTGCAATGATATTAGGTAGGTATATTACAAGTAAAAATATGTAGATAGAATATAAGCGCTTCACGATTATAGCACTGGCAGAAAAAATACATCACGTGCTATGACGTTTCTCGAGAAATTCAAATTTAAAATATTTAAATTCGATAGTTTGTCATTGCAACATTATGTTGTATGGCAATGTTAAAAATGGTGCCAAAAGAAAAAAAAATGTACTGTTGTGCAGTTGGTGTGCTATTTTTAAAATTCGAATCTTATGTTGGTAGCTTACACTTCTTAGCTGGCTGATCGCCTTGAGGTTTTATTTAAGCAGCTAAACAGTTTATGCAATTGACGTCATTTTGGACTTTTCTATAAATATCTTCCTCGGTAAATCGAAAGTTGACTGAATTAAAAAGTTTATGGTTACTTATAAACAATCGTGTGGTTATAAAAGTCTATGATTTGACTAAGCAATATTCTAGTCACTGTCACACTATTGCTAGATAAAGACACGATCAAAGCTTAGTCACAGTACGTGCTAAGACATCTATGCCATACTTACTATTAGTCACTGTTACCCCTCTCAAAATCTAAGTACTCTACTCCATTTTAGTACGGTACTAAGTCCTTTAGAAATATAGCGAAGTAGTGCCTCGCTCACCTGGTCTCCTAGTATTCAATACACGATGCACTCAAACCTGTCGTTGGCTGAATAGAAAAATCTAAATTCTTTGCAAAATGGAAAAAGCCAATATTGAAACATTTTTGACCCCTGTTAGAAAAGGTGTGTGCTTCAATATTTTTCGCTCGAAAATGAAGTATTTTAGGAAGCTTAAATGTGTGCTGTATTTCTTAGTGGTTACTTTGAAGATAATGCTAAGAGACTTTAAGATTTCTCTATTATTATTTTATTATAGGACTTGTTTTAGCAAACACAGGTATAATAAAACTTTTTTGTTTTCATATTCGAAGTATTCAAGCGGCACCTTTTTTATGAATGATTGCAATTTCCTTTACCTACAATGGGTATATAAGTTACAAATATATCACAAATTTTCTTCGGTAAGACAAAAAAAATACTCGAGACTGTATTAATCACATACATTCAAATTCAATACATTCTGGGTGATTTCAATGCCGATATTGACACCCTATTTGATAAGGAATTAAGATGCTTTTGTGAAGATAATGATTTAATATATGCCGACTATAAAATTTTAAAATCCCAACGTAATGTTTTTACTTATACTAGTTATGCACACGGTACAAACAGCTGGTTAGATCATTGCATCACGTCCCGATTAGCATTGAATACTATCTCTAAAATCGAAGTAATGGAAGATGTGTTTTGGTCCGATCACAAACCTCTTATTGTGGAATGTAACCTTGAAACTTTGCCTACGGTGGTCTCGACCTCTAGTGGACAAGGGGAGGCCTGCTCGATGAGATGGGGTAAGAGAAATGGTGAACAAATTGATTTGTATTCCTCGGTTTGCTCTGAGATGATTAGTAAGCTGGATTGGAATAGATTACGTCATATGCGCGACTGTAAGGGTTGCGAGGCGGTTACTCACCACGAAGACATTGAATGGGCATATAATGCATTTCTAGTTTGTTTACGGACGGCAGCGGGCGCACGCCGCTCGCGTGCTAGCGGGTCACGTGCAGCCGCCGCGCGCGCCGCTGCTGTGCCGGGCTGGAATGCGCTAGTGCGCGACGTACACCTCGCCGCCCGCCGTCACTATCATGACTGGCTAATGGGCAACACTCCACTGGAGGGTCCGCTGTACGATGATATGAAAAATAGTAGGGCACTCTTTAAACGTAAGTTGAAGCAATGCCAGAATAACGAAAATCAAGTTCGTTTGGATTGTCTGTCGAAAGAATGTGATAACAAAAACTTCCGACAGTTTTGGAAATCCTCGGCCTTAATTTTAAATAATAAATCAAAGGTGGCTAACAGTGTTGAGGGTAAAACTGACCATTTTGAAATAGCTAATTTATTTAAGATGAAGTTCACGAGTGGAACCACAGCGACGACGCGGCAGCATGCGTTTCCTAGTGTAGCGACTGCGCCCGTCGACGACGTGCACGTCACTGAACAGATGGTCTTCGACGCCATTCAGCGAATGAAACTTGGTAAGTCAGTGGGTCATGACGAAATTAGTGTGGAGCACCTGCGGTTCGGGGGGCCCTGGGTGAGTGTGTTTTTGTCCGTGCTATTTAATACTTGTATGAAACACGCTTATCTGCCAACAGACATGCTTAAAACTATTATTGTTCCTATAGCAAAAAGTAAAACTAATAGTCTATCAGAGCTATCAAACTATAGACCAATTTCGTTAGCGACGACTTGCGCAAAACTTTATGATGGTTTGTTATTGGATATCTTAACTAAATACGTGCATATTAATGATGCACAATTTGGATTTAGGAAAAAGAGTTCTACTGACCTAGCTATAATGACGTTAAAACAAACTGTTAAATATTATGTTGACAGAAAAACTAGTATTTATGCATGCTTTCTTGACTTAAGTCGCGCGTTTGATTGTGTAAATTATGAAATACTATGGAACAAGCTAGCTGATACCGGCACGCCCGTTACGTGTATTAATCTTTTGAAAGCATGGTACAATCAGCAGATCAATGTGGTTAGATGGAGAGAGTCATTTTCGACGGAATTCCACCTGCAATGTGGCGTAAGGCAGGGAGGACTTACCTCCCCCCTTCTATTTAATCTGTACGTGAACGGCCTGATCGAGCGGCTCAGTAGCATGCGTCTCGGCTGTCACATAAGCTCGAAAAGTGTAAACAATTTAAGTTATGCAGACGACATGGTGCTACTGAGCCCCTCGATCAGTGCCCTTCGTATATTGCTAGCTACGTGTGAGGAGTACGCTGTAGATCATGACCTTGTTTACAACACTAAAAAGTCGGTGTGCATGATGTTTACGTCAAGTAAATGTACTGGGGTGACCCTTCCAGTCCTCCTTAACGGTGCTCCCTTGGAGTGGGTGCCGTCGTTCAGGTACCTCGGTCACGTCGTGAGCGCGGACCTGCGCGACGGCGCCGACCTTGAGCGCGAGCGCCGGGCGCTGGCGGTGCGAGCTAATATGATCGCGCGCCGATTCTGCAAATGTTCACCCGCGGCAAAGATAAAACTGTTTGCTGCCTACTGTCATCCTCTTTACACTCCACAATTGTGGATGAATTATACCATTAAGCAGTACCGGACATTAAAAGTTCAATATAACGACGCATTTAGGGCTCTGTTCCTACTTCCTCGCTGGTGCAGTGCCTCTCAAATGTTTGCTGAGGCTCACCTCTCGGGACTTGATGCATTGATCCGACACCGTGCAGCTGTTTTTAGACAAAATTTATTCAAATGTCAGAATCAATTAGTTTTAGCAGTATGTAATAATCCATACTCTGGATTATTTAGTCATTGGACTAAAATTCTAAGTTAAACTTGTACCTACTGATAAAAATTTCTTTGTAATTTGAAATAATTTGTTTTATAATTAACATAAGTAAGCTAAATACCTGTGTTTGTGTTTATCTTAATACAAGACTTGTAAAATTTATATGGACATTGTCTGAAATAAATATATTTTATTTATTTATTTATTTTATTTATTAATTTCCATACAATTTTCTAATAAACGTCAAATTGGCTCAGTATCAATAAATTAAGTCCTTGTAGAAAGTAATGTATGCCTGGCTGCCTACCAGGATAACATAACATGGCAACAGTACATCGTAGTAATAAAATTTATCTTTGTCATAAATCGCGCAGACTCCACAGTGAGCGAAATGGAATATTCGCAGCAAGACGTAAATAAATAAAAACAATTTGTTGGGTGAGATGATGGATGGTCTTTTCGCCTTTTGAGGTGAAAGTCATTCAAGTTTTGACTTAGAAATATATTTCGGCCTTTGGTGGACTGGAAGACTCAATATTTTTCAATTATGTCTGTAATTGTGACATTTAACTGGTTTAATGATAAAGTAATTAATAAAACATTTTTTTATGATTCTAAACTTATATCACTGTATGGCTGTGTGTTTATATTTGTTTTTCACAAAATTAGTCACAATAAGCCGTTTCTGTGTATTTAATTCACAACAGTTTAAGCGTCGTTAAATCCATAAATTAAATGCGGAATTAATGGCAGCCAAACGACCTTAATTGAAAGTTTTCCGAAGCTATTATGGTAAAAATAACGGTCTTGTTTTTATGAACTTTCAACAAAACGATTGAGCTATTAAAAAGTTTACCACTTAATAATTAATAATGGACAAAGTCACCTTTATAAATATTCAAAAGCAATATGCGTAAGGTTGGCACCCCTAGTAGCCACTGCAATTTAGGTTGGCCCTCCCGCAACGCCTTGACACGGAAAAGACTATTTCCTTTTTTCACTATAAAGTTGGCATTTATGTCATTGAGGCGGCCATTCCCGCCGTTTCTAACGTCATAACAAACTAAGTGGACAGTGTTTACTATTTCCCTTTTATAGAAAAGCAATTTACACGGGTTTATGGTATTATTATTCTCGATTATGCTAAAAAGACCGCTACTTTTTTTCAAGTTGTAACGTTGTCCCTACTTTTGCGTCGGTCTCTCAATTTGTATTCAAGAGGACCGTCAAAGCAGTTAGTAATTTGTGAATAAAATATTGTTGGAAAGTGTCCATGGGCTAAAAATGTTCCTTTAATACATAAACATAATATAATATCACTGTGTTTTTATCAAATTCACTGTTAACCAAAATCTAATTTCTACATGAAACGTAGAAGTTCCAAATTTTAACTACGCAAATAGAAAAAAAACATTTGTAACGAATGACCTCATTGCCATGATTAAAAAAGTTGCCAGTACTTAATATTACCTTTTAGCTACTGTACATTTTATTACTGCAGCGTAAAAAATGTTCAGTTGCAATTTACACTTCCATTTACTTTCTGATATTTACTGCAATGGATTTATTTTAAGTCGTGTGTTTTATTAGCTAACAGTTTCAAATACCCGTGTTTGCGGGAACCACCTGTTTTATACTATCAATATATTATCAAAAGCTCCATTAAAACTAGATGTATTATTTCCTTGTAGCAGATAGTTTCTATAAAGAAGTTGTAGTAAATAGTGTACCATTAAAATGTCTTTATTGTTTACTAGCTTTTCTATCACCTCCTTCCCTAAAAATGTTGCCGTCCACAAACTATTAATAAAATAGGTATAGGCATTCAATGTATCCATTTGTCGCCGTGTTCGTTCGTACGGTAAGCGACACGGCACGGCAACGACAACACGGCAATGCGACATGGCGAATGACGTCACCGCCCCCTGCGCCCCGCGCCCCGGCGACGGTAATGAGCCTCCCAACCACCTGCTCGGCCGCTTTGACCACACACTTGGAAATTATATTCCTACATTGTATGAAATATTTCATAAGTTTGTAAAGGTTTTTTTGGGAAAATTGAATTAGATAGGTACATGGCTTTTTGCTTAAGATTATAAGTATTACAAATAGTATAATTATCTTGTAAGACTCATTTATAATCAACAAATAGTAGTTCTTTAAAAAACATCTCTTTTCAAATTCCACCTACTTTGTTTTCTTATGAGCGTCAACCACTTTGATTGCCTGATGGTGCACACCTAAAGCACTAAGGCTGCGTTTACACTTACAATAATTAATTAAACAAATAAAAAAAAACGAAACGTCAAATCTAACACACCCCTACAACATATAACAAAGCTGAGTGTTCCATAATTTACTTCAACCATCTTGCATACATTTAAAACTTTTCATCTTAACAAAAGTTGTACCGAAAAGCAGGTGTGAACACTTCCAGATAAACCCTGAGAGTCGGGTCTGCGATATCCGCAACATACTCATGAATGAATCAAGATGTCGTGCTGAACACGGCTGGGTGACGAACGGGGACGCGACGACACGACTAGCCAACTGTACTAGTACAGTACAAATGTACTAGGACTGTAATAGTACAAATGTATAGTATTGGATTCGATATTCGGATTTGATTTCGGACAAAAATGTTTGGTTGATGATATGTATCTGTGACATAGCTTTCATTTGTTTGTTTTTAATACGTTGTACTTTATTAATTATCCTAACTACTGTTATAAGGAAGGTGCTTTATTTCAAGTGTTAAATTATAATAAAGTTAAGTTGCATACTGTACTTAAAAAAGCAAGAGTGGAGTCAAGCAACTTTTTTTTAATTTAATTGTACTTGTCAATGACGTTCTAATGAGCCTTTTAATGCTCTAATGGAAATAAATATTTTGACTGCGACGGTAATTGTTGTCATAGAGAGAATTTCTTTGCGAAAATTGTTGAGTCCAAAATAGAATAAACGTATTGCATGAGGAACTTATAGTCTCATATGAATAATCCTTACTAATATTATAAATGCGAAAGTAACTCTGTCTGTCTGTCTGTCTTTCTGTCTGTCTGTCTGTCTGTCTGTCTGTCTGTCTGTCTCTTTTTCACGCCTAAACCACTGAACCGATTTGAATGAAATTTGGTACAGATATAGTCTGGGACCCGAGAAAGGACATAGGATAGTTTTCATCCCGGAAATCCCCCGGGAACTCCACGCGGACGAAGTCGCGGGCAAAAGCTAGTAATATATAATTGTCCTATGTCAGACCGTAGCTCTATAAGTTTTTCTCTATAAATTCTATTCCGATCTTGACTGAATCAGTAAACGCCAAACTTTTCAATGAAAAGCGTAAACAGCACGTTTAACAACGGAAACATTAAAAACAAAACAGTAAAACCGTTAAACGAACGAATAAAAAGCAATGCAAGCGGCAAATAATAAAATAAACTTTTATACGTAGAACGGTTAAAACAAAAAACGTATGAAAACTCACTAATAGCTCAAAAAACCGGTATCCGTGAATCTCTACAAATGTCTACATGACAATCAAAAAACTTTATCGCTACAAAAGGTCGTGGAATCCCGACAATATAGATTTGTCGAAGGGACGGCCGCTCACTGCAGGTAATGATTGATGATACAACAGATTATTATCCTTTCAGTGTTGCCAGATAATCATTACCGTAGGCCCACAGAGAAGGTAATGATTTAATGTGAAGGTTGCTTAAAATTTGAGTTTGGGTTTGAATTAAACTTGTGGTTAGGTGTGTTGAATATGGATATTGTTTTCTCTCGTTAACTATGGAACTATTCCATGGAATACATAGTTACACCATTCTTGTTACTACAATTGAAAAAGCCTTTTGGGTTTGCTTTTCAGAAGAACTGCTAATATAAGGTTAGTAAAATTAAATAACGTCGTTTTTTTTTTTTTATATTTTTAATTCATTGTCGGTTATTTTATAAGAATAACGATTAAGTGTGTTTCGAACCATGCACTTTATGGGTACAGTCAGCAGCAAAAGTCAACTAAAACTGTTATTTTTACTTATTACTTAGTAAACTCATCGTTTCCAGCATTTCTTGTAATAGATATGAGTTAATCTTATTTTGCTTTTACATTGTGATAAGAATGTTAGCTTAGCAGCGAGAAATTCAAACTACAGAAACAATACAACAACATTCTTCGACGTTTTTCTACCAAAATATCTCCTGTAGACAATGGGAGGCTTATTTTGTGAGAGAAATGAGAAATGCCACTTTATTATACGAGATTGCGGGCTCTCGGACCTTCTCCCTAAAATAATTTAATCCAAATGCCACAGGAATGGGCAGAATGCACCACCATAAATAGTTTAGACGAACCGAAATGCCGACAGAAGAGCCCTTTAAAGTGGGCTAGTACTTAAATTAAAAAATGTATGAGATACTTTCCGTGAATCGGTTTTAAAAATTGTGTGAACGAATTGAGTTAACTACATATACCATGGCAGCCTACTGTTAATTATTCTTCTTTTTTCTCGTGATGGTAATGAATCTAAAAATAAATAAGAAATCAATGAATTATATTAATGTCATATTGGCCCAGTGGGTTCGAATCCAGGCAAGTACAAATGTGACTTTTTTACCTTTGTCATCACTGACGTCCTGTGCTTCGGAAAGCACGTAAAGCCCGGTTACGAAGTAAGAAAATTTGACCAGTATAACCAAGGGGCACTCTGGCTTCGTATAGTGTCGTCAATTAACGGAGACAATGGAGGTATGTTATAGGCAGTATAGCCAACATAGTAGAGATATAGTTATGACAGAAATACTTAATATTATGACAGTTCTTCCAAAATTTACCAAGTTAATAGTTTAACAACTTGTATTTGCCTATGCCTTTGTCTAAATATCAATCTGTCTCTTTACCACAGCTAAATTGATTCAATGATTGAGGGCTGATTTTTCAATCATCAGTTAAGTTCTATCTGAGGAATAAATATGTCGGTTTGACATATTTTCTATACAAAAGCTGTCAAAATCATACTTACTCTTCAGATAAAAGTTATCTGGCGATTGAAAAATCGGCCCTTAGCCGTGTAACTGTAACAGGCAAACAAAATGACAGTCAGTGTTATACTCACATTTGAAATATTTATAAGGATTAGTATGGATTGCGGTTAGCTCGCGATTAGGTTGAATCCTTCATGTAAACAGTCACACTGTCTAAGTAGGTACTTACGTATTTGAACAGACATAAATCATCAAAACAGCATCTGTCATGCGAAATATGTGTAATATATACCCTAGGTATTTGTACATAGGTGTTATAATCGCAAAGCTAGATTTCAATGCGAAACATTTACATAATTAATTGATGAAAACGCGAGCCGTGTTACAATTCAAGTTGAACCGCGTTCATTATGTGTATCAAATATTTATGTGTTGTGCCGCGAAGAAAATTACTCCACACGCGCGTTGGTAATGAAAATATGGTGTTATGTTATTGAGTCCATGGAGTTTCTTGCTTGTTCTTCTCAATAGAGAACAACCATTTTGCAACTAGCTTCAATTCTCTTTCTGACTAACCGACCAACACTTTTACAATTCATAAGTGCTTGAAAATGGTCTAAGTTAAATAATTGCTTTGATTTTGATTTTTTGTTTTCGAGTATGCAGAAGTCGGTATCTACATTCTACAGCTAGAAATATTTATCCTAAAAGTTTGAAAAGCTCCATCGTAGGCCGCGTCTATGCCCTCGGGCTAGTCTGGGACCAAGAGCAAGCCCATAATAAAAAAAATTTATAATATATATTAAATTATTGTAAGTGACTCCTGGGAAAAAGATTCTCGAATGGCGGCCCAGTATTAGCAAGCGCAGCATGGGACGGCCACCAGATGGACGACTGACCTTGTAGAGGTTTTAGGAAACCATTGGTTACAGACCGCATGCTGGGGAAAGATTAGGCGATGCTTACATCCAACAGTGAACACTTAGGGGTTGATTATGATGATGATGGTGATGAAGAAACTTCTGCCCATGAATTTATCATTACCATCATCTGCCTGTTTCAGTCCACTGGGGGACATAGGCCAAATCAAGACCACCTATCACTATCATCATCTGCCTCCTTCAGCCCACTGGGAGATATAGGCCAAACCCCAAGACTACCTAACCCAATCTTCGGCTACATGCAATCCAGTTGCTCCCAGTTGCCTTTTGCAGATCGTTGCTCTATGCATTTGTCGCCTTAAACTTTTATTTATGCAGTAGACTAGCTGCCCCTAGTGAATTAATTCACACGCGATATGTTAGCTTTTGGTTACTGAAGGTACTTCTCGAATGTAGCGCGATGATAGTAGCCTACGTTATATTCTGATGTATGCAACTTAGAACAAAGTCAGCTTTAAAAGATATACAAACATATATATCGTCGCGGACTTTTTTTAAAGTCAAACAATTCCGTTGTACATATTTTTTGCGTAAGTTTAACCGTTTACGCAACACATGCTCTTGAAAGGTATATTTTCCCTGTTTCTGTAATATTTTTCATAGATACTGAAACGACTTACAGATATTGTGGCTTTTTATTCATAAAAGAATTTCGTCTTCGATTTAGTAGATTCGAGATTAATCACAATTTACTATTTATTATATTTATTAGTATAGGTCTAACAATATCTTTCATAATAAAAATGAGTCGCTAAATGTTGCTAAGCCCAAAACCCAAGAACGTTTATACCACTGGGTTATATTCTTTTCGGCCGAGTAAACACAAATTGGAAAAGTCATCCGGATAATTCTGGAATCCCGGAAAAACTGAGCGTCCTTTTTTCCACGGGAATTTTGTGTGAAATCAAGACCATTATACTCATTGGATCGGACAACGTCTTTTCGGGTCAGGTGGTTAGATGAAAGTTAGGTATGTTTAGTTAGAGGTGCGTATTCTTACAAATTGGTTGCTTGTTAATATTTTTTGGGCATTGAAAAGGAAATGAGGTTATTTTTCAGAGATAAGTATTATTATTTTGTAGTAAGTTCAAATGAAAAAAAAACAGTAAACCGTAATGTTATAATGATTTTATATTTTATAACATTTTTTATTATGCTTTCTAATTTCCGATTCGGCGATTTCATTTTTCACAACCTAAACCAAAATTTAAGTTCAGTGCATTTTTTTCTTTCCATTTCATAAAAAAATGGAAGATGCGATTCAAATCATAGCCACTAAAAACGTCGATTTATTTCAGGCGCTGGCTTTCTTAATTAAATGGATAGAGAAAAATGCACTTAACTTAAATTTTGTTCAGTTTGTGAACAAGAGAATCAGCGCCATTAACTGTGTTAATTATTACCTGAACGTGAATTTATTTGCTCTATTTAGTCGTCAATTTTCTGAAGAGTTTCTCTGTTTTATCTGACGACTTGTCCTACATTTCGCTAATGATGTATTCAGTTCCCTGTCTGTTGGGCGCGAGCTTGTTGACTTGGAAACGACGCCTTGCAAGCTCTTTATTGCTAGTATTTTAAATGTACACTTATGATAATAGAGCACTTAACAAACCAAATCGTTTATTGCAGTTTTAATATACATTTAGGTGACAAATAAAATTATATAACAGAGACAATAAATGAACCTTAAAGGGCACAGTAAGTTTTTTAAATAAAAATAGGAGAGGAAGAGTGGTAAATTATTTATTGATGTCCCAATGAAGAATTAGGGCCTATATACAGATACACTCTGAAACTACAGAACTGTTATCAATATTAATTTATCAATATAATGCTACGAAAGTAACAAAGGCTATATTACCACGCTATGTTCTACGAGAGCTCAGCAATAACCAAAGACCTAATTATATCGCGGGTGCAATCTTGAGGGACAGATTGTATATAATAAGGGACTATGCACCTTTATTAACCTCTATACAGCCTATGTGTATAGAAAACAACGATTTTCTAAGAAAGTGGAACTATCCTTTTCTTTAAGAAATGGAAAGAGAAAGATGCATTCAACCTAAAATTAGTTAAGTTTGTGTACAAGAGAATTAGCGCCAATGTTTTCCTTCACCGATGTCACATCAGTAATTTTCTTGACAATACCAAAGAGATTTTAACACCCCGTTTACTCTACGCATATACAATCTCAATTTGAAGGATTTTGAAGGGGATTCATAAATCGCGTTTGAAAAATTCGTCGGCTCGACAGTCAATATTGATGGATGTCAAAATGCTTTAGGGATTGTGATTGTCATTGGCGCCCTTTTTACTTTTTTCTTACATAAGTTATATAAAAATAGGTAGTTGTTTTCTGCTGCTTCTCTTCTCTCGCGGATTTTCATATTTTACCACATTAGGGGTTTAATTTTTAAAAACTGTGCGCGTCATTAAAAAAGCATATATACGGTCGAATAGAGAAACCTCCTCCTTTTTTTTGAAGTCGGTTAAAAACCTGCTGTATATATGTGATTAAAGGTGACATCTGTCGGTGTCTGTAGTCGGCAAAGTGTCACCGATTTATCAAGACTTGAAATTCGTTTTAAAAGTAACGAAAAAACGTTGGATCTTTTCTAGAGAATGTGAATGTTTTAAAACTTTATTTTAACGTAAATTAACCGATCTTTTCGAGGAACGCGTTGTGGTGTCCCGAAAAGTTTTTGTTCCACTAAGTAATGTTGAACTTTAAAGGCGTTGCTTCTTCGCCATTTAAACGGTTAATATAAACACCTTCTAATCTTAAAGCTTATTCCAGAAGCCAGTTAAAAAAACGGTTTAATCGAATGAAACGAACACAAAAACCGTTTTGCATCAAGTAAATAATAATAACAGTTTAAACATTCAACGTATGCATCTAAGTATGTATCCGAGCACTGGTTTAGGTCTCAGTTATTTGGTGAAGTTATCTGTGAAAAACAGTGTACATTCAAAGCATTTCGCACATTTGCATCTCGATAAATAAATATATATATATACAATATATATCAAAACAGTTATAGAAACCATTACAGGTCACTGTCCCTTAAACAAGCACCTATTCACAATAGGAGTAACAGACAGCCCTCTATGCAGAGGTTGCTTAAAGGCAGAAGAAACGCCACAACACTGCCTAATGGAGTGTAGCAGTGTGGCCGAACAACGAGCACAACTACTCCAACACCCTGGGTCACTCCCAGAAATCTTTGGCAGACTGAAGAGCCTGCTACGATTTTGGGAAAGTGTGGGACGGTTGGAATAGGCGACAAGTCGGTAACGCACAATGGCCCAATTATGAGGCTAAGTGCGGACAAGCCCAGCGAAACTAAAACTATGTTGCGCCACATTTTATATTTGTTTGCGGGCACGCACACTAAGGACACATTTGATGCGGGCGTATACAATACATTTGTAGCAAGCAATTGTGGCAAGGTAAATGTTCGATGAGTATTGCATGTTGCGTCGGTGTGTGTTCTGGTAGCGTATGCTAAATAATAAAGTTACTTGTTTTTTCTATTTTTAAACGCGCGACCATAATTGCCAGATGAATGAGAAAATTCTGTTTTTAAATGACAACTACATTTGTGAAAAATTGTATTGGTTATTTTCCTTTTGATTTGAGATTGGTGACTCAACTATTTTACTTGTAAATCAATATGCCTATTCAAGGTCTAATAGAAGTAAATAATTTGATTCGACTTTGAATCTCACTACGATCTTTATAGAGAATTACTAACAGTAAATAACAAACCCCGGGGAACTCTCGTAAGTATTATTAGCGTTAAGAAAATAATGTTAGTACAGGTACATTTACATTTGTTTTCCAAAATAAAAAAAAAACTGGTTGCGGGTGGGTGTCCTTATTTTCTCATGTTGGCACCAGATTACTTAGAATTAACTAAAGCATCCAGTAATGTGAAGCGAATCCAAATTGTTTAACAAAAACTAAATGAGCAATTTCAGATTACATTACTTTTGGAAACATTTTCTAGCTAAATGAAAATGAATATACAAAGGTTATAATAATTAATTACGGACTCAATTGTTTTAAATTATATTCCAACAATCTCTTAACTAGACGAGTGATATTTAATTAAACTTTGAATATAAATGCCAGTTAAAGTTTCATGAGGCTTTTTTATCTTATTTGTAACCGAGTCCGAAATCTAAATTCACAAACTTGTCAGTAATCGTTGTGTAAGTATTTTATTAAAAATACGTGCCTTAATATAATTTTATATTCGAGTCGTTTCAAACCTGCCTAATTAAACAAAATATTACAACAAACAGTGGGTATAATCAGTCAATCATAACTCACAGAATAAACCAATCTCTTAGATATTTGCTAAATAAACACAGACCTACACTTTCCTTGAATTGTAAATGATTATTAAAATTACAAATTCTGTTTTGTATTCGGTTTCATTTGGCTAAAAATACTTGAACAAAGAAAATCATTCTTTAGTTAGGCTATTTTCTTGCCGTTTCTGTGCGCCTGGTTCCTACAATGAAATATTACGCTGTACGAAATGGCGCGTAAAGGTAACATGGTCGTTCAATGCCTTCCATTCATTGGTGAAGCAATCACGGCGGTGGCTTTTGAATTTGGAATCTCCCGAGTGCGTGTGGGCGTCTTGACCTACTTGTTTGAAGCTCTGACCTCCTGGTACTTTACTCTCTTCACTGATGTTATCTTTTTCATTAACATTAAAGGTCAAGTATGGTTTACGAGCTTTTTTAATTATGATCATTTCTATTGCTGTTTGTCAGCGCCCGTTTATGTCTTCTGGAATATTTTTTTTCTATATTCTCTGCAAATATAGTACTTTCTTCATCTTTTTGCAAATAACCTTCATCTTTATGCACTATCCTATTACGCACAGTATTTCTTATTTTACCATATTTTATCACTTTATTATTATAATAAGCAATAGATTTTCCCGGTCGCAATGTATCAATACAGTTATGTCATGAAACCTTGCTCGGAGATAATAAATTATGTCTGCGCAGGTTCTTCGAGTATTATATTTCGGAAATTGTAAATATACCACTGCACACTTCGTAGAAAAAAAATCTTTCACCTAAATTAGGAAATCGTATATTTGTTACTGTTGAATTAGTCAAGAATGATAAGCAGTTTAAGTCATTATTTTTTGGCTGATGTAGATAATTAATTTAAAAATATGGCAATTTGTTGTCTCTTTTAACCTTTCTACTTTTCGTTATTCGCGACACAATAGAAAGACAATCGTGTCTTTCTATTGTGTCACGAATAATGTGTGTTCAAATTATTTCGGTTTAAAAAAGGGTGATTATCTCAAAATCTTTATCTTATTACAACCTCACTCTCCCATACAATGTGTCTAGCCTTTTTTAAACTTTAGCAATCAGAGCTTGGCTTCCAATATTCCATTATCTGAATAATTTTACTTGGAAGGTGGGCCTAGGAATCCTCTACAACCCAGGGTAGATTATACCTCTTGTTAAGATGGAACATCAGACTTTATATACGAATTTCAAACCGGACCAATGGTTTTTATAGTCATATCTTATACTTATATTTGGAAACCATGTTGCGTAACTAGGGTTGCGCCACCAACAAAATGTATGGGTGCCACTGGCTGTCGCATGCGACGCTACTAAGTGAGACACCCACCGTACATTTTGTTGACGCGACAAGGTTCCGTAATCTATTGTCTTAATTACAGATGGCCCTTAGCGCTTTAAGGCACGGGCGTGTTATATCACAAAAAATCCTAAAGGAAAAAACATCTTGTACCCAAGGTGACGGTTGACTTCAAAACCCCGTGTTTCATTTCCTTCAAACTTGGCAGCTACCCGCTCTATCATATTTATCATTTCATATTTTATTCGTCCCATTGTTCCAAATCATTCGTATTCATACTGTCTGAATATTTACGTACATAATATTACATTATTTACCAAACTCCATCCATATCAATATTTCTACACATTTATTCATCTATAACAATAAAATACGGTAACATTCGTTGGATGTATAAATAAATTATTTTTTTCACACATTTTCACTAGAATCCACTGGTTTCGATATTACCTGTCACGGTTGACAACGTATGGCTCGATAAGGTAACCTTACCGTACTGAGGGAAAATAATATCGAAAAATTCACATTACAAATTATTTTTTAGGTTCCCGTAGTGTCTTGTTACTTTTGTAACAAGAAACAATCTGTACCTGTATCTAATGAACCGTAACAGGTATACAGACATTGAAAACAGATATATATAGGTGACAGGTATATTGACATTGAAAATCTATAGACTGCATCAACTATAACCACTATAATAATATACTAAAGTAATATAGGAAGGTATTTTTGTTTGCTTGTAGGGGTTATTCTCTAAAGCTTGATTCATGAGAAAGAGGCTTATTTTATAATAGGCTACATAAAATCGCGCTACGGCCTGCAGGAGCAGTAACCTAAAATGCAGGTAAAACCTTGAGGAACTGAAAATATAATAAAGTGAAAACTATAATAAATTCATTAAAAAAGACGACTACCGTGACAACATTTAACGAATTGCAAATTAGACGTCTATGTTGCACGGAACGTTGCAAGGATTGTAACGATACCTCACACCTCAAAATTGATGGGGTTGCGGAATGTTTATAATAGTTACCGTGACCCCGGAACATAAAGGGCAACCGAAGAAACATGAGTGGGTTATAGTCAGTAAAAATCTGACACGCCCTCCCGCCGCACCCAGGACGGGAGCAGTCATTTGATGATTTCCCACTCCCAAAAAAAATACCTCTAAATTCATTCAGGCGTTTAGAAGTCATGTTTGAATTAATTTCCCTCATGTTTGTGTTTGTTGGTAAACTAATAAATATATTAATCCCCATCATCAATTGACGTACTTTTTATGAGCTGTCAAAACGCAATTCTTTGTATGCCAATACCAGCTTGTGATGTCACAAGCTAGCAACCCTATTGACTAACTATTTATTGATTTTAAAACAATTAAAAATCCAATTTTACAGTAAATTAAAAACAAATCTGATGCTAAGGACTAATAAAAAGATAGGTTTTATAAAAAATATGTCTTAGATTTATCGGTTAATAGTGTCAAATACCGTATTGAATAGTCTGCCTATTACCACAGATTAATAAATAGTTACTACTGTGTTTCAAATATAAGAAGTGCAATTTGACACTTCTAACCTACTGAAGAATAGGGATTGGGTTAAAAAAATCGATTACTACAATATCCGATTTATACGAGATATTGATTTCATTTCTTTGTAATTTATAATCGATTTAAGTTACAGATTTATTTATTTTATGACTGTAAATTTCTGAATTTTAGATGAACAAAAATTCTCAAATTCTCACTCGCCAGTGTTGCCAAATTAAAAGAAAAAATATTTTTTGTCAAGACTTGAGAACGAGCGATTTTGCTTACAAAAACTTATTAAAATTATAATAACTGTATGTTTAATTTTAAATATGCTTTTTCGTTGACATTCAGAAATCATCAAAAATATATTTAAACAATAAATGTCGCTTTCATTGAAAACGATCGTTATTAGTAAGTTCGATTATTCGGTCATTTTTAACGATTATTGGTATACAAGTGAATTTGAAGAGTCACAACACTACGGTATAGTACCTTACTACGTGACTTTGACACGACGTCGAGAAAAAATATTATTTATTGTCAACAATGGTTATATTGCTTTGTTTGAAATTTTTTAATGTAAATTTAGTAATTAAGAATTGTGCAGTTTGTGATAAAATAAAAATAACTTTAAAATTACGTGATTTTACGGAAGAAATAAATGTCAATTTTTGAGTTACGCATGTACAAAGTTGTGTCGTCATGAAAAGTATGAAACGTCAAATTGCACTTCTTATATTTGAAACATTGTACGTAACAGATACTTCACTTCAATACAAAAACTAAAATACCTACGCTATAATAGCCTACAAAATCATAATAATAATACCAGCTGTTTGCAGCGAGGAGAAATGTACCATAAATACGCACAAAGAGAGTTCAGATCCTTTTGCCCGCCGCGCGACTAACGTGTGTGCGTGCCATCCAGTAAATGTGCTAGGGTTATACGTATGATGATAATGGTAGTAAAACGAATGTTTTAGAAAAACAATTATTTTTTTATTTGTTGATCAAATATTTTTTACTTTAATAAAATGACTGATGCATATTTTTCGTTCCTTGAATTCCCGATTATTATATTTTAGTGTCGAAAATATCTAAAACCGGGTGAATAATTTTAATAAATAATCAAAAGGGAAAAAGGAGAATTGGGAAACAGGGGAATTGCACAATAATCACACAGTAATTACGTGGTTTCGGCATTTTGATAGTCAGCGCTGTACCCGTGACGCGCGAGCACTCAGCCGGGCGCGCGACAGCCCGGTGTTCGTTGTACCGTCGACGATACGCGAAGCGGTAGGCATAAAACGCGTGGCCTAGAGCGAGTGACGGACGCCTGCTATTACTGTCCAAAAATACTAGACACATATTTTCGCTTGTACAAATTAATAAAAAAATACAAGGATAAAGAGCATCAAAGTACCGGAGTGGAGGTTTGTGACGTCACTGTTCAGTAAATATTGTACCTAAGCGTCACGCGAAACTTCTACGCTTTATATAGTTGTCATTTTTCGTTTAAATTTGTTTGATAATCTGCCTGACGGACTAATTACTTTTTTTGTCGTCTCGCCTATTGTACTTGTTACTATATTTGTCAAACATCAATACCAGGAGCGAATGAATTTACAGAGATTGTCGATTACTTAGAAGCTGAACACGTGATAATGTAATGTAAGCTTTAAAATAATTAACAAGAGGTTCGCGTTGTATTGTGAGGATTTGTCTTAATCAAAGATTCTCTCTTGAATAGTCATTAGCTATTTAACATCACATTATTATATAGCTGTGCTAGCTACTTCAACACGGTCATCGTCGTCTCTCTAGCCTTTGTCTCATCATGTTAGGGTCAGCTTCAAATCCAACCCGATACATCTGAATACCAGTGTTTTACATGCAACGAGTGTCTTTCAAGCCTCGACCACCCAGTTATCGAATGACACGATACTCCTTAGTCAGACTGATTATCAGACTCTGTAGCAATCTCAGGTACCGACCGATACCTTATAGAAATCATAAAGTCTGACCAGTCTAACAGGTCAGACTTTCTAGCTTCTGACTATCTGTATTGATTGCAAAAATTCTGCGAATGACAACCGGGACCAACGGCTTTACGAGCTTTCCGAGGCACGGGATGTTAGTGATGTCGATGTCCAAAATAAACTTTAGAGAACCCTTACTCGAGAAACTGAACAGTTTATCTACTTATCCGACAGAGAGACTCAACAGTAACTATCTCCACAGCTCTCTTAACGACGATGTGCAAGTAAATGCTCTATACATATTATATTCAAGTTAAAATAACTAAAATATAAACGAGCCTAATTTAAGTAAACAAAGCCGCAAATACTGTAATCATTATTCCCGATACACCATCTTAAAACCAAAACAATCTCGGAGGAAATTCAAATACAATGTGGAAATTACAAGAAACTTTAAAGCAATTAGTAGGTACGGAATTAATTAAGGAGCGAGCCTGGGTGAGTTTGTAAAGCGTCGCTCGGCTCGATTCGGCTTTATGGGACATAATGTACGACATATTTTAGGAGATTCGAGATGCTTCGATTAACAGTGGTTGTTAAAATTATGTAGAGGCTTTGAATTTTCTTATGACCATGGCGCGCATAAGTTATGAAAAATGCTGTACGCATTACTGTCCGCCGCATAATACCACAAGTCAAAACCCTACTTAGTGGCAACCCGCGCTAGCTTTGCATGAATGCTTTGAAAATCTCTACTTTTGTAAACTATAACTGCAAATCTACTAAATCGGTCGGTATATTATATACTTTATCTCAGTGAAAGGAGAACGGGTGCGGAATCTTATAATGAAAAATTTTCCTCTTGAATGTTTTGATGCAATCCGTATTAAAATTCGTTTCCTACTTCAAAAGATCTAAGCATAAGTGCATATAACCGAAAAACTTAATTTTATACTATGTAAAGATGCATCGCGTAATCTCCAGAACTAAAGATTCAACTTGAAAAAAATTGTTATATTACATACATTCACGGACGAATTCGCAAGTACAAGCGAGTAGATGTTAAAACATCCAAGCTTTTGATATCCAGCTTTTTCCCGTTATTAGCTTTCTATCAATGTTCTTTCGAATTGGGTCTTTTTTTTTGTTCCCGCGGGGTTATTACCTATGAAACAGCAATCAGCAATATTTGCGCAATGACCGCGCGGTCACCGCACGATTAATCGCTTAACGTCAAAAAAAATCGTATTATGTATGAACCGATTGCTAATCGCTCGCTGATTGTTCTAATGCACTTATTGCTACGATGACGATAAAGTAGCAGTCGCTGGAACTAATTAAATATCACCTTTAACAAAAAAAACTAACTTTGCTCTTAAAAATCATACTAAATACGAAACCACCAAACGAAAAATGCATATTTTAGTTAACTGATTGCTCCACAGACGCAGCACTATCGCTAGATTGCTATTTGACTTGACGTATTTTGAATTGACGTTTATATTGCTAAATTATCGCGAATTGACGTTTATATTGCTAAATTATGGCGATCGCTCGGCATCTGCAAGATACGTAATCCCAGTGCCAATATTATCCCCTACAAACAAAAAGACATAAACAAACTTTACATTCAATTAAATAATGTCAGTGTAGATGATTTTCCGTCGGATGTACGTTCGCCCTAAGAGAGATACTCATGAAAAAGATAAACTTTAGCTATACGACGATGGTAAGGGATGATGGCGCACATAAAAATATACCACTTATTCAGCAGGCATCTGCCTATTTCATACTACGAGATAAGTTATACTACCCTTCCGCTTCGGCTATGTTTATAGATACTACGACCTTTCTGAAGAACACCACTATACCTCTGATGTCTGTCTGATGGTTGCTATATCTTTTTAGGGCAACGAGTTAGTACACAACATTATCTAAATAAATACTCTTTAATTTGATTTGAATCTATAGTTGCTAAACTGAAAAGAACAGGTATCGTATTCAAATGAAATTGATTACCTAATCTATAATTAGTCCTTAGTTAACTGATGGAGATGGCCTATGACATTAAGTCTGCACTTTGTATCTTTGTACAGAATGTGTAAGAAAAAAAATATAAATGTATAAAAATAATCCCTATTTCAGGTCACGCCATAACTTAAGAACGAGTTAAACAAATTCTTCTTACAGAACTAATATTTCAGAAAATGGTTCGAGTATTAAAAAAAAACGGGTAACACACACGCTTTTCAAACCGCTGGGATACCTAGTTTTGAAATAAATACTGACGTATCAGTCTCGAGAAGTTTCTAAACTTTTATGTGTTGGTTAAATTCAACTAGCAAACTTTTCCTACACAGTTAGTCTATACTAGTATTATAAATGGGAAAGTGTGTCTGTCTGTCTGTATGTTTGTCTTTCTTTCACGGCAAAACGGAGCGACGAATTAACGTGATTTTTTAAGTGGAGATAGTTGAAGGGATGGAGAGTAACAGGCTACTTTTTGTCTCTTTCTAACGCGAGCGGAGCCGCGGGCGAAAGCTAGTTAGTTATAAGTTAAAAAAGTATAATAGAAAACCATGTTAAATAAAGAATTCTGTTTTTCTCTTAATTTTTCTTTCAATTGTAAAAATATACGGAACAAAAGACTATTTTTTTTATTTCTTTGACGTAGGAGTGTTATAATTTTACTGCTCTTAGTGATTTCTAATAAATATATGGTGTAGACTTTATAATATTAAGTTATGTGCATTTTAATGTAGTATTTATTACCTAATTCATTTCAAAGCATATTTTTAATGATGGGACGAAAATCTACTCTGAACTATTATTATTTTAATGCGCTAACATATTGAAACAAAATAGTTTAATTTGAACTTCTGAGAAGAATTATTTCAAAAGAAAACGTTATTGATTGCGTTTTATTTGGTTACAATTGAGTTAAAGCCTTTGGATTTACCTTAAAAGTGGTCCATTATTTTACAATCAATTTACAAAATGATTTTTTAAGTATAATGTATCACCCTCAGCGCTCTAAATTACGCCCTAAATGCCGACGCCGACCCTAAATCGAAAATCCCTAATGATTCATATTTCTGCGCCAAAATATGTAGCAAAATGTTTATAGTTTGATAAATATTTATCGGCACCGTAAAATATTTTATCGGAATGCGGTAACCCAGTTCGGCTGTCGAAACAAAATTTAATAACGTAAGTAAATAACTTTAACGTAAGTAAATAAGTATACAACTGTAGGTGGGTTATGTAGACCTGGTACATTGACAATACGTACTTTATTGTCAATATTATTGTGTGTGTGCGGCTAGCCTTATCGATAAAAAAGCAACAAATTTTATGCTACGTTTAGATTCAGCCCATGCCGCTGCCCCTCGCACTGCCGGCAATAATTCCCTAAATATTGCCGCAGCAGGATCGAGAGAAGTGTGTGTTTACATACTGCCCTACCACTCACTTTGTTTTCAAGTTTTGGCAATGGCAGACGCCGAAATAATCACAGCGGCCGCGCTGTCTCTTTTTGCGATACATAATTATGTTCGATGTTTAAAAAGATATCGAATACAAAAAAAGAATGTTCGACGTAGACGATGGTGGATGATCTATCCATCGAAATAGAACTTTGTTAAGTACATAAATATCAACCTACCTACTTAACTGTTTTTTTAGGGTTCCGTAGTCAACTAGAACCCTTATAGTTTCGCCATGTCTGTCTGTCCGTCTGACTGTCTGTATGTCTGTCCGTCCTCGCTTAATCTCTGTGAGCGTTAGCGCTAGTAAGATGCTTTGGTACCAATATGTATATCAATCACGCCGACGAAGTGGTAAAATAAAAATAGGAAAAAAAAATGATTTATTAGGGTAGCCCCCCTATATGTAAAGTGGGAAGTGTTTTTTTTTTAATTTCAACCCTACCGTATGTGTCGTGATGGCCCAGTGGATAAGGCGCCCGCCTCTCGTGTAAAGAGGTTGTGGGTTCGAATCCGGGCAAGTACCAATGTGACTTTTTCAATTCATAATTATGTACTTTCTAAAGTTTATCTTAGACATCACTGACATCCCGTGCCTCGGAAAGCACGTAAAGCCGTTGGTCCCGGTTGTCATTCGTAGAACTTTGACAGTCGTTACTGGTTAGCCAGAAACTATGACCAGTCTAACCAAGAGGTATCGTGTCGCCGAGTTACTGGGTTGTGGAGGTCAGGTAGGCAGTCGCTCCACGTAAAACACCGGTATCCAGCTGAATCCGGTTAGGCTGGCAGCCGACCCCAACACGATTGGGAAAAGGCTAGGGAGATGAACCCTACCGTATGATATATTGTTGTTGGAAAGGTATTTAAAAATGAATAGGGGTTTAATAAAATAGTTTTTTCTGTTTCCAGTAATTCTAAGAAACGAATAGTATTCTCGTTGCTCCATTCGAACGGCATTTTCGATGATTATTATAAAGAAAAGCGAACGTCTTTCTCCCCCAAGCGCTCGGCGAGTACTGAGCGTCGGAGCAGAATGTAAACACGCACTGCTGCTCGTGCTGCCGGTCCTTTGACTTCCGCACAAAAAACCGCCACTTCGGGGAGCGCCGGGCAGCGCGAGTGGAAATGGCAGTGGCATGAGAAGTATCGCGTTTACACAATCGTCCTGCCCACTTCCCTGCTCACTACGGCTGAATGTAAACGCGGTATTAAGGGTTTCTAAACAGAGTCCCATGCAGTCAAATTTTATTAAGATCTATTCAGTGATTTAATTTCAAAAGCGCAAATAACAGACGAAACTAATTGCATATAAAATATTAATCAATCATTCATCAACACAGGACCACTCTTTGAATAATTCTTTAAATGCCGCGTACAAGATTAATAAACTTACATTACTTATAGAAAAACAATTAATTTTATTTTGATAGGGAATACCTACTACATATACTTATCGGCAACGAGGTAAAAGTATTGAAAAGCTCATAAATAATGCCAATAAATTAATTGCCTCTACAATAACGATAATTAATATCGACTATAGAATTAATTCCACAAAATACAGGTGCAATTAATTTCACTTTTAACAATTAATGTTCATACGTACACTACTAGTACAGCTTTTCTGTGTTTCGGTTTGAAGGGTATGAGGGTATATATAAGGGTATGGTAAGGTACATGAGACTTATCATCTTTATTTCTAGGATGGTAACTCATTTGTGGTAACCATCATCTCTCTAGCAGGTTTGCTTGTGTAAAGCAAAAAGCATCGCCTACTTTCATGGATTACTTTTTACAAACAAATTCACCTCTTCAGTACATAGTATAAATCAAAGACGCTTTCCGCTCTCCGTTCGCATATACGCTTAGATCTTTAAAACTACACCACGGATTTGATACGGTTTTATTTAATAGATATAGCGTGGACCGACAGACCTTTCGATGTCTTATGAGCAAGCGCGGCTGCTGAACGTGGGGTCTTTTGTTCGATTCGCAGCTCAAGCAAAAAGGTGTATCGGTTTTTTTCGGAATTACTCAATTGTAGCCTGTAATTTGAAGTTGAACCCAACATACCACATGTTGGGTCCGTGTACCCTGGAAAGCACGTAAAGCTTCTGGTTCTGGACCTGATCATTCCCGGGTCATGTCGGATAACGGTCCATCATGCTATAAAAGTGAGGGAAGATAGAGTTTACCTGGATTTGCTCACACTCTTGTGCATTGTATTATCTGTTGCATCTAGTCTCCATTGAGATAATCGTTAAAACTTAGTTTCGATCTAGAGGTTATTGTTATAAGTTGCGAAAATAATGTGAATAATAATAAATAAATATCTGTTTATAAATTATACAATGTATATCAGTCGTTTGGTTACCTTAGTACAGTCTCGGCCTAGTTCGGAATCAGATTGCCGAATGTAAGTTGTCCCAAGATTATTTAATTTAATTTTTATTAAACATGTTGTGCTAACCGAGACAGACTCTTATTTTTTCCTTAATACTGTCTCAAATTTTCTATTTTAAGTTATGCAAAGCGTTAAGTACTTAGAGGGTTGTAAAACAGTGTAAAGCTCATCAAGTTGCCTCCGTTTTACGTGATGTCTCATAACTTTATAGGGCAAAGTTATGTCCCACCTGCGGCTGAATTAAAATAGAACCGCTTGCGACACCCTTTACTTTCTGTTTTATTTACCTAATTCAGGATAAACAACCTCTTTTAGACCGCCTTGGGTTATTTTAGAAATATTTTGTTACTAGCATTCGGTCGTGACTTTGTTTTTGTTATAATTCGTTGCTAGCATTCGGCCGAGATTTATAAATGAAATCCATAATTACTATATCCATACTAATATTATAAATGGGAAAGTGTGTCTGTCTGTCTGTATGTTTGTCTTTCTTTCACGGCAAAACGGAGCGTTGAATTGAAGTGATATTTGAAATGGAGATAGTTGAAGGGATGGAGAGTGAAATAGGCTACTTTTTGCCTCTTTCTAACGCGAGCGAATCTAGTAAAAAATAATTGAAAAATATCTTGGGACAATAAAAAAAAATGTATTGTTATTGATACACCATAAAGACGCGTGTTCCCCCTTCTGATAATCAGCTTGCTTATGGTGCAGCTTCGCTTGGTGTATTTGGCCAAAATTTGCATAATTTGGGCAATACAAACTAAACCCAAGACCTATTAAAATTTGGTTCTTATTGCGTTGCATCGAATACACAAATATTTCGCAAAATACGCCAAGTCACTCTATTACAGGTTGTGACTTGTGTGATTGAGCCATACTAAACTAGGTTTATTCAATGAAAATATTGTTGACATTTCATAAAAGTTGCCTTTATAATAAAAATAAATCTTTTCCTTTACACTGAAGCACTACAATGAAACACTACAAAGCTTACTTTTTAATGACACGGCAAAAGTTTACAAAGATATTGAAAGAAAGGCAAAGAAGAAGAGGCCGTTTTTTGTTCTGCAAAAGTATTCAAGTATTCCTCTTAGCTGTTTCTGAACCGTGTGAAAGACAGACGGGGAATTTATTTGTTCACCCTCTAATATTTTATCTTGAAGTGTTTTGCAAAAATTATAAGTCATAGGCTTTTGCTCGCGACTTTTTCCGCTTAAATATCGGTTATTGCACAGTCAAAGTCTGAAAATAAAAGTCTAAAAAGACGTTCCTTGTGCTTCAAGCTTGACCCGTACCAAATTTTATCGAAATTTATTAAGTACGGTCAGCAAAAGAGATATGTTACCAGGGCCATTACATATAATTAAGGTTTTCTTGAACACCGATTGATGTATCCAAATGAAATTTAAATAGATTGAAGAACAAATTACTTTCTACAAGATTTAAAATTTTAATTAAAGTATATCCATTGGTCAATGAAAAAACTTTATTGAGAGATACATGGATAGACAGGCATAAACGCGGATGTAGGGTAATATTAGAATTATATCATACAATTCATTCACTTATAATATATTGACTATACATAAAATATAGTGATGACGATAACTCTTCTGTTTAATATCACTTCAGTAAAACAATATAAAAATTACGCAATACAAAAACTCTTTTATGGCTAACAAGAACATCGATATTTCCAATAAAACATATTAAAAACAGCAGTTTCTTCAAGTACAATGTGTGAATAGTAAAACGGCCACAAGTTCCAATTATTATCGGATTTTATAGCCTAACTTGCGGCCATGCGGCTACGGTACTGACTTAATACTGGCCATAAAACCGTTCAGTCCGGCCCTGGTCGCTATAAAGATGGCCAATGTTTTAACCCAAAATAACGAAGTAAAACTTTTAGGAAGGAGAATCAAATAAAGAATTTTAGAGTTTGCAAATAAATAATTCATCGAGTTTAGTTGCAGTTTCAAATATTTTTAGTTGTTTTGCCCGCGAATTTTTTCGCGCTTAGTTTTATGTCCTAGCCTATATCGCTCAGACTTATATACTCACACAGGAATAAAATATCTTACTATCTGTGATTTTTTTCTTTGGCAATCGAACCGGGACTTCCAGAGATTTCCTACAAATAAAAACAATAAAAAAATATTGAGCAATAGAAATATTCCCTATGAACTATAAAAGTACCTTTCGGCCGCGATGTGGGCCGTTTTGGAGCCAAGTAACCCCGTAAAATTTCAACAAAATCTGTGGTTTAGCAATAAAAGATTAATCGACAGACGGTTATTATCTAATATTCTTATTATATGTATATTGTACTTTTGTACAATATATATTCTTATTGCCTGCTCTAGCTAACCTAGTGAAAAAATGTTGATATGTATAGAAAAACAGGCAGACGGACATGGCAAACATTTTGGCTATTTTCACCATTATTGATTTAATTTATTATTACGCACTGGTATAATTGAATCCACAAAAAAGAACGCGCCCGTCTTACATCTCGAACAAATCGTAAATGTCTAAAAGGGCTATCGTATTTTATTAGTCATGTGTATTTTTGTATCCATGAATTAGAAGTTTGCCTTGCGGGTACATTAAAATAAACGTAAACAAAACACTTCACCAACTAGTTAACTGAATTGAAAACCTTGAATTTAACCGTCAAATTGTTACCTTTGTAAAATTAGGTCACCTCATTCTATTCTATTTTTATATACTTATAGCAAGGAATACTGATGCCGTCAATAGGTACTGCGTTTAATATGTTTTTTATTTTTATTTATATTTTTATAGTATTTCACACTATTGAAACAACATTTATTTAAAGTTTTTAAAAAAGAAATTTAGTTTAGTTATTTATGGGCTGAAACAAACAATAAAAATGTAAGTGATATCTTACCTCTAACTCCCTAGTAAAATCTTTAAACAAAACTACTTAATACAAATTATAAAGAGTTAAAGTTTGTTTGTCGGAAAAATACCTTGAAAATAAACTGTCACTGTATTTATTAAAAAAAAATTGCTGTCCCCTAGCTCTCTCGCATCTTTAGTTCCTACACCATTCCTGGAAATCGTACCGTGATGTTATATAGCCTATAGCCTTCTTCGATAAATGGGCTATACAATTCTTAAAGAATTCCTAACTTTGAACCAGTAGTTCATGCCATTATCGTGTTCAACCAAACTAACTCTTGAGCTTAATAATATAAGTAGAGAAACAAAAAAAACTAGTTTTAATCCTTAAGGAGCGCCGTCTCACTCACTCATGAGAGGTAGTCCTTTACTGACACTGTCATAACTCGGCATAATTCTCTTCCTCCTACCGTCCTACACAAATAACTTGAGACAAGTTTCAACAAAACAAACAAAATAACATCACACGGTCCTCCAGAGGGCGTTAGTTTACGTCGCTGACAAACGAAGAACAATCAGTTGCTACGTCGCTATGTTAACCTGTGGCAACTGGTAGCAACTTTATAGTCCCGAGTCCCGCGGGATGTTACGCGTAATTAACCGTTCTCAACTGAGGCCCTTTGTTAATAGAACACACGCGTTTAGTTAAGATACAGTTGTCTCTGAATGGGGGAAGACAATTGGGTTTGCCGAAATTTTTTTATGCTGATTTTCTCGGAGAGAAACCATTTTTTTGGTACTATAACCAATTTACAACTTGATTCATTTTTCTTTGTTTTTGTAAATACGGTTCAAAGTGCCTTTTTGATAGTATAATAGAAATAAATGATTAGACTTTGACTTTACTATTTTTTTCTTCTTGGAATATGAAATATGCTCATCTGGTTTGATACTTATTCAAGAAGAATAGATTAGGACGAGGCAAGATGCGTGTGGAAGCGATAGTGACAGCTAATATGTGATAATTATTATCTTTACTACACAGTAGTTATTAAAATGCGAGTAGAAGTGCATCTTAGGTCTCATATCAAAGAGCACATAAAATATTATGTACACATTATGACCTATATAAAATGTTTTAAACCCGTCACAATAACGGCCAAACTCCAGTATAACAATTTTGGTGCAGCATACTCGTACATTCGTTTTATGAGATGATTTATGACTAACATGAGATTTTTGTCATTCATTTCACAGAGATGGATTAAATGAGAGACATTTAACTTTGACCTTAGCGAGGCCAGGGGCATTTTCTACTAGTATTAAAAAAACGAGAAAGTTTTCAATTCGTCTGTTTTGTTTGCATGTTTGTTACGGGATTTTCTTCGCTATGGTCCATAAATTTGATTAAATCTTTTTTTTTTGAAGAGGCCACTCGCAAAATGGTTCTAAATATCTGAGATAGACTTTCGGAGAGTTTTTAAAAATCAATCGTTTGTGTATTGTTATTAATAATTATATAGTTATTAAGTATTAGTCCCTAAAAAGTGAAGAAGCGGATCAGAAAAAGATAGGCAGAGTAATTTTCTTATTTATTAAACCTTAGAACACACGTGACTTGAGACACAATAGAAAGACAATAGCAGCGCGACAACCAGCTGTCGTTTGGTCGTCGAAAGGTTAAATAAGCATGGATTGCTTTTGAACTCAAAAGACATACAGCACATAATACATTGTCCTAAAGAAGTATCGATACAAAAAACCCAGCTTTCAAAATTCTCGAAGTCACAAACAAGATGCATACTCAATTCAAATCGTTCGCTCGTACCCCAATGGTTTGTTGTTCCAGAAGGAAATTGTACCAATTTGATCAACCAATCACTGGCAATCAATTTCGGAATACCACATTCGATTGGAGCAAACTACTGAGCTCAACACCTATTAAATCTATGCATTCAATCAGTGACAACCATTCAATGATACGGGTCGTCTGCTATACCGCACTGTGTTCCGTTTTCAAACTGTTTTGTCTTTAGTTATTTATCGTGCCCGATGATTCTAACTTTTAACGGTAGTGTTTTAACTGATTTTATATTTATTAAAGTCCAGTTCCTCACAAAAAAGTAAAGTTCCTTGTCAATGCTCGTGCCTTCTCTGTATGAGAAGAGGCCTTTGCCCTGCAGTGGGACAGTTATAGGCTGGTATTATTATTATTATTTAATATTTATTTTATATGCGTTACATATCTCGGGACCCAAGGATCCCGGGCTTTTGGAAGGCATACGAGGGGCCGAAGCCAACTCGCAGAGGCCCCTTGAGCTAAACTTTATGTGAAAAGGGACACCAACCGGCGATTATCCCTATATGCACTATGTAAGTGCACCTAAGGACAACCCCCGGTGGGTGTTGGACGATTGTAAAATAAGGCAACTAACAAAAAAAATGAACTATGGGCTTATTAATAAAGTCTAGTAACCAAATATATTTTGGTTTGTTAAAGAGAAAACTATAAAGTTATAAACTAGTATTGGGGTCATCCTGTAAAGATAAGTGTGTAAGTTGTAGTAATAAACAAATAACATCTAATTTTGATTAAAAAATTTCGTTTTAAGTAACATTGGTTTTTGCTCATGGTCCTTCGAGCCGGATTTGAACCTATACAGCGAAAATTAAAATACCTATACTTACGTACAGTCAAAATCAAACCCCCTTTTTTCACTTTTAATTAGTACTTCTGTTATCTAATGTAATTCTGATATCGCAAATTCACGTCCAGCAAGCGTGGTAAATGATTTCCCCTTTCTGTAAAGAGAGGCCTTTCCCCTGCAGTAAAAGATTTATCAGCTGGTATTACTATCATTATTTATTTATGCTGTTACAACGTTATGCCTCCTATACATACACACACATACACAACACACATCAATACAAAAACCAATTAAACTCTCAATTTTCAGCGCAAAACTGCACCTGATTACTTCGACGGTAATGTAAAGGTAAACTTAACGAAACAATTATTTCGAACGCGGTATTAATTCTCGTTGGCAATTGAAACTGTAGGTCCCGTGGCTAATGGCTAAATGGCTAATGACCTGGTGGCTGGTAGCAGGTGGTTCGCAAACTGGCGTGTAATTTGCAAGCCTCATAATTGTTGCTTGTGCAAGCTTTTGTTCTGTAAATGAAATGATTAGGCGATAAGATCGTAAGAAACGAGATGTTGATTGATTCTTTGCTCGTAATACTAATGCTTCCAAGGTAGCAAATTCGATCAGTACAGCTTTTGTTGAATTAGAATATGTTTACACGCTTACAGGTTCTGGAACATTTCATGAACATTCTCCATCTATTTTGTTTTAATCTGCCTAATTAATGTTTTTGTAAAATCACAGATGTACTTTCTTCTAAAGTTTTTGGAATTAAGTTCATCTGCTTGTATTTAATCCAAAGAACTATACAATATTGAAACACATGAAACACATATCCTCCTTTAATAGACATGTAGCCAACTGAAGGTCCTATTCACAAACATTTACCAACACGTACAACAAAAAAAAATTCATTCACAGCAAACAGAATGCTTTTAAGAATAACAGTTTGGGTATCGAAATCGTAATAGTCATAGTAACTCATAGTAACTGCTTTCCAAAAATTCATTCCAGTGGCGTGCCTAACGGTCAAACTTAGGTCAAGCTTGACAGATTTTAAAACAATAAGAAATCCCCGGCTATGTATGGACTGTGTCACTGTTACATAACTGCTAAACTTCAAGTGCACGATAGAGACGGGAACATGGCTAAGCCAAGGTCTATTAGTAACGTCTATTTATTAGAAAATAAGTAGTAACGTTTAATTATAATGTTTTCGATTTTTTTTAAATTTGTTAACAGTCTTGATAGTTTTAGGTATCTTATTAGTAATCTCCTAATCCTGCTGTGACCGACAGCGGCCATGTCCATATTGATTTAATACCTTTTATCACATAAAGTGATACCTATGGAATGCATTAAATAATTGAGTATAGTGCAAGTCAAACTTTTCGGCTTGTATAAAAGGACCGCCACTGAATCATCCAGAACTCAAAACATTTTCAATATCAGTGTACTAACGTTTCCCTCCCTTGTTCCAGACTTTCTGCGTGGTATCAAAACGTTTTCGCAAGAACTACATCCACCGGTTCACGGCTACCCGCTCGTTGTTCTGGTACTCGCCGTGGTCCCCAGTCCGTCGCGCCTGCGTCTATCTCTCCACGAACCAGTACTTCGACTACTTCGTCATGGCTACCATTCTGCTCAACTGTGTCTTCCTCGCCATGTCGGAGACTATCGAAGAGGCTGAGTAAGTATTTTGTATAGATTTAGTTGATAGTTTTACTATTTTTTCTTGGTATAAAGTTCACAAGGGTCATTAAAGTGTTTTAAAAAATAACCAGTAATTTCTAAACCAAAAAAAAATAGCAGAGCAGTATGTTTGATTAACCTACACTTTACCTCAGCGGGGACAGGCCTAGCAAAGGGCTTGTTAATCGTAGCCTTCCATACTTCCTTATTCTCTGACTGTTCTTCAATGAACAACTGTAAGTTATCCAGCCAGCGTTTTTTAGGCCTCCTTTGTCCATTTGCCCACCACCACAGCATGACAACTTCGACCCTGTCCAGTCAATTTGACAAGTACTGCAAGCTTAAATGTATGGAGCAGCTGATTTCTTTTTTGTTTCTGATAAAGAAAAAAATTGTTGTATCAGTTAAAATAATTTGACTATATTCAGGTCAATTAATGAATAAACCAAATCAATTAAATACCTAGAAAATAATCGATTGGAACGACTCTTCGACTTGTTCTTTCATAATTTTCTTCCACCAGGGACGTACGCAGTTCTTCGACCACATATAAAATATTCTTGCGTCCCCCGAGCACACACTATTCTGTCTCATGGGGTTATGAGGTCGTAACTTATTGTAACTTATTGCCCGTTCTGAATTATTAGTCTTATTCCAAATATATATCGTTTTCTCTGGGGTTAAGTTATTACAGGAAATATGAGCTTTACCCTATTTCGTCAAGTCATGGACGACGACGACCTTACTTATGTAAATTGTGTCATTCTATTTGATTTTGTAATATTCAATATTGTTTCATAATTTCGATTCGGTAGTGGTGTTCCATTTTTTATTTTTATTCTGTAATATTCAAAATGGTGTTCTATTTTCGATTCTGTGATATTCAAAATTTTATTCTATTTTTAAACGCTTTTTGCGACAACTTTTTCACCCTTAGTAAACTTGAACTTTACACAAACATTGAGTTTAATTACGACGTGGTAACGAGGGTCTAATGATGGAATTAGGAAGAGGCCCGTAGAACTCTTCAATGGTTTTACCCCTTTGGGCTCATTTGGTTGGTTTTGACGGTGAAGCAAGCCGAAAGTAAATAAAAAACACAAAAAAATATTGTGTGTTAAACATTTTTAAAGCTTTTGAGTAACTTAAGAAACCGTAGTTTGCATTGTCTTTCTAAATCTACTTTTTCTACTCTTTTCTTTTACCTATATTCTTTTTTAATCACACCTTTCAAAATTCAATCTACTTATCTTTTTTCTTGCCTTGTTTAAACTCTTCCAATCCTTACCATACTATTTATCTTTTGTCTTAAAACAATCCATTAAAATGCCAATTGTTTTAAATTGCCAAACGGACCATTTAAAATTAAAGCCGAAATAATCGAGTTTGCTGTTCACTTAACGTGAAAGGCCAGCAATATGTTAACCCTGGCCAAATTACCGGCATTTTAATAAAACCTCTACGTAGGAAGCCTCCAATATCCTGCTATCATGTTCTGTCAAGCACTTGTTGATCAAATTGGAAGCCTGGAACGGTTAATCCGAATTATCTGGGGGACCAATTACTGGTTCCAATATTGGATTAAACATTGGCCTGACATTTCATTGGATGTTGAGTACTGATGAATAATATTATGTTAACTTGTGAGGTTCTTAACTCAGAGCTCTATTTTGTAGGGCGCATGTTCAAATATATATTTTACAAAATTGATTGTCAAAATCTTATTTAATGTGTTTGAATGATTAGTTAGTTTGGGAACTTAAATATTAATACGTTTGTACTTTTAACTGAAGAGAAATAATTGATTGTTTGTAAAAGAAAACTATCAATTTTCACGAAAATATTTACGGGAAAATGTGAATTTATTTTAATGACACGCTAATTGCTTCTTTACGCATGTATCAAACTTCGATAAGAGCTCAATCCATCGTGCCCAAAAAGCGCCTAAAAGCACTTCTTAAGTACCTACTGCCAAAATTACGCTCAAACTCGACACATGTATTATCGCAAACAAAATCAGATCGTGCATCAGTGACGGGTGAATCAATCAAGTTTACCCCTTACTTGCGTTCACGTCGACGTTATAAATGATCTCGTTAGTGCGCGGTTGTACATACGTACGTATAAAGGCCTCAACACACTTATGGGATCGGAACGGGATCGTAACCGTATCGCCATTTCGTCTCGCTTACGTTAGGGTATCAGCAGCGCCTGTACGTCAACTCGGCTTCGGCTAAGCGTCACCGCGCTTACTACTCGCCGCCCTCTGGCTGACTTGGTTGGCACCAGCTCGGGTACGGAGAGACGTAAGCGCGGGGACGACTATCTGTAAGCGCGGGGTCGACTATTAGTAAGCGCGGAGCCTGTTCCGAGGTGAGGCGATTACGTTGCGATTCCGATTAGTGTGCATTGCAGTAACTAGGGAGTTTAATAAAAACCATTCATAATGTGTGCTGTGACCTTAAAGCACATGTCCTGTCTACAAACAAACGGTATAACTTACCGTCACTTGGTAATTTATAACTGGTGCATTGTAAGTGGTCGTGTTGCATTATTATTTAATTATGTAGGAGGTTTGTCGGTACGGTTGTAGGCGATAAATGTCGGTGGTTTTTTAATGAAGGCGTTTGTGAATGATTAGAAATGAATATCAATGGTTCTATTGGGTTTCATTGGAATATTTTCAAGGCTTAGTTCATCAGTAAAATCAGTAAAATCATATTTATTTTGTAAATAGGTTATAAACATAACACTTTTACACGTCAATATTGTTTTTTTTTTAATTAAGCGAACGATGGGGCCGGTGTTTCGTAGCTGGACTGCTCTGAGAAGAAACATCCGAAACAAACTCAGAGGTCAAAGTCTCTTTTAAAGTCCATACAATCGTATTGGTCAAAAATGTGCGAGAACCATGGAGGTTTGTCTGAGGTACTCTCTAGATGAGAGAAGCACACAGATTTGAGTGGACCTGTCCAGACAGTGCAAGCATTTGTCAGTAATCGTTTAGCTCAACTAAAAACTTTAAGGAGCTCAACGTTGTTAAGGTGTCGGTTTCTCATGTATGAGATGTGACTTTTAGAATTTATAACTATTCAGTATTTAAGTTTATTTAAGATATCACTGAAACCCCGTGTCTCGGAAGGCACATGAAGCCGTTAAAATTATCCTACGAATCTTTAAAGAAATGAAGTTCGTTTTAGACAAATTATAACAAATGTTATAAATTAATTATCTGCCACGCTCTAATACCGTGGGTCATAGCGTAATATCATGTAGCCTATGTGTAATTCTGATACCTATATAAGTAATATTACTGTAATGTTTCAGCAAAATTCATACAGTAGTTTTTGCGCGAAAGAGTAATAAATATCCATCGATCCATCTTTCCAAACTAAATAGCTAACTACACATTTCTAATCCTAGTGGGATGATCAAACTACGGAGGGTTCCGACCAGTTCCGAGGGTTCCGACCAGTTCAGTCATCGGGGTCACTTACAGAGTTCTTGTAACTCACGTTACCCTGTGGAAAGTCCCCGGAGATAGGGCGAAAAGCGTCACACCGTGATGGTGGAGGGCGGGTGGGGCTCGTAGGGAAGGTACCTGTGCGAGACCGAAACTCGTAAACATTGCTCAGAGCACGGATAATGTTGACAAGGCTGCTCAGCCTAACCAAATGGGGCTTACTCGGCCAGGAAGTTGCGGAATGTTTATAATAGTTACCGTGACCCTGTAACATAAAGGGCAATCGAAGGAACATGAGTGGGTTTTAGTCAGTAAGAGTCTGACACGCCCTCCCGTCGCACCCAGGACGGGAGCAGTCATTGGATGATTTCCCACTCACCAAAAAAAAAATGATCAAACAACGAAACTTTAATTAAAGTCTTAATAACGGTCACAAATGAAACGGTTTCTGCTCAAAGACCTCAAATACAACGGGAACGTCTTAAAATTCTCCAAAAGTTCTCCAGACTTTCGGCGGAAAACAAACCAATTTAAGTTGTCAAATATTCATGAAGGCGAGACTAAAACCGGATATCCGGTTACAGAACCGGTGGTAGTCGCGATAGGCTATGAATGCTAAACGGGATGCACTTTAATACCGGTTCGTGGCGATGTTGGCGTTTGAATGAATTGGGGGACGTCCTCAAATGGGGACGGTACACTATGTTGGGTACTTTTAGTTAGAGGAACATTTTTAGCAGTCTATGAAGTGAGTATCTTCTAGACGGGTTGATGTGTTGAATGGCACTAAAAAAAGAAGTACACAAAAATAATAACCGCCTTCAAAAACTAAAAACCCAAAAATAACTAAAATTTCGGAAGTCGGTGGCAACACAAATTCAGATAAATTGACTGGCAGAAGAGAAGCCACCGACTTCCGAAATTTTAGATATTTTTGGGTTTTTAGTTTTTGAAGGCGGTTATTATTTTTTTGAAAAAAGTTTTTTATTTTTTACTTTTTAGTGTCGAGTCTAACTATGTCTGACTGTGTATGACATCTTTTAAAGTAATTTATTTTCAAAATAAAACTACTTATAATCTTGTAAAACGAAAAATAGAAATTGAAGTTACGCACATTATAATATCGTCAATGTACATTTCGTCGATTTTTAATGTTCTTGATGAATTTTTCGAGAAGCACTAAACCGATCGCCACAAAATTTATATGGAACCACCTCTGAATCATGACTTAGCAAACAAAAAAAGAACCATCTAAATCCGTTCACAGTTGAGGGAGATATCGCGTAACAAACATACAAAAAAAAAATACAGACGAATTGAGAACCTCCTCCTTTTTGAAGTCAGTTAATAATTTGTCTATTTTAATTTAATTGCGTCTTACATAAAGGTTAATAAATACTTGATAAATATGTAGCTAACTTTACAACTTAATGAAAAACTTTAAAGATCAATCTATGGCAAAAGCAATGTACCCAATATTTTTAGGTCAAAAATAGTACAGTAAGATTTTTTTGACGTGCTTACGTTTACTTTTTTACGTACCTTTCCACGTTGTATAAACCTCAAAATAGAACGCTAGTTAGTTCACACAACGCCATCAATAAAAGGAAAAATTACACACAAACATACCAAACATCATCGCGATCAGTACCTAACACATACATACGACCTTTAATCTCATTCCTAGTTGTAAGTGAAAACAAAGTTGCTGACACTCAATTTTACATATCTACCCCAACCTGGGAGCTAAACAGGAACGTAGCTACCGCCGTATCATCTAAATGGGCTCCACTTTAACAGGGGCCCGAACTCATGTGAGCCATTGGCGTTTGTACGGTGTCAGCACATCGGGGACTTCAAGACATATACAGTTCTAACTGAACTGTACGATCTTTATCTTAAAAAACGAGTTTGCGCGTAATTTTGGCAGTACTTAAGAAGTGTTGCTTTTAAGCGCTTTTTGGGGCACGATGGATTGAGCTCTTATCGAAATTTGATATATGCGTGAAGAAGAAATTTGCGTGTGATTCCACATTTTCCCGTAAATATTTTCGTGAAAATTGATAGTTTTCTTTTACAAACAATCAATTATTTCTCTTCAGTTAAAAGTACAGAATTTTCTACCATTTACACCGTGTTAGATGAGACGAGGAACAAATTGAAGGAGGCTATACAGTATTCGATTTTTATTTCAAATATATAAAAAAAACACCAATTTTTTTTTTAAGAATTTATTAACTTAAAATAAACTTAATTTTACATAAAATTTGAACTCGCCAAACTTTGCAGTTTAATGGCGTTTGGGTTTGGTTTGAAACGCCTCTGATAATTAATTAAATATTGACAGGCGCGCTAGATACCTGTCGAAAGAAGAACAGTTCATACCTACTTTACCCTCTTATTAATCAGGTGAGTGACCCGATGCGATCGCGTGAGCTAGGGTGTCCTTTTTAGGCTTTCGTACCTCTTAAGTAAAAACGGAACCCTTATAGGATCACTTTGCTGTCCGTCCGTCCTTCCGTCTGTCAAGACCCTTTTTCTTAGAAACACGTCGTAATATCAAGCTGAAATTAAAATCACATACTCAGGTCTGCTATCTCTCAAAGCAGTGAAAAAAATTAATTTATTTATTTATCACAATCACAACTACCAAAATTAAATTTATAATTAACGCAAATAAAAGATACGGCTGTTTATGTTTCATTTACTTTACCACGGGTACTTTCCATTGCACTAGAATTATGAAATTTGGCAAGAAGCATTGTCATGTAGTACAAATAAAGGAAAATCTCCGAAAACCGAAAAATTTTATGTATTTTACCCAAAAAAAATTTACGGATCTCGCACCTGACCGGTTTTCAAGATTTTGAGAACCTAATTGCAATAATTCAACAGATGGTTCGTTTTAGGATTTCATATTGATTTATTATTATTTAAATATATTATTAGTCATAAGTGAGCATATATTATCGCCTCACTTAATATGTCCTTCGACTTACCCAACACGGTGTATATTATACTTGTCTAGGAGTGCCAGCTACCTAAATACGTCACTGGATCTAAAGGTGTCGAGTAATCAGGTATGCAGGGTGCGTTCCCCGCAAATGTCGCCACGTGATATGACTGACAAGATGGCTTCTGACAGCTTTTATGAAAGTCTTGGGTAGTTAATCTGATTGTGTATTAGGAGTGATTTATAGGTGATAAGTTTGGGGGTTTTTTATGTACACTTTGTACGTAATTTGCTGAGATTCCAGAGGCGCCCAAACTATTTAAAACTTGCTGTGGCCCACTCAAAGTAGTTAGAGTGTAGATAGAGATTATCATCTTTTTTGTTTAGAATTTAATTTTAAAGAAAATTTGCCATCAATTGTTCTGTTATTAGCATCCACATTACGATTACACAAATAAAATAAATCATTTATTAGTTGTACATAGTTTGTATTAGTGGTTGATGAGTGTGTGGATGTGTGTGAAGGCGGTGCATGGGTGTGTATGATAGGGTGCCTGTGTGTGTGTGTGTGTGTGTGCGGAAAATGTGATAAAAATATCGTTGTCCTACCTGTACCTAATGGTAGAGGAGCCGTTAAAGATTGAAAGTTACTCCTTTCACAATATGCATATTCGTACATAAGAGCAGTTATGATATTATACAACTTTGTTCCACAAGGGAACCTACCGTCGACGCTTCGTAGTATCATTTTAATATTACCTTGTCTGGCGCACTGTTGCATATTCAACTCTCTGTCCAACGACGAGAGTTAAAACCTCTAACCCAATTTTAGATTCAAACCAAAACACGAGTTTCTACAAGTAAGTCACTATTAATGTTGACATTTATACAATAATATTTCTTTACTCAGTAAATAACGTTCACATTGTCTCGTCCCCAGGGTTTTATCTCAGAAAGTATTCCGAATTTACCCAAATATTATTTTCCTTATGCATATTACTAGTCCCAACATATCTTATTTGATAGGCCCCACAAGACAAAAAGAAGTTTCTACTATTTTGTTTTAACCTAAAACCGAATAAATTACAAAAGGAAAAACTGTTTAAGTACCTAATATTTGCTTACAACAAACAAATGCCTTTCATTGTGAGCCGGCCGCAGTTTTATAAATAAAACTTGGTCGGTTTACACCCATTGTAACGTTTTCAGCGGCCTTGAGCCCTGTAATTATTTAAATACTTAACTATACTATAATTATACGAAAGAACGAATTGAATAAAATGCGCAAACCTTTTTTCTATTTTACTTTTTGTACAATCTGTGTGAAAATACTGTGTGAAATTGTGTTTTGTATTTAGAATGTTTCTCCGCAAACTGCCTACAAAATGGACACATTTTTGTGCCACGTCATTCCGAGCCGCAATAATGGTACCCTAACATATAAAGGCTTACCTAGCCGACATTGTAGCACTGCGGTATTTGAGTTTAATACCAGCTAATATTAGTGTATAGCATGTTTTATCGGCGGGTTTGATCAACAGGTATATTGATTATACGAAACCACAATGGACCTGCGCTACTCAGTTAGGTCTGACGTTGAGGAAAGGTTTTTTATCCGAATCGTTTGAACAGGTGAAAGAATGCTTACATGGCCTAGGTATTGTTTTACAGGTTTCATTTATTGTGCCTGTGCTCGCGGTGTTGCGTGGACCTAGGTGTAACGTAATTAAGTAGTGAATAATATAACATACTCATTATTAATTCCACTCAATATAATTACGCGTTATGCACACATATTGATACAGATATCCGAGATTACGAGATTAGAAGAAGATTGATGCGGTTAATGGTAAATGATACCTATACGAAAATTTTGCTGAAATGCAAAAAAAAAAATTACAATTATTTTTTGACTTCTATGTTGGCCTTCTTTGTAAGAGAAGAGGCCTGGTTGCTGTATTGGAACAATAATAATGAGGCACTTTTCGTTATCTAGTCCTAATTTATACTTATTAAATGAAGTTAGAGAAAAGACATTAGAAGGAATTTACTTTCGAATTTATAGTGTTAGAGTGCAAGTTATTAATTGTACACAAGTGCACAAGTATCTACATTAGATTCTAAGTACTAGAAATCGACGCATCGATATCTCAATCATATAATGGAGTTTGTGCTTCCAGATATTTAAAAGCTTATAAGTAGCAGGCACGAGTATCTTACGCAATGAGCTAGCCACCTTATTCCGGTATTGTAGAAGGCACAAATTCAAGTTATAAATTATAAAAACAACAAGTGAGTCTTATAATACGAATTCATACCACCTTCCTTGGTATTTAATGTCGGTACTTTATGTCGAAGGACTCGTTAATCTCGTTTTTGTGGGACTCTTTTTACTATGTTTGTAACCTCTGACTGTTTGAGGAAGCTCCTTTAATTTTTTGGCGGAGTATAAACTTTTTGTAGATGGAGTTAAGTTATTGTTCAGGTATAAAAGTTAACCATTTTTACTGCTCATTATTTTGGCCTCATGGTTGCAAGCAAGACTGTAGATTGTTGGGTTTAGGATTTGGTTTTCACATCAGGTAAAGTGTAAGATTTTCCTTTAATTCTTCGAACACACGTGATTTTAGACACAATAGAAAGACAATAGCAGCAACGGTTGGTCGCTGAAAGGTTAAAAATTATATTACTATTAATAATCCAAAGCTTGACACACCATACCTGTTTCTGTCGTAAGTCGCGTAGTGTTACATGATTGTGTGCCATGAGACATGTCATTTATGTCTTTGCAAAACCTCTGGTACTGTAGATGTGTATAGTCGTGGCCACTTCGGCCATCAACTTGGTTGATATCCAAATGAATTAGTTATATGTCGTCCTTAAGTTAAAAAACATTACGAAGTAAGTATAAAAGTCCGTGGAAAACACATCAGGCTGAGAGTCTTGAGCCTCTGTTGTGACGTATTGCCGTTCAATTAAACTATGTCAGATATAGAATAGAATGTAACAAATACTGCGTTATTGCTAATCTTCATTTGAATCCGTCTTGATCGTAATTCGTTACTAGAATTATGTTACAAGTTTATTCCTACTATGTATGAACCGATGATTTCGTTTGGTCTCCGTACACCTAAAACACAATAGGTTTCGATCTCGTTACGTCTTATGTTTTATTATTAAGGAAATCGTATAAGCGTAAAAGGTTACCATAAGAAGTACTATGGTGTTGCAGAATAGCGCTAATAGTTACCGCGGTCCTGGAACATAAAGGGTAACCGAAGGAACAAGAGTGGGTTTTAGTTAGCAAAAGTCTGAAGAAAGAGAAGAAAAGTCATTTGATGATTTCCCATCCTCAAAAAAAAAGACGTACTATGGTGCTATCATGCAACAGAAAAATCTAAAATGTTGTGTTCATGTTTCTCACATTTAACCATATTGTACTACAAAAATCAATAGAAAAATAAATGAAAAACTTTAAACCGCGAACCTTTATAATAACCGTCACTCAACGATCACTGGGTTCGTGACGTGACAGGCGACATGACGTCACGCCGCAATATGTCCGCCGCGCGATTAGTCGCCGCCGGATAAACGTCAGCTCATAAACATGGCGCCGATTGGCGGTCACTCAAACTGTTTGTGTTTGAAACTAATACTCGAGCTTGAATTCTAATACTTGAATGAATGTGTTGATATGAGATTGTTCGGAATTTAATTTCTAGTAGTTTTGTCTTCTAAAATAGTAAGTCAAATGGCCAAATATTAAGACGCTCTCAAATCTGTTGCCGTCCTTACTTTATTTATCCCTTTAGAGTGACAAAGTTGAGTATTCGGCCAATTGAGTTTTAATTTTGGAATTTGAGTATCGGTCACTCGGTTTATTCTTATAAGTCAATGTAACGTCCTTGGTTATTCGGAATTGGAATTAAGGCAACGGTGAATTATCAAGAATTAATTTCGGAATATGCATGTATGGTGATGTTGTGACCATTTTCAATTTTAGTATTTGAGCGTGTGATAGTAGATCATTCTCAATACGTCTTTTTTAGAAATAAATACAAAATTCATATTATGAGTGTAAACATCATAAACAATGTGTAATTTTAGTTCAGTCCGTTTCATCCGTTTGAATGACTTGCATGCTATTTTTCACCGTTCCACAAGCGGTAATATTGTGTCAGTTCCAGAAACTTCTTAAGATAGATGAAGCACGTGATAGCAGCATGCAATACGCTGCTTTGAGGCAAGTTTACCCAAACTGTTATTGGCACTTTTCTCAAACAGCCCAGACACTTCTGCATTTGTTACACGAACATTTTCAGTTACCTATATTGTTGTAATATTTTACTTGCATAATAAACAATTGCCCTTCGTTTGAATTCGGCCCTTGTTTGATTCGGAATTTGAGTTTTTAAACATGAATGTGAGTTAGTAAGCTACACAGAATTTGAATTTTAGTACTAGGTTGTGAGATAGTGGAGTCATTCTGAATTTGAACTTAGGTACTTCTGTCTGTAATGGGCCAGCCAACTTAGCAGTTTAGTTTTTTTATCGTGACTAAAATATAATATACATTAATTCTTAATACTCTCTTACCACGGCCTCGGAACATAAAGGGCAACCGAAGGAACATGGGTTCTAGTCAGTAAAAGTCTGACACGTGACCCAAATAACAAAACATTGCATGAGTGCTACGCCGTAGCATTGTTGCTACGACAGCTACGTCGTAGCAACAATGCTACGACATAGTGTTTTATTTGAGAACTCAAGTCTGATATTGTGATGTGAGACGTGACACATGTCTGATTTTCACTCAATATTATAAAAATATTGGCCACCGAGATAAGCTTTTTCAGTATTTTACTCAAGAAATGCGGTACGCAAATTTAAAAATAAAACCTTCATTGAATTAAATTTTTTATTCAAATCTATATTTAATCATTTCAAACGTGACTTTCGTTCTGGAAAAGACTAACTTTTCCAGAACGAATGTCACGTTTGAAATTATTAAATATCTGACATAATCAATTTAAAAATGAATATATTACTTTGGCATATTTGGCTAAACCAGAGCGTGACCGATGCAAAGCAATGTAAACCTTATATGTATTATTTTAGAGTACAGTTTCTATTACCCAAATAACGTAAATATATAGCGAAATATGCAAAATAAACTCGTAATATTAGGAGACTGCTTATAAACTACTCACTTACATATGAATTTATCATAAAATTGTCAATTTTACTCGAATTAATAAAAAAATGGCATTATTAACAAAGAAACTTATATACATTTCCAATATCGAACATCAAAATAACGAATCGATTACTGAATAGAATGCGTTCGACCATAATGTCAAATGTTGACGTTTATTTGACATTTCCAGCCGTTCACAAAGCAAGCTATAATGAAAAGCGCTTTGTGGTAATGTCGGTACTCATATTGTTTGCTGGCCAGCAAAGCGTTAGCGAATAAACCAATTAGTGTTTGAAACACAGAAAGGATGTTTAGTTTGTAATAGATATTGTTCGGTGGCGTGTCTTTTGAGTGCTTACTACGTTTTGAAATCTTACGTTTTGTATTTATCTTACTATCAAATTATATTCTTATAATAACATTGATATTATCTATATAAATATTATAAAGCTAAAGAGTTTGTTTGGTTGAACGTGCTAATCTACGGAAGTACTGGTTCGAATTGTTTAGTAATTCCGTACAATGTTTCGAAGCGACTTCACAATGTCTTGGATGTTGAAATGATTTATTCGTGCATAGTATCTATAAGCTGTCCCTGCAATTTCTTCCAAGTCTTTGGTTACTACTATGCCCCCGTTCTGTAGCGTGATTTTATTTACCTCATTTCGCCATTACACAACTTTAAATGAAACTGATTGTACTTCACACAAATTAAAACCGTATCGCATCTAATTAAAGTCGCATTTCCAATTAGAGAATCAGCTCGTATCAAACACTTTTATGTTAGCGCACTCGTGCCTCTGTAATAGAACCACAAGAAAGAATCCTTTTTTCTCTTTGGGCACGTTGCCAAAGCCGAACAATCCCGAACGAAGACAGCGCGTTCGAAACATGAAAAATAAAACTGGCAACTTATACCTACGAAGTAGTACAAAGGAGGCCAGATAACTCCGAGACTCTGTAAGAAATGTATAGGCAGCCATGCTGGTTTCATTAACGTTCTTGCGTGCTCTTGTTGGAGTTAATACGATAAATACATTTGTTTTTGTTAAATTTGAAGTGTTAGAACTGGGAAGTACGTAGTTTAAATGTTTTCAGGGACCTTTATACAAATGACATGAACGCTAATAGAATAGGTTGTTGAATGTATGGGATTGACATAAGTTTATAAGTAAATAATTTGACATCTCAGCATTTTCAACCGTTTGAAAAAGAAATGACTCACACTTGTCTAGAGATGTTGAAATCAAATGTAACATGCAACAGAAATATTGAAAGAATAAATAGATTCTCGTATTCATAAAGACACATGAAACATGCATAGTTCTAATTATACGTAGTAGCGCACTGAGAAGGGTTTTTTTTTGGACGACTCACAAGATAAAATTCGCTGCGATGCAAGATTTATCAAAATCGTAACTGATTGATTTAGGTTTTAGTAAAGTTCTTAAAACGATTGTAACGATTTTGTTCACAACTTTTCCCAAGAGAAATATTCCAAATATATATCGATTCCGTAAACAAATTATAACGTAAATTTAAAGTGACACAACAGCAAATTGATCGAACAATCAGCAAAAAAAACCTATATTAGCAAACATCCATCAAAATTACGCCCACAAAAAAACACTTCAACCCGGTCAATATCGCTCTAAACATAAACCAAATACAAACAATGAAACGCAAACATTTAACTAATTTAATCATGAAACAAAATCCGTTCATTTGCTCACCACCTCGACTTGTTTAATTAGGATAGTCTGTTTGTCCGTCCGTCCACAACGGGTAACACTTAGGCGCCGCTCAAGCAAAACCTTGTGCGGTGACCTGAATAGGATTATGTTATAGTGACAGATCCCGTTCGGACTTTATTGATATCCCAGAGTGGGCGAATATTCAATTTTTGACGGCTACTTAGGGTGGGTTGTAATTTTGACAGATGTAGGTATGTAAGTATGTTTCACTAATATTAGATATTGTTTATCTGACTTCAACTTCAACTTCAACTCTTTATTAATGGCATTTGCGGAAAACACACCACAATTCTGCCACGACCATGTTTATTTTACAATCACAAACGTAGAAAGATATATGACAAAAATATATGCAATATGACTGCGATGGTCTCCTCCTTATGAAGAGACCTGGTCCGTCAGAGCCTCGTCAGTGAATCAGCAGGGTGTACCACGTGCAGGTGAGGTTGGCATTGTTTATCTGTTTAGATTAGTTTGGCAAGTAAAATATCTTTGGAACCGTCTTGATTGACAGCTGATATCAGGCTATTTACGATGTCACAAAAATCCAAGATGGCGTCTGTCAAACGTCAAATAAGGCTTGTAAAAATTGTACAGAATACAAAAGTACTACAAGAGATTCCTCTTCGAAATATATTTCTGTTTCGTACTTTTTATACACTTTCTTTTTAATAAGTAGTCGGGGTTATTTTTTTAAATCTATAATACTAATAGGCGAAGATCATACTTTGATTTTGTACACATATTGGACACCTTTTTAAACATATTGAACGAATGGACTTGGAAGTGTTTTGGCATAGTCAGAATTAGAATTATGAAAAAGTAATGAATTGTAATTCGACGATTAACGCGCCAGTAACATCTATAACTACAATTTAAACACAATTCAAAGACCCGTTAATACGTCCTACGAAAAAATCTGCCTCGTAATTCAATCGTAACTCATCGGAAGGTGGTAAAACAGACCCCTGAAAACACGAGTCGAACTATCTGGACACCCTTTCTCACAAGTTTGCGGCAGGCAATAAAATGTCGACAACACGACGACGCCGACGACTTGCTTGCCTGTTATCATGCGGAACCTTTGTAAAGTAATCACTAAACTATTCCGGTCGCCCCTGCTCCGAATCAACTCGGATAGCTTTATTTGACATTCGGATCTTAGCGATTTTTCGAAGGTTTATTTCGGGCGATAAAGCAAGAAAATTGACATTTCCGAAACGATTTCTCCTTGTTTGATTTTGAAGGCTCGTTTGAGTCTCACTTTTCGGGTCCATAAAGTTAGTTTGCTAGTTATTTCGCGTTTTAATGGCAATTGGGACCGTTTCATTTATTTAGTGTAGTTTTATTATAATTTTTGTATTATGGAGATGAATGAATGCTTTTTACTCTTTCACGTGCATCGCGAAATGTACCGCCGCGCTGCGAAAATTGTATTTTATGTAAGCGTTTTAAATGTACGCCATTTAAAGCCCTAACTTGAATTGCAAATTATTTTTTATTAAAGTACTGTTGCAATAAGCGATGTTCATTTGTTTTATAGTGCGGTTTTTAATAGTGTGCCTTCACTCGGCGTATTTAACAAAATATTTTTGCGTTACTTGGGTAATACAAACTATACTTTAAACGTATTGAAATATCGTTACCTGATCCTGACAAGCTATTTTGACATGCGAATTCGTACCATAATAACATTGCTAAACGTCGAAAACCATTCTAAATTAGCGCTTAATCCACTGTTGAATAATAAATTGCATTTTATAATGAGGATTGGACTTACAAACCCACAATAGCAAAAACATGTGCAGTTGTTACATCAATCGTAAATAAGGCTCCATTTTCTCTCATAAATATTTGTAACCACTTTCATTTTTGGAATTGGTATTTGAGTAGCCAGATGTTTGGGATTCGTTTGAATTCTCGGCTTATTGGACGATTCGCACGAATTTAACTCGCACAAAACGTGCGAATCGACTCCTTTAAAAAAATATTATTTTTCTGTAGTCGATTCGCACAAAGTTCATTTATTGGCGTGCGAATCGACACCTTCACAAATATGTAGTAGGCTATTCGCACACATATTGTTTTTTTTTTTATGAAATGCAGTTAAGATAAAGTACACTTGAGTACAGAAGCAGTAAGGTCAAATGTGTTTTACTCGTAATAGATAGAAAATGGGGTGCCTGGACAGAAAACCTCCTCGTGTGCCCGAGGGCTGGAGTTCGGTTATGGATTCTTTCGGGGCGAAGATCAGTCCTTGGGCCGGTGCACTTTGGAAGGTGGGCAACGACTCGTCACTAAGTACGGTGTGCCTGGGGGGTCTCGTTGCCCGCCTGCGAATGTTCTGTCGCGGTGAACTTCACCACCTGTCCCTCTGAGTAGCAGAGGGCAGTGTGCGTTGGAGTCGGGGAACGGGCTCTGCGTGCACTCACCCTGCCGCAGAGCAGGCAGTTGGGGGTCGTCACCTCCTCCTGTCACCGTTGTTCTCGTAGCCCCGAAGATTGTTACGTTCATGTCTCTGACTTTCGACGGGGGTCGAGGGCCTTGGCTTAACCGCCCGGGGCCGCGAGGAAGACAACCTCTATAAAAAAATACCAAGTTCTGGTGCGTGGCGAAGATACGAATGGCTGAGGAGTAGTGTCATTTATAACTTGCGTTTGCAGTTATGGATGGCGCATCAGTCTCTAGCGCACCCCCAGCCAGGGAACTGGTGGACCCTCTGGTTGGGTTATAAATGTACTCTTGCCCAGGGACGGGGGGCTACCCTGTGTGTACTTGACCCGGGAACATAAAGGGCAACCTTAGGAACATGAGTGGGTTATAGTCAGTAAAAGTCTGACAGGCCCTCCCGCCGCACCCAGGACGGGAGAAGTCATTTGATGATTTCTTACTTCCTAAAACAAATAGATAGAAAATAAAAACACAATCTACTACACACATCAACATGGTCTAGGGATATTTTAATTAAACAAATAACTAAAATTCTATTGACATTTTATTAAGACACCCATACATTAAAATAAACCTTGTTTAATATCCTATCTAATCTGATAATAAACTTTTAGATGAAGATACATTAAAAAAAAACTTAGAAAAAGAGGAAAACTCTGATAAAATTTCAATCTTAACTTTATTTTTGAAACATCAAAACCTTAACAAAAAACTATTTCTTATAAAAATTGTTGAAAACTTAAAATTAATAATCCGTGGATCCACCTAAGACTCTCATGACACATCTGCAGCGGTTCTGCATACTCAAAACAAGGGTGTCAATATCCTGTTGCGGAATACTGTCCCAAGTCCTGCTAAGATGCAAGAAAAGCTGGTTTTCATGCACAATATCTTCAGGGGAATTCCTAAGAGCTCTTCTCTGAAGCATATCCTAGGCATGCTCAATAGGATTTAAGTCAGGGGATTGTGCAGGCCAGTCTAAAGCTGTGTTGTAAGTTGTAACCAACTTGTATTGCATTGTCGTGCATTGGCTGAAAATTTTGTTTTAATTTACCTTTATCTAAAAGTTCATTATCAGATTAGATAGGATATTAAACAAGGTTTATTTTAATGTGTAGGTGTCTTTCAAAAAGTTAATAGAATTTTAGTTATTTAGGTTTAATTGAAATATCCCTAGACCATGTTGATGTGTGTAGATTGTGTTTTTACTTTCTATCTATTACGAGTAAAACACATTTGACCTTACTACTTCTGTACTCAAGTGTACTTTATCTTAACTGCATTTCGTTAAAAACCATATGTGTGCGAATAGCCTACTTTATATTTGTGAAGGTGTCGATTCGCACGCCAATAAATGAACTTTGTGCGAATCGACTACAGAAAAATAATATTTTTTTAAAGGAGTCGATTCGCACGTTTTGTGCGAGTTAAATTCGTGCGAATCGTCCAATAAGCCGAATTCTCACAACATTTCTCGTAATTGTGTATTTGAGAACCCAACAAAAAGTCCTAAAATATTATGTCTTTAACAATCTTCTTCTTCTTCATGTATAAAATGACTGATTCACTGATGACAGGCTGTCCAAACCACCGGTCCTAGAAAAACGAGGGTGATGAACTTGGATAGTGTTCTTTTTGAAGAGAGATTCATTAAGAAAGCATTTTTGGAAATTCCAACTCAAAAGTTGTAAAATAGGGAATGAAATTGAAAACCCAAATAATCTTTAGCAATTAATAAAGTGATTCACAATTCGATATTTTACACCATCATCAATATTGACGTACTTTTATTATGAGCTGTCAAAATGCGATACTCTCATCGATTTTGTATAAAATATTCACCTTATGATTGTAACTATGTAAGTAAACAACTATTTATTAAATTTGAAGCAACCAAAAATCCAATTTAATAAGCTTTTGCCCGCGACTTCGTCCGCGTGGATTAATAGTTCCCGTTCTCTGGGAATTTCCGGGATGAAAACTATCCTATGTCCTTTCTCGGGTCCCTGATTATATCTGTACCAAATTTCACTTAAATCGGTTCAGTGGTTTAGGCGTGAAGAAGAGACAGACAGACAGAGTTACTTTCGCATTTATAATATTAGTATGGATTGAAGATGAACCGTGTTAAAATTTTTATCTTATATTTAATGATTAATGATGTAAAACACCCAAATAAAAAAAATTACATATTGAAAATATTTCTCAATATGTCTTCTCTATTACGAGAACTTTGTCTAGCCGAGCCAACCTGAAATTACCCGTGTGGTTAAGATCTAAAGCGCCTGCCTCCTGTATGGAACTAGATTTTCCAAGATTCTCCAGTACTTAAGTTGCTGCGTGCTCAAGTCGCCCCGAACTCTCCGCCTAATTTAATAATTGAGTTTCCTTTCACGACATATAGCGAGGCGTAATGATGTTAAACAACATTTCACAGTATTCTAGGCACTATCTGAAGGATAAATTATAATGTACCGGCTGTTTCTCTGTTAGGGTTTTGTTACTGCTCTGCTCCTGTGGTTTGTAGAGTGATGTTAGATGGCCTATGTTACTTGTTGATAACTTAACCTTACGTTAGTGAATAAATTTTTAAAATCGGTTCAGTAGATGTAGAGAATTAATCCCTACAATCTCACAGATTTTTACCTCATTCTAATATTCGTATTATTTTTATCTGGTTCGCTATTTTCCAGGCGATTTTATGTGCAGGTGCTATATTTCATTTAGACTTTTAATCTTGAAAGAAAATTAAAAAAATATATTTGTTTTGTAATTTGGTTAAATATTTTACACTTTATAGAAATATATTATATATATATATATAACTATGACTTATACTTTATATCTATGACTTAAACCATCTTACACAAAAGCCGTAAGCTGCAACCTGCTAAAATTAACTTGGTCAAGAAAACCTGATTTGAGTCTTGACGTTGATCGATCGAGCAAACAGCCCGAGTAAATAAGAACCCGCAAATAATGATGGATTGTGAACGAAAACATTTTATTGGCAGTAACGAGCACGGTTATAACAGCTGTATACTTAGGGTTTTGTTTTTAGATAAGCAACATAGTTGTTCTAAACATGCTAGCCTAGTACATAAGGTGACTGGTAGCTACTATTCATTATATACAATGACTTTAACAGACAACTTTATCAAATAAACTGTTTTTTTAAGTAATTTAAAAAACCTACCATAAATGTTTGCGTTATCTTTCCGTTACTTATCGGCCATTACCTTTTTCACACAATCATCAATACCTAGTATAAAATCATGTCGCATTTCGCTGTCTGTACCTACGAGTATGTATACGCTTAGATGTTTATTTACTACGCAACGGATTTCGATGCGAAGCTGGGGCGGGTCGCTAGTACAACATAAAATCACTAATTTAGGATTTTAAATTATGTGCGCACAAATAATATTCTAACTTTTGCACGGGACTTTGGCGTAAATTGAGATTGCAGCGGATTAAAAAGCATCCTGTCCTCGAGGTTTAAGCTTACTCAGTACTAATTAAACAGAGTTTTGTGGTGCAGTCGAGAAAACAAAAAAAAACAGACAGACATACCTTCATTTAGCGCTCTGTGTGTGCGATAGCCATAGGACCCATTTCACACTTAATTCGCAGAATTTCTCAGAACAAATCAGTAAGAGAATTCTCAAGAATCACTGATTGAATCGGGAGTTTCGGAGAATCGAATTCAACTATATTATTTGTTTAAAGAGACTCAGAAAGCCTAGTTGATGATTTTAATCTTTAACCTTTCAACGAGCAACCGGCAGCCGGCTGTCGCGCTGCTATTGTGTCTCGAATCTCGTGTGTTCGAAGGTTTGATAAACTGTATAAAACGTACTTTTTGTGACTCCGATTTCAGATTTCATCTTCATTAAAATTTGTGACAATTGTGCACACTCAACACTATCTTATCCATAAATATAGAGGTGCTGAATCACTGTTTCCAGAATCTATTCTGAAATCCAACGACAGCTTGTTTCAGCAATCTGTTGAGACATAAACAAGATGGTCAATGTGTTTTGTTTCGCAACACAAACAATGAAATTAACTGCTGCGAACATGTTTTTATTTATTTGTTCTGCGCTGTGAGACTAATTAAAGGCTTGATAATGTGTTTTGACGTCGAATGGAATGTTGTAGATGGTTTTGTTACAGTGGTGAGACATTATTATGGTAGTTATAAAATCTTAGATACTAATATTCGGAAAAGTTTGTTTAAATATGCTGGTTTCTGGAAACACCAGTCGGAATCGTAAAAATATTTCTGTATATAATGACAACAAATTGAAAAGTATTTTATGTAAGCAGCATGTCGCTACTACCCACGGAACCGAAGTAATCAGAGATGCGAAAAAAAAATACAATTAAATATTCGGTAAGTTTCCTTTCCTTTTACAAGAAGTAAACTAATACACTCGACATCTTCCAGTGCAAAATAAAATCTATACTAATATTATAAAGCGGAAGAGTTTGTTTGTTTGTTTGTTTTTTTGTTTGTTTAAACGCGCTAATCTCAGGAACTACTGGTCCGATTAGAAAAATTCTTTTTTTGTTAGTTAGTTCATTTATAGAGGAAGGCTTTAGGCTATATAACATAACGCTAAGATACATAGGAGCCGAGCAGTAATGAAAAGTGTGACAAAAACGGGAAATTTTTTTTTTTTGAGCGATTTCATTGCGTGCGCTGCGTAAATGGTTGAAGTTACGCAAAAAATATGTACTGAAGAATTGTTTCTCTTAAAAAGTTCTAAAAAAAGTCCTCGACAGCATATGTCTAATATTTATAGTTCACTCAATATAGCCATTTTTATGGCCACGAATTTAGTTCTAAAATAATTTATGATTTGCCAGGGTGATTTCATCAATACAGTATTAATCCTTAATAATATAAATACATTACTCAATACAAGTTCCTAATTTTGTACAAAATTGCAGTTTACATAATTTAATTTCAATTAATATCTTCTGAGATATAGCAGTTTTAAAATTACTCCGCACCAATATAATTATGATGCTTCGTACGCGTAGTGACAAGGCTTGCATTTGCAAGATATTCGTAGCTAATATATCAGAATAACACATAATATTGTGCTGCATAACATTGCACTATGAACCACTAGAGCCGGTCATTATTAAAAAACTAACATAACGGGGGTGCGTGGGGTCGTTCGTACGTTTATTCCAAGTTTATAATTTTGTACAAAATTGCCCTTTACATTACATACATCATTTATAATTTCAATGAATATCTTTGGAGATATTCACAGTTCTAAAACTACTCCGCAGCAATATAAATGATAATACATACGGGCCGTAACAAGGCTGGCCGAACGATGAAGTAATTCGTAGCTATACATCAGAATAACACAGTCATATTATTTTCCTATATAACATTGCGCCATGAGCAACGGGAGCCGATCAGTAACCAAATATCTAACATAACGCGGGTACGCGGGGATTGTGCTGTCCATGGCCCTCTATGGGGCTAGGGGGGGGGGGATGGCCATGGATGGAAGCCATTCGGATGGTGCATGGATATAAAAGATTACCTGCCTGCCTGATTCTTGCAGCATGGGATTTGGAGGCAACAGTCCTTGCACACATGTACCACGCACAGTGGCGCGTGGAAGTGCAACGCCGGGGCGAAACTCCGCTCCTATTTAAGGCGCGGCACACAGAGTTCCTGCGGGATCTCATGGCGGAATGGAGACTGCGACTGTCGCAACCCAGTGCTGGGTACCCCTCTTTGAGGTGTGGCTGGAGGGTGCGTCGACGCTCTCATATATCGCCCGTCACAGGTCCTCAGCGTACACGGACAGTTTGGGAGGTTCCTGTGTCGGATTCGGGCGGTAGTGACACCGTGTCCCACGGTGAAGCATACGGTGGAGGTATGCCCCGCTTGGGTAAACCACCGCCGTGTCCTTGCAGAGGCTATGCGCGGGGGTGACCTCTCGCGCCCGGCGCTGGTTCAGGCCATGCTTTGGGGCGCGACTGAATAGGAAGCCGTCGCCCCCTTCTGCGAAGCAGACACGCTGGAGACGGAGGCGTTGGGGTGCGTGAGGCAGCGTCAAGCCTCACGCCCCGGACAGAGACCCAGGCGTAGTTGTCGAGAGTCGCAAGACGACTGCCACCGCAGGCGTGGGCCTGTGGACGGCAAGCGGTAGGTATCTCGCCACCCGACTAGGACCGGACCCGTGTCGGCGGCGTGTTGATGGTTCTAATAGTCACCGCGGCCCCGGAATACATGAAGGTTCGGTTGGCTTTATATATTTAGGAACATAATAGGATTTTAGTCAGTAAAAGTCTGACATTCCATTCCTCCCCAGGGGCGGGAGAAGTCATAAAAAAAACTATCTAACAGTTTTCGAATCAGTGTGTTCGCGACAACGCTATTGGAATCTTTCACGCTTAAACAACCCTAATAATCTTTTCGTGTACGCTCCAGATGGTTCCACAGTAATATTATTTATAAAGAAGCACTGGAATAAATAAATATTTTTTATATCGGTATCCTCCAACAACGCTTAGCACTAAAAATTACATTGTTAGGTTTCGACATCCACGCGAACGAAGTCGCGGGCACAGCTAGTAATTAATAAACCTCCTTGTTTCATCATCAATTTCGGACTTACTTACTTCGTCGCTGCCAAACAAACAAAACCCAAGAGCAAACCACATTGCAAATTGAACTTTAATAACCATAAGCTTAAACACAAATTTCAATCACAGGATATAATCTTTGGTTTACTTCAAATAAGCCGCGGTATCTGTCACTGCCACACAACACAATCCCGGTTGACAAGCGTTCAGAAATCTATTAAACCCCCAACGAAGAAGGTACGAAACAATATTGACCTTACTGCTATAAAAATAAGATTTTAAATCAGTTGACAGTGTAGAATGCGAATTATTAGTATTTTTCAGTTCAAGTAACAGTACGCTTTCTGAGAATAAGTTCTTTAATTCTTCTTTTAATAAGCTAAGAAATAAGTATGACCATATTTATTCTTTTTTCTTTGTTGACTTTGGTATAAAAAGTAAAGTCGAAGTTTCTCAGATAAACCAACCACTAAATAGGTCCTCATACATAATTATGTATATGTGTATGTTGTTTTCTTTCTAGGCAAATCGTCGATAGTCTATTACTATTCCCTAGCTGTAATCAAAAAATAAAATTGGATCCTACTAATATTTGTATGGGAATGTGTAGTTTGTTCCTCTTTCTCGCAAAAACTGCTCAGCGGATTTTGATGAAACTTTACAATAATATAGCTTATACATCAGAATAGGACATAGGCTACATACCATCACATAATGACCTACGGAAGCGGAGCAGTAACCAAAACCTAACATAACGCGAGTGAAACCACGGGGGACAGCTAGTACTCAATATACCCGACATTGGGAATACACAAGCAAAATCGTCTGTTTGTCCCACTCTAGGGACGACTAAACCTTAGTGTAGGGCCTGAGTGCCCGCTCAAGTCGAGCGTCCAGCGGGGCGGGCGTGTGGGGCGTCCATATCAAACAGATGCATTAACACGGAGGTGTCCACCTGAGTGCCGGCCGAGCGGCAGCGCGAGAACAACTTGTACGCAACGCTGCACGCTCCGCTCAACGCTCCGCTGAACGCTCTTCACTCAGTTCGTACACTTAGTGTCCCGGAATCCCGCTCCACTATATATCACACTTTAAAGTTTATTTCAACAGAACTATGTAAATGATAAAGGGTAATAGTCGCCGACAGACTCGCTCAAGTTAATAAAGATTTACTTGCCGCCGCATTCACAGTTTTGCAAGGATTACATATTCATAATTAATATTAAAAGTTTGAATAAAATTTAATTGAATTCGGTTGAGTTGATTTGTAAAATTTTATTTGCAAATCAACTCAACCGAAACTTTTGTTTACAAATACAATGTGTATTTTTGAATCTGCATAACCTTTCAGTAGACAATTATATTAGTGATTCGAGTGACCCGAACAGCAATAAAATGGGAAGGAAAAAAATATGTTTCATATCGGGAAGTGTAAAACTACCGTTCTTAAAACGCAGCCAGTCGGAAACCATTTTATGACCCACTTCACACACTTCTTTAATATATCTATGGTCACACAAACGCAAACGAAAAAGCTTACGAGGTATATTATGACAGATATCCTAAAAAACAGTCAAAATAAAAAAAAATAACATGAAGACCAGGTATTTTGATTTTATTATTTACGAGTTTTATAACAACCTTCTCAAAAGTTTTGCACTTCTTCATATACCTTAGTATTTTCTTGGCTTGCTCTTATTACAAAAAGATAACACATAAAAATCTACACTATTACATAATGTCAAATTCTATGTTTTAGATTTAAATTCTCAACTTTCAAGCGAATAATATATTCCATAACCAAGTTGACAAGATCAAGAATTTCAAAGCCAAAATTCGACCGTAGTCCTGGTTAAATTCGTTTGCTCTACATCCCAGTGTAATTACATTCCGCCCCGCTATGCGAGTCCAGCTCTAAGTAATTCAGTCAAACCGCGGTACCCCACATTTTGGGCACATCACTAATATTATACCATGCCTAGATACCGCAAAGGTTAAATGTCGATGCAACCTGGCGGGTATTTGTTGAAATAGTTTTATAAGTTTTTTTTAAACTAAGCATGTGCGTTCCAGAAGGAATTCAAATAGCGAATTGCATTGTATTTTATTTGTTTTCTAAAAAGGAGACATTCTATGATCCTCTTTGTTGTATGCTGAATGTAGGTCTATACGTAGACATTCAACAGATTCGTAGAATATTCATAGATTCATAGAATGTCAAATTATGAACCCATTTAAAAAAATCTTTTCGATATATTTTCTTTTTCTAATATTTGTGGCAATATTTTTGCCAGGCTCATGTTATAATCACGTCTACCTAAATAAAATTAAAACATTCATAAACATTTTAAGTTCTCCGTATCTTTAAATCAGCGTTTTAGTCCCCACCACGGTATGTGTAGAGTAGAGAGTAAAACTACGCTGACATAATCTTAATACAAGTTCTAGAACTCTGCCACATACGTTGGCACCTGACCGCGGCCGTACGTAAGATAAGTACCATGTGTGATGGAAATTGATATGTTTTGGCGAAAAGTTGATGTAATAGAACTGTTTACGTTACGTCCGGAATGTAACGTAAACAATAGTATTATGTTTGAGCCTTTTGGATGCTACCCACTTAATGCGAGTGTTTCTGTGATAGGTAAATGTGTACATGTTTTATTCGTAATTTTCCTTAACTTGTTGTACCAGATTTAGGGCGAAAAAGCATTATAAAATGAAACCTGTTTTTAAAATGGTGATACCAATAAACACTTAAACACTGGCAGTTTTCTGTCAAAAAATAATATAATAAAACGCCATTACGTGTATTTTTTTCTGATTTATTCATCTAAATAAATGGCTTTCTCTAAATAAATATTTATGTGGCCAGCATTTCGGATGTAATTGATGAAAACATTTTTAACCAAACTACACGTGTGAAAATAACCGAAGCTCATTTCATTAATCCATATTATGAAAGAATTTTCACACAATACCTCTACTTTTAACATAACAATGATTACAAACTTTAGATTTTCACAAAAAGCCTTACAAAATGGTTACAACTAAGTTGCCTATTCAACCCCGATGATAAATTACGGACCACATTATAATCCGGTGTAGGAAAGTAAATTATGGCTAAGTAACGTAGGTATATGAGAACGGGGAAATACTCCTTCATTACTCGTATTCGAAGCTAGCAGGTACCTAATGTTAATGACGACATTGCATGTACCAGCGTGTAGGAAGCTCAGGTTATAACGTACATAAGTATTTTTCGAGGAAACAATCGTTTAGTATACTGAATAGAAAGGAAAAATTTAATGCTTGTACGGTTAGTGCTTTGAAATTTCACTTTGACAGTAGTGTTGCAGTTTGCATGTACCTAAAGTTATATTTCTGTATTTTTGATCCTAAAGTCGGTATGCTTTTTTAGACACAAAAAGTGTTAACCTCAAATAAATTTATGGGGGTCACAGGATAGTGCAAGCAGCAAACCGTAGCAAGTAGAACTGGCATGTTTAAAAAAATCTCGTTACACTTTTTCTAAGTAAAATAATCATAATTAGTAAAAAATAAATTTTACTCGCATCAAAATGATATAATAATAAATCCTCAAATATGTAATTTAATAAGATCAATAAAGCAATTCATCGAATATCATGTCACACTCATAATCAGAGAACGTCGTTTGCATTACTTCATTAAAATTCGCGGAAAAATAAGGAAACCCAAGATGGCGGCCATCATCCAAAAAAGTTGACCCGCAAAAATAATGAAGCGCCGCTTTCTTTATCAAATTAACTACGAAATTTCTTTAAAAATCCTTCGTGGATGGCTTATTGATGGTTTGTTGATGTTAGGACAGATTTTACGATGGTCGTTCCGCTGCTTTAAGTGCTTATAATGACGTCATCAATCTGTCTACTCTGACGATCTTATAAAGAGTTTGGTTATCATTTTTAGATTAGGTAAAAATTGACGTACCAGGTCTCCTTTTTTTAAAATGGTAGTAAGATAGTATTTTTTTTAATTGTTAATTTGTTGAAAATATGCCTGTTATTTTTGACCTGTAACGGAATTTCCATTAATACTTATTTGGATGCATATTTACCAAAAATTCATTTTCAGTTATAAACGTCCGAAAATGGATTAACTAATATAGAAAACGTGGAAATAAAGACGGCTAGAAATCTAACGTTTAAAAATGTTTAACTTGCATAATAAACATTTACATTTCATGCCTATGAATGAAGAAGGTATTTGTTTTTAAAATACTGCATTCATTAAAACGTTTTCGAATGTAAACAAATGCGCGCCCATTACAAATCTCAAAAAAAAGAACGTTAACGATTGTGAATAGCAATAAACCTTTTCCTGACTAAAAGAGTTCCTGTTTCTATTTGTATAACCTCTTTTGTTCTAAAATGGCGCCCACTTTTTCTACCGCACTTATTTTTCTCTTGATTAAATTCGTAATGGTTACAAAGAGGCAGCATTTGGTGATACCTCAAATTGTCATAAATTTCACGGTGACCATAAGATCTGGCCTACGAATGGTAATTAAGCCATGGAATATGACTTCGCACCATGTGGCCGAGGTTCCGTATTAGGGTACACACCCAACCCTTCGGAATGGTGGGATTATTCAGGTAGCAACCCTACAGCCTCACCTGTGAACTTATTACTTGGAACAACAGCACTTGGACTGTGTTGAAATTGATTTATTTCGTACTAGCTTTTGCCCGCGGCTGCGCCCGCGTGGATGTCGGTTATATCGCGTTTTCAAGAGAAATCTTTAAAAGTTCGGGATAAAAACTATCCTATGTTCTTTCTCAAGGTCAACTCTATCTCTGTACCAAATTTCATTTAAATCAGTTCAGTGGTTTAGACGTGAAAGCGTAACAGACAGAAAGAGTTACTTTCGCATTTATAATATTAGTAGGGATAGGCTCTGCCCGTGACTTCGTTTACGTTGTTTTATTTTAACATGATAAAACATAGCGTATGCCACTCACCTATAATGTACTTTTCTAACTGTTAAGAAATTGTTATAAGTAATCTTGCAAACATTTTACAATTTTTTCGTTAAGTGTTTGTAAGATTTTATTTTCTGCTTATAATAATATTATTGATATGAAACGTATAGTTGATACAATAATTCGAAACACAATTTTAAAAATATTAATCAAAATGCCAGTTAGAGAAATAAGCTAATGGTGTTGTTACACACGCGACTGCTTTATTATTTTCACCAGGTTTCTTAGCAAATTATTAATAATGTTAACCTCAACTGAACTTTGCCTCTTTTCCCACAAAGCTGCGCACATTTTTTTTGCTTCGTATAACAAACCACATGTTTATTTTAACCATAATATGTTTATTATTACACTAATAAATCTTGAGGTTGACAAGACAGATAACATTTAAATCTATTAAATGTTTTAAGTTCCATCTCCCAAGTCAACGAACTATATCAGGTTCGGCTTCCAGTATAACCGTGTCCAGCCGAATACCAGTGTTTTACACAGACTGCCTATCAGAGCTTGACAACCCAGTTAATACTCGGTAAAACGATACTCCTTTGTTAGACTGATTATCTATCTTTCCTGCCTTTCACTACCCGTAACGATTGTGAAAGATGAGAATGATATCCGAGACTAATGCCTTTACGTCCTCCAGAGGCATGGGATATCAGTGATGTCTTATATAAGCCCTAGAAAGCTGTGTCTTAATCTACATATACATCGTGTCCCACGGCTATGCCACATGGAGGGAAAGTACCTTAAATATTCTAGATAGAACATTTTACTGAAAGAAGACATTATTTAAATTTTGAAAACATTTTAAACTGCATTCATGGATATTTAAATTGATACATAATTGAACCGGGAATCGAACCTGTTACTCGAGAAAATTAATCAGCCTGTAGTTTTATCCTACCGAACGAAAGGCTTCATCACAAGGATTATTTTTTGCTAAAAAACATAGTGTCAAAAATAAAAGAAAGACCATAAATTTTAACATTTTTAATACAAGATTAGTCAATTTTTCAAATGCTCAAAATTAGTCCCTTCTTCTTAAATACAAAGTGATGACTTTTGATTATCTCGTTTCCTGGCGATTTTTCGGCCTTGTTGTGGTGGATATTTATTTATTAGAATGATACGTACTACTCCAGTGAGTAGATTAATTAGTAATAAGTAGTTATGATTGTCAATTGGTCCTTACGGCAATGTAAGCTTTTAACTTTTCAGAACAAAATTTTACATCAAATGTTAGAAATTCACGGTCTTCCTTTTATTTGTGACACTATGTTATTTAGCAAAAAATTATCCTTATGATGAAACCTTTCGATCGATATGATATATTTTTATATTTCATTATTTAAAAATCTATAAATGCAATTGAAATTGTTTTTATTAAAATTCAAATAATGTCTTCTTTCAGTAAAACGTTCTATCTACAAGATTTAAGGTACTTTCCCTCCATGTGGCATAGCCGTGGGACACCCTGTATATAAAAAATGGTAAACTGACTGACTGACTGATTGTTAATGTCAAACTGCTGGTCCTAGAGGAGGATGTGTTCTTTGTGAAGAGTACGTCACCTTTAAAAAAGGATTTTTGTAAATCGATCCTGGAAAAGGTAAAACGGTGGAAGGCATCCAAAAGCTACATAAATTGAAAAAGTCACATTAGTACTTGCCCGGTTTCGAACCAGCCACTTTGTGCATGAGATGTTCTTTAGCCATGAGCTATCACGACGCAACAAGTTTTAAGTTTATCACTCATCGTCAAAGTTGTCGTTATCGTTTACGTTCCTCGCATCTCGGTTAGCTAAAATACCAAAATTATTTGTGACATGTTTTATACCTGTTGTGTTGGTTGTTTTTTGTTTACTAATTCAAATTTCCTTCTTTCCAGGTACATTTTCTTGGCGATCTACACGGCGGAGATGATAATTAAGTGTATAGCTAAGGGCTTCATATTAAATAAGTACACATACCTTCGGAATCCTTGGAACTGGCTGGATTTCGTGGTCATCACATCAGGGTATGCCACCATCGGCATGGAGGTTGGCAATCTAGCTGGGCTCCGGACTTTCAGAGTGCTGAGAGCATTGAAGACTGTTTCTATAATGCCGGGTGAGTTGTTTATAAGATAGAATTAGTCTTTAAACAAACACATTTTCCAAAGTTTTAACAACTTTAAATAAAAGTGGAAATTATTTGTTACAATTAAATTTTCAATGTGTTCGTGATGGGTTCACTGTTTTGTGATGATTTTGAAATTATCTTTTATTATTGTTACTTCGGGTTTATTTCTTATAGGATTCCTTTACTATTATACTGTTTGTCCTAAGGTAACCTGGACTTTTAAATATAGGCAAGTCTGTAATCACCAATCTGCCTTGAACAAAAAAGCGTCTCATACCTTTATCCTGCAGTAAGAAAAATGATCTATAATTTCCAATAATGCTCTCAAGATGGGATACAATATTTCATTTTACATTAATATTTATTGCCGTCCTGTTCAATTTAGTAGATTTTTAAATCTTATGAATGTATTTTAGTAATAAAAATATCTTAATTTTTCTAGTTCCTAGTCCGAATCTAGCTAACATGAGCATTAGCTTCCTAATTACCATTTAGAAAACAGTCAAAACTACATCTAAAACCCAACCTACCGTTACCCAACATCTCTCTCATAGGACCCAAAGAATTATAATCACGAGGAAAGAGAGGAAAGATATCTCTTACGACTACATCTGAGGTGTGAGGGAGACAACATGAGGACGTTGAAGACTTTTATTTTATGACTCATTAAACCTTATCGTACTTATTAAGACCCTCTACGGTAAACTTAGAGATTAAGATCAAAAGACGGTTAATGAAGATGGCCCAAACAAGGAAGATTTAAAAAGAATCAGTGGTCTTAAGGCTCTGCCACATAGACGCGTTAACGCGGCGTATAACAGATACCTAAATGCAAAAAACTGCTTGTTAATATCGCTTCGTCAACGCTTAATGATAGAGATCTTAGTTTTAAAGAGTGTTCTGTGAAACATTCTAAGAAGTGTTCAAGGAAGCCTTGATCTTATTTTAATCTCTAAAATATTCAGTGTTTCGTTTTGAATTAATTAATAAAGTAATATAGTTGATTGTCAAGTCGCAAAGAGAGCTTATCCCTGACAAAAAGAAAAAATCATATATATTTTCGTAGCAGAAGACAACTTAACCTTTTGATGACCAACCGACAGCCAGCTGTCGGGCTGCTATTGTCTTTCCATTGTGTCTCGAATTACGTGTGTTCGAAGGATTGATAGAACACAAAAACATAACAGCCTATTAGTATCAGTACATTAGTAAAAAGCCTCTGCTCAGACAGGTTATGCTCTAGCATTGATTCAAGATGGATTGGCGGTTTCAGACTAACGTTAACCATCCTTTCAAATTAATATTGACCAGTACAATCTTACTAGTACACATGAACTCTCATTGGTTCTGTCTATGCCTGTTCTAAAGGAAGGAAATCATCAAATTTTAATGACTCCTCCCGCTCTGAGCGGAACAAAAGGGAGTGTCAGACTTCTACTGACTTAAAACCACCCATGTTCCTTCTTAGCCATTTGTGTCACAGCCCCAGCCCCAGGGCGACGGCCCTGACGTTACGTACTCGTCCATGATCAGTTGCAACCCTACAACGTAACACAACAAAAAAATAACCACATCTATAATTTCCCAGGTTTAAAAACCATCATCAACGCACTGCTGCACTCGTTCAAGCAGCTGGCAGAAGTAATGACGCTGACCATCTTCTGCCTGATGGTGTTCGCGCTGTTCGCGCTGCAGGTGTACATGGGGGAGCTGCGGAACAAGTGCGTGAAGAACCTCGTGGTGCCGCCGGGGGAGAACTTCACTGAGGAGGCGTGGTCAGCGTGAGTAGCTTTGAAACACACACTACTTTCCGAGTATGAAAAATGATAATATTTTTTCATTTCCCTGTGATTGATCTGATTATTAGGTAAATGCTGCTTCCCTCCATAGAGACTCATACAAATTACTTCCTACCTAAGAACCGGAATGAACTTTAAAAATAGAACTGTGGTCAGCTGCGTAGAGTTTTGTGTAAAAAAACTAATTAAAAAGAATGCTGCGGCCATGTGACTTTCTAAACAGCCAGCGTGAACTTAGCGCTAACTTCTTTGAGAGGTATATAAGCCGCAACGGCAACGCAGTGAGTTTCATATTTGAAATTTAAAAAGTCGACGAAAATGGCGGTATACTCTGTCTAATCTGTTATGTATCTGTGACGAAATTCAAAAAAATAGTTAATAATCTTTTCTGCTAAGATTTGAATATTAATGTTTTATTTTCCTCTTATTCGAAATGAAAAGTACAGAATCAATTCCTACTCGGACTATAGGCTAAATACCTCGGGACTCGGGACTATTCTTTCGACCCTCAGTTAACAATCTACTATTACAGTTCTACTAGAATTTTCAGAATTTAACGTCTTCAAACAAAATAACAATATAACAAACTTTACTTCTTTATTATATCATCAGATTAAACTTTCCGTAACTAATACTGCTGAATAATATAATAATAGCATCAAGAAAATTAAATAACTGTGTAAAACTACCTAAACAAATTAAATAAAGTATGATATTTCCACTCTGATGGATTTCAGGGAACCCCTTATCTTTCCGCTAAGTTTCTGAAATCAATTGCTGTAAAAACGATGAGCACCATTCTGAATTACGACCCTGTTCCAAGATATACTCGTAAATGAAGAAATTATCATTCGTTCTTGAACATTCTGAAATAATATTATAAAGTGAGATTTATGAAGTCGAGACGGCTCTGAATATTTAATTACAAGACTGACCTAAAAAGGACTGTTTTCTAATAATTTTCAGTTGTTTAGAATAATTAATAAAATGAAATGATTGTCTATTATTAATTTAGGTCACACTTTATTTCGTCTTGAACGTTGGTATTTTATTCATATATTTTTTATTAGCCACTCGCCCCTGCTTCTCACGGAACGGACGTAATTTTTTTTTGGATTTCTACCTACTAAAATCTTGTTTCTTTACATACCTTAATAAAATCAAGTTGCTTCCACTCTCTTTTTGCATAAATCTTTTAATCTTCTCAATTGATTTAATTGCAGGTTTCAGCCCTAAATAGAGTGATTCAAGAGGAAATTTTATATACATAATATATTAGGTGCATACGTGGGTTGCGGAATGTTATGTTTATAACAGATACCGTGACCCTGGAACATAAAGGGCAATCGAAGAGTCTGACACGCCCTCCCGTCGCACCCAGGACGGGAGCAGTCATTGGATGATTTCCCACTCCAAAAAAATCAAAGATACGTAACACCCATGTGAAACTGGGGCAAGTCGCTAGCGTATTTATAAATTACATGTATAAGTAACTAGTTTCTGCCCGCGGCTTCGCTCGCGTTAGAAAGAGACAAAAAGTAGCCTATGTTACTCTCCATCCCTTCAACTATCTCCACTTAAAAAATCACGTCAATCTGTCGCTCCGTTTTGCCGTGAAAGAAAGACAAAAAGACAGACAGACAGACAGACAGACAGACACACTTTCCCATTTATAATATTAGTGTGGATAAGCAGTTGTCTGCCTAGTTTGAAATCAGATGACCGGCTATGTGGGAATTATTCCAAAATATTTATTTATTATTATTTTTATTTGGACAGGTGGATCCAAGAGCCGTCTAACTGGATGGTGAACTCCGAAGAAGTGCCTATAATCTGCGGCAACCTGACTGGGGCGAGGCACTGTCCCCCCGACTGGACGTGCCTCTGCGTGGGCCCCAACCCAAACCATGGGTACACCAACTTCGACAACTTTCTGTGGTCCATGCTCACCACCTTCCAGCTAATCACACTGGATTACTGGGAGAATGTATATAATATGGTGAGTTGCTATTCATTTATTTTTAACCGACTTCTAAAAAAAGGAGGAGGTTCTCAATTCGGATGTTTGTATGTTTTTTTTTATGTTTGTTCGCGCATATCTCCGTCGTTTGCCAACCGATTTGAACAATTCTTGTTTTTGTTTGAAAGGGTAGACTTCCCAAATGGTCCCATTGTCATCAGGTCCAGGATCTGATGATGGTATCATGCCAAAATCGAGGGAACTCCTCAATTTTTATAGATAAACGTATTTTTTTTTAAAGTTACTCTAAAACGTAGTTGGGACTCTAACTAAAAAGCAAAAAATAAAAAACTTTTTCCAAAAAAAAGATAACCGACTTCAAAAACTAAAAGCTCAAAAATAACTATTTCGGAAGTCGGTGGCAAGGCAACACAATTCGACCGGCAGAAGAGAAGCCACCGACTTCCGAAATAGTTATTTTTGAGCTTTTAGTTTTTGAAGTCGGTTATCTTTTTTTTTGGAAAAAGTTTTTTTTATATAACGCGTAAGACTGTTACGTATTTTAGTAATAACAATTTTAAAGATTTATTTAAATTCACTATTAAAGGTTTTTTTACACAATGAGACACAGGCCGAAACTTAGGCCTAGATTAAAACAATTAAATATGAAACTACGATGGTAAAATAGAGACACAGAATAGCTAAGCTTAAGTATGTTCTAAGTAACGTTTAAGGATTTGTCACACTGGATGCGTTCTGCGGCCTGCGGCCAGGTCAAAGTGAACGCAGCCCGCATACTATGTGCCTGAGACAGGCACATAGTTATGCCAGAGTACGCGCTAAGTAACGTTTAGAAAGGAAGTAAGTAAAATTGACCCAAATAATGAATCCAATGAATAATCGTATTCGTATCATTATCGTCTAAAATTCCCAAACGTGCAATTACCCAACAATAGAAGCAAGTACCATTTGTGCAATTTTCATGTATTGTTGCAAAATATGCTGTAGGTAAAGCACTTTATTACAGCAATTAATTACAGTGAGATCGCGTTACTAAATTGGAGTTTATTGCACCACATAAAGCACAAAGCATTATTATACTCGTATTTTAAAACTTGGTAGTTTGTCAAGCTTTACAGATGTAACTAGTTTTTGGCGACGGCTTCGTTCCTGTAATAGCGTACTTATATAGACTTTATCACAAATTCCGTAATGACAAACGTTGCCAAAACATGAACACTAACCGTCTTATTACAATACGCAATCTAAATATAGTACTGGGATTCAACCAGGACTAAACCTGGTACTAAATAAAACATTTTTACAAAATGAAGTATCTCTTAGCCTTGGACTAACTCTAGTACCGAAGATATACCGCTAAGGGTCTAGTCTCATCGGTACACCAGACTGCGCCAGTTGCGTCGCGCCACAAACAAAATATGGACGTAAGGGGGATTCAATCCACAGTTTCAAAGACGAGTAAGAACCTAAGTTACCATCATAGCCACTGTGGCTGAGGTGTGATATCGTGTAGCCTGAGTGTAGGGTCAGTGTAGGCTGGTCACATCTGTTGCCGAGCCGATAAATCGCTGAAGTAAGTGTGTTCTGCAGTGGAGACCACGTTAATGCAAGCTTACGTAGAAAAAAATTATTTAAAGAAAAACAAAAAAACCCACTGCTTAAAAACTAATTTAAAAAAAAATACATGAAAAAATTAACTTAAATAAAAACTAAAAAGAAAGAATCAAGCCCAGTAGTTTAGAATTCTGTTAAGTAATACTAAATAACTACACAAATTAACTTAAAAACGCATTACCCTCCTTTGCGTCGCGCAGTCGGGTGAAAAGATCGGGCTGTACCCCGAGAAAATCTAGTAGGTGAAATGCCGACTGATCCGTTCTTAACAACGTCTCCTATCTGTTTGTCCTGTCAAATTTCAGCTTCATTAGCCAAATAGTTTTTGACAGTTTGTGTCAAAAGTCACTAATAAAGTCACTGACTACAGTGAGTGAATAAGCAACCTTTCGGTTTCAATTAGATTAGGAGTTTAGGACTAACACTTACTATAGCTTAGCTATAGTGTTCAACATAACATCTGACATTTTATCTAATCATGACCAATGTATGTAAGTATGTAATAAGTCATAAGTCATAAGTATTTATTGCATTCCATAATGTTACAATGTTACATACAGGTGGTGAGTAGTAAATAGAATCAATCATGGACCCAGTTGGGCACAGCAACACAGTAATTAGGTAGAGGAGAGGAAGAGCGCTTTGTAATGTATTGTTATAAAAAACTATACGTATTGCAATGATTGCATATTCACATTAAAACTATTATTTGTCTATTATACTGACACTAAAACTCAAAAACCAGTCATTTATGAGCCGACTCTTGTTACATAAATTAATTCTTATGGAGATGAATGAGCAAAATACTCAATGGTGCTGATTCTCTTGTTCACAAACTTAACTAAATTAAAGTTAAATGCATCTTTCTCTTTCCATTTCTAAAAGAAAAGGACAGAAGATACATTTTAGTTTAATCCTGTCAAATTAGACAGCGCCTGATGAAAATTGGCGTACCTATATTTAGACGTCATGTTTTCAATCGCGTCTAAATTATATATGAAGTGTCTAAATTTGACAGGACTTAACTAATATTTTATCTTCTGTCCTTTTCTTAATGAAATGGAAACACTTAACTTAAATTTAGGTTAGTTTTTGAATAAGAGAATCGGCACCAATGAATACTTTTTGTTAAAACCACATAACAATAGATACAAAATTTAAGCTACATTCATTCAGTCCAAGGTACAATGTCAGAACAATGCATCATATCGTGCACTTTAGAATAGAAGAATAGAATAAACGTTTATTGTCTCTTTACGAGATGCCTACCATAAAAAATAATATCAGCTTAATTTAGCTCGACTATTCCGTAGAGATCCTTACGATCCATCAAATGCGCAACCAAAATAAAATCACACAACACTCTACCCAACAATGAAACCTGATAAAAAATCTTAGTTCATCAAGCATGCACCTAACTATACCCTCAAAACGCTCCAACGATTTTGAGGTCCGAGAATTTTATTACAAAGGGTCTGCCAGACTGTAGCCAAATGAACTTTACGTGAGTTGTGGGTGCGGTCATAATGTAAGGGTCGTTTACCGGTCGCCCCTTAATTAATTCTAACAGAACCGCTTTCAAGATGGCAATGCGACTGAGAGCTTTCAAACGAAATTCGGTGACGCAGAGAGGAATTGCGAAATGTGTTAGTTGATTCGCTTTGGGGAACTTTAATTAATGTAGGTATACCTAATTCGATTATACTAACACCCACACGGAGCTTTGATTATTTAGATACCCAGGACGAACAAAGACTAAAGACTACTCTGGGGACTCCAAATTGCTATATTCAAAATGCTGCTGAAACTATCATCCATCATGTTCGTATGCCGTTTGGGATTTGCATACATGTAGCTGAATTCGGAAACGGATTCACGGTTCCCTGAATTGACAGGTTGAAAGCAAAGCAGCTGGTGGTTTCAGTAACATTGGCAATTAGTCATTTTATAACATGTTCACTCATTTAAAATCAGTAATAATACTCGTAGTTAACGTTTGCGAAAGTGAAGTGTGGAATAAAGCTTTAATAAACAAACGCAAAAATAATTTTAAGAAGAATTATTAGGAAGTGCATCTAGGTTCAATGTTAAAATTAAAACTAACTTTTTAACCGACTTCAAAAAAGGAGGGTTCTCAATTCGTCTGTATGTTTTTTTTTTGTATGTTTGTTACGCGATATCTCCGTCAATTGTAAACGGATTTTGATGGTTCTTTTTTTGTTTGATAAGTCATGATTCAGGGGTGGTCCCATATAAATTTTGTGGCGATCGGTTCAGTGGTTCTCGAAAAATTCACCAAGAACAAAAAAATTGACGAAATATTCATAGACGATGTGCGTTTTTTCTTCAAGTTTCTATATCTACATTGGGAGTCGACACTAAAAAGTAATAAAAAATCTTAAAAAAAAAAAAATAACCGCCTTCAAAAACTAAAAACTCAAAAATAACTAAAATTTCGGAAGTCGGTGGCTTCTGTTCTGCCAGTCAATTTGTGTTGCCACCGACTTCCGAAATTTTAGTTATTTTTGGGTTTTTAGTATTTGAAGGCGGTTATTATTTTTTTGAAAAAAAGTTTTTATTCTTTCACTATACAAAAGTACCCGTAAATGATTCATCACCACATAGTATGAAACAAAGTTACTCTCTGCTGTGTGATGTCACGAACTAGATCTTTAAAACTGCGGAACGGATGTTCATGCGTTTTTTTTTTCTCGTTAAAGTGATTCAAATGGAAGGTTTATGTAGGCGTATAATGCGTGGATATTTTTGTAGATAACAGTCACAATTTTCAAAGATTTGTAACACCCGTGCGAAACTGGGCCGGGTATTTGCGGATTTCTCGACTTAATTTTTCGCACACACACTACACAATAATAATTATGGTCTTTTTTTCCTACGCACTTCATTAACCTTTGGACGACCAAGGGACAGCCAGCTGTCGCGCTGCTATTGTCTTTCTAATTTGTCTCGAACCACGTGGGTTAGAAGATTTAATACGCAAAATTGGTCATAATAATTAAAATTTGTTCAAAAGAACATCACTATTAAAGCACGTGTATTCTAGCCTTCCCTATGTAGTAAGTAGTTACCAAAAGCAGTTCTAGTTCCTAAGCAAACACAGGACACGTGCTTATCTTACGGCCGGTCGAGCAGGACGGACTAATAAATTACTTTGCACAATCTTCTACGGCGGGTTTAGGCGACGTTTAGAGGTACGGTCATCAGGAGGCCCGCACTTAGTGTGTTTATATTTGTTTTCTTGCTTCTTTGGAGGAACTTGACACGATTTGACACTAAAAGGTGTTAGTGGGTATGTCTTCTACGTGAGATATTAGCCGTTTTAAGATTGTGAAGGTTTTAAGGTTCTCTTCCGGAAAGTATGCAAAGATCGATATGACGCTTATTAGAAAAAGTCCTGTAAATGAAAAAGTATAAAAAAATATTCCGGACGAATCTTTTCTATCATATGTCAGTGATTGACGCTGCTCTACTCATAAGTATCACTCTCCGAGACGTAGCTGCATAGATGCGTATTCGTCATTATACGCTTGGTGCACGCCTACTTGTAGCTCATAAACAAAACTGAGCTTACTAAGCGTACGCCTTGTTGACTATTTTTCTATACTCACGTTGTTTATATTATATCCGAAGTTCGCTAACTGCCTCTAGCTTAGAATTTCATAGTTTAAACTGATGCATTGGCCCCCTATATCACTTGCATTTGACTAGCATTAACAATCAAACATCGACGGTAACGCTGCGTAAGGACGACGTGTACGCCGTGACTTTTTTGCGGTTAGTTTATGCACAGACGACAGTGAAACGCCAACGCTTACAACACACCAGTGAGATAGCGACCTTATAAAGTACCTACTTGTAATGATAGATTAGGCCATTAACACCAATAAAAAATAGTCAATAGTCAAATCGTTTATTTTCATTAGGCCAAAAAAGGCACTTTGAAACGTCATTTACGAAAGTGATTCTAGTTGCCCATTCCAAAATGTAGTTTTGTATGGAGAAGAAAGGGCAAGACACTCCATACTTACTCTTTTAATAATAATCGTGTTACAAAGTTTTTTTTAACATGGTTAAATGTGAATTAGAATGAATATAATCCAAAAACCATTTCCGTCAAAAAATACATGTATATAATAAAAAAGCAACTACTAATTTATATAAATTAGGAAATGGAAGCTACATAATGTCAGCGAGCATAGTGTTCACAAGTTTACAAATAAACAGCATTCCTCAAACAATGAAAATAATGTGTGAGCCAGCGCAATGTATAATATTAGAAGAGAAAAAAAAAATGTCAATAATTTCTAATTTAAACGGCAGTTAATCATTATCTGTTTGAATTAGCAAAAAACAATCTAAAACTGCATTAACAAGTAAAATAAAAGCCCACGTTGCTCCTATCAGAAGAATATCTTTACAAAGTAAGAGGTAAAGGAGGTAATTAAATAAGTTAAGCCGATTCTATATTTTAAACCAGCCCTTTAAAAATATTCTCGTAATGGTGCCGATTCTCTTGTGCACAAACTATCGTAAATTTAAGTTAAATGCATCTTTCTCTTTCCGTTTAATTAAGAAAAGGACAGAAGATCAAATATTAGTTAAGTCCTGTCAAATTTAGACACTCCATAGATAATTTAGAAGCAATTTAAAAACATGGCGTCTAAATATACGTCAATTGTCATCAGGCGCTGTCTAATTTGACAGGATTAAACTAAAATGTATCTTCTGTCCTTTTCTTTAAGAAATGGAAAGAGAAAGATGCACTTAACTTAAATTTACGATAGTTTGTGCACAAGAGAATCGGCACCAGTGTCGAGAAAAGCAACATCATAACAAGGATAAATTACACGTAAAACTCACTTATAAATCACGATCTTATCAATTAGAGGGCTAACCGTTTCAAACCCCGTACAGTTTCGGGCCGTCTGTTTTACCGGACCATTGAAACGGGCCGGAAATGCTAGTGACAACACTATTTATACGGATCCGATTGCTTTTGGACAACCCCAGTTAATCCGTCTACGTTTACACGTTGGCGGTTTAAACCAATGTAACATGAAATAGTCGGAAGTAATATCGTTTATCATTGTGACAAATATATAGTTTGTTAACACACCTGCTCAGAAAATGGGTCTTATTTCAGCGTTCTTAGGTACATGTTTAATGTAGGAAATTACCAGCACGCACCTCGAGCCCGAATGGGCGTCAGAGTTCGAAGTTTAAATTAAGAAAGCCGTGCGCCATTTTATACGAATGCCTACAAAAAGAAGCCATACAAACGTTCCTAGTAACTTAGGCTAGTAATTAGTTCATATTAGGCCATGGCAGTTGTATTTTTTTTATTACTTTATATCTGACAAATATGTTGAAACATTTGGTATGCATTTTATTATGCTCTCGGTTTCTGCAGGCCAAACGTCTCCTCTGACACAAAGCATTGATCACCACGCTTGCTCAAAGCGGATTGGCGGCTTCAAACTTACATTAACTACAAGTCAAGGTTTTCTCACGATGTCTCCCTTGCCCACCAGGTGCTGTCATCGTGCGGTCCGATGTCGGTGTCGTTCTTCACCGTGGTGGTGTTCTTCGGCTCGTTCTACCTCATCAACCTGATGCTGGCCGTCGTCGCACTTAGCTACGAAGAGGAGTCGCAGATCACGCAGGAGGTATGTACTGGTCTTCTATTAGCTGAGAAGGTATTTGTAAACCTTCTACTGAATGTTATGTGCTGTTAACACACCACTTTTAAATGAAATATTTGTACATAGAAACGAAAAAACTGGGACGTTCACAGAACAGAAAATACTGCAAGGACTTTTGCTGAACAGATTGTCAAAATTATACAGGTATATAGATAATGTAGTAGGTATCCAAGTTAGTAAAAATCAACTGTTCTTATACTATTCTTCGACTCTTTTTGTAGGGAATTATGTACAATTTTTCCAGTTTGTTATACCAGTGTTGTTCTTCTAGGAAAGGAAAAAAGACTTGAACGAGCACCGCGACGACTCGACGTTCAGCTTCGACCCCACGTCGCTGGCAGTGCGTACGCTCGCGAAGGACTCGCGCAAGCGCATCGACGCGCGCAAGGGCCTGCTGTTGGCCTCCTACTCACGGAAGCGCACGAGGAGACGTAAGCGCGGTCGGAGTGCCATTCATCATGCTGCCGCCGTCGCGGCCGTTGCCGAGTGAGTAAACTTTAATTCGAATTTATGATGATGGTCGAATTTTAATTGGTCTGTCAAAATATTCTATGATTTTAAATTAAACATGTTTTTTTATAGATTGTGACTGCAACGAAGAAACGTTACTTAGCACATAATTTTCCTTAGCTATGTTTCTGTCTTTTTTCGGTGTGACTGCGGCAAGCATAATGCCAAATCAAGTGTTAAGCAACATTAATCTATCTCGATACTGTCCTATACAATACACGCTTCCGCCAGTTTCTTCTGCAGATTAATGGATAAAAAAATCTACTTATACGTTATTATTATCTTGAAAAAAACTGTTCAGTAGTTTTTGCGTAGAAGGGCAACCAAAATGATCTCAGTATCATGGTGTGTATAAGTTAGCTAAATTTCAATTTCGTATACGAGTAGTCAACTGTTAGAGGCTGAAAGTGTTACAAACTTCCATCCATCCTCACAGCCACATACATAACAACTAAACAAATTTAATGCGACATAAAATGAATATCTATCTACAAATTCAGTCGCATTCGCATATGTTCCGCTGCAAAATTCAGCGAGACATTAGGGTTATGTATGTGCCCGGATGCCGGCGGGGTACACGACATCTCAAATCGCTTGAACGTTCTGAAATGTGAAATTTCAGGAGCTATAACATACCGTAAGAGGCGAACCCAATTGGTTTTTATACAGGATGCAAAAGAACATCACACGGCTGTTAACTGTGGCCTCTTAAATGTTGGCCATCAAACTAAATGATTTTGAAGAAATGCTATTACGCGACGACTTTGTTTTTAGAGTGGAATCAGTGTAAATCGTAGTAAGGTATATTATAAGTAAACAAGACGTAGAAACGCTGAAAGCGCTCTGCGAGTGGCACGTCAATATTTTCTCTTCTGGCGCGCTTATGCCTAGAGCCATGTGCTGTGTATGACGTTTCCCGATGGAGTGATTTTAAAATATTACTCTTTGTAAGCGATAGTGTGCCAGATTTTGAATTGTATTTATTTCAGGCTGCGTTGGCCACATACATACAGATATAATCCACGATATAATCTCTAGATACAGTCAATAAGATTTGAAGTTCGAATCACGTGTAGGGGGCCTGTTTCACCACTTCACAATAGACTAACTACCAGATACATTTAAAAATGGAACAGAATTCGTATGATTTTATCTGAAATGTGGAATTGGCCCCTATTATAATAAAATTGGTGGAGAAGACAGGGTTATACCTTACCTATACCTTCAACAAGGCATACCTTCAAAGAGCTACCATTTATGTAGTGAATCGTACTCGTTCGTGCTCAGCTCGCCTAGCGTGAACACACCTTTACTTTTGTTGAAAAATCCATTAAACATAAAATGTAGGAAGTTCTCAACGCCAAAGTTGTATGGGCATTTCCATAACGCGAAGTTTTCTAAAGCCAAGAAAAACTGCCTTCACTTCACGCCTGAAGTTCGCTATGTGCAGTTTTCTAAGCTTATCACAAAATATAACTTTACTTGACTACAAAGTTGACCAAGTTGGCTGGGCGATTAGCTGCTGGGACCCAAATCGCCATTTGTATACAACAGACGTTCAAAGGTTCTATACAACGTGTTTGGTGCCTACAGACAAAAATGGTGATAATGTTGTTTGTTTATAAGAGATAATCTCAGGGAATACTGGTCTATTTACATCTAAATGCTACATAGCTTCTGATAGAAAGCTGCACTGTTGTTGAATTTTGTTCAGTCTCTTACTAAAACTTGTCTGTATTTATGAGAACTGATTAAGTTTCCCACCCTGCAAACAGCAGATTGATTAAATTGTCTCCTTTCTTCTCACAACATCTAATTATTTTGTAGCCACAACAGTCTAGAAATAGAAGCATTAAAATTCATACAAATATGCAGTTTAAAGTTTTATTTTAGTTAGAAAATGACCTCTTGCGAGACTTTGCTCGCTCGCTCTGGGGAGCTATTCAGCTGAATAGCATTGTATAAAATATTGCTCATGCAACGTCAGGTACTTCTATTTTCTTAATGTTCTTCTATTTGAACTTTCATTTTACATTGTTATTTCTCACTTGTTACTGTCTGTGACTTTGTCCGCGTGGGATTTCAACAGATCCCTAAATAACTATTTTAACGCAGAAGTCCCAATGAAAGCTTCTGCGTTAAAATAGTTCGGCCTTGTTAGAAAATTCGGTCTTGGCTAAAATCTTCTATCAATAAACGACCTAGCTGCCAAAATTCGCAAAGCAAGTTTAAATTAAAATTTTGCCTTAAAGCAGCGTGGCTGTTTTCTAATTTGAGCACTATGGATACCGGTATAAATTCAGACACTTTTTCTAAGGATAGGAAATCATCAAATGTCATCTCCCGCCTTAGTGTCAGGCTTTTGCTGACTAAAATCCACCCCTGTTCCTTCGGTTGCCCTTTATGTTCCGGGGCCGCGGTAACTATCAGAACTATTCCGCTCTATTCTAGCTCTAGAAGGCCCCAAATACAGGCACATGAGACATATGATCTTTGTCTCTGGGACCCCTGGAGATGGGTTTCGCAGATGTCTATAGACGGCAGTCACCAGTGTCAATGACATCAGCTTTGCCGAAAAGTAGCTTTAAGAATTTGTGTTTAATTAATAAGTGACCTTTCGCTTCTATATATATAGATTTTTTTGTATCCTTCAGAGAAAATGTATGAATGAAAATGGTATTGTTTCAGGTTATATATTTGTGTATATAAATATAATTATATCTCCTCATTTGGTTGTAGATTGCGTTGGCTCACACACTAATTCAGTTATTTGTTTGAGAGTGGTCGTCTACCATTTCGATATTTGTAAATGTAAAACTATATACCTCGTAAATATGATATAGCTTCCATTTCTAAATATTTGTTTGTTGCAAATATGTATTTTTAACGTAGATTCTTTACTTTGACATTGTATTCATTTTTACTTTACAGAATGTAATCATGTATATAATTAATTGTAACATATTTATTTTAAAAGAGTACATATGGAGTTTCTTGCCCATTCTTCTCCATATAAGCAACTTTTTGGAATGGGCAACTAGAATCAACTATTTTAATGTAATTGACGTTCCAAAGTGCCTTCATGGTCTGATGGAAATAAAGGATTTGACTTTTGACTTTTTTTGTTAAATGTTTACGCAAGTTGTTTTTTGTTACAGTATTCCTAGTAGGTCGTTTTTCTGCTAATACATTCTTACTTATTTAATGAGGTCCAGTTTTCTTTCTTTGTAAAGTTGACTTAATACGTTTACTCATCTTTTACAAGATTTTAAGGCGAAATGAGCTCGTAAGCTCTCGGATCACAAATCCCTAGTGTATATATTTGGAACAGGTACGTGTGTTTGTGGCGTGAGAGAAACTAGTTGAATCAATTCAATTTCCTCAATGGATTGGAGTGGTTCCGCCCCTAAAGACAACTGCAATACCAGCCTTTAAGATGCGTTTGTATTCCAGAAACAAAGATCGTATGTACCATGTGTCTGTACACCTGCATCCATCCTTCAACTTTTCTAACCAGAACACAGCAATGCTGCATTATGTTACGACAGACTTCTTAACAAAGTGTTCTACTGCTACTAAACTATATTTGCCTTTATAAAATCGACTAGTATCAAATACCTAACACCAAACACCTTTGAACAAAAGGTAATTATCTCCCCAAATATCATTCGGAAACAAAGAGCCTATAGGTGAATGAGCCGATCGATACGTCTAATGTGCCTACAATTTATTAATGTCATCGGCAAATGTTGTTTCAATAATAAATATCAATTCTGACATTTATTGAATGTGTATTATCTTACCAGTTTCTTTTGTGAGTCGTTATTTCCTTTCTACGTTTCTTTTTGTTTGCACCGTGGCTATTATTCTTATATTGTCGGGAAGGTATACAGTAGCTGGCCAAATTATTAGGGACACTTCCTAGATTTCTGTATTATAGAAAAAATCAGACCAACTGTCTGATTTTTTCTGGAAAATTATTGGGTGTAGGCCCAATCGGTATTTTTTATTAAAAAAACTTGTTATTTAAGATAATAAAAATAATAAATGTGAAGGCAAAAATAAAACTGTTAATTTATAAAAAAAATATATCGCATTAATAAGTTGTAAGGAATTATTTTGTGTAAATTTCAATGTTTTGTGATGCCTCCTTTTCCTGTCATATTAGCTCTTCTATGGCATGGTATACGTTCTATACATAATATAACAGCTCTTAAAGGCTTGTGTTATGATGGCACTCATTTATAAGAGCTGCAATAAGCTGGTGTTTGGTGGCAATGACATGCTTAGCGATAGCCCTCTTGGTGAGTTTCTGCATGTTCTTAATAGAGTTCGTATCTGGTGAATTATCTGGTTAGTGCAAAATATTTATTTATTTTTCAGAGGGGAATGCTGTAACACTCTTGGCCTTGGGACACGATGTAGAATCGTGCATAAAAATTAACTTTTCAACTACTGCGGACCCATTCTTCGACCTGCGGCCATAATTCAGTTTCTAGTACTCACTTGTACAGATCTTGCCTGGCAGTCACTTTCGCAATATATAGGCACCCCATGCTTTTAGCTTAGATGACAAATCACACCATTATGATACCTGGTTTTTTAATTTTCCCTACAAAGCAATCTGCATGGAGCTCCATGCAGATTGCTTTCTGTTCTCTGACAATTCCACGATGTATACGACTACAAATGAGCTCTTATCGACCTCCACCTGAAAAAAATATTTGTCGGAGAAGCATACACAGAAAATAATGCAATAATAACTGTATAGTGTTTTTCAGACGTATTGCAATATTAAGAGTAATATTATTAACCGATTCCAGTCTGCCACAGTCATCTGCCACAATTGACTGGCCCACTCCAGGCGTTTCTACTTCATGGTCTCGGTGAGGCGTGATTTTTTGATCGGCCGACAATTTATCCAATTCTTCTCGGCCAACCTCCGTCAAACTGTCCCATCGAATACTTCTATTTTCTTGTCTAATCCCTAGTTTGTAATCGTAGTCAGGCAGATAATACACTTTTTACCATGTTTTAGCCAGATATCCCTGTTTTTATGGTAAGAACGAAGAGTGGTGATTCGATTTCTGCAACATTTTTTGACAGTCTCTGTTTTCAAAAGTTTGTTTTGATCAGATTTTACTTCAATACTGTTTACTACAGACTTTCAGACATCTGTAATAGCTATTAAATCTCTCTGAGAATGTGTAAAATACAGAAATAACGTTTGTATTTTTATAAACTTTAGTGGACACGGGTTTAAAGCTTTGACCATTTTAAAAATGCGAAATTTTAAGAATGTCACGCAACATAGTTACCGAAACTTAAAATTTTGTATTCAATTTTAAAAAGAAGGACACCATCAGAAACATTACTTGTGGTTCGATTAATTTGAATAGATACATCTAGTAAAACTAAAAACAAAAAATTTTTTTGACATCAATGAAATAAACGTAATTTTCAACAGAAGTTATCAAAATTACTATAAATTATAAACTATACCACTTTTTTCAAAAATGGCTCGATCTTGTGGTGCTGTCACATATCAAAATTAATAATAATGATACCAGGAGTAAAACCAAAACAGAAAAACCTATGTCAAATTATTAATTTTCTTGATAAAGGTGTTTGAACAAAAAAATGTTGCTCTATGAATACTGTCCCTAATAATTTGGCCACCGATGGTATATAATAGTCATTTGAGATTTAGGCGCTTCCTTTGATTTGATACCGAGTGTATATAAACTAGTAACAAAAAAAATTGGTTGCCTGTAAAGTCGGTATACGGGCGAAAGTTTTACGTGACAACGACTTTGAGTGGTAAAATAATTTTAATGTGAATATTCATTCGTATAGTAGGAAGAAGGATGAAAACGCGTGCCTTTCACTTTTTATGTCTGTCTCTCTCGCTCTTAGGCGGGCTAACCATGCCCGAGTGGAAACGACGCGTGCCTCTCACTCGCTCTCATTGTGAGCGCATAACGTGAGCGGAGCGTAACGCAGTTTCTTGAAGTGTCACCCGGCAAACCAATTTATAAGACGTTGTCACGTCAAAAACTACTACCATAACTCACAGTAGTGTGGCTGTATTCCAGTTTGAAGGGTGCCAGTTACAGGCATAGGAGACTTATTATGTCTCTGGGATGGCAACGTCTCTGGTAATTTTGATGTCTATAGGCATTGGTGATCATTTAGCGGTAGACCATCAGCCTGGTTGCTGTCCAATCATATTTAAACTGTCCAATCATATTTACTTAGGACAGTGTTCCTAAGTACCTGTCACGACTTCTTAAAACTTTTTGCCGGGAACAAACGTTTCCTTCCCAATTTAAATCCAAAGAAAACTTATAACGTTCACTTTTTCTACATTTGAAAAATCTACAATAAAGCGAATCAAGCGCTTTATTGACAGTTGTTGATTGTTGGAAAGTTGTCGACGGCATGCGCCACTATACGGTCGACATACAGATACGTTATCTGTGATGATATAGGCGATATAACCGTCGGAATGTCAGCTGCCAACTGAAGTATATCAACGATGCATTCGCTTTGATATCGAGCTCGCTTTTAAACGAGATTCAGCGTTTTGCGGTACTTGCTTGATGTGAAATTGTTCCTCTTACCGCGGTCTAATGGTCTGATGAAAACGCTTTATTGTACTACTTTTTGCTGTGTTCATTTTTATTATCAGTGTAAAATGTTATTTCTTGGGGAGCGTTTAAAATTTATACAGAGCGTGTGAATCTATAAACATACTTTTTCTAGGACATTGGACGTATGTTTTAATAAAAATGTTATTATATCTAGGTTCAAACCTAAAAATACATTTAAGTACTTAATACATATGCGCAGATGTGTTAATGTTACCTCAACAGTCAGGGGCCATCTGAAAATCAGTGCTGTGCATTAGCACAGCTTATACTGAAATGGACCCCTTGCTACGCTGTATTTCTTTTTTTCTAAATGTTAATTTTTTGTGTTCACTTTATGTATGTGTGTAGCAAAATAAATGGTTTAAATGGTTAAATATCATTAATCCCAATGGTATTAATACTAGTCAGTATAATCTCCGAGAAATAGAAATATAGAAAGTTCACAAACAATAAGATTTATCCAAAGCAAATCACTCTTGGCTTAACATATAAAAACAAGCTCTGTAGCAAACGTTAAAGATGTAACTCTAATTAAACCTACAAGCGTGTCACACAAAACTAATTACAAATCTCGTGATACCTACACAGTAATTACACAAAGAAAACACAGTGACAAACAAAGGAATGCAGTCACAGAGCAAGGAGGCTTGTAACAAGATTCCAGAGACGGGATTATCCCGAAGTTAAGCCTGGAATTAGGACGAGCGAAGAATTATCTGAGCCAACCACGGGACACTTTGCCGCTTCGCCCCACAAAAAATAAATATCTGCTTTTTGAGCGATAACATTCAAAGGATTTGAGTTTTGTACTTGAAATAAGCATGAATTCTGAGCGAGTATCTTTGAAAATTTAACCAGCTCGCTGAATTTGAATATGATAAAACGGATGAAGAAATACAGATAAAAAGTAGTTCTTAAATGCAAATTCGTTTAATTCATCTTGTTCTGAACGATTCACAGTTATATTAAAAGAAAATTTACAAATAGACACTGGAGCAATAAATTACAGAGGCCTTGATGAGAAACATTGCTAGTTGAATAAACGTTTCCACCATAAATAAATTGAAAAACAGCATATCAGTTACAGCCAGTAATTACATTGCAAAACAAACAAGTCTAAGAAATGCAGCTGTTTACTTGAAACCTGTAAGGTGCACGTCGGGGGAATCAAATAAGCAAGCCTGTTCAACAAACTTACTTACGGAACGAGTTTACTGGCATCCACTGAGAAAACTCGGAGATAAGTCGGCTGAAATGCAACCCGTATTGTATTGGCAGACTTTGTTCAACTAAACTGATGTTGTTTGTTTATGACTGCGTACCGAGCTATACACATTAATTAAGTACACTTTAACAAAGCATTTTTATTAAAAACTAAATAACACTTACGTAAACAACTTTGACTTTTATTTTAGAAGAGTTAATAAATACTTTCTTCAGTCGTTAACTTTTCAAACTAGAAACCCCTGATCAAAACATTTTGAATTTTATTTTGGGTGTGTTTTACTATTCTAGTATGATAGTCCTCATTGTGAAAACCACAATGGCGACATCACGTGTGCAGAAAGAAACCTGGTCTTCAGAGACTTACAATCCCATCATTGGTCTTTGAATACATGTGTCTCCAAAGACTCAATGATTGGTAAGACTCATGAGGCTATGAAAGTTTCACCGCATTAAATTTACTTTACAGTTGACGTCCGGATGAAAAATGTCACGACGAATGAACATGCAACATTTGGGTTTTTACACCATGTGTGTTTGTGACGCAATGCTAAAATGTACAAGTAATTTCTAAATAATCATAACAATCCCATCAAGAACCATCAAAATGAAGTAGTGGCAATAACATTTTATAGTTACCTATCAGACGGACGCAATACTCCTATCTTGTGAAGTTTTACTACAAAACCATTATCTCAATCGATCCACAGTTGTCCAATTATGAAGCGTAATTCAATAAAATCGGAACGATTCTCCCGATTCTCTCGAATCGTAGCAGATTGTAAGCCCCGAGGTGATAATGAAAATTCTCATTTAGACTGGGCCATTCTGCCGAGCGTTGTCTGTCGTCTGGTTATTGACTCGGGTCGAACATCAAAAGACGAGCTATTAGACTAAAAGACGGACTCAATATTTTAAAGCAACACTTTGATGTATTGGTTCTTCTGACAAGGATATTTTTAAAGAAATACCTAACAAAGAGCTCCTTGAGTTTAATTCCAACATATTGGCTGCATGTGTAGCTTCTAAAATTTCAAAGTTTCTGACAACGTATGTTACAGAGAAATGCAAAATATGATTTCGAGTAACGAAGATAATGTAACCGATAGAACTCGATTGAATCCGAGTTATATCGGTTTTGGCAATCGTAATCCAATCTTTGTGAAACTCCATTGAGTAGAGTCTCTTGGGGATGTATGGGAACTGTAAAGCAATTTAGGAAAGCGCCAAACGGAATGAAATGAGCTCGTTGAAGGAGGAACATGGGTACGTATTTATAGCTATCTTATATTGAATCGTAAACTTGTTATCGATTATAAATACTTATGGAATAATCGTACAAATGTATCGACATTTAACAATGGTTATCTAAATCCGCCGCACCCAGGACGCCGCCGCACCCAGGACGGGAGCAGTCATTGGCTGATTTCCCACTCACCAAAAAAAAATGGTTATCTAAATATATATAACTCAAAGGTGACTGACTGATTGACTGGCATAGTGATCTATCAACGCACAGCCCAAACCACTGGACGGATCGGGCTGAAATTTGGCATGCAGATAGTAACATCTATAGTAGGCATCCGCTAAGACAGGATTTGATAAATTCCAACCCTGAAGGGATAAAATTGGAAATGGAAGTTTCAACATCTTCGCAGGCGAAGCCGCATGTGGAAGCTAATCAGAATATATAAACATCTACTTACCTACAAAGCAACTTTTAAAGGTGCGGCCTCGCTTTAATTGTCATTGACACACCTGATTTGCGGTCGCGGTCAGACAATGGGGCAAACAAATATTATTACTGACCGCGTTCGCGACCTTGTTCGTGACCGCAGTACGTAAACTGAGACCGCTGTGTACCCAGTGACGTATGCACCCACAGGAGTGCGCTGTTTCATACTACTTACTACCCGCGCGAGTGTATTGTTAGTATATTGTACTGCAGCGCGTGTTTTCTGTATACATACACTGAGATGCTTTAACGTACAGCGTACTCTGCGTTATTGTTTATGGAAGTATATGCGAGTAGGATGTTAAAATGCACATAATCTTTTTCATAACTAGCTAGATGTCGGCATTTCCTAACTTTATATATACTATTCATACGGAAACACTGCAAAATCATCGTATTTTAAGTCCAGACATTAAAAATATAATAACTTTCCTGTAACCAACAATACAGATCAGCATCCAAATTAACTTTTAGAGGAAAGTGCCGAAAACGATTTAGGTGTACCTGGCTAAACAAGAAGCACGTATGCATCAAACTTTACTGGATAATATCTAAACTCTATAAAAATAATAAAACCGTAATCCGATTTAAAGTTAAAAGCACGTTGTTTGACCACGTCGTAAGTCCACTTAAAATATAACAACAGCAACTAGTTCATTAAACGCAATAAATACTGAACTTGCCGCATTACGACTACAATAAAGCGAACTATTAATCTACAGAAGCCGACGACAAAATGTAGTTCACAATACATATTTCCGTTTGAAAGCCGACTCACCTGTTTGACCCAATTCCGGAAAACTCGGAGTCAACACGTGAATTTACATGATAATGCTGTTTGCTGCGGGACCATTTGCCTAAGGTGGGCTTAGACTAGAGCATTTACTTGTAACAGACAGACCATCGAGCATTCGCTGGTTTTTAAATTCGAACCATATTTCGAACACCACTCGATGTTTTGTTACAAGAGTCAGGAGGCTTTCTGGACCAGGCCCTCCGAACTCCACCTTACAACTTCATTTTAAGAACCAACGAGCGTTTTTGTGTAACATTTTATCGAGCAAATGCACGAACGCGGGAACGGAGTACACGTGACCAGTAAGGTAGATTCGACATTTCAACAAAGACTATGTACGCAAGGTAGAAAGATATTACGAAGGTATATGCTCATTCGCCGTGAGCATTACGTCGAAAATAGCGTCGAACATTCGCAAGAACGTTACATTACATGGAAATTATTTTAGAAAACTATGCATTTGCCTGTGTTCTACCATTCGTAAACGTTACAATACTGTATTGCTCTAGCAGTCTAGCATATGCTCTAGTCTGTAACCACCCGAAGCGAGCGGTAGCCGCATAGCCTCGTATCCATTAATGATGAAACTTGAGAGACTATACATTTTTGAACATGCCACGACGTATGCTAAGGTTTTCGAGCTATTGATTGATTCTGGGTTGAATTGTATACTGTGTTGTTAACTAACTACATACGTGTCTATATAATTTAGTTATTGTAGTATTGATTATGGAGTGGAGTATTACATTTAAATGTATAATGCCGGGGTTGCGGAATGTTTATAATAGTTACCGTGACCCTGGAACATAAAGGGCAATCGAAGGAACATGAGTGGGTTTTAGTCAGTAAGAGTCTGACACGCCCTCCCGCCGCACCCAGGACGGGAGCAGTCATTGGATGATTTCCCACTCACCAAAAAAAAAATGTATAATGTCCATGCATAGTTATTATGTCCAAAAGTAATGTAAAGATTTTTTTTAAAACACTATAAATAGTTCTTTAATAAGGGATTTCAGAAAAACCTATAATAAGTCTTAAAATAACATGGTAAATGTCTTATCTTTATTGTGAGAAAAACTTACATTTATAGTGCTTTTAGACTAATGTATGGAAGAACTTGTTGACAATGTTATGTGTGTTGTTTGGATGTTTAATTTTTATGCGAGTCCGTCTCAGGGCTATCTTTCATTAGGACACTAGGTTGCGCAGCCTAGGTCGCTACCCTCCAAACACTTTGTTGGTGGCGCTACCAAATGGCAGATCCTTGTCCTAATGCAATATGGCCCTTGGCGGAATAGTCTTAAGTCATAAGTACAACTAAAGACTCCGCAACACCAAACGACAAAACACTAATCGTTAACGCGACGACATTATCAAGCTATTCTTTGGTTTTATCAACAAAATACATCATAAACACGTGTGGCGAACTTTTTAAGCTTGAATAAATGCAATATGTTGAAGCATAAACGCACGTGTGCCGCCAACGTTATACATTACAGCTGCGTGCCGGTTACAATTTGTAGCAATGGCGGCTTTGAAACTAACGATCATAACTGCACTAACATTCTCTTATCGTAGCTATAACTACACTATATGCAGTGTACTATGTATAGTAAATAGTCAGAAGCCAGAAAGTCTAAACCAGCCTAACTAATTCTGGAGGTCTGTTCGGCAGTCGCTTCACTTAAAGCACTGGTATCCAACTAAATCTGGTTAGGCTGGAAGCCGACCCCAAGATAGTTAAAAAAAGCTAAGGAGATGACGATATGCAGTACACTATGCTGCAACTCGAAGGGGTCAAAAAGTTGAGGCCAAAGTACCACTTTGCAGCACTATTTTTTTGTTTCCTATTTCTATTTAGTAGAACGTACGCATACCGCCAACTCTGGTTACTCAACAAAAAATCGAAAAGCTATATCGACTCGGTTTTGATTACAAAGTTGGACACCTGTCGATCAATTTTATGGCAATGTGTTGATGTCCACGTTCCCAAATACAAATCACTATTTGTTTACACGTGTTAAAATTAATGGTTAGTTCCTTTTTATGCAATTTTCGTAGGCATAACTTTTCTTTTACAGTGGCACTTGGAATCTAACTCGGAGCATCTAATATCATGATGATTCTTCGCAGTTATTAAAATCCAACTCAAAAATTGATCAATAAAAAAATACCAATCCAGCCACAGACGACTTTCTTTTATTTCAGAGGCAAACTGCATCGTTCACGATTCTCCTTTACATCTCAGATGAGGGTGGATTTTCTTCTTTTTTTTTCAGTACAGCTGTAAAACCGTGTCTGGGTTGTTTCAGTGACGCTAACCGTCGGTCCCGCTCGCGGTCCCGGTCTGTGACCCCGAGTGCGTCCCCACCCCCGCTCCCCGCGCCGCAGCCGCCCCCGCCGCCCCACACTTTGCACCCAGACAATGCATTAGGTACAACATCATTTTTATGCTTTTAAAGCCTGTGTTTACTAGTCTAGTGTAATAAAGTTCTGGATTTGAAAGAAATAATTGTGTACTTGACTTATAGATTTGTAAAGTTACTCTGAGTAATATTTTACGGTTTATTTTAATTTGATCTTTACTAAAATATTGTGTGTAATAAACGGGCCAAAACTTTGGTCTCTACATACAACAACTAAATACTAATTGTTTTAATTATCGATGATAATAGGCAAATAAGTTTATATTTAATAAGTTCAGTCCCAAAGAGTATTGAATTTAGACTCTCAATCTTTTAATGCACATTGACAGTCATTTCCAATTGTAAAGGCTGTTAATAAATTCTTCTATCTTTAGTAATCAAAGATAGAATTTTGGCATTAGCTCCATACATAATGTGTCAACATTTTATCTTCAGTTGCCTAATCGATGAGATACATCTATAGAGAAATAACAACTACTCAGTATCAATGGCACACAAGTGCCACTACCATTTACATCACACGTCGGACTAAAAGCTTCCATATTAATATAAATCTGACGATACAATGACAGAAAGATTGATTCGCAGTCGAATAGCAGCTACTCTTATATTTCTCTTCAGCAGAACTTATTGAATAAACATTTTCTGATACTTCTAGAATACGGAGTTTTCTCTCTAAACTTTATTTGATTTGTACTTACGAGAATCTCTCTACGGATATCTATCATCTTTCTGATATCAATCGATTTATTATGTAATGATATTTAGATTGAAAATAACGATTTATGTGTGAAATTGAATTGAAATTTCAGCCTTTCATAACGACATAAAATCTATGTGAATCGCTAAATATGTTGCTACGCGCAAAATTCGAAAACGAAAATTATTTCATGATATCTTTGGAAGGTTATTAGGAATATAAAAATTGGGTTTTTTTATGGGTTGTATGAATAAAATAAAGACCCTACTCAGTAGGCAGGATAATGTCTATCAGGGTGAGCTAGTTTGGGAATAAGATTCTCGTTTCTGTCATTATTTATTCACAAGTAATAACTAAAGTATTTAATTATAACACAGGTCGAGGTGCTCTAAGTGCAGCGGGTCGTCAGTTAAGTGATCACAGCAACAACAGAGAGTCTTCCTTAGACGACTCCGGTGTGGTGGATGACCACGACGACGGCGAGCATACATCAGACGACCAGGCACCACACCCGCACCCAAGAAGGCATCTGCTGATACCGCAGCTGCCGCTACCACCAAACCATCCACCGACGCCGATGCCGATGCCAATGCCGATGCAGATGCAAATGCCGATGCCAATGCAAACGCCGATGCCAATGCAAACGCCGATGCAAATGCCTATGCCGGTGCATTTGCAGATGCCGATGCCAATGCCCCCTACGCCAATGCCGATGCCCATGCCCATGCCAATGCCCCAGATTCAACAGGTATGTTACATTATATTTTTTTTTTTACGTATTACTAAATCATCTTAACTCAAGCTTAAACTATTATCTTTATAATAGTAATTTTACTTATGCGATGCGAATTCCTAAGATTAACGTAATTTCAGGTTACCCAAGACACACAAACCCAAGAAGTAAAATTTAGACACCCAACAACTGATAAGCCTGCTCTGAAACAAAAGCCCGTGAAAAGCATTCAGGACAAGTATCCGCTGAACCCTGACTACCTCAACCAGATCGTGGTGCTAGGTAAAATCTATTTCGAACTTTAGCACATTTTTCACTTCCTAAAAACTTTTCTGGTACAGTAATGCCATCAAATTCAATAAGGTCCCGAAAAGTTGCCCAATCTTTGGCATATGTGATTGTCGAATGATGAATTATGAGTCAAAAATAAACCATGAATTTGATGGCACTACAAAACCTAATCCAATTTATTGGCACGGCTTCAACACTGAAAAGCACGAGACAGAAAACACTGAAACTAAACGATGCTGCCACTATGCATCAGAATGAACGCTTTGCAAACACGAAGGGCAATACTATGACAACGAATGCATTTTATAGGGGATCGGTACAATAATTAAATTAATGAACTTGTAATATTAATTTTGTAGATTTAGTTTACGGACGTAAGTTATTGGCTATAATTATTATGCATGATATTCAATAATTCTTGTCAAAATTGCGTCACTTAAGAGTTCATTATTTTGACACCTATCAAACTTAAATGCTTGCGTTCTTTGCAATTTTCTACTTTTCTAAATTGGAACTACATTGTACAGGTTAATTTTGATTCTAACGTTTCTAAATTATTAGGTAGCTTGACTTTAAGTACTTTTTCTTTTAAAATTCTAACTATTCACTCTGTTTCAACTCTCATTTGCAACAGATGATATTTTCTTTGGATATCAGAAGCATTATGTAAGGTTCCACTTTAATTTTTGAACAATCCTCCAGAACTCAACCGATTGATTGGGGAGACATTCTATTTAATAGCCACGTCTTTGAACTTCCCAATCAAGCGGTTTCACATATTATTCTTTGGTAGCTTTACGAATAAATTCATTAACTTTCTCAAATATTCCACTTCAATCTCGTTAAAGCTGCCAAAGTTGTAGATACTGCAATGACATTATGCAATTATAACAGTTCTAGGTACTGCTAATATTTCATAGAAATAACTATTTAATTTCTTCATTGCACATCACTTTATTTTACAAATTAACACTGAAAGAGATGAAATAGTTATTATCTATGGTTGGTAACATTCACCTGTAGCTTCACTTCTCAATGAGGAACACTTCATTGAGCATTTTTATACGACACGGTTGCAATCTCGCTTCTACCCTCATTAATATCGTCAGGGGCGGACTGGCCATACAAGCGCGCGCCCGACCTCCCGCAAGCGGAGACGACGAAAATTAATGAGCTCAGTTTATTGGCAGCCACGCACAAAACTCATATGGGCAATTACGAGCAAAATTGCACTTACTTCACAGGTTAGTAAACACAGACGCAAACGCTTCTACCCCCCAGTCCACCCCTGTTCCCCACAGGAAGACTGCAGGGTGACTGCGATTGACTAGCTGTCGTCTTGTCATAGCTCTAGAATCGCATTCAAGTCTTTCCACATCACATGAAATTACTTAAACAATACTTGATACACTTGTGCATAACTTTTATGCGATTCGTATTTGGATACATCAAAATTCATATCAGTGTTTTGTCGAACTTTCAGTTTAACCACTGTACCGGTAACTGCACCGTTTGTACACATCATTGGCAAATCAAAATTTTTCGTACTACCATGCTGGTTTTCCTTGCATTTTTATGCAATTTTCCTGCATATTTTCTTAGTCGTGACTCGCTTTTAATGCATGATGAGTTGTTTAATATTTAATAAGTGATAGATTGATTTAGTAAAACGAAAGCTTTGCATCGAATAAACTTGAATTTGCCACACTATGCTTTCGCTTATTCTAATTAATCTATTTCTTCAATTCTTTCTTTCTTCTGTTCGTAACGTATATGTGTGATATTTGTTGTTATTGCAGTTTGTATATTTTGTTGACTGGTTTGAAATTTCTGGCAGATGAGCTGGTGGATAGAAACTGTGAGTGCTGCGTCACTTGCTGTATAGACTATGAGGGCTGGCTCCAGTTCCAGAATTGTTTGTACGGGATCGTGAAGGATCCTTTATTCGAGTTGTTCATTACAACTTGCATTGTTCTCAATACACTCTTCCTCGCGCTAGAGCATCATGGAATGAGTGAGAACGTTAGATCGGCCTTAGATATAGGAAATAAGGTAAAACATTATTTTATCCCATACAATGCATTGTGCCAACTGCTTACCGAAGTCAGTTAAGCCGTTTCAATTAATAAAACAAATTGACACACATAAGCAGCTGACATAAGTGTTGTAATTGTGGTACTTTATAAATTTTCCGAATAGAAATTTAACTAAATTCATAATTTCTAGGTGTTCACGTCGATATTTACGTTAGAATGTATAATGAAGGTGATGGCAATGAGCAAAGACTTCTTTGCGTGCGGCTGGAATATATTTGACTTGATAATAGTGTCAGCAAGCCTTCTAGATCTAATATTTGAGCTCGTCGATGGCCTATCAGTGTTACGAGGTCTTCGTTTGGTAAGTCATTATTAAATAAAATTGTAGTAACAAAACTAAAATTAACATTTGCAGAATACAAAAAGAAACATCGAATGACTTCATGGATTGGATACGACTACGATATTATATCAACTTTGAATTTAAAACCTTTGCTTTATTCTTATTATAGATGCCTTGTTTGTAGTTAAATTTTACTTTCTAGAAGATTTTATTTGATAGAATTTTCCCTCAATACAATAAAACTTTAGTTTCAACAAATCAAGATGCCTCTTCATTTTGAGAAATACTTTCTAACTATGCATTAACTCTGTTTCAGTTACGAGTGTTAAAATTAGCTCAATCATGGACTACAATGAAAGTGTTATTGAGTATTATAATATCGACAATCGGTGCTCTTGGTAATTTGACGTTCGTGTTAGTGATAGTTATATACATATTCGCTGTGATCGGTATGCAGCTATTCTCCAAGTCCTACACGCCGGATAAGTTTGACCCGGACCCGGTACCCAGGTATGGAATCACAAGTTACTGCATGATTTCAATATTTAACTTTTACAGCGAATACTGTTACCTTAATCCTGATCGTTTACTTTATTATGTACATTTTTTTCCTAATGTGTAGCTTTAGAAGTTCTTAGAATAATTTTTGTTCGTAATTCCCTAAGATTTTCTCTATTGCATGTAAATGTTCCCTCGTTTTGGCATTTATTTATTATTGTATTAATTAACTCTTCTGACTCATCATCGTGCTAAGATGGAACTTCAACGACTTCTTCCACTCGTTCATGATGATATTCCGGATCCTATGCGGCGAGTGGATCGAGCCCTTGTGGGACTGTATGCGCGCGGAGCAAGAGACGGGGGCAGAGAGTTGCTTCTTCATATTCTTGCCCGCGCTCGTCATGGGCAACTTTATGGTGCTCAACCTCTTCCTTGCCTTGCTGCTCAACAGCTTTAATAGTGAGGAACTTAAGAATAAGAAAGAGGTAAGAAGCTACATCAATTATACAATAATTTTACCAAAAAATATATTTTTCCTAAATAACTGTAGTTAAAAGGGTTTAGGCGCATTAGGGCTAATTCTCGTTTTGGCAACCGACTTTCAAATGGACTACTTCTCATTATGGCTACTTCTCATCTGGGCTATTTCTCGTTTGGGCTACTTCTCATTTGGGCTACTTCTCGTTTGGGCTACTTCTCATTTGGGCTACTTCTCACTTGGGCTACTTCTCACTTGGGCTAATTCTCACTTGGGCTACTTCTCACTTGGGCTACTTTTCATTAGGGTTATCACTCATTAAAGGGCTACCAGAAACTGATGATAAAAAAAGTAAAACAAATAATGATTTTGATGTGGTAATTTTGTCACGTCACGTTACGTTTATTTGTTAACATTTGTTGTTTACAAGAAATCTTTAGCAAAAATGAAAGAATTACTATGAAACCACTGCAGTCACAATCCAGAAGCATTGTTTCTAAAGTTTACCGATAGATCTGTAAAGAAGAAGTCGTGTCGCTTACACATTTTCCGATTTTAGACCGTGTGCTTGCGTTGACTGGTTAGTATGACTCGCCAATGTTGATACTTTGTTTCATATCTATTGATATGAATTTAACATAAACATAATATGTATACAGGGTGTCCCACGGCTATGCTACATGGAGGGAAAGTACCTTAAATATTGTAGATAGAGCATTTTACTGAAAGAAGACATTATATGAATTTTAAAAACAATTTAAACTGCATTCATAGATATTTAAATGATTAAATGTTTGGGCCGGGAATCGAACATGTTCCACGAGAAAAAATAATTACCCTGTAGTTTTATCATACTGATCGAAAGGTTTCATCATAAGGATTATTTTTTGCTAAATAACATAGTGTTACAAATAAAAAGAAGACCCTGAATTTTAACATTTGATGTGATATTTTGTTCTGAAAAGTTAAAAGCTTACATTGCCGTAAGGACATACAATTGACCATCACAACTACTTATTACTAATTAATCTACCTACTTAAGTACAACGCATTATTTAAATAAATAAATATCCACCACAACAAGACCAACTTTGTATTCAAGAAAAAAGGACTCATTTTGAGCATTTGAAAAATTTACTAATTTGTATTTAAAATGTTAAAATTAATGGTCTTCCTTTTATTTTTGATATATATGATTTTATACATAACATTGGCGAGTCATACTAACCAGTCAACGCAAGCACACGGTCTAAAATCGGAAAATGTGTATAAAATATAATGTGTATGAAACAATGCTTCTGGATTGTGACTGCAGTGGTTTCATAGTAATTCTTTCATTTTTGCTAAAGATTTCTTGAAAACAACAAATGTAAACAAATAATCGTAATGTGACGTGGACGTGACAGATGACATGACAAGATTACCACATCAAAATCATTATTTGTTTTACTTTTTTATCATCAGTTTCTGGTAGCTCTTTAATGAGTGATAACCCTAATGAGAAGTAGCCCAAGTGAGAAGTAGCCTAAGTGAGAAGTAGCCCAAGTGAGAAGTAGCCCAAATGAGAAGTAGCCCAAACGAGAAGTAGCCCAAACGAAAAGTAGCCCAAACGAGAAGTAGCCCAAATGAGAAGTAGCCCAAACGAGAAATAGCCCAAATGAGAAGTAACCATAATGAGAAGTAGTCCATTTGAGAGTCGGTTGCCAAAACGAGAATTAGCCCTAATGCGCCTAAACCGGTAGACCACTTGAAAACTAAATTCTCGAAATATTGCAAATATTGGCAGAACAAGTTACACCCACACTTTCAATTCAAAAGATTTAAATGCGAGTAGCGAGAACGTGTGTCGCTTCTATCTTCAACCCCTTTTTGCAATACCTAAAGATGGTATCGCACTACCGTTTACCGGGCGTGCAACGTAGCAATTGTCGGCACCATTATCCATTCTTCATTACCGCGGCGTCTGTGCGACGCATGTGAACGATAAACGGCACCCACATGGTTCATACAGGTCGCATATTGCTTACAGAAGATACAGGAATGTGAAACTTATTTCAAATCAAAACATCATCAACAATAAAATCAGTAATTAATCCCAGTAACAATTTTCAGGAAGTTGGTGAAGACTCAAAATTAGCTAAAAGTTTCGATAGAATACGTTCTATAGTAAGAAAAAAAGGTTTCCTTATATCGAGAAGTAAAGAGACTGACAAAAAATCTAAGTTAGAAGAGCTAGTTAACGAATTTATGACACAACAACGCGCCATAAAGGAGAAGAAGGCGTCGATACCGTCGATACCATCGATACCGAGCGAACAGAGGTACTCCGCGTCGATACAGGAAACCATACTGTTCCCGCACGACAATATTTATAGTCATAGTTATCAAGAAGCATTAAATAGGTAAGAATTCATATGAAATTTAATTGGAAATGGGATCTGGTACACTTGCGCGAAAGACACTTGCGCGCGGCCGTTTGGGCGAATGGACACATGCGCGAATGGACGTTTGCGCCCATAGACATTTCCGCGAATGGACACTTGCGCGACTAGACGTTTCCGCGCCAAACCACTTGCGCGAAGCCCTTTGCGCGACGGACACTTGCGCGCCAGACAGTTCCACGACAGACGTTTGCGCCCAAACACTTCCGCGACTAGACACTTGCGCGAACTTTTTATTCAAAGGACATTGGGCAAATTTAAAAATATTATGTAAGGGGTACCAATATTTTTTTATTTACTTTTGGTTTACATGGCGTCCACATATCTACCGAGGGTGGTAAGTCGTTATCAAAAGCAAGATGGCAGCCATAATATTTTTCACAAAATACGTCATGGGTGTCGATTTCATGGTTTTTTGGGGTGTTAAGGTCAATAATGGGGTCAATTTGATAATCCAAGATGGCGGCCGTGACCTTTCTCATAATATGCGTCATGGGTGTCGTTTTCATGGTTTTTTGGGGTGCTAAGGTCAAAAATGGGGTCGATTTGACAATTCAAGATGGCGGTCGTGACCTTTCTCATAATATGCGTCATGGGTGTCGTTTTCATGGTTTTTTGGGGTGCTAAGGTAAAAAATGAGGTCAATTTGAGAATCCAAGATGGCGGTCGTGTCCTTTCTCACAATATGCGTCATGGGTGTCGTTTTTATGGTTTTTTGGGGTGCTAAGGTCAAAAATGAGGTCGATTTGAGAATCCAAGATGGCGGTGGTGACCTTTCTCACAATATGCGTCATGGGTGTCGTTTTCATGGTTTTTTGGGGTGCTAAGGTCAAAAATGAGGTCAATTTGACAATCCAAGATGGCGGTCGTGACCTTTCTCATAATATGCATCATGGGTGTCGTTTTCATGGTTTTTTGGGGTGCTAAGGTCAAAAATGAGGTGAATTTGACAATCCAAGATGGCGGTCGTGACCTTTGTCATAATATGCGTCATGGGTGTCGTTTTCATGGTTTTTTGGGGTGCTAAGGTCAAAAATGAGGTCAATTTGAAAATCCAAGATGGCGGCTTTTTTTTTTTTTTTTTTTGGGACAATCCCACCACACTATTCCCAACCACTGCAACTCCTGAAAGCCAGAATCAACAGTGGAGTCCGCCAGAAAAGCGCCGAGCAATGAAGCTCGACGAGTCCCGGAGAAACGATACAACTGTCTTGGATCCCGCAACGAAATTAATCAGAAAAGAACAGCGGAGGAGTAAGAAAAATATATATTTTTTCCACTTCCCTCCATAACAAGCAGGAGACAGAACAGAACTAGGCCGATAGGCACAAGGGGGCGATTACAACTGGGAGAAGCCCAGATTGCCTAGCACCACGGAATTGGATCTGTTAAAAATTAATGGGTCCTAAAATGTGAGCTGTTACGATTGATTCCAATAGTAGGTATGGCAAAAACGCTTGAACGCACGGAAATTGGTTCTGGTTTCCACAAGGTCCGTATAATAAACAACACCGGATGTTACCTGTAAGCTATCCAACATAACATTGCGCTCATTCTGCCAAAGAATACATTCCCATAGGATGTGATGTGCAGATTGTTCGAATTCACAGTTCGATGAGGAACATTGACACAAAGGCGAAGCAACAAGTTTGAAAGAATATAGTTTACTTTTAAAATTGCCATGACCTGTGAGAAATTGAGCAACGCAATGATCAACCTCCAACCATGTCTTAGCCAGCCGCTCACGAACGGATGGAAAGAACAGATGAAGGTGACGGCCTTTCATGGAATTATCCCACCTACTCTGCCATTCGGATAAGAGTTCCTCCCAGACTTCAGTCTGCGGTTTAAATAATCTAGAAATTTTATTAAGGTCGCGTTGTGGTATAAAGTCAGTGTCCATAGTTTCCCGCGCGGAATAGTACATTGAAGCACGACGCTGTACCTCAAGATCGACTGGAAGTACACCTGCGAGTACCGGTAGGGCTTCAGTGCTGACCGTTCTATACGCTTTGCATAAAAATATCAAAGCCAAACGTTGACTTTGAAGTAGTTTACGTCGTACCGCCCCTATTGTGGCCCTATCGGCCCAAACAGGTGCACCGTAGCATATACAACCTAAGTAGGTAGCCCCGTATATAGTTTTTAAAGTTAAAAATGATAAACCCCAAGTTGCTTTAGATATTCTCGTTAGGGCATAAAAGTTCCTTTTAGCTTTTTCACCTACTGTTTTTATATGATCAACAAATGAAAAATTTCTTTCTAACACCATGCCAAGATAGCATACAGCTTGCTGTTTTTTGACGGGAACGTTATTAAATTTAATACTAGGCCACGATTTAAGATTGCCTTTTAATATAAGTTGATATGTTTTTTGCGGTGCGAAGGTAAGACGATTACGATCACCCCACTGTGATATTAAACGTAGGCATGTGTCAGCCAAGTTCTCAAGTCCGGCTCGAGTACTTGACTGAATGAGCAGTAGGCCGTCGTCCGCGTAACCGGTTAGGGAACAGCCGCTTGGAAGCGGAATCGCGAGAAAATCATCAAAACCTAGATTCCATAGATAAGGACCGATAACAGAGCCCTGAGGACATCCCATAGTTAGTGTTTTACTCACAGAAAAATGTCCAAGCTTAAGTATCGCAGTTCCGTTAAGAAAGTACGAGTAAATGAGATTATAGATGTTTTTGTAGCAACCGCGGGTTTTTAATTTTAGTAAAAGCATAGGCCACCAAGCGTTATCAAATGCTCCAGAAATGTCAAGAAAGATCCCAATTACGTATTTGTGTACGGATAGATTAACAGTTCTTCTGACGGAAAGGGCCGCGTCGACTGTAGATTTACCTAAGGTGAAACCGTATTGATTAGTATGAAATTTTGGTCCGTCCGGTAATAAGCGCGGAACAATGAGGCGCTCCAGAAGTTTTCCCAAAGATGGTAAAAGCGTAATGGGCCTATACGACTTCGGGTCGTCCGGAGGCTTGTCGCCACTCTTTGGAATTATTCGAATAAATCCGCGTCGCCATTTGCGAGGAAAGACGCCTTCGACAATGCATCGGTTATATACAGTTAAGATCGCGTCACCCGCTGTTTTACATGCTTCTTTAATCATCCTATTAGATATTTTATCTTCACCTGATGATTTGTTGACTGGTAGCTTTTTAACAACATTTATGAATTCGTCAGTGGTTGGTACGTCTGACGTTGGTGATTCAGGCGGCACGGCTGCCCACGCTCTGATCTGTTGGTGGTAGTCGCTGTCATTTACCGGTGAATCATCAGGGATAAGAGTATTAATAAGTACTTCAGTTGTTTCTTCTATGCCAGTGGTATGCTTATTATTAATTTTAATGTTTTGGACGTACGCAAGGTCGATCGATCTGTTGGCTTTAAATTCGTGATATAAAGGAGACCATGGACCCTCCTTGTCAAGTTTATCCACAATTTTCCGCAGTAAATTACCCTTCGATTTTTCAACCGATGCTTTGTAACGTGACTTGGCAACTCTAAAAGCATTTAACGCGAAAGTAAGTGGATCTCCGGTAACCTTACGTTTTTTAAGTTTATTTAACTGTCTACGCGCTTTACGATAACTTTTACGCTGTTCAACTAAATAATCATTCCACCAATCACATCTACGAATATTGGTCATAGATCCGCGACCAATGGCGATGTCAGCACAGTAGGTAAAAGTTTCTGACATAATATCAGCACTTTCTTCAGCTGACAGCCCGTCTCGAATGAATTCCTTGGCGTGACACGCAAAAAGCGAGCTGAAAAATTCCCAGTTCGCGCCTTTACATTTATATCTAAAATTACCAGAGATATGAGACGGACCTTGTGTAAACACGGGAACAAATTCGTACACGATCAGGCGATGATCACTACAAGACGCGTCCGGCAGGACACGCCACCTATCCAAGCGTACGTCGGCACTAGAAAGTGTGACGTCAATACAAGATTCGCCCATTTGGCTGCAAAAAGTAGGTGGTGCATCTGGGGTATTGTGAATCGATAGGTTCATCTCAGCAATGAAATCCTCAACAGCGCAGCGTCGTTCGGTATCAGTGGCCCGAACCTTGCCATACCACAGGGACGATGACGCGTTAACATCCGCGCCAACGATAACTTTGCAGCCCGCGAGCGACCGCAAGACGTGACGGAGGTTGTGTATATGAGGAGCGACAGGGTCAGAATATTGAAAGTAGCAGCTCACAACGTAGACTTTAAAAGAAGCCGATGAAACTTCAGCAACCGCACAGTGAGGCGTCATGAGATTACGCAAAGATGTTACTGTAAAGTTATGAGAACGCGCAACATAAATTCCGGCTCGTGCTTTGCAGTCCAGCTGTACTACCTTGTGACGTAAGCGCGAGTTTTGATATTGCTCTTGAACAAGTACAAGGTCTAAATTGTGATCTAAAATTAATTTATCTAACTCAGATGTCGCCACCCTATCGTTGTGAAGATTTAATTGTCCTATGTTTAAACTATCCATCCTAATTATTAATAGTTAGTGTTGAGTATAAGTTGCTCGAGTTTAAGTTTGTATGTTGCACATTGTTCAGACCCACAACGATGGTCAAACGATTTCTTAATCTTGGATTGTCAAATTGACCTCATTTTTGACCTTAGCACCCCAAAAAACCATGAAAACGACACCCACGACGCATATTGTGAGAAAGGTCACCACCGCCATCTTGAAATGTCAAATCGACCCCATTTTTGACCTTAGCACCCCAAAAAACCATGAAAACGACACCCATGACGCATATTGTGAGAAAGGTCACCACCGCCATCTTGAAATGTCAAATCGACCCCATATTTGACCTTAGCATCCCAAAAAACCATGAAAACGACACCCATGACGCATATTATGAGAAAGGTCACGACCGCCATCTTGGATTGTCAAATTGACCTCATTTTTGACCTTAGCACCCCAAAAAATCATGAAAACGACACCCATGACGCATATTGTGAGAAAGGTCACCACCGCCATCTTGAAATGTCAAATCGACCCCATTTTTGACCTTAGCACCCCAAAAAACCATGAAAACGACACCCATGACGCATATTGTGAGAAAGGTCACCACCGCCATCTTGAAATGTCAAATCGACCCCATATTTGACCTTAGCATCCCAAAAAACCATGAAAACGACACCCATGACGCATATTATGAGAAAGGTCACGACCGCCATCTTGGATTGTCAAATTGACCTCATTTTTGACCTTAGCACCCCAAAAAATCATGAAAACGACACCCATGACGCATATTGTGAGAAAGGTCACCACCGCCATCTTGAAATGTCAAATCGACCCCATTTTTGACCTTAGCACCCCAAAAAACCATGAAAACGACACCCATGACGCATATTGTGAGAAAGGTCACCACCGCCATCTTGAAATGTCAAATCGACCCCATATTTGACCTTAGCATCCCAAAAAACCATGAAAACGACACCCATAACGCATATTATGAGAAAGGTCACGACCGCCATCTTGGATTGTCAAATTGACCTCATTTTTGACCTTAGCACCCCAAAAAACCATGAAAACGACACCCATGACGCATATTATGAGAAAGGTCACGACCGCCATCTTGGATTGTCAAATAGACCTCATTTTTGACCTTAGCACCCCAAAAAACTATGAAAACGACACCCATGACGCATATTATGAGAAAGGTCACGACCGCCATCTTGGATTGTCAAATTGACCTCATTTTTGACCTTAGCACCCCAAAAAATCATGAAAACGACACCCATGACGCATATTGTGAGAAAGGTCACCACCGCCATCTTGAAATGTCAAATCGACCCCATTTTTGACCTTAGCACCCCAAAAAACCATGAAAACGACACCCATGACGCATATTGTGAGAAAGGTCACCACCGCCATCTTGAAATGTCAAATCGACCCCATATTTGACCTTAGCATCCCAAAAAACCATGAAAACGACACCCATAACGCATATTATGAGAAAGGTCACGACCACCATCTTGGATTGTCAAATTGACCTCATTTTTGACCTTAGCACCCCAAAAAACCATGAAAACGACACCCATGACGCATATTATGAGAAAGGTCACGACCGCCATCTTGGATTGTCAAATTGACCTCATTTTTGACCTTAGCACCAAAAAAAATCATGAAAACGACACCCATGACGCATATTATGAGAAAGGTCACGACCGCCATCTTGGATTGTCAAATTGACCTCATTTTTGACCTTAGCACCCCAAAAAACCATGAAAACGACACCCATGACGCATATTGTGAGAAAGGTCACCACCGCCATCTTGGATTGTCAAATTGACCTCATTTTTGACCTTAGCACCCCAAAAAACCATGAAAACGACACCCATGACTGACATGCCTGCTCGACGTCCGTACGTCACTTATAGGATCCAGCGGAAGATCAGCGTCAGGTGTATTTGCCTGACACATGCTGAGCTGGACTCCCTTTTGGTGCAACCATGAGACGCACACCGAACCATTTTTTTTTCATTATCATTTTCATTTTGTATATCTATTTCCTTCTTCATTTTTAGGGTTCCGTACCTCAAAAGGTAAAAACGGAACCCTTATAGGATCACTTTGTTGTCCGTCTGTCCGTCCGTCCGGCTGTCAAGACCCTTTTTCTCAGAAACGCGTCGAGATATCAAGCTGAAATTAATATCACATACTCGGGTCTGCTATCTCTTAAAGCAGTAAAAAAATCAAGTTTTTAAATCAACGCAATAAAAAGATACGGCGGTTTATATTGCAAATTTGGACATTTGCAAGGAAATCAAAACCTATAGGGTACTTCCCATTGACCTAGAATCATGAAATTTGGCAAAAAGCAAGGTCATGTAGCACAAGTAAAGGGAAAACTCCGAAAACCGTAAATTTGTAGTTAGTTCACACCAGGCGTCCATCTGTCCGTCTGTCTGTCAAGAACCTTTTTCTCATAAACGCGTCGAAATATCAAGCTGAAATTAATATCACATACTTAGGTCTGCTATCTCTCACAGCAGTGAAAAAATCAAGTTTCTAAATCAATGCAATAAAAAAATACGGCGGTTTATATTGCATATTTAGATATTTTCAAGAGAATCAAAACTCAAAACCTATAGGGTACTTCCCATTGACCTAGAATCATGAAATTTGGCAAAAAGCAAGGTCATGTAGCACAAGTAAAGGGAAAACTCCGAAAACCGTAAATTTGTAGTTAGTTCACACCAGGCGTCCATCTGTCCGTCTGTCTGTCAAGAACCTTTTTCTCATAAACGCGTCGAGATATCAAGCTGAAATTAATATCACATACTTAGGTCTGCTATCTCTCACAGCAGTGAAAAAATCAAGTTTCTAAATCAATGCAATAAAAAAATACGGCGGTTTATATTGCATATTTAGATCTTTTCAAGAGAATCAAAACTCAAAACCTATAGGGTACTTCCCATTGACCTAGAATCATGAAATTTGGCAAGAAGCAAAGTCATGTAGCACAAGTAAAGGGAAAACTCCGAAAACCGTAAATTTGTAGTTAGTTGACATCAGGCGTCCGTCTGTCCGTCTGTCTGTCAATAACCTTTTTCTCAGAAACGCGTCGAGATATCAAGCTGAAATTAATATCACATACTCAGGTCTGCTATCTCTCAAAGCAGTGAAAAAATCAAGTTTCTAAATCAACGCAATAAAAAGATACGGCGGTTTATATTGCATATTTAGACATTTTCAAGGGAATCAAAACTCAAAACCTATAGGGTACTTCCCATTGACCAAGAATCATGAAATTTGGCAAGAAGCAACGTCATGTAGCAAAAGTAAAGGAAAAACTCTGAAAACCGTAAATTTGTAGTTAGTTCAGATCCGTCCGTCCTCCCGTTCGTCCGTCTGTCAAGACCTTTTTTTTTTTCAGAAACGCGTCGAGATATCAAGCTTAAATTAATATCACATACTCAGGTCTGCTATCTCTTAAAGCAGTGAAAAAATCAAGTTTCTAAATCAACGCAATAAAAAGATACGGCGGTTTATATTGCATATTTAGACATTTTCAAGGGAATCAAAACTCAAAACCTATAGGGTACTTCCCATTGACCTAGAATCGTGAAATTTGGCAAGAAGCAAGGTCATGTAGCACAAGTAAAGAGAAAACTCTGAAAACCGTAAATTTGTAGTTATTTCACTAAAAAACAAATTAACGGAACCCTCGTTGCGCGAGTAGAACTCGCACTTGACCGGTTTTTTTTGTTATTATTTCACTGTGGCATTTGGGTTATTGTACGTAGTTTTTTAATTGTTTTTTTTTATTCATTGTTTCTTTTTTAGTGTTGTGTATGTCTTGTGAGTATGTACCAAATAAATGTATTATCTATCTATCTATCTATCATGACGCATATTGTGAGAAAGGTCACCACCGCCACCTTGGATTGTCAAATCGACCCCATTTTTGACCTTAGCACCCCAAAAAACCATGAAAACTACACCCATGACGCATATTATGAGAAAGGTCACGACCGCCATCTTGGATTCTCAAATTGACCTCATTTTTGACCTTAGCACCCCAAAAAACCATGTAAACGACACCCATGACGCATATTGTGAGAAAGGTCACCACCGCCATCTTGAAATGTCAAATTGACCCCATATTTGACCTTAGCATCCCAAAAAACCATGAAAACGACACCCATAACGCATATTATGAGAAAGGTCACGACCACCATCTTGGATTGTCAAATTGACCTCTTTTTTGACCTTAGCACTCCAAAAAACCATGAAAACGACACCCATGACGCATATTATGACAAAGGTCACGACCGCCATCTTGGATTGTCAAATTGACCTCATTTTTGACCTTAGCACCCCAAAAAACCATGAAAACGACACCCATGATGCATATTATGAGAAAGGTCACGACCGCCATCTTGGATAGTCAAATTGACCTCATTTTTGACCTTAGCACCTCAAAAAACCATGAAAACGACACCCATGACGCATATTGTGAGAAAGGTCACCACCGCCATCTTGGATTGTCAAATTGACCTCATTTTTGACCTTAGCACCCCAAAAAACCATGAAAACGACACCCATGACGCATATTATGAGAAAGGTCACGACCGCCATCTTGGATTGTCAAATTGACCTCATTTTTGACCTTAGCACCTCAAAAAACCATGAAAACGACACCCATGACGCATATTGTGAGAAAGGTCACCACCGCCACCTTGGATTGTCAAATCGACCCCATTTTTGACCTTAGCACCCCAAAAAACCATGAAAACGACACCCATGACGCATATTATGAGAAAGGTCACGGCCGCCATCTTGGATTATCAAATTGACCCCATTATTGACCTTAACACCCCAAAAAACCCTGAAATCGACACCCATGACGTATTTTGTGAAAAATATTATGGCCGCCATCTTGCTTTTGAAAACGACTTACCACCCTCGGTAGATATGTGGACGCCATGTAAACCAAAAGTAAATAAAAAAATATGGGTACCCCTTCTTACATAATATTTTTAAATTTGCCCAATGTCCTTTGAATAAAAAGTTCGCGCAAGTGTCTAGTCGCGGAAGTGTTTGGGCGCAAACGTCTGTCGCGGAACTGTCTGGCGCGCAAGTGTCCGTCGCGCAAAGGGCTTCGCGCAAGTGGTTTGGCGCGGAAACGTCTAGTCGCGCAAGTGTCCATTCGCGGAAATGTCTATGGGCGCAAACGTCCATTCGCGCATATGTCCATTCGCCCAAACGGCCGCGCGCAAGTGTCTTTCGCGCAAATGTCTTTCGCGCATGTGTCACAGACTTTTTATTACAAAAATTCGAACTCTCACTAAACCAAATTCCTTTTATATATATATATATATATATATATATAACTAATTGTTGTCACTTTTCCCAAACACGAGAGTTATCTAACTTTACAAAAACATTTCAGGCCAATATCAGTAGGTTCCGACTTCGCCTACCCACAGCTTTACCAAGCTACAAACAACTTTAACCACGGCAGTCAAGAAACTTTAAAAGACGTGCGTGACTTGGCGGCCGAACATAAGATAACTAGTATTAGGGAAGACTCCAAAGAAAATCTTGAAGACACATCGCCCACCGAGCAGGTTGCCGCTCAGAAGTTGTTGAACCAGATGTCTTCTGGATATCACACACAGCCTTCAGATTCCAGAGGTAAGAAGCAAAAAAATAGTTTTTGTAGGACGCGGTGTTATCTTTCAATCAGTATTAGCATCTAAAACTTAATAAATTTGTGTTCCTACATGTTTAAATATGGGAATTTAGTATGGCACGCCTAAAAATGTAATTGACAAAATAAGAAACTCGAATACAATGAAAATTTCAGATGAAAACGAACACTACGAAATGGCACAATTGTCAAGTAAAACAACGCCTGAAAAACCTAAGAGGCAACACCAACCCAGGGAACAACTTCCAACGAACAACTTAAGTAAGGAACCAGTCAAAGGAAATGAAGAAGACATGAAGCGTCCATGGCAAACTTTAGTCTCATATGTAGATGAATTAACCGTAGGTGGGAGAAAAAACTCACAGGGTCAATATGTTGATGCGATGGGAAACTTCCCCGGATTTGGGAAACAGAAAGAGCCGAAAGTACCCGAGAACTGTTTCCCTCGCCAATGTTACGATGCGTATGTATTCATTCAAGAATGTCTCGATGCTCAATGCCATATTCGCTTCCATTTCTATTGTAGGAGTTTGGTAGTTATCCAAGTCTTTTGAAAACCGATTTTTACAATAAACTCTTCTTCCTTTGGCATTTAATCTTCATGCCCTTACGAGTTGTGTATGTCTCTTAACCTTTTGCACTTCTAAACAACCTAATGCATCCCGTAATGTACTGTACTGTAATGTAATGTAATGTAATTTGTAACTCATCTAACTTTATTGCTATGACCATTTGCTTCACAACATTAATCGTAATAATATCCCGACAAAACTACGGAACCTAGGCAACAAATAAAAGGTTCCGGGGATGGAAATTAGAATCACGTTCCAACGTATTTAGGATACCAGAAGTATGTAGGTAGGTACAGGGTTATAATAGATGCTTGTGATCCGAATGAATGCAAAAACGCTGTCCTTTTAGGAGTTCTTGTTGGGATGCATGTATTGAGACCAACTTGGGTCAACGTTGGATGTTTCTCCGAACCTACATCCTGCGGTACGTAGACACTCCTGCGTTCGAGTGGTTCGTATTGGTGCTTATCTTCGCGTCAAGCATTACGCTCTGCTTCGAAGACATCCATCTCGAGAAAAACAAGCCGTTGAAGAAAATACTGTACTGGACCAACTTGGGGTTCTGTATGATCTTCATCATCGAGATGTTTCTCAAGTGGATAGCGTTGGGGTTCTTCAGATACTTCACCAGTTTCTGGACGCTATTAGACTTTACTATAGTGTTTGTAAGTATCAATTCATATTTGTTTTTTTTATTAACGCTTAGACTTCTCTTTCTAACGCTTCTATTCCGCTTTCAGGTTTCAGTATTCAGTTTGTTGATAGAAGAAAACGAAAACCTAAAAGTTTTAAGATCGTTAAGAACTTTACGTGCATTGAGGCCATTGCGAGCGATATCTCGGTGGCAGGGGATGCGTATCGTAGTGAACGCTCTAATGTATGCGATACCTAGCATCTTCAACGTATTGTTAGTGTGTTTAGTATTTTGGTTAATATTTTCTATCATGGGAGTGCAGTTTTTTGGTGGAAAGTTTTATAAGTGCGTCGATGATGAAGGAGAATTACTACCATTAGAGGCAAGTCTCACTACATTTAGATACCAATATTTGAACATACTTGCGGAGTCTTTAATTGTTTTTGTTTAATTTTAGATAGTGAACGATAAATGGGAATGTTATTATAACAATTTTACTTGGATAAATTCTAAAATATCGTTCGACCATGTGGGCATAGCCTACTTGGCGTTATTTCAAGTGGCCACATTTGAGGGCTGGATGGAAGTTATGGCCGACGCTGTGGATGCACGAGGAGTAGATTTACAACCGGCGAGGGAAGCAAACATCTACGCATATATTTATTTTGTCATCTTCATCGTATGCGGTTCATTCTTCACCCTTAATCTGTTTATAGGAGTAATTATAGATAATTTTAATATGCTCAAGAAGAAGGTAAAGTGTTTGTAATTCTATTCTTATGTATTGAATAATTATTTTTCGTATGTTAACGCCACTTTTACTTTTCAGTACGAAGGCGGAGTTTTAGAAATGTTCCTTACTGAGAGTCAAAAGCATTACTATACAGCAATGAAGAAACTCGGTAGAAAAAAGCCCCAGAAAGTAATAAAAAGGCCGAGAAATCAATTCTTAGCAATGTTCTACGATCTCTCGAATTCGCGAAGATTTGAGATCGCTATTTTCGTTTTAATATTTCTGAACATGCTCACCATGGGCATCGAACATTACGATCAGCCGCATTCGGTTTTCTTTATATTAGAAGTTAGTAATGCGTTTTTCACGACGGTTTTTGGTTTAGGTATGATACTCCTTTCAATATTACCGTATTATGTAATAACAGCGCCAAATCCCTTAAAATTTTGAACTTTTTTAACTACCTAAAAGGCAATTACAGGCTTTGGCGCAGTTATGGCTAATTACTTATCTACTAAAAAACTTATAACTTATCCAAATCTTACAGAAGCGATAGTAAAAATAGTAGGTCTTCGGTATCACTACTTCACGGTGCCGTGGAACGTGTTTGACTTTCTGCTGGTGCTGGCTTCGATCCTGGGCATCTTGATGGAAGACATTATGATCGACCTGCCGATATCGCCGACCTTGCTGCGAGTCGTCCGAGTATTCCGGATAGGAAGAATTTTAAGACTGATTAAAGTGAGTGATACCTATACTTGTTTCACCGATTGATGTATATTTTATCTTGTCTCCTAGTATTAAACCTGGAAGTGTTATAATCCTGGAAGTGTTATGTGGTTTTGACATCGAATTTGACTTGATTCGGGTTAATACTTCGTTGTTTCAAGTTTTTATTAATTGCCCCGCAATGTCGGAACGACAATTTTTTCTGTTTTCGTGTTCCATGACAATAATTCTGACTTTGTAATTACTTGAAATTATTTAATGCAACTAATTTTGTACACCATAAATGTCAAAACTTGTCACCTATAAAGTAAAGATCTTGTTTTACTCATTTTGACAAAACCTTTCTCCCCAGGCCGCTAAGGGCATTAGAAAACTGTTGTTCGCGCTAGTGGTATCGCTTCCCGCGCTGTTCAACATCGGCGCATTGCTGGCTCTCATCACGTTCATCTACGCTATCATCGGCATGTCTGTCTTCGGGCACGTCAAGGAACAAGGCGCGCTCAACGACATCGTCAACTTTCAGACATTCGGGAGGAGTATGCAGTTGCTTTTTCGGTAAGTTACTTTTTTTCTGATGTAAATTGTACATCATGTCAGCCTTAGGATAAGATCTTTAATTGGTACCTACATAGGTATTGCTTCTAGACGTCCAGTAACGAACCCCAAAAACTTCGTGGTGGTTCTTTGTAGAATGTTTTCAATAATCACTTAAATCGTCAAGTCACCTGTACTTATATTTAGTATCCAGTTGTTAACAAAGCGTCATTTAGTTATGATGACACAATTAAAATCCCTTTTCTTCACTTTCCAGTTTGATGACATCCGCCGGTTGGAACGACGTGCTTGAATCTCTCATGATTCAGCCTCCCGAGTGCGAGTTAGGAGAGCATCCTGGACAGAACGGCAACTGCGGGAGCCCACTGCTGGCCATCACGTACTTCACATCGTTCATCATCATCAGCTACATGATCGTCATTAACATGTACATAGCCATCATTCTCGAGAACTTCAACCAGGCGCATCAGGAGGAAGAGATTGGCATTGTTGAAGATGATCTCGAGATGTTCTATATTCGGTGGTCGAAGTAAGTATTTTCGTTAGTTTTCGGCCAATTGAATAGCGTTTTTCTTTGAGATGGCTATGTTATCCGGATAATATTTAATCTTAGTTTACGACGTAGACATAACTTCAAAATCCTCCTTAATAAGTACCCACTGAAGATCACTGGGGATTTATCTTGACTCCACGCTTCCATCATTAAACCAGTCAGTAACCAATAGGCCACTTACAGTTATTAGAGCTATTTACAATTACGACAGCTCAGAACGGACACTTTAACATAAATGACGTCGTAAAGGGGAGCTCGTAAATCTTGCCATCCATCCCAATCCGCTTTAGCTGAACACATTAAAAGTTACTCAAACAATTATTGTTTGGCATTAACCTCATAATTTGTCGGTGTGGCTTTTAGCAATTTCTGTTTCTTGTTCGCTAATGAAACAAATTTTTATTTAGGTACAACGCACGTACACGTAATTAGTATATTGGAGTTCGGCAGTTTTATATCGCAGCTACTCAACCAATTGACGTATATCGAATTTTTAGGATTACCATACCCAGGGAGTGTTAAACCTACTGCCACCACTCAACATAGATTTTGTCTATTCGTCTGTTCCTCTGGATTAAACTGTACCTATCTTTGAATCATAAAGAACTGTTGTTGTTGTTATCCTAAGGCACCCCGCTGGTGCAGAGGGCCCCAGCAAGTCTTTTCCAAGCCCGCCGGTCCCGCGCGTTTCTACGAGCGTCTTCCCATTTAAGTTTTCCCTTCCCGAGCTCCTTGTCCACCGATCTCCTTCATGTGTGTACTGGCCGTCCGCGTCTTCGCTTACCCTCCAGCAGCACTCACAGGCGATTTCAGCGGTATTATCATCTTCCCTACGAAGAGTATGGCTAATCCACTTCCATTTTCGCTAGGCAATTTCTTGTAAAATTGGATTTTGATGGCATATAGACCACAACTCTATAATATGTATGTATTTATAAATTATATAAGTATGTATATCAGTTGTCTGGTTACCATAGCACAAGCTCTTAGCAGAGCTTAACTTGGGATCAGATGACCGTGTGTGAGTTGTCCCAGCATATTTATATTTATATATCTATACAACTCTTTATTGGAGATGGTTTTAGGCCAGAAGATACGAAAGATGGATCGAAGTAACTTATTCACGAAGACCTGTAGCTTACCTACTCGTTAAGCCTTTCGTAACTCTCCAGGTTTCACAGCCATAAAGAAGCAACGACTTTACGATGGACTCGAAAAGTGAAAGCTTAATGCGCCTGGTGAGAACATTGGATTGCCACACTGGTCTAAGTTGGGCATACGCTGCTTTGGCTTTTTTTTGCTTTTTTATATTAAGAACTACTCTTAAAATTTTCACAAAACAGATTATAAAGAGAGCAACAATTTAAAACAAGGCAAGTGCAAGTCGGACTAGCACGGTGTTTGGTCATTTCGTACAACGACAACTTTAGAGCATGACTACACGTTTCTTATATGGGGACAGTATTTCTCGCAAATAATAAATTTTTTGATGCAATAGAAATGACGATAATTTCAAGTCTACCTATAAAGATTCATAAGATACAGCCCGCTGTCAAATGGTCTGACAACGGCGGCTTAGAAGGGGCACTTTAGTGTCCTCCGGATATAGGGCCGAGGGTTACTCACGCTTGATCGATTTTCCTAAACAGCCCAACATTAGCTCTAACTTATACAATAGTATCTGCCTCAATTTTTGAAATTAATGCATATTATGTATTTCTTATTTTCAGATACGACCCCCACGCAACCCAGTTCATAAGTTTCGCTCAACTATCAGACTTCATAGCTTCGTTAGACCCTCCGCTAGGCATTTCAAAACCAAACACAGTGGCTTTAGTCAGTTTTAATCTGCCAATCGCGAAAGGCAACAAGATCCATTGTTTAGATATACTCCATGCACTGGTCAAGCATGTGCTGGGGCATGTTGAAGAGACGGACACGTTCCGACAGCTTCAAGAGCAGATGGATATCAAGTTTAAGAAGCAGTTCCCCACCAGGAAGGAGCTGGAGATCGTTTCCTCGACTAGAATTTGGAAGAGAGAGGATAAGGCAGCCCGCACGGTGCAGCGGGCGTGGAGAGATTATGTTAAGTAAGTATTGAGTCATCATCTCGCCTTATATATATATTTTAGAAACGTCCAGTCTAAACTGATAATGCAGGATTCCAGTGTTTTATGTGGAGAGACTGCTTACCAGACCCGATCACTAGGTAACACAATACTTCTTGGTTATACAGGCTGTCAACTTTCTAGCTCTAGACTTCCGAAACGACCGTTAAAGATGATGGAATTTCGACACACTAAATTATATCTGAAGTAAATATTTATAAAGCAAATTTTCAACTCTCAACATAACAATTTTAGACGGAAAAACCGCAGTCCTTCTCAAGAAGAAGAAAGCACGAAGTGGTCCCCCGGCGGTGGCTGGGGAGGTCGCCTGAGCGCTCTGTTGCACGTGCGGCGCGGCTCGCACGCGTCCAGCCGCAAGTCATCGCGTGCATCCGACGCATCCGACATCAGCGAACTCGGCGGGGCCTGGCTCAACCTGCCCCTGCTACTGCTGCCAGGGGCCGCGCCCGGAGACCAGGTCGGTACCACCCCCAAGCTCCCTCAGTATATCCCGATTACAATACTGCCTGAGTACTTGGTATTAAGTTGACTTTGTTTTATCTCTTTAGATGCCTACCTAACAAAAGCTAGTAAGTAAGTAAAGCTTAATTTCTTTAATTAAATCAAAAAAATCAGAAGAATATCTCTTTTTCCACCTCTTTCTTTATAGTGCTTCAGGTAAACTTCTATCCGGTAATAACTGGTAATTTTCACGATGTTGCCAATTTGGGTCCGGCTCGTATGTTGTTTTTAAAGCTATTAACATTTTGCGTGGAACAGCCGAGTGGTTCCGAGTCGGCTCCGCCCCGAAGGCGCTCGGCCTACGGGCTGCCGATCTTCCTGCGGCATCAAGACGCCATGGATGAGGAAACCGGCCCGAAACGAGCAGGTTCATATGTAATGTTTTGCTTTCCGTGTCTCTTCCTCAGTAGGTATAGAGATAGATGCATTTTGATTACCGTCTCGACTGGGAAACGCATTGCGTTGTCCACATTATGTATGATTTTTTTATTAAACCACTAAAATGATAAATGGTATTGGTAATAATTAAACTTTATTCACAAGAAAAACAAATGAATATAATATATAAGTTAGGCCTTCTAAAAAGATAGTTTTAATACCTTAGCAAAGGCTACGGTAATGCAATTCGTTTCCTAATTAACTACGATGCTCAGCCAAGACATGACTAGCACTGAGTGGTTAGTCAATCTTCTTTTAATTTCATCCCCTTAGTAAATGGACTCGGAAAGTAATTTTAAAAACAATAGAATTTATGTTAATGTTTGCTTTCATTTTATTGTATTGTGGCTGTCTCTTTAGAAGTACTCTTATCATTTATTTAATTATTTTTATAAATTATGCATCAATTAGATTTACCTTTTTCCTAAAACAAATAAATAAGGGTAGACAGAACCAACCACTCGGTTCTAAACTTCTTAGGTTGGTACCCACCTAAATTCAATTCGTTCAAAATTTAAAGCATTGATCGGCAATTTTAATTCAATTCTATTTTAGTCAGTTTCAAATGAGTTTATATTTCACTTGTACTAATTCTCAGTTTTTAGATGGCGTGTCTAACAAGCATACCTAAGAACAGTCTGATTCAAAGCATCCAGGATATTAAGAGCTTATGCATGATTTAGTAGTAGTACCCCATAGACTCTCGCTTCTGTAGCTATATCTATGTCAAGTGTATGTCAGCATGAACAATGTAGTATGTAAGACTGAGTAGTTTGGTCCCCTCTACAATATTTCCTTCACTTTTAACGCTTCTCAGGAATTCGTAAGTACAGTTCTACATTTTATTAATCCAAATACTCAATCTTCTCGACAACTTCTATGTGAGAATAGTATTGACACTAGGTTCGCACAGATTGACACAATAGACAACACGAAATTGACACTAGATGGAATAGCTGCTATCTTCACTCAGATCTTCTATTTGTGGACAAACTTCTTCGCATACTTCTGCCTGATGAGGCTAATGTCGGTCGGCCTACCCACAATAGATTTTCTAGATGACTGTGCAAATTGAAACGCCTTCAATATCAATGTAATGATACATTCTAACAATTATCTAACGAGACTGAGCGTTTCTTCGAGAACTGCAGGATTTACCACCGCAACTGATGCACTTCAATGATAACACTTAAATCAACCGGTAGGAACCCTGTGGTGAAAGAGAGATATGTCATGGTATTGTGTGACGTGCCACAGGTTCCCTTCGGCTGAGCTCGCGGCGCAGCTCCATGCGGCGCGTGACGCCGCCGGCGCGCGCGCGCACGCCGTCGCCGCACGCCAACAGCGAGGTCAGCATCCTGGTGACGGAGGCGTCGCCCGACGCCGCGCCCGCGCCGCCGCCCGCGCCCTCGGCGCCGCCGCCGCCGCCGCCCACGCTGGTGCGGGTGCTGGTGCACCGCGAGTCCGACGAGCGCCCCAGCTGATCTCCGACTCCCGAGCTCGCGGCCCGAGCTCCGCCCCCGGACGTTCCCAGACCGAACGATCCCCACTGACTCTCCAACCGGCAGTGTTCCGGCGAATAATTGTGATTTTTAAATTTAACTAGCCCCGTTCGCGGTTGTCATTATGGTGGATACGTTGAGATAGATGACCCCGTTTCTCTCCGTCTACCAGTAAGCGTTAGAACACGAGAGATTTAATTTTGTTATTTACTGGTAAGAATTGAAATGCGCCCATTTATCTCAACACTTAATAATAATAGATAGTTAAATACAGTAATAACCGGAAACTTCCAAAGTCGTTACAATAACGTTTTCATTAGTATCTCGTCGAATTCAATAAGCTTTACGATACAGAACTGCGCTGAAACGCGCCACGCAAGTTGCATTACACGCTGTTAGGTAACATTCGTTTGTAGACGCTTCGATAGATTAATGCTGAATCCGGTTTTTTGGATCGTAGAAAACTAGGATATCGGTACTGAAAGATACGTGATTACGGTGTAAAAGAGGAGTAACTGATATAAATTACCACCCAACATGTGCCTAGTTTTAATGGCAGAATTTATGCATAACGCAAAAATGTATGCCCCTAAAACAAAATTTATAAACAATTAAAAAAAAATATAACTAGTAGTAGGTTCTTATCAATAGAAATTTTCACTTATTTTAGCAAAACTGAATAAGTAGACGGCTCTCCTATCCCTCTTCTACGGTTCAAAATTCGGTAAGATAGCAATTTTTTTATGAAATGTAATAATTATTTAAGTAGATACGCGAGACCAGTGTCAAGTTGGGTGTAAATCAAGTTGTTGTTGTAAATAGTAATGTATATGAGAATGACTGATGTCACCATGTCGATAGAATTAAAATGGAAATCATGAATGCAAGGTGCACTCCAGATAAGCATAAGCATATCTTCTTAATGTTTATATTGGCTCATAGTAGGGTATTACACTCTTTTTTTTAAAGTTGTTCAAATAACTCCTACAGTACTAAGAAACCACTAAAAAAAATCCTAAATTTTTATTTAAACGCTAAGTACCCTAAAAACGCTTTTAAAAATTGTATTTTCAAGTTTCGCGCGGAAATTTCCAAAAACGGAAAACGCCGTGGGCGTGGTTTTGCTTTGGCGATATGACGTCCTCACGTCGTGTAAAGAAACAAATGCGCTGTGATATTTTACATCATTATTATTGTTTTTATCTAAAAAATTAGTTACTGTTCGACTTACCGTTGGTGTGCGTTCCGGAATGCAAGAACACAAGTGTAAAACATCGGAATAATTGTGAATTCTAGTGTTAACTGATTCAAATTTAAGAAAAACTTAGTTAAAAGTTGTGGGAAGAGTATTCCAACTATTACACCATAAAAACCCGTTTGTACTTTAGTAAATATCACTTTGATGTAAGTACCTATGTGCTTTAGCCATCTAAAATATCTTTCACAATAACTTCCATGAAAACGTATATTTTTATAATAAAGATCGTATTAGGAGGTTATAAATAAAACAAATAGTGACGTCTAGTTGACACTGTTGACAGTCGACAGCTGTCACTGTCTGTGGTCTGTATTTCGGTGTGTTCAAGAACAGATAAAAAAAACTGAAAACTTTGAATTGAATTTAAAAAAATATTTTCTAGTTTTATGAACTAAAACTAACACTGTTCGGCTGCTTTTTGCATAAGCTATCTCAATAATATATTTTTAGATTATTTCTCTTATACAGTGTAATACCCTATTATCGTAGCAGGGTTTAAATAAACTTATTAAACAGCAACGGGCCTAAAACATTACCCTGAGGAACACCGACGTGATCATAGTTGCAGATAGGATTGCATTACTTGCAGTAAGTCATATTTTCGTACAATGTGTTAAATTATTTATATTATTTATTTTTGATAACTTTACCACTAATACAATACAAAGCAAGTTTACTTATAATAATGTAATCGACGGTGTCGAAAGCTTCACTCATCATGTGTTAGAGTTTTGGTCAATAACGTTTTTCAGTTTCTAATAAAAATACTGGGGTTAAATAAATTGAAAGGAAATTGCTTATGCTTGTTTGGTTTGCAGCTATTATAGTCGATCGTTATCGATTTTTGATTGAGCAAGTTCAGACATACGTTTCCAGATTTAATGCCATAATTATTGTTGATCATTATTAGAATTAAGTATTTGCAATATATTGGTTCTATAGGCATTACAATGGAGGGCATATTGTTATGTAATAATTAATTTTAAGTATGTTGCCATATTATTTAAGGAAAAGCGTGTTTGATATATTTAAAATGTAATTAAACCTCTATATCCTCATTTTTATTAAATCAATTGGTAGGTATTTAGTAATCAATATCCGGGCAGGCAGTATAAATACTCAGGTTGTGTAAAAGGCTTAGCAAAGTGAAAAGACTTTAAGTAAACAATAACCATCACCTGACTTAACTTTTAAATAGTATTTTAATGTAGTATACAGGGTGGATATTTCCAATTAGGTATGTGCGCTCTTTACGAATTTGATTGTAAACTTACACCACCACATAAAAAGTTATTAAAAGAATACCAAAATTACGTGCACCATGAAATCTTTAAGATGCCTCAAAGATTTCAATCGTGAGATGTCCTCTGCAATACGAAATCCTACATTAACCGCTAAATAAAATGACCTGATATTTGATTCGATTTTCTCTTTTCACGTCAAATTTGAGTACATGCAGCGAGGATACCTTACGGTTTAAATCTTTGACATGAACAGCATTATAGATTCCACCCGTTGGCCTTTAAAATAGATACACCCTGCATAATATTCCGAACTTCTACAATAGGTAGATTTGGAAAGTTTGTCTGTCATTTAGTAGGATCAGAAATGGTTTCACTTCAAGAATTTAAATCATCAGTTAACTAGAAGTAGATACATACAGACGCCAGCTCGCCAGCACATCAAACTACTACAATCTCACAAATGTCTTTAATAGATTTTCAACTTTAAGACTAATACATTAGGTTCAAGGTTGATAAGGAACTTCTCGTGTAACTTGACATGCTGGCATCTAAACTCATTTTTTTTCTAATTATGTACTCAAGTAGTCTTTTTTAAGGACAAAAATATTGTTTTATTTTAAACTACATACTAGTCAGTATAATCTCGATAGAGCTTTAATCTTTTGGCATGATAGGTAGGTAGGTATCTACTAGAGGAGGCAGTGGGACGAATTTATATGGTCTGTTAAAACTCAAAATAATAAAGGAGAATAGAGAGCCTCGTCCAAGTGTTGTAACATGGTCAAGTGCCATTGCACTAGGTTGTGAAAACAAAACATCTACATGGGACGAAATATTGGACAACTCACATTTTTCCCTGACCTTCCAACTACTGGTGCCGTGAAACAAAATAAACCTATAATTATGAACTTTAAAAATGTGGGTCAAGATATGTTGTTGTCTTGAGTGTTGTTGTTGCAAAAATAACACTTAGGACAAGCTAAAACAAACTTGCTCATTCTCCTTTATTCTACAAGTTTGAATTAAAACTACATAAGACCCCTTCAACTACAGAAATGGAAAATTATTGCATTTCATGAGCGTACGTCAGTCATTATAATTTGAACCTTATGCCCAAGTACATTAAAGTCACAACATGATAACCGCTCGTGATTGACAACGACTTTAGGATTTTAATTAAGAAACAAAAATTGAAAGTACAGTTTGCACAAAGATCAGAATGGTGGATTTACTGCAGCACAAATACCTTCATAGATAGACCTTTCCGACGAAAACTTGGATAAACTCACAGATAAAATAGATCATGCGTTTTGACAGAAAAAGCATATTACAAGCAAAGCTGAGTGAAATGAGCCATTTAAATAACTCCAGTCTGTGAAACACTATAAATATGAAAAATACTGGTATCAATAATGACTGCAGTAGACAAGTACTTACATACCTACCAATCCCATACGTATACCTACACAGTGTTTACATTTAGTAACAAGAGATTCCTTTCTCGCACAAAACTGCAAGCTAAGGCATACATGTACAAAATGGGCAAATATTCGCACAAAACTCAATAGATAGATATCGAAATAAATATGCAGATAGTATTGAGTTACATATTAGATTATGCATTGCTATCGTAAAATACTTTCACGAAAATTATGATTTTACTTATTTTTTTCAATCTCTTGCGTACCAATTACTTCAATATTTTTTTATCGTTATATTTAAGCAGAAATGTATAATTTGTTAATATTTAGCCCGTCCACAAGTTCCTTTTGTTGATTGTTCAATAGTTGTAACATTAGCTGCTAATAAAATTAAGAGTTGCTAACATAGGTGCACCAAGTGCTTTCATATTATATTTTAGCTGCATTTATGTACAATCGGCCCGAAAAGTGATCAACTTTTATTTGTTGGCGATCGGTTAACGCCATAAATCACTTTTGGACCCGATATTACACGTATGACGAGAATTTACTTAGGAAGATTAAAGCATTATAAAAGTTGGTGCGACGGTTTTAAATAGTTCATAATAACTATAGAATTAGCTTTTTTTCTAAAAGAAAAGTTTAAAAAGAAAATTTTAAAATTTCTCTAGGAGTATACTTGAGCAGATGCATTTAAAAACCCCAAATATTTTCCAATTTAGCAAGGACCAAAACTTTATTTCGTTTAAATAATAAAAAATATCTCAATTTACTAATTAAATTCTTGACCAACTTTTGAATTCATTTTTACTTAGAAATTTTCGAGGCCTGTATCAGATTATGCTAGAATTTTAGACTCTGACACCTTGTAACATACTAGTATTTGTACCACCTCGCTTTATAACAAGTTTTACACATTTTGCTTTGACCCTTCGATATCTCAGCAACCACACTCACTATTAAAATATTTTGAATTCTAAAAGAAGGAAGCATGATAAAATTGTTCTAATAGAATAGATATTTCTCGATATTGTTCATTACTATGTACATAATGAAAGAAGACGCAATAATTTTTCATAATTTTATCTATAGTTATAATCTTGATGAGGTTGTTAGTTTAAATATAATTTATAATATGTACGATGTACATGTAAAACTATTGTAGTTAGAGAAATTGCAATGTTTAAAGCATGTGTTGGGCATGGTTCGATTTGTGTAACATATGTTTAAATTGTATGATATGTAAATAAAAACTTTAAATGAGACCTGCGAAATATGATTTTCTTCCGAGGTACAAAATATAAATTAACCATGTTGAAAACTATGATTAAATGAAAATATAGAAAATGTTGCATTTTTATTACCTAGACCGATGTGGTTTATGACACAACAGTGTTGAGTGAGCTAGGGACACCAGAGACTGAGTGTAAGTTATTGGATAACATTATCCCAGTTCCCTCAAGAAAAACGATTCTTACGAAAAGAAAAGACATTTTCAATAAAAGGTATCCTTTTTGTCATTTTTTATATATGAAAGAGAAACACGACGATAACATTGCCGTAATCGTGACACCAGATTTTCGAACTAATGATATTGCTCCAAATTGCGATATTATTTGGGCCATTACATTCAAAAGTTTCACTTTGATGGCGAGGTCGTAATTAACACCACGTATTTCTCACCCATGGTTATGGAATTAAAATTCCGAAAGCTAAAGAAAACAATGTCGCACCCCACCCTTTAAATTAAAAATATAATAAAATTGAGTAATTATTAATTTATTGCCTTTGACTAATGTACTTTATCTTTGTAAAATGTACTTTCTAAGTTTAACTTAGACATCTGCATATTAGGGAAATCTGACCTATTAATAAAACCCGCCCTTACGCCCGGAGCAAATGTGATGCATGATGATCAATGCTCGCGACTTCTTTGTTTGTATGGGAAGAAGCAGCTTTGCCCTGCAGTAATACAATAATACGCTATTTTAATTCCGACTATCATAATAATATGAAATAAGTATTTTTAAAATAAATGAAGAGTTTATAGATAACTTCAACAATTTATTTTGTTTTAGTAACTATAATTTATACAGTTCCTGAACTAAAATGAATTGCTTCAAAGATCATTATAACGACATTATTTATTAAATAAACTTTACTAAAAACAGAATTATCGAATTGTACTAACATTGTTACTTCGTAGACACCCTCGTGCGACGGTTCCATGAGAAATTAAGTCCATAGTTTTTGGGCCTAATAGGTTTTTCAGTTTTGGGTACATCTAGGAACCAGGCCCATCCATTCTTCTCGCAGTGGTCAATAGCCTCTTGTGGCGATGCGAAGGAGACTTTCATGTTAGATAGAGGGTCTCCGGTGGAAGTCCAGCCCATCAAGGGATTCTCCCAGCGTTGACGGTTGTCAAACTCCATCTCCCAGTGATGGATGTTGTTGGTGCCACTCTGCATGGCATTTTTAGCGGGTTGGTAGATGCGCACACGGCGATTTACAACATGTTCTTCTGGAACACCAGTCACTGGCGCCAGGTCAACCTAGAAATTAAAAGGTATTTTCTTGTTACAAAAACATAACAAAATATTCAACATTTCTAAGCCCAAATATAAAGGTAGTATTTGAGTTTGTAATGTTCATTATTTTCTATGGTCCTAAAGAGTTGTAAAAATAATTAATTTCATTGTGTAGGCATTGAACAGAATTGGGCAAGTACCAAAAGAAGAGAGTTGTTAACAAAAAAAAAAAGTTCCCAATCAACAAGTATCTAGTACAAGTGTGATGAAAATAAAACTCAGAATCAGAATATTACTTTCAAAGGATGATGGCAAACTAATAAGGATCCCATAAAATTACAAACCTTATATCATCCAACAGACATGGGTATTATTATTTCCGTTATGGGCTACCACATTTCTGAAAAATCTATTATCAAATTTAATTTTTCTAACAAAAATCTGTAACATAAAATCTTTTCCCTTGGTATGCAAAGAGGAAGGATAAGATACATATAGCTAACTACAATTATTATGAGTATCAATGCAGAGGGTTGGAAGTGGAGAGGAAGACCGAAGAAAAGATAGATGGATTGTGTGAAGAATGACATTTGGTGAAAGAAGTAAGTTAAGCATGAAGGGAGAATAATCAAGTTGCGCCAATCCCAAGTAAAATGAGATAGGTGCAGGAAGAAGAAAAAACTAAGTTTTTTTTTGTTTGACCACAGTGAAAAGTAATAACTTACAATAAATAAAATCCTTGTGTGGACGGTTGTTACTCTTTAATGAAAATACTACTGAATGATTTTGATGAAAAAAATATTATTCCTGTGCTGGAATCAACCAATATTACAATTTTATATTTTACCCTGTAGCCAGAAAACCACCAATAATGTATTAACTCACATCCAATGTTGGAGACACTATACAGAGCCCATTGTCCTTTCTATGTACAGTATAGTCTTCTTGCATAGAGAAGAACTACTCGATAATACTATTTAGAATGAATTAGATACGAATCTTACCTTAACTGGCACGGTTATGGTAGACTCCGAAATTGATAGCTGTTTTTGCTCACTTGGCGATGCTGTAGCAAGTTCAGGGTCAATCATAGGCGCTTCCTTGCGTTTTAGTGGATCATCATAAAGGCGCGATGATGTTGAGAACGCAGGCAAGGATCTAAAAACAATAATTTACTGTCATTGGATTGGCATGGATCTAATGTTTAAATCGTGAAGTTCTAAAGGAATGTAAACTATGAAGGACTGGCCCGATAATTTCCTTACCTAGATAGTTGAGCCCTAGACAAACTCGCCGTACGGCTAATTACTCGAAACATGTTATTATTTTACGTAACAATCACTGATGAAAATTAGAATTACGTTCTGAATCCTGGGTTTTCTGACTGACTGACAGTGGGCAGTGGCAATTGGCAATAGCAAGTGACATTGACGTCTCACGTCTGTGTGACAGATCACATCTGGGGTGCGTTCCAAAACGTGCGAATAATTCACTCGAAAATTAAAAAGAGATAGAAACAACGAAAGAAAGAGAACGGCTATACTGTTTTTGAACGCTACAGAGCGATTTACTGTTTTGGAACGGGTTAGGGTCATGATGGTTAGGATCGTATGATGACACTGTCAACATAACCTTTTATCTCTATTGCAAAGAAGGAAAATTGTGTTTTTAAGCATATTTTGCAAATAAATAAGTACTACCTGTTTGTGTTTAAGTAATTCAATTAATAAAATTTTTAATTGAAATTCTTTCAATTACAATAGGTATGAATCTATGATTTGCTCCACAAATTTCTGAACATTGACCATAAAAAATTCCTGGTCGATTAATAAAAAAATTGGTTTGATTTACATCCCCTTCTAACCTAACCTGTCCGAGTCGGGGTGCCCTAAAGTCCCAATTGCATCCAATTTCTCTTGATATAAACAACCGTTACACACCCGATGTCGATGGCAAATTATGTTATGGCATATCATAATTATGGCATCTGATAATTAGGACATGTGATAAATTGATAATTAGGGCTTACAATGATTATGGCAAATGATGTTATGGCAAGTGACTTTATGGGAAACAATGATTCTGGCACGTGACTAATATGGCAAATGAGAGTAGGGCAAATGAGTATTATGTCGTATGATATTATGGCTGTTGACTATTATGGCAAATGATATTAGGGCAAATAAAATTCGGGTAAACGGCGGTATACCTAGTAAATCCATTCTTCAACATCAAACTTCAGCATTGGCGCATACGCATAAACCTATGATTTTGACATATGTCAGGTAATTTTTAACGACGCTCAGCCTAGGGTGAGAAATCGCACTTGTCAGTGCGAAAATTACTCTACCGAAAGCGTTCCAAAATACTGCTCGGGTAGCTGTCGAGTAATAGGGTATTACACTCTTTTTTTTTAAGTATTTCAAATAACTCCTACAGTACTAAGAAACCACTAAAAAAAATCCTTAATTTTTATTTAAGCGCTAAGTACCCTAAAAACGCTTTTAAAAATTGTATTTTCAAATTTCGCGCGGAAATTTCCAAAAACGGAAAACGCCGTGGGCGTGGTTTTGCTTTGGCGATATGACGTCCTTACGTCATGTAAATAAACAAACGCGCTGTGACACTTTACATAATTTTTATTGTTTTTATCTAAAAAATTAGTTTCTGTTCGACTTACCGTTGGTGTGCGTTTCGGAATGCAAGAACACAAGTGTGAAAACATCGGAATAATTGTGAATTCTAGTGTTAACTGATTAAATTTAAGAAAAACTTAGTTAAAAGTTGTGGGAAGAGTATTCCAACTATTACACCATAAAAACCCGTTTGTACCGTTTGTACTGTTGTTGTAAATATCACTTTGATGTAAGTACACATGTGCATTAGCCATCTAAAATATCTTTCACAATAACTTCCATGAAAAAGTATATTTTTATAATAAAGATCGTATTAGGAGGTTATAAATAAAACAAATAGTGACGTCTAGTTGACACTGTTGACAGTCGACAGCTGTCACTGTCTGTGGTCTGTATTTCGGTGTGTTCAAGAACAGGTAAAAAAAACTGAAAACTTTGAATTGAATTTAAAAAAATATTTTCTAGTTTTATGAACTAAAACTAACACTGTTCGGCTGCTTTTTGCTTAAGCTACCTCAATAATATATTTTTATATTTTTTCTCTTATACAGTGTAATACCCTATTGTTCGGTTACCCTCGGTTTCACTCGGCTCATTTCGGAACGCTCTAGAGTAACTTTCGCACTACTCCGTGTAATTCTTACCCTTTTAGGAACGCACCCCTGGTATTGACATGTTGTACCTAGCTAAAACGTTTTATCTAGAAAATTATAACATTTATATAGGGCGCATTTATAATTGCTATAATACTGCTCCACCCTATAATATATCGTAATCTTTCGCATTGCCAAGAATATTTGCATCGGGGTGCAACAAATAAATCTATTTTTCATCGGTTGCACGACAAGCTTGCATGCTGCTTGCATAAACATAACGCTTCTCCTATTCTCCTTGTCAAATGTCAACTTTTTATGGTTGTCATTTCTGTCATTTTGTTTGTCTGAATGTCTGATTTTGTGAAGTTGTCAATAGGATAGGAATAATAGGATTTGCGAATCTCGCAAAAATCTGAGTTAGATCTTGGCAAACACCTCTTTTAATTTATCTGCACATTTTTTTATAGAATATAATAATCATATGCATTTATAACTCTTTAATGCGTATGTGTTTAAGTGGTTTATATTTAATTTTAACGTGAAAAATGGTGTGCAATATATCTTTCGCGTTCGATAGATTACAAACAGCTGTTTTCATGTAAAGGTAAGTTATTTTCAAGAATATGAAGACGATTCTGCATGACCTGCTTTAATCTAGTCTTCTTAAGTTGTTCGTTTATTTTTGTGACATTATCATTTCGAAGTGTTACTAAACTAGGCATCGAATAACCGGTGTCACCTATCATTCGACCTTGGAAGACGCAGTTGATTGGAAAACGTTTTCTATGATAAAATAATAAAACATATTAGTTTGCTACCTGACTTGAGTCAGAAACCCTGTTTACCTGTTTGCCCATGTCTATCAAACTTTATGTAATTTCATATCATTGTAAATTGTTATGAAATAGATATGTAACAATGATAACAATTCTGATATAATATGTAAAAATGTTTTTAAATTATTATTACTGGTAGATATATCACAATTACTGTTATTACTTTTCATATACCTACTTACCTATATTTTATAGCTGTATTATTGGTCCAAAATGTATTTTTTTAGTAAAAGAGTTAATACTGTTTCATCAAGTGAAGTACTGCAAACATATAAAACAGCTAATTATACAAACCATCAGCAACAACTATAAGATATACAAAGTACTGGTTTTTGATAACAGTACATTAGTAACTTGTGGCAAAATGTAACAATGTAACACATTCAACAATAAACTATGTTGTACTTATGTGAATAAATATATCTTCAGTTACACCATATTAAAGCTGTTTATAAACTGCTGCTATTGATTTAATTGGTAGAATACCATAATTAATCCTTTCAACACATGTTATTTGAGTCTTAACACAATAGAAAGACAATAGCAGCCCGACAGACGGCTGTCGGTTGGTCGTTGAAAGAATGACGAAACAATTAAAATATTATTAAATAATTAAACATTGTGTCTTGAGTAAATCTATTTCACCTGTTCACACTTATAGCAGTGTTGTAAAAGAAACACCATTATTTTATTTATTTATTTAATTCAGGCATCAAGGCCCATATAAGCATATACAATACCATCTCATTATAGTCATTCCTATTTGTTACAGATTGCTACAACTCCAATTATGTGCTGTTAAAGAGAGGAACCGTAGCTCCTCCGGGAGCTACCCCTGAGCTGTGCTCGACATTGTACCTGTTTATTGCTTATTGACATCATTTGGGAGTTTCATTTACATATCTACTTACATTATTTACAAGAGAGAATCTACAGTCTTTATTGAATAGAAATAATAGTATTGTTTGTGGTGCCTGTATCGGACGAATAAAATGAGTAAGCACAAAGTGGAGGTGGATTGCACCTCACGGTGTAGGTCTCGGATTCACGGACAGGCTCTGACAAGTGCCATTACGAAGAGATCAATCAGTGATGAAGTGCTGGCCAGCTTCATTAAGGGGACTTGTGCTAACTTTGTGAAGGCTTTTGATTTTGAGGTAAGTTCTATGTATTTGAAATATTATTGTGCAGATTTAACACCAATGATTGCATAATTTTTGCATTAATTTGGTGGGCCTGTTGATCTAGGGGTTATAGTGACCCTGACTGCTAAAAGGGAGGTCGTGAGTTCGATTCCCACCCAGGACAAACTTTGTGTGATGAGTATGATTGTCTGTACTGCGTCTGGGTGTAATTTATCTATAATATGTATTTTTTTATATCCAAAAGTAAAACAAAAAAGTGGTAATATAATTGGCAATGTTTGTTTATAATTGGCTTTATATGGCTATACAGAGGACTAGAGTTAAACCACAGACACAAACACACTCATTACCAATATAAATCTGTATATGCTTGTAAAGTATTTCCACTATAAATTCTCATTTTCTGATTAGTTTTACAACTTTTTGTAGTAATATACATATACTACTAGCACAACATAGTGGACCTCATAAAATGTCTTAATAACATTTCATTTCACTAATTGACTGACTGATTGTTGATATATCAACACACAGCCCAAACCTGGTCCTAGAGACTTTGAGGGTATGTTCTTTATGAAGAGTAGTAGGAAACCACTACAAAATATTTTTGAAAATTCGACTTTTAAACTTCCATCCATTATTTTATCCCAATAATGGGTGGAAGTTCGACATACACGCGGGCGAAGATGCGGTCCTATTGTAACACCGCTTATCCCCCAGGGTCGCACAGCCCTGCATACCGCAGCATCACGCGGCCGCATCGCGTTAATGGACTGGCTTATTCGCCACTCCCCGATAGCCTTCATCAACGCACGTGACCGCGAGTCGGGGTACACCCCACTGCATCGGAGCGTGTTCTACGGACAGATACATGCAGCTGTTGCGCTCATGAAGATAGGTAAGATAATATCAGTACCTTATCATAGCACGCGACCGCGAGTCGGGGTACACCCCATTGCACCGAAGCGTGTTCTACGGCCAAATACATGCAGCTGTTGCGCTCATGAAGATAGGTAAGATAATACCTGTACGTTATCAATGCACGCGACCGCGAGTCGGGGTACGCCCCACTGCACCGGAGCGTGTTCTACGGACAGATGCATTGGATTCTAAAGGATGGCAAAAAAAAAAGTTTTATTGAAAGGTGTGAATTGAGCTGTTTGAGATGTGAGCTAATTCCATTCAGTTACTTTCCAGTTAGTCCATGTTCTATCCAGTTTTATAATAATATTAAAAGTCGGAAGGGTTGAAGTTGTTAGGCCTAAAAAGCTTATATCGGAATAATCATTAAGTTGCGATAGAATACGATACGATGGAAAGCGATTCAAAAGAGGATGGATAGATAGATCCAGGGTTGTTAGACTGTTGCAGCCGATCCGTTGCCCCTTGGTCAATGATCCTAAACGGACCGTCTAGAATTAACCCATCTTTTTTTAAAGTGGCCACAAACCAATTTGACTGCCCACTTGGTTTTCTCAAATAAGAATCAACGTTTTTTAGATAACGATGCTGATGCGTTCGGAGTCCCTTTCTGAATCAAATATACACGTACAAATATAATCTATCATCATTCCAGGAGTAAACACCGACATAGTAGACAAGGACGACTACAGAGCACTAGAGCACGCGATGCTCGACCGCCAGTACATGTACAAGCACGAAGGCACTCAACCAAGCGAGGTGTACGTGTGGGGCAGTAATACCAACTACACGCTCGGCACTGGCACGCAGCAGCAGAGGAACTCGCCCGAGCTACTCACCTGCTTCAACAGGGCTAATACTTGTGTTAAACAGGTAGGTCATAAAATACGGTATATTTGGAAAATAAAATATTTATTTAAAGTGTACAAAAATAAGGACATTAATAGGAAAAGCGACTAATATTACACCAAATGTTAATGTTACTGGGTGCTATTTGCAGTCCTCAAATTCGCAGGTGGTCATAGGGCCGGACTCCATCAAAACGGAGAGTAGAATAAACGCCTTAAATATCTGTTAATCTGTCTCAATAATCGACATACCCTCTGGTTAGCTTTATCGCCATACAGTACAAACCCATAGATTATTTATGCGTCATCCCATCACATCTCCGAGTCCGAGCCTATAAAATTGCTGCCAAACTAAAGAGTTTTACATCGACCTTCTTTTGATAAACAAACTTCTTTCCCTTTATTTTATAAAATGCTGCTCTGCTAGAAACTTGACTGTGACATAGACTAATGTCAAATTATATAAAATCATTCAAATGTCACTTTTGGAATACATTACAGTTAATTTTTAATTAAAATAGCATCCTCTAGTTAAATCAACAATTATGCATACAACAGGTTTGCCACGAACTTGCCTGGGGTTCACAAATTTATTTTTCTTTGTGGTCGGTATGATCGCGTTTGTGATTTGTTTTTGGTGTGCTGTGAGTACAGATTTCTTCCGTGATGTGAACTATACTATCACGAAGAGCTCGCTAGTCGATGTTATCGCTAACTTCGTTAACATGAAGCTGTGGGTGACTCCTCTCACAACTATATTCATACCAATAGCCGGGCTGGCCATGTTAACCTCATGTTGCGGAGTACTCGGCGCTGGTTGCAGGTTAAAATGCGCGATTAAAGCATACTTATTCCTTGCCAGTGTACTCTCTATCACAGCATTCTGGCTGTTCTTCATAACAGGAGTCTATAATATCTACACGAAAAATGAAAGCACAAAGAGATCCATGCAGGCGTCGATACGAACAAATTACGGGAAAGATAATGATTTCATCACGTATATATGGGACTACATAATGGTGACACACGAGTGCTGTGGAGCTGATAGCTATAGAGATTTTTCTAAAAGTCAGTGGCAGATTTCGAACCCTACAAAAGTGTATCCTATCCAGTGTTGCAAGCTTGCTAATGTTAGTAGCCTCGTGCCGGTGTCAGGCGAGTGCTCCAAGAGTCTAGACCCCGACATACAGTCCAACAAAGAGGTCGGATGCTTCAACGCGCTACGAACAGCAATCATCATGAATAAAGGAAAAATAATATTCTTTGTGGTGTTAATAGGCTGCCTTTATGCGATTTTAACATTATTTGCGTCGTGTGTGTTACGAGGAGAGCCTTTATTGGGGTCGATGGCGGGGCGTTTTACGGAACTTATGCCTTCAAAAGCGAGGAATGATGGGGATCAAATTGAAACGGTGTCGATTCCTTTGAATAATATGGTTCCTTCGAATAGAATGGTTGTAGAGGAGCAGCCTAAGAAAGTAGTGAAGGTTGTGTCGGCGGTGAATCCGTTTCAGTCGTATCAGATTACTCCAAGCGCATACAGTCGGCCCGAGGATTACCGCTCTGAAATATACCGGACACACAGCCTGAGACAATAGTTTTTAACAATAAAGATGTTCTATTGATCTTTGTGTTTAATTTCCTAGGTTTGGGTTTTGATACAGTAATATTCATTAGTATATTTGTGTGACCACGTCAGTAGACATCGTTCATACTACTACTCAATCATATACAGACTGTGAATCAACATAATAGATAATCGTCATCATATTGCACATAATGTTAATAACTAGACAAGCACAACAAAATGCACTTGACACCATTTTGGTCTACTACCAATACACAAAGATATAGGCACGCGAATTACATGAAGTGACTGAACATAGACCCTTATAGTAGCTCTAAAAACTTGACTATAAAGTAGTTCCAACTGTAGACACAAAATACATCGAACCTGGTGGTTCTCACTCATTTCTTACTCACTGCTTCGTGATCGTAAGTCCCTAGAAGATCCTAAAATAGATATGTCAACAAAAAAGCAAGACAAGTATGCATCCAAGTAAAACATACAAAACGTGCCATACAAATACAGACAATATTTAAATTAAAACGATAATAGATTGATCATATTCGTACAAAACGCTCTATCACTCTTTTCCCTATAGTAATATGAACACTACGCACCACCCCGCTCCACTCGCCCTAGCCCAGCGTCACTTATTCAGTATTTTGTTGTTAGCTATGTATAAATATAAATATCTTGGGACAACTCACACACGACCATCTGATCCCAACTAAGCAGAGCTTGTAGTATGGTAACCAGACAACTGATAAACATAGTTAAATAATTTATAAACACTTACATATTATACAAGGTGTATCTCTAGTCCTGCTGCCTGCACAACCCGCTAGGAGATTATTCTACCCATGAAAACGAACAACTTTTATTATGGAACCAACTCTGAAGTCGGAGGGCACTGGTGTTTGTTTGCATGGGTAGAATCATCTCCTTGCGGGTTGTGGAAGACCAAAAATACACCTAGTATATAAAATGTTCTTATTCCACATGACAGGTGTGCCTAGGCAAGTTCCACAGCGTGTGGCTGTGCGGGTCGGGAGAGGCGTGGTGCGGCGGGCAGCAGGCACGTGCGGGCGGCCCGCATGCTACCGCGTTACGACCAGCACCGATGCGTCTGAATGAGCCCTGCGTTGCGGTCGCCATCACGCTCAACTCGACGGTGTTTCTGCTTGAAAGTGGGATGGTATGTAAAAAAACATGAAATATTCTGAAAGCCAATTCTGCAAAATTAAATACGGCCTTCTTGTCTAGCCAAATCTAAGCGACAACAAATTTTAAAATGTTGTATACGATAACTTTTTTCAATCCTTTTGAGTTTATTTAACTATGAAAACCAACCTTATTACTACAGAATAAAGACTCTGTTATAAACTCGGACTACTATGGACCCGCACTTGATATTTGTTACTATTATTAGTTGGTACACGTAATCCACAACTGAAATGAATATTCAAAGTGACTCTCTTATGCTGAAAATTTACAGTTCTGCTAATGAGCTTTTTGATTCTATAGCCCAGATTTATACCAAAGATCAATCTCTTTTCAACAAAACCTATCTACCAAAAAAACAACATCTTTTTACTCCCAGGTCCTACAATACGCTTTAAACAGCACGGACAACGTTTCCCAATCCACCACCAAGGCTCCTCCCACCATAAGGCTGGCCTCTATAAAGCCGCTGATGAAGCTGTCAGCGCCGCTGGGCGTGAGGGGGGCGCGCACGCACTGTGTCGTGTGGAACGAACGCGCCGTATACACGTGGGGGAGTAATAACGGACAGCTGGGGCACTCCAATGAGGATAAGTTTGTTGCGGCGCCGAAGCGGGTCAGTATTACATTTATTGCATCATGAAAGACTTACAGAAATAATAGAAGGTCTTAAACAGACAAACTTTCTATGGAAGTTTACATCTATACTTACACCTTCTTATAATATTCGGCTGTTTAAAGGGGTTTGAAGGTTGAATCTTTAAAGGTGATGCCGTCCGTTTCTGAACTTCTGTCATATAACAGACCAAAATGAGTTTTTGTCGATATATTGTGCGAACCAATAAACCCATTAAAAATATTCAATCTAACTGAAACGTCTATACAATCAATTTACCATCTACAATCACTTTAAAGAAAAGGCAATACATATGTTGATCCGATTACTACTTAAACTTCACAGAATCATCCGCTAATCATGAGTCTATCTGAAGTCTACCTAAAAACTGTTTTATTCTTAAAATTTCATCAACCATTATGTAGTCCATAGGGAATAATTTAAATACAATTTCTTTATGTTCTCTTTTTCTCCATCCCCAGGTAGCAATATCAATAAACAACAAGGAAGAAGCCGGTATCCAGCTAGTGGACGCAGCGGACGCGGCCACCGTGATCACCACCAGCCGCGGAGACGTGTACCTACTGCACAAGTACATCTGCAAGAAGATTGCTATCAAGTAAGTGAGGGGAAACCAAGGGAAAATCTAAAGAAACATGACTCTATATCTGCAGTATGATGCTCTAATTGGCTACTCAGTGCCTCTTTGATCCAAATAACTGATGATGCTGAGCTACTTTCTTACGTGGAGCAACCGATTGACAGACTTTCTGTCTTCTGACTGTCTGTAACGTCTGTTAAACTGCATGACGACATCAGGAGCAGAAAAGCATCAATAAGAATATCAATGTTATGTGAACTCTTGCTCTTTCTTCTATATCCTACCATATTCACCTAAGATCTGGTACAGCACTCCCGGTCAAACTACATTTTTTTAATGAATAAACTCAATAACACCCAGGAGACGAACCTAGGACCTCACAATATTATTATTTAATTTGTTTTTCTTTAGGCAAATAAACCTGCGACAAGTGTGCGTAGAGGCGAAAGTCAACGACCAGGGCGTGTACTCGCGAGTAACGGTACTACTGCTCACCAACGTGGGACAGCTTTTCCTGTGGCAGGATACTACTAATAAACTTACTAGGTAACTTGTAGATACTACTCAAAGAAAACTACGGGTAATTTTATCAAAACTTGTGTTGGGAATCTCAACCCGAGTGCTTTGACGCGCTTAAATTAATAGTGCTTATGTGTTTGCAAATATACATATAGGTAGTAGTGTTATTATTTACGCCCATAATGAACAATAACATTTCCAAATTTGTTTTTTAATGTCACTTCTATTCCTTTTTAAGCAAAAGTTAACGCCTCTTAGTTCGGAATTCAAAGAACGGCACGCACCCATTCTTGATTTTGGCATTTGATTTTAACTTTACCAAAATATTACTTGCCTATCCCGAAACTTTAACTTTAACGTGTACTAAAAAACCAACAAATGTCATATGTGTCATAAAATATTTTCTCTATTTCAGATGTGTATTCGGCCTTGTCCACCAAACTATAATAACACACGTGGCGCTCACTCACGACGCTCTCTACTTCACAACTAAATACGGCGAAGCGTTCATTGGCTCCATCTCACGCAAGACCACGCCCACCACGCCGCAGCCAATCAAGAAAGAGAAGGAAAGAGACAACAAGTCCGCACTAGTCAAGTTTTTAGAAAAGGACGACTGTACGTCTGTCAGGATCACTAAGATCCCTAATATTTATAGAGCTGTGTCTATTGCTGTGGATAGTGAAGGTCTTAATTTTGCGTGTTTACAGGTTTGTGTAATCTTATTGCGTATTTTTTCCTATTATAAAATTTTATAAAGTCGATGATGATGTAGATGAGGAATAGAGTATTATATTCCCCATCTGGAATTTGAAAAAGTAGGCTACCGCCTTTGATATGTTGTCTCTGATTGCGTGATGATATTGATTCTTTAGTAAACACTTTACATAGATGTCGCCACAGCCAATACGATATTGATACAAAAATTATGGGAAGCACCTTAAACATTCAGTTCAAATTAGACCGAGGTATAAAAACGTAACTCATCGCATACTTTGGCTTATTTACTCTCCGTATTTTTCTTACAAAGTTAAACTGTTTATCCAAAGTAGTCACTAAAAGAATTTAGCTCAGCTTTAATTACGTCAGTTCTATGCAAACCTAACATGCATATTTATTTTCCAGATAAAACCAACTTGCGGTCTGAGGTCGTTGCCTCAACTGTCACCGTCCAGCATGGCCAAGCACATGGATTCTCTGCGAGAGTGCGCCTCCGAGGATGATCTGTTGCACGATGTTGTTTTCAAGGTAAATAGACGCCTTGATAAAATTGGGCTTTCATTATAATAACGGTAGGCTTATGTTAAATAACCAAGCTTCTATTAATTGTGTATTTGGATAGTCCTGCAAAATTGAAACTCTTTTTGTCATAATTGCTTCCATTTTTAGAAGTGATTGTCATGATGTGGGTGTAAATGTTGAAATTACAAATAAATTCGGATCGAATTTTTTTTTTATTAATAAAGGTATGTAATTTGAAAAATATAATACTAATTTAAATAGTTCAATTATGCAATTTCTGAATCTTTGAGAACATTCACATTTTAATCTTATTCGCAATCTGTCAAAAAGACCTCTAATTTTGAAGTTTATGACATTAATTATCGCTGAAAGAATATTGCGACTATATTTCCCATTATAATTACAAGAAATCGTCTTAATAAAGATTACCATTGTTACAAGTTGCAAACTTTTAAAGCATACCCTACATAATTAATTTTCTTCACAAAGGTCGGCACAAAACTATTCCCCGCGCACATATTCATCGTAGCGTCAAGCAGCGACCTCCTGTACAAATTGTACCAGGAGAACATATCAGCTCCGGGAGATAAGCCCGAGGTTACACTGGACAATGTTCACCCGGAAGCCTTCGAGAGGATCCTGAAGTTCATGTACACCGGGTCTTGTGATGTGACTGAGCTGGGGCCTTGCGGACTGAAGATCACGAAGGAAGAACTTGTGAAGAAAGATAGAGATGATGAGGAAGAGGAGTTGATTGGTGAGTTTGTTGTTGATTAGTCTATATTCTTTTGTTTTTTTAGTCTGTGGCTTATAGTAACTCTTTTGTCTTGAGTGTTTTTCATATACTTAATCTAAGCCATGTGTAAATGAATAAACTTCGCTCTAGTTGAGATCTAGTGTGATTAATGATATTATTTATTCTCCATGGGTGGTTCAGTCAAATAAAAAATTTGACCCGATATGCGTCGCTGCAACTGTTTCTTGGTATTCTTAGTCAACTTTCAGGTAGGAAAATATATAAAGGTGTTATTTTTTCATTCACTCAGAAAACCCATCAGAGATATCAGCATTCGAAGTCTACAACAAGCCTGTGGACAAGTCCAAGCGTCAACGAAACCGACGCAACTCTGAGACTCCTCAGCGCACCCATATGTACTGCGACCCTGTGAAGCTACTGCAGGCCTCCGCCAAGCGACTACAGGTCATGGCGCTCCATAAACTGCTGGATAAGTTCTAGTAAGTAAACCCAATGCCGGATTTTTAGCGAGTGTACGTGAACGTGATTTTGAAGAAGATTCTGAATCATTTACACTGATTTTGCGAAGGTCTTGCAGGCTTCAAAATCACTGAAAGTTGCCTTTTTAGTCTCCATAAGACCCATCTTTGGATATTTTAACTCATTTGCGCCTAACCGTAGCGTCCGCCATGAGCATTGACAGCAGAAGACTGAGCGGATATACAATTTCTTTCACTCTACCTCCCTGCGTAAATAGTTGACGCGTGGTACAGCAATTTTGGTCAAATTATAATTACCATGTACAGTCAGCAAAGTATATACTTAAGTATACAGGGCCGTCATCTACAATTGAGATTTTCTTAAAAACCAATGAATGTATTCAAATGAAATTTAACCTAATTGAAGAACTAGTAATTTTCTACTATAGTTAAAAAAATTTATTAGAAAATATCCGTGGGTTTTTGAGAAAACTAAAACTGTATCTGACGGCCCTGTATACTTATATACTTTGCTGACTGTACATACATAGGTAGGACTATAATAAATTAATAACGTACGTGACAATATTACTGTTTAAAAACAGCATAAATAATTTAAATTCTCTTCCCACCAGTTACAAAAATGGCTCAATATGCCTGAAAGAGAGCGCCAGTTCGTACACACGCAACCCGTGTCCGGGCTGGGAACGCGAGTCGTTTGTCGAGCTGGTGGACACGAGTGTCGTGTCGAAGGACGGCGCGAGAGTATCAGCGCATAAGTGTGTGCTCGCGGCGCGGCTCGAGTACTTCCAGGGGATGTTCATGCATGCTTGGACTGAGGTGAGTGTACTCGAGTTTGTGATCAGGGTTCGAATGTTTGTAGAATAGTTCACGACTTTTTAGCGAAGAACTTTAAACTTTGGATTTTTTTTTTCATTTTTTCAGATCCCTATTCTCAATTTTTTTTGCGTTAATATAATACTTTATGTATTAAAGCAACCGAGAGAATAACAACATTTTACTCATGTTTTACTCAACATTTGCATATCAATGATACAAAAAACTTGAAACATCAAGCCTTAATATAAAGTCATGAACTTGACTTCTTCACATAATAGAAGGTTCTATTGAACAAGATGTATGTATGCGTAAAATATAATGTAGTATAATGTGGCAGCTACTGTAGCTAGATTTAGACCAGCGGCTATCGAAATCTTGATATTGTCAGTCCTATAACAAATTGTTTTGTAATTACATCTACTCTGTACTAATCGCCAATTTTATTTATTTTCAGAGCAAGATGCTGTCAACTGTAACTCTTCCTTTCAACTATGGCATTCTACTGCCTGTCATCAACTTCCTCTACACTGACTCTTGTCCTGAACTAGACAACTGTGACAGCATCGACTTTATATGCAACCTCCTCATAGTCGCCGACCAGCTGTTTATTACCAGACTGAGGGAAATGTGCGAAATCGCGCTAGCCAACTTAATCAACCTGAAAAACTGCACGGAACTATGCCAGTTTGGCCACACGTATAATGCAACACAGCTGAAACAAGCCTGCATGGAATTCATTGCTTTAAACCTAAACTGTGTCTTAGAAAACAGATCCTTAGATCTGCTAGAAGAGACCTTACTGGACGATATAACTCAATACTATTGCAAGTTCAACCCAATAATGTCCTCCAGAGTAATCACTCCATTCTACAATGCACCAACAGACGATATCATTGAAGAATTTGCCAAAACGCATCCAGTAAACTTAGAGTTAACCGACGAAGATTATAAGAAAGATGACAGTGTAATAGAAATAGTTAAGAAGAAAAAAGGACGGAAGATAGAATACACCGAGAGTGAAAAGGAAAGAATGAGGTATGAATCTGTTAGTTCAGTGACGTCATTGGACTTGTCTAATGAAACTTCCGGAGATATCACTCTGTCGTTGAGTAAGATATCTAAGGAATCAGAGAAGGGAACCAAAGATAAGCAGGAAAAGTGGACCGAAGTCCCGTCTTCGCAGCAGAAGCAGATGAAAGTCGTCCAAGCAAGATTGAAGGCCATAAACATAGCAAAAGATATATTGAACGAAGCACCCGCCGAATCGTTCACCAAACTTACGAAGACTACTTCCCCTAGTGCCCTAATACCAAATCAATCTACCTCATCTCGAATGTCTGTTTCACCGAAAGAGTCTCCCATCGTCGAACCTGCTTGGAGTCCACAACAGGGTAACCTATTTATAAGTCACGTAGGACCAAAACTATCTCAGAAACAAAGGAAAAAGCTTGCTTTGCAAGGAAATGAAACGCCAACACAAAGTATTGATGATTACTTTACTAAGATAAATGTGGGTAGTCCACCTGAAAAGCCGAAGAACCCGTGGAAGATATGTGAGCCTCCAGTTGCTAGCAGCAGCCCTAACTCGAAAGCTATAGAGTTTAATAAGATTTTGACTGATCAGAGAAAGCAGAAGGAAGATCACTCGAGAATCATGACCAAACCACTCATTTTGACTCAGGTTTGTGACTTTTGTTATTAATAAAAATCTTGCCCTGCGCTGGCCACATACAGGGACCTGTTGTTCATATATTATGTTTGCCCCAATGGTCATCCAACACAATGCAGATGTGTCCAACCCAGTTCCATCACAGAGTTGCAGCTTTCTGAGTGACATTAGCAATTAACCCTAGAGTTTAATATTATTTTTTCCATTTCACAGCTTGAAGACAAAGCTATAGAACAATTGGAGAGGTTCTATAACATTCATGAGATTGATGACGAGTTGATCACCGTGAGGCGCATCGAGCTGCAAGTGTCTTCTCCACAATGGTTACACACTGCCCCTAAGTGATAACTGTGCTATTTTATACACTTTACTAAGTACTATTCCTTAATTTTAATATATTGTAAGATTATCAAATACCTATTTTTACTAATATAATGAAATATGACATGATTTGAAAGTTTTTTTTTTCAATTCTATATACTCACATTCATTATACATTCGTCTGGACTAAATTAATGTTGGCATAGGCGTAAGTATAGAGTGGCGAGACTGACAGAATGCCACAAGCCTCCAGATGCAAGGCCTAGCTCAAGAGCTGGCAGCAGTAAAAGGGCATCAAGGGTATGGGCTAGGCAGTGCAGTGCACTGGGGTTCTAATGAATTTTGAAGGTTAGGGTTCCATACCCAAAGGGTACAACTGCAGCCATGTGCAAGTCAGACTCCCACTTAGGTTTCCCAAGGACCTCTGTAAATATAGTTCCCAGATGTCACAGTCAGCAGCTAAAATGGTGAATAATTCAATGGTAGATGGAGATCTTTATCAATAAGTTTCCATTAATTAAAAACATTATGAGATATATAATAGAAATGAAGGAGAATAAAAATAAAAAAGTTATCCTGAAAGCACTTCATTTATGTAAGAAAACAGTATGTTTACAATTTCTCCTGATTATAAAATTTCTTCGACCTTGGTGCTAAATCCAACAGCCTACAATAAGCAGTTGCACTTGTGAACACAAAGTCAACATAGGTATTATTGTGGATTAACCTTTCAACAACCAAGTGACAACCGGCTGTTGCATTGCTATTGTCTTTCTATTGTGTCTTGATTCACATGTGTTAGAAGGTTAAATAGGGAGGTTGCTCGGTTTCAAGTACAAGCAAGTGCTGTACAAATCCTTACCTAAATAGGGCACAAACAAGATTCAAGAGTGTAAAGTAAAACTCATAAGTAAATATATAACAACTATTTATTTCTATAATTATTTATAAATACAAACTACCTCATAAACTATTTATTTTTTTGGCGGGAAGGCTTTCAACAGTTGGTTCAATTGTCTATGCGTCAGTTTCTTCTCTCCTGGGACAAGGATACCTTTCTTTCCTTGTTCTCTTTGGGCACTCATTCTCTCACTATATTCTTTATAACATCCTTGGAACGCCGCTACCTCCTTCAAGCACGCTGCCTGGTCAAATTCTGATTTCTTGAAACAAGCAAACATAACAGCCATTTCTTGCATACAAGCTGCTTCTTTGAGCTTATCCCCTTTGCCAGAAACTGTTTTCTTCAGTTCTAATGGTAACAACTGTTTGAATGGCACTGGCTCTCGCTGAGGTTTCCTGGCATGCGCCTTCGATAAGATATTGCTTAGCCTCATTTTTAATGCCCAAAACTATTTGATTTAATTTAAAATAAATCCAATTTCTGTTTCCTTTAAATAAAATAATAAACGTAATTTTTGAGGTTATAATAACTGCGTTCCAGACCACAATAAATATTGAGTTGTCAATATTTTAAACTTTACGTGAAGCGAGAAAGAGATGTCTATATTGGCACTCCTGTAAGTTGGTAACGCGTAGAGTAAAATGTTATGCAATATCTTATTTAATTTAGGGTCCGTTCCAAAAAGGGTAAAAATTACACGGAGTAGTGCGAAAGTTACTCTAGAGCGTTCCGAAATGAGCCGAGTGAAACCGAGGGTAACCGAACCATTACTCGACAGCTACCCGAGCAGTATTTTGGAACGCTTTCGGTAGAGTAATTTTCGCACTGACAAGTGCGATTTCTCACCCTAGGCTGAGCATCGTTAAAAATTACCTGACATATGTCAAAATCATATATGCGCCAATGTTGAAGTTTGATGTTGAAGAATGGATTTATTAAAGTAGAAACGAACAGGTAGTACTTATTTATTTGCAAAATATGCTTAAAAAACTCGATTTTCCTTCTTTGCAATAGAGAGAAAAGGTTATGTTGACAGTGTCATCATACGACCCTAACCATCGTGACCCTAACCCGTTCCAAAACAGTAAATCGCTCTGTAGCGTTCAAAAACAGTATAGCCGTTCTCTTTCTTTCGTTGTTTCTATCTCTTTTTAATTTCCGAGTGAATTATTCGCACGTTTTGGAACGCAGCCTTAAAATGGATTTTGGGAATGTAAAATGGCATGATGACAGTGACAGTATTTTTTACTTAACATGACATTGACATTCTTGTAGTCGTTCAGAAATATGCGGAACCGTAACAAAAAAAAAACAGCAAGACGATTTGGGATGGTGAGTATGTGAGTAAGTCTAATTAACCCTAGAAAGATAATCTACGCCTGCGAGACGTATCGTGAAATTAAATTTCGTTGTAATTTTTTTATTATTAATCGCAGCACGCTGGCTGCTCTAGTTATCTCTGTCGGCGACCGGAACTAGCGCTAAGCAGCAGTAGCGCAACGGTAAGTACGTTTAAATAAAAGATATACCTATGTCGTACGTCCGCGAGACGTATGATTATCTTTAATGGAGGCCATACACGCTAGGGTATGCATGATGGTTATAACTATGCATGCAAAACCGACAAGCATAACCGAGTTTCATACTACACATACACGTTAGGTTTTGCATGCACCGTCTTGCCATGAACTCTTAGTTGACTGACCACCTAGTACGTGACGGGGTGTGTAGGACGCCAATACCAAACTATTATGGACGACGACGATTTGTTAGCTGTACTTGGCCTTACACTTGTTCTGCAGAACAGAAAAAGAAAAAGAGTTCGCACTGAATGAAGTTCCAACTGCGATAGATACAATTGCATGCACTTGCACGCTTATTATCATGACACTCATTACATTCATTAATTAACCTCATATGACCCTCGTTCACACACACTTATTGCACTTGGCACTTATTCACCTCACATGTCAATCATTCATCCATACTAATATTATAAATGGGAAAGTGTGTCTGTCTGTCTGTCTGTCTGTTTGTCTTTCTTTCACGGCAAAACGGAGCGATGAATTGACGTGATTTTTTGAGTGGAGATAGATGAAGGGATGGAGAGTAACATAGGCTACTTTTTGTCTCTTTCTAACGCGAGCGAAGCCGCGGGCAAAAGCTAGTCTCACATAAAAACTGCGAACTGTGGCAGGCAAGCTCGCCGGACGCCACACACGCTCGGTTATGCTCGCGCGCAAACATAACCGAGCGGCATAAAATATCAATTTTGATATTTGCTCAGTTGCATGTACATGCACCGATAACTGTACAGTTTAATCACATACACGCTAGGGCTTGCCTGTCGGTTATGCATGCACGGCTAAAACCATCATGCAAAACCTAGCGTGTATGGCCTCCATAATGCAACTTCTGCAATCATTTGAACTGATGGTTTATTGTTATTAACACGTATTTATTATTATTTTCAGGTATTTATTATTTTTATATTATAATAGCAAGTCAAAGGTGTTGAATAATTCTCAAATTGAGAACTTTTTATATCAAAATTATAAAAATATAGGCAGTTACATGAAACAAAACAAAGCCATCAACTTCCGATATTGCTGTTGGGTTTTTTGATTATTTAATTATTTTTTTTAATTTCTCCTTTTTTTTAATTAATATAATATCCTATTTCATTCGAATTGAGACGAAATCAATGACACCTCATATTATTATGTCGAAACCCGTTGAACGATTTAGGCTGTAGAACGCGCCATAGATTGAGACATACATACATAAGTACAAACATACATACGCTTGAAAAACATAACCCTTCTTTCGGCAGTCAGGTAATGAAGAGGAATCGTTATCAGAATCTGAAAGTGAATGCAAATAAAACCACTTAGAAGACGATGTGCAGAGTGACACTGAAAACGAATAAAATTCATCTATGAAGCTGTGGATATACCCGAAATGTCTGCTGAAGACCATTCAGAGTCTACTGCCGACCAAGCTACGCCTTCTAATAGCCGCATAATTATTAGTTCTCAGCGCACACCCAGAAGTAAAAATAACCATTGTTGGGCTTGTGGTCCAACAAGGGTCGAAGTCGCGGTAGAACTTTAGCAGTGAATATTGGCCGATCAGCTAGAAGGTCAGAGCGTACTACATGTGTAGAAACGTTTACAACCATTTGTTATATCATATAATATAATAATAAGAAAATATAAACACTGAAAGTGATTTTAAATGTTCTAATAGGAGACAAGTCAAGTTTTTGCTAATTTGTAAAGTAGTTTACGATTTTGTTTGTAATTTGACAATTAAACTTTATTATTGCTATTTTATAGTTTTATTTACTTAAATAGAATACTAACAATTATTTTAACCAATAAAGCATGATAATACATCCGTAGGCTTACTAAAAATCTTAATTAACTAAGGTACGTCTGACAGACGTATGATTATCTTTTACGCTAGTTAAAATATGATTATCTTTCTAGGGTTAAATGCTCGGACATGTTATGTATATTAACATGTCCGAGCATAAAGACTACGCAACACTCAAACAGACTACAGCAATGTTAGTTCTTCCATGCGGAGTAAAAATATACGCAGCTCCACAATCGTTCACAATGTTCACATACTCAAGACATCAACACGAAATCACGAATCTGGATGGTTTCACATGCAAGTCGCAATAGTACTACTCTTTCCCTTTGTCTTGTCATTATTTTCAAGCTTATCTTTATTGTCAACACAATGCAAAATAAAAACGTGTTACGTCTATCTATTTAAAACGTGATAGAATTGTTTTACTACATCCGTCTTTAACGTAATAAATAGCTACTACAGTTGAATAAGATAACTGGATTGTTATTGTATCTCTAATACTGAAATAATATATTATCTGATCAGGTAATAAGAGGCGTTGTAAATTATAATTAAAACTGATAAATTGATAATAGACACATATTTGCATTGTCATTTTTGTTATTCCCAAATATTTATTGTCAAAGACTTTTCTTCTTTTTTCTCTTCTGGCTCCGCACGGTTTGTGCATTAAGCCAATGTCAAGTTTTTGAGTTTTTATTTTGTAAAAGGTAGGGAAACGTAAATATAATTAAATTAGTAAGGGAATTAACGGAATTTGGAAAAGGAATATTCTAGGATCAGTATTTACAACAGTTATGATTACAATTTATATATCTAAAATAATTAAAGGAGAAAATTTACAACTTAATATTATTTAATGTGATGAATGAAACTATACATTTATATACAGGAAAACTATTTGTACACAACAAAGAAAGTAAGGAAGTAGGAAAAGGAATACGAAGGGATATGAGGTTACTGATAAAAGAGGAATGATCATAAAGAGGACAGGAGAAAAAGATATGATTTAGATCGCCTATGTCTGTGCCACATTCGCAATTAGGGTCGCCGATGATATGAAGTTTGGCAAGATGGGCTGGGGAGCAAACATGACCCAGCCTCATCCGTATAAGAATGGATGTCTCCATCTTACCAAACTTCATCTTTCCGAACCACGCTTTTTCTTGAATGTCAGGTTGAATTAAAGAAAAGTAATGTCCTTTCGATTTGCTGCTTGTATCCCAGGCTACCTTCCAGGTGTCTCGTAAAAAAGTTTTTGGTAAGGTCATGAGATCAGAACTAAAGTTTGTATAAGGTGATAAATCACCACACTGCACCGCGTCACCGGCAAGTTTATCGGCCTCCTCATTGCCATGTATTCCAGCGTGACCCGGTATCCAAACAAATTTCAGTGCATTACCCTCTGAGATAGTTCTACACGCCAAATCTCTAACCAAACAAACAACAGGATTCTGGGACTTATGAACCAAAGGAGATTTGCCAATGGCTTGAAGAGCACTTTGGGAATCTGAAAAAATTATAGCTTTTTTTAATTTAAAAACACGGAAATATTCAATGGCTTTTAAAATGCCAAAACATTCCCCGGTAAAAACCGAAGTCTCCGGAGGTAATTTTATTTTCTGCACGATTTTGTACTGTGAATGGTAAGTGCTTATCCCAACGCAATCCGTCGGAGAGCGCTTGGCTGCATCTGTGTAAATATGTTGGTACTCAGAGTGTTCTTCGAGAAAATTATTAAAACTAAATTGACAATAGGGGTCAGACTTACTTACACAATCTAATTTTATGTCCGGACTAAATTGCAAACTTTCATAACTACTGTTAAATATGGGGAGTTTATTGGAATGATGAGTGGGAGAAGAAAGAGACAGGATCTTTTTGTAGCTTATAACTAAACAAGGAGCACGTTTATGAGACGTAATCTGAGGATGAGGATTCGATATGCGTCACTAAAGAGTTTAGTTTGGGAATGAGAGGATGATTTGAAAACTGAATAATCCGGAATAAATACTTATCGGAAAGGAATTGCCTCCTAAGATATAACGGGGCTTCCTCGCATTCAACTTGTAATGCATTAATGGGGCTAGATTTCATGGCACCCGAAATAATGCGTAAAGCTTTAGATTGGATGCGGTCCAATTTATTAAATGCGGTAATGCTACCAGGGTCCAAAATAAACAGTCCATAGTCAAGAACGCTTCTGATAATAGCATTATAAATTAACTTTAAAGAAAAAGGATGTGCACCCCACCATACACCCGTAAGGCATCTTAACATGTTTAAGTGTTTTTCACATTTATTAACTACGTATTCACAGTGGGGAGCACAATTTAGCTTTGAGTCTAAGATTACCCCCAGATATTTAAATTTATCTTTAACCGGAATAGTTGTATTCTTAAATATAAGATTTATTAAAGGAACATTTCTCTTTCGAGTGAATAGAATGGCTGCACTTTTAGATGTGGATAAATCTAAACCATTGCGACTTAAACATGATTCTAAGGTAGTTAAAGCAGAATTGATAGCATACCTAGCTTGTTCAATAGAATGATTAGAAGAATATAATAATAAGTCATCAGCATATTGAAGAACTTTAATTTGGTTATTTAGGGCCGAATCTAAATCAAAAGTGTAAATATTGTATAAAAGGGGACTGAGCACAGAACCTTGTGGGAGACCTCTCGATACTAGACGAGATACATCCTGATCTCCAATTAACATGTTAACTGAGCGTTCAGATAAGATCGTAATAATAAAGTTCGACAGGTTCAATGGAACTTTTAAAGTGTTTAATTTATTTTGTAAAACTGATAATATAACATTATCATAAGCTGCATCGATATCTAAAAAAACTGCAATGGTAGACTGATTATTAGAAAAGGATAATCGAATATCGGATGTTAAAATACTTATACAGTCAGCGGTACTTTTACCTTTTCTAAAGCCATATTGAGATTCTGCTAATAGACCCTTGCTTTCAACATACCATTCTAGACGGTTTTTAATTAAGTGTTCTGCTAATTTCATGAGAACTGAAGACAAAACTATAGGACGATATGAAGCTACCTCAGATGGTGTTTTATTTGGTTTAAGAAATGGTAACACCATTTGACGTTTCCATTTAACAGGGATGTTTCCTGTATTCATTATAGAATTAATAAGTTCTAAATAATAACAGAGTACATCATCGTTTAGATGAGAAAAAAAGGAATATGGAATACCGTCTATACCTGGGGCAGAATCTTTAGTGTTATGGATAACAGTCTTAACTTCAGTGAGAGAGAATGGAAGATCTAACGGCTCGTGGGTGATTTGGTTATTGACTGGAGACCGAGAAACGTTATGGTTAATAGCCTCCGGAACCCATGGCGGCGCTAATTTATTTAAAAACTCATTTGATAAAGTGTCAGGAATAGTCGAAGGGTTCTTATAAATGGACCTAAATCTACGGATATTGCTCCAAACAATAGTAGGGTGAGTATTCGGTGAAATCGACGTACAAAAGTTACGCCAGCCTTCAAATTTTTTCTTTTTGAATAGTTTGCGAGTTTCTATACTTATGTTAGAAAAGATATCATAATTAATATCAGACATGTCGAGGTTATAATTGTGTTCAGCCTCATTGCGTTTTTTAATTGCTTCTGTACATTCAGAGTCCCACCAAGGAGGAGAAGGAATTGAATTAATATTGTTATTTTTTACAGGGAAAACTTCATCAGCTGCTGCAATTAATATGTGCGCCAAGGCTTCAGCACAACTATTTTCATTACCAACAGAAATTACTGGTAAGGAGGATAACTTTCTGTCAACAATGTTTCTAAAATTGTCCCAGTCATTATTAGTTTTGTCAGGCAGTTTATGTTTTAAGTTAGATCTCCGTACTGATGGCTTTGATTTGGAAAGAGGATAAGAAATTACCTCAGATTATAAAACAGTAGGCAGATAGACAGCGCGGAACATTACGAGTGCGGCGAATGGCCAGACATGTGTGCGTGACTGCCACGTGACTGCGCTGTAAGAACACGGCGTCTCTGTGTGCGTTCCGGTTGCCAGGATAATGAAAAATTACCCGTAATATTTCATTCTTATCTGTCTACATTAATTAAAATCAATTTATGAATTTACTAAAAGTATGTAGGTACGCGCGTAGCATAAGAACTGCTACGCCTAATTAGGTGAATCTACTTTGTTGTGTTTGTAATTGTCAGGACAATGTTGATATGACAACATTGATTAAAAAAAAATGCACCCTGGCTAAGTGTTTAGGAGTGTAGTAAGTTGAAAACGGTCTTACTTGAATTTCCCAGGAACGGTTTTTTTAAACGGTGACTTCGAGGTGATGGTGAACGCGTGTTGCAGTTGCGACGGCCGCCGCAAGAGGAAGTTTTTATGTTGACAGCTACTTTACGTGGCGCGCGTTCTGACGCACCGTTACGTCAATGTCATAACTGTCACATGACATTGACGTTAAGCCGACACTATTGTGGCGGTGACATGCTCCCCCCCCTGGAAGCTCTGGGTTCCGGAACATCACTTTCTTCGGTTGTTAACTTGACAGGTAAAGGACATATTCTTGGGAAAGAACGCTGCACTTCTCCAAAAGCAGTCTTGATGATGGCAACGCGTGAAACTCCGTCCTTCCCGGTGCATACTCGAATGATGCGTCCAAGTCGCCATTGTAACGGCGGCACGTTGTCATCTTTGATGAGGACGAGTTGGTTTGGAGTGACATCACTTTTATGGGTCTTCCATTTGGTTCTAGTTTGTAGTTCACTGACATACTCCTTCGACCAACGTTGCCAAAAATGTTGGCGCATTTGTTCAATGCGATCATAACGAGGAAGACGACTGATAGCCGCGGCAGTGATGTCATCACAGACAGGTGCAGTGAGCGGACGTCCGATCAGAAAGTGCCCCGGAGTTAGTGCTTGTAGGTCATTTGGGTCTGATGAGAGAGGTGTTAGCGGGCGAGAGTTCAAGACAGCCTCAACCTGCATCAACACCGTGTTAAACTCCTCAAACGTGAGGTTTGAATTTCCTACAACGCGTCTCAAATGATACTTGCAAGATCTGACCCCTGCTTCCCACAAGCCACCAAAATGAGGGGAGTATGGGGGAATGAATTTAAATTTAATGTTTTCGGTAGCGGCTTTCTCGATAATCTCGTTTGAACATGTCGTTAAAAATTTATTTAAGTCATTAGCCGCACCGACATAATTTTTTCCATTATCGGAATATATTTCTAATGGTTTACCCCTTCTTGATATAAATCTTTTTAAGCAAAGGAGATAACCATCTGTGGAGAGGTTTGAAACTAATTCAAGATGAATTGCTCGAGTAGCAAAACAAATAAATACACAAATATAACATTTAATTAATCTTGAACCTCTCCCTTGACGGTTCAATATGGAAACTGGGCCACAGTAGTCAGTGCCAGTGCGGAGAAACGGAAACCCAGGTATTAACCTTTCAGCTGGGAGGTTGCCCATTATTGGGCTAAACGTTTTCCCACTCAGCCGAACGCATCTGACACATTTATGAACAATTGAACGTGCTAAATTTCTACCACCAAGTGGCCACCACTCTTCGCGGATGGTTGAAAGTAATACTTGTGGACCTGCATGGCATAAACGTAAATGTTTGTAATTAAATAAAAGAAAAGTAAATCTGTGTTTACCACAAAGCAATATTGGATGCTTTTTATCATACGTAAAATTACTACAATTGTCTAACCTACCTCCTACTCTAATCAAAGAATCATTACTTAGAAATATATTGAGGCCTGACAGGTTACGTGAAAATTTTATGTTTGGCAATCGTTTTAATAATGAATTATATTCGAGAGGGAATGAATCTATTTGAGATAACCGGGCGAGTGTAACAGTTGACTCATGTAGCTCATTTACGGACAACGGTCCCTGTCTACGTTCTGTTTTGTACCGAACGTTGTGAAAGAATCGCCTAACGTAAGCAGCTGTTCTTGTCATCTTATTAAATGATGAAAATCGTTCAAACGGAAACACGTTACGTGGCGAGTCTGTCACAGCGTGTGATCTTAATTCGGGCAAAACATCTAATGGTAATTGTACAGAGTTCTGATTATGTTCAATTATAGGAGATGACTCACTAATAAACTTAGGCCCGGCCCACCACAAATCTTTATGAATGAGCTCAAGTAAATCCACACCGCGCGATAACAAGTCAGCGGGATTATTAATACCCTGTACGTGTGACCAAACGCAGTCACTAGTTAAATCGTTAATTTCAACAACTCTGTTTTGAACAAAAGTTTTCATTAAAATTGGATGAGTGCGTAACCACCCCAATACGATCGTAGAATCAGTCCAACAAAACACTTTATCAAACTTTAAAGTCATAGAATCCTTTATCTTTTTATAAAGGCGCGCACCTACTAATGCCCCGCAAAGCTCCAATCGGGGAACACTTACCGGTTTTAAGGGTGCAACCTTGCTTTTTGCGCACAATAACTTAACGGTGACCTCGTTTGATTGTTTACAAGTGCTTCGTACGTACGCACAAGCACCGTAGGCTTCCTGAGAAGCGTCAGTAAATACGTGTAGTTGTAATTGATGTGCGTACGCACTGGTGACGTGGCGCGGAATACGAACTTCGTTTAAATGTTGTAATGAATTTAATATACTAACGAATGAACTCGCAATATTACTAGGAACTGGGTCATCCCATCCGATTTTTGACAGCCAAAGCTTTTGAATTAGTATTTTTGCAATAATTACCATCGGTGCTAATAACCCTAGTGGATCATAAACTTGTGAAATTAAAGAAAGTATTTGTCTTTTAGTTATTTGTGAAACATGTAAGTTTATTTTAGTATTAAAAGTGAGTTTATCATTTTTATTACACCAACCTAAACCAAGGGTTTTATGTTGGTCAGTTTTATCAAGTGACAATGATATTGTTGAATTATTTGATGAACTACTACTATCAAAATTAAAAGCCCACTTTCGTAACGGAAAACAACCAGAATTTAAAGTGTTGTTAATATTTTCACAAAGCGATAACATTTCTTGTTTGTTATTATGCGAGAAAATTAAATCATCAACGTAAAATGATGATAATATTTGCTGAGAAACTTGTTTGTCTTTACAGTCTAAGGCTAATTGTCTTAAACATCTCATAGCTAAGTATGGGGCTGACGCAGTGCCGTAGGTAACTGTGTTTAGTTGATAAACTTTTAACGGATCATGTTTATTTTCCCGCCATAATATTAGCTGTAACGAACGTTGTTCGGGATGGATTAGAACTTGTCGGTACATTTTTTCAACGTCCGCACAAGCAACGAACGCAAACTGTCTAAACCGCAGAAGTATACCCACTAAATCGTTTAATAACGGAGGACCGATCAACTGCAAATCATTTAACGATTTGCCCGTACTTGTTTTTGCACCCGCATCAAATACCACGCGCAATTTTGTGGTGGTGCTTTCACGTTGCACACAATGATGAGGTAAAAAATAATACGGTGATTTGTATGTATTGATCAGACTCATATGCCCTAATGATAAATATTCTTTTAAGAAATCTGAGTACATACGTTTTATCTCAGGCGAACGATCTAGCTTTCTTTCTAACGATAAGAATCTACTTTTGGCTAACTCATATGAATCGCCGAGAGAATCGCGAAGAAGCGATTCATATGAATCGCCAAGAGAATCGGTTGATGTACGAAATGGTATTCGTACCACGAACCTACCTTCACTATCGCGAGTGGTGGTAGAAGTAAAAAGTTGCTCACAAACCTTTTCGTCAGGTGTGAGAATATTTTGGGATGATTTGCCGTCATCAACCTCCTCTAATTCCCAAAAACGCTTTAACTGGTTATCGAGTGAGTTTGTGAACGTACAGCAAACCAATTGACTACTACTAGTTGGAATATTACGGGAGAACGTTCCAGAAATAATCCAGCCTAAATGAGTGTTTTGCAGGTAAGGCCCACTAGACAAACGCATCCTGCCTTCCTGTAGCAAACTCCAAAACACATCAGCGCCGATTAATAAGTCGATTTCGGACGGAATGTGATAGGTTGGATCTGCAAGTGTAACGTTTTGCGGTATTTGTAACGAACGAACATCTATGAATGAGTTCGGTAAACAATAAGTAATCTTGGGTAAAACGGAACAACTTAAACGAGTACTAAAATTACTAATCTTCGATCGCATGAGGAGGTCACAACACTGCTGTGAACGCGTAACAGTATTTCCTACCCCAGTGATAGTGAGTGTGGACTGTATTGGTTTTAAACGTAATTTATTGCACAGCGATTCGGTAACGAAGCATCGCTGACTGCCGCTGTCTAGCAGGGCACGCGCAACGGTGTGCGTATTATTGTAACACACTTCAACAACGGCAGTTGATAGCAAAACCTGTTCTAATGGTATAGACTGCACGGCTTGCTTCACGTTATTTGTATTAACATTGAACGAATGTAAGTCTGCACAAGCACCGTCTGACACGCCATTCACGCTAGCGGCAGCGTCAGTGTGCGAATGAGTAGGAACGAAACTAATAGAATTGCAACTTGCGTTGTTATCTATATGAATAAGACTGTTATGTTTTTGTGAACATTGCTTACACGGTCCATATTGACATTCCTCTATGGTATGACCTGAACGTAAACAGTTATTACATATATCTTTATCAGAAACGAATTTGTACCTATCTAAAACAGGTAAATTAAGAAAACGAAAACACGAATATAACGCGTGATTAGCGTCGCACATGAGACATTTGTCACTACGTATTGGCTTAGCTACAGACTTATTTGATCGAGACAATTGTTTATTATGTGAAATAAAGGAACGTAGTTGCGTGGAATTTTGAGGATTACTATTTGTTGACTTTTTTAACGGTTCACAAATGTGTTTATTTGACCCTTTGATCATTTCAAGGACATCAGAACGGTCTCTTAAAAACTGGATTAATTCAGCTAATTTTACTGAGGGTGTATCTTTGCAAATTAAACTTTTTTTGTCTTCCCACTCTTTATTTGTAACTGAGTCAAGCTTACTAACAATTAAATGAATAATTAAAGTGTCCCAATGTTCAGTGGGCTCACCCATAATTTTTAGAGATCTTAAGTTTTTTAAAACTGTGTCTATTAACTTTCTCAATTGAGCGGGTGATTCTTTTGTGATGGTTGGTAAAGAAAACAAAGCATTTACATGATTACTTATTAATAACCTGTCATTATTAAATCTATGAGTCAAGAGATCCCATGCAACTTGATAATTGTCTGAAGTGAATTCTAATGATCTTATAACCTGAAGCGCTGTACCTTTTAAGGATGAACGTAGGTAATGGAACTTTTGAATGGAATTAATTTCTTTTGAGTTGTGAATGAGTGATACATATGTGTCCCTATACTCTAACCAGTTTTCATATGATCCATCAAAGGAGGGTAACGAAATAGTTGGTAGCTTAACCATATTAAAATTTGTATTACCGCTATGAGAACATACTCTGTCGGGTACATTTGTTTTTTCATGTTTATCAGTCAAACATTTTGCTAAAGAAATAATTTTGTAATATTGTGATTCTATCAAATCCCTGATTTCCAATTGCTGATCTAATTCTGATTCGATAACGGCATGTTCAATTTTGGTTTGAACGTTTTGGAGCTCAACGAATATTTGTTCAGTATTAGTTATGCGCAACTGTAACTCAACAATTTGTTGGTCATCTAACGAAATATTTTCTAACGAACTAACGTACTTACTAAACAGAGTGAGTCTACCGCGTAAATTACCACGTTTTTTGTTTAAATCACGAATTTCGACATCATCACTATTAGAAACACTACTAGGTGCCTTTGTTCCTAAACTCATTGTGGTAACTATGTAGAAAACTGAAAAGAGTACTTACAAGTAGCACGTGGAGGTATGACACCAACGGCGATCGTACACGAGTAGCTAATTAGAACACAAAAAATGCAAAAAACACGGTATTAATGCAGCCTAATTCTATCCTTTGCCCACGCACACGCTAGCCTCTTAGACCTTTTTTAAATCTTCAATGTCTTCAATGAATTTCTTCAACGGAAATTTTTAATGGCGGACGGTTAAATCCAGTTATAATTTGAATTACGAATTTTTGGTGCAGGATTCTTCTCAACGTAGTCGATCCGGCGACGAAGGTCCAATGTTTAGGAGTGTAGTAAGTTGAAAACGGTCTTACTTGAATTTCCCAGGAACGGTTTTTTTAAACGGTGACTTCGAGGTGATGGTGAACGCGTGTTGCAGTTGCGACGGCCGCCGCAAGAGGAAGTTTTTATGTTGACAGCTACTTTACGTGGCGCGCGTTCTGACGCACCGTTACGTCAATGTCATAACTGTCACATGACATTGACGTTAAGCCGACACTATTGTGGCGGTGACACTAAGCTTGAAGCGGGCAGATAGTACAAAATAATAATTTATTTATTGTGTTTAAAATTATGGAACAACTTAGGGATATAAATAATAAAGTGCTAAGGTGTATAAATACGAGTACAATTTTATAAAGCTAAAAAGTTTGTTTGAAACTTGAACGCGCTAATTTATTCTCCTATTCACAAACTACTAAATTTAAGTTAAATGCATCTGTCTCTTTCCATTTCTTAAAGAAAAGGACAGAATATCAAATATTAGTTAAGTCATCTTTTTCGGTTCACTGTTTTTACTATATTTACTTTATGTTGGCGAATCGACTGGTGTACATAATTTTAGTTAGAGACAAAACATTCACTACTTTTATTAACGAAGACTTTTGACACATAGGTACAAGATAAGTACGCACACATGATACAAAAATCCAACAACCAAAAAGAAAAAAACACTCGAAATAAATATTCTTGTAGATCGATAATACTGTGTCCAATACATATTTCCTAACTTAGGGGTAAATTTTTTCACAATAAAATAGCAACACCGACAGATTTCTGTTGAGGTTTTGTGTTCCAAATAAAATAACATCGAAAAGGGCAAAAATAACCATATTAATCTATAAAAAGGTACTCCATCTTCTCTCTTTTGATTTAGGGAACAATTTTTGCAATGTTTAAAAACAAAAGACGGCATCATTCTCAAAAATATGAATATTTTCTGTGACATGTTTACGGCGCGACGCTTCGTGCCGTACTGACTCGAGATTGTATTCGCTTTTGGTTTTGTATTTGCTTTGTTGACCTCACACGCGGTGTTCCGCGCTATCTATCTGCCTTCTGTTTACTAATCTGAGGAAATTACTATTGGAAAGTGGTCACTACCATAAGTGGAGGTTAGAGTATGCCAAGTTAATGTAGAAGCTAAGTTTGGAGAACAGATGGAAATGTCAATTGCACTTTGGTTCTGATTAGGCTCTGAGCGGCGTGTGACAGATCCTGTGTTTAAAATGCATAAGTTATGTAGGTCTATTATTTCTAGTAATTCATCCCCATAACTATTTGAAATTGAACATCCCCATGATTGATGATGACAATTAAAGTCCCCTAATATTAAAAGTGGCTTAGGCAGAAATGAAATGAGATTGTTTATCTCTTGAAGTAAATGAGAAGAGGGGTGAGGCATGTAAATAGATACAAGACAGGTTTGATACAATTTTATTGCTACAACTGAAATCTCCTCACTATGAGGAGGTAATGTAATGATGGAGAATGGGATAGAATTCTTGATAAGCATAGCTACACCACCATACCCATCAGATCTATCCTCTCTTATGGTTGAATAACCATTGATTTTAAATATATGATGAGGTTTGAGCCATGTCTCTGCTAAGGCAAAGGCAAATGGCTCAAACTTGTTTAACAGATATATAACATCACTCTTTTTGTTTACCAGACTGCGGCAGTTCCACTGAAGAATGTTTGATGTGTTGTCCATTATGAATGGATTGAGAAAAATTTAAAGAAGGGGCATCGTTGGACGGTGAAATGTTGAACTGTGACAGAAGTTTATGTAATGCAGAAAGAAAATCATTTATTGAAAAATTAGTTTCATTTTCATCCTTATTAAAATTGTTAGTAATAGCACAACCATTTGATGGTTGAGGAATGTCATAATCTTTAATAATGGCATTGTGAGCCTCTTTATTATAGCCTTGTACAGATTTGGGAGGAGAACGTGGTTTGAGAAAGACAGTCTTTTTATAACTGCTAGATGCAGGTATTATATTAGGCGAATTTATTGATGGGATGTTGGAAAAGTTTTTGGATGGAGATGATAAAAGAGTATCAGCATACGATTTAGTAACAGGGGGATGTAATTTTGAGGCTTCTGCATATGAAATTGAGCTTTGTGCCATATGTGTTTTTATAGATTTTTGCCTGGAAAATTCTGGGCATGACTTATTGGTTGCAAAATGGCACCCGGAACAAAGACAACAAGATGCATTTTCTGGTTCTATATCACAGCTGTCCCCAGTGTGACCTTGACCACATTTATAACAGCGAGGTTTGGACCTGCACTGAAGTTTGGTATGACCATAACGACAGCAATTAAAACATTGTACAGTAGGAAAAATATATAAATCTACAGGTAATGCATTATAGCACATGAAAATTCGTTTTGGTAACACCTGTCCATCAAAAGTTATAACTATGGACTGAGATGGTTTCCAAACGGTTGAACCATCAACTATTGTTTTAAAATTAAGTCTCCTAACTTTTAAAATTGAACCGCAACCAATGGGCACCGTAATATTCTCAATAACTTCCTCTGGAGACCACTCTGCAGGTACACCACGCACTAAACCCATTCTCGTAACATTGAAAGTTGGAATAAAAGCTTTATAATTATAAGTGTCCAGTCGTTTGTCTGTAATGAAAGAATTAGCGTCCAGAAAACTAGAGAATGCTATGGAAATTTTGTTACGGCCTATTTTTTTTACACTGCCGTTAATAATATTCTGGAAGGCGTTGAACTTCAAAAACTTACCAAATGTGACTGGGTGCAGCGTGGTGCCATCATTTGGAGAAAGTTGCGTTTTTTGAACGTGTATTACATACGGCGCGCTGTCCGACTTTTCATACAGTTTTCTACCAATGTGGGTCAGAGGATCAGGCAAGGAAGAGGCAGCAGGGATTGCCGAAATTGTTTTAGGTTCTTCTCTACTTGTTGTTACCATTTTTTGTTCTGACTCGGCTATAAAAGTAGTTTCGGTGCAACCACAACCCGAAGACTCGGATCCGTGTTTGCGTGTACGACGACGCTTATTGCAATGCTTGCAGACATGCACACGGCTTCTTTTTAAATTACGGGACGAAGACGACCCATCGGTTTCCATTCCCGATTCATTGGACGCAGTTATTGTAACAAAATTGCCTGCCGGGGGGACAAAGCCCCCCGGGTCAGGCGGGTCGCTCATGCTACCTACTATGTAATAAATAAAAAACTTACCTACTGAAGAATATTTCTATAAACTAAACTATTAAACTAAAAATAAATGAAAATATGAGACTAAAACTAATGGTTTAACTGATCCTATCCAATGAAAAATTATTTTAAAATCTTATCGCAAAAAAGACGCGTCCACCAAGCTTGAAGTTTCCCGCGCTTTTCAAAAGACTTTTCATACGACAGATTACAAAGTACTTAGCGGTCCATCAATAAAGGTGAACGCAGACTTGGCCGCACCGCACGCGCCGCAGTCTTCGCATTCGAATTCTTTATATGAAGTTCTATGCCACCTCACACACCTACCCGCGTCGTCGCAGTTGCCGCAGACCCTGAAACGACAACAAAGAAAATGCGATGACTGCGGGGACTGCGGCGCGTGCGGTGCGGCCAAGTCTGCGTTCACCTTAAAGTGTAGTTAAATTCAACCGAGACCCGTCTTCTTGCCCCTGGGCCATGTGCAGATCAAAATACTTTCTTTTCTATCACTTTTAATATACAGGGTGTCCCACGGCTATGCCACATGGAGGGGAACTAACTTATATATTGTAGATAGAACATTTTACTGAAAGAAGACAATGGTGCTGATTCTCTTGTTCACAAACTTAACTAAATTTAAGTTAAATGCATTTCTCTCTTTCCATTTCTTAAAGAAAAGGATAGAAGATACGTTTTAGTTTAATCCTGTCAAATTAGACAGCGCCTGAAGAAAATTGACGTATATTTAGACGCCATGTTTTTAAATCGCGTTATTATCTATGGAGTGTCTAAATTTGACAGGACTTAACAAAGTATTTTATCTTCTGTCCTTTTCTTAATTAAATGGAAAAAGAAAGATGCACTTAACTTAAATTTACGTTAGTTTATGAATAAGAGAATCGGCACCATTATTTGAATTTCGAAAACATTTTAAACTGTACTCATAGATAGTTAAAATTCACGGTCTTCCTTTTATTTGTGACACTGTGTTATTTAGCAAAAAATAATTCTTATGATGAAACCTTTCGATCGGTATAAAAAAACTACAGTTCGATTCCCGGCCCAACCATTTAATTATTTAAATATCAATGAATTCAGTTTAATTTGTTTTTAAAATTCATATAACCCCTTGTCCTATCTACAATATTTAAGGTACTTTCCCTCCATGTGGCATAGCCGTGGGACACCCTGTATAAGTACTATGCACTTAATACGACTAATATGTTAAATACGATGACTCTCTTGCCCGTCTTTCGCTAGATAGATCAGGTCTTTCCTTTTATTTTGTATACAGTGTGGAAAGTTTTAATGGTCCTTGTAAGAAAAATAAATCATTAAGAAGATTGCCTTTAATTCTTTTTGAAAATGTTTCAAACAAACATGGTAAATTAAGTTAGAGGAAAACCATGAAATTTAAACGTCAAAGGGCGAATTCAATTTAATTAACCATGTTTGTTAGAGAGATTTGGTCCTTGAATGACCCTAGCGTCTGATGGCGTAAAAGTACAGAGTGTGCCTTTTTCGAATTTAAGCCGGTTCGATTCCCGAGTGTGGCAGCAAAACTTTTCGAAAATTATTAAATGCCATTTTGTTTCAGTTTAAAAGGAATGTTTCTTTTTAGTAAACTACTCTTATTTTTCTTTTTGTTCACGTAGTTTTCTTCAAGACCCATTAAAACTTACCACTGTGTTTAAAATCGTTGCTTCGCACAAGAATTTTTAATTTTTAGGGTTCCGTAGTCAACTAGGAACCCTTATGGTTTCGCCATGTCTGTCTGTCTGTCCGTCCGTCCTCGCTTAATCTCTGTGACTGTGAGCACTAGAAAGCTAAAATTTGGTACCAATATGTATATCAACCACGCCGACAAAGTGGTAAAATAAAAATTGGAAAAAAATGTTTTATTAGGGTAGCCCCCCTATATGTAAAGAGGGAAGTGATTTTTTTTTTAATTTCAACCCTCATGTGTGATATATTGTTGGATAGGTATTTAAAAATGAAAAGGGGTTTACTAAAATCAGTTTTTGATAATGTCAATAATATCGGAAATAATCGCTCCAAACGGAAAAATTAAAGCGTTCCCCCCCCCTCTAACTTTTGACCCGTAGGTTTAAAAAATATGAAAAAAATCTGGAAAGTAGAACTATATTAGTACTTTCTAGGAAAATTATTTTAAACTTGATATGAAGAACAGTTTTTGTACAAAAAAGACAAAAAGGTTGTACAAAATAATTTCAGCGTACTTAGTATGTCAACGTAACAAATAGCCTTTTCAAATCAGTTCTGCCATTCTTGAGTTATAAAATATGTCACTAACACGACTTTCTTTTATATACAGGGTGGAAAGTTTTAATGGGCCCTGGAGGAAAACTACTTTAAAAAGTTAAGATAAATAATTTTATTTGAAGGAAACATTCCTTTATTTTTGAATTGAAATAAAATGGCATTCAAAGATTTTTGAAATTTTGCTTGTCACACTCGGGAATCGAACCTGCTAAAATCCAAAAAAGTAACACTTTGTATTTTTATAGAGGCCCCTCTTCATGTCTGCCAATGCGTTTGCAGACATCTACTGACGCATCCGCAGAAGGATCTGTGCGAACCGTCTACACGTCTGTACTTGTAGGTCGCTCAGTCTATGTTCATCCTCGACAGATGCAACACCGTATTTAAACATTTTTATTTTTGTGATATTTATTTTTTGGAATACACACACAAACAGTTTTCGGCTTGATATAGCTCAAGAAACTTACAAATTTCCACGGTGCTCATACTGTTAGCCATTTCTGTAAACTTTGCGCGCAATGTGGGTATGAAATCGCAAGAAGCACGCGTGCACTCTCAACCGCAACTTCAATCAGACTGATGCATCCGCAGACGTGTGGACACTGTGGTGGACAGTCATCGTACGTCTGCGCCAAAAACCCTTCGATGATCTGTGCGAAACGTCCACACATCTGTAGGTCGCTCAGTCTATGTTAAGCCCCATTTTCACTAGGGGACATTTGTCTCGCGACCTTGTCGCCCAACACGAAATGTACGTGTCGATTTGATATTTGTACGATTTCGCTTGCGACATTTACGAGTTGCAGAACTTAGTACAGTACAGTACTGGCTAGTGTGAACAAGTCATATGTCGAGGGACAAAGTTGCAGAAACAAAGTACGTGAATGTCGGACGACTTGTCTCCGCGACATGTCCCCTAGTGAAAATGTGGCTTGAATCCTCGACAGATGCAACACGTACGTAAAAATTAATCTAGAGACCGTAGCTGCTGCAGCTATTTATTTATTTAGTATGTTTAACTACTACGTGAGTGTGCATCGAAATCGAGTTATTAAAAAGAAATGGAAAAGAAGAAGTTGCTGGATGCGGGCTAATAGTATCCAATAATAATAGCCTCAACTGAATGAAAAGATACCTAATTGAATATTTACCCACCTAAACTTATATTAAAAGTACGATTACTTTATAGTCATTTTATTTTTTAGTTTCGGGTAGATGAAATATTGCATCATCCGTTAAGCACTACTAAGCTTTTTTCATTTGAAACGCCTAGCGCTTTTATCATAGCAACGTGTCATCGTACTGTGTAAATTTCTTGAACATACTCGCTACTTATTGCTATTAATTAAATAAAAGTAACTTAACTTTTACTTAAAACTTTTCTTCACTTCTGCTTCTTTTCTTTCCGCTACATCTGCAAACTGTACGTCAAAAAGCTTTAAGCTTTTTATGTCAGCCATGACAAAAAGCTTTAAACTTTTTATGTCAGCCATGAACTCATGGTCTTTCTTTTATTTTTGACACTATGGTATTTAGCAAAAAATAATCCTTGTGAAGCCTTTCGATCGGTAGGATAAAACTAAAGGCTGATCAATTTTCTCGAGTAACAGGTTCGATTCCCGGTTCAACTATGTAATTATTTAAACATCTATGAATGCAGTAAAAAATGTTTTCAAAATTCAAATAATGTCTTCTTTCAGTGAAATGTTCTATCTACAATATTTAAGGTACTTTCCCTCCATGTGGCATAGCCGTGGGACACCCTGTATAGATGTTGGCTGTACAACGCATTACGAAGCACTGTAGCGCTCGGCTCCATAACACCCTCTCGCCTGCGGTTCGGACGAATCCTGCCTTGCGTGCAATGACATGCTTTCTCCACTAGTATCATAATGTACTATTTTACCTTTTTCACAAGTCCCGTTAGGTTCAGATCTCGTGGTTCCATTTATAAAAATGCTCCGCTGAACTTTGAGTTTTTTACACATGCTAGTGGTACTTATGTTTTTTTTTGTAAAATAAGTATTGTTTTGTTATCTGTATAAAGTACACATATACAAGCAGCTTGCCTAGTTGTAAAGTTTAATGATAGGTAATATTATATGTTATTGAAGGGTACAATAAATATAGATCGAGTTATAAATATAATTTAAGGTACCTAACTGTACCACAATAAAAAAATGATAAAATGCAATTTACTTTTTAATTGGCTGATAATGAAACATATAAAAAGGTTTCGCGATTTAAAAAAAAACATATTTGTATTTCATACAGACGGCCGAAAAAGTAAGTTCCTAGCCTTCAAATTATAAGTTAAGAAGTAAATTTATTGTTTTATTTCTACACTGTATGAAATAAAGATTAGAATATATTCTTCATGTAAATAAAATCTTAACGAATCCATAACGTCTTCAAATCTTTCCCTGTCTATTTTCAGATCTAAGATGAGATACTTCGCAGTCTTCGTTGCTATCGTGGCCGTAGCATCGGCTGAGTCCGTCAACCCGCCCAGGCCCAGTGCCCAGGCAATCATTGCACAAATCCTCGAAGCTATAGCTGCCCTGAAACCTGAATCTGTTGCTGTCGGACCTGCGATCGTTGAGGATCCTTTGGAAGGCATCGCTGTTGGCCCCGAAATCGTCGAGAATCCCTTGGAGGGTATCGCCGTCGGCCCCGCAATCATCGAGAACCCGTTGGAGGGCATCGCTGTCGGACCCGCTATCATTCCCTTCCCTCTCCCTGATGGTGGTGTCGTCGCTGAAGAGCCCATTGTCCCCTCCCCCGTAGCTATCGTTGAAGGACCCGCTGCCGAAGCCCCCGCTAGTTCTCCCCTTGTCCAGATCATCGTGAACGTCAACCAGGCCGCCGCCGGTGAAGCCAGCCCCGTCCCTGTCGCTCCCGTCGTCGTCCCCGAGATCGTGCCGACGCCCGTCCACGTTGTGGATACCCCTTATGAGCCCGTCGACATCAGCGTGCCCATCATCCCCCACCCCGCTGAGCCCGTCGATATCACTGTCCCCATCATCCCCCACCCCGTTGAGCCCGTCCAGGTCGGCGTTCCTGTCTTCCCCGAAGCCGCCGTCGTCCTCCCTGAGGAACTTAACTAAGGACACGAGTTACTATAAGAAGAATTCACCGTATTCACCTTAAATATTATTTAAATATTCAGGATACCTGCAATAAAATTGTCCTCAATGTAATAAAGCAAGATCGATTCTCATCATTTTGTTTTTGTTCGAAACGTTTAAAATCCAGAAGGATTTCCAAACTACGGATTACTTGAAATATTAATCTAGATAGATAGATTACCAAACTGTCCGATGAAATGAAGTAGTTTAAAAAAAATCACGTACCTATTTCAAAGTAAGGAAATATGTAGGTTCCTAACTACATGTATCTCCTATACATGTCCTATACATTTCATTTCATGGGGTCATTAGAATAGTATTTTCTGCAGAAATTTAATTCAGAAAAGAAACGTTCTCGCCACGAGGGGCGATAGATTGTGTATAAAAAGTAGAGAATACATAGCAACTTATGAACACAATTATCTTTAACCTCTTAATACGCCAATCAACGCACACTTACATTATAAGTGTAATACCAATAAGAATCTAAGTTTTGTGGTACTGGATCGTGTTTGACAAATGTAACGACCAACATTTGGACCGCCAATTTGCGGGTTCATCATGCTGATGTTGTCAATGTGATTCGAGTTTTTAATTTGAACCAAAAGTTGCGAATCTGAGTATGTGTTTACAAAATTAATGGCTTTTTGTGACAGCTCCTCTACATTTACATCATGTGGGTCTCTCCCTGCCGCAGACTTGTATCTTAAATAAATTTTAACAGTCTAGCTGTTAGTTTGTATTTTTTAATTAAGAAAAGAGTTCTAAGTAATCATATTTCTTGCACATTTCCGATATTGACAGAGTGAGATTGCTCGTTAGCCGGGGCGAGCCACTTTATATTGTAGGTACTGAACTGATTACGTGAACCAATAGAATTAGAAACGCATTAAAACATATTTGGTACTTGATTGTTATAAAAAAAAAACAGATTTAGTTACTCCACACTTGCATCATGACATTTTCATCGCCACTATGTCTTTCTTTTTACATCCGTTTTCTTTACTTTCCAACATTAACATTCTACAAATATAAACCTATGCACCTACGGCAGGTGGACTTTTGGCGTGTTTGGAACACACTTAGGTATATAGAGTTATTAATGACATTAAAAACGGCTACTTTCGTTCTGTGAATATTATTCTCGTTATCTCTCGAATATTATTAATCGTTATAATATTACGATTCTGGAACCGTTCTCCTTTGACCGATACGCCATTGGACTGATCGCAGAGAGGATGATTTTTGTTTTCGTTTTACCGACAGAGTCTTACACCTAAGGACATTTCCCCAACAGAACCTTTCTTAAAAGTCACTTTCGACGACAGCCAGGTCGGCGTTTCGACGACGCGACGGTCAGTTAGGCCCGGTATCCACTAAAGCGGAGACGAGAGGAGATGTGTCGTATTTAACCAATAGAATATTGTATTGTGCTTAAGCTAAGCGCTGAGCTCTCCTCTCCTCTTTGGTGGAGTCCGGCCCTTACACTTACAAAATTCACCACCACGACGACAAACCTATAAGTCTTTTTTATTACAGACCATTTCCATCTAAGATGGAGAATTCACCGTCAATCTTCAAACAAGCGGTTTACAAAAAACACATTTTCATCATCCATCGACGTGTCCTCGTAGAGGCGATCGGCGGCGGTGACCTCTCGCGCCCGGCGCTGGTCCAGGCCATGCTTCGGGGCGATTCGGAACGGGATGTCGTCGCCTCCTTCTGCGAAGCAGTTATGCTAGTGAAGGAAGCGGCGGCGCGCGAGAGGCAACGAGGAGCCTCTCGCCCCGGACTAAGACCCAGGCGAAGAAGTCGAGAGTCGCAAGACGACTACCGGCCACCGTAGGCGCGGTTCTGCGGACGGCGAGCGATGGGTAGCTCGCCGCTCGGCTAGGACCAGGTCCGCGTCGACGGCGCGTTAGTGCTCCACGCGCGCCTCAAAGAGAAGTCAGCACAGGAAGGGGCCCAACAGGGCCAACGCCTGCCGGGGTTGCGGAATGTTTATAATAGTTACCGTGACCCCGGAACATAAAGGGCAACCGAAGGAACATGAGTGGGTTTTAGTCAGTAAAAGTCTGTCCCACCGCACCCAGGACGGGAGCAGTCACTGGATGATTTCCCACTCCCCAAAAAAAAAATACAAAAAATTTCACAAGTCTGTAACAAGACCAAAATATAAACTTCTTTATTTTAAAAAAATCAACTTGTTAAGTACATTTCAGTCTTCTATCTCGTCTGTGTCTTTGATTATATATTTGTCTTTTATTTAAGTTACAGATTTTCTTATAATTTCCCATGTATATTAATTTAAAAAGATCACATTATACGGCGCAGGACGACTGACACTATACATAAATACTATACTGGCTGGTAGCCCCATTTGCCTATGGATTTCGTACAAACGACTTAAAAAACTGTGAAACTAACAAATTGACGGAGTCGAGTACGACCTAATTATTCTAGCTCTATAGCTTTACTATGCTGACTTTGGTTAAACAACGCTGATTTTCTTTAAGTTTTCCAGCAGAACTTCGCCACTCGTCACAATGAGTAGTGTTGATCTCTGAAGAATCAATTTAATCAATGCATCGGGTGCCCGAATTCGAGTAACGTCTTTTCATGATCATTACCCTTATCTACGTTTCCAACTATGTTGGGGTCGGCTTCCAGCCTTGAAGCAACTGCCTATCAGACCTCCACAACCCAGTAGCTGACTCGATACCTCTGCCCTCTTGGTTAGACTGGTCAGACTTTCTGGCTTACCCGTATCGACTGTCAAAGTTCTACGAATGACAACCGGGACCAACTGCTTTACGTGCTTTCAGAGGCATGTCAGTGATGTCCAAGATACTTTTAACGGTTAATGATCAAGTGTGATTGCGCCAAAAGATCGAGAGGCATACAGGTGCCATGGACTGACTCACGATGGTAAATGATGACCTTTGATGTAGACAGCCTTCTCTCCTTCTTACCGTGGCGTATGATGGCGTTAGTGTATGTATATCTTCATTAATCTAAGCCGTTTTTGAATCAATAAGGAACACAATAACTACATTGCCCGCAATAAAATTAGTATCCTAATCCTATCACCGGAAAATTTATACATTTATGAGTAATTATACGCACAATCTCATCTACCGTTAGATAAATTTTCTATTACTCTGTGATAAACAACAATAAATGTCTAGGTGCTTTTATACTATATAAAGTTCACGAAAATCAGAAATTATCACAGTCGTGTTAAAAGCAGACCAAGTAAGTTTACTTGTATTAATTTACAATTTTTTTGTTACACGTCCACCCTAACCTAACTAGCCAACTTGTTAGAGGCGAGGTAACTTTGCTCACAAATGGACAAAAAAACTCTTGGTTTATATGCAAGATGCAAGTGCTTATATTAAAATGTGGCTATTCATCGTTCCTAACATAAATCTGTCTATCACAGACTTACACAACGGTAAAACGCTTTAGAAAATGACATTTTAAACAATATTGTCTTTGGTTTCAGATATATCAAAATGAAATACTTCATCGCTATCGCCCTCTTAGCCGCCGTGGCTTCGGCCACCGTCAGGCCCACTCCCGTAAGCGGTGAGGCCGCCGAGATCCAGGAGATCATCGCCGCCATCCAGAGCCCCAGCACCCACCCCGCCACCGCCGCCGCCCTCGAACAGATGCTCCTCGATCTCCTCGGAGTAAAGCCAGAGCCCATCGAAGTTGGACCCGCCATCATTGAGCAACCCGCTATCATTCCTACCCCCGTGGTTGTTGCTCCTTCCCCCGCTGAAGTCGCCCCCGCTCCCGCTGTTGTCGCTCCCGCTGCCAGCAATCCTCTTGTCCAGATCATCCTGAACATCAACGAGGCCGCGGCTGCACCCAACCCCGTCGCCGTCGGACCTGCCGTCCTTCCCGAGATCCAGCCTACGCCAGTCCACGTTGTGGATGCCGCTGCCGAACCCGTGCAGGTTGTTGAGGTCGCCCCCGAGCCCGTCCAGGTCATCGAGGCCGTCCCTGAGCCCGTCCAAGTCGTTGAGACCGCTCCCGTGCCCGTCGAGCCCGTCCAGATCGGAGTCCCCGTTCTCCCTGACCCAGCTGTCGTCCTCCCCGAGGAACTCAACTAAATAACAATACAGATTCATGAATACTGATAGGGAATTACATATCACGATCACATGATTAATAACAATGTAAATAATGCAATAAAGACAACATCAACAAAAAATATTGTATATTTATTTATTACTACTGTCCCCGCAGATTTTAGGTTACCTGCTGCTTCCTTCTCCTGTATCATAGCGTGATGTTATGTTGTCTATTTGTTATTCTAATTTTTAAGCTACTAGCGACCCATCCTACAAAACGTAGAAAATCTTAAAAATACACGTAAACCATTATTCTTGAAATACTCTATCTATAAAAAAACCGCATCGAAATCCGTTGCAAAGGTTCTAATCATATTATAGGTACAGACAGCGGAAAGCGACTTTGTTTTATACTATGTAATGATATTACTGTAAAATTTCAACAAAACACGTTCATTAGTTTTTTCATAAAATATGTAGTAATCGTGAGGAGAACAAACATCCTCACACATTTTGATATTCATAATTATAACATTCGTAGTTATTAATAATTTAATAAGGATCATTTATTAATAACCAAATAGGTATTACCAATATAATAAAATAATCAAGAAAGAGTTTTCTCACCTTCAAACTTAAATCTAAACTGGCCTTCATGTTATAAAAAACAGGCGACAGCCATTACTTGTTGGAAAAAAAAGGAAAGTATAAAAGAAACACAAATGGTGTTTTTAATTTTTCCGATGTTAGCCAGCAACCCTCAAAGATCCAAAATAGTATTTAAGTTTTCCTGTACCATTTTTTTCACGTAATGTCACAAATGGAGAATTTTAACGAAAATTATTTATTTTATTTAGACTTGAAAAATATTCAGCATTGAATCTAATCGCCTCTTTCATGATATACCTAGTTGGATTCTGTGCATTTCTCACGCTCAACTCTTTTATTTATTACTAGCTTTTGCCCGCGGCTTCGCTCGCGTAGAATTTGGTCTGCCACATAAAGTTGCGTGATATTTTTTAAATTACTTGTATTTTTTAATGTAACTACACATCGTACATCCCAAATTTCTAACTTCAAAATTAGTTTCCATACAATCTTTGAAATCCGTTTGAAAGTCGTGATGGCACAGTGGATAACGCGCCCGCCTCTCGTGTAAGAGGTTGTGGGTTCGACATCCCGTGCCTCGGAAAGCACGTAAAGCCGTTGGTCTCGGTTGTCATGCGTAGAACTTTGACAGTCGTTACTGTTTAGCCAGAAACTCTGACCAGTCTAACCAAGAGGTATCGTATCGCCCAGTTACTGGGTTGTGGAGGTCAGATAGGCAGTCGCTCCACGTAAAACACCGGTATCCAGCTGAATCCGGTTAGGCTGGCAGCCGACCCCAAACACAGTTGGGAAAAGGCTAGGGAGATGATGATGACAATCTTTGAAATCCTATACCTAATATTTAGAGGGAATCTCTTGAGGGTGGAATTATCTGAATTCCTTTCTAATTGCTCTTTATTTTAAGCTATAATGGAACTCTGCAAATTTCAAAATGCTAAGACCAGTGGTTTCTTTATCAATCTTTACCTGTATGGTGTGCTTATAAAAAGTAGCCCTATGTCCTACCCCGGGCTTGAGATTATTCTATCCAGCACAAACGGATTACTAAACACTGACTAATAAACAGGTCGGACCAATGTTACTTGCATTTAATCACTACATAGTATAATACAAAGTAGCTTTCTTTGTCCCTATGCAAGCTTAAATTTTTAAAACTATGGAACGGATTTTGATGCGGTTTTGTTAATAGATTTTGTAATAAGTAAAGAATTAATATGTATGTAATTGGAATAGGTTAACATCTGTGTTAAATTATCTGTGTTTTTACTGCAATATACTCACTCCCGTATACTATGTTATTTGTTTTTTTTTATTCAGCGTAAATATGTAGATTTTGGGATTTAGATACATGTGAGCATGGGAAAAACAGGGCGTGCCTAAATGTATCCCCGCTATCTTCAAAGTTTGCCTTTGCGATTTATTAATAGTTATAGAAAATGCAACTTTAAGTGGGAACTGTAATCATTTGAAATTAAAGGGTAAGTTATTGGGTATTATTGGAATGCGTGGAATAAGAACATTTTCACTCTTAGCTTCTCCAGTTACAATTGGTGCCTAGTTCAATGACTCGCAATCTAGTGCCATTACGTAGTCTCGGGGCGTCCAAGTTGCGCATTAACAAAACGGGTATACCGACTTTTAATCCTTTGAACACACGTGATTTGAGACACAATAGAAAGACAATAGCAGTCCGACAGCCGGCTGTCGGTCGGTCGTTGAAAGGTTAATTTGAGCTTATGTGATGGCACCCCGGATAGCTCCAAAGAGTTAAGAAACTCCCCAGGGTAGCTCGTACAGTCTTCAGATGACATGACTGTGTCGATGGATGGAGTTGGATTTTTGCATCGCTGGTTACTTGGCCCAAGATAATTTTATTGATTTTCGCAACTGTCTCATTTCTTGGTGCTAGTATAGTTCTTTCACATAGCCAACTTTCATCGTGGATGTTCTGTTGCCGTTTGGCGCTTCGTTCAAGTCAATCATATCGTGATAACTTTTAAACTATTCTGCCAAATTAGTTAGTATGAAAGACAAAGTTTATCTTGATTATATTCTTAATGCGAGAAATGTATTCATTTTGGTAACAGTTTAATAATTATATACTAATATGTGCATTGTAAAATAGTACCAAATTTAATTAAATATAGGTATGGTTCACAATTTTGGTCGTACTGGCTTGCACATAAGAGGTAGATATATGCTATCGCGGACTTTTATTTAGATCTATTTAAGACAAACAATCCTGTTGTACATCATCTTTATGTAACTCCATTTGTTTAGGCAGCGCACGCCAAGATAGCTCTCAGATAGAAGATTTTTTTCCGACTTAATTGACACTTGTCGTTTTATTATGATCAAAATTACATAAAATCATTATAAATTGTAGCCTATGTGTTACTGTGATAAATAACCTAAATTACTGTAAAGTTTTATCCAAGTTTTTTCGTGAAAGAGTAACAAACATACATACACACACACATACATCCATCCTCACAAACTTTCGCATTTATAATATTAGTAGGAAGTAGGATAGGATAGGAAGTAGGATTAGTAAGAAAACCTAACCAAGGACACAATATAATAAGAAGAGGTAATTTGTGCTGAAGAGGTGAATTAACATTAAAATAAAAGTTTAAAAGAAAATTCTGTAATAAAAAATGCAAAATGGAAAACAGGTACTTGGAAAATAACAAATAAATGCGTTGTCCTGAATGGCTGCCTCTGACGGATAAACGCGCTGTGCGTTTAATCCGTCAGTCCGTGTTTAACCACTGATCGTAGAGACCCAAAACTTGGAGGCTGTGTTCTTTGTATCTAGTTGCTGTGGTTGTTGCCCTCATCCAAAATTAATATTGGGAAATCCTTTCTTATCAGATTCTATAAAAGGAATTTACATTAACATTCTTTAATAATGAATAAATTAATAGAATGAATTAATGAATGCATTTATAGAATGAATAGATATCAAACTTAAAACTCACCCCTTAACAGAAATTTATTTTGGGGTGATTTGCTTCGTAGTTGATTTACTCGTCAGTTTATTTAAAGTTCTATAGGTGTACCAGTAACTGATGACAAAAATGGTAAATAAAATTTAATGACAGCAACACTGGGGAAAAAGGATTAAAATGTTTTGATACTTGTATTTTTCCCTTAAAACAACACTATTTTGAATATTAACCTCATTGGATCTTCTTTGACTTTGCTGGCCTTCTTTCGTCGCAAAATTTAGAAAAGCCATTTGTGTTTCTTTTTTTATTTCTTATTTTTCTGAGAAAATAATGGCCGCAACATGTTTTTTGGATACAACAACGGCTAATAAGTTTGAAGACATAAAAACTCTTTAGAAAGTACTATCTATTAAATTGCTATAACCTATTTGCTTATTCTACCATTATTATGAATGTCAATAAACTTGTTTGTTACTCTTTCACGCAAAATTATTGAACGTGTTTGCAATTATATAGCTTAAATACGTCAGAGTAACGAATAGGCTATCTAACAAGTTATTTGACCTACCGGAGCGGAGCTTGACAAGGTACAGCAGTTAAAGGAAAATAAAAATTAAACTTTGTTAGTGTAAAATACTGTTTTATTGCATTAAGTCGGTTGGTTGAAAATATATAGGTAGTCAAGGGTTTTTAATTGAGTTCCTCGGGGAGGACGACGGCGGCTTCGGGGAAGACAGGAACGCCGACCTGGACGGGCTCAACGGGGTGGGGGATGATGGGGACAGTGATATCGACGGGCTCAGCGGGGTGGGGGATGATGGGCACGCTGATGTCGACGGGCTCATAAGGGGTATCCACAACGTGGACGGGCGTCGGCACGATCTCGGGGACGACGACGGGAGCGATAGGGACGGGGCTGGCTTCACCAGCGGCCTGGTTGACGTTCACGATGATCTGGACAAGGGGAGAACTAGCGGGGGCTTCGGCAGCGGGTCCTTCAACGATAGCTACGGGGGAGGGGGCAATGGGCTCTTCAGCGACGACACCACCATCAGGGAGAGGGAAGGGAATGATAGCGGGTCCGACAGCGATGCCCTCCAACGGGTTCTCGATGATTGCGGGGCCGACGGCGATACCCTCAGGCTTGACACCGAGGAGATCTTCGAGCATCTGTTCGAGAGCGGCGGCGGTGGCGGGGTGGGTGCTGGGGCTCTGGATGGCGGCGATGATCTCCTGGATCTCGGCGGCCTCCGCACTTATAGGGGTGGGCCTGACGATGGCGGCCGAAGCCACGGCGGCGAAAAGGGCGATGGCAATGAAGTATTTCATTTTTGTTTACCTGCAAATAAGGTTCAACTTTAACCTTTCTGTTAACCTTATTAGATTTCTGTGTCTGATTGACATGACATAAGACGAAGAGGTCTAATAATGTAGTGTCATATTTTGCCTCTAAAATAATGTCAAGAATATAGAACTGGGTCGTAGTCCAATTCTAAATATCAATTAGACTATAGACTATAGATAGAGGATCAACACTTAAAAAAAAGTATTTTTTCAAAGGCCTATTCTATTTTTATTATGATCCGTACAATATTCAAGAAAAGAAAATAAACATAAAGAGTGGTAGTCTAGCATTAAGATAAATGTACACGTAAAAAAAAATCTGCAATACTGATAGCTGATGCAAAATGGGAAGTACCTAAATATTTTGAAAATTAATTAAATTTTTAGGTATTAGTGAACTGTACTTACTGGTCTGCTTTTCACAAGACTGGCATTTTCTGAGTTTTAGTGAACTTTTATATTGTTGTTTATCTGCAAATTAATTTACAGGGTAATAGAAAATTATCTGAATGCAATTTGAAATTGTGCTTGTAACTGTTGTCCCGTATTTACAATCCCGATTGGATAAGGAATCTACATTTTATTTGAGTGCATAAATCTTCTATAAAAATATATCTTTTCCGTATTGGTGTACAAAGAAATAAACAATATTCTATCTAGGAAGATTTATAATTACAATATGATAGTAGTCTGAGATAAATAATGTTACCGGTAATAAAGGTGATAATGATGTCATCATGACAATCCTAAATTAAACTGTAACTCGTCACAAAGCCGTTTACATACTGTCCATGAAACTATTCAATGACCCAAAGGACAAAGTCAGTACTGTACTGTTTAGGTGGGAATAATTACAAGTAGCGATCAATTAATAAAAAAACACCCGCCCCCAAAGTTCGCGACTGCAAACTAAAGAAGGGGAACTGATAACTTTTTCGAATTGTGTCTGTTCGAATTTATCGAAATCTTTTGATCGACATGTTTTCTGGCTTATTTTTAAATCATCGAATTATCCCGGCTGGAGTCTCACAGGGTTTACTCTTGGGCCCTGGGCACCATCAAACAAACTTTTCTATAAAGTTGAACATTACAACACCACTGCAAGGTTTGCTAATGATACAGCCATCTTAGCCAATCATCCAGAACCTAGTACACTGTCCAATGTAGTCCAGGAAGCCAAAATAAGACAAGCTGACAATAAAAAACATTTGAAGAACCAAAGCAATTTTATGTAACATGGTATATGTGTACTCAAACTCAAAGAAACGATCTACAGAGACGTAACGTAACGTTAAATACTTAGGAATACGACTTCATCGCTGACTAAATTGAAGTTTCACACCACTACTAAACTCAAATCATTTATTTCTAATAGGCCATTTAGAAGCCACTTTAGAACGTCAAAAACAAAGAAAAATGAATCTAGTTACCATTCCAAAAAGTTGATTTGTATGGAGAAGAACGGGCAAGAAACTCCTTACTTACTCTTGTCACTACTAATGACCACTCATCCTGCAGATTGATAATTATGGTTAAAGACATTTATTTCTCAAAACAGAATAACAAATTCACTTACATGAGAAACACTTGTTGACAAAGTAGGTTATTAAAATAGTCGTTCATAAGGAACGAGCAGCGGAACAGTAAATTAAAAGTAGGTAAGTATAGATATATTGTTGTTAGTTATCCTCTTAAACTATGTTAGTGTCTTAGTATTAACTTATATAAATTTAAGTAAGTACACAATAAGTATTATAAAGTGGCATACAAATATCATTAAGTAGAAGGTAGTCGGAAAAAATTTTGTTTGTAGTTTGAGTACACAGTCCATATTACGTATTAAACTTCGATTCCTATCGTCTTTGCCATTGATAGCAATTGCTTATTATAATAAAGTTTTTGTAATTTTATATTGTTGTTCGTTATTTTGATTGTTATGTACGCAGTTTTTTTTTATAGTTTTTTTTTAATTAATTTTTTTTAATGTTTTTTTTGTGTTTTATTTTATTAATTTTGTTTATTGTGTTTGTTAAGTTAAAACTTATTTAATTATAAAGTTGTTTTATAATGATTACTAAAATAGATGATAAGTATTCATTATGTAAAATTTTTTTTTTTTTTTAAACAAGGGAAATGATTGTATTTTTTTTATATCATTAGGCAAATTGTTATACATATTAGCACCCTCACGTCTAATATTTCTACTACCATAGTTAGTCCGAGGTCGGTATAAACAGATATCGTTGGCATTTCTTAATAATCGGGTTTGTATTTGAGCTTTTTTTGTGAATATTATTTGGGAATGTGTGACTTTTGTAAGTATTTTTCTTACTAGAATACAAGTTTGAAATTTATATATTTGAGCAAGTGTCATTAGTTTGGTTTTTTGGTAAACTGTTTCAGTTGGCGTTTGGTAATTAAGACGAAAGAGTAATTTTATGATTTTATTTTGAGCGATTTGTATATTTTTTAGATTGTTTTTAGTAGCAGAGCCCCATATTTCAATTAAATATGTTAAATGGGATTTAATGAGAGAATTATAAATAATATATCTTACAGATTTAGGAAAGCACCGGACACTACCTCGTAGTATGCCCATCAGTGAGGATAATTTTGATCGTAACTTGTCCAGGTGTGGTTTCCAAGTTAAGTGATTGTCCAATATGAGGCCGAGATATTTTTCAGAATCAACTTTTGTCAATGGCTCACTATTAACGTATAATGGTTGAAAATTGGGAACTCTTTTATTTTTGGCACTAAATATCATAAAATTTGTTTTAGCTACATTGATGGTTAACAAATTATATTGAAACCAGGTAAATAAGGTATTCAGGTCTTGCTGAGCTTGGTTTACCATTGGTTGGATTTCTTTACCAAAGTAAAAAAGACAAGTGTCATCGGCATATAGTGTTACATCTGCTGCTAAGTCTAGGTCTTTAATGTTATTTATATAGATTAAGAAAAGCAGGGGGCCGAGCAGGGAGCCTTGTGGAACCCCATAGGTTATAAGTTCAGGAGTGCTTTTGACTTCGCCTATTTTAACTATTTGGTACCTGTTAGAGAGATATGACTCAATCATTTTATATGCCGTTTTTGTAATTCCAATATCAAGTAGCTTTTGAAGAAGTAGTTTGTGACTTATCGTGTCAAAAGCCTTTTTTAAATCTATAAAAATACCAAGAGCTATTTGTTTTTCATCTATTTTACATTTCAAATTAGTTATAAGGTCTACACAAGCAGATAATGTGTTTGATTTGGAACGGAACCCATATTGTTTTTGATAGAGTATGTTGTTAATAGTCAGGTGTTTGTCCTAACGATTGAAGATAATTTTTTCGAAAATTTTTGACATAGCTGGCAATACCGAAATTGGGCGATAATTACCTGGGTCACTTGTAATGCCGGATTTAAAAACTGGGCTCACTTTAGCTAATTTGAGGGAGTCGGGAAAATAGCCATATTTAAGGCACTCGTTAATGGTAGCTGTTAGTTTCTTGAGTATCAACATTTTTATACATTTAATGGATTTGCAAGAAATACCGTCAAGGCCAGTTGCAGTATTAGTATCTAAGTTGTCAATTATTTTACCAACTTCATCTAACGAAGCAGGGGAAAATTCTGATAGTTCAGTACTTGTTAATTCACTTTTACCGCTGAATAGTTTATTGTATGCCTCAAGGTCATGATATTTAGACGGAATTTTATTTGCTAAAACGGTACCTATAGTAGCGAAGAAAGAGTTGAAGCATTTGCATATATCTGTAACTTCGGTAGAGCAGCCAGTCTGAGTTTCAAGTTTAGATGGGACAGTGCTACATTTTGTTTTGTTGATGCTTAAGGAATTAATTAGTCGCCACATTTTAAGTGGTTTTTTCTCACATTTCTTAAAAGCTTTACAGTAATAACTACTTTTTGCATCTTGAATTACTTCTCGAACTTCCTTTTTTGCTTTCATTAATTCCATCTCTATGAATTTTATCTGTGCTTCTCTGCTGCTAGTTTGAATTGTGTTGCGTTCATTCAATATTTGGTTTCTTTTTCCTATTAAATCAATTATGTTTTTGTTAATCCAGTCTGACTTTGGTGGGTTTTGTATTTTTGTTTTCAAAATCTGGCTTTGCTGTATTGCTTCTATTAGTTTGATCTCAAGTTGTTCATATATTGGATTACAATCATTTGGGAAAATTTGTTCAACGGATTTGTACAGTTTATCATAGTCCATAGTAACGTATGTGATTTTCTTTTTCTTCTCCGGTTTATATTTGTGTATTTCGAGGTATAGATGTTTATGATCGGACATTGCTGAATTTACAATGGCTAGATGAAATTTGTTGTTCTTGAGATTAGAGCTGATATGATCAAGAATGGTTTGAGTACTCGGTGTCTCTCGTGTGCAAAATGAAGAACTTATTTTATTCAGTATATTAAATCCATTTTCTCGTAGAACCAGTTTATAGTTAGTTGTTGCTTGGCTCTTTTTTAGTAAGTTATAGTTAAAATCCCCAAATATTACTGCCCGTTTTCGCTTTTGCAGCTGCTGCGTAAAGGTTTCAAGGAAAGGCTCGTTGCAAGTTCTTTCAGGTTTGTAAATAGCACCAATATCTAGGGAAAACATGTTTAAGTAAATCCATAAGAAGTGGTTATCATCTTGAAATAAATCTTCGATAAAATTGTGCTGAAGACTTGTATGTACATATATAGATACGCCACCTCCTCTTCCATTACTTCTGTAATTATAGTAATGACTATAATTAACCAACGTTAAACTTTTGGCTTCATAGTCACTTTTTATCCACGTCTCCGTTAAGATTATTAGGTGCAATATGCTTGGTATAGATTGAATTATACATCTCAATTCATCCAGTTTACCTGGGCTGACTATACTGCGTACGTTGGCATATAAGCATTTCAATGATTTAGTATTTTTAATGATATTTGTGTGTGTATTTGATAGTTGGTATGTCAAGTTATTTGGGGTTGCTGCTTCGTTATTGTTGGCTTGTATCAGTTTTTAGGCGGTGTTTTGATGATTTTCGGAACACCTTTAATATACTTTATGGAAAGATTTTCCTCACCTTCTTCTATCCTTTTATTTAATTCAGCGCGTAGTTTTAACATTTCTTCCTTCTGGAGCGGTGTTTGATCCGAGTAGAATTTAATCTGTTTTATCATTTCTTTTGGGATGGAAGTTTGATTTCGCAGTATTGCTTTGGCTGTATTAGCATCTGCAAAACACACTTTTATGGGACGAGATTTTGTACTGTTATATTTTCCTAACCGAAAACATTTCGTAGGTTCAACACAGTTTGAATCAGCAAGTCTGATGATCTTCATAACTTCTTGTCTGTCGTACATCATTCTTTCTGTCGGGTCTTTCGAGTTTGTCTCTTGTATGTCGCTTACGACTATATTTTTCTCCCTTTGAAAACGCTCGTGGATCTCAGAGATCATGTTTTCGTGTGTAAAGTTCATTGTGGGCTGGGCGTTGCCTGAAGAAGAAGCTTTGATGTTATCCAAATCAACTTTAATCTCAGAGATTTTTTCCTCTAAATTGAGTTTTGAAATTTCGATCTTTGTTAATTCCTCTTTTATCCTGTTTTGTTCTTTAGAGAGTTGGTCTGTAGTTGTATTGATCTGGGAAATCTGATTCGTTATGGTTAAGACTTGTTGAGATATTTCTTCCAATTTATCTGTTTGTGTTTGAGCCATACTAGTCAACATCGCCATTATTCTACTCTCAAATTTGTCGAACTTTTCGGATAGGTCATCGTCAGGTGTCTTCCTTTTGCGAATTGTTACTTTGTTAATTTCTGTGTCCGATTGCAGCATCTGCCTCAGATCAGGTTGTGATCGGGATTGCGATTCGCAATGAATTGCTAATATTTAATTATTTTTCTAATTTCAATTTTTAATTATAATTTCAAGCAATGTCAAAGTTTCATGAAATCCTGGCTGGGATCCCACAGGGTTCACTCTTGGGCCCTGAGCCCAATCTTATATGCGAATGAATTCATAGATATATCTTCAGATATTTTGTCCTCCAGCGAAAATTTGAGCATTGACGCTTTAGTGTAGTGGTGTATCAACTAGGATGCTCGGGAGACCCGTCTAGTAAGAACGACAGCGTAGTAAAATGTGTTGGCTGATCGTTAAACTTCTGATTTCCTGCCTACGGGGACAAAGATTCACAAGTAATGATAAGGTCCAACTATATGCAAGGAATGGGTCACTAACATATGGGAAATAAAAAGTGGTTCCGACAAACAAATTAATCTCCAGCGATCTGTGGCCGACTATTTTTCTAATTAACCAGCGTTATAATGAATTGCCGACAAAAAATCCTAATTTCCGAATAGAAAACTAAATCTCCGACCAAATTACTAAGTTACCGACAACAGAGGTTTCGTCAAAATAATCATATTTTTACAACTTGCATGAACTGTTTTAATTTCTATTGTTGGTTACCAAAATTTATTTTTCATCCCACCTATTCGAAAAAGACGACTTTGTTCCCCTTTAAGTACGCCCAAAGTTGGTGTTTTCTATAAGAAACTTTCAGCGGGCAATAATGACGCTCCAAATTCAAAACGTGCGCCTAAAAGTAACTTTTAATCGCACTTTTTGAATGTGGAGCCTCTTTGCATGCGCCCTGTTATAAGTGCGCCTAAAAACTCTTTGAATTTGGAACGTCTTAATGCTCAGCGCCAAATAATCGACGACGGCCAAAACCAAAACTCCGCGGCTGAATAAAAAAAAACAGAAATAGAAATAAAACGCGCAAACTAACCGAGTTCCCGTAAAAAAAATTACGGATTGTTTTGCAGCAAATTATTAATATAGCTGCTATTATTATCAAGCTATGATAATAATAGCAGCTACAATAATAATTTTACAATAAAGTGTGAAGCGCCTTTAATTTTCTCATAGGGGGTGATGAAAAGTAGAGTGTATCACTCGGGCGCAAAATATATTTTTGGCTCGGGCGACGTACTTTGAATCCCTCGCTACGTTCGGGATTCTATTTAAGAATCCCTCGCAAAGCTCGGAATTCTACTCTAGAATCCCTCACTTCGCTCTGGATTCAAAAAGCGCCCTCGCCGTAAAAATATTACTGGCGATGTAATTTGAATCCCTCGCTACGTTCGGGATTCTATTTAAAAATCCCTCGCCGTAAAAATATAACTTTGCGCCCTAGTAATACAATCTACTATTTTAACTCTCAATAATGATGAAAACTGGTTGCAATCTAGACTTTAGGGTACCCCGACTCGGATAGGTTAGGTTAGAAGGGGATGGCGGGGTCGTGTGAGCGAGCGAAGCGAGCGAATAGACCCCGCCATCCCCTTCGTGGTTACTTTTTTATAAACCACCCAGAAGTAGGTACTTAATTAACGTTTCGACGACAACGCGACAGCCGGCTGTCGCGCTGCTATTGTCTTTTTATTGTGTCTCAAATCACGTGTGTTCGAAGGTTTAATTGTGAAAGTCGTAAAGTACTTGTAATACCTACTGTAAAGCATTTCCAAAACAAAGATGACTTCACAAAAACCAAATGATAGTGGTACAGTCAGCTCCAAAAGTCGCTGAACACGTTTCGACTTTCAAAATCACTTTACACTACATAATCTATAAATCGCTCAACAAGATAGGCGCCAGTATTGAATGAACATCATTAAAGTTCATTATTAGCTGAACACCATTTGGTCATTTATAGGTAGATTATATATAGTGTACAGCGATTTTGAAAATCGAAACGTGTTCAGCGACTTTTGGAGCTGACTGTACCTATTAAGTTATAAACAGACAATTACGTATTTGATATTATCTGATAGTAGGTATTTGAAACTTTGTACTGAGCTACGCAATTATCTAAATCAATTCTTACAAAACGTGATGATATCGACCATCTCTCGGAAATTCAATAATTACATCATACAAATTCCTGGAAACCGACCCCAAAATAATTGAGAAAAAGCTAGGGAGATGATGAATAGCATAGTAATTAAGAGCCACATAGGGATCTTAGGGATCTTCAGCAAACAGCATTTTTATAACTTAACCTTAAACAAACAGTATGAACTCATACTATTGAACTTGACACAACAAAACAAATGCATCAATAAAATACTTTAATAATAAAAAAAATGCTAAGTCATAAATATGATTACGCTTTGCAGTCATATCTTTACGTTATGATAATAGATTGATAGCTATCGTCAGAGCTTCGAGTATAACAAAATCGTTTCAGGTACTGAAACACGTGAAATAACCGTTCACGTTTCAATTTTGGTTTATATTAAAACTTTAATCTTATTGCACTAACTTATTTCACAACTTTGAACATCTAATAAGAATTTTATTTATAATCACATGTAAAATTTGAAGAGTTGTAATTTTTATCCGTACTAATATTATAAATGCGAAAGTAACTCTGTCTGTCTGTCTCTTCTTTACGCCTAAACCACGGAACCGATTTGAATGAAATTCGGTACAGATATAGTCTGGGACCCGAGAAAGGACATAGGATAGTTTTCATCCCGGAAATCTCCTGGGAACAGGAGCTATTATTCCACGCGAACGATATCGCGGGCAATAGCTAGTCTTCTATATCTCTACGAGGAGGTTACCAAGTATGATACAAAAGTATCTTTATTTTGTAAACTTACTAAATATAATACTTTTATTTCAAACAAAATTTTAAATATAATATCTCAATAGTAAGAAGAATATCGACATTGAACAAGGCTTCGCCACGTGAAGTCTAGATAAATACAATGCAATTTAACTAAGAATACGAAAATAAATGACATCAAAGAATTTTTTTTTTGGTTCGTGGGAAATCATCCAATGACTGCTCCCGTCCTGGGTGCAGTGCGGCGGGAGGGCGTGTCAGACTCTTACTGACTAAAACCCACTCATGTTCCTTCGATTGCCCTTTATGTTCCAGGGTCACGGTAACTATTATAAACATTCCGCAACATGACATCAATGTATCAAATGTAACTTGACAAAAAACGGCTTATGAAGAAGAACATGAATCAGTCCATGTATGATGTACCAATAACTTTAGTCAAATCACATGAATTCGTCGCAAAATTAAAATTCTAAGATAGTTAAAACGTACGGCAATATCGGCACAAGGTCATTTCTATTCTTAGTTGAATTACATTATATGAAGACTATTACACGTTTACACATAAACATGGTTACACCATTTAGAAATAAACCCAACATGTCTAATATCTACTGAGGCCGTACGAAAAGTTTAAAAACCTGGCTTGATACCTTCGAGGCAGAACAGGATTAAAATTTAAAAAGTCTTTATGCCCAAGAATGTATGTTCCGTCGTAGATAATTTATGATATGATATAATGAGTATTCTTTTCGTTCGACTGTTGCATTTGTTGATTGACCACCGTTTTGCCATTCAATATTGCATCAAGCGAAATAATTTATCGATGGTAAACCATTACTACGCCATCGCCATACGTTTACTTCTTATCAAATTGGCATTGTAAGCTTTAAAATCCTGTCAGTATCATGAAATATGATAATTGTCATTGCAATATAGTTTCATAGATAAAATCCAATATAAATTCTGAACAAAAATTATGATAAGCAAGTCGTCTTTTAAGCGCGTCTCAAAGAGTAAGTACTCAAATTATTTAAAATAAACTTTTTTGGTAGATCTGAATAAGGTGTGATTTGTGTTGTCCAAGTATGCGGGTACTGCGGTTACTTTGCGGTGACACAAATTATATCTCATAACCTGTGAGAATGAAGTTCATTTATTGCATTTTGTAAGTAGCGCGAATATTCGTCGTTTCGCGATAATGTAGCCACAGCATCACCATCAACAGAATTTGCGTAGTTATTATTATTATACAATGTTTAATTTTCAGATCCATCAAGATGAAATACTTCCTGGCTATCGCCCTCTTAGCCGCCGTGGCTTCGGCCACCGTCAGGCCCACCCCCGTAAGCGGTGAGGCTGCCGAGATCCAGGAGATCATCGCCGCCATCCAGAGCCCCAGCACCCACCCCGCCACCGCCGCCGCCCTCGAACAGATGCTCGAAGATCTCCTCGGTATCAAGCCTGAGAACCCATTGGAAGGCATCGCTGTAGGACCCGCTATCGTTGGTGACGGTGGTGCCGTCGCTGAAGAGCCTATTGCCCCCTCTCCCGTCGCTATCGTTGAAGGACCCGCTGCTCAAGCCCCCGCTAGTTCCCCCCTTGTCCAGATCATCGTGAACGTCAACCAGGCCGCCGGTGAAGCCAGCCCCGTCCCTGTCGCTCCCGTTGTCGTCCCCGAGATCCAGCCCACTCCCGTCCACGTCGTGGATTCCACTGATGAAGAGCCCCCAGTCAACCCTATTGCCGTCAACCCCATCGCACCTGGCCCTGTCGAGCCCCCCGTCAACCCTATCGCTGTCAACCCCATTGGTGTCTTACCCGTTCAGCCCCCAGTCCACGATATTCCTGTTCACCCCATCGGTGTCTTGCCCGTTCAGCCAGTCCACCCTATTGCCGTGCACCCCATCGGTGTCTTGCCTCACTAAGTCAACTAAGAAGCAGTTACAGCGTTGAACGTCTTACTGTATCGATAAAATGTTTTTTTCTACATGTGATGCAATAAATCAAATTTTGTGATATTATTATAAACGTATTGTTTTAATTCAACAAACGATTATCAAATTAATTAAATACATAAACCATTTTAAATAACGCCTTGAAAGAACATTTTTTTTGGTTTCATAAATAAATTGAATTTCGATCCCAAAGAATATCAATAGCTTTGTTTGAATCTAATTGTTCAGTAATAATTATACCTAGGCCTGACGTCACGCGGAACATGCACTGTATCATCGTCATTCTTCGTTTACGATAAAAAAAATACGTGTCCAAAACTTTTGTCGTCTCGCTTATTGCGCCCGTTGGTCAACAAACTTTGTCGCTAGCTCGCTATACTAATTCTTAATGAAAAACTTTCGAATAGAAAAATTAATAGCAATGTAAATAGGGATTTGTATTTGAGGCCTCACTAAAATTTTTGTGAAATTTGGATATCCAGAACCAAATTGTTATGAAATATTATAGTAAAAGTGAGGTTATATTATAACATCGCGGTGTTTTATGTTGTTTACGAAATTGCACGCCACTTACGAATAACTGTTAAAAACACCAGTGACGAATAACTGCTAAATCGCCTTATCTTCTAATATTCTTCTACTAATAGAGTTACTGCGACCAGTCACAATACTTCAATTGAGGATTTTACATCATTGACAAACAAATGTGAAATTCTTTAAAACCTAACTTAATTTTAGCCCTAAAAATCCGGTTGATTTTCAATTTTTGTATATTTTTTTTTGCTTTCTAATCAATAAATAGTTAGCCAACTGAGTTCTTTTCTTAGTGACGTCATAAGGTGAATTTACCATACAAAACCTTTGGAGTAATTGCGTTTCGACAGACAGTACATCAATAGGGTACATATTTTACTGTTTAAGAGAATTATTTATTTATTGAGATAGCTTATGCAAAAAGCAGCCGAAAAGTGTTAGTTTTAGTTCATAAAACTAGAAAATAATTTTTAAAATTCAATTCATAGTTTTCATTTTTTAATCTGTTCTTGAACGCAATGAAATAGCGACAGCCGTCGACTGTCAATAATAACTTGACGGCACTATTTGTTTTGTTTATAACCTCCAAATACGATCTTTAATATAAAAATATACTTTTTCATGGAAGTTATTGTGAAAGATATTTTAGATGGCTAATGCACATAGGTACTTACATCAAAGTGATTATTACTAAACTACAAACGGGTGTTTATGGTGTAATAGTTGGAATACTCTTCTCACAACTTTGAACTAAGTTTTTGGCTAAACTGTACTTCTGTGGGTTGGGATTGTTGGGTTTTTTTGGGTTGGGAGAGGTAAAGGGGGCTCCCCAAACACCCCTAAACGCCTTTCCAAACAAAGCAAACGCTTACTTTTAGAGATATAACACATACATATACACACATGTACATATGTGCATAAAGTTTAAATAAATAAATAAATAAATATTATGATAAATATGTACGATACCGGATTGGCAAATTAAAGGCTCGTGAGGGTCTCCGACGCTGCGTGTGGTGGTGTTACGCTTCAGGCACTGCAGAAACTTCAAGATACAAAGTTTAAACACACGCACACGTATAATTTTCTAAAGAAAAAATAACTTTTCGTAATTTTTCACAACTTTCACATAATTGTCTGTTTGTATGACCACAGACAATAAATAATATAAGTATCGCGCGTAAAATGCAAAATTAAAAAAAAAGTTCCTTTTTTAACAATAACCACTAGTAGATTAAGTTTGATTATTGAATTAAAAATTAATGACATTAGACAATATTTATATAGGCTAGAGTATAGCCCATATCGAAATGGTTGGTTAGGTTAGGTTAGAACTGTGACCACACAACGGTTTCCCTTCCCGACAGCCAGATTCCCTCTTTTGCAAAGTAAACATTTTGGTTTCTTTGCTCTGTACAATAAAAATACGTGGCGTCGGGTGTCAAAAGATGCAAAAAAAAAAGAGTGTGGCATTATAGTTTAGGCGCCAAAACTTAAGTGTTTATCTGTGGTCATTGTCAATTTGTCATCATAATAATACCTAGTTGTGCAAGTGAAAGTTTTGTAAAAAAATACGAAAAAATAAGTTTTTTCTGGAAACTATGTGTGTCCGTGTGTCTAAACTATGGATCTTGCAGTCCTTGGAGTTTTTTATGCATGGGCTCAACTTTCAGAAGCCCCACAGACCTTCACAAGCGTTAAAATTGGCAATCCGGTATCGTACATATTTATCATTATAACTCTAAAAGTTAGCGTTTGCTTTGTTTGGAAAGGGGTTTGGGGGGGTCCAGGGAACAACCTTTACCCCTCCCAACCCAAAAAAAACCCAAAAATCCCAACCCAAAGAAGTACAGTTTTACCCCATCCTGCGTTTTTGGACCGCGCGAAATTTGAAAATACAATTTTTAAATGCGTTTTTAGGGTACTTAGCGTTTAAATAAAAGTTTTGGATTTTTTTAGTGGTTTCATAGTACTGTAAGAGCTATTTGAAATACTTAAAAAATAAGAGTGTAAGTTATACCCTATTGACGATGGTGTAAATATCCGTATTTACTCAGCGATCCATGCCGTCAATATCCAATCAATAGGCGCAAACAGTTGTTCAAAATAGAGTGTCAGGTAAATTTATAGTCCAAGAACCGCCAAATAGTCCGTTCTGATATGAAAAGCCAAGGTCTTGGGGTTAAACAATTATACAAGGAAAATACGTGCGCACTCAGAACTCAGAACGAAAGAAAACTAACGAGCTATATAAAAATGTACTCTGTGCTAACGAGTGCACCTGTCAATCTGTGACTGACGGATGTCAGAGCTGTAGATAAAATATTAAAATATAGATATCGATAATCGATATTTTTTAAAAGTTTTCATTTTATTTATGTAAGTAACGATACTTTTATTAAACTTACAAGGTGTATTTTTGCATCTGTAAAACCATTCAAGAGTCAATTAAGTTAGAGATTTTCGAGTCGCATCAATAATAAAATGGAATATATATCTTAGTATGTATAACTAATATAATTAAATGCATTGATGCAATATATAACTCGATGCGTTTACTGAGAACCGTTGAAGAGATCCACTGCCTAGCTCTTACTTCATTATCAAATCAATGCAAGAATCTTGTCAAACAAACCCAATTAGCCCAAACTCGAGAGATTTTTTTGTAACAGTTAGAGAATTTTAAGAGCCGTTACCTGACTCTGTCCTCAGACTTTGTCACCAAGTATAAATGTCCCGAACTCTTCAGGACCAAAATAATATAACTAATCCCAAACATTGTGAGTTACCTAATCGTTAAAGTACTCCTCTCTCCACTCCTGACTCCATCATTAGACCAAGTAATAATTTTCATATTGTGACGATAACCAAATGAGCAACAAACAATTTTTACATCTCTCATAATCGGTAAGTAGGTCCTTCCCAAGTAACACATCAAGGCATTATAACGGCCGTCCTACAGCATTTCTGAATCGTTTTCGCATTTTGATTCAGTTCTATAGTAGCATTACAAACGTTTATATGGCTACTGTAATGCTTATTTGGGCACAAATTATACGGCTTTAGATCCTTAATAGGTTCACAATAGTTATTTAATCACATTACAGGCGCATTATATTAGCATTATTGTGGTCAAGGAAAGTACCAGTCGCATTAAAGAGGCATTATCGAGGTCAAAGTAAGTACCAGTCGCATTAAAGAAGCATTATTACGGTCAACGAAGTTGCCAATCGCATTACAGAAGCATTACACCAGCTCTAACATTGATAATGAAAATGCTAATTGCATTACAAAAGCATCATACCAGCATTAGAATGTAGTAAAAGAATGATTGGAGCTATATTAGGGTTCACAGTTAGAACCCTACATCATTGTAAAAACGTATCTAATGCTACGGTACTAATTGTTATAATACACTGAACGTCTCGTCGTTGCAATTTATCTACTTTGACTCGCAATATAATATGAACGAAGACGGCAAAACTCAGTACTTGACACCATTTTCAAACAAAATTTATTATACTGGGTTAGGTTTTGACACTTTTTTATTTCATACCATCAAATATTACTGCGCAATGTAGTTTACTGTAAATATCTATATAAGTTTCTTTGAAAATTTTCTTTAAAAAAAAACACATTTCAATAACTCACTTGTATTTGTTTAAAGAGCTGTTAGCAGTACAACAGCACTCAGTTGATATTTAAAAAATACAAGCATTACATAGGTTTACGTTCATGCTGTTCAGCAGCAGTAGGCTTTTACTCAGCACTTAGATGTGCTATTACACAACAAAGGGCACTAAATACAGCTCAAAGCCGTTTAACGAATTTCGGTGCATTATAATGATACAAGTTTATGCCATTAACCAGCATTAAGATAATCTTACTACTTTAAAATGCTATTGTAGACCCTAAGGCATTAAAAACAGCTGAAAGTTGTATAGAGGATTTTCGTGGCATTGAAATGGTTCATATTTATGCTATTAAACAACATTGAGCATTTATTTACTACTTAAAAATGCTACTGTAAATCCAAATGCACTAAAAACAGCTGAAAGCTGTACAACAGCATTGTGGTTTGCTGCACTGAAACTAAAGGCTTTACAAAAGCATTTTGATATACCATTATCCAACCGTTATACAGTATAAAGCATCTAAACGGTTTTGAAATGCCAATATAAAGCGCCAAGATGCTCGGTGAACTTATATAAAAGTTTATACGGGCCTTAAGTTTTACATAAGTTTAATTTTCGTTTTTTTAAATGTTTTCTGTGTTACTTGGGTTATTACCCCCAAATGGGGCTTGTAGGTAACCAATTAGCGCTCTAGGGTATTAATGTAGCTAGAAACGCCCTAGGGCGGTAAGTAATTAAAAAAAAACTCTTCACTCTTTCAAAAAGTTCGCGTACATCTAACCATCATACTGGCAATGGACACCATGCATTCAGCCTAATGACAAAAGAGGTCGCTTCGCTATTTCAGCCTTCTCTTGGTATGTATGATTATTATAGTCATCCATTTTAAATATCGAACGGCGAAGCTCAATTTCGTTCTTGAAAAAAATTATCAAAAAACAAAGATGAAAAAAGGCGGGAAAAACTTTTACTTTAAATATTGTTTGTTTTTGGGATGTTTTTATAATTACGTGCTAATTAGGAAAAAAACATGAATTCTGCAAGTGATAAAGATATAAGCTGCACTCCCGATTCAATGAAAATGGAAGCTGAAGCAGGAATTAACAATATTTTGCCTTTTAACTAATAAAATTTCAACAAGAACAAATTCTTGTAATGCCGGTTTTTTTCTACTTACCTCACAATCGAGATGTAAAGCAGAGTAGTTAGCTCGGGTGTAAACATCAATTGCACCCTCGAACTATAGGCGCCCTCGCTGCGCTCGTGCGCCTAAATATCTCGGGCTGCGATTGATGCCTTACAGCCCTTGGCTTTATACTAATCTACTATTTTTATACTCACACTAAATAAAAATATTTTCAAACTATGACAAACAGGAACTCACTTTATTATTTTGAGAGAGTGTAATAGTAAAATTTTCGTATCAGGACTACAGGCTTCGACTTAGTAGTAAGTGTAACCCCTAGTGGATTTACTACTATTATTATTTTATTGTCAATTTTATCTGCCTTAAAAATGGCCCCTTTGAGTTATTCCATTGGATGCATGCACAATTGCACGTTTCCAAAGTTATAAGCGAAAAACGAAAAATCCAAAGAAAATTTATAGTGTTTTCGACGATCACGCATAAGTGTTTTCCTTTACTATAAACTTTTTTTTGGGAGTGGGATATCATCAAATGACTTCTCCCGACCTGGGCAGGGCGGGAGGGCGTGTCAGACTTTTACTGACTAAAACCCACTCATGTTCCTTCGGTTGCCCTTTATGTTCCGGGGTCGCGGTAACTATTATAACCATTCCGAAACCCCAGCAGGACTTTACTGTAAACTTAGTGTAATTATCGTAACTACACTAACAACATTCCTCACAACAACAATCTTAAATCACTGAGCTGTCTTGCTTGCTCTGCTCTTGCTGTCTCACTTGCTTGTCTTGGCGGGGGGCACGGTCGTGCCCCCGCCAAGACAAGCAAGCGAAGCGCAAGAGCCAAGCCAAGATTCTGAATCTACACGGCCTAAATTTACCGACCTTAACTTCATAAATTCTACATAGCAGTAAAAATGTATAGCTTGACTGTTTCGTCACTTACTTCAGAAACTAAATATTCGCATCACCTCCACGACGACAGTAACCAAACTGCAAAGCCATAGATTTTTACTGCTGTGGAGAATTTATGAAGTTAAGGTCGGTAGATTTAGGCCGTGTAGATTCAAAAGCTTGGCTCTACATGAGATCTGATATATTTTTCACAGGGCAAACCTTATGTGGTTGTCTTGGCAACATTTAACATGAAATGTTTTTGGTGGGATTAATACTTAACTAGACACTACTATCTGATTAACATAATTTATTACGACTTGCACAAATAAAAACCTTCAAAAAAATTAAGTTTACTCAAAGTTAGACCTAGGCAAAGCTAATATAATCCTTTACTTTGATAATATTACTAATCCCTATCGATAAAATCCAATATAAAAAGAACACGAAAACTAAGCAAGGCAAGTCGTCAACGATACGCGTCTTGAAGAGTAAGTACAGTGATTTTAACGAAGCCCTCTTGAATAATTTGGATAATAATCATAATTCTAAGTTTCATGTCTTCACATAATTACTTACTTTCAATCTCTTCCATATTTCAGATACTGTCAAAATGAAATACTTCATCGCCATCACCCTTATCGCCGCCGTGGCTTCGGCCGCCGCCGTCAGGCCTATGAGATCTGAGCTCTCCGAGATCCAGGAGATCATCGCCGCCATCCAGAGCCCCAGCACTCACCCCGCCACCGCCGCCGCCCTCGAACAGATGCTTCTTGATGCCCTCGGTATCAAGCCCGAGCCCATCGAAGTTGGACCCGCCATCGTCGAAAATCCTTTGGAAGGCATCGCCGTCGGCCCCGCTATCATTGAGAACCCGTTGGAGGGCATCGCAGTAGGACCCGCCATTGTCGGCGATGGTGGTGCCGTCGCAGAAGAGCCCATTGCCCCCTCTCCCGTCGCTATCGTTGAAGGACCCGCTGCTCAAGCCCCCGCTAGTTCTCCCCTTGTCCAGATCATCGTGAACGTCAACCAGGCTGCCGGTGAAGCCAGCCCCGTCCCTGTCGCTCCAGTTGTCGTCCCCGAGATCCAGCCCACCCCCGTCCACGTCGTGGATTCCATTGATGATGAGCCCCCAGTCAACCCTATTGCCGTCAACCCCATCGCACCTGGCCCTGTCGAGCCCCCCGTAAACCCTATCGCTGTCAACCCCATCGTACCTGGACCTGCCGAGCCTCCCGTCAACCCTATCGCTGTCAACCCCATCGTTGTTGCTCCAGTTGAGCCCGTCAACCCTATTGCCGTGCACCCCATCGGTGTGCTGCCTCACTAAGAAGCAGTTGCAGCGTTGAACGTCTTACTGTATCGATAAAATGTTTTTTTTAATACATGTGATGCAATAAATGTAATCTTGTGATATTATTATAAACATATTTTTTTAATTCCACTTACCGTTACCTAATCCGTACTAATATTATAAATGCGAAAGTAACTCTGTCTGTCTGTCTTTCTGCCTGTCTGTCTCTTCTTCACGCCTAAAACACAGAACCAATTTGAGTGAAATTTGGCACAGATATAGTCTAGGACCCGAAAAAGGACATAGGATAGTTTTCATCCCGAAAATCCCCCGGGAACGGGAACTATTAATCCACGCGGACGAAAGCTAGTTACTTATACAAACGACGCTACTTTAAATGAGCGGTACGATAATAACTATTTGTTTAGTGTGTGTTGTTGTAAATTTATTAAGTTCCGAAACTGTATGATAACCATCATAGAAGTTTTAAGACAAACATGAATAAAAAACATTAAAGTTTACACCTTGGTGAGTGTATTCTAGTCGCTTACTCAGCGCTTTACCTCGAAAACGGTTAACTTACAGATAAATGCTAAAAGCATTCTTGAAGATAATTTCACGACAAACAATTTTATATTAACTTCTATTGACCTCCGAGCAATAAGTCGCAAAATATTTGCGAAACACTGATTTTTGTGACCTTTATAATTAATATCAATGTTGATTTTCACATTACAGTGTCGTAAAAATCCAGCTCATTTTTTCCGTTGATGCGGGTTTAAAATGCCTAACATGACGGGCATCATATCATCATTTCCTCAAACTTTCGAGTAACGAGTCACAGAACCAGACGGCATCCACAGCTTTTCTGGGTACCCTGACCTGGGTGTGCCGCGGACGCGCATGCCTGGTTATCACCCTCATTTTCATCAGCAGCTTTGGCACAGCACACTGAGCTTCGGCCGGTCAGCCTGCAGAGACGACACTACACTCCTGGTCGACGCAGCAGCCAGCCACTACGTAGCGCTCCATCAGTCTGAGTCACTGGAGCATTATATGAAGCATCACTCCTATGCTCTGACTCATTGCAACTGAGGCATCGTAAGAATATGATAGATCTATCAGGATATAGTCGATATAGGCCCCAACTAACAATTTAACGTCGTTCAAAAGTTTAGTAAACGTTATCTTAAAACCATTGATCGTAATACCTAAGTTGTACTAACGTTATAATAACGTTTACTAAACGCGAAAATGGCCCCAGTTATACGACCTACATTATCGTTTAATGGACATACAAAAGTCGCAAGATGACTTCGTTACATCATTCAAAAGTCGTATGAACGTGATGGAATTACCACTTTCGTCGCGCAGAAGTCGCATCATAACTTTACAACGGCTCGTTTGTTGTATTGTCGTGATACAGGTGTTTTTGAATGACTAAAACGTTTTATATATGTCAAGAAACAACACCTGTAAGACTTCTCTATTTTTCTTGTTAGTGGCTTGTTGGTGTTTGGATTTGATTCGAGATTAGAGTGCAAAATAAATAATTACAAGGAAATGAAAGGTTTATTTAAGTTATATTATACATCTCGCTAATAACTGTATCTGTCTCTTATGCCGTTTAGTTCGAGTGGGTATTAAAGTTTTATGATAATATACCTATGTGTATTTATTTGAAATTTTCATGCCCCCTCTCAATTTTGTGTTTAAATGATTATATTTTTATTAATAAAAGTATATTTATTTTTTTAAATGTAGGACATGTTGTTTTTGTCACACACTTATCTCTTTACGACGTTGTAAAGACATAAAGTCGTATTAAGGTTATTTCAAGACCATGCAATACGCCATGACAGCAGCTAGCTATTAAAGTTCCTTATAAATTTAAAACCCTTTTCATATTGTTCCCAGTAAAAGTACAGTGCAGATTTCAAATATTTAAACATTTTTTTTTACTTTCCTTTTGAAAGTTCCGCTACGTGTAAGTCTTCTCCACAAATTTTTACCTTCCATTTTTGGTAGCAAAAATCAAATGTTCCATAAATATGGCGGACTAGACGTTTTAAAGTCAAAAACTGACTTAAATGCGACTACAAGTTTGATTAAAGTCAGGGCATGACAATAAACAGACATCATCAAATATGTTGGTTATATTTACGTATCAAATAAACTACCAAGTCATTTAAGAGTCTCCAATTGACCGCTGTAAAACAGGATAGTGATCGTTATATAAACGTCACTTTGAAAACGTCTATACAACTGCTACATTACATAGATGCCATGCAAAGGTTTTTCAAAGACCTAATTTGGTTAGCTCAATACGCTTAATGGACTATAACGTTAGTACGACTATAGCGTTGTCGTACAAACGTTTTAGCTAAGACTGTAATACAACGTCGTTTAGTTTAGTCTTACCAACGTTGCTAAGACCAGCTTATTATGACATATTTGTCGCACGACTAAAAAGTTAAATTAAAGACGTCTAAAGGACCTCATAGTCATCTCACTATCATTATAAGACTGCTATCCAACTTTATGTCGTATAAGTCAAGACTTATATGACGTTTTTGTTTGTTGGTCATCTATGACTCATCCTATATCGACTTCTCTTTTCTGTGGAGGATGGAGAACTTTAAACTCTTTTCCTCATAACTCTAACCCTTTAAAAAGTATTTTTCAGAGCAAAAAATATAAAGTTATTTATAACTAGCTTTTGGCCGCAACTTCGCCTGCGTGAATGTCGGTACTTCCATTGGTCCTCTGCTTACCACAAACGTTGGTGTTAGAAATGTGAAACATTGCACAGAAATCTGCCTCATCGACGGAGTGCTAAAATAAAATCACGAAAAATATTTATGTTAGTATACTTCATGTAATTTGGCGATGTTTTTAGTTCTCGTGTCTACCTTTTAGTATGGGTATATCCTCATGTATCATTCCCTTGTAGTTATGGGTATATTTACCCTAATAATGTTTTCGTGGGTTACTACAGGGTCTAGGTCATCGTTTAAAAGTTTTCCAAGACCATCTAACTCACGAAACGTCTAAGAAATGGTTGTCAATAATAAACGCAGAAGCAGTGCGTAAGTATAACACAAACTAGGTCTATTTAGTAATCTATTGTGATGCCTACATTGTGAGGATCGGCTTGAGGAAATGATGGAGCACACCGTGGAGGTTTGCCCCGCTTGGGCGGGGCCTCGCCGTTTTCTCGTAGAGGCCATTGCGCGTTCCTCCCTGGTTCAAGCCATGGTACGGGGAGAGAGATGTTTAAAAAGTCATAGCATTAACATTGTTGGTAACGTAAACCGTGCTAGTTATTAGTATTTAAAAATATCCCCGTATAATAAAAATATGTAATCTCCTCTATGAATAAAAATAAAAAATTGAAAAATAACATGCACGACGGCCGGCTGTGGATGGCTGTGACGCAATAGAAGATTAGAATAATATTTTAAACATCCTTCAACATATCACAACTACCAATTGCAAAATTGAAGGCACGGCGCACCTCCATTATCATACACCGATACAGTAATGATAAAAGAAACAGTTAATTTATTACAGCGTAATTCGCCGTCCCGATAAACGTAAGTTAATTCTGCAGGTATTAATAAAACAATAAATTCAGATTAATTTTGTCTACTGTGACGTCATTAAAAATCCTTTGTGATTTATTTACGTGATTATCTCATGAAGCAAGTGTACTTGCTAAAAGAACATGGTGATACACGAATGACTGAATTTTCATGAATCATTTTAATTTTGACAAAAATAGTCTTATTTTGCCTAGATTTTGGAAAAGATTTTAATACGGATAATATTTACCGATTTTTAGTTTTTGGGAATTGGACTAGTAGATATATTTAATAGAATAAAAATAAGTCAGGTTTTCCTTCCTGACGCTATAACTCCAGAACGCACGAACCGATTTTCACGGTTTTGCATTCGTTGGAAAGGTCTCGGGCTCCGTGAGGTTTATAGCAAAGAAAATTTAGGAAAAATCCACGCGGACGAAGTCGCGGGCAGAAGCTAGTACTTTATAGAATTTAAGCGCCTATGACAGTGTTACATTAGGAACCATGAGCTTCAACAACTTCGAACGAACTGAATCCTATTCATTCTTTGCAGTGAAATATTTAAATAGAGAGGGAATGGCAAGCATCGAATCCACTCAAGATAATTTAAATCCCAGCAAGTTAACGCAGTTCACAAGAGCGAATAAATCATTTCCACAGAACTGACTGTACTAGGTTAGGCTAGGTCCGGATTTTCAGTTTCTTACCTAATCAGATTAAGGATAAAATAAATCTGCTTCTGGAGACAAGTAACCCGAATCGAATAGTGACCGCCATGGCTTACCTACCATAACTCAGTCTAAAGGAATAGGTACAGAAACCAAACTGCTTTAAGATGAAAAATAAAGATAAGGGGAAATAGAATTAAAAACTTAATAAGTAGTTAAGACTACTTATTAAGTTTTTAATTCTGGCTGTAAGCAGCCTTATTGTATTGCATGAATGGAAAATTCGGGCATAACTAAGAAACCAAAGATATTTGAAAGGCATTGTAATGTGTAGATAATAACACCGGTTAAAATATGTTCTTTGTGGAAATCAATTAAGAGCATAGGCATAATAGGTCTTAATCGTAATAGGTCCACCACCGAACCATTCGCCTGTAATCTTGCAATCCTATAAGGACCCAGAGAGAGATGATAAAACAACAACATGCTGTGACTACTAACAATTGGGATAATTGTATATTGATGGGAAAAATTGTTATGTCACCATTTTATTTACATTTATCTACGACTATTACGGTTTTAGACATTTATTTTCTCAAAAGATTTACAAAATCACTTACAGAGAAAATACATTATTAATTATTGTAAATACATTAAGCCGAATGGCGTAGTGGGTTTCATCATGTTATGGCAAACAACGATATAACATTATAATAGCAGTATAATAGTAGCCATAGCGGGTAGTTGTAAAAATAGTTAAAGAAACCAAGTACGCGATGTCGAATTTACGTGGCCGCTGTGCACTGTGTAGGGTAGTGTGCGTTAGCGATAATGTCCTTGGTACTAAGGCCCGCGACACATCGCTAGCGTTGCGTTATAGTTGCTATGTTTGTTATATAAAATTTTTTTTGTTTATAAATATTTATTTGTTTAAAATTATGTATGTGTGAAACATTTAGTAGGTTATATATAGTGTAGTACTGTAGTCTAGAGATATATTATTTACATTTAATGTGGTTATTCATTTAATATAGTTACATCGTGATGCAGTGTAAGAATATAAGATATATTTGTATGGATAGAGATTATGGTGTGTATATATTTGTTATTTATATATATAATATGATTATTTGTCTTATAAGATATACGTGTTTTCTCAGAATATTATGTAAGTATATATGTTCTTAATAATTAAAAATTCATGAAAAATCCTTTAAAAAGTGGCTTTTTAATAGCTTTTTGAATGTAAATAGAGACTTTGCTTCTTTTATATCCTTTGGTAATTCATTGTAGTGCTGGGCTCCTTCATATAAAATACTCTTTTTTCCGTAGTTTGTTCTATGGGATCTTAAACGTAGGTTGTTCGCCTGTCTTGTCATGCGTTTATGGTAATCTATCATTTTTGTGAATGTAATTTGTGAGTGTATATCTTTTGATAGAATTTTCCTTATTAAAATGCATGTGTTATATTTATATATTTGGGTGAGATTAAATAGTTTAGTGTCTTTATAAAGTTTTATGGTAGGTGTTAAATAATGGTATTGAAATAATATTTTAATTATTCTATTTTGTGCTATCTGTAATGTTTGCAAGTTTGATTTAGTTGCAGAACCCCATACTTCTATTAAATAATCAATTTGAGACTTCACTAACGAATTATATATAGTGTATCGGACATGATTTGGGAGAGATCGCACTATGCCTCTTAGGGCACCGGTTAAAGAGTTAATTTTGTTGCGAATTTTTTCGATGTGCGGTTTCCAGGTAAGTTGGCTATCAAGAACAAGACCTAAGTATTTTTCATTGTTAACTTTGACTATTTTTTCACCGTTAATGACAAGAGGGCTATAATTTCCTATTTTTTTATTTTTAGCAGAAAAGATAATATATTTTGTTATTACTACTATTGTATAGGCAATATTGTGCTTTATTACTCTTATTTCATTATTTTATGTTTATAGTGCATTTATTGCACTCATTTATATCATTCCTTTGGAATATGACTTCCTTGATAATGGAATAGTATAAAATGGTCAAAATTGGGTAAATTCAGTGTATTTGTTGTCTGATCAAGAAAACAAACAGGTGCGTAGAAAACTAAAAATGCGCTATTATTTCATTTGATTTGTAGTTTTAGATCATAGAGATTAATAACCATACGAGATTAATTTTTGTATTATAAAGTGTGTACAAATCGCTTAAGTGTAATAAATAAAATATTACATTTTAACAGTGTTCTAACATTTTGCTTCTTCCCTACAGAAACCATGAAAGTCCTTCTGTTCGCCGCCCTCGTAGCCGTGGCTACCGCTACTCCCGCGCTAGTCCAGCCCGGCCCCGCCGGCCCCGTGCCTGCCCCCAACCCTGAGGACCAATACTACCCCATCGCCGTCGGCCCTGCCATCATCGACCAATTCGAGCCTATCTCTGTTGGACCCGCTATTGTTGAGGGTTCCGAGCCTGTGTCTGTTGGACCCGCCATAGTCGCGCCCGCCCCTGTAGCCCCCGCGTCATCTAACCCTCTCGTGCAGATAATCTTGAACATCAACGCCGCCAGTGCACCCGCCGTCAGCCCCGTCGCTCCTGCTCCTGCGGTCGTCAGGCCCGTACCTACGCCCGTCAGGCCTGAGCCAGTAGCCACTCTGCCCGTTCCTGCCCCCGTCAGGCCCGAGCCAATTGCCACTCTGCCCGTTCCTGCGCCCGCCAGGCCCGAGCCAGTGGCTACTCTGCCGATTGATGAAGTGAAGCCTACCCCGGTTGAGGTTGTGGAAGTCGCCCCCGTCCCCGTAGAGCCTGTCCAGGTCAGCATCCCCGTCATCCCTGTTGAACCTGTTGTCCTCCCCGCTGATCTTAACTAAATTGTACCTTAGCAACAATAAAATCCAAGCATTCTAGCAGGTCATCCAAAATGTGTACTATTATACAAGGAGTGCCTAAATTGTATTAGTTTTTCATAGATATAAATATCGTATTAAAACTGGTGTGATTGAAGTGCTTGGCTTGACTATATGCAATGGTATTGTGCTATAAAAATGGATTCTGAATAGTGACGAATAAAGAAGATTTTCATGGAATTATTTTTTAGTATTAGCAATTAACCTATTCTTTATTCAAATTTCGGCAAGATTATCTTTGTAACTATTAACATCTACTGAAGATTTATTGTTTCATCATCTTTTATTACATTATTTTGTTAGGCGCCTAATCTGAAACAATACGAAATACTTACGATTATCTTAATAACGTTGTAAAAGGCAATAGATATCGGTAATTCGCAATTATTCATTGTCGCCTAGGTACACAGAAGCTAGGACATATATGAATCTGTAATTTTCCATACCTAATCGTCCTTTGCTAATGATTCAAAAAGAAGTTGTTTGTCGGTTACAGTAGTTCAATGTCTGGAAAGAGAATATTTTTTATTGCTGCTTTCATTTAATTGCTTTATAATTTATCAACACACTTGCTCGTAAAGAAGTTTTTATTGCATCGCTTCTGGGCTTTCATGCAGCGTATTACGGAATCATTTATTTTCCTTTATCACTACCGCACTAGGGCAGTAACTAAAAAAAGGATGTTCTTTTTTATATCTTGGCAAAGCACTTACGTTACTATAATGCTAACTATAATTTATAAGATGGTGATCTACGATACGTTACACCCATTAACAGTTATAAAAACTATGAATATTATATATGCACTTTTAATTAATCAAATGACCAATATTATAAAGATTTTACAATCAGTTTTTATTTTCTCTAGACTTGTAGGGCACTTGTAACGCTATTATTATTTGTGTTTCCAAATCATACAATTAATCAACACCCCCAAAACGATGCATTTGTTTCCACTAGCCAAACTAATGTTCAGCTAGTTTCAGCTAGCGTTCACTAGCTAACCTAATGTTGACAGTATTTGTATGGGAAAAGTGTTAAAAGTTACACGATACACTTAAAAAATTGATCATTGAACCACTATTGCAACAGCAGATTTGAGCGTCGGCGTCGGCGTCGGTAGTTTTAGTTTAGCGTCTGGCATTTGTATTATTTTCTGCACACACTTATCTCCTGCAGTTGTCTAGTTTTTAACCACCGTGACTGCAATTTGGTCGGAATATTTATACTTATTAATGGTTGGGCACGTAAATCTTCTAAATGGTAAACTGACTTGATTGATGTTTCAACGCACAGCCCTAACCGCTAGTCCTAAAGGATTCAGCAACCGTAATCGGTCATCGGAGAACGGTTGCTGAATCTTTAATAGATTCAGCAACCGCTCTCCGATGACCGATTCGCCATTGGACTGTTCGTCGACAGGACAGTTCAGACATAAAACTTGGAGGCTATAATTATGTTCTTTGTAAAGAGTAAATATTTACTAAGAAAGGATTGTTTTAAGTTTTGAGATGGCTGTTTTTATATACATGCGGTCGAAGCTAGTGTATTACATATACATATATTCAACACCATTACTTGTTGTAACATTGGTCTTCACTAATGCTTATGTATCCCTTGGTGTTATACAAAGTATATAATGAATAGAGCTACTTATTTCTTACACAATACTTACAACAAATACTTACACATTCGCCCTTTGAACAGTAACTAATAAACTTTAATGTTAGTCACAAACGACTTGTGAATGAAATCATTATGACGAGTCATAGACCGATAATATAATAGATTGGATATCATAAATTTACTTTTATAATCAAAAACTTCCTAGTAATTATCAGTAAGTTAGGCGTAAAGTATTAACTTCTAAGATTAATAAAATTAAAAGTTTCAGTAAGTATTTGATTTGATAACGATTTCATATAAAAATGCAGGTATTCTGATCGAAGAACATACTTCGTATCTTGCAAGTAAACAAAACACAAGTAAGTACATACGGCTTTCAACAATTTAATATTTATTATTAACTTACTTATCTATTTTTGGGTGAATATTTAATTCTAAATCAAACATAACGTAAATCTATTTGAATAATTAACTTGGGCTTCTTTTCGATTTAAAAATTTATCGTATTTTTTTACAAAACCATCGAACAAAAAAAATGCAGTCCCCTATTCTCAGATTTTAGTAGGTAGTATGACCAAATTTTTTTGTACCAAATTTTACAATGTCGTATTTATTTACAGAAATGAAATTCCTGCTGACTGTAGCTGCCGTGATCGCCGTGGCCGTGGCTGTGCCACACCGCGCTCTAGTGGCCCCTGGACCCGCAGGCCCCGTCCCCGCCCCAGTGGCCCCTGGACCCGCCGGGCCCATCCCCGCCCCAGAGCCTGGCTATGAGCCTATTCAAGTTGGACCTGCTATCATAAACCCCATTGAGGGTATCGCTGTTGGACCCGCTATCATCGATAATTTTGAGCCCATCTCTGTCGGACCTGCCATCGTGGAGGGCTTCGAGCCCGTCCAGGTTGGACCCGCCATTATCCCTACTGTTCCCGCCGCCGCCCCCAGTAACCCTCTGGTCCAGATCATCCTGAACATCAACCAGGCCGCCCCTGAACAAAGCCCCATCTCTGTCGGACCCGCCATCCTCCCCGCGCCCGTCGAAGAAATCGTCCCCGAGCCCGTGCAGGTTGTTGAGGTCGCCCCCGAGCCCGTCCAGGTCATCGAGGCCGTCCCTGAGCCCGTCCAGGTTGTCGAGGTCGCCCCCGTGCCCGTTGAGCCCGTACAGGTCGGAGTCCCCGTCCTCCCCGACCCCGCCGTCGTCCTTCCCGAGGAACTCAACTAAACTAATCTATTTTAGACCTTATTATGTATTCTTAAGAAAAAATAACTGACTGCTGCTGAATTGGAGAATTTACTTTAAACCTGTAAAAGATTAATACACGATTTGAATCATTGATATTTTTTTCCTTAAATCCTAATTTCACCAAACTCAATCAACTTAAGGAAGTGAAATAAAGTTAAGCAAGACTTAAAATTTTTGCCGAAGCAACTGAACGGACTTTAGTAAAACTTATTCCGCCTTATTACAAAACAAGGTTTTTCTCTAAACCAGGTTTAAACCATTGAGCCAGGTTTTGTAACTTGAATCTTATTCTGATACGATCAAGATTCGAAATACAAAACCTAGCTCAATGGTTTAAACCTGGTTTAGAGAAAAACCTTGTTTTGTAATAAGGCGGATTAAGTTTTTATTAGTAACTAGCTGCTGCCCGCGACTGATAAAGAAAAGTGAGACAGAATGACGTTCAGTAGCCAAATTCACGTAATCAAAACCGTAGCGATATCGTAGCGACTAAGTAGTTAAGACCATTTTCGTATTTACATTTGTCAATCGAGATAGAACGACACCGATTTTAAAGCCGCTCGATCGAAGTGTCGTTGATGCGTATTCAGCTAATTAAATCGTCATTCAATTAGCTGAATCCTATTACCCTGACACCCCGCCCCGATGTTTACATCATGTAAAGTAAGCTGAGGGACATATTATTTAAGGATGTCCTGAGGTGGAAGTCCTAAAAAGGACCCCGTTGCAGTCGCAGTTGAATTGGGTCGCTAGTCGCTAATAAGAAAGTAAAGTTCTTAGGTACCTATAATCCGTTCTTCTTTCGATGAACATCTAGTGAGCGTGTCAACAATTTATTAATTTTATGATGCATTTGGTAAACAATTAAGAAATTGATTTTTTTTTCCACATATTTGGAATGAGAATCGAATAGTGAATAGCCTCCTTCAATATGTCTCTCGTCTTACCTATCACGATGTATATATTCCTGCATTATGCTTAGGACAATCTTGGACTGTCAAAATACTGTTTCTTTTAATATCATTATCCGGAGGAACTACAATCAACGAGGTCGTTTGAAGAGTTCTAAAATATGTATATAGAGTATGTATGTAAAAAATTGTCTGCTTAGATCTTTTGGACTACAAAACGAATTTTCATCATATAGCAAGATGATTCAAGAAGTTTACCTTTACCTTTACTTGATTTTCAAAGATTAGAACCTACAGATAGAGGTACAGACGAGCAGCACTTTGCTGTCGACAGAGCCAACTTCAGCTGCCTACAGAGCCAACTTTAGCTGTCCACAGAGCCAACTTCAGCTGTCGACAGAGACAACTTCAGCTGTCGACAGAGACAACTTCAGCTGTCGACAGAGACAACTTCAGCTGTCGACAGAGCCAACTTCAGCTGTCGACAGAAGCAACTGCTATTGACGACAAAGTAACTGCTGCAGTATTCGACACTTCGACTGCTGCCTATTATGTCGATTAATCACTCTCGCCTTAATATTATTAAACTAAAGAGCGAAAAGAGATTCAGCAACTACTGGTCCATCTCAAAAAATCTTTTAGTCACGCATAACGTACCCTAATCCTGACTAGGTAGCCTGATTAGGCAGGTTTGACAGCTATTGGTTCCTCGCGGTTTCCTATGTCTTATTTTGACCTAAACTTCTGTAAAGTTTTATCAAAATCCATTCAGTTCTTTTTGCGTGAAAGAGTACTTAACAAAGACACACACACACACACACACACACACAAACTTTCACTTTTATAATATTAGTAGGATAGTAGGATATAATAAGATCTCGCTATAGCCAGTAACCAAAAACTGTGGTGAAACCTAGTAAAAATATAAACAGTCAAGCTTATAAGAAGTCATATCTTGTAAAAGATTTAATACTCTTTTGGATAGAACCTCATTCTCATCAGATTAAGAGTTGCTGGTCTTCATTTGTGGAAAAAAAATAGAAACGCCATTTGAGTTTCTTTTTTATTTTTCAAATTTTTGAACAGTTAATGACTGTCGCCTGTTTTTTGGATATAACGGCCAGTTTTGAACATAAGTTTGAAGATAAGGAAACTCTTTCGTGAGTTTGGTTAAATTGGTAAAACCTCTTTGATTATTATCCTACACAAATTTATTAAAATCAATTTATAAATGTCAACTTCAACTTTTATATTTGTAATGGCAATCCAACGAATTTTCGGTGATTTCTGCCAATGTCCAGTTTGAAAATAATATTTCAGTTTAAATGACAATTGTACGGTTATTAAATTATATTATGGAGATCATACACGTGTTCTTATAACCACGAACTCGAGATGACTCCTATAAATGTCAAAGTATCTTTGATTATTAATATTAAGTAATCTGTGTTTATAACCAGAAACACGATTTATAAAAAAAAACGGGTTTGCTATCATATCCGATTTTTTAATATAAAAAAAATCGCTTATTACCGGAAGAATTAAAAAAGTTTTTTTTTAATAAATTTTAATAGAATCGCCTTCAAAAATTAAAAACAGAAAAATGTGGCTTCCGTTCAATTAGTCGTTTAACATTGCCTTTACGTTTTATTTTAAAGTTGTTTACTTTTTTGAGTTATTGTAAAGACTAAAACATCCACAACAACAAATTTTAGTTGTGTTTTTTTTTTTTATTGGGACAATCCCACCACACTATTCCCAACCACTGCAACTCCTGAAAGCCAGAATCAACAGTGGAGTCCGCCAGAAAAGCGCCGAGCAATGAAGCTTGACGAGTCCCGGAGAAACGATTCAACTGTCTTGGATCCCGCAACGAAATTAATCAGAAAAGAACAACGGAGGAGTAAGAAAAATATATTTTAGTTGTGTATGAAACTTCACATCTGTATTATAAAAATGAATCGCTAAATGTGTTAGTAATAAGCGCATAACTCAACAACGCCTGGACAAATTTGGCCAATTCTTTTTTTTAAATGTTCGTTTAATTCAAGGATGGTTTTTTTTTTTAGAAAAAATCGAATAATTGCCGGTAAATCCCTAAAGACCATCTAAAGACAGCCATATTCAGTACTCCCATACAAAAGATTCGTAACTAATACTTTAAAGTCAATTTGAACTTTAACACCAATCCATAAAGTTGAAGTGTTAGTCGAGAGGTTTCGGGAAGCCAAAACAATTGAGTGACGTTAGTATCGTATCGTCGTCAAACACAAATTATCTGACGTAAAATGTCACTTGAAATGTAAACGTCTCCTTGATGTGCAAATTGTGCATCTATAATATTACTTAATTCTAAAGTCACATCCGTACTAATATTATAAACACGAAAGTAACTCTGTCTGTCTGCCTGTCTGTATCGCTGAACCGATTTGAATAAAATTTGGTACAGACATAGACTGGGACCTGAGAAAGGACATAAGATAGTTTTCATGCCGGACATCCCCCGGGAACGGGAGCTATTAATCCACGCGGGCAAAAGTTAGTTACTATATACAAGGTGTATTTTTGGTCTTGCTCAACCAGCTAGGAGATGATTCTACTCATAAAAACAAACAAAAAAAATATCAGCTGTTTTATACATTATGGTCGGGAGGGCAATGAACTTTTCATAGAAACAGCTGATATTTTTTTCGCGATTTCAGAGTTGGTTCCATAATAAAAGTTGTTTGTTTTCATGGGTAGAATCATCTCCTAGCTATATATACAGTGTGTCCGGGCATGGACTAGCGATATTCTAAACACTTAAATATAAGCTATATTATAGTACAATTACACTCTAAGCGAGGGTCCAAATCACTTCCCTGCTACGGGGCAGCCATTTTGTTTTTTTTGTTGAACTATTCCATATGAAAATACAAATAAAATCATATCTCTCTAAGTTTTTGTGATACTGAGATAAAAATAGGCTTATTTGAAAGCCAACCATATTATCTACCGTTAACATTACAAAACAATGTGTTCCCAATTCCATAACTTTTGAAAAAAAATGTGAAAGTCGAAAAAATAAATAAAAAATTATGCAATTCAAACAATAATGGTTAATTACTACAAAAACACCCCCGACAACTTTTATTGTTTTTTTGCTTGATCAACAGATTTTGAGATAAGCTACAATACAAAACAAAATTTACAATTGTATGTCAATTACTTTAAGAGTTATTGTTGTTTGAACATAGCATATGCACAATTAGAAAAGGCCTTTGTTAAACGCTACAGTAACATTTGTGGCGTTTATTGTTTTCCATCTGGGAACAGGCCAGAAATACTGTTCGTTACTACCGTTAGTGAGCGAGATGGAACATAATTAGTTAACTACCTGGAACAAAATCACAGTTTTAGGGACAAATTATTAGTTGGGTTAGTTGTCCCTCGCCCTGCATTGTGATCGCTACTTTTACTTACCGCACTGTTTACGTGCTGTGTTAAAGTTCATCTTTAAGTGTGATAAAAATGGCTAACCGTCAATATTCAACGCAACATATTGCTGACATACACTTCGTGTATGGCTTTTGCAATGGAAGTACAAATCCGGCTGTACAAGAATATCGACGAAGGTACCCTAATAGGCCTACACCGAGTCGCCAAACTTTTATCGACGTATATTATGTTGCGTTGAATATGGTCGGTTAACCATTTTTATCACACTTAAAGATGAACTTTAACACAGCACGTAAACAGTACGGTAAGTGAAAGTAGCGATCACAATGCAGGGCGAGGGACAACTAACCCAACTAATAATTTGTCTCTAAAACTGTGATTTTGTTCCAGGTAGTTGACTAATTATGTTCCATCTCGCTCACTAACGGTAGTAACGAACAGTATTTCTGGCCTGTTCCCAGATGGAAAACAATAAACGCCACAAATGTTACTGTAGCGTTTAACAAAGGCCTTTTCTAATTGTGCATATGCTATGTTCAAACAACAATAACTCTTAAAGTAATTGACATACAATTGTAAATTTTGTTTTGTATTGTAGCTTATCTCAAAATCTGTTGATCAAGCAAAAAAACAATAAAAGTTGTCGGGGGTGTTTTTGTAGTAATTAACCATTATTGTTTGAATTGCATAATTTTTTATTTATTTTTTCGACTTTCACATTTTTTTTCAAAAGTTATGGAATTGGGAACACATTGTTTTGTAATGTTAACGGTAGATAATATGGTTGGCTTTCAAATAAGCCTATTTTTATCTCAGTATCACAAAAACTTAGAGAGATATGATTTTATTTGTATTTTCATATGGAATAGTTCAACAAAAAAAACAAAATGGCTGCCCCGTAGCAGGGAAGTGATTTGGACCCTCGCTTAGAGTGTAATTGTACTATAATATAGCTTATATTTCAGTGTTTAGAATATCGCTAGTCCATGCCCGGACACATTGTATATTTAAATTTTCAACACAGTTGCTTGACTTGCTCTCGTATGACTCGTATTGTTTCGTGACTGAAGTACCTATTTCAGAGTAATATACGAGACGGTAAGGTGTATCACCAGCACGCATTATACCGACCGAGTTTTAATCTACTTTTAAAGATTTGTATATTTCTAACTATTTATATATTCGTGAAATCTTAATTAATTTTGCGGAAATATATTGCAACGCGTGGTATGGCTTGCTTGAACATAATTTATTATCATGTAGCTCTCGATTCCATTGCACCGATGTCTTTGCTTACGTCTCGAGCTTCGATCGTGATAATAAACTAAGCTCACTAAAAATCATAATGTGCTGTTTTACTTCAACTTATTGCTAAAGAAAGGCATGATTCAAAACTCAACAGTTACATTTTAGATCTTTTAATGTATTGCAATCAATTGGACATACAAGCGTTTCAAGGTGTCGGTAGAAAGTCCAGGAAATCTTATTTTAAACAATTTTAGATGTTATATATATTGTCATGCAGTGGCTTTGCTTGGGTGGTTAGTACACGCTTAGTTGAGTTCCTCGGGGAGGACGACGGCGGGTGAGGGGAGGACGGGGACTCCGATCTGGACGGGCTCAACGGGCACGGGGGCGACCTCGACGACCTGGACGGGCTCAGGGACGGCCTCGATGACCTGGACGGGCTCGGGGGCGACCTCAACAACCTGCACGGGCTCGGGAGCGGCATCCACAACGTGGACGGGAGTAGGCGCGATCTCGGGGAGGACGGCGGGGCCGACGGCGATGGGGTTGGCCTCAGCGGCAGCCTTGTTGACGTTCACGATGATCTGAACCAGAGGAGTTCCAGTGGGAATCTCGCCTTCAACGACGGACACGGGAGAGGGGGCGATGATAGGCTCTTCAGCGACGACACCACCGTCGGGCAGAGGGAAGTCAATGATAGCGGGTCCAACAGAGATGGGCTCAAGTCCTTCAACTATAGCGGGTCCAACAGCAATACCCTCAATGGGGTTAACGATGGCGGGTCCGATAGCGATGGGCTGGAAGTTGTCGATGATGGCGGGTCCAACGGCGATGGGCTCAGGGGCGAAGGTGGGGCCGGCAGGTCCAACGGCCACTGGTCCGCGCTGCAGGGGAACAGCAACGGCCACGGCGATGACGGCAGCAACAGACAACAGGAATTTCATTTCTGGAAGCAGAAGATTATATATAATGGGCTTCCTTTTGTTTGGTGTGCAAGTAATACGGTTGGCATTTCATTAATATGAAGAATGATTTTGTCCTTCAAGTTTGGTAAGATGCTAGTAACTAAGTCATTAGAAATTAATTGTTGAAAGACATTTAAAATATAAGTATTAATAGTTGAGGTACTTACTTAATGCTGCTGTTTATAGCTGCGAGATACAAAGTATCTATTAATTTTCGATTAGAATTCGCAGCATTTATACAATATTTTTATCAGAGTGGATTATAAAAAATGATTATGTTTTATTGTTTACGGCCATTCTCCGATAAGCAAATTTTACGTGTCCGGGCTTGAATAATCCGTACTTTTATCATATTCAATCATCCAATATTTTTTATATGTTAGATTGCATCCCTATCTAGCCATAAACAAAAACACAGGCTTCTGTTTAAAGTATTTAAGACTAAATTAATTTAATCTAAGTTCAAAAACCTCTGTTCTCTAATTACCGTAACGTGTCCGCACACTGACTTAATGTTAAAACTTACTTGTAATTTTTATGACTTACAGATTTATTTTGATCTATTCAACATTTTAAATGGTGTTAAACAACGTGTATCGCATAGTAAAATATTGACTCACTAGAACCAGTCTATAAATAATTATCATTAAATTATCGGATGTCCGATGGAAAGTTATAATTACCGTGACATATTCTGTTCTCGAGTGCAAACCCCTAAAAAACAGTATTTGGCACACCACTTCCGAACGCGTCTCGTCTCCTCCATGTGTACCGCGAAACATCAGCAGTTGCACGTCTCTAACGTTAGTGTACCGCTAATAAAGCGCTCTTGTATATAATTACCGTAACCTTGGTTACAAACTTTTCTAATTACCGTTTCACATTAGATAAATTTGATTTTTTAAGTTAGACCTAAGTTGATCATGTAAATCGAGGCAGTACTTTGGCCTCCGTACGTTGTAATAAGCTAGTATTTGCATATTCTGTTAGTTTCCGAAATTTTTAAGAAAATCTATCGTTTTCTAATTACCGTATACTAATTACCGTATGTTTATAATTACCGTTGTATGAAAAATTAATTCTTATTTACTAACTGTAGCCTCAAAATAGATGGGTACAGAAGTCAATCTACATGCAAAGCGCGCTTGAGCATCACCCGCGATCATCAGTGATGAGTTGATGAGGCATATCCGCGGGATATATAAATAATCCCGCGGATATGTGGAGGACGAGGCTTTTTTAATGCTAAGTCTCTCCTCAACCGCGAGACCCGGAGGTTGTATCTCTGGGGATATTTCCTTAAAGCTGACGTGGTTCCCCACGTCAGCACCGAGAATCCGAGATATGGTCACTGTGGTCAAGAACCTCACTCCGCTCTCCTTAACTAAAGAAAACTGGCGCAAACTTGTGGTCTTTTTAGTGTCAGTTTAGTATCTACAATTTGGTGACCTATTTGGGGAAACCGAAGGTTTTGTCTGTACAATTATGGATGAGGTTATCATGACGAAGAATTATCGGGAATTTATTGTGAAAGATGATACGGTTGACTTATGTCGGGCGTGTCACCTGCCGGGAGAACGATTCGACACACTATCTCTGATTATTCTCGTCTTATTAACAAAGAGGACTTGAATGGGCACAACCTAGTAGCCAGGATTATCAATCAGCAACTTGCTCTGAGATACGGCCTCGTAGAATCTGAAGATGGCAATGTCACATTGTACTGGGGTCGATACATCATCACTGAAAGGACTGTTGTAGCAAACAAGCCTGATATAGTGGTGGTGGATCGATTGGAGCGGCGCGCAATGCTCGTTGACGTAACGGTCCCGCGTGACAAGAACCTTGTGAAGACCGAGAAAGATAATAAAAATTAAGTATCGACTTGGCTCACGAGATTGTTGACATGTTGAATGTGGACTCAACGGTCATGTGCCGATAGTTGTTTCTGCCAATGGTTTAATAGCCAAGAGTCTCGACCAACACCAAAGGAGGCTCTCGTCAGATGGCTTCATTCAGAAGCTTTTGGACACGGCTCGCATCGATAGGAAGTTCTTCTCTCTGAAGCCCTGATAACCGGTAGCTGGGACCCTGTTCCCGATGCCGTTGGGCTACTGTTTTTTATATTCTTACATGTTTTTGTTTATATCAATATTTAAAAATGTAAATAATCTGTATGAAAATAACGCGAAAACGAACCCGCTGCTTCACTCCTACTATACCCTGCTCTAGCCTACCCTACTATATCCCACTCTAGCCTGCTCTAGCCTACCCTACTATATCCCACTCTACCCTACTCTACTCTAACCTACACTACTCTAAAATACCCTTTTAATTTTCAATTTTTTTCCCATATGAACCTTCTCCAAACAATAACAAACACAACAAAGAATTTGTGAAATTGGTCCAAAGATGATAAAAGGAAATAGGGATTCATTTTATATAAATAGATGTATACAAATTATTAATGTGTGTTATTTTTATTATATTATATCACAATTTTACTTAAAATTGACAGTGTTTTCTAATTACCGTGGCATAAGATATTAAACTTTTCTAATTACCGTACTCATAATTTTTTTAAGTCTCAATAACTAGAAAACTACCAGTAATTAAAACATGCCTCATTTATTATTGAATTCGTATTTTTTACTAGTTTCATATTTTAATGAGTTTAAGATAAATCTGTGAAAAATAAAAATGGTTACGGTAATTAGGTAAATAACGCCGAATCGGAGAATGACCGTTTAATACACCATTTTATGGCCGTTTTTAGATTAGAAAAAAAGAGGTTGAGTTTCTAGCACATTGTGATACCATTCTTCCTGATTTCATTACTAATCTTTGTCCATTTTTGCTTTGTGAATTATTATGATCTGTCTACGTTTTTGTAAATTAGATGTTTTATTAAAACCATTGGAAACAAGCAGTAACTTTATGTAAGTGGGCAAAGCAGATAAGTATCCAGGGCCGTCAGATACAGTTTAAGTTTTCTCAAAAATCCACTGATATTTTTTTAATAAAAATTAAAACTAGGTATAGTAGAAAAGGAGTAGTTCTTCAATTAAGGTTCTTAGGTTAAATTTCATTTGAATACATTCATTGGTATTCAAGACAACCTCTAAGTACCCTAAAACGCTTTTAAAAATTGTTATTTCAAATTTCGCGCGGAAATTTTCAAAAACGGAAAACGCCGTGGGCGTGGTTTTGCTTTGGGGATATGACGTCATCTCACGTCATGTTATGTCATGTAAATAAACAAATGCGCTGTGACACTTTACATCATTATTATTGTTTTTATCTCAAAAATTATAAGCCAGAGGCCGTGGGTTCGAGTCCCCTCGAACCCACGGCCTCTGGCTTAGCAGTCAGGGTCACTAACCACTAGACCAACAAAACACTTTTTTCCAAATTTTTATTTTACCACTTTGTTGGCGTGATGGATATGTAATTGGTACCAAATTAAACTTTCTAGTGCTAACGGTCACAGAGATTAAGCGAGGACGGATAGACAGACATGGCGAAACTATAAGGGTTCCTAGTTGACAACGGAACCCTAAAAAACCGACGAATTGAGAAATTCCTCCTTTTTGAAGTTCGTTAAAAAGTGAGTAAATGTGACAGAATCACGTTCTGCTGTTCAATCAACGAATGACAACTCAAAACAGACCTTAATTATGCCATACTTATTTTGATTAACATATTTTACTAATATTTTATCCGCTCCAAAACCACGATGCTCAGACTAGAGATCCATTTTTTGTAAAAGTTCTAACACTACTTTGAATAGAACCTCATTCGATCTTCTTTGTTTTTTTTTTTAAATTAAAAGTCCTGACCATCTTTCACCAAAAAATTAGAAATGCCATATGAATTTCTGTTGTAAAACTACTTGGTATTAAACCTTTTGGTACTAAGTACTTTTTAATATGTAATGTCAATGAAAAAACTCTTGTACTTACTTGATTATATAGCAACCATCATATATGCTGTTTTACTGTTTTAATTCTTTTCAACATTATTCCACAATACTAGAAATTACACAGATTCCAACATACGTTATCAGCACGAAGAGGCTCTCTGTATATTTTACAATCAAATTTAAAAGGAGATTGGTGGTGAAAAATATACAACATAGTTACCATGTCTGCTGCAGTTTCTGGTATGTCTCTAAATGGTATTCCGATGCTTTGTAATAGAGAAGGATACACAGTGTGGAAATTTAAAATGCGAATGTTGTTAATGCATATGAAGGTTTATTGGAAACAGTAAGCGGAACAGTTGTTGAAGGGAATAAGACGCCCGACGATGTACGTAAGGATGAAAAGGCTCTTTCTAAGATATGCCTTACTGTAGATGGTGCTGCTATTTCGATAGTTCGACCAGCTAAGACCGCAAAAGAAGCGTGGGATGCTCTTCAAAAATCCTACGAGGATCGAAGTTTAGGTCGTAAACTTGCACTTGAACGCAAGTTGTACAGGTACTCCTTATCTAACTTTTCTGACGTAGAGGCTTACTTAACGGCAATAACTACAACAACACTAGACCTGGTCGATATTGGCAAGACCATAGAAGATAGTTCTCTGGCAGCTATTATATTGGGAGGTCTGACGTCTCGCTTCGAGCCCATGATCATGGCGCTTGAGAATGGGAGCGTTGAAGTCACAACAGATTTAGTGAGGACTAAGTTATTGAGCGAAATGACGAAGGAGACTAAAGATGATGTGACTGCGTTGCAAACAAAACAAGTTATTTGTTTTCGGTGTAAGAAGCCTGGGCACAAGAGCCCTAATTGCCCTCTCAAAAAGAAGGAGAAAAAGGCAAAGGCGAGTTGTTCTTCAGAAAGTTGCTCTAAGGATAAGGAACTAGTGGTTTCAAGTTCAGGAAATGTCACGAAATTGGCTTTGGACGGTGTCACGGAGCTGGCTATGTCTGCACCTAATGTTCAGATGTCTGAGAAATGGATTATCGACTCTGGTGCGACTACTCACATGACTCCACATGCTGAATGGTTTAATAGTTACCGACCCTATGATGGGAAGATAACTGTCGCAAATGGTAAAAGTTTGCCGGCTGTGGGCTTAGGAGAAGTTGCGATTGACACAAATACCGATTTCAAGAAGATTTTTAATGTTGTACATGTTCCTGATCTAGATTGTAATTTACTATCGGTTAAAAAAGCAGTAGAGAAAGGTCTCTTGATTGTTTTTGATAGTAATGGCTGTAATTTTTATAATTCTAATGATGTTTCTTTTGTAAATGGTCCTGTTTTGCATGGTTCTATTTGTGGTGGATTGTACACTTTAGATTGTACAGTAAAGCCGCAAAGTGTTTCAGCTTATAATGTTCACACTAATTTGTCTCAGTTTCAGCTTTGGCATAAGCGTCTAGGACACCTCTGCCGTATTGGTATGGATCTACTCAGAAAAGGTCTAGCTGTTGGTGTGGAGTATACTGAGGTTGACAAAGAACCATGCGTACCTTGTGTAGAAGGTAAGCAGGCCCGGAAGCTTTTCAAAAGGATAAAGTATAAGAAGGCATCGTCACCATTAGAATTGGTCCATACGGATGTTTGTGGACCCCTGTCTACTGAATCTTTTAAAGGAAATAAATATTTTATTATTTTTGTAGATGATTATACACGTTTTATAACCCTTTATTGTATGTCATCTAAGACAGAAGTTCAGAAGTATTTTTGTGCTTTCCAAACACTTGTTGAGAGACAGACTGGCAATAAGATTCGAACTCTTCGGTCAGACAATGGGACTGAGTATGTCAATAAGGAGTTGACAGACTATTTACAGGCTCAAGGGATTCGACATGAAACGTCTGTACCATATAGCCCTCAACAAAATGGGGTAAGTGAACGTTGCAATCGTAGTATTGTGGAGAAGGCCCGTTCCTTGCTAGCACAGAGCTCTCTGTCGAAAGCTTTTTGGCAGGATGCTGTTGAGACCAGTGTTTATTTAAAGAATAGGTCACCTCATCGTGCACTTGATGGTAAGACGCCATATGAAATATGGTGTGGGAGTAAACCCGACCTGTCTCATTTAAGGGTGTTTGGTTGTCGAGCTTTAGTTCACGTGCCTTCATGCCAGAGAACTAAGCTAGATATGAAAGCTTCTGAATGTGTATTCGTTGGATATTCAGACGATCCAAGGAGTTATTATTTCCGTAGTGTGGAAAACCCTCGGAGGTTGATTAAGTCACGGGATATTACGTTTTTTGAAAATAACTTTTCAGGATTGAAGGATAAGCCTGTTCAGCCTGATCTTGTTATGAGTCCAAATGTCATTAACTGGTTTTCACAAACTTCTTCAGATACCACATCGCCACTGGTGACTTCTATCTCATCTCCTTCTACTTCATCTTCACCTACTTCAGAAGACATGGAGATGACCCCGGTAGAGCAAGCTGAGGTTTTTGTGGACGCGACTGATGAAACGGGTGACGTAGGTGACGTGGAGTCTTCACATTCGGGTGAACAAACTGATCTGTCTCTGGTTCCTTCAAATGAATCCAGTGATGTTTGTCCTGAAAGACGATATCCTATACGAGTACGTAAGCCTCCAGATTTTTATTCATACGGCACTCTCGGTGATGACTTGTTATGTTATGATCCGAAAAGTTATCGTGAAGCTATTAATAGCGTTGATAAGGATAACTGGATCTCCGCAATGAAAGATGAGTACAATGCCTTGTTGAATAAGCAGACTTGGATATTAGTGGATAAACCAAATAAAAAGGTTATTCCATCTAAATGGGTGTTCAAGATAAAGAGGAACGCGCACGGTACAATAGTCAAATATAAGGCGCGACTAGTTGCAAAAGGTTTTAGTCAAGTTTGGGGGACTGACTATAATGAAACTTTTGCCCCTGTGGTTCGAAATTCATCTCTGCGTACCCTTATAGCGTTGGCGGCAGAAATGGATTTGAAGATACAACACATGGATGTTGATACCGCATTCCTCAATGGGGACTTAGAGGAGGAGGTATACATGCAACAGCCTGAGGGATTTGCTGAGCACGGGGCAGAAGGTAAAGTCTGTTTGCTCAGAAAATCCATTTATGGGTTGAAGCAGGCAGCTCGAGCCTGGAATATTAAATTGCATCAAACCCTATCAAAAATTGGCTTTGCACGAACATCTGCGGAATCATGTGTTTATTTGAAAAAGTTTGGTAGCAAAACCATAATTCTCGCAGTGTATGTCGATGATCTTATTGTCTTTTATAAAGAAAAAAGTTTATTTGACATTGTCAAAAATGACTTGGAAAAATTTTTCGCTCTAAAAGATTTGGGACAATTGTCGTATTGTTTAGGCTCAAATATTATTCATGATGACGATAAAATCGTGGTCAGTCAGAAGAACTACATTCAGGCAGTGTTGGAGCGGTTTAATATGCGAGATTGTAAGGAGATGTCTACACCTTTGGAGAATAACAAGTTAGAGAAAGGTAATCCAACATCTCTTGGTGAATATCCTTACCAAAACTTGATAGGCTGTCTCATGTACCTAGCTGTGAATACAAGACCCGATATAGCTTATGCCACAAGCTATTTAAGCCAGTTTAATAACTGTTTTGATAAAAGACATTGGTTGGCCGCTAAAAGGGTGTTACAGTATTTGAAAGGTACTGTGGATTACTGTATTACTTACAGGAAAGTTGGTGGACGTCTGTGTGGATACACGGATGCTGACTGGGCGAACTGTGTGCATGACCGCAGGTCTTACACCGGTTATTACTTTACGCTAGCAGGTGGACCTATTAGCTGGGAGTGTAAGAAGCAGCCGACGGTAGCCTTATCTTCTACAGAAGCTGAGTATATGTCCTTGACCAGTGCTGCAAAGGAGGCTATTTTCCTCAGACGGTTAGTGTGTGACATTACTGGTTTTGTTGGTAGGGTGTTGTTATACAACGATAGTCAAAGTGCACAGAAACTTGTGCTCAATCCAGTCCACCACAATAGAACCAAACATATTGATACGAGATATCATTTTATTCGTGAAAAGGTTACGGAGGGTCTTATAGACATAAAATTTATACCTACGGATAAAATGACAGCCGACGTTCTAACTAAGCCCTTAAGGCGCTTAAAACATCTTAGGTGCGTTGTTAATATGGGTTTGATAAATAGGTAGAATAGTTTTCTATTTATTTTTGTCGGTTTATATTTTGTATCTATTTAGTCTGGTAGTAATGTTTATTTTTTTTCTATTGTGTTTAGCATTACTACTTTGTCTTTTTATTTCCATTAAGGGCGGATGTTGTAAAACTACTTGGTATTAAACCTTTTGGTACTAAGTACTTTTTAATATGTAATGTCAATGAAAAAACTCTTGTACTTACTTGATTATATAGCAACCATCATATATGCTGTTTTACTGTTTTAATTCTTTTCAACATTATTCCACAATACTAGAAATTACACAGATTCCAACAATTTCTTTTTTATTTCTTATTTTTCTAGTATAAAATGGCAGTCACCTGATTTTTCGATATTATACGGCCAGTTTTGATCGTAATTTTGCAGATGAAAAAACTCTTTCGTAAGTTTTATTTTTATTGATAAAACCTATTTGAATATTATTCTGAAATAATAGATGACAATGTTTGTGAAAATGTTTGTAACTTTTTCACGCGAAAACGAATGAGCGTGTTTTGTTGAAACTTTACAGTAATATCGTAGTAACTATTAACGCCCTTATTAATAATCACTGTGTAAAGTTATGCAATAATAAAGCCTGTGTAACCATACATTTTTTGACGTATAAACCTGTCATAACTTTTTGCAGCGATTATTAGTAAGGTGCTTAGTAATCTGTGATAATATAGCTATATCTAAATAACAAAAAGGCTACATAACATCACGTTTTGGCCCCCAGGAGTAGAGCAGTAACCAACAATCTAATACAACACTGGTGAAACCGCGCGAGAGGCAGCTAGTAAATAAATATTTTTTAATTTTATATTTATTTACCAACACGTTCATCTTATGGTCTCGTAATTTCAGCAAGAAGCCCTGCTTGCCTTCGGCTTATATCATACTAGCGATAATCCACGCGGACGAAGTCGTGGGCAAAACCACGACTTCGTCCGCGTGGATTAATAGCTCCCGGGATTTTCGGGATGAAAACGATATGTCCTTTCTTGGGTCCCAGACTATATCTGTACTAAACTTCATTCAAATCGGCAGCGGTTTAGGCGTGAAGACGAGACAGACAGTCAGACTGAGTTACTTTCGCATATTATATATTATTTGTACGGACTAGCTGTTCGTGTAACGTTAGGTTTTTGGTTACTGCTTCGCTTCCGTGGGACATAGCGTGATATTATTTAGCCTATGTTACTTAGGGATAATGTAGCTTTCTAATGCAGAATTTTTGAAATCGGTCTCGAAGTTTTTGAGATTATTCGTTACATACAAAAAATCTTTCCTCTTTATAATATTAGTATAGATATGCAAGCCATTGATCACGCGCCCAAAATTACTCCGACACCACATACTTTTTCAACTGGAACACAGCGCCGCTTCTTTACGGCAACTGATAAATAGGAGATGGGCTGTTTACGAGACAAAATTATAACAAGTCATTTAAACAACATCAATGTAAAAGATCTCTTTGATGGTAGCTTATAATCCTGATGAGTTAATCCACATAGAACTAATGCAAAAAATCCCTCAATTTATACCTACAACATTTCAAACGATTACCGTACGCACGAGTTAGAAGCAATAAATTAATTAAAGTAAGCTAAATTCACGTGCACACTATCATATTCTATCGCAACAATAAACGATATCGATTCGCAATCTTACAATAATATATGGTTGAATTAAAAAGTTTTCCGGCAACAGCTTACGCCGATAGCAACATATTTTATTTACGATCAGTGAGTGTTAAATGATTATAAACAAATAAATAAAACCACCCTATTATTTTTCAGCATGCCAACAGCCAAAGGCTTCACTCATGTAAACAAAAAATCTGTGACAAAAGTACAGAAAATTAATAATTAGTTTAGTCCTGTCATTCTGTCCTCTTCTTTATCAATGAAAAGAGAAAGATACACTGAACTTAAATTTAGTTTAGTTTGTAAACAAAGGAATCAGCACCAATGTTTTCTTTAATGTTCTCGGGAGGAAGTGTCAGACTTTTACTGACTAAAACCCACCTTTGTTCCTTTGGGTGCCCTTTATGTTCTGGGGCTGCGGTACCTATTATAACTATTCCGCAGCCCCGGCAGACTTTGGCCCTAGAATGCATGTCACGTGCTGTCGGTGCTGTTGAGGCGCGCGTGGGCCAAAACCATAAACGCGCCGTCGACACGGACCTGAGTCGGGCGGCGAGCTACCCGTCGCTCGCGGTCCGCAGGCCCGCGCCTTCGATGGCCGGTAATCGTCTTGCAACTCTAGACGACTACGTCTCTGTCCGGAGCTTGAGGCTTGACGCTGCCTCACGCGCTGCGCCGCCTCCTTATCTAGTGACTGCTTCGCAGAAGGAGGCGACGGCAAGACGGCTTTCAATTCAGTCTCGCCCCGCGGGAGCATGGCCTGAACCAGCGCCGGCCGCGAGAGGTCACCCCCACCATCGCCTCTGCGTTCGCCCAAGCGGGGCACTCCTCCACCGTGTGCTCGGCCATGTCCTCCAGGCGACCGTTGCTGCAGTGAGTGTCGAAATGTTCGTTCAATTAAAATTAAATTCTTAAAATTGATGGTTTTCCTTTTATTTAATTAACCATGTTTGTTAGAGAGATTTGGTCATTTAAAATGGTAAACTAACGTTTGATGCCTTAAAAAAAACAAAATATTACTTGCTTACTCGATTCACAAGTGTGACAAGCGAATTTTCGATAATCCTTAAAAAAATTTTTTAACAAAGGAAAGGGTCTATCGAGTAAAATATTTCTTCAGGGTCCATTAAAACTTTCCACCCTATATAAATACATACTACACAGCTTCGCACGCGGCTTCGCCTGCGTAGATGTTGAAACTTCCATCCCCAATTTGATCCCTTCAGGGTTGGAATTTATCAATATCCTTTCTTAGCGGATGCCTACGTCATAACACCTGCATGGCTTTCACTGATGTCTATGATGTCTAAATTAGGCTTTAATAAGTAAATTGTATCCATCCTGGATGTAGTGCCAGTACCAAAGGTTTATACTTACTTATTTGGTAAATATGAGGATAAGATTAAAATTATAAAGTAATACTATTAACACCCACAAAATACATACATATTACAATATACATAAACATTGCGTAAAGTAACCTAACACCTTCGCATTAAACGTCTGCAAGACTTCTATTTTTGTGTTGCTCCATACATAACATAGGCGTCTTTTACTTGAAGAGTTCCGCTAAGATCTAACCTGACTTTCGAGTTCACTTACCTATAGGAAAGTATATTTTATTTTTACGAAATTACGACCAAAACTCTGCATCATGTGAACAACAATCAGCTTCAACAAGCTCCCAGTTGTGATTGCCCCTTTGTGCCCATTGCCATTGCTTTGTGCATTGCCCAGTTCTGTTCTGTCTCCTGCTTGTTATAGACGGAAGTTGAAAACATATTTTTTTTTACTCCTCCGCTGTCCTTTTCTAATTATTTTCGGTTGTTGTCTAAGACTCGAAAAGAAGATGGTGTCACAGGATTGTTCCAAAATAATCTCCTTGACAATTAATTATTAACCTTCGCTGCCAAGAGATTTTTCTGCAGCTACAGTGATGAACTAGTTATTTATACTTTGCTTTTTCTATTGTGGTAAGTAGTTGAAAAAGTGTGCAGCCTACCTAACGGGTTCATATTATCATAATGAAACAGAAAATATAATAACTAAGAGTTTTATTAAGAATTTAATTTGTCATTATGTTAGATCATCGGAAGGTGTTATGAAGAGCAGTACTCAGGATTTAGTTGAGTTCCTCCGGGAGGACGACGGCGGGTGAGGGGAGGACGGGGACTCCGATCTGGACGGGCTCAACGGGCACGGGGGCGACCTCGACGACCTGGACGGGCTCAGGGACGGCCTCGATGACCTGGACGGGTTCGGGGGCGACCTCAACAACCTGCACGGGCTCGGGAGCGGCATCCACAACGTGGACGGGAGTAGGCGCGATCTCGGGGAGGACGGCAGGGCCGACGGCAATGGGGTTGGCCTCAGCGGCAGCCTTGTTGACGTTCACGATGATCTGAACCAGAGGAGTTCCAGTGGGAATCTCAGAGGAGACGCCTTCAACGACGGACACGGGAGAGGGGGCGATGATAGGCTCTACAGCGACGACACCACCGTCGGGCAGAGGGAAGTCAATGATAGCGGGTCCAACAGAGATGGGCTCAAGTCCTTCAACTATAGCGGGTCCAACAGCAATACCCTCAATGGGGTTAACGATTGCGGGTCCGACGGCGATAGGGTTGATGGCGCCGATGATCTGCTGGAGCTGTTCTTCGAGGAGGGCGACGGTGGCGGGGTCGGTGTTGGGGCTGTTGATGGCGGCGACGATGGCCTCGAGTTGAGCGAGGTCAGAGTCCACCGGCTTGCTCAGCGGGACAGCGACGGCGACGGCCACGAGGGCAGCGAAGGCAACGAAGAATTTCATTTTTAAGGGTTTTTGGGGTCTGTAAAATAGAAAGCATGATAACCGTTAAAAAAAATGAGTTACAGACACTTCTAAATCGACGAGATTATTGAGTCGTTCTTTAAAGTTGATAACATATGAGTCACTCTACCCCACTCGACCTGGGGACCTGGGGTGGAACCCATAATCAGTTGTAAATACAAACATTAAGTCAAGAAAAATCACAGTAGTTTATTTTCTGCAATTCTTGCTGGTACTGTTTGAATCCATAAACTAGATTTCTTTTAAAATATAAAAGCGGGTACTCACCTTGGTTGATTGTGTTGCTCAAGAAGAAGCTATTACAATCAATGTCCTACTGTTCAAAATTTCATGTTTTATACCAAATTGTTATCATATCAGATGGCTACTATTACACGTTTATGATGCCATTAATTTGATAACGTAATTCGGCGTTCTTTTGGTGGTTCCGAATTCGTCTCTTCTCTATTATTTAAAAACATGAAGACCGATTAGGTAAACCCTTTTTTTGCCTAAATGATGATGTCATTTCATAGTCCCATCGTCTGGTGAGGATCTAATGTATAATTCTGGAGAAATTAAGGGGAACTCGGTATATGTATGTATAGTCATGATCCTTTTTTAAAAAATAGTCATTAGGTCAGATCCCTGCAGGCCCGCGTCGACGGCGCGTTAGTGTTCCACGCGCGCCTCTAAGAGCAGTCAGGACGAGGAGGGGCCCAACGGGGCCAACGCCTGCCGGAGTTGCGGAATGGTTATAACAATGACCCCGAATGGTTATAACATAAAGGACAACCAAAGGAACATGAGTGGGTTTTAGTCAGTAAAAGTCTGACACGCCCTCCCCCGCCCCGCCCAGGATGAGAGAAGCCATTTGATGATTTCCCACTCACCAAAAAAAAGTTGGGAATTCGGGATCTGTTGTTGGGATCCTAGAGAAAACGAGGGAATTCTTCACGTTATTGTTTAACAAACCAAGCATTAGCATTGAAAAAGTATAATTTTGTAAAGTAGTGCTGTTGAAGATGAAAATGAATGACCACCTGAATTTCTCAAGAAATAATGAACTGATCAAAAAAGAAGTATTATTTAGTCGTATCACTAACCTTTAACTGGGTTAGATTAAAAAAAAAACGCCGGCATTAAGATAGGTAATTTTTCTATTTTTTTATAAATCTTCATTATTTTATAGTCATTATAATGTCGTGATAGCCTAGTGGTGAAGAGATGCATGCCTCATGCAAGAGATTGTAGGTTCTTATCCGGGCAAGTACCAATGTGACTTTATCAATTCACATGTACTTTTCTAAAGATTATCACAGACATTGGTGAAGGAAAACATCGTAAGGAAACCTGGACTTGTAGTTAATATATAAGTCCGATATCGCCTTGAGCAAGTGTGGTGATCCATGCTGGAGCCTTCTCTGTATGAAAAGAGGCCTTTGCCCTGCAGTGGGACAGACCTTCTTTTTAGACTTATCACCTCTAAACCATTAAAACGACACCCATATATTGTGGAAAAAAAATCCATGGCCGCCATCTTGGATTCTCAAATCGACCTTATTTACAGCCTCTGCACACCATGGAAATGACACCCATGACGCTTATCTTCGTTTTGAAAACGTCTTTCCATACAAAACTGTTATTAAATGTAGGTATACACTTTCAATATAATTTTAATGTAGGTATCCATGTAAATCCCATAATACGTACATATTTTTTATATAATTATGTTATAGAAATGGTCTTGGATAGTAAAAAATTACATTGGAAGTGCAATGTTTTTATTGATTTTGTTTCGTTTATATTATTGTGAAACCAATGTGTATCCTAGGGTTGCCAACTTTTTTTACAAGAAATAAAGTATATTCAGGTCTATGAAGATTAATAAACAGTATTATTTTTAGAAAAACGAACAGTATTTTATTTATTTATTGTTTTAAATACATATTTTTAGAGCTTCTCGCACAACTTACTAATTTACTATCTTTTTTAAAAACTTCATACGCCTCATCACAATTATAACTGAAATTAAAATAAATGAGGAGCTCATTTTTTATTAAATTTCGTTCAGAAACTCAGTGTGATTTGCTTGTGGCTGCGCTGCACTGAGTAGTGAGCGCCCTGCCGCCCTCCGACTAACAAATTTGTGAGCGTCAAAGTATAACACATAATAATGTGTCTGCATTTCGATGCTGAAAACAGTATTTTGTATACTTTATTTTTGTTCAACAGTAAAAAGTATAATTTAGTGAAAAACAGTATAATACTGTTTAAAACAGTATAGTTGGCAACCCTAGTGTATCCACTTTTGACACAGTTTAACGGTTAAGTTATTAAAGAAGAAAATATCGTTCACTAAATTTTTAAATGGTAGAAATTAATATATTTTAGAAAATGTGGCAATGTACAGGTAGGAAATTTGCTATAGGCCCTGGAGGAAAACTACTTTAAATCGTTAAAATAATTAATTTTACTTAAAGGAATCATTCCTTTATTTTTAAAAAGAAATAAAACTGCATTTAAAGATTTTAGAAAATGTGTCACAACCGGGAATCGAACTGGCTTAAAAATAGAAAAAACAACGTCCTGTATTTTATGACATTAATCGATAGGGTCATTCAAATCTTTCAAACAAACATAGTAAAAAAAATTAGAAATTTTAACTTTTAAAATCGTAAAAAAGTGCTAATTTGACCGTAATAATTTTCGCTTTTATGAAATAATATTCTTCAGATGTATGGCCTTTAATTTAATGAACCATGTTTGCTAGAGAGATTTGGTCCTTATGATTTACCCTAACGTCTGATGGCATAAAAATACAGGAAGTTAATTTTTTGGATTTTAGCCGGTTCGATTCCCGAGTGCGGTTAGCAACATATAGAAAATCTTTGAATGCCATTTTATTTCTTTTCAAGATAAAAGGAATGTTTCCTTTAAGTAAAATTATTAATCTTAACTATTAAAATAGTTCTCCTACAGGGCCCATTGAAACTTACCACCTGTATATTATTGCTCGAGACTGTACATATTGACAGGAAACTTCTTTTTTAACCGACTTCATAAACAATTCCAAATATACATATAATATGTAAAGATTTCAATGGGTTGAAAGGTTGAGTATAACGCTGACATGCATGTTCATGTCAGTGGCAGCGTTAAAAACTAGTATAATTTTTAAAGTATTAAATATACAGTTTCGACTTCGTTAGGTACCATTTTATTATATGTGTAGATTAAAACAACCTGACACCTTAGCAATAAATTTCCGCAAGACTATTAGTTTTACATTGCTTTATACAGAACACAGGCGTCTTAAAAATAACATAACGCCAGTTTTCCACAAAGAGGTCGTCAGAGCTTTACCTATATGTACATAAAGGTAGAGCTCTAGTACATGCAAAACGACTTATAAATTAAAAGAGTGAAAACAAAGTTAAAGTTTATACGAAATTACACTAAAACACTATTAAAATGCATTGTGAAAGTTGATATATAAAGTCTTCCATAAGGAATTTCTTTGAAAGTTAGCTTAACCTAACTCGCATAAATGTGAATGTATTCTAAGCGGATTAAGATTGAATATTCATCAATACAAACTATTATTATGGAATGAACTCTGAATGTGTGTTTATGGATCTGTTCGGGAAGTTCCACTGCAGTAACGGTCGCCTGGAGGACACGGTAGAGCACACTGTGGAGGTGTGCCCCGCTTGAGCGAGCCATCGCCGTGTCGTCGTAGAGGCGATCGGCGGGGGTGAAGGCTAAGGACTCACGAAGCGGTTTTCACCCGCGCCCAACGCGGTTGCGGGCCCGCAGCCTTTGCAGAATACAGATATTTATGTATAAAATAAAAGCACATTTCACGACGCGTTTTACGCCCGCGGCGTGTACGATTGTTTGCGGGCCCCGCTGCACCATCTTCATCATCATTGGTCATCTTCTACCGGCGGGCGCGGGTCGCGGTCCCGCAGCCGCGGCGGTTTGCACCCGCGCGTTCTGCGATCGGTTGGCGGGCGACCGCGCGTTGGCAGCGGGGTGGCGGGGGAGGAACGTTAGAAATCCGACGCCATTTTGCTTGTGACTTGTTGTTACCACCCGTCTTGCAACCGCCCGTCCTGCGATAATCAACCGCCACGTTTGCGAGTGATAATCGCAACCGCGACGGCTGCGTTACCGCACAAAACTGCGGTCTCGTGAGTTTGAAAATAAAACCGCAGTTCCGCCACCGCGGCGGGCACGGTTCAAAATCGCTCCGTGAGTTCTTAGCCGAACTCTCGCGCCCGGCGCGGGTTCAGGCCGGGACCAGACTGAGGCTAAGAACTCACGGAGCGGTTTTCACCCGCGTCCGCCGCAGTTGCGGGCCCGCAGCTTCTGTAGAGTGCAGATATACGTGTAAAAAATTAAAGCATATTTCACGACGCGTTTGCGATCATCGCCCGCCACGTTTGCGGGCGATAATCTCAACCGCGACGGCTGTGTAACCGCGCAAGGTCTCGTGAGTTTGGAAATAAAACCGCAGTTCCACCACCGCGGCGGGCACGGTTCAAAATCGCTCCGTGAGTTCTTAGCCTGAAATGGAAGCCGTCGAGTCGCCTGCTTCTGTGAAGCAGTCATGCTGGGGAAGGAGGTGGTGGCACGGGTGAGGCAGCGTCAAGTCTCACGCCCCGGACAGGGACTCAGTCGTAGGCGTTGAGAGGCGCAAGACGACTACGGCCACCGTAGGCGCTGGACTGCGGACGACGCGCGGCGAGTTTTGATCGGCGCGTTTTGTTCCACGGAGAAACGAATCCCGCCCTAATAGCCGGGAAAAGGCATTCGATAATATCTCATCCATAAAAAAACTTTATGAATCTCAACAGCATTACATGCTACTTATTATAGCGTTACATACCAACTACCCTTTAACCAATAATCTAGACCAATAAGGTTTTTTTCCAACTGGCAGAGATCTTGGAATACTCACCACATATATGCTTACTTTTTTCTACACAGAAAACGAAACTCAACTAATAGTCTTTATTTTTCTAGTAGGGTAGGCAGAGCTGCAAAAAAGCGACTCTTCTTGGACATTGATTGAGCTTTTTTTGAAAAACCATCTAGTAAGTCAACCAATTAAGGCAACCTGAGGGTGCCTTAATTGAATTTAAAATATCCAGTCAGACTAATAACTTGAAATAGTTACTAAGCGACTACACGTTACACGTTGGGGAGCACTATTGAGCTTTTGGCTGTAAACGCCTCTTTTCTGAAATAGTTTCATGGACAAACTCTTTGATAGAACTTACCATTTACTGCCAAGAAAATGCAATGAAGAGTACTTCAAGATTCATTCTTGAAGTACACTTTCGATGGGCCTGTTGGTCTAGTGGTTAAAGACCAGGACTTCTAAGCCGGAGGTCGTGGGTTTAATTCTCACCCAAGACAAGCTTTATTTGATTTGATGGGCATGATTGTTTGTTCTGTGTCTGGATGTAGGTAGTCTATTTATAAATGATATAACTAATTATATCAGTTGTCTCGTTACCATAGTTAGTTAGTCGTTAGTCTGCCTCGTTTGGAATTAAATGGCCGTGTGTGAGTTGTCCCAAGATATTTACAATAATTATTATTATTTATTTATTACTCCAAGTAAAACTTACTGCATTACGGAGTGCCATAGACTGCTTAATGGTAACTTGACATTCCTGCCGTGCATAGTGTACAGAAACTATAAAATCATTTATAATTTGCTTTTTCTATTTCAATAAGTAGCAATTGAAGTGAACAAATCTACGCATCAGGTTAAAATTATAGAATTAAATTATAAAACTAAAAATATTATCACTACAAATTTTATTAAGAATTTAACATATCATTATGTTATATTGTCGGAAGGTGTTATGTTGAGCAGTACTCAGGATTTAGTTGAGTTCCTCGGGGAGGACGACGGCGGGTGAGGGGAGGATGGGGACTCCGATCTGGACGGGCTCAACGGGCACGGGGGCGGTCTCGACGACCTGGACGGGCTCAGGGAGGGCCTCGATGACCTGGACGGGCTCGGGGGCGACCTCAACAACCTGCACGGGCTCGGGAGCGGCATCCACAACGTGGACTGGCGTAGGCTGGATCTCGGGGAGGACGGCGGGGCCGACGGCGATGGGGCTGGCGACCTGCTCGGCCTGGTTCACGTTCACGATGATCTGGACCAGAGGAGAGGATCCAGCGGGAATATCACCGACGACGACAGGGGGAGGTACGATGGGCTGAGGCTCGGGGGCGACGACAACGGGCTCGGGAATGATGACGGGTCCAACTTCAACGGGTTCGGGAGCGGTCTCCACAACTTGGACGGGAGAAGGCTCCTCACCGGGGACGATAGCTGGTCCGACGGCGATGGGGTTGACGGCGGCGATGATCTGCTGGAGCTGTTCTTCGAGGAGGGCGGCGGTGGCGGGGTCGGTGTTGGGGCTGTTGATGGCGGCGACGATGGCCTCGAGTTGAGCGAGGTCAGAGTCCACCGGCTTGCTCAGCGGGACAGCGACGGCGACGGCCACGAGGGCAGCGAAGGCAACGAAGAATTTCATTTTTAAGGGTTTTTGGGGTCTGTAAAATCAAAAGCAAAATTTAGTCTCAAAAATTGTTGTAAACGTGTTACAAAAAACTTTAAAATTGACGATTTCAGTGAGTCTAACGAGTCAACTATGACAACGATAATTTTGACTTTAGGATAAAATGAATACTTAAGTAACATAACAAAGTCTGGTTTATGGTAGGAACCTTGCGCTATGATTAGCACAAATCCAAACCACAACTGACAACTGCGCTAACAAATATCTGCTGCTTACTCAAAAACACTAAAACTCAATAACACTACTCGATCTGGGAATCGAACCCGCAAGTAGTAAAGATGCACTAAATTAAGAAACGGTTAAAGCTTTGTGGCACTAATAGAGCCATTACCAGGTTTATTTTAAAACATAAGAGGAGGTACTCACCTTGGTTGATTGTGTTGCTCAAGAAGATGCTATTACAATCAATGTCCTACTGGTTTTAAAATTTCATGTTTTATACCAAATTGTTATCATATCAGAGGGCTATTGTATACTTTTATGGTGCAAATAAATTGATAATGATATGCGCCGTTTTTTATTATAATCATATAAATTGGTATCTGATCAACGTCTACACACATTGTGCTTAAACTATGAAAATTCTTACATAATCAACTTTTTTCCTATTACCTATGTCTTCTACTACTGGGCAAAGTCTTTTCCAAGTTCTTCTAGGCACTCTTTTGCCAGAACTCGCGTGTCATCGGCTAGTCCGCGTCCAATGCAATAATTCCCAAAGCGTTTTTCAGACATCAATGACGATCTGTATAGCAAATCAGCAAAAAATTAATATGAAGACCTTCATCTAATCTCTTTTTACAGGAATCAATGGCTCTCTCTTCTTCCTAAAGTACTTGGGTCCAGTAAGGATGATGAGGATGATGTCCGCATTATGACAGGTGCAATGGAGGACAGGGATATCCACCCCTGCTGGTCTATAAACACAATCTATCCCAGATTTGTTTTCAGATTAGGGGTCTTTGATCTAGGGCGTTCTTGGCATCGCCTTTCATCTTTTGTCACTTTTCGAATCCAGTCTTATGCGAGGCTTTCAGTCTTTATGCCATATATGAAAACCCAATAATATTTCTACTACTAGGGTAAGATCAATCATATTATTATGTCACAACTTCAAATTGTTGGTTCTGAGATGTGATATATTTCTCACGATCTTTTGTATACCTACCGTTTAAAAGGTGTTAGAAAGAACAAAATCGACTTTTTATCCGACTTCAAAAAGGAGGAGGTTCTGAATTCGTCTGTATGTTTTTTTTTGTATGTTGGTTACGCGGTTCTATATAAATTGTATGGCGATCGGTTCAGTGCTTCTCAAAAAATTCATCAAGAACAAAAAAATCGACAAAATAATATACATTGACGATTTATGCGTTACTTCAAGTTTCTATTTTCGTTTTATAAGATTGTAAGTAGTTTTATTTTGAAAATAAATTACTTTGAAAGATACTGTAATACACAACCACACATTGGGACTCAATACTAAACAGTAAAAAACTTTTTCCAAAAAATAATAACCGCCTTCAAAAACTAAAATCACAAAAATAACTTAAATTTCGGAAGTCGGTGGCAATACAAATTGACTGGCAGAAGAGAAGCCACCGACTTATTTTTTTTTTTGAAAAAGTTTTTATTAGGTGTACAGATAAGTTGCGAACACAACGATTGCTCAGGGCGGGTTGGCAATTTCGGAATTGTTATTATTGTAAGTCCAGGATCACTATGTTTTCTTTCAATGATGTCTAAAATGTTTACAAAGGAGTACTTGCCAGAATACGAACCCACAACCTCTAACAGGAGAAACGGGGACATTATACAAAAGCAGTTAAAATTTTAAGGTTTTTTTGGGGAGTGGGAAATCAACGAATAACTTCTCCCTTCCTGGGCGGGGCAGGAGGGCGTGTCAGACTTTTACTGACTAAAACCCACTCATGTTCCTTCGGTTGCCCTTTATGTTCCGGGGTCACGGCAACTATTATAAATATTCCGCAATTAAACGATAGGGTTGGATTCCCAAAAGGACAAAATATCTGAATGGCCTTTAGATATTTCTTCAGAGTCTGATTGTTTGTGTTACTCGTAAGTTATTAAGTTTTAATGCATTCAAAATAGAGCAAAAAATACCAATGAGGAAGTTTAACTACGTTTAATTTTCAAACATGGTGTAGAAACATGTGAATGTTTAATGTGTTTATTTATTTGTGTTATTTTGAATACAAAAGTATTAAAGTAAGTAGCTTATATTTTTTAAATCCGAAATTACCTAAACACCGTTTTGATTTTTATAGTCAATCACGAACTGCAACCTTGATTGACGCAAATCTAGTTTGAACTCATGATGGACGTAGGATCATAAAAATATTGTTTAAAGAATTGATCAGATTAGACAAAGTATATGGTCGATGATGAAATTGTCAGTAAGAGGGTGAAATTAAATAAAAGGGGCTTGCACCAACAAGAATTAGTGTGTCATTAAACAAACATGAACGTAAATAGCTGTTTAAGAAGCGTCGTAGCGTTGTACTGGGGTTTTTTCTAAGTCGTATATGAATCTGTTGGGCTTGTACCAATTTTGACCTTTAGATCCACTCCACTGATGGTAGATGCACCCATAGACCTCTCAGTTTTATACTTAGACCGCTCAATTGACGACTACGGACCGTTGTCCGTAGTCGTCAATTGAGAGGTCTAAGTATAATAAGACCGATTTTTATAACAAATGTTCAATAGGTTAGTGTGGGTGTTTATCAACGCGACGGACGCGGTTCCGTTGCAATCATTATTAGTGATCGATGATGGCAACGTTCTTTATTAGTGATCGATGGTTGCAACGTTATTTATTAGTGATCGATGGTTGCAACGTTATTTATTAGTGATCGATGGTTGCAACGTTCTTTATTAGTGATCGATGGTGGCAACGTTCTTTATTAAAGATCGATGGTTGCAACGTTCTTTATTAGTGATCGATGGTTGCAACGTTCTTTATTAGTGATCGATGGTTGCAACGTTCTTTATTAGTGATCGATGGTGGCAACGTTCTTTATTAAAGATCGATGGTTGCAACGTTCTTTATTAGTGATCGATGGTTGCAACGTTCTTTATTAGTGATCGATGGTTGCAACGTTCTTTATTAAAGATCGATGGTTGCAACGTTCTTTATTAGTGATCGATGGTTGCAACGTTCTTTATAGTGATCGATGGTGGCAACGTTCTTTATTAGTGATCAATGGTTGCAACTTAGAAACCCAACTCATACTCCTAGAAACTCAACCGCGACGGTCCGTCATCCGTTTACTTGAACGGTCGTCAACAAGAAGCCTAAGACCATCATCATCATCATCAACTTTTTCCAACTATGTTAGGATCGGCTTCCAGCCTCACCGGATTCAGCTAGATACTAGTGTTTTACGTGAAGCGACTGCCTCAGACCTCCACAACCCAGTAACTGGCCGTCATGATACCTCTTGGTTAGACTGGTCAGAATTTCTGGCTTACCCGTAACGACTGTCAAAGTTCTACGAATGACAATCGACCAACCAACGGCTTTATGCTTTCCGAGGCACGGGATGTCAGTGATGTCTAAGATAAACTTTAGAAAGTACATATACCTAAATTAAAAAAGTCACATTGGGACTTGCCCGGATTCGAACCCACAACCTCGTTCACGAGAGGCGGGCGTCTTTATCCACTGGGCCATCCATCACGACTTCTAAGAGGCCTAAGACCAATAATAGCTAATTATTTATAGCTTAGACAATAAATAAAAATGGTATTTATTAAAAAGAAACCAGAAGTCATTTGCCTTTGTGAAATAGTCCCTCTGAAGCGAGCAGATTATCATAAAGCTAAAACTACTTACCTAATGTTTTTATTAGAGACACTTACGACTTAATAGTATGCAATATACTGATAACAGTGATAAGCCTAAACCGTTTATATGACCGTCTGCTAGTTAATACCAATTCCGCTAAGCTGACTACCTATTCACTTGCAATGTGCTATATAATATCCTGTGAAATCCGTACTAATATTATAAAAGCGAAAGTAACTCTGTCTGTCTGTCTCTTCTTCACGCCTAAACCACTGAACCGATTTGAATGAAATTTGGAACAGATATAGTCTGAAACCCGAAAAAGGACATAGGATAGTTTTCGTCCTGATAATCCCCGGGAATAGGAACTATTATTCCACGCGGATGAAGTCGCAGGCAATAGTTATAAATAAATATGGCAAAAACTCGTGTTAAGCTTTGTTTGACAAGTAGCGTTAAATTTACTGCATCTTTTGCATAATACAAATTAGCAATTTGTGAGAACGAGAAGGCGGTGCGTTATCGCATTCAAGGCATGGAATATTAAAATGACAGAATTAAAGCTATCCACATTTTATGTATGCTTTGCGGAATGTTATGTTTATAACAGTTACCGTGACCCTGGAACATAAAGGGCAATCGAAGGAACATGAGTGGGTTTTAGTCAGTAAGAGTCTGACACGCCCGGCCGTCGCACCCAGGACGGGAGCAGTCATTGGATGATTTCCCACTCACCAAAAAAAAAAAATGTATGCTTAACATTAATGGTTTTTTACCCCTTCGTCCATGTTGATAACCAGAGTCTGATAACCAGTTACCAAAGAAGAATACTTGTATACACATAATGCTCATTAATATAACTAACTTACCTAACACAACCATCAATTAATCAGTTATTAATCACACACATGATATCGAGTCGAGCAACTGTGCAACCATTAACGGACTTAATCCGCGGAGATAACGATATTTTTTGTTTCTGATAACAACAAACAATTAAAAAAGAAGTCGGCATTGAACCCGCTTACTATATTCGTTACCTATTGCACTTTATTTACTGCAACCTATTGTGATTATATATTATAAATTATTTTTCGTAGAAAAGTCACTATGATTTCATGAAATTACGATTGCCAATAAACTGTTCGATTTATTTAATAAAAGAGTGATCCATCCTCCATGTAACAAATCGTAGTCGTAAATTAGTGCTGTGCTGAATCACTGAGAACATTTTTTTAACCTTTCGAAGACGAAGCGACAGCCGGCTGTCGCGCTGCATTGTCTTTCTTTTGTGTCTCGAATCACGTGTGTTCAGATTTTGAAGTAAGAACAAGAATCTTTATTAAACCTTCGAATACACGTGAATGTCGGTATTACTAAGTAATAACACTTCAACATTTTAATATACCCTAACTCTCATATCTCTATGTTTTAGTCTATAGTTGCGGTTAGCAGCTCTTAAATAAATATCTAACCTACGGTTACGGTTTCTCTATATGTATGTACATATGTATACCTAATTGAAAATGTTATGTTCAGTGGGCAAAGCAGATAAATATCCAGGGCCGTCATATACAATTGAGGTTTTCTTGAATACCAATGAATGTATTCAAATGAAATTTAACCTAATTGAAGAACTAGTCATTTTCTACTATAGTTTAAATTTTGATTAGAAAATATCCGTGGGTTTTTGAGAAAACTTAAACTGTATCTGACGGCCCTGGATACTTATCCGAATTGCCCACCGTTCATAATAATCTTATACGTAACAGGTATCCGCCTCTTTTCATACAGTGATGGCACAAGCAATCGTCTTAGCTAAAAGCGAAATGGCGATGACGGTTTATTGTAATTATTGTATTCATTATTGTGTAGTCTAGGCTTTAATTACAGGTTATGCACAAAAATACAAAAGCGGATTTAATGTCGTAGACATGTTTTCCTGCTATCCTTTACATAGGTATATTGTTAACGAACCGACCGACCGACCACTTAGGTACTTATTTCTTGACGTCTACAAAAAGTCAGGAAGTTCTATTCTAAAACATAGTGCGTCACGTCCTGTTTTTTTTTTCTAAAAATATCCAGAACAAATCCAGCACAATAGGGAAGAATACTAAGCCACTTAATCTAGATATATGGCTTTGTATTGTAAAAGATTATCAGCTTATTTTTAGTGAGTTCAAGTGAACAATCGCTCTCGGTCATCGCGAGGCGTCATTCATTATCGTCGCGACGTAATACGGTGTTGTATGCTGACTGTGTTTCATTATTTAAAACTTCCTTCATTTAGCGTACAATATGCTTATTTCGAAACACATTTACATAGGTACGTAGGTATTTTGTTTCCGATTTGTCAATGTAAAGAAATCATATTTTTACCACAATTTAACGTAAATCGAATGAGTCAATTTTAAAAAGACCGCCGATTTTGAATTTTTGGTGATATAATTCAGGTAACGTCGATCAAGTGGGAGATAGCATAATGTTCCAAACCCTCCAAGTTTCATGTCTGGTAGTCGTCTAACGACTCTCGACGCCTACGCCTGGGTCTCTGTCCGTGGCGTGAGGCTTGACGCTGCCTCACGCGCGCCGCCGCCTCCTTCTCCAGCATGACTGCTTCGGAGAAGGAGGCAACGGCTTCCTATTTAGTCTCACCCCGGAGCATGGCCTGAAGCAGCGCCGGACGCGAGAGGTCACCGCTGCCGATCGCCTCTGCAAGGACACGGTGGTTGCCCGCCAATGCGGGGCACACCTCCACCGTATGCTCCACCGTGTCCTCCAGGCGGCCGTTGACGCAGTAGTGACACCCAGGCGTCGCTTACGCCCGATTCCGACAAAGGAACCTCCCAAAATATCCGTGTCCGGTGAGGACCTGTTTCCAGCTATACGTTAGAGTGAGGTGACACTTTTCCAACCATTCCTCAAAGAGGTGTGCCCAGCACTGGGTTGCAACAGTCTCAGTCTCCATGCCGCCATGAGATGAGATGAGTTAGGTTTTTGGTTACTGATCGGCTCCCGTTGCTCATGGTGGAATGTTATGTAGCACAATATTATGTGTTATTCTGATGTATAAGCAATGAATATCTTGCAGCAAAGCCATTGGCTAGCCTTTGTACTTTCCGTTACTGCCCGTGCGTACCATCATCATTATATTGCTGCGGAGTAATTTTAAAACTCTGTGATATCTCTAAAGATATCTATTGAAATAAAATTATGTAAGCGGCAATTTTGTACAAAATTCAAACTTGTATTTGATAACGTAAGGAATGAAAGGATATAAGGATTACTACTATATTCATGAACACACCCCGGCAAATCATGCATTATTTTAGATCTAATTTCATTGCCATAAAAATGGTTATAGTGAGTGAACTATAAATATTAGACTATATGCTGTTGCGGACTTTTTTTTTGAACTTTTTAAGAGGATCAATTCTTTAGTACATAATTTTTGCGTAACTTCAACCCTTAAATAAAATTGCCTGGAAATCAGTAAAAAATTATTTACTTTTTAAGTTTAACATTTTTTTAATGGGTGGACATGTAGATTTGGAGCATATATTTTTATTTAAGTTTATTTTGTATACTCTAACGTAAACAAAGGTATTTTTTATTTTGAAATTGCTTCAATACTTTTCGTTTGGCAAACGTTTTTATCATGGAAGATCCGCGACATTTTAGAAGCGCTGAAAATCGGTTGCGCCGCGACGTTAGTCCCACATGACAGCTCGCGAGCGCTGACGTACCAGTGGTGCAGCGCACGCAAAGGTATCTCTCAAAAGGAATATTTTTCTCCCCGTTTTGGTCACACTTTTCATTACTGCTCGGCTCCTATGTGTCTTAGCGTTATGTTATATAGCCTACAACCTGCCCAGGAGCATGGATTACAATCGTACCAACTTTCATAAAAATCCTTTCAGTAGTTTTTAACCCATGCGTGCATATACAGACAGACAGACAAAAAAATCTGATTGCATTTTTGGAATCAGTATCGATCACCAATCATCCTCCAATATTAATTTTGGATATATATTCAATGTACAGAATTGACCTCTCTACAGTTTTATTATAGGTAAGTAAATAGAAAGATAGATAAGGAGTAATTAGAAAGTTCAAAGTAGAAAGTCGACTTTGAACGGACGTAATATGAACTACTACATAATAAATTACATATGAAATACTACCAATTTCCAAGACGATGAACGATGACGATGATGACGAAAAATATAAGTAAAAAATAAATAAATTAGTAAGTACTTAAATTAAGTAACTTCTTTTTTAAATCCGTTCTAATATTATAAATGCGAAAGTAACTCTGCCTGTCTCTTCTTCACGCCTCGCCTAAACCACTGAACCGATTTGAATGAAATTTAGTACAGATATAGTCTGGGACCTGGGACCCGAGAAAGGACATAGGATAGTTTTCATGCCGGAAATCCCCCGGGAACGGGAGCTATCAACCCTGACGAAGTCGCGGGCAAAAGCTCGTATTCTATATTCTACGCTCTTTGAAAAGAGAACTCAATAAATAGACTGGCTGTTATTCATCAAACATTTTTTTTATTTAAATAGATACACAAAACATTCTTAGCCTTGCCTACTCAGTTTGTGAACTAATCTTGTTGAGACTTTCGTATAGGTTATCAGAGGTGCGCGCAGAGATATTCAAATCGTAGGAATTTGCCTACTGACCTACTGCGCGTCACAGAAATCGGCGACTAATGTGACGCGTTTCCTCCTTCATCTCGTTCGTAACACTTGATGGAACCTCCATAGCAACCATTTTTAACCGTCTTAAAAAAAATTGTCCTAGGATATTAATTTGTCCTAGGATATTTCTGAAATCGGAGGCTTCCGTTCTGTTTGTTGTTTTACATTGCCACCGACTAGGTCAAATAATAAATCTAAATAAATAAATTTTAAAATTATTTATTACTCGAAATTCTAATAAATCTAATAATAATAATACTATGGTTAAGATGGTTTAATAGCCAAGAGCCTCGACCAACACCTAAGGAGGCTCTCGTTGAATGGCTGGATCAAGGGCTTGATTCGGAAGGCAGTACTTCTGGACACGGCTCGCATCGTTAGGAGGTTCCTCTCTCTGGAGTCCTGACCACCGGTAGCTTGGACCCTGTTCCCGATGCCGGTGGGTTACTGTTTTTTATATTTTTAAATGTTTTTGTTTTTATAATAATATTTAAAAATGTAAATTATGTGTAAATTACGTAGACTGCAGGCGTAGGTTCGAAAAAAAAACAAAAATTAATTAAAACTAATTTAATTAAGATAAAGAAATTACAATTACATTATATGAAACCTATTCGATGCGAGAATATGGAATGACCAAAAACTTATTAAAATAACTTATTGCTAATGTTCAATTTCGCTGCGTCGGCGGCTCGTGGCTGGCCCATGTGTCGACGATGCAGTTTTCGTCCGTCCGGCGTAAATACGATGAATTGCAGGCTCGGCGATATAATATAGAGTTCCGTACTGAATAAGCGTTCTCCGTTAAGGGTCCGTACTTAACACCTCCCCCCGAAGAACAGCAACTATTTGATCATGTTAAGGGAAAATGTTGCTGGAGTGTCGTCTTGTTTCTTGGGACCTCTTGTTACTTCTTCATATGTATGAATTTTGGGAGTTTGCTGGTTCTCTTTGATGTCTGCTCTGAGATTCCAACATTTATATCTTCGGCTTATCGCTAACATGATAAATGCGACTACGCAAATTGCGAAGATGTAGAATGGTATGGTTGTGTGGTACAGGACAACCGGTTGAGATTTGTCTATCTGCAGAGGGCTTTCCATCATTACTTTCCTCTGGATGCTGTGAAGTTCTTTCAAGTCGACTGAATTGAAGCCAATGATATGCGTAGAAACGTTCATCTGATTTATTTCATTGTATGGGATAAAAATAAATAAATGAGAATAATAATACTAATAATAATATGATGACGAACAACTACCGGAAATACATTGTGAAGGACGGCACGGTTGACATATGTCGGGCATGCCACCGTCCCGGGGAATCAATCCGACACATTATTTCTGGGTGTTCTAGTCTGGCTAACGGAGACTATTTGCACAGACACAACCTTGTAGCCAGGATTATTCATCAGCAACTTGCTTTGAAATACAGTCTTGTGGAATCAGAAGTACCGTACTACAGGTATGTGCCCGACCCAGTTCTTGAGAATGACCATGTCACATTGTACTGGGATCGATCTATCATTACTGACAGGACTGTTGTTGCTAACAAGCCTGACATAGTGGTGATAGATCGATTAGAACGTCGCACAGTGATTGTTGATATTGCTGTCCCGCATGACGAGAACCTCGTGAAGGCTGAGAAAGATAAGCAGACAAAATATCTTGACTTGGCTCGCGAGGTTGTCGACATGTGGGATGTGGATTCGCAGTCATTGTGCCGATAGTCGTGACGGCCAATGGCATAATAGCGAAGAGCCTCGACCAACATCTGAGGAGGCTCTCGCTAGGCAGCTGGGTCAAGGGTCTGATACAGAAAGCGGTACTCCTGGACACGGCGCGCATTGTCCGGAGGTTCCTCTCTCTGGAGCCCTGACCACCGGTAGCTTGGACCCTGTTCCCGATGCCGGTGGGCTACTATTTTTTATATTTTTAAATGTTTTATATTTTTTATAATAATATTTAAAAATGTATTGAATATGTGTTGAGAAATAAATGAATGGAATAATACTAATACTTTTTTAAGTAATTAATAATCACTTTAAAAAAGTATTTTCAATTAAGTAACTTTTACAACGTGAAGATTAAACCAAAATTAAATCCTGATTCAGGGCCGATTGTGTCTACTTGCAGCATGCTATGCACTGTCACGTCATTCTCTAAATCGTACTTGAAGCACGTACCCTGTAATGGCACAATTTAAGACACACATTCAAGTACTTTTCCGCGTTTTAAATTATACAAACAAAACACGCAAGTCTGAAATCATTTTAGTCACAGTGCGCTAGCTGCTCATTTACTGGGCTTCCAATATCAGCCCGGATGATGATGGTGTGCCCAGTCTGTCATCCGTGGCTCGTAAAGCTTATCCTACAGGAACTCTTTCTGCCGATGCCGTACCGAAATAAACTGCAGTTGGACTTCGGGAGAAAAGGAAGAGTGAATGTCAGTAAGCAAAGTAGATGAGTATGCAATGATACCTTATTAGTTCGACAAATCCAAGACGAACTTTTAAATTAGTTATTTCTAATATTTACTTTGCTGACTGTAGGTTTTTATCGTTGTGCACCGCCTTTTACACTATAATATGAATATTTTCTGGGTACTTGTATTTTATGGATGGGAAATCATCAAATGACTAAAATACAAATACTAAATGACGGGAGGGCGTGTCAGACATTTACTGACGAAAACCCACCCATGTTCCTTCGAATGCCCTTTATGTTACGCGGCAGCGGTAACTATTAGAACTATTCCGCAAGATCTTCTAAATACTTAACAGTGGAGTAACTTGTCCAGGGGCCCCGGTGCTTTGTATCAACCCACACTTAGCTACACAACTAGCTTATATTTGGCCCCTGTAGCCGCAGAGCGGCCGCATAATTATATTCCTTTTATTTGTGACACTATGTTATTTTTAGCAAAAAATAATCCTTGTGATGAAGCCCTTCGATCGGTATGATAAAGCTACAGTCTGATTAATTTTGTCGAGTAACAGGTTCGATTCCCGGCCCAACAATTTAATTATTTAAAAATCTATAAATGCAGTTTAAATTGTTTTTAAAATTCAAATAATGTTTCCTTTCAATAAAATGTTTTATCTACAATATTTAATGTACTTTCCCTCCATGTGGCATAGCCGTGGGACGCCCTGTATTTATTACGGCTCTGGTACTACGCATAAGTTTGCGTGACCGAAATCCGCAGTGGAAAATATCAACATTCGGCGTGCCATTTCACCTCTATCTATCGATACAGTGGCGTGATGCTACGTAATATCCGTGCCTCTTTCCATTTACGCCATTCATAAATATCGGGGATATGAACTAATAAAAGTGACCGTATCCGCATGGCACCGGAATCAAGTTATTTTAAACAATGACACTTACTGAATTCTTTACATAATTAAACAGAGTTCCCCGCCGCGCCGCGTCAGTTTGTCTTTTAGCGATAAACTCAAAATCTAAGATACAAATTTTAGATTTTGAACGAATAGACAGAATGATACATGAGGAAGGTGTAAGGATAAAATTAATGCATGCATATTAAAGTCGAAAAAAATTGAGATAAGATGATAGTTTCAAGTATTTTTTACACCCGCGCAAAGCTGCCGCGGGCTGAGACTCGAGATACAATAGCTAATGACAGTTTCTAAAAATCTGCTTCTTAGCCCCATACATCTCTAATTATGTAAGTATATCTGTATATATAAAACGCTTCCGTTACTGAGTGACTGACAGACAACGCACAGCCGAAACTACTGGTCGTAGAGAGCTGAAATTTGGCATGTGTGTTTGTTGGGGGGTGTAGGCGCGTACTAAGAGAGGATTTTTGGAAATTTCCCCCCGAAGGGGAGAAAAGGGGGATAAACTGATTTTTTTTATTTCTCAATGGATTCACTTAAAACTTTGCATGTAGGTTCCACCAGTGATGCAACTGACCACTGCGAGAGGATTTTTGGAAATTCCCCCCGATGGGGGAGAAAAGCGGAATAAACTGTTTTTTTTATTTCTCAATGGATTCACTTAAAACTTTGCATGTAGGTTCCACCAGTGATGAAACTGGGCACTGCGAGAGGATTTTTGGAAATTCCCCCCGAAGGGGGAGAAAAGCGGGATAAACTGTTTTTTTTTATTTCTCAATGGATTCACTTAAAACTTTGCATGTAGGTTCCACCAGTGAAGCAACTGAGCACTGCGAAAGGATTTTTGGAAATTCTCCCCGATGGGGTGAAAAGCGGGATAAACTGTTTTTTTTTTTATTTCTTTATGGATTCACTTAGAACTTTGCATGTAGGTTCCACCAGTGATGCAACTGACCACTGCGAGAGGATTTTTGGAAATTCCCCCCGATGGGGGAGAAAAGCGGAATAAACTGTTTTTTTTATTTCTCAATGGATTCACTTAAAACTTTGCATGTACCTAGGTTCCACCAGTGATGAAACTGGCACTGCGAGAGGATTTTTGGAAATTCCCCTTCATGGGGGAGGAAAGGGGGGGAAATTTAATGTCTTTATATCTTTATGGATTCATTTAAAACTTTGTAACTAAGTGCCACCAGTGATGCAACTGAGCACTAAGAGAGTATTTTTGGTTTTTTTTCTGTTACCAAGCTGTATCTCATGCACCATGATAGTCAGATAGTTATCTGTTGCCGCTTTAACAACATCTTTAGCCTATAAGTGCCCATTACTGGGCAAAGGCTTCTTCTCACGTAGAGAAGGTTAGAGCATTAAAAATCACTTGCTTGCTCAAGGCAGATTGCTGATGAAACTTATAATTTGAAATTTAGGTTTCCTTACGATGTTTTCTTCACCGCCTGTCAGTGGTGTCGAAATACTATTAGAAAGAACACAAAACTCGGAAAAAGTCACATTGGTACTTGCTAGGAGAGGCGGGCCTTAACCCGCCATGGCGCGTATAACAACAAATACTAAAAAAACAGAATAAAACAAAATAATAGGGGGCTACCATACAAAAAAACATACTGTCATTCCATACATTTATCATTGTTTGCCAAACACACAGATTATAGCAACAACACCTAAGTAACCCAGACAGCACATCAAGTTACCCATCATTCTCATCATCTTCCTAGCCTATCCCCAACTATGTTGGGGGTTGGCTTTCAACCTAACCGGATTTAGCTGGGTATCAGTGTTTTACGTGGAGCGACTGCCTATCAGACCTCCACAACCCAGTAACTGGGCGACACGATACCCCTTGGTTAGACTGGTCAGAGTTTCTGGCTAACCAGTTACGACTGTCAAAGTTCTTCGAATGACAACCGGGACCAACGGCTTTACGTGCTTTCCGAGGCACGGGAATTAGGTAAAGTCCAAGATAGACTTTAGAAAGTACCTATATATAAATTGAAAAACTTACATTGGTACTTGCCCGGATTCGAACCCACAACCTCTTACACGAGAGGCGGGCATCTTATCCACAGGACCATCACCACCCATCATCCTTTATCAGATAATAATTAATAATATTATGCTACTGTCTGTTCGCATTTCTCTAATACCAAATGATCTTCCATTTGACTTTAAGCGCCTTCTATTTAATCTAAAAGTTTGCTATGCGATGACGATAAATAAATCACAAGGGCAATCTTTCAAAGTCACAGGTGTTGATTTAAGAAAAGATTGCTTTCTCACTCGCTTGCTCACGTGTCAGCTCTCCCTCTAACCTCTTCATACTGGAAAATAGTGAAAAAACTAAATATATTGTATACAAGGAATCCTGCAAGACCTCTTCCATCTATCTGTCAGCTAATAAACAGCCAGTGCTGGACATAGGCCTGCCCAAAGACATCTCCACGATAGTCAGTCCTGTGCTAAATGGTGTCAGCAACAATAGAGGAACATCTAAGCGTCGCGTAGTGTCGTTTACATCCTGTATAATTCTTATTTTTATTTTGGCCTGTGATTTTGTTCTTTTTACCTTTTCTAAATCTGTTTGTGTACTGTAATATTATAAAGAGAGACAATTTGATGTTTTAAACGTTTGTCAACGTGATAACTAAGTGAAAAACCCAAATGCCAACAGTCATTATTTCACGCGGACGAAGTCGCGGGCAAAAGCTAGTGTAAGTATATAATACATAATACTAATTATGTATAACAAGCCCTAATGGCTAACTGTCAAGAATGCTAACTGTTTTTAAATGTTTTTGTTTTTATAATAATATTTAAAAATGTAAATTATGTGTAAATTACGTAGACTGCAGGCGTAGGTTCGAAAAAAAACCAAAAATTAATTAAAACTAATTTAATTAAGATAAAGAAATTACAATTACATTATATGAAACCTATTCGATGCGAGAATATGGAATGACCAAAAACTTATTAAAATAACTTATTGCTAATGTTCAATTTCGCTGCGTCGGCGGCTCGTGGCTGGCCATGTGTCGACGATGCAGTTTTCGTCCGTCCGGCGTAAATACGATGAATTGCAGGCTCGGCGATATAATATAGAGTTCCGTACTGAATAAGCGTTCTCCGTTAAGGGTCCGTACTTAACACCTCCCCCGAAGAACAGCAACTATTTGATCATGTTAAGGGAAAATGTTGCTGGAGTGTCGTCTTGTTTCTTGGGACCTCTTGTTACTTCTTCATATGTATGAATTTTGGGAGTTTGCTGGTTCTCTTTGATGTCTGCTCTGAGATTCCAACATTTATATCTTCGGCTTATCGCTAACATGATAAATGCGACTACGCAAATTGCGAAGATGTAGAATGGTATGGTTGTGTGGTACAGGACAACCGGTTGAGATTTGTCTATCTGCAGAGGGCTTTCCATCATTACTTTCCTCTGGATGCTGTGAAGTTCTTTCAAGTCGACTGAATTGAAGCCAATGATATGCGTAGAAACGTTCATCTGATTTATTTCATTGTATGGGATAAAAATAAATAAATGAGAATAATAATACTAATAATAATATGATGACGAACAACTACCGGAAATACATTGTGAAGGACGGCACGGTTGACATATGTCGGGCATGCCACCGTCCCGGGGAATCAATCCGACACATTATTTCTGGGTGTTCTAGTCTGGCTAACGGAGACTATTTGCACAGACACAACCTTGTAGCCAGGATTATTCATCAGCAACTTGCTTTGAAATACAGTCTTGTGGAATCAGAAGTACCGTACTACAGGTATGTGCCCGACCCAGTTCTTGAGAATGACCATGTCACATTGTACTGGGATCGATCTATCATTACTGACAGGACTGTTGTTGCTAACAAGCCTGACATAGTGGTGATAGATCGATTAGAACGTCGCACAGTGATTGTTGATATTGCTGTCCCGCATGACGAGAACCTCGTGAAGGCTGAGAAAGATAAGCAGACAAAATATCTTGACTTGGCTCGCGAGGTTGTCGACATGTGGGATGTGGATTCGCAGTCATTGTGCCGATAGTCGTGACGGCCAATGGCATAATAGCGAAGAGCCTCGACCAACATCTGAGGAGGCTCTCGCTAGGCAGCTGGGTCAAGGGTCTGATACAGAAAGCGGTACTCCTGGACACGGCGCGCATTGTCCGGAGGTTCCTCTCTCTGGAGCCCTGACCACCGGTAGCTTGGACCCTGTTCCCGATGCCGGTGGGCTACTATTTTTTATATTTTTAAATGTTTTATATTTTTTATAATAATATTTAAAAATGTATTGAATATGTGTTGAGAAATAAATGAATGGAATAATACTAATACTTTTTTAAGTAATTAATAATCACTTTAAAAAAGTATTTTCAATTAAGTAACTTTTACAACGTGAAGATTAAACCAAAATTAAATCCTGATTCAGGGCCGATTGTGTCTACTTGCAGCATGCTATGCACTGTCACGTCATTCTCTAAATCGTACTTGAAGCACGTACCCTGTAATGGCACAATTTAAGACACACATTCAAGTACTTTTCCGCGTTTTAAATTATACAAACAAAACACGCAAGTCTGAAATCATTTTAGTCACAGTGCGCTAGCTGCTCATTTACTGGGCTTCCAATATCAGCCCGGATGATGATGGTGTGCCCAGTCTGTCATCCGTGGCTCGTAAAGCTTATCCTACAGGAACTCTTTCTGCCGATGCCGTACCGAAATAAACTGCAGTTGGACTTCGGGAGAAAAGGAAGAGTGAATGTCAGTAAGCAAAGTAGATGAGTATGCAATGATAACGTAAATGCTCCTATTACCGCCAGTTTTAGCTGTCTCAGGATTCACTTAAAAAAAATAGATATAAGCTGTTATGTTAGGGAAGATGTTATAATTTATAATTAATCTTTACGAAGTATACTTTGCTATTCAGTTCTTAAATTCAATAATCAATAACACAATAGTAACAAAATAATTATTTTATCCAAAAGAGAAGTTGATTCTATTACCGACCCATAGAATGCGGCAAGATTCTATTAGCGATTTTTCTGCTTCTTTTACCGACCCATACGAAGTTGTCACTTCTACTATAGTATAAAATAAAATAAAATCGTTTTTAAGGTATTTTATGTTGTTGTTTACCTTGAAGTAAGTGTTACATTATTGTTTTGTAATAAAATAGTTATTAATATTTACACCAATAATCTATAAGTAAGTAATTATTGGTGTAAATATTTGATGGTGAAACGAATAAATAATATAAAATCATAATATAACAATAGTTATGATTTCCCTTGTATTCATTTCCCAGTGTCATCCTTGGTATGCTATGAATAATAGGTTTATGAAGTTTCGTATATGCTGGTCTCATCATTTATAGCTATAAGCCCAGCTTCTAGTTGACCAGGCGTCCCTACTGCTTGCGCTTCTGCTTTCTGCTACAAACTTTAAAAAGATTATAGAATTTTATAAAATATATGAAATATACATAGATAATGCCATGAATGAAACAGGAAAGTAAATTTTATTAATGTAAATTAATGATATGGCCTGTGCCAAAATCTCTCAAAACGTCACGTATGAAAGAAATAAGCCAATTTGATCAAAAATGGACATTTTGTTTTTGTGTTAGTACTTCAATATTACCAAAAAAAACCTCACAGCTGTGAGTCGGTAATAGAATCAAGTAAGAAGGTTACACAATATTCTATTAGCGATCAATAAAAATAATAATAAATAGATCGAGTTTGACACAAAAACTTAAGAAATAGCTATGTCGTTAATAGACCTAACGAAGTAAAATAATTTTAAGAATTGAACAAGAAAAAAGTATAATCTAATAAGTTAGTTTTTAATAGATATTATTTTAAAATACTAAACGTTCTGAAAATTTTAACAACGTCATGGGTCGTTATTACAATCAAGTTTTAAAATTTGGATTCTATTACCGCCTTTTATTAAAACATGATTTTATAACACAAAAACCAATTAAGTGTTATTTTAAGAATTAGTTTAGAAAACGAATATATGCGTTACAGTTGTAATGTGATAGCAAGAAGACTAATGAATTTTTAGTGCGTTAATTTCCTTAAGCAATATTCAGGTGTACTTACGTGGGTGGAGGCGCGACACTATGAAACTTGCGTCCGTTTCGGGCGCATCCCAATTATTGACAAATTATTTCTTTCACTGGCTATTTAAACACACAAACTTTGCTCTTTTTGTTATAAAACAAAATTATGTGACTAATTTTTAAGGCATGACTTTTCTGGAACCCTTTATTATGTATAATATGAGTGATTTAAAATTAGATCGGTAATAGAGTACATTTTTTAGGGGGTCGTTAATAGGAGCTTTTACGTTACCTTATTAGTTCGACAAATCCAAGACGAACTTTTAAATTAGTTATTTCTAATATTTACTTTGCTGACTGTAGGTTTTTATCGTTGTGCACCGCCTTTTACACTATAATATGAATATTTTCTGGGTACTTGTATTTTATGGATGGGAAATCATCAAATGACTAAAATACAAATACTAAATGACGGGAGGGCGTGTCAGACATTTACTGACGAAAACCCACCCATGTTCCTTCGAATGCCCTTTATGTTACGCGGCAGCGGTAACTATTAGAACTATTCCGCAAGATCTTCTAAATACTTAACAGTGGAGTAACTTGTCCAGGGGCCCCGGTGCTTTGTATCAACCCACACTTAGCTACACAACTAGCTTATATTTGGCCCCTGTAGCCGCAGAGCGGCCGCATAATTATATTCCTTTTATTTGTGACACTATGTTATTTTTAGCAAAAAATAATCCTTGTGATGAAGCCCTTCGATCGGTATGATAAAGCTACAGTCTGATTAATTTTGTCGAGTAACAGGTTCGATTCCCGGCCCAACAATTTAATTATTTAAAAATCTATAAATGCAGTTTAAATTGTTTTTAAAATTCAAATAATGTTTCCTTTCAATAAAATGTTTTATCTACAATATTTAATGTACTTTCCCTCCATGTGGCATAGCCGTGGGACGCCCTGTATTTATTACGGCTCTGGTACTACGCATAAGTTTGCGTGACCGAAATCCGCAGTGGAAAATATCAACATTCGGCGTGCCATTTCACCTCTATCTATCGATACAGTGGCGTGATGCTACGTAATATCCGTGCCTCTTTCCATTTACGCCATTCATAAATATCGGGGATATGAACTAATAAAAGTGACCGTATCCGCATGGCACCGGAATCAAGTTATTTTAAACAATGACACTTACTGAATTCTTTACATAATTAAACAGAGTTCCCCGCCGCGCCGCGTCAGTTTGTCTTTTAGCGATAAACTCAAAATCTAAGATACAAATTTTAGATTTTGAACGAATAGACAGAATGATACATGAGGAAGGTGTAAGGATAAAATTAATGCATGCATATTAAAGTCGAAAAAAATTGAGATAAGATGATAGTTTCAAGTATTTTTTACACCCGCGCAAAGCTGCCGCGGGCTGAGACTCGAGATACAATAGCTAATGACAGTTTTCTAAAAATCTGCTTCTTAGCCCCATACATCTCTAATTATGTAAGTATATCTGTATATATAAAACGCTTCCGTTACTGAGTGACTGACAGACAACGCACAGCCGAAACTACTGGTCGTAGAGAGCTGAAATTTGGCATGTGTGTTTGTTGGGGGGTGTAGGCGCGTACTAAGAGAGGATTTTTGGAAATTTCCCCCCGAAGGGGAGAAAAGGGGGATAAACTGATTTTTTTTATTTCTCAATGGATTCACTTAAAACTTTGCATGTAGGTTCCACCAGTGATGCAACTGACCACTGCGAGAGGATTTTTGGAAATTCCCCCCGATGGGGGAGAAAAGCGGAATAAACTGTTTTTTTTATTTCTCAATGGATTCACTTAAAACTTTGCATGTAGGTTCCACCAGTGATGAAACTGGGCACTGCGAGAGGATTTTTTGAAATTCCCCACTAAGGGGGAGAAAAGCGGGATAAACTGTTTTTTTTTATTTCTCAATGGATTCACTTAAAACTTTGCATGTAGGTTCCACCAGTGAAGCAACTGAGCACTGCGAAAGGATTTTTGGAAATTCTCCCCGATGGGGTGAAAAGCGGGATAAACTGTTTTTTTTTTATTTCTTTATGGATTCACTTAGAACTTTGCATGTAGGTTCTACCAGTGATGCAACTGACCACTGCGAGAGGATTTTTGGAAATTCCCCCCGATGGGGGAGAAAAGCGGAATAAACTGTTTTTTTTATTTCTCAATGGATTCACTTAAAACTTTGCATGTAGGTTCCACCAGTGATGAAACTGGCACTGCGAGAGGATTTTTGGAAATTCCCCTTCATGGGGGAGGAAAGGGGGGGAAATTTAATGTCTTTATATCTTTATGGATTCATTTAAAACTTTGTAACTAAGTGCCACCAGTGATGCAACTGAGCACTAAGAGAGTATTTTTGGTTTTTTTTCTGTTACCAAGCTGTATCTCATGCACCATGATAGTCAGATAGTTATCTGTTGCCGCTTTAACAACATCTTTAGCCTATAAGTGCCCATTACTGGGCAAAGGCTTCTTCTCACGTAGAGAAGGTTAGAGCATTAAAAATCACTTGCTTGCTCAAGGCAGAATGCTGATTATTATTAAACTTATAATTTGAAATTTAGGTTTCCTTACGATGTTTTCTTCACCGCCTGTCAGTGGTGTCGAAATACTATTAGAAAGAACACAAAACTCGGAAAAAGTCACATTGGTACTTGCTAGGAGAGGCGGGCCTTAACCCGCCATGGCGCGTATAACAACAAATACTAAAAAAACAGAATAAAACAAAATAATAGGGGGCTACCATACAAAAAAACATACTGTCATTCCATACATTTATCATTGTTTGCCAAACACACAGATTATAGCAACAACACCTAAGTAACCCAGACAGCACATCAAGTTACCCATCATTCTCATCATCTTCCTAGCCTATCCCCAACTATGTTGGGGGTTGGCTTTCAACCTAACCGGATTTAGCTGGGTATCAGTGTTTTACGTGGAGCGACTGCCTATCAGACCTCCACAACCCAGTAACTGGGCGACACGATACCCCTTGGTTAGACTGGTCAGAGTTTCTGGCTAACCAGTTACGACTGTCAAAGTTCTTCGAATGACAACCGGGACCAACGGCTTTACGTGCTTTCCGAGGCACGGGAATTAGGTAAAGTCCAAGATAGACTTTAGAAAGTACCTATATATAAATTGAAAAACTTACATTGGTACTTGCCCGGATTCGAACCCACAACCTCTTACACGAGAGGCGGGCATCTTATCCACAGGACCATCACCACCCATCATCCTTTATCAGATAATAATTAATAATATTATGCTACTGTCTGTTCGCATTTCTCTAATACCAAATGATCTTCCATTTGACTTTAAGCGCCTTCTATTTAATCTAAAAGTTTGCTATGCGATGACGATAAATAAATCACAAGGGCAATCTTTCAAAGTCACAGGTGTTGATTTAAGAAAAGATTGCTTTCTCGCTCGCTTGCTCACGTGTCAGCTCTCCCTCTAACCTCTTCATACTGGAAAATAGTGAAAAAACTAAATATATTGTATACAAGGAATCCTGCAAGACCTCTTCCATCTATCTGTCAGCTAATAAACAGCCAGTGCTGGACATAGGCCTGCCAAAGACATCTCCACGATAGTCAGTCCTGTGCTAAATGGTGTCAGCAACAATAGAGGAACATCTAAGCGTCGCGTAGTGTCGTTTACATCCTGTATAATTCTTATTTTTATTTTGGCCTGTGATTTTGTTCTTTTTACCTTTTCTAAATCTGTTTGTGTACTGTAATATTATAAAGAGAGACAATTTGATGTTTTAAACGTTTGTCAACGTGATAACTAAGTGAAAAACCCAAATGCCAACAGTCATTATTTCACGCGGACGAAGTCGCGGGCAAAAGCTAGTGTAAGTATATAATACATAATACTAATTATGTATAACAAGCCCTAATGGCTAACTGTCAAGAATGCTAACTGTTTTTAAATGTTTTTGTTTTTATAATAATATTTAAAAATGTAAATTATGTGTAAATTACGTAGACTGCAGGCGTAGGTTCGAAAAAAAACCAAAAATTAATTAAAACTAATTTAATTAAGATAAAGAAATTACAATTACATTATATGAAACCTATTCGATGCGAGAATATGGAATGACCAAAAACTTATTAAAATAACTTATTGCTAATGTTCAATTTCGCTGCGTCGGCGGCTCGTGGCTGGACCATGTGTCGACGATGCAGTTTTCGTCCGTCCGGCGTAAATACGATGAATTGCAGGCTCGGCGATATAATATAGAGTTCCGTACTGAATAAGCGTTCTCCGTTAAGGGTCCGTACTTAACACCTCCCCCCGAAGAACAGCAACTATTTGATCATGTTAAGGGAAAATGTTGCTGGAGTGTCGTCTTGTTTCTTGGGACCTCTTGTTACTTCTTCATATGTATGAATTTTGGGAGTTTGCTGGTTCTCTTTGATGTCTGCTCTGAGATTCCAACATTTATATCTTCGGCTTATCGCTAACATGATAAATGCGACTACGCAAATTGCGAAGATGTAGAATGGTATGGTTGTGTGGTACAGGACAACCGGTTGAGATTTGTCTATCTGCAGAGGGCTTTCCATCATTACTTTCCTCTGGATGCTGTGAAGTTCTTTCAAGTCGACTGAATTGAAGCCAATGATATGCGTAGAAACGTTCATCTGATTTATTTCATTGTATGGGATAAAAATAAATAAATGAGAATAATAATACTAATAATAATATGATGACGAACAACTACCGGAAATACATTGTGAAGGACGGCACGGTTGACATATGTCGGGCATGCCACCGTCCCGGGGAATCAATCCGACACATTATTTCTGGGTGTTCTAGTCTGGCTAACGGAGACTATTTGCACAGACACAACCTTGTAGCCAGGATTATTCATCAGCAACTTGCTTTGAAATACAGTCTTGTGGAATCAGAAGTACCGTACTACAGGTATGTGCCCGACCCAGTTCTTGAGAATGACCATGTCACATTGTACTGGGATCGATCTATCATTACTGACAGGACTGTTGTTGCTAACAAGCCTGACATAGTGGTGATAGATCGATTAGAACGTCGCACAGTGATTGTTGATATTGCTGTCCCGCATGACGAGAACCTCGTGAAGGCTGAGAAAGATAAGCAGACAAAATATCTTGACTTGGCTCGCGAGGTTGTCGACATGTGGGATGTGGATTCGCAGTCATTGTGCCGATAGTCGTGACGGCCAATGGCATAATAGCGAAGAGCCTCGACCAACATCTGAGGAGGCTCTCGCTAGGCAGCTGGGTCAAGGGTCTGATACAGAAAGCGGTACTCCTGGACACGGCGCGCATTGTCCGGAGGTTCCTCTCTCTGGAGCCCTGACCACCGGTAGCTTGGACCCTGTTCCCGATGCCGGTGGGCTACTATTTTTTATATTTTTAAATGTTTTATATTTTTTATAATAATATTTAAAAATGTATTGAATATGTGTTGAGAAATAAATGAATGGAATAATACTAATACTTTTTTAAGTAATTAATAATCACTTTAAAAAAGTATTTTCAATTAAGTAACTTTTACAACGTGAAGATTAAACCAAAATTAAATCCTGATTCAGGGCGATTGTGTCTACTTGCAGCATGCTATGCACTGTCACGTCATTCTCTAAATCGTACTTGAAGCACGTACCCTGTAATGGCACAATTTAAGACACACATTCAAGTACTTTTCCGCGTTTTAAATTATACAAACAAAACACGCAAGTCTGAAATCATTTTAGTCACAGTGCGCTAGCTGCTCATTTACTGGGCTTCCAATATCAGCCCGGATGATGATGGTGTGCCCAGTCTGTCATCCGTGGCTCGTAAAGCTTATCCTACAGGAACTCTTTCTGCCGATGCCGTACCGAAATAAACTGCAGTTGGACTTCGGGAGAAAAGGAAGAGTGAATGTCAGTAAGCAAAGTAGATGAGTATGCAATGATACCTTATTAGTTCGACAAATCCAAGACGAACTTTTAAATTAGTTATTTCTAATATTTACTTTGCTGACTGTAGGTTTTTATCGTTGTGCACCGCCTTTTACACTATAATATGAATATTTTCTGGGTACTTGTATTTTATGGATGGGAAATCATCAAATGACTAAAATACAAATACTAAATGACGGGAGGGCGTGTCAGACATTTACTGACGAAAACCCACCCATGTTCCTTCGAATGCCCTTTATGTTACGCGGCAGCGGTAACTATTAGAACTATTCCGCAAGATCTAAATACTTAACAGTGGAGTAACTTGTCCAGGGGCCCCGGTGCTTTGTATCAACCCACACTTAGCTACACAACTAGCTTATATTTGGCCCCTGTAGCCGCAGAGCGGCCGCATAATTATATTCCTTTTATTTGTGACACTATGTTATTTTTAGCAAAAAATAATCCTTGTGATGAAGCCCTTCGATCGGTATGATAAAGCTACAGTCTGATTAATTTTGTCGAGTAACAGGTTCGATTCCCGGCCCAACAATTTAATTATTTAAAAATCTATAAATGCAGTTTAAATTGTTTTTAAAATTCAAATAATGTTTCCTTTCAATAAAATGTTTTATCTACAATATTTAATGTACTTTCCCTCCATGTGGCATAGCCGTGGGACGCCCTGTATTTATTACGGCTCTGGTACTACGCATAAGTTTGCGTGACCGAAATCCGCAGTGGAAAATATCAACATTCGGCGTGCCATTTCACCTCTATCTATCGATACAGTGGCGTGATGCTACGTAATATCCGTGCCTCTTTCCATTTACGCCATTCATAAATATCGGGGATATGAACTAATAAAAGTGACCGTATCCGCATGGCACCGGAATCAAGTTATTTTAAACAATGACACTTACTGAATTCTTTACATAATTAAACAGAGTTCCCCGCCGCGCCGCGTCAGTTTGTCTTTTAGCGATAAACTCAAAATCTAAGATACAAATTTTAGATTTTGAACGAATAGACAGAATGATACATGAGGAAGGTGTAAGGATAAAATTAATGCATGCATATTAAAGTCGAAAAAAATTGAGATAAGATGATAGTTTCAAGTATTTTTTACACCCGCGCAAAGCTGCCGCGGGCTGAGACTCGAGATACAATAGCTAATGACAGTTTCTAAAAATCTGCTTCTTAGCCCCATACATCTCTAATTATGTAAGTATATCTGTATATATAAAACGCTTCCGTTACTGAGTGACTGACAGACAACGCACAGCCGAAACTACTGGTCGTAGAGAGCTGAAATTTGGCATGTGTGTTTGTTGGGGGGTGTAGGCGCGTACTAAGAGAGGATTTTTGGAAATTTCCCCCCGAAGGGGAGAAAAGGGGGATAAACTGATTTTTTTTATTTCTCAATGGATTCACTTAAAACTTTGCATGTAGGTTCCACCAGTGATGCAACTGACCACTGCGAGAGGATTTTTGGAAATTCCCCCCGATGGGGGAGAAAAGCGGAATAAACTGTTTTTTTTATTTCTCAATGGATTCACTTAAAACTTTGCATGTAGGTTCCACCAGTGATGAAACTGGGCACTGCGAGAGGATTTTTGGAAATTCCCCCCGAAGGGGGAGAAAAGCGGGATAAACTGTTTTTTTTTATTTCTCAATGGATTCACTTAAAACTTTGCATGTAGGTTCCACCAGTGAAGCAACTGAGCACTGCGAAAGGATTTTTGGAAATTCTCCCCGATGGGGTGAAAAGCGGGATAAACTGTTTTTTTTTTATTTCTTTATGGATTCACTTAGAACTTTGCATGTAGGTTCTACCAGTGATGCAACTGACCACTGCGAGAGGATTTTTGGAAATTCCCCCCGATGGGGGAGAAAAGCGGAATAAACTGTTTTTTTTATTTCTCAATGGATTCACTTAAAACTTTGCATGTAGGTTCCACCAGTGATGAAACTGGCACTGCGAGAGGATTTTTGGAAATTCCCCTTCATGGGGGAGAAAAGGGGGGGAAATTTAATGTCTTTATATCTTTATGGATTCATTTAAAACTTTGTAACTAAGTGCCACCAGTGATGCAACTGAGCACTAAGAGAGTATTTTTGGTTTTTTTTTCTGTTACCAAGCTGTATCTCATGCACCATGATAGTCAGATAGTTATCTGTTGCCGCTTTAACAACATCTTTAGCCTATAAGTGCCCATTACTGGGCAAAGGCTTCTTCTCACGTAGAGAAGGTTAGAGCATTAAAAATCACTTGCTTGCTCAAGGCAGAATGCTGATTATTATTAAACTTATAATTTGAAATTTAGGTTTCCTTACGATGTTTTCTTCACCGCCTGTCAGTGGTGTCGAAATACTATTAGAAAGAACACAAAACTCGGAAAAAGTCACATTGGTACTTGCTAGGAGAGGCGGGCCTTAACCCGCCATGGCGCGTATAACAACAAATACTAAAAAAACAGAATAAAACAAAATAATAGGGGGCTACCATACAAAAAAACATACTGTCATTCCATACATTTATCATTGTTTGCCAAACACACAGATTATAGCAACAACACCTAAGTAACCCAGACAGCACATCAAGTTACCCATCATTCTCATCATCTTCCTAGCCTATCCCCAACTATGTTGGGGGTTGGCTTTCAACCTAACCGGATTTAGCTGGGTATCAGTGTTTTACGTGGAGCGACTGCCTATCAGACCTCCACAACCCAGTAACTGGGCGACACGATACCCCTTGGTTAGACTGGTCAGAGTTTCTGGCTAACCAGTTACGACTGTCAAAGTTCTTCGAATGACAACCGGGACCAACGGCTTTACGTGCTTTCCGAGGCACGGGAATTAGGTAAAGTCCAAGATAGACTTTAGAAAGTACCTATATATAAATTGAAAAACTTACATTGGTACTTGCCCGGATTCGAACCCACAACCTCTTACACGAGAGGCGGGCATCTTATCCACAGGACCATCACCACCCATCATCCTTTATCAGATAATAATTAATAATATTATGCTACTGTCTGTTCGCATTTCTCTAATACCAAATGATCTTCCATTTGACTTTAAGCGCCTTCTATTTAATCTAAAAGTTTGCTATGCGATGACGATAAATAAATCACAAGGGCAATCTTTCAAAGTCACAGGTGTTGATTTAAGAAAAGATTGCTTTCTCACTCGCTTGCTCACGTGTCAGCTCTCCCTCTAACCTCTTCATACTGGAAAATAGTGAAAAAACTAAATATATTGTATACAAGGAATCCTGCAAGACCTCTTCCATCTATCTGTCAGCTAATAAACAGCCAGTGCTGGACATAGGCCTGCCCAAAGACATCTCCACGATAGTCAGTCCTGTGCTAAATGGTGTCAGCAACAATAGAGGAACATCTAAGCGTCGCGTAGTGTCGTTTACATCCTGTATAATTCTTATTTTTATTTTGGCCTGTGATTTTGTTCTTTTTACCTTTTCTAAATCTGTTTGTGTACTGTAATATTATAAAGAGAGACAATTTGATGTTTTAAACGTTTGTCAACGTGATAACTAAGTGAAAAACCCAAATGCCAACAGTCATTATTTCACGCGGACGAAGTCGCGGGCAAAAGCTAGTGTAAGTATATAATACATAATACTAATTATGTATAACAAGCCCTAATGGCTAACTGTCAAGAATGCTAACTGCCCTTGATAGAATAGAACTGTATGGATCTCATAATTACTTAGTACTTTATATCATAATAAAATTGTAGACTTTGTATTTGACCGCGCCCTGAACTACTGAACCCATTCTGATAATTCTTTCACTAATAGGAAGCTATGTTATTTATTATTATCACGGACTGGGACTGCTATAGAGTAAGCAGAGATAAATAAACGTTACGCTATACGCTATTCTCCATCTGGATTATGCGGATTATGCCATCTAACATAGGTATAATACAATAATATCTATCGTCTTATTGCATTAACTACCTAATATTGATTAATTAAGAATTATTGGAATGAAATAGAGACGAATTCGCCTGACGACGACGAATCGCAAAAAACTAGTTATCTGATACATTTTCGTCTACAGGGCATATCTCCTTCTTTAATATATCTATGGTATAATATCTATCGTCTTGTTGCATTAACTACCTAATATTGATTAATTAAGAATTATTGGAATGAAATAGAGACGAATTCGTCTGACAACGACGAATCGCAAGAAACTAGTCCGATTTTTTTTAAAAAAAAGCCCATAAGCGTGTATCGTGGTCAAAGGGTTAATAACATCAAATAACAACCCAAAGGGAGTCATAAAATAACTAAGAATATACGTGGGACACTCAGAAAGTTTTGAGAAACCAAAAAACTAACTTCTATAGGTAAAATATTTTTATGGAATCTTTTCAAAGAACTCTTCAGTAGCCTCTATACAAAGTTTCATGCGTCTGAACCAATTTTCAACACATTTTTTACTGTCCGCCGCAGATACCTCTTTTACGGCCTTCTTGAAGGCTGCTAGCGCGTCTTCCGGCGATGAAAACTGCATCCCTTTCAGCAGATTTTTTATTTTAGGGAATAAAAAGAAGTCGCACGGTACCAGATCAGAACTGTAAGGAGGCTGCTCCAAGACTCCAACCTCTGTGGTGTCCAGGAAGTTCATCGTTTTGAGCGCTGAGAGCGTGGGCGCGTTGTCAAGGTGGAACAGAATCCCACGGAGCCCAGGGTTTGGTCGCTTGTTGCTCATTGCAGACAAAATTTCTGGCAAAGCATTTTGTGGTATATCATTCGTCTTTCATGCCGCTTTGGTCTCGTTAAGAAATTGCAGTTAGATACTCCATAAAAGTGAAGAAACTAGCGATCAAAAGTTTCCCTGCGCTTCTCGATCGGTTCACTTTCGTAGGCGTTAGTTCGTTTTGAAACACCCTAACTATGGACTGACGCTTTGTTTCTGGACCGTATTGATAAATTCAGGATTTGTCACCTGTCACAATGTCGTAAACGCGCCAAGACGAACCGGCTTCAAATGTTTTAATCATATCACGGCACCACTCCACAAGGGCCTGCTTCTGAGCTTCTGTGAGGTTTTGTGGCACCCAGTGGAACACTATCCTACTCATCGGAAGATAACCGTGTAGAATCTGGTGAAGGCTTCCCGATTCAATCTACAGGGTATGCTGAATCTATTCGTATGCATTTCGCTTGTTTTCTTAACCCGGGAGCACTCGCGCCTTTAAAACTTACACGAGCACTCGCGTATAGAGCATTTTGCTCACGTTTTACAAATAACCAAAAAAGACATAAATTATTAATATTATTTCTATAAATTAATATTATTTCTAATATATATTAGAACAATATTGTATAATCAAATCAAATATTTATTTTTAATATATAACAGTTGTTATACTATAATATTTTAAAAACAAATTCAGGACCAAATTAGCATTCCTTAAGTGCACTTTTGGTAAAAACAAAAAAAAAATACTTTAGTCAAAAAAATTAGGAAGTGAACAATAAAACATTAATCTTTATCATATGTACGACCTTTACATATGTCACAAAAAGTAAAAGCATGTTGTGTGTAAAAAAAATGTGTAACTCGCGCGATGAGCAAATCCCCGCGCGACGTATCTCGGCTAAACAAACCACCTCTACTGAGCGATTGATGTACACTAACACGAAAAAACCGTTATGAGCAGGACGGAGGAAGTATAAAACTCAGCTAGCGGGAAAACGATGACCAAAGATAAATAAATCAATAAATGGCGGGAATTTGAAATTCACCGTCCGTGAGGGAAATGCTCATAGCGCGAGTGCTCGCGGGTTAAATATTTTTTTTAATGCCAGCACACTTTCTACCGCTACTGCCGTGTTAGGACGGCCACTCCTTTGTTTATCCCCCAAAGTAAAGCGACCGCACTTGAACTGGCTATTCTAGTGGTAGGTGGTTGCTTTTGAAGGTCCTCCATCTAAAAAAGCAATTTGAAGTCAATCGAAAGACTCATCAGATTTTAAGCCACATTTAAAGTCGTAGAAAATCATCGCATGAAAATGTTCTCGATGCAGATCAATTTTTAAAAAGGACACGTTAATTTGATTTGGCTCTCAAAAAAATGTGGAGGAAAATTCAAAATTCGAACAATGGTATTTTTACTTTTAAATAACCAAATTTTTCAAAATAATTACAAATGGCCAGTGTCTTATACATAAAAACGTTTTTTCTCAAAACTTTCTGAGTGACCTGGTATTAGAAAAAAATGAATCCAGCGTAAAACTTAGAATTTATTTATTTTTATTTGCCTACCGTATAGGTAACGTGATATTCTAATACTCTAAGTGTTTATCTCCTAATAAAAACTGTAAACTACTAAAATATCGTTGAACATGACCAGCCCGTATCTATTAACTTGGGTTAATCGTTTTAACAATAATATTCATTGGTAATGAGGGCATAGTACTAACAGTACGAACATTCGTGGCGATAATAGGATTGATATTAACAGGCGTATCACGCATGCTAAACACGGGACATAGCATGCATTCCTCTATAACAAGGCAAGGCATTCCCGATAATTGAAACTACTTAGGATCACGATTTGTCGTAACAGCTGGCTTAGTGGCTTAGCTTACAGTAGGTTAGTATTCTGTAAGCTTCCTTAAAATATATAGGTAAACTAGCTGTTCCTCGTGGGATTTATGAGATAAAACTCCTATGCTATGTCCTTTCTCAGGCTGTGGACTATGATTTCCACTTCATACTTATATTTGGGAAATCATGTTTTTTTTTACTCCTCCGCAGTTTTTTTCTGATTAATTTCGTTGCGGGATCCTTTTTAATCGTTTCTATCCTAAACTCGTTGAGCTTGCTTCGGCGCTTCGAGTTGCAGTGGTTAGGAATAAGTGTGGCGGGATGGTCCAAAAAAAGGCTCTGGACTATCGCTGTACCTAACATATGTAAATCAATTTAGTAGTTTTAGCGTGAAAGCGAGACAGACAGACAGCGTTACTTACTTGATTGGTATGGAAAAATGGATAAATTAAATATCTAGACCTAACTCAATAAGATATTTTTTTCAAATCTCCGAAAGGTATTGTATTTACTGCTAAGTTTTAAAGGGAAGAAAAATTGCTTGACCGGCACCGGGATTACGTATCTTGCAGAAGCCGAGCGATCGCGATAATTGCGCAGTAATCGCGCAAAAATTGCTTCTCAAACGTCAATTCGTATTACGTATCAGCAATAGCAATCCGATAGCAATCTAGCGATAGTGCTGCCTCTGTGGAGCAATCAGTTAACTAAATTAACTAAAACATGCATTTTTCGTTTGGTGGTTTCGTATATATGTCACCGGAAAATAACAAGATCCGTAAGTTTATCAATCTACTAGGAAGTTTATAAACTTCCGTAGGATTCTAAACGGGAGATAAATTGTAATATTTTACGACCACATTTTCGTAAATTTATCGATGATCGCGCGATCACTGCGCCAATATTGCTGATTGCTGTTTTCATAGGTAATTAGCCAGGGAAAACGATCGCTTAGGAGTAGCGTTTGCAACCACCAATGAGGACACAATGAGGAACAATGAGGACAGTCTAAATAATGTCATATAAATACTACTGTAACCAAAAACTGATAAACATTCTTAAATAATTTATAAATAGGTGCATAGGTAAAAGTTATAGTTAAATTATACCCAGACACAGAACAAACAATCATTCTGTGTGAATCGAACCCACGACCACCGGATAAGCAGTCAGGATCACTAGATTTGTTACTCTATTACTCAAAAACTGCTGAATGGATTTTCATGAAAGCAGTAACCAACAACTTAAATCAGATAAAACTGTGACACTGACAGCTAGTGAGCAATTGAAATGATAATCGCTAACAAATATAGTTACATAACATACATACATATACATTCAGGTCACCTGAGAACCTCCTTTTTTCAAAGTCGATTAAAAATTAAACAATCCGTACTCTGTCTGTCGCGTCTAAACCACTGAACCGATTTGAATGAAATTTGGTACAGATATAGTCTGGGACCCGAGAAAGGACATAAATTAGTTTTCATCCCGGAAATCCCCCAGAAACGGGAACTATTATCCCAGGCGGACAAAGTCGCGGGCAAAAGCTAGTAACTTATAATATCATTAATGATACGTTCGTACGTAATTAGAGCCGCAAAAACGTACTTATAATTTTATTTGTATTTATACAGCAATGACCTACCCTACTTACCTAGATCATTTTAAAAACATTGCTTACATTACATTATTGGCATTAATTCATGCGAACCAAACACGAGAATAGAATAATTATTCGGAAGCAGGTAGCTATTTACGCTCTTCGTCAGAAATGTTAACGGATTTTTTTTTATTGTGTAGTCCAAATCTAGTCCAGTTATAAATTGACACTATTAAAAAAAATACGTCGTCGATGTTACAAGACAAAATTGTTCATTGAATTAAAACTACTGTGCTCTACTGTATTATCTAGATGTTCTGTGGCTCTAACGTTAATCCATAGATAATACATATCGTTAATCGGATCATAGGTAAATCTCAGCGTAATCGGTGTAAGTACATAAATAAAAATAAACCATCGAATTGAGAAACTTCGCTTTTTTTAAGTTGGTTAAAAATAAAACAAATCTTTGAATTCTCAATAAGTTTATTGACAATGAAGTATAAATGGTCCATTTCATGGAATCTATTTTACGTCTTTTGTGAATCATTATGTATAATTGTATAATTGCACTAATAAGATAAACCATCTTAATAAATAATTGCATTAAAAAAATTATAAATAATAAAAGGCAACACAGTCACTTTGTTAAAGATTTTACAGCTTTGGTGTGATGCAAAACATTATATTTAGGTATTTGAGCTTTGCACATTAGAGGTAAATACATAGGAAATAATTTATTGAAAGTGATTATTACATTACACAAAGAGAACATTAACACTCATAACTTAAACATAATATTGTTTGTTTTATACATTTACCCTCACATATCATTTAAATATAGCCATATAATAAATTCAAACCCTCAAAATTCATTACATTGTGTATTCAAAATACGTAATAAATGACTAAAGTACCAACAGTATAAATATACCTTATTATTTATTGATTTTGTGTGCAAATCAAATGTACAAAGTACACACGCTTAATGAAGTTGATGTCTTATTACGAGGTGAATAGGTCACAATAATATAAACTTTACTAATTAGCAGTTAAGAGCAGAATGTTTCACAAACATAACACCAGCAAACTAAATTGATAACAGTCTCAATTTCTAATTAATCTATAAATAACACTTTAAAACCAACAACACCAAATAGCTCCTGCACCAAGTCACACAAAATTAATCTATTGTTTGAATAATTACTTTAAACCTTTCTTGCATAAAAACGTCTTCTTAGTTCATCAATATCAATGAGGTAGTATGTGCCCGGGAACAACGCGTCTATTGAACCAGATGGTTGATAAGGTGCTGTGTGGTAGTTCATAGTTCTGACATCCATGATCTCAGAAAATCTGTTAGGTTCCACTGCCTGCCTCTCATTCAGTAGAGAAACTGTTTCATTCAAGGAATTTAATAATTTTGCCAATTTTGAACCAACACTCATGTCATTGCAAATATTTATAGAATACATTGTAGACGCAAGGCCAGATCCATAAGAAAATAATCCAAACTTCTTCCCAATCAGCTGTTCAGGAGATTTACTAATGAGGTATGATGCAAGGCCTCCATACAATGACGGAGTGTACATGTTTCCTACATTCTTTGCTATGTACAGCGATGGCTTGGTCTTCTCATCAAACAGAGCTTGACTGTAAGTCATAAATGCCTTTTCAACATCTCTATCAAAGTATGTGTCTTCCAATTTGTAGGAACTGAATTGAGATAAACCTGGGAACTGTTTTTCTCGTTGCTCTGGTGATGCATTAAGGAAATCATTGAAGCACACTCTAGCTAGAGACTTTTGAACTAGTTTACTGTATGGACAGTGGAACAACATACCATCTAAGCTCAATAACCCTCTAAAATCAGGGTCAATCTTTCTCATCTTCTTACAGTATAAATTATAACAATTATCTAAAGCACTGAGGTAGCATTTGATAGAGAGCTTCCCATCCACAAGTGGGAATTCTGATGACAAGTCTGGCTTGTAGAAGTCATAAGCATGTGTCATGTATGAAGCACGAACACCACAGTCTAGCACTAGAGGAGCTCCGGGGCCTATGAGCATAGCCACTGCTCCAGCTCCTCCTGTAGGCCGAGCTGGGCCTTTACCATACACTGCAATATCTCCTGCCACCACTATTGCCTTTCTGCCATCCCAGGAAGATGACTCCACCCAGTTCACAGCATTAAACAGAGCAGCAGTACCACCATAGCAGGCATTAGTAGTGTCTATTCCTTCAATGTCTGTTGCTCCTTCCTCAGCAAATAAGGTCATGAGGTAAGTCTTCACACTTTTACTTTTGTCTATGATTGTCTCAGTACCAACCTCTAGGCGTCCAATATCATGAAGATTAATGTTGTTCTTCTCTATCAGTCTGTGTAAAGCTGTCATACAAATTGAGTTGATATCCTCCCTGTCCGAGCAAAAGCCCATTTTGTGCTGGCCGAGGCCGACCGTGTACTTGCCGGTGGACACTTGGTCGAATTTTTCTAGTTCCGTCTGGTCTACGTATTGTGAAGGGAAGTACAACTCCATGGCGAGTATGCCGACGTTTTCTACTTTTCCGCCCATCTTTGTTAATAACTTTCACGCTCGAGTTTAGTGTTCGTGGACCGTTAAGTCAGACGGTACGTGTTACCCGAGCGATGTAACCGGCGCAAACTGATGGCCGCGGGTGCGTCCGTGCCTGCCGCGTCTCGTCGGTGCCGACGTCAGCACCCAGCCTCACTTTACCGGCACGAATACACCATTGACCTAATACCAATAACCAGCTTTCTTTCGCTCTTACGAGACGTCCGATAACAGTATTTACGTTGCGCGGCACCGATTATAACTTGTTTATAGCAATGTCACGATCAACTTCTCCGTTTTATGTTTACATTAATTTTGCGTAAATCTTTTGCTAATTTAACATTATTAATTTATCAGCCGCTTACATTTCCTTCCGAGTTTAGATTTATAATTTGACACACTTTTGAGTTTGACAGTAATATGAGGCAATCATGGCATGTTACGTCAAATACGCAAAACGTCATAAAAAAATACGTTCGGGAATTTGCATTTAATACACTACTTACGTCTTACTTATTTAAAAAACCTTGTCGTATTGATATACTTTCACTAAGATACCATAATCTCAATAGTGATAATATAACGGTAACCCAGAGCTTGAAAACTGGTTATGGAAATAATGGCAATGGATAGGTAGGTACCCACTACATAAATCATTAACAAAAACTACGCTGTCAAAATATTGTCCGATAGTTGACCTCAATAAAGCCAATTTTTTTCTCTTATTTTACCTACTTATTTATACCTAATGTTTCGTGAAATGACTTTCAAAACAAGATACACAACCTTAGAATTCTAAGTACACCACATTAAAAAATGTAAAGACTCCGAGATGTAACGTAGATTGTTTCGCGTACGAAATTAAAATTGAAACAGTGAGACACTAGTTAGGTATAATAGTTTGATACACCTGATAACAGCGGACAGAATTTTCACTTTATGGGTCGACTTTTGGTTTTTCAGAAATGTTTACGCACACGCGGTTACCTCGCACCCACGACCTTCATAAAACATATGTAAGTAGGTAAGTAGGCAAGTAAACGAAAGTAAAATCGAAGATATAAGTATACCGTGCCTACTTAATGAAAACCTTCCGTTTCCGTTATTTCCTTACTATTGACCGGCAGCTTCAACCTAGTTATCAACTGAACCAAACCTTAAAAAGTACTTAGATAATATTGTGTGAAACTCAGACTGGAAAACTCATGATTTTAGTAAAAAACTACTATTATAAATACTGAAACTGTCACCCGAGGACTTTTTTTCTGCCACAAGCCTATCAAGCGGGATTAACTTTATGGGGTCGGTGGGGTGGACACGCTCTCAAGCACAATAAAATAATAAAATAAAATAAATAAACCCTCCATCATAATCTGCCTAACCTTTCAACCATGTTAGGGTTGGCTATCATTCTAACTAGACCCAGCTGTATACGTGAAACGACTGCCTATCAGGCAATCAGGCCTCCACAACCCAGTTACTTGCCGACACGTTACTTTTTGGGTAGATTAGTCACCTTTCTAGTCTCTGCCTGACTACCCATAACAACTGTCGTCTGGGTCTGCGAATAACAAACGAGACCAACGGTTCCATATCGATGCCTTAGTTCACAATTGCACTAACTACAAAATTTTCGATTTTCACTTTTTTAGTGCCAAATACACTAAATCTCGTGCTCTTTCGTTTGCGCGCATCAAAATACTGTTATTCCGTCTCGTTCTACCAAAAACGTAGGTAACAGTTGTATTAACTATGTTTCAATGAATGTTGGATTATACTAACGACCTTTATTTTTTGTAAATCCAATCCAGATATACTTTAACTGATTTTAAGTTTATCAACTGGAGAAAGTTTCAAAACACAAACATATTATAGTAGATTAGTAGCCAAGGGCTGTAAGGGATCAATCGCAGCCCGAGATATTTAGGCGCACGAGCGTACATAGCGAGGGCGCCTATAGTTCGAGGGTGCAATTGATGCTTACACCCGAGCTAACTACTCTGCTTTACATCTCGATTGTGAGGTAAGTATAAAAAAACCGGCATTACAAAAATAAAACATTTTATTAGTTAAAAGGCAAAATATTGCTAATTGCTGCTTCAGCTTCCATTTTCATTGAATCGGGAGTGCAGCTTATATCTTCATCACTTGCAGAATGTATGATTTTTTCCTTAAATAGCACGTAATTATAAAAAAAACCCAAAAGCAAACAATATTTAAAGTAAAAGTGTTTCCCGCCTTTTTTCATCTTTGTTTTATAATTATTTTTTTCAAGAACGATATTGAACTTCGTCGTTCGATATTTAAAATTGATGACTATTATATTCATACGAAGACAAGGCTGAATAGCGAAGCGACCTCTTTTGTTATTAGGCTGAATGCATGGTGTCCATTGCCAGCATGATGGTTAGATGTACGCGAACTTTTTGAAAGAGTGAAGAGTTTTTTTTTTAATTACTTACCGCCCTAGGGCGTTTCTAGCTACATTAATACCCTAGAGCGCTAATTGGTTACCTACAAGCCCCATTTGGGGGTAATAAGGACCTACTTACCGAACATGAGAGATGTAAAATACATTTGCAATATCAGTTGATACTTGTTAGCAGTGCTTTAGGTGTGTATTAAGTGTTGATAGTACAGAAATTTGAATGTACAAATGTGTTAAGTACTTTTATTTGAAGTCCAATACAACTATAAAATACAAAAAATAAGCAAACTTATGGTTTAGTGGCTGAAAACTATATAGGTAGCTGCTGCTGAAGAAAGAATCCCGCACCTATTTTTTTTAAGTATGATTTGACCGATCCACATTTTAAAGAAAATGAAAAAACAACACACATCAAGTCGGTTACATACAAACTGTTTGTATTTTATGAAAAAATAATTTATAAAGTTTATTTTTCATGGGTCACTGGTTCATTATTTTGTCTATTTAATGCAAGACTAATACATATTATTATCTTTCTTCTTGGACCTCGAAAGAGCCTGGCAATGCTGTTAATAATTTTTGAATTTTTCACCGAATGCCTGTCAACATTATTAATCTTAGTGCACAAATGTATTAAATGGTGGGTTATATATTTATTTATCAATTTTGAGAAGGTTACGTATATATTAATATTACAATATTGAAATATGATGGACTTAAAGGACTAGTCTTATTAATAGATGCAAATTTGTTTCATTTTTTACTTTGTTTTTAAACTGTTGATGTCTGTTGATTAAAAAACTTTAAAGCTCTCTCCTCAAAATTCTAAATTTTGTAGTTAGTGCAATTGTGAGCTAAGGCATCGATATGCTTTAGAGGCACAAAATGTGAATTGATAAGCTTAGAAAGTACGCGAATTTACGCGTCAAAACTGCGAATAATGTACAAGCACAAATGCTGGCCAGTACCATAGTGACCATAACGTGCTGGTGTCTGCACAAACTCTTTTAAAAAGATTTAGTGCTGATGTAACGAGTCACGTATGTGCTCTATTTACAAAATGTTATAGATAATCAAAAACGCGGATCATAAGTTATTTATTTATCAACATCTTATAAAAATAAGTAATACGACTAAATTCACAGACTGTATCCATAGATCGCCTTTAATGTGCAGATCCAAAGTATGTGAGAGTATAGTATAATAGGGATTACGACAACATTAAAAAATGGTATTCTATTTAGTCCGTCTGATAGACCAGTCAAAAATACGGGACACGTATTTTTTTCTTGTACTAATTAATAAATAAATACAAAGATAAAGAGCAACAAAGTTCCAGAGTGGGGGCTTTTGACGTCAACGTTATGCATAAATTGTATCAGATCGTGACGTCACGCTAAACTTCAACGCACTGTATCATCGTCATTTTGCGTTTACGAGTAAAAAAATACCTGTTCAAATTTTTTTTAATTATTCAACTGACGGATTAATTACTTTTTTATCGTCATCTCGCCTATGCTAGAATCGTCATAAATAAGTAACAGCTTAAATGAAAGATAAATAGATTTCGCCGTATTTTTAGCTCAAGTGGAAATAACAGAACCTTTACAGGGTAACTTTGTAGTCTGTCTGTCTGTCGTCTGACAAGACCCTTTATCTCGCGAACGCGTGGAGGAAATTATATCAAAATTGTATACTCAGGTCTGCTGCATTTCCATATAGCTGTGAAAAAATTAAAAGAGTTACGTGTTTTTGATCGCAATAATCGTTTAAATATTATTTCGACCCGTAATTTCGACACTCTCTTGGGATTCAAAACTCATAGAGTACTTGCCGATGACTTAGCTATAACTATGTATACTAGGTGTATTTTTGGTCTTGCTCAACCCGCTAGGAGATGATTCTACTCATAAAAACAAACAACTTTCATTATGGAACCAACTCTGAAATCGCGAAAAAAATATTAGCTGGTTCATACATTATAGTCCGAGGGCATTGAACTTTTCTTAGAAACAGCTGATATTTTTTTCGCGATTTCAGAGTTGGTTCCTTAACAAAAGTTGTTTGTTTTCATGGGTAGAATCATCTCCTAACGGGTTGAGCAAGACCAAAAATACACCTTGTATATTTAACACAAACCAACTTTTACTTTGGGAACAAACCTGAAGGCGCAAAAAAAATCTGCTGTTCAGTACATTAATTTATGTTTACCTATGCACTGAGCAGCTGATACTTTTTTCGCGATTATGGCTTTGCTCTCATAATAAAAATTGTTTGTTTATCATAAGCACAATCACGTGTTTAAGTATCGTACACTAATTACCAGTCACCCTATACATATGTATTTTGCCTTTAATTTTTTTTTAGCGACCCGCCCCAGCTTCGCCCGAGGTCTACAAATCTTTAAAATCCCGGCTTTTCTCTACTATATTATGCATGTATTATACATATAAACCTTCCTTAAGAATCACTCTATCTATTAAAAAACCGGTCAAGAGCGTGTCGGGCCACGCTCAATGTAGGGTTCCGTAGTTTCCCGTCCGTCACAATAAGTGTTCCCATTTATAAGTTAAAAAAAAGCTTTTGTTACGTTGACATACTAAGTACGCAGAAATTTTTTGTACAACCTTTTTGTATTTCTTGTGCAAAAACTGTTCTTTCTATCAAGTTCAAAATAATTTTCCTGGAAAGTCCTTATAAAGTTCTACTTTCCAGATTTTTTTCATATTTTTTAAACCTACGGGTCAAAAGTTAGAGGGGGGGGGGACGCTTTGATTTTTCCTTTTGGAGCGATTATTACCGAAATTATTGACATAATCAAAAAAAGATTTTAGTAAACCCCTATTCATTTTTAAATACCTATCTAACAATATATAACACGTCAGGGTTGAAATTAAAAAAAAAAAACCCCTTTCCTCTTTACATATAGGGGGGCTACCCTAATAAAACATTTTTTTCCAATTTTTATTTTACCACTTTGTTGGCGTGATTGATATACATATTGGTATCAAATTACAGCTTTCTAGTGCTAACGGTCACAGAGATTAAGCGAGGACGGACGGACAGACAGACAGACATGGCGAAACTACACTCACCGGCATAATTAGGGGAACACAAAAAAAAGGTTGATTTTTTTTAACATTGTCGAGTATTTTTATAAGTAGTTTTTGTTTAAGTGTTAATAACTTCATAACAGATTGTTTTCAGTACCCCCAACTTTAATTTTAAGTGTTTTGACAATAATTTATGGTTGTTTAAGAATTTGCTCACTTAACGTTTTGTACTCATTCTGATAAGAACTTTAGTGGATGCTGCGAATAGGGACTGTGGGTCATTTAACTGTTTACATTTGAATAGTGCACATTGTCCTGATACAAAATTAGTGATTTACCAGCAACTTCTGTGGCTAGGGCTGTAACCATGATCGAGGAAGGGCACACCTATCGCACAGTCAGTCGCGCACTGGGTGTATTGACATCGGTGATTCATCGCGTCATCCGACGTTATAGGGAGACTGGATCGTTCGTGCGCAGACGAGGCCAGGGCAGAAATCGAGCAACTAGCGCCTTGGATGACCGTTTCTTGGTCATGCAGACTTTACGAAATCGTCCTCAAACAGCTGTCCAGACCCGAAATCGTTTAGCAGAAGTCCGTAACGTCAACGTGAGTGAAACGACTGTTAGAAGACGGTTGAATGAAGTTGACTTAAACTCGTACGTGCCAGCAAAGGCCCCAAAACTCGAGGTAGCTCATCGTGTAGCAAGATTAGCATTCGCTCGAGAGCACCAAGATTGGACTAATGGGTGGGGCCGTGTTTTGTTCAGTTACGAAAGACGATTTTGTGTAAATTTCGTGGATGGGAGGGAAAGAATGTGGAGACATCGAGGGGAACGTTATCACGGAGCAAATTTCACTGGAACTGTGTCGTATGGTGGAGGGTCAGTTATGGTATGGGGTGGCATATGTTTGGGAGCCCGCACGGAGCTAGTGATCATCAGTAATGGATCGCTAACTGCACAGCGGTACATTACAGAAGTCTTAGAACCCCATGTCATGCCTTTTGCCCCATTCATAGGCGAAAATTTCATTTTCATGCATGATAACGCACGCCCTCACACTGCGCGTATAGTGAGTGACTACCTTAATGAAGTAGGCATCACTTAGATGAACTGGCCAGCGCGATCACCGGATATGAACCCGATAGAACATGTCTGGGACTACCTGGGAAGAAAGGTTCGACAAAGAAATCCAGCCCCTAATAATGTGGAGGAACTTAAATTAGCGTTAGTGGAAGAGTGGAACAATTTGTCCCAAGAACTCATTGATAACGTTATCCGAAGCATGGGAAATCGTGTACAGGCTTTAATTAGAGCCTGTGGCGGCAATACCCGATACTAAAACTCCTTTTTTTTGTCATTTTTGAAAATGTTTACAGATTTCACTTGTAAGGAAAAAACGTTCAATTCTCATTTTTTGACATCTTTGTTTATTTCTTCACGTAGAAGTATTGTGTGAGTCACTTTAGTGTTTATTTCAGTTAGTTTGAGTGCAATTAATTATTGATCAACTAAAAAAAATATGTGCTATATAAATTTGTTAAGAAAAACGACCTTTTTTTTTGTGTTCCCCTAATTTTGCCGGTGTGTGTATAAGGGTTCCTAGTTGACTACGGAACCCTAAAAAACCATCAAAATCCGTTGCGTAGTTTTAAAGATCTAAGCATACATGATTCAGATCTTTGGGGCCGGCTTTTGCAATAAACATTTGCGACATCCGATGGTTCCTAGATGCGTTGCTATGCCAAGGACAAAGATGGTATGGCTAATCTGTCTATAGTTATAGCGGCAGGCCACCTATTACACATTTAAGATGGAAACACAACCGTGCTGCTTTGCGACAAATTACGGAGCCGACAGAAAGGCGATGTGGTTTTAAAATGCTAAAGAACGACATCGCACAAAAGTTTGGCGTTAGCACAAAGCAAGACTGTAGGTTTCTACAAACCTACAAGAAGTTGTACAGTCAGCTCCAGAGAAAAGACAACCCTCCCAGAGAAGAGACACCCCCCACCAACCCTCGCTGTGGGGGTAACTTTACTTTTCTCTTTAGCTAACTGTACCAAACACCGAATTAATAAAACTAGGAAGGATAAAAAAAGGTAATCTTTTAAATAAGTTTTATTGTAATCTTTATTACTTCATTACATATAATATCTTACATATTTATTTACTCTTATCTTATAAATGTTGATATAACAAACTAAGTCTTGTTCAGGACGGTGTTCACGACTGCATCGGACACTAAACTACTTTCAGTCTTCAAAACAGCTTTGACTACGTTCGACGCCTTAGGAATAAACTTGTGGAATTTTACACCTGAAAAACGAATAACGTTAAATAGTGTGCAGAAATGACAGATTTGTCTCCTATATAGGACGCAGGCCTATGCCGTGGACATAAAATATTTATGTTTGAATGATGGGCGAAAGGACCTTATAATATGAAGTCTGAAAGACTATCTAAACCATTTCACAGGCATCTCTCATATTTTGAATTATGTATTAAAAATTATTAGAACTCTAGGCTGCACCGCTGCGTGTCGCAGTTTCATTTTCCGCACGAGGCAAATATCTTGATTTACGGGTATTTGTTCATCTGGATTGTAGGTACCCATATACATTTATAGTCTATTTTTTTTTAACAAACGAGTCCTAAGAATATATCTTTCACATTTCCGGTATTGACAGAGAGAGATGGGCAATTAGTCAAGGCAGAGCAAACGCTTTTAACACCAATAATAACACTTACACTGATTATGAGGATCAATAGAAACGCAAAAGAAAATTAGGTACTCGTTTGTTAAAAAAAAAACAGACAATAGAAGAAATAACTAGGTTGGGGCAAAGCTTAAAACAAGTTGTTTACTAAAATTATAACCCCTACTGTAATCAGAAAAATATTTATTGAATTCGATTGTCGCAGAATCATTAGTTAAACACTTACTGTCAGTTACAATAGCTAGAACTAAAAACTTGATGCAAAAGATTTTTACAAACCTGACGGATTAATTCTAACTTCAAAATCGTCGTTGGAGTTCCAAATTCGCATTTCTTCGTCTTTGTATAGATCCTGAAACAAAAGAGAGCATCAAAAATTGAAAAACTGTGTGTGACAAATAACCACACAAAAAACCCTCGTCATAATATATGTATATGTATGACAGATTTTTAAGCCTTACATTAGTTTGAAGTATTAAAAATATGTCTATATTTGATGATAAATCTCGACTTCGATAAATACGATGGCAAATATCAACCAAGGAACAAATTGCTCCAAAAAATATGAATGGCGCCGCTGGGTTTCTTTCAATCTGCTATCGTCGATGCACTGATGATTTTAAGACTGTGCTGATACAGTATATTTCCTTTGAATTTATGTTATAAAGTCTCTTTTGCTCTCGGTTTCATCTACTAGCCTATCCAATATAAAAGAAAAAAAGGTATACCAAAATTCATTTAAATTAATTCAGTAGTTCATTTGGTTCAGTTTAGATATATGTAATGGTTATGGTACTGATTCCCTTGTTCACTCACTAAACTAAATTTAAATTCAGTACATCTTTCTCAATGAAATGGAGAGAGAATGGTGCCGATTCTCTTGTTTACCTAAGTTAAATGCATCTTTTTCATTCCATTTCTTAAAGAAAAGGACAGAAGATACGTTTTAGTGGGTTTTATAGTCAGTAAAAGTCTGACACGCCCTAGCCCCGCACCCAGGATCGGGAGCAGTCATTTCATGATTTCCCATTCCTCAAAAAAAAAGATAAATTTTAGTTTAATCCTGTCAAATTAGACAGCGCCTGAAGAAAATTGACGTATATTTAGACGCCATGTTTTTAAATCGCGTCTAAATTATCTATGGAGTGTCTAAATTTGACAGGACTTAACTAATATTTTATCTTCTGTCCTTTTCTTAATTAAATGGAAAGAGAAAGATGCATTTAACTTAAATTTACGTTAGTTTGTGAATAAGAGAATCGGCAGCATTGATGCACTAAACTTAAATTTAGTTTATTTCTGAACAAGAGAATCAGCACCATTTTCTCATTCACAACTCTAAGTATGAAAGTATGAGTTATTATTATTATACTTACAAGAACTTCATATTCGCCCTCTGTCAGCTGCATTTCGGTGTAGTTAAACTTGGCGGCGTATGGAATGCCGTCGTCGCGCTGGCTCACGAACGCGAGCGCTCGCGTGCCGTCGTGAAGCTCACGGTTCCAGATCTCCAGACGACCTCGCTGTACAGATTTAGAAGGTTTTAGTACTGGGTATCTTGTATGTCCGCGTTGTTTTAGTCGCGTTTAGGCACGTCTTTGATTTACTTTGATCTGGCCTACAATATTCCTCATAAATATCTGATTATGTTATACAGAAAAGTTTTTTGTTTTTTCATTCTAGTAGCAGTTCCAGAAATAAGCAGGTTTAAAACGAACAAAAAATCAGATAAAACATTCTGTTTTTTTTTAAATTGCTAAAAATTATTTTCATTAAATTATATGTGTTTAAAACAATTTACCAAAAACTTTCCGTTAGTTTCAGTACTTCTTATTGAAATGGCACCAGTATAAGAGAAAGTTTGAAGACTAGCAAAGACGGCACATCAGCTTTATACAAAGTAGAATAAAGGTTTCGGTTTGCAAAGTCTTTATTTAAGGCCAGGTAACAGAAGCAAGTTGAAAATTATACTTACAACACCTCCTTCTTTCTTCTTCCACACCCTCAGCCCCTGTTTCCCCAGAGGATCCTGGTTGACAGCTATGATGTCCCTATTCAGCAGGATCTCCTTGAACTCCGGTCTGATGGTGGCCAGGTCCACGCTCATGAGGAGAGGAGCCGCCAGGATCGACCACACTGCCATCTGCACGCGAGCCTGGTCTACTGTCAGCCCAAAGTTACCGATCAGCAACTGTTGATAAAAATTACCGACTTTAGACACATGTAAATTAAAAAGACCCCAGTTTTTTTTCCACTACAAACCAAGGTATATTTTGCTAAAAGATATGTACCTACTTTTGTGGCTCAATTTTGAAGATAGTTTTGCCGTCCCAAAAATTATACCACACAACTCTCAACTACGATTTTTCTTTGAACCTATTATTATACACAACTTGCAATCTATCGAGGATGACTTGTGATACATATTTATTCAGAATGCTTAGACCATTCTATTGGAAATATAAGTATATTAGCTGAGCAACCTCAAACGACCTCAATTTCTTTGTATCTAAACAGGTTTAAAGATCTAAGCTTCTCACCATATCCGGGTCGTTCCAGTGCCCTGGACCGGCGTGCAGGGCCAGCCTGTCCTGGTTGTCTCCGAACCAGTCCATGATCTTGGTGAGCGAGGCCCACGAGTCCTCGATGTCGTCCCAGTTGCGCCACATATTGCAGTGCTCAGCTATCGACCCGTAGTCAGGCTGCGAAGAGTTCAGAAGATGGTTACGAGTGTTTACGCGGCATAGTGTAGAATTTTCACTGAATCCGGTTAGACTGGAAGCCGACTCCAACAAAGTTGGGAAAGGCTAGGGAGATAATGATGTCGTTCGAATTTTCAGAACCCGTGAGAAAAATAGAGAGTACTGGATATTTCCTGACTTGTTCTTAGATACAGTAAACAAAACAGAATACGTTGTTTCGATATATTTTAGTATGTATCAAGGATTTTTTGAATCTTAGATAGAATTTGTTTATAAGTCGTAAACACGACAAGACCCCATAGGTTAACGGAAATTACCTATTTAAACCTACCTAAATATTGTATGATTGTGGTTTCGTTCAACCAATTAAATTATGTAGCCATTTCAAGGAATTAGACTTATGTATCGTCAAAACTAGTCTAAATTCCAATGAACTGGTTATGAAGGCATCGATCGAAAATCTAAAAACGCCCAGAAAACAATATGCATTCAGACTAGAACTTATTTTAAGGAAAAGAGTCCTCGTGCAATAAAGCCAGTGTCATATTGACATTACCCTCAACATTTTCTATACTTAGGCAACTAAACTGGAGAAGGAAAAAATAGTTACATTGCAAAAGGAAGGTCCATTGTTTAATGCTTCCTCCTTCCTATAAAATGTTTCTTGTTTAATATCGCTTGAAGGAGGAAATCAGATGAGCAAAGACATCGGGCGATCTAACAAAACAAGATAAATGAAGTAACTTTTAAAAAATTATACTTACAAGAATTTTAGCGTCTTCCTGATAGGCTGGCCAGCTGCATGAGTAGAGTATGGAGCGACCGGTATTATTCAGAAGTTTACCGAAAGACGGATATCCTGAAACATGCAACGATGGTTTTAAGTGGAATTCTTGTTCTTTTATTACACACCAGTCCTAATACTAGGTGTCTGATATCTGAAATCTCGAAATAATATCAGCTGTTTCTAACAAAAGTTTAATGCCCTCCCGATCATAATGTATGAAACAGCTGATATTTTTCCCGAGATTTTAGATTTGGTTCCAAAATAAAAGTTGTTGTTGTTTATAAGTAGAATTATCTCCTAGCGGGTTGTGCAAGACCAAAAATACACCTAGTATAGATAAACCTACCAGCATCCATTTCCTTCGGCTCGATGTAGCATCCATCAAGCTTCAAGTAGTCGATCTCCCAGTCCACGAAGGTCTGGATGTCCAGCTGCTCATTGCCGAGCACTCCAGGGTACCCAGCACAAGTGTAGTTGCCGTAGTCTTCGTACATCCCGAACTTCAAACCCTTGCCGTGGATCTGAAATATTGTGGCAGGGTCGCTTTAACAAAGCTGTGGATTGTTCGAAAGAGTTACTGCGGTACCGAACATAAAGGGCTGAGAAGGTACAGTCAGCACCAAAAGTCGATAAACAGAATCAACATAACATAACACCTGCTCACAATAAAGGGGGGTGAAATAGCCGCGAAACGGTTCGCGGCGGTACATGGATGGGTTTTAGTCAGTAGAAGTCTGACACTCCTTTCCACACCGCCGCTTTGAAGATTTTCCATCGCAAAAAAATGGCCGCTTTAACGATTGCCGAGAGAGACTGCCTTGATCAACAGCATGACTGCTGTATGTCTTGTTGTACTATGGTTAGGTTGGGAAAAGTATGTATTGAAAAGAAAATTTGATTTCTTAGGGCTCTTCAAATTTATGCGTTTCTTGTCGGACGACTACAGCCGTACAACAAACAATAAGGTGGGTGAGGCCTTAGTCTCGTCCATAAAATAAATAAAATATATGGGATATAATACGATTGGTTAAATTAGTGATTAAATAAATTATTAAATTAATAAAACGTATTTTATTATCCTACCTCATATTATAAATGTCAATGTTTGCAAGGATTGACAGATGTTTGTTACTCTTTCACGCATAAACAACGTTTTGTTGGTACTTTAAAGCAATATATTTATACACATCAGTATACATAGTATAACTAATAGGTTACATAAAATCACGGATTCACGGCAATGACCCTCATGCAATGACAACTAATGAACTAGAAAATATTTATGTCCTAACTCAAAATTACACCTGAAATAAGACCATAAAAATTTTCTATTTCTCACCACTAAATTTGACGTGACGAACACGATATTAGGTTCGCACTTACATAATCAGCAATAGCCTTCATTCCATTGGGAAACCGTTCCTTATCTGGCTCCATTTTCCCGTCAGCATCTCTCTTCTTCTCCAGCCAGCAGTCGTCGATGCCCAGGTACTCGTAGCCAGCGTCCAGGTAACCATCACTCACCATCAGATCTGCTGTCCGCTTGATGAGGTTCTCACTGTGAACAAATTGATATGATGAGCCTATAACCACAGATTAGTCCTATAACTCTATTGTTACAATGCTGTCGTACTAACATGATCCAAAATCAAAGTCACATTTTTTCTAATTTTGAGATTTATATTAAGAGAAATGTAGATCTCTATCTCTACAAAAATGTGTCTTACCCCCAAATACTTAAATGTCACTTAATTTTAAGACGCTCATCAAATCTGTTGCTGTCCTTACTTTGTCTCTTTAGAGTGACAAAGACAGTAACAGATTTAAGAGCGTCTTACTTAAATTTAAGTTACGTTTAAATATTCGGTCATTACTGTGATTATACACGGCAGAATTGTCCATTTTAAAGGATAAAGGGCGGAAACCAAGCCTTTCAGAGAGAAGTCCATAAAGAAGAAGAAGCCTACGGTTTTCAAAAACTCCCGTACTCAGCTTATTCTCTCTGGAGAGGAATTGTTAACATCAAGCGGTCTTAATGCCGCCAATGCGGATGACAAACTGCAAGTCAAGGAGGAATTTACTTACTGATTTTATATGACGCTACAATCATAAAATGTGAGCTCAGTATTATGAATGGTCAAATTAAAACGAAGGGACATTTTGGACTTGTACCTTACACAAGAATTTTAAACAAGAATGTTGAGGATAGATGACCAGCCAAACCACTCTAGGATAGACATAATAAATAACATCAGCAACACATAAGTCAGGAACTACGAACGTCAATCGTAAACCTCTTTATAGTACAGGAAGGGGCCCAACAGGGCCAACGCCTGCCGGGGTTGCGGAATGTTTATAATAGTTACCGTGACCCTGGAACATAAAGGGCAATCGAAGGAACATGAGTGGGTTTTAGTCAGTAAGAGTCTGACACGCCCTCCCACCGCACCCAGGACGGGAGCAGTCATTGGATGATTTCCCACTCACCAAAAAAAAAACCTCCTTATAATTCAGCTAGGAAACTATTTGCGATTCTCACCATGCTAGGTAAGGAATGTACATGTGAATAACGGCATCTGATCATACATAAACATTTAAGCTAACTGTAGAATGAATTAACATTATTCTACGAAATCTAAAATAAGCATCAGTCTCACGCAATGTAAACGAAAGGAGCTGTATAAGCCTGCGATCAATCATGGCAGCTGGCAATTGTGCATTTTTCTTTTTGTTTATTTGGAAGGTTTACAGTAGGTAAGTTGTTTAAAACATCCTACATGAGAAACTACTAGACGATCATCTAATGTTTAAATATTGTATTGTCACTTTTTTTTTATTTCCAACCCAATAAAGTGACTGACTTTAAACTTCGTGTTAACATAGGCTGACCTTTCAACGACCAACCGACAGCCGGCTGTCGGGCTGCTATTGTCTTTCTATTGTGTCTCAATCTCAAATCACGTGTGTATGAAGTCTTGAAGGTTTAAAGTACCTATTAAAAGTTATTTAAACGCTTATCACAAAGTGAATAATGCTTCTGTGTTGTTTAGCGTTTCACCCTTCTTTAATCTATCATCAATAGGTATCTATGGTTTCACTAATTCCTTAAAATTCATTCAATTATTTAATTTCATTTAATTATAGACAAAATAAATAGAGTTTGAATGAAATGATGTTTCAAGTATTATAACCACTCGACGACCAAGCGACAGCTGGCTGTGGGCTTCTATTGTTTTTCTAACGTGTGTTCGAAGTTCGAAGGTTTAGTCGAAAGTTGTCGATCGATGTCATTGCCTCCGTTACTTGTTGATTCCCTCGCCTCACCTTATACACTCATTGGGATACTTCTTGCAGTCCGTGATGCAGCGGAACCGCTCCCACGTGAGCCAGCCCATGGGCGGCGTCAGCGCCAGCCCGTTGTCCAGCGCCAGGCTCGAAGACACGCCTAGAATCAGCAGGAGCGGCACCAACATCTGGAATAGAGGTTTTTTCATAAATTTTGCTGGATATTTTTCTATCTGGTTAGCCTAGTGCAGACTCTGCCTAGTTTAGATAGTGTGTGAGTTGTCTCAAGATATTTATCTATTTTTCATGAGGAGCATATATTTTTTTTTTTTTTTGGTGTTGGGAAATCATCCAATGACTGCTCCCGTCCTGGGTGCGGCGGGAGGGCGTGTCAGACTCTTACTGGCTAAAACCCACTCATGTTCCTTCGATTGCCCTTTATGTTCCAGGGTCACGGTAACTATTATAAACATTCCGCAACCCCGGCAGGCAGGAGCATACATAGACTGGAACTACAAAATCAACAAATAAAGAGCGTGTCTTTAAGGCCCATAAAAGGGGATCAGGCCGATGTTTGGGTCGAAAAGCTCAGCCGTAAACCATTTTTTTTATGCTGCCGTGTTTGTAAAAACCAACCAAAAACTATTTCCCAAGCTGTCTGATAGAAAGACCGCAGTCGACGGCACACCAATATGTTGTGTTCACGGAAATAAAAAACAGCACTAATGCGCATTAGTATTTTTTGTATGGCTCCAATAATAATTTATGGTCACATACCAGAAGTTAAAATGTTAAACATTAACATGCACTTTCTGAACTCAGATTAGGAATTTGTAAAGAAAAATGTTTGGTATGCCAACATTTTTTTTCTTTGTTTGTACTTCATATACCTACCTAATCAAATATAATATAGGTATGCGTTATTATTATTTGAACATATAAATAGTTGAGTTTAATTGTTTAGTCGGCCTCCGAAGTAAAACAGGCTCTAAGCTTTTCTTTGCATCCATCATCATGTTCAAGGCCTCAAACATGTCTAATTTCAGTATTAATCTATTCAACAAACTTATTATTAGATCACAACATAACAATAACAAATAGCGCTATCAATTTTAGTGATACATCTGCCAGATAAAACAGTTTATTGAATCTTTAAAGTCATCGACCCCGTCAATAAGTAAGTACCTACGAACTACGAACTATGGCCGGGTGCTCAGCTGTGTCAAGTACCTATTTATATGGCAGTATTGAAACATTATCAAATAAAATCTGAATACTTAGGTATGTGTGAATGGGATTTCGTTTATGACGGGCCTGTTGGTGTAGTGGTTAGTAGCCCTGACTGCTAAGCCGGAGGCCGTGGGTTGGATTCCCACCCAGAACAGAACAAACTTTGTGTGATGAGCATGATTGTTTGTTCTGTGTCTGGGTGTATTAATTTATCTATAAAATGTATTTATTTATAAATTATATAAGTATGTATATCAGTTGTCTGGTTACCATAACACAAGCTCTAAGCAGAGCTTAACTTGGGATCAGATGACCGTGTGTGAGTTGTCCCAGTATATTTATTTATTTATTTATTTAATCAATGGTGCTGATTCTCTTGTTCACAAACTTAACAAACTCAACTAAATTTAAGTCAAATACATCTTTCTCTTTCCATTTTATTAGGAAAAGGACAGAAGACACGTAGTTTAATCTTGTGAAATTAAGAAACACCATTGATAATTTAGACGCGATTAAAAACATGACCACTAAAAATGCGCCGATTTACTTCAAGGGCTGGTTAATTTAAATAATCATATCTTCTCGCCTCTAAATCGTCTATGGAGTGACTTATGTCCTTTTCTAAATTAATTGGAAAGAGCCTGCATCCTAATAAAATGGAACGAAAAAGATGCTCTTAAGTTAAATATGTCTGCAATTGCAGACGTAAAAAAAATTCGTGATTAAAAACTATCTTAAAACCAAAATACTTTGGTTTAGCTATTCTCCTTCTCTATTTTGGCTTAGTAGTTTGACATTTGTGTGCTGGTGACATCAATATTGCTTAATCCAAAGGATTTAAGTTTCTAATTCAGATCTTAAATTAACTCTATGAATAATTATGTTTAAAACTCACGATTCGTTGAGCTTTGGTCGTTGTTTGTTGAATTTAGGGAGGAAGTAAGAGGAAGAGGAATAGACAGACTAAGTATGACGTAATTAAAGAATCTCAAATGGTGTAAAACCCCATTATACCATAAAAAAGGCATTTTGAATGTTATTTACAAGTAAAATATGAACATAGTTAAATCTAATCGCCCATTCCAAAGGTAGAAAGAATGAGTAAAAATTTCCACACATACTCTTTTAAATAATTGATTTTTCAGTTATTTATATGAATAAACTAACTGACTCGGCCACGCATTAGCTGTGGTTGTTATCGAAATAAAATTTGGCCTAACTTTCAATTTGGATCAAACTGCTGCGCACACGGAGTGCAATTCAAATTTGATTAAAATCGGTTTAATAGTTCAGGAGGCCATCGCTAACCACGCGTAATTTATATGTATATGTCACCGGAAAATAACAAGATCCGTAAGTTTATCAATCTACTAGGAAGTTTATAAACTTCCGTAGGATTCTAAACGGGAGATAAATTGTAATATTTTACGTCCACATTTTCGTAAATTGATGAACTTACTGAACTCACTCGTCAAATAATAAGTAAGCAGTAACCAAACGCTATGCGCGATCTGATTGGTTGACTGTCACGTGTCACTCCTCCTTCCTCGCGGCCGCCATTGTTCGCCACGGGACATAAACTAAGAACGTTGACCAATCAGAGAGCAGTGTGTTATTTTACGTATTTCAAAGAAGCGTATATTTAAAAGAATTTCTGTGATTGGTCGAACTATATAAAATCTTACGAATAGATATCCGTTAGTTTATAAATTTACCGTATGACGTCGGAAATTGATAAATTTACGAAAATGTGGACGTAAAATATTACAATTTATCTTCCGTTTAGAATCTTACGAAAGTTTATAAACTTCCTAGTAGATTGATAAACTTACGGATCTTGTTTTTAAGATTAGTCTAATAATATATAGAATATATAGTATATGTCCTCCAAGCCAGGTACATTTTTTAGCATCAATAAGTATGATGATCAATGATCATACGACATCTTCTAACATAGCAACAATACTGTAGAATTAATACCAAAAAATAATAAAAGATTACCAAAACTTGATTGTATTCTGAATTAAATTAAAAACTGGTTGGTCTTGTCAAGAGTCCGAAATTATTGATTCCTAAAGTGATGATAGATAAAATAAGGGGAGATGTAAAAAGTGTTGAATCCTGTGGAAATACTGAGAAAAAAAAATCACTAGTTCAATGAAACTATTGAATTTTTATTTTATTTGCTTTTGGAACTAGTGAGAATAATGATGGTAAGGACTTTTTGATGTGAAACATCTATAGCCGCACGTAAAACAAATTTCTGGCGTGGCGGCGCGTCGCCACGCTTTTTCTTTTCAATCATATTACTTTTACAAAATAATGTCGATGTTTCACATCTGCCAGGCGTCCCGTGACGGCTCACTTTTTTTTTAATCATAAGGCGATGTTAGTTCTGACTTAATTCTTGAGCCGATAGATGTCTTTTACCTTTAAAGTGCTTGGGGGCTATCATAGATATTATTATATTAAAGAAGGGGCTATTATATGCCGAGGCATCCCGCAATATGTAAACAGCAGATTCACACAAAATGCCTGGGACGTAATATTCATAAAACTTTTTGTGGATTTTTCTTTCTTCATTGCAACATTAACTAAAAGCTAACTGCTAATCGTTTCGGTTGATTACTCTCCGATTAAAATGTTATGTTGTGACAGGACAGGTATGTATGTCAAATGCCTGCTAGATAAAAAGTGTACAATGGTGCCGAAACGAATGGTGTCTTGTGCACAAACTAACGTAAATTTAAGTTTAGTGCATCTTTCTCTTTCCATTTCTTAAAGAAAAGGACAGAAGATACATTTTAGTTTAATCCTGTCAAATTAGACAGCGCCTGATGAAAATTGACGTATATTTAGACGCCATGTTTTTAAATTGCGCCTAAATTATCTATGGAGTGTCTAAATTTGACAGGACTTAACTAATATTTGATCTTCTGTCCTTTTCTTAATTAAACGGAAAGAGAAAGATGCACTTAACTTAAAATTACGTTAGTTTGTGCACAAGAGAATCGGCACCAATGGTACGCTTTATTATCTAGGTACGTTCCTACTTTCCTACAGTTTATCTTGGTACCTATATTGTCTTTCGTAGAACTTTAACCGTCGCGTCGTTACGGGTAGTCAGAAGCCAGGAAGTCTGACCAGCCCAAACATCGGGTACTGTGTCGCCTAGTAACTGGGTTGTGGAGATAACTGATATCCACCTGAATTCGGTTGGGCTGGAAGCCCACCCCAAAGTAATTGGGAAAAGGCTAGGGAGACGACGATTAAGTTTCGTCTCAAAACAAGCCGATCCACAATCTCTTTAAATCTTCGAACACACGTGATTCGAGAGTCAAGACACAAAAGAAAGACAATAGCGGCCCGACAGCCGGCTGTCGGTTGGTCGTTGTAAGGTATATATATGTAAATGAGTAATACCTACTGAACAAAAGTTTTGAGTTTTGTGATTAATCAAAAACATTCTCGTTATTTTTATACTCTAACAAAAAAGAAGAAAGGCTAGCTCGATGGTTCGATTTAACACTAAAAACTTTAGAAATAAAATCAAGGTCTTGATAAGGCCAAGGGATGCTGATGACGAAATAAAACGTATAAGCTTACAAAGGACGAAATAAATTGATTTAAATATTTTCTTACAATGCAGCATTAAAAATTCACCTGAATATTGTATACGTGATCTCGAATTCTCAACACTTTGAGACATTGACCCCATGTCTTGACAATGGCGCCGCCACGCCCGCCTCCATACCTGTAGCTAATTATTAAATAAAAGAGAACGGAATTTTTGTCACCGATACTAATTTATGGGCGACAATAAAAGCATTATTTATTAATTATTTTTATTAGTAGGTGACCCCGACGGACATTGTCGTGTAAAACGTAACCAGCATACAGCACCATATTGATTTTAGTGCTTGTTTTGTTTCTGGCATGATTCAGAAATGGCGTACGTTCTATTGAAAATTAAAATTTTATCGTGTTCTTTTATTTAATGAAAGAGTCAAATAAACAAAAAATAAGGTGATAAAATAATCGGTCTGGCCATTATCGAGTTATAAATGGTGTAAATGACCCTACTTCGTTTTATGCATACTTATAGGTATATAGAATTTATAGCATGTCGCGGGTTCCATTCACACAAATAACAAAAAGTATGAGTAGGTACCTACAAGGTTTTTGATCAGAGTTAGGTTGTTGATATGAGTTTGTATGTTTGTAAACGCGAGCTCCCACGTTACTGGGGAAAATCCTAGCAAGCAACTCTATTAAAAAAAAACTACGTAAAATTCTTCAATTACTATAGCAATAATCAATAATCAATGGCTACCAAGGATAAAATAACTGAATCGTCCAAACATTGAACTATTCTAATGTAATCTAATGGTTGGCAGTTGACACATAGACATAATATTAGAAATATTAGTCATTTACTTTTAAAAAAATGTATTAAGTACGCTAGCTACAATGACCAGCCGGTTAAATGATGTAACTATTTAATTGCTTTTCGAAGGTATAGATTTTCACGATATGATTTTAACTAAGTTCCAAAACTTGCTTAGTGTGCTTACCTATATCTTTTATGTAATGTGCTTTGTTACGGGTAATCTTTAAATGGATCACTAATCATGATTCGTGATCCATTTAAAGATTAACCACAAATAAAGTGACCAAGATGATTAAATTCGTTTCTCAATTGTGTTCCTAAACACCTTCACGTTTTCCCATAAAACCTGTTTCTATGAGAAAGAGATATTTTTTCATTATCTAAGTATTTATTTTTTCTGTAATGTTCAAAGTTGGTTCAAAGTGACGTCCCAGACTTAACCCAGACAAAACTTATTTTTATTTTTATCCGAAACCTTTTTTTTTTCAAGAACGTGAATTGTTTCAATACAAGGATTTGGAGATTATGTTACGTTACAGAAGCAAATAATTCGTTTTACAAACACTAAAATACCATTATGGAACTGTTCAATTTGAAAAGGAATTTAAATAAAAACATAAATATGAAGCTCGTTAATTAGAAAAGAGACAGAATGTTATATTTGTGCACAAATACCCACGTAATTATGTTCGAATTTTTTTTATCATAAATTAATCCAATTATGCGCGACCTTAGATATCCTGTGATGGTGTAAGTAGTTGATCTTTAAAACTGAAAGTTCAAATTGATTGAATAAATTTTATGATTTATATAGCCTCGTATAAAACATTCTTTTAAACTTTTAAACACACGTGATTCCAGACACAATAGAAATACAATAGCAGCCCGACAGCCGGCTGTCTCTTGGTTGTTGAAAGTTTAAACATTCAACAACTTTTCTATTATTTATAAAGTTTTATTAAATTATTAATTATTTTTAATTCGTATGTTAGGACTTTATTATAATTCGGCAGGTGTATAAACATTAGACAATACCTAAATGACCGGCAGTCAGAAAAAAAAAAAAAACCCGCATCTACCCGCTCATTTAACAAAAAATAAAAAAACAAATAAAAACAATGAAGAAAATATTGCCACAAGAAAGAAAAAAGTTCAGTTCCGTACTTACCGCGCGAAATTATTTATGCTCGAAATTTTAACTTGCGTTCTTTTTTTAATTTATTTTTCACTCACTAATAAAAAAGGTTACACTACTGAGGCTGAGGTTGTCGTCGGTTCGCGAGCGGTCTATGGAGTACGGCGCTCACAACAACGTTTGAACTCCGAATGATAAGGATCAGCTTGTTGTCAATGCAATCTATATACGCTTGGATTTACCTGTTCAGTTGTCCATGAAATTATTTAAGTAGGACTATTTCCTATATACCATTGAAAAGATATTTGTTGTTTGTTTGTGCAAAGTATCTTTGGATTTTTAACTTGTAGTGGTTCTTGATAGATATGTCCTTAGGCATCCACCGGATGAAGTCGCGGGCAGAAGTTAATAGATGATAACGAATGACTAATATGATATAAAATGTTCTTATTTTTTTAGATCTGTTTGGGCTACTTGGTGTGAGCCTAAATAAGGTTAAGTACTCGGTATCTCGCGAGTCTCTCAAAGTAATATGTATGTCCTAAATTCTATAATCTGGTAGATATACGTGCCAATCACTATTTGCTGAAAAAAAAAACAAGAGACCGAAAATAGTCCACTTTGATAAAACCGATATTTAAAAATAAATCTTCAAGAAGAAAACTGAAGGTCCCAAATCGATTTTTGACCCATTAAAGCCCGCCTCTCGCTTGTCGTGCCGAGGTTCCAATCGAACTTTTTCAATTCATATGTACTTTCTAAAGTTTATCTTGGACATCACTGACTTCTCGTGCCACGGAAAGCACGTAAAGCCATCGGTCCCGGTTGTCATAATCATCGTTATGGGTAGTCAGACGCCAGAAAGCGTGACCAGTCTAACCAAGGGGTTTTGTGTCGCCCAGGTACTGGGTTGTGAAGGTCTGATAGGCAGTCGCTTCATGTAAAACACTGGTATCCAGCTGAATCCGGTTAGGCTGGAAGCCGACCCCGACAAGGCTAGGAAAAGTCTGGGAGATGATGATAATACTCACAACTGTCTCAATGGAGTCGTGATCGCGAGCAAAACGGCTGAGGGTATAATTTGGCTTAGATAACCGGCTCGGCCAAAAAAAAAATTGGAGTATTCCTATAGGAAATTACTCAGCAACAACCCGGTATTTTGGAATTGATATTGTGACGAACACACCCGCAATTCAAAAAGCAAAATAAAGCCGTTTTTGGTCCCAGTTGCCATTCCAAGATCTTTGACAGCCGTTATGGGCAGTCAGAACTCAGAAAATCTGACAATCAGTTTTACAAATAATAAGATTCCGTTAATATCTTACGGAAAGTTCAAATTTTACATAAGTATTACCATGGAGAGATTAACAATAAGAGTAATGCAGTCTGCTGACCGCTACGTCGACTGGAATACTATTTTCAGTCGAGGTAGCGGTATTAAGTCTTATAAATAAAAAAAAATATAACAGTAAAAATCGTTCAAAAGTTCAAAATGGTACACGTTATTTAGGTTTTTTAAATTATATGTTATACCTAGGTGGTGGGCATTATCCAAAGATATTAAAACTTCTATCTCTTTGGTATTATCAAAAAAAAGCTTTTTAAAAAAAAAGATAACCGACTTCAAAAACTAAAAGCTCAAAAATAACTATTTCGGAAGTCGGTGGCAATGGCAACACAAATCGGCCGGCAGAAGAGAAGCCATCACCGACTTCCGAAATAGTTATTTTTGAGCTTTTAGTTTTTGAAGTCGGTTATCTTTTTTTTAAAAAAGCTTTTTATTTTATACTTTTTAGTTAGAGTCTCAGTGTCTGACTACGTTTTAGGGTAGCTCTCAAAATAAACTTATAATCTTATAAAATGAAAACGGCACTATGCGCGCAACGTCACGGGATATCCATTAGTGTTATATACTAAAACCTTCCCCAGAATGTAACAAACACTTTGCTGAAAACCGCATCAAAATCGGTTCAGCCAAACGCGAGATAATCGCGGACAAACATATCGAACATACAGGTCGAACAGAGAACCTACTTTTTTTTGAAGTCGGTTAAAAAAAGTAAGGTGCAGCTAACAGATAACATTGATTCAACACTTAACCTGTTTTTTAAGTTATCTTCAACGTTTGTCGGTACTTGACATTCTTACCAATGTTTTGGTAGTCTTATCATTTCTTCAATTGTTTTTTTTTTCCTTTTATTTCAACACTAGCTGTTCCTCACGGTTCCACCCACGTTACATTAGGTTTTTGGTTACTGCTTCGCTCCCGTGGGACTTAGCGTGATATTAAAGGGGGGTGGCCTATGTCACTCGTAGACAATGTAGCTTTCGAATGGCGAAAGAATTTTTATAATCCGTCCTGCGTCCAGTAGTTTTTTATCCTATTCATTACAATCAAACAAACAAACATACAAAGTTTTCCTCTTTATCCATAATAATATTATAAATGGGAAAGTGTGTCTGTCTGTCTGTCTGTCTGTTTGTCTTTCTTTCTAACGCGAGCGAAGCCGCGGGCAATAGCTAGTACTTCATACAGGAATTTTTTTAATACTACGGCCATAATATTTTGAAATACATACTATTTTGAATAGGACCTCATTGGATCTTCGTTATATGCTTTGCGCTGTAGCAAGGTGCGGGTGGCAGCTGTCTAAATGACGTTGACATCAGTCAGTACCACATGACTAGGGACGATATGCAATTCACTTTATCGCTATCGACACTACGAAAAGTAGTGTGATATTCAGTTTTGTGCTAAAGAGGAAAACTTTGAATGTTTGTTTGTTTGATTGTAGTGAATAGTCTTTAAAACTACTAGACAGATTTTAATAATTCTTTTACAATTCAAAAGCTACATTGTTCACAAGTAACATACGTTATATTTTATTTTGGATAAAAATAGGGTTCCGTTAGATATTTGGGTTTTTCGGACAGGAGATGTAAAAAATCAACCAGAAAAGTTACTTATTTTACGAACCACAGTCATAATTACATCACAAGTTAAAAAAATTTTTACCGCCCAACGAAGTGGGCACGGATCAGCTATAGGTGTACCAGTAACTGATGACAAAAATGGAAAATAAAATATGATGAGAGCAACACTGGGGAAAAAGGATTAAAATGTTTTGATACTTGTATTTTTCCCTTAAAATTTATTAAACTTATTGTTTATTCTAATATTATAAAGAGGAAAGATTTGTGTGTATTTTTGTTTGTTACTCTTTCACGCATAAATACTGAACGGATTTTGATGAAACTTTACAGAAATATTACAGAGTTATCGCCTATGTCTGATTAGTTATTATATATCAGAATAAGACGTAGGTGATAATTTGTGCAGTTTATTCAACAGTGATGTTTGTTTAGTTGTATTCTATCAGCCGATGAGACGATTGGGACCTACCTACTTGCAGCCTACTCTGGATAAAGCTAAAAAGGCTTGATGTACTAATTTAAACCCATAACTGCCTTCTGCAATAATTCGTCGCATAGTATTAGTACACGCCCCTGTAATAAGCCAGTTATATGTTACATATGATAAACTCATATAAATGGATATGAAACAAAGTATCAACTTTGGCGAGTCATACTAACCAGTCAACGCAAGCACGCGGTCTAAAATCGAAAATTGTGTGTAAGCTACACCTTCTACTTTACAGATTTATCAGTACACATTATAAACAGTGCTTCTGGATTGTGACCGCGGTGGTTTCTTAGACATTCTTTCACTTTTTACTAAAGTTTTCATGAAAATAACAAATTTAAACAAACAAACGTAATGTCACTTGACAGATGACATGACAACAATACCATATAAAAATCATTATTTGTTTTACTTTTTTTTTGTCATGAGTTACTGGTACACCTATAGTATTATTATATATAATATCGACATTCCATCGTAGCAGGACATCCCATCACTAATTACGTCGAAGGCGTTACGTTATACGAATAACACATTGCTTAATTTTTAACCCAAATTAATTTTATTTGTGGTTTAGTGCATTCTGGTTGGGTTGAAATTAATTTACTACAGTTATTAATGATTTAGTGTATTAGAAATGAGGTACAGCAGAACTACTAAAGTCATAATTTATAAAACACTGCAACTTTCTTAAGTGAAATGAAATGTTACTGAATGTGTCACCCGCACCTTGCTACAGCGCAAAGCATATAATTTATTAATGGGTTGCTGGCCCTCCTTTGTCAAAAAAATTAAAAACGCCATTTGTGTTTCTTTTTTTTTTCTTTTTTTTCTACATAAATAATGGCCGTCACCTGTTTTTTGGATATAACGGCCAGGTTTTAACGCAATAAGTATAAGGATGAAAGAAAACTCGTGAGTTTTATTATATTGATTAAACCATGACTAAACCTATTTGATTAATATATTATCCAAATAATATTTTAAATATCAGTTTGTTAGGATGTTCGTTAGTCAGTTAGTCTTGCTTGCCAGATGTCCGGGAATTGCATTGATTGCAATAGGAGAAAGGTTACCATAACCTTTCTTTTTATTAATGTCCCGGATGTAATAGGTAGATAGGTATGAAATTGTCCCGGTTATGATAGGTTTCTATCTGGCAACACTAGTCACAGTTACCCTCTGCCAGTTAAAATTATTTTACATAATATTCCCATACAAAATCTGTCACATAAATTCGCGGTTGTTCACTGGAGTCCTTTATTATTAGCTGCAGCCAATCTAATAAACCAGCTCCCTATAACATTGTAGATTACGTTATAATTAAAATAACGGTTCCTGCTGTCGTTCCTGGTCCGCGCCGGAGCATTGACCTCAACTGGTTTTCTGATTAGATTTTATATTATTGATAAATTGGCTCCTGTGTGGCCTGGCTTACAACACCCGTCCGATTGGTTTATTTAAAACTCGTTGGTGGACAACAAAATAGGCACCATCAGTGTGTCGTATTTAGACTAAGTTTTATGTTTGTAAAACAAAATTATGTTTACATAAAAATGTATTCATTAAAATGTACTGCAACATAACTAAATCTTTTTGTAGTAAGCCAGCGAAAAAAATAGAAATATGTCTTAGAGAAAATGTACTGGGTGGGTGACACCGTCCATTAAAAAATAGTAGAATTAAAAATTAATCGGGCAAGTGAACAAACAAATGGCAACGGACATCGTCATCATCCTACCCATCCTACCTATGAAAAACTTCCGAAAATCTTCAAGTTGTCATTTTTCTATGCTTTGCCGTAAACCTTTGAACACACGTGATTCGAGACACAATAGAAAGGCAATTATTAACAGTGCGACAGCCGGCTGTCGCTTGGTTGAATTTTCAGTTAAATATTCGAATTAACCTCAAAAATATATCAAATATTCCAATTTTGAAAGAAATCGCTGAATATTTACATTACAATCCCTAGAACAAAGAATAGCTAAAGTACCTAGTCTGTAGTCTACCGTCTAACCTCGGCTAACAATATTATTGTTGTGCACCACGCCATCTATGTTTGTATCAGGCAAAATAAAAGAGTTCAATGGCCTGCTGGCCTGGCTAAATGATTCTTGTGGCGTGTTATTACAGCAGATGTTCAAACTTGCTAAATATTTTTAAAACACATGATGTGGGTTACATTTTTCTATTGTAATAATGATTATTTAGTATTTACCATAATATTTTTGTCAATAACCTAACTCTATTTCCCTTGAAACGGAACGTGTAATCTTGCATAACTTTGCTCGTGAAACGAAACGTCAACCAAACGTAAACAAAATATTCCCGAGTTAACTTGACGTTAATTTAAATGCATATTTTTTTAAACAAAATACTAAAGATTATTGTGTGGTTCAACCTTGCTGTTACTTATCATGGGGATAACTGTTATCGCAGTGTTTTTGATAAATTGTTCCAATGCCAATCTATTATAACTGTTACGAAGGCGAGGCAGGAAACTCTCAAACGCTAAACTACCGAAGGAAATGAAAACAAGTTAGGAAGTCGATGACTAATACACAGTTTACTTTCAAAAATCATGGGCACGGCTTACAAAGAGCTATTCAAGCTCTACGATATAATTCAAAATGGGACTGAAAGGTATGTTATTGTACAATATTAGTTTTAAAGTTATTGCCAAAGGGAATCTTGAAAACACCTGCCGACAAACCAGAATTTTGAAATGATTATTTACATTCCTTTGTGTTGCCAAACATCTGCCTGTTATGACGAATATCAGTTTCCGTTTTTTTTATTTGTTTCATTAAACTGACATGTTATTATGTACTCACTTACATAATGTATTACTTATATTTTTCTACCCCCCACTGAGTTAAAAATTGCACAATGTTTTTCATTTTAGTTGCATCTTTGTAAAAATTATGATGAATATTGCATAATATGATTTATACTCTAAGAAAAAAATTATTTGTTGAATTATAATAAAAAAAAAATACTTTAGTATGTATTTATTAGTAAAAAAAAATCATGGCTTTGGGGCGAAATATCAGATAATAATTATAATGTCAATTTAAGTTCATTTCATAAGAGCAATTTTTTTTCTTCTTTGATTCCCATTACTTTTGTGGTTTCTCACATTGCTGCAGAGTGTCAGGTACGGGGTCCTGACCTCCATTCCCCAGCCTTTGTAAGCAAAGCATTGAATTATCTAAATTAGGGTTTGCCACTTTAGTCAAATCGGGCTTAGTGTATATTCCATAAGATCTCTGTTACCAGGATCAACTGCAATGACAGAAATAAATACGAATTGAAGTTACATTGCCAGATTCAAACCCACAATTTCCATGAAATTCATTCTTGCATTAGAGGACCCTTAACCATTGGGTTGTCACAACTCTAATATGCAGTGCCGTAACTAGCTTTTTATGCACCCGGTGCGAGCTTTCAAAACTGTGCCCCTGAAAAGATACTAGTCTGGTCATTTCTGCGCCCCTCCAGGGTCTGCGCCCTGTGCCTGGGCACTGCTGGCACCGCACTAGTTACGGCACTGATCATATGAATATCATAATTATAATCAGTAAGCCTTAACTTGTTTTTGCTAGTAACATTATGTGTATATTTAAATTCAGGATGGTTATTCACCATTCTGGCCTTATAATTATATAACAATTTTACTGTATCTTACACTTATCTTTGCAAACGGATAAGGATTCTTAAAAATAATAATATAATAATTCTAGGTCATTGGAAAGTGTCTTGAAGGACACTACAATACAGATAAATCAGATAATACCATGCAAAGGTATAGGAGTACTGCATCTAGCTGTGGGAATAGAACCAGAGAATAAGTCTAAGATATGCACCGAGTTACTCCTGAAAAATGGAGGGGATCCTAATTTATGGTAAGATTATTAACAGTGCTTTTTCTCTATATTTTCTATAACATTCTAATTCTAATTTGGATGTGTGAAAATGTCTTTCCTAGAATCTAGATTGAATTTGAATGTTCTAACAATTCTGTTAATAATATACTGCAACAACTCACACACAGTTATCTGATCCCAAGCTAAGCTCTGCTTAGAGCAGGTGTTATGGTAACCAGACAACTAATATACATACTTATAATTTTTTTTAATTGGAGTTCAAAGTTTCGAGCAAAATTATACGACCTTTTAATAATAATACCTGCTTTTATTCATATCATACCAATTTTCTAAAAATAGTATTATGTGCTATAAAAAAGTTATAATTCAACTTATCCTTAAAATAACACATTCCAGTAATGAATATTGTCATACCAACTTTCTATAAATATTATAATACCATGTTTGCTTAAAACTTTTCTTCCAGTAATGACGATGGAGTAACTCCAGTTCACATAGCTGCAATATGGGGCCGTGTGGAAAACTTGAAGCTTCTGATAGGCTGCGGAGGGGATCCCTCAAGGAGAGACTTCGATGGACACTCCGCTTTTGACTATGCTACCAGGGAGGAACAATGGGAAGTATTTGACTACCTACACAATGTTGTAGATGTTACTGATGACGGTCCCGGAAACAAATGTGCTTATACATTAGATTTAGGTAAGAATTTTTTTTCTATAAATGACTAGTCATGTGTCACTCTTTTTATTAAAATGTTAACCAGTTTTTTTTTTTGTGTGGTGCTATATAAAAACATTCATTTAAATATTTGTACTACGTATATGGAGCTAATTGAATTAATTAAATTGATAAGTATTTTTATAGGTATTTAGCATTTATCTAGATTGTTTAATCTAACCCACACTAAATATAACATAAAATAAATTCTTTTACAGAGAGAGTACTATTGACAACAGACCAAATAGTAGCTGAATATGGCCCTATAGTTGACGAAAATACACACGAAAACGGTCCAACAGTCCGGAAGTCAGAACTGATCAACGAATGGTGCGACAAAAATAGTTTAGCTATAAACAAACTGTATCCTACCATAATAAACGACACATATCTTATAGATAATGAATCAGCTCCATGGAAAAGTACCTGTTTAGACTTCACGGAGAATATCACACTCGATCTCACTAAAGATAGGATATCCAGTGAAGCAAATACTAGCTTTAAATCTTGCCTCTCAAACAAATTATCAGACGTACAAATAAGTGGAATAAAACCTTTAGAATATACTTCGGATGAGACAAAACTGTCTGAGCCCTCAAATGTAATGAACCAAAGGATCAGCGTGTATGAAAACTTCTCTCTACCAGGTTCACCGAGTAACATTACTCACAAGAACTACAACTCAAAGAGTAGTTTGAAGAAAACAAGATGTAATTATACCAATAGCAACACTAATAAAAGTAGTTTGATCTCAAGCGATTTTTCTCAAGAACTGGATAAAGTGTTAGCGGTGGTTCAGAATAAGACGAATGAGTGGTTGTGTACGAGTAAGGGTGACGATGCTGGGAATACCAGGAGATCATCGGCCAGCAGTGGTGTAAGCAGTACCTACTCGGGGGGGAGTATTGTGATAGCGAATGTTCAGGAAGAGTATAAGTATGAAGATAAGGAGGAGGATGTAGTCTTGATTGAAAAGAGGCTGCTGGTGTCGCCTGTCGTGTAAGTTGTTTCATTTATTTTTTAAGACTTCTCTTCCTCATAGGGCTTATTAGCAGCTTATCGCTAAGCTTAGGTCGGCTAAGCCATTATACAATACTTCATATTGGATACAATATGCAGCAGGAGCAACAAGTAAATAAGTAGATAGTATAAACTTATGCTGATTAATTTAAGAAATACATACATTTAATTGAATTTATTTAAATTGTACCCGAAACTACCTAGCGCAAAAATCTCGAAATTTGCAAATCAGGCCAAAAAACGTATTCAATTCTTCAATTCTTATCAGTTTTTGTCAGTCAATATGATAATCCTACCATTAACCATAAAATTACCATAACAGCTTAGTATCTTTACTAATCAGTTATCAGTAGTATAGTAATTTACTTATCAGTACTTTCATTATAAATATCATAATCATTAAAGGACAGTTACATATTATTTTACACGAATCTATTGCTCAGTATCAACTTGTAGCTTAACAAATAATATTACAATGTACTTCCACAGGCTTCCTGTAGATGATGGTTCAGAACCTGTTACTCCTGACCAGACAATAGTCTCCGTAGCTTCATCCCTTCCTGCATCAGTGCAGTATGATGACAATACCCTCAGAGCTGAACTGCTCAGGCTAGGGTTCACCCCTGGACCCATACAGGACACTACTAGAAACCTGTATCTGAAAAAGTTGCAAGCGTTGAAAAAAGGTGGAGATGATGTGGAAGCATTGACTAGTAATCTACAGGGACTTGCTATTACCAAGCAAAAGAAAAGTAAGTGTTACAATTACTTCCTTTATTTAATTTACATACATAAAATGTACATTCGTAAATATGTTAGAAAAAAAGTGAAAACGTTTAAAAATATAAAAAAAGTTGCTTAGTTGTTAAATTTTGTTTAAAATCGAAACCTGGATAGGTTGACATTGTTAACTGCTGCATGCTGGTAGCCAATGCTAGAAACATTGTAGACCTATATGTTATCAACACATTGCTTTCATACCTACCGCTAGGTACCTACCTAAAGACTAACTATGTAAACTTGGTTTGATTGATACACACCACGACGTGTATCGGTCATTTATTACCATACAATGCAGTAGGTTCAAGAGGCTGAATTTGACAAATGTAGATAGAAACTCATTGAAAACACACATGATATTTTTTATTGAAAAAAATAAATAACAGCATAGAATGACAAATGACATACTTGCGTCGTACTTAGATGTTGATTTTATAATATTTAAAGTTTTAATTTTTCTAGCTATTTTTTATAATCTAATTTATTTTCTGTAATGGTTGTAAAACTTAATCGGACAAGTAAAGAAGGAATAACATTTTTACTGAACAAAGGTTTAGTATTTTCGTCTTGGTTTTGGTTTTAACTGTTTCGTAAAGTTTGTAGATCTAACGAGTTGAAGATTATTTTAACTCATTGGAATAACTGCATAGGCTACATAGGTACGACTTATGTATGAGGGCATGAGGGTCAACAGTTTAGTTCGTCAAACCAGTCAATATAAAATAACAATAGAATAGGAAGGTCCATTCTATACAGTACATATTAACACGTTCACTGCCACCATATTTTTTTTGAAGTTCATAGCGATGCCGCCCTATAAAGCCACGCGGACACGCCAGGCGTGTCGGCGGCACTGCATTTTGTTAAACATGGACACGCTAGGCGTGTCCAGTGGCACCTCGATAGACTTAAATTCTAAATCTGTCTTTTTTTCGGTTTAGCGATGAGTATTAGTTAGTTTGCCATTCGCTGAGCAAGAATAAAGGTGATTCAAATATGGTAGTGAGATTTAACCTAGAATTATGGCTGAAAATAGATTTTTAGGTAAGTAATTATCGTAATTTTGTAAGAGATGATAAACATTTTGTGGTTATTTTGAAATATTTTATAATATTAACTTAGATAAGTCAATTATTGCAAGTTTACGGAACGATACCTTCTTTAGTTGAAGATAGCGTATTATATTTATATATATATATATATATATATATATTTTGTACGTATTAGTTTAGTTTAGTTATTAATAACGAGCAAATAAAAGTAAAATACCTACTGTTTTAACAGTACGGTTGTCAATTCAACTAGTTGTTTGTTTACCGATCGTAGGTACCTACCGTAAATTATTTTGTACATTATTGGTCTGACCGAGGCAACGCGAGTTCACACAGTAGTTATCTTTTAGTCCTACTCGCCTTCTTATTTCTTGGGCTTCTACCTACTTGACATTCCTTCTTCATATTTTATTGATTTTTGTTTATATGTACATGTATTTGACGTCTTAGTACAAAGGTTGACAATCTATGATTAACTTGTTTAGGTGGACACGCCTGGCGGGTTCTCGGCATTACATAATCACTTTAAAAATAAAATTACAAATTAATAGATTTTTCCGGGGGCCACCTCAAAAATCCTTAGGTTATTGCTAGAGGATTATGTACTGAGAATTCCAAAAGGCAACTTTGCTTAATTTTCGAAATATCACTGGAACATTTAGGACACGACTGGCGTGTTCTAGGCGTAGTTATAGAAATTCGCAAGAACACGCTACGCGTGTCGGCGGCATTGAACGTGTTAATAAATCTTCAGATGTCTGCGTTTTCAATCTCATCCTAAAGCAAATTCTACAAAAAGTACACCAATAAATTTCAAAATTACGTCTATTCACAAAACCATCTCCAATTTTCAGCATTCAGTATAGAAATAGAAAAATCACTGCGCAATAAAGACTGGATGAACGATCTCACAATATACATGGATATGGAGAACAGGGCTCGTGCCAATTTCGACGATAATACTAAGAAATGGCGGGAGGGCACCGCCAAGACTTCCTTCACGTATCTCTTACTAGATCCTCGACTCACTGACAATCTACCTGCGAAAGCTGGGAAACAGGACAAGCATGTGTCTTGGGTTACTTTTGTTAACTCAATCTTTTATGTTGGAAAAGGTAATTTAATGCTTTATGTTAATTATTCCCAGACTTAATCCCAGGCAGCTCGAGTTACGATTTTTATCCAAGACGTGCCTACAATGGCTTTTTCTTCTAATTTACTAACTATTTGACAGTCACGATTTTTTTTTCCAGGACTCTAAATATTCGTCATTTGAATGTAATTAGTAAATGAAACACCACTGTTGGGATTTCCACATAGAGAGTTGAAAATCCAACAGTACCAACATTTAAACGTTAGCAAAAACGCAAATTAATCTAACACGCCTCTTTCAGGTAAACGCTCCCGACCGTATTCTCACTTATATCAAGCACTGACGTTATGGAAGAAGGACTTCAAAGCGTCGAAAGACAAGAAGGTGCAGCACATCCTCGACATATGGTCGGACAAAGTAGGTGTAGTGTGTCTTCATATATTTCAAAATGTTATACCTGCCGAAGCTTACACGTACGAAGCCGCCATGATAGATGCTCTCGGGCTAACGTCGTTGAAGAACCTCAAAGTAGGGAACTATTACGGCGTGGTCACCTCCTGGCCGCTCAAGGAACGCCGCATGCTAGGACTATACCTTCTGTACAAAGCAATGATGATATTCCTCAGCGAAGGCGAAAGACAGTTGAGACCTGACGATCTAGACTGAAGTAGGCTACCTACTATATTTTTACATTGGTTGTGAAATTCTTGCGTTAAATTAAATGAGCTTTTACTATATTTATTTTCAAAGTTATCTAAATTAATGAAATATTGTATTTTACGTGTACTTGTAGTGTAGATTAAGCTTAAATGTATTTATTATTTTAGTATTACCATACCTGAGTATTGTTACTGACACAAACCGCAGGCCAAAGAATTGTACAAGAGTAGGTCGGAGCTACCAGTTGTTGCTAGGAATCTATTAATTATTTTTACATACCTAATAATATCTCAAAAATACTTTGTGACCTAATATAGTAATGAAGAAGAGAGACAAGTTCCTAATACTTCAATGCATAGGGATAATCCACTGACTACTACTGGTGTTTTATCTGGTAGGCCCAATGGTTATTGTATTGTTTTTCCGTGATATAAACTAAATTATATTGGCCACTACAAAATAGAAGTTTGACATTACCACTAATAAAGAATTATTGAGAAATCAAACGTTACAAGAAACATCTAAGCTTTAACACTAAATGTAGCCAAATAAAAAAATATTTATTTTACACAACAACGATAGTTAACAATGATTCCGCATAACTTAGCTTCACCACAAGACCAACGAAACAATTGTAATATTGTAGTTAGCTATAACTCAACGTGTTAGCGCTGACGTTTTTATGAGTTCACATAAATTATTATACCGCATTTCGCATAATTTTAGATTTACATTAGTAATCAGTATTTTGAATAATTTATTCGACATTATAAGTAGCTTTAACTTATTTATAACTTGTGCATTATTTAAGTTACCACTGCACTTTCTACGTATCTCGCACTGTTTTAATTAGCATTTATGACGCTTTTTACGTTGCTTAGTATCTGTATACATAAGTAAAATGTACCATATATTTTATAGGATTGCACTCTGTTCCTAGTCACTACTACTATAACTTGTAAGCGTAATGTATTAATCATGACAATAAGCTCTTTTTTTAACAATAATTTTACTGGCGTTTTAAGCAGGAAATAAAACACATTTTTTAAGAAATAATTTATCTTTATTATTCCTTTTTTCAACGTCTCGAATTCTTTTCTAAGTAAAATCAAACTTGGCTTTAGTTACATCAAAAAAATACACAAATGTTCATTTATATTATTGATACATTATAAATACAATGATCAAGTTTTATACCAAGTCGCGTCTGGTACAAATGAATGAAAGCGTAAATGTCCGCAATGGTCGAACGGGGTTAGAAACGAAAGATCGATCAGTCTATATGCGTCCGTCGACAATGCACCGAGCGCTCGGCGAATGAGATCACGTGAGCTCCTGACACTGCTCTTTTGCAGCACACGCGGACTGAGGTGTGATGCTTCATGAGACAACCACTAATATACTACACAGGTTAGGTACCTGCTCTCTTCACAGAAAGAGCTTTTAAATCAATTCTATTGGCCACATCACATCACATCGAAATACCGCGTGCTGCCACAAATTCTAACTGAGTATACTCAAGCAATGAGTCAGATCAATAGCCTCCTCTCACGATTGGCTAATCAACATAACGCTCCGCGAGATCCGCTCAGATATTCCAAAATAGCGTTAATCACAGCTGATTATCACGATCTTGTATATTGCTTGCTTTTAAAGTGCTCGTAAGCAGGGCAACGCTTCAAAACACCTAATTCATGTTTACAGTTTCTTGTATAATTTTCACATTCTCACAATAAAGAATAGTTACCAATTCTTTTCAAGTTACATATTTTTTCGTGATTACATAGAATTTGACTGAAAATAACAATATCAATTATCTATTCACTCATGATTGTGACTTGTAACAAAGAGTTTTTATAGTAGTAATAATCAGTAACAGTTATATTCGAGAGTTGATTATGATTTATACTCCATTGTCCGCTAGTACCACGATTTGTTTATGGTCAGGTCACACTACACGTCATAGCGTTTCTCAGCTTGATAGTCAAGGTATATACCTAATTACCAGAGTTTGTGCCCGACCTAAAACGCTATCATGACTTGATCATCTGTAGGAATGTGACCATCCTTAAAGATAATGAATATAACAATAATAAATCACAATCAACTGACTAATAATCCTGCATCAGAATGCAGTTAAAATTATAAGTAGTTAAGTAGATATTTATTGATTAACAGGAGGTTGAAAGTCACTGGTTCTCTAAAATTCCTTGTCACAGACTTGATTCACTTACAACACCATATGAGTAAACTTAGGTATTTAGGCCCCGCATATTCTACAAAATATTGTTTTCTTGTTAATTTAATATGAAACAGGTACGCGCGTATTTGACTAAAATGTCATGAAAATAATACCATATCACTACAAATATTTAATGTAATTCTCTAAAATGTGTTTATAAATGTTTTTCTACTACAGTTGAAATGCAACCGAAGCGCTGTGTCCGTCGGCGGAGTCGTCACGCCGCACGACGAACGCGCAAACGCGAGTACAGTTACAAATTAAATAACAAACATCTCTTCAGATACTCAATACAAAATAGATGCATCAACACAATAAGATTCCCCACGTTAACCGATTGGAAGACTACTTGACGAAACAATAGATTACATTCCCGTTGAGACAATCTAATAGGAAGTCAATGGTATTTTAAATGCATGGAAATGATAGTCGTCGTCGAACACAGGAGAATGCCACTCTTACCTAAGTGCAGTACCGAAACCCTAATCCCTTGTATTGAGACATATCGGACTATGAGATTTTTATAGTTATCATTAAAAGCCTGACATACATACACGCATAGCGATGTCCAAACACTCGACGAATCTATAGGATGCTCTCTACGTTTTATAATAATATAAGTCATTGTTCACTATATCGAGACAGAGTACGATTTGTGCACGCTACGACTCATATTGTAATGATCACATTGACGCCTTTAAACTTACGCTATATTACTTAAAACCTAACTAACATTATACTTTAAAACTAGATACGGTCGCTTTCGTTTTGTGGAATGCAGATATCATCATAAATAAAGATCTTACTAGGCTGTATTCGCAATGATATAGATTTAGACACGGGGCTTCAAACATCAGTACAATGCCCAGAGGGAGAATCGGAAAATTCGATGTTTATATTACATAACCCTTATGGAACACTAACAATCGTAGGGTACTTTACACATAACACTAATATGTACAAAACTAGTTTGTGCTTCCACTAGTAACATATAAACAGGGTAGACACTGCCGGCGCGCAGGTCCGCGCGCGCTCGGCCAACGTTCACAACATCCATCGAGGAGTCTTCGATAACACAACACTCGCAACTATAAAAGGTAACTATCGGTCCGGACACATTCTATAACATTCAAAGCGCACATCACATACACATTTTGTGGGTTACGCGAGATCACAGTGTTTAAATTATGGCTACTGGCATAGAGATAAAGTTTCCGATCGGGGTTCGATCGTCACGGAGTCACAGTGTGAGGGCGCGGCGCGGGCGGGTCGCGCGGCGGTCTCGCGCGGTCTGCGCGGTCACGGTAGCTCGCGCGGTCACGGTCGGCTCAGTACACGTCATGGCGTCTCTCTCATTTGGGTGGCGTCGGGAACGAGTTGACTACGGCCTGCGTGCTGGCTAGCACGGCCGCCGCTGCAAAACACAATCCTCCATTACTGTCTCTGTGGCACATGCACCGCCTCGACTACCGTCTCTCTACGATAGCTACGGCCGCGCGGGACTCGCCCGCTCGTCCGTCGAATGCTATCGCGCCCCTGCAACCAAGCATACCATATTATTAGCGACTGAACGCGGTCGCTCGCTAGGCCGGGGGGGTGTAGAGTGGACGTAATCTAATTTCGGCTAAAGCTAAAGCAAAACATAATTCTTGTTATATAAGCAGTAAACTTAAACAACAGCTCATTTCGGTTCAACTGCATTCATAGTTAAAGTTTACTGTCAGTTTACTCCAAGTTTATAATAAAAGGCAGGTTAAAATACACAACAAACTCGAGGGGATGCAGATTTTAGGAGTACAATGTACTTAATAAGCACATGGAGATCTAACGCCAAGACGTGCAATCACTAAATTATCATTATACCTTAACTGCTCGTCTGTTCCACCGAGTAGTTTTCTCTTGAGTGGCCTCGCGTGTGTCGTACTCACCGGGGTAGAGTGGCGGGTAGAGCGGGTAGCCGAGCGGTGCGTGTGGTGGTGTATGTGCACGTGTGTCGTACTCACCGGGGTAGGGCGGCGGGTAGAGCGGGTAGCCGAGCGGTGCGTGTGGTGGTGTATGTGCACGTGTGTCGTACTCACCGGGGTAGGGCGGCGGGTAGAGCGGGTAGCCGAGCGGTGCGTGTGGTGGTGTATGTGCACGTGTGTCGTACTCACCGGGGTAGGGCGGCGGGTAGAGCGGGTAGCCGAGCGGTGCGTGTGGTGGTGTATGTGCACGTGTGTCGTACTCACCGGGGTAGGGCGGCGGGTAGAGCGGGTAGCCGAGCGGTGCGTGTGGTGGTGTATGTGCACGTGTGTCGTACTCACCGGGGTAGGGCGGCGGGTAGAGCGGGTAGCCGAGCCCGACGTGCGTGTGGTGGTGTGTGTGCACGTGTGTCGTACTCACCGGGGTAGGGCGGCGGGTAGAGCGGGTAGCCGAGCGGTGCGTGTGGTGGTGTGTGTGCACGTGTGTCGTACTCACCGGGGTAGGGCGGCGGGTAGAGCGGGTAGCCGAGCGGTGCGTGTGGTGGTGTATGTGCACGTGTGTCGTACTCACCGGGGTAGGGTGGCGGGTAGAGCGGGTAGCCGAGCGGTGCGTGTGGTGGTGTATGTGCACGTGTGTCGTACTCACCGGGGTAGGGTGGCGGGTAGAGCGGGTAGCCGAGCGGTGCGTGTGGTGGTGTATATGCACGTGTGTCGTACTCACCGGGGTAGGGCGGCGGGTAGAGCGGGTAGCCGAGCGGTGCGTGTGGTGGTGTATGTGCACGTGTGTCGTACTCACCGGGGTAGGGTGGCGGGTAGAGCGGGTAGCCGAGCGGTGCGTGTGGTGGTGTATATGCACGTGTGTCGTACTCACCGGGGTAGGGCGGCGGGTAGAGCGGGTAGCCGAGCCCGACGTGCGTGTGGTGGTGTGTGTGCACGTGTCTCTGTGGCGGGGGGGAGCGCGGGGAGCGCGGCGCCGGCGCGGACTCCTTCGGTGCGTCTGCGCGCGGCTTGTTCTGCGGAGACTTCGCGTGCTCCTGTGGGGGAACACACTGCTTTATAGAAGGTCGATGCAACGCGGACAAAAGCTAAATATTTTTGTAATCCACATAATTTTTGCCTGAGGACTCATATCACAATCCAGCTCACAAAAAGTCCAAACTGGACACGTATGAAAATGGACAAAACTGTCTTTCCCCATAGAATATAGCAAGATTACCACCGCAAATACCCCTAATGTCCGAGCAGTTTCTTAGCATAGTTACTGTCACATTTATATTTCAATACTTATCAAACAATTGCTCATACCAGACAAGAATCTGTCAACAGAAAACTATAAACGAACCTGCAACTCATGTATTTTATGAGGAGCGCCGCCGTACGCGAAATTGGGTCCATGTCCGGCCGGCGGGCCGCCGACGCCGGGCAGCAGGTCGAGCTTGCCGGCGCCGGGCCGCGACAGGTCCTCGGGCGCGTGGTAGCGCGGCACGGTCCAGCCGCCGCCGAAGCCGCTCACCAGCATGGGGCTGAGCGGCGCGCGGTACACGGGGTCGAAGGGCAGCGCGCCGTAGTGCGGCGCCTGCATGTACGGCGGCAGGTAGTACTGCGACGTGGGCGGCGGCGGCGGGCCCTGCGTCTCCGTCGTCGGCTTCTGGCCTTCTTGCTTCACCTGCAACACGAGCGGGGTTAATACGAGCCAATTGACACCTTTAAAAGCGAGGACAGGAACTCACCTCGCCTTTTGCATACTATTTTGATTCCACGCTCATACATCTAGCACCGCTAATGAGAATTACGTCGCCTGGCCTTCTAAAAGGACTTCGCCACTAAGGTCTTTGCATGACCTTCACCTTTCATTCATCGTCTCAACATGACCAAAACATATCAGTATGGACTACCGTGCAAATCGATCAACTACGAAGCTAAGTAACGAATACGGAGGTTGCTTGGATCGATAACCATTAAATCGCAAGCGGCGCGTGCAAGATGCATCTAAATGTCACGCCTCGCCGCTGTCACGATTAACGCGACCCTAACATTTCATCGATATCCCTCGTCGTCACGCAAAGTCTAAAAGTGTGGTATCTGGTATCTAACCTTCGGGTATCGGTTTCTGCCGTAGGTGGGGTAGTGCTGGTCCGGCGGCTCCGTCTAAAATTAGGTTATGTTAGCAGACAGCCGAGACCCAACGACGTTGAGGAAAGGCTAGTCTGACGATGAACACTATGATACAAGGTTGTCAGAATTCCCTTAAACTAAACCCGTGTTCATCGTTTTTTTTTCCTGGCAACCTTGTTATCATAAGCTATAGTTTACCTTGACCTCCTCTTTGGGCTTATCGTCCTTGTCCTTGGAGGGCTGCTTGTGTGCGGGCTGCGGCGGCGGACGGGTCCCTGGCCCGCCTGGGCCGCCGCTGGCGCCGGGCGCCATGCCCGGCTTGGGATCGCCACCTCCTTCTTTTCTTCTCTGATCTAGACTCATGTAATATCTGAAAACAAGGGTGTACAATATTTTAATGAAATAGTAAAAACATTTAGCATAAATTATTACTTCTGCAAGTTTGCATTTAGATCAATTTCTGTCTTTTTGTCTGAAGATAGTAATTTAATTAACACTGATCTTCTTTGTGGTGATGAGAATTATTCAAATTGTCTTTTTTATGGAAATTTATTTATAGATTTTTTTAATAGTTTTCTGTTCTTTATTGGACTAGGCAAAAACCAACGAAATGAGCCTTAACTAATAATAAAATGTAACAGACCCTTGTTACTCAGTAATTTTTTTTATAACATGTTATTGTCACCGAACCGCTTCATTTAGTTTGTAAAACTAAAAACTGCAATAAATTAACAGCACAAACCTTCTCAATTCCTCTTCTCTCGCATGAGGCGGCCTCTGGAAGGCGTAGGGACCCATTTGCGCCTTCATTTCAATACTCTCTTTCAATATTTGATGGTTATCATTCGGCCTGGCTGGGTTTTCCTTCCCATCGGGCGGTCGTTGCTGCTTGTTCTTATCTAGCGGACTCGGTGTGGTCTTCGACCGGTCACTGTCTTTACTCTTGTCTTCTAAGGGTTGGCCAGGAGGAGGGCCCCCAGGTTCCACGTTGTAAGGGAAGTTTGGAACGTAATTGTAAGGGTAGAAGTGCTGAGGTAACACTTTTTGAGGTCCGTTGTCGGGTTTGCCGTCCTAGAAAAGATGAACCAGATTTTTAGGGAGGTAGCTATGAAAAACGAACAAATTTCAGACTGGACCTAAGATTTTTTCAGAGAAATTCCAAGAACAAACCGCAAAGCGTAGTTTAAACGCCCCTAGTAATATTTTTCACTTTCAAATCAACGACCTTCGATCAGGTATGGTTCTGCTATAAGAGTGTATGCGAAACAGTATGTAAATACTCACTTTCATGTCGCCCTTGGGATCACCTTTAGAGAGATCATCTTTGCCTTTGTCGGAAGACTGAGGTGGCACAGAAGGAGGATGCGAAGGGGGCATGTATGATGGCTGGCCATAGAACTGGAATATGAAAAAATAATTGTTAAGAAACTATTTTATTTAACCTATTTGTGTGTGTGTGTGTGTGTGGTATTTGGACAAATAAATCTTAAATTTTTATTACAAAAACAGACAGTAGTTGTGGTTTATCAGGAGCATCGTGTTACTCAGCAATTGAGTTGTTAAGATATGATGCAATCGCTCTGGAAACTTCAACTGCATAGTTAGTTTGGAAGCCAATCCTTGTTGGGCAAAGCCACAAAAACTAGACAAATGACAAACGGTGTGTCTTTACCTGATGATAAACCGGGAACGGCCTATGCGCGGGGTCGTCGGGCGGCGCGTCGGGCGGGGCGGCGTCGTCCGATATGTCGGAGTAGGCCGGCGAGCGCACGCCCGGCGTCGGCGACCGGCGCGCGCGCCGCTTGCCCGGCGACTCTTCTGCCGGAGACTCCGTTGATTTGCGCTCCTCCGCCATTAGGGCTGATCTAGGCTTTACCTGCAGAAATTTACATATAAATAGTTAATCAATTTGTGTGTCAACGGGCTTAACAGATTTTGGTATATTATGGTCTACATGGTAGAACATTAGTACATTTGATGTCCAGAGTGCATTATTATTTATATTGCACCACGACAATTTGTAACAACAAATTGTCTTTCTCGGAACCAGTGAATTACAATTTGGCCTTATGCTACCGAATTATCACGACCGATTACGATTTTTAGCTTTGATTTGAAGTTTAACTGTCGCGATGGCCATGAAAGGCAGGTGCCTTAACTATTGAGTTGCCTTTCATGTGTGATACTGATCAATGTAACTTTTTTACTTCATATGTACTTTCTAAGGTTTGTGTCCCTTAGGGGATCGCGGACGTCTTATAGACAGTCTCAGCTGAATCCGGTTAGGCTGGAAGCCGACCCCAGTCAAGTTAGGAAAAGGCTGAGGAGATGATATTGAACTTGAAATTGAAGTTTACCTTAAACTGTGTAGGTTGTAGTGTAGGCAGTGCATCAGGCGGCGTGACAGGCGGCGGGGGAGGCGTCTGCGGCCGGTCCGCCGCCTGGGGCGGTTCCGACACTGTGATGAACTCTTCCGCGAACCTGGGCTGCTCGAGCCGCGGGGACTCCGCGTCAGCTTCAGGCTTCTCTGGAGACTTTTCTGGTGACTTGTCAACCTTAGCATCAGGTGATTTGACTGGTGTTGGCGACTTGACGGGTGTAGCAGGCGTCGCTGGCGCCGATGGGGGTCGAGCGGGCGACGCCGGCTCGGTCGCCGGCTCCTCTTGTTCAGAACTAGAACCGTCCTTGTCGTCATCGTCGGGTGAGCCGTGTGCGTGTGACCGGTGGTACTTGAGCCCGTTCGCGTGCTTGTACTTCTTAGAACAGTTCGGCTCTGGACACTCTAGGAGGACGGGATCAGGGGGAGGGGAAGACGGCGTGGGAGGCGGACGTTTAGCCTTCGGCGTCGGAGGACGTTCCTCCGCATCCGAAGTTCGTTTTCTTTTCGAGTCTGGTCTGGGAGGCGTGAAGGGTGTAGGAGAAGGCAGTGCTCTTCGCCCCTTGGCGCCACCATTTCGTAACTTGCTATGCACCGATGAGCGCGTCTCGGTGAAGTTTGTCATGTCAGTGGGCGCAGCGCCACGACCGCGCTTCGCTCCTCGTCCCTTGGGCGTCCGAGCATCCAACTCCTCCGTTGGGGAGTCGCAAAACCTATGGAAATATAAAATAAATAAAATAAAATGACGTTTAACCTTCCGACGACTGTATCGGCAAACTTGTGGAAACCTATGAATATCAATGGCGTCATTATTTATAAAAAGATATTCCTGGTGTTTCTCGATTCAGGAATTTCTGCTCACGTTTTTGCGACTCATTTTAGACATACGTGACTGAGCACGTCCATTACACTGTGTTTGTAACAGATTGAGCCACTTCTTGCGAGCTCGCTACGCGTTATTCCCGGCGGCATTAGTATTCCCCGCTCGTGTACATTAGAGTTTGAGCGCATAGTCGCATAAATACTAACCGCGGAGGCGCCCAGTCGTGTCGCGTGCAGTCCAGCAATGTTCCTACGTAAGTCTTCCCTCGCCACGTCACATTCACTACTAGTACACCTGTAACAATATCACGGAACGATAAATTTATGGCTTCATGTATAAGTGCTCTGTCGATCGTGTAATGGGATTAGTTTTAAACTGTGTAAGAAGATACGGCTTTAACGAAATTGGTGCAGTGAAGTTATCGGCGGCGACGGCAGCCTCGGATCCAATTTGTCACGCGGGAGCACTCATTTGCATATTGGGGATGCAGGAAAGCGGCGGGACGCGGACGTGACTTCGCCGCGCTCGCCGCGCCGCCGCCGCGCCCCGCTCGCCTCACCTCGCACGCTTATCACGCAGCGTGCCAACTTATGCAAATTTAATTAATCAATTTCACCCCTCTATTCGCGATACTTTTTCGCCTCTAAAGGACATTCACTAACACAATTTTATTATACAAACCAAAGGCTCATTGTGAATTTATAATGTCACCTACCGCGGTTTAGGCCTTATTGTAATTCAGAGCGATTTAATCTTCTCTTTGTCCTCAAAATGTTTTTCGTAAACAAGAGTAACAAATTGAGATAAAAGTGAGAGCCCCGGACAATCCCTTTTTAATCCCTAGTGAGCTTTTTCGTTGACTCGTTTTTATGTTGTGGTCCCGTTGAATTGTAAAAAGCTATATCTTTTAAAACGTGGCGTGCTACGAGTACTACTGTGTTGAGATTTGTTACATGCATGCAGATATAATATTATGTTCTCAATGCACACGTTTCGTTTACTTTTACATCGTAAAATAGGATCCATTATAGCGGTGCATATTTCTCGGGTGCCAACAACAATTTCAAAGAAGCTGAGTTCCGCACAGTGCGCGTCTTGAGAGTTATGATCTCACATACTTACTTACTGCTAACATTGTTTGCAGCATATTAATACACATTTTTATAGCTTGGCCGCGCGCTGAACGAATTTATGATTTACACTGAAGAAGTTTACATGACTTCACTGACAGAGACACATGATAAACATACACAACTACGTTAATAGTAAACAACATCACACTACATCCGTCGCTCGCTTTCAATACATTCGGGTGAGTCTGAGGAGCTGGATGACTAATGTACACACTCTGGTACACACAAATTGTGCGTGTACAGTGCTGTTTGTTGCGTTTACAGCTTATTTATGAAGCGAGAATAGGTAACTTTGTTGGTAAATGATTTTGAAATCTGATTTGTAGCGGTGATAATACTGCTAAATAAACTATTTTATTTTCAACATACTCTTGGGCGACCGGATGTAGCCATTTTTTTTTTGTAGTATTATAACAAAAATGGCCGCACGTTTTGGTAGAGAGAGGCGTTTACAGCACGCACTATGTATTGTAAAGCCAATAATAGTTTATTAGGTACAAACACAGCTACTCCAATTAAAATTACTTACTTTAAAAAAAAGAATTAAAATCGGAAAAGGAGTTAATCTTTATTTAATGTAGTTTAATACAATCAAAAGTTGTTTCATGTTCAAATGTCGATAATAAACAACAATGACGTAATACAGTTTCACGCTTTTTAAATTCGTGTTTTTATTTAAGTAAATAGGAAAGAAACGCTCCATTAATTACTGTCGAAAACATCATCGGATCCCAAATAAATTGATAGCGAGCTTAAAAAAATAAAGTTGTTTCGTGGAAAAACAAAATGTAAATCTGTAACAAGATTGATAAGTGACCCGTATAATGTGGGTACAATCCTCCATAGCTCATAGTTATAATTTATTGTTCCACAAAACAATGAACACATAAAGCATTTCTCTATAAGCCATTAGCATAAAATGGTGGAGTTATTGTAACAAGGAGACGAGCCCGGTGACTAATGAGACAATGAAGGCGATCATTACTTTATTATCGTACAACCGATATGCCACCACTGTCTGTTTTTTTTTTTTAATGTTTTATTAAAATCTCGTGTTTGCATTCTATTATGAACGCGAACCTAAATTATTTATAACGTTCACACTCGCACGCTACGTATACGATAAATTATTAAGTAAAAAAGAAACCGCGTGTTATGTTAGTGGAATATAAAAACACGCGCCATAAAGAAATAACAAATACGGAAACCACCGCAAAGTCGACAAGTAAAACGAATACCAGGTTGTCAGAAATATTTAAAAAGTAGCTCGAAGCAGATGGTACACAACTTCCTAGAGGAAATCGTTGGGCGCGCTTCGCACTTTTATTATTTAGGGGTGAAATCCCCTTGTAAATTGTTAATACGGCCGACCGGTCACGGAAAAGTTAAATTAGAGATCGTCGGTCCACTGTTTGGCTGCGTGTAATCGGTTCGATTTGTTGGAACGTCACTAATGGCTCCAACGCGTGCTACTGGCCTAGTACTTGTTACAGTTTGTTAACGACAGGGGGACGTACAAATAGCTCACAATATGCGACAGTAACGTTTCTGTGCACGCGATGACAATCGTTTTGTTACAAGTTGTCTGAGTAATCATAACAGATCAATATTGAGGCGGTAAATAAATGTATTTGAAAGCTATATACTTAATGCTATCTTTTTATTTCTATTTAATATTGTTACGACATGACTGATTATGGTTTTCATTATCAGCGCTCAAGCCCATTATCAAAAAGGGTTGGGTTACCAACCCTTATTAATAAAATTTATATTTTTGTTTCTTTAGAGTTAATGAAAACAATAATTATGATCCACAAATCCATTCCAGCTGTACACCGCAATACTAATTTCATTTTCTATTTTAAACCTCAGATTATCCGGCTATCGTTTGATTAAGTCGCCGATCATTTTACCAGGAAAGCAGCGAGCTGAAATAGGTTCATTTAGGTGGTGCTAATTACACCTCGGCCGCGGTAATCAACGGCTTAATAGTTGTCGAGCCCTCCTCGCCCCCTCGTGGCCCCGCCAGCCCGCTTTGTTCCCGACACCCCTCCAACTTCGTCGCTCACAAATCTCTCTACCTACGTCAATATTTGTATAAGTTGCACTCACTCCTCAAAGTTAATCTTAAACTTGGAGATTAAACTTTATACAGTGTGATTTAGGCACGCAATATTTAATATCGCGTCTTGTAAGTTTTAGGCTTGAATAAACAAACTGTAATTACGTATTACAGAGAACAGTCGGTTATTGATTGGTTTAATATCACAAAACAGTAAAATGGGCGTCGAGCACGAGGGCAGGCGTGGACAGCGTCGCGTTGGTCCTAACTCGGCATCGGCACTAATCAGACTTGCCCATTGTTTCCCATACCGACCGAGACAAACAAAGTTCCGACGATTTCATTTACATCCATTCAGTGGTGCCGACTTGGTAAACTCTTCTCTCTTAAAATGGTACGTACTTCATACAACCCACATTTGGAATGATAAAACCCGTTTAACCTGTTTTTAAAAAAAAAGTTGTGGATTATTATGTGTCAGATACAAAATGTTCCTTAATAAGCTTCATAAAAGAGACATAAACCGAAACTCGAAAACGAAGCATAAATATTAAAATACGTCCACTAATTAGTGGAATGGAATGCAACGCGGCGTGTACTGGGTAGCCTCCGCTTAATTGTTAGCACGTACGTACACCACAGTCCACATAGGTACACTACACAGTGTGGTGCGGTAGCAGCGAGCCTCGTAAACCTGTCTCTGAGGACATTTTTGAGTAGTAGCCGGGCACCAGATGCCGCTCGATATGCCCCGGACTTTTAGACTTATGGAGAATTTATTACGAGTACAGACCGCCTGTGTAAGTAAATGAGGAAACTTTATAACTCGATTATTTTACACGTGAGCCTGTAATAAAATTATAACGCGGTCGGAGTCGCACAGTAAACATTATTTAATTTCCGTAAGCTCCTCAGCGCCATTAGCCGAAAATAAATAAGCTTGAAGAGGAAGGGCGTGAATTGCCTCCCCCGCGACCCGCTCCCCGCGGGCGTCCATCGCCCGGATAAATTTGGAAAGTGGCAACAGAAGCGAGCAGATGGTGATTTATTATCGTGTTTTATAATAATTACGAGCGGCTACGGGGGAGCGGCATTGTGTTGCGTGCTCTGACCCTCTAATGGCGTTCGGGACGTGTGCTCTCGTAATACATTGTCTGTTTTATTTTCATCTTAATGATGGACGGCCACATTTTGTGAATAAGCATTAATTAAATTGATCCTATAACAATTGTTCAAAACAAAATAAGTCACGCAAACAAATTAAACAAGTATTCATAAAATTCCTGCGACTCCAATATTAGAGATTCTATCCTGAGAACAAACGAATTGCTTCGACTTAAAATGTAATGTCGGAATACCGAAAACAAAAAGTAATAAATAACTCTCGCAGTGAGAATTGATTTCATCGCAAACATAATAATAATTTATGTAAATGAGATTACCGGCCATTTTGAAATTTATTTACTTACCCTAAAGAATTGTGGTTGCGGGCATTTTATTACCAGGAGAGCATAAAAGGTGTAAAGGCTCGTATCGGTTCGGCGGGTTATTAAATATTCTGCGATGCTATCTCTGGCTAATAAGCGCCCAGTAATTATGTAGGGGTCTCATTGACTCCACTGTTTTATGTGCGCCATGAATATTTTAATATTAATAGCCAGTTCGGGTCTTTGGGAATATGAGTTACAAATAAATAAATATAAAACACTGAGAAAAGACGAGATGATTGCGGACGTCGTGAAATGCGAATTAACGAGCGACAAAAAAGTACAAGAGCATACCTACCTACAATCGGTAAGATGATCATAATCACTGAGGCAGGTGTCGTAAATAAATTAATAGGTATTGCTTCTGTAAGTGGACTTCATAATTATATGCTTTATGGGGGCTTTCATTATTTATATTATTTTGCTAATGACGCTCATTTTATTTATATGTTTCAAGGTTGTACGAGTATTGCTTTCTAGGAGTTGATTTTTCCACTAAAAAAATTGCAAAGTTCTAAAAATACAAAAAAAATTGATAGATACGTTGCATTTTATCAAAATCTAATTTGACACAAAAAAAATTCGTTATACATTATAACAGGAAACATATAAATATTTATTGCTGGCCTAAATATTCCGACGTTATTTATTGCCAAACCCTATTTCTCCGAATTCATTATGGCGTACATAACGACCCGTGTTTGTTTCGTGACTGACTAAACCTAAATCGTAACCTAGCAGCGTTAGACGTCCCTTACCTATTCCAAGAGAACTTACAGTTTCGTAAAAATAACTGGGAAACTGGAATAATGATGGGGATTATGAATTGCAAAGCATGAACGTATACTAGGCGTGCAGAAGCGTGCAGAGTGTATGGGATGAGCGCGCTACGGTGCGTTGCGTTCGTGCGCTAGTAACAACTCACCACCTTCCGTCTCGTGCCACACGATGCCCTCCAGGGTGACCGAAGTACCAGGCTCGCAGGGACCGAGGCAATCCGGCTCTGTAATGGTGCCCACAGACGTGCCCACGCATACTTCTGCGGTTTCCTGCAAATAAAAAAATAACTTTTTAGTATTTTTCAAATTCACGCCCATTTCTTTACCAACGTATAATTCCATTTCCGAATCCTATAAATCGGTAAATATTGAAAATGTTAGTAACGTTTTGTTAAAGTTATAAGGAGTTCGCATATATGCATATGATTATGAACTCAAGAAAATGTAACGGGCAGATTTTTTATCTCGCGATTTTAAAACTTGTTGTTTGTCCTATTTTAAAAGGTTTTTACTACACCGTTAACGTTATTTTATTATGCATTAGAATTTAGTTTTTTTTTGCGTTACCAACTAACAACAACAGTGTGTTAACAAAGATACTTGGCAACATTTACATAATATGTAAAACATTAATAACTATGCGCGTCATACGAAAACAATACAGTGGAAACAATTCAAACTGACACAGAACAGAATACATAAAACATAAAATGTAATAATTAAATAATAAATACGAGCGCATGTACCACTCGAAATAATAAATAATAATGTTACCACAAACATGATAACATGTTTAAAAACGTTAATTTATTGTGCCGGCCTTTTTACGTGGCTGTGTGAAAAATAGAGTTGAATTTACATTGGTCGGTCGACCGCATTTAATTAAACAAGATAATAAGAGAAATTTGAAGCCTGTGGATATTGCCAGTATTCATTTGAATTCATTATTATGTTATGCCAATTGGAGCTTACCTGCCCACAATACAATCATTATTCATTTGTACTAGATAATTCGCAATATGTGTGCATTTCGTATTTGTAATTATTATCTTTTATGTTCTAGGAATTAACATAGATTAATTGAAGATAGAATATGCATTATGTATGATACACGGTAAACAAATTATATCTAATTGCTTGTCTATAGATATTTTGATTTTGACTTATAAAATACATCACAATCAGAACTAAAAGGCGAATAGCGTATTTTGCACTACATCATTTTATTTAAAAGTTTCTTTATATCTCTACCACGAGTTTATTATGATTTTGAAGAACTAAAGCTGGCAATGGATGTTATGTATAAAGTGGCAAACTTTTTGTTAGTACTTATGCTAATTAACACACAGCCAAAACTTGAATTTTAATAAGTAGTACTTTCGTTTTAGGACGCGTATTAAAATTTATAGAAATTCAACCCCCTCACGGGGTAAAATAAAGGATGACGGCGGCTGGCAAAGCTGCAGCAAACGGCTAGACCTTTCAACGACCAACCGACAGCCGGCTGTCGATGTCGGGCTGCTAATGTCTTTCTAATGTGTCCAATCACGTGTGTTCAAAAGTTTAAGAACACCAATTTTAACAAAGCAAGTAAGTACTTAATTAATTAGCTATGTGCTATTTATCAGGGTACCTTTCATCCACATATTTGTTACTATAATGATATTGTACTGTAACATGACTGTAACCCATGGCTCAATAATTGCTATTGCCGATACGCTTGGTTCCCGGTAACACAGCTTGTTTCACAATGATATTAAAACAGCAGTCCAATTAATTGATTCATCAAATTGAATGCAACGCGGTGTAAAATATGAAAGCTGATGTAATTTACTTTTATTGGGAACACTGCAGTAATGTGTAGACATACATGGTAATTAGTACAAACTCATTAATTAAGTTAATTAAATGTAAATACTTATTTATTTTCAATTGAGTACGGGAGTACAGAAATTCAGGATGTACCCAATGAAAGGGTTAATAGGGTAGCTTTAAAATTCTACGTTTAGTTTTTGTATTTTTTATTTAACTCTGAAGAAATCTAAAAGCAGTAAGTACTATTATTAAACATTCTCTTTCATTAACAAATTAATGAATGCTAGCTGATGAGGGCAATGTCTGAATGGTGAATGATAAGTGAACGACTGAACGTAATCTAATAATGCTCGGTACACGACAACGATTTATCGTAACGATCAGACTGCGCAGTTGGTTTGTGCAGTTTATGGAACGCCCATTGAATGTCCACACGGCACACGGCCAACAATGGTGTCGATTCTCTTGTGCACAAACTATCATAAATTTAAGTTAAGTGCATCTTTCTCTTTCCTTTTAATTAAGAAAAGGACAGAAGATCAAATATAAGTTAAGTCCTGTCAAATTTAGACACTCCATAGATAATTTAGACGCAATTTAAAAACATGGCGTCTAAATATACGTCAATTTTCATCAGGCGCTGTCTAATTTGACAGTATTAAACTAAAAGTATCTTCTGTCCTTTTCTTTAAGAAATGGAAAGAGAAAGATGCACCTAACTTAAATTTACGATAGTGTGTGCACAAGAGAATCGGCACCAATATCTACGCCGACTTCCAAACCGTACTCACACACGTTCGATAAAACTGCACAAACGAACTGCGCAGTTAAATCTTAGCGATAAATCGTTGTCGTGTGTACCGACTACTGAGCATTATAAACGTACTAAATATTGATTCTGGCAGTTTTTCTTTTGTTTCTTTCAATGTTTTAATAGTTTTAATTAGTTCTTGTTGAAAGCTCTGAAACAAAGTTTACTTACTTAAGTAAAAATAAAATTTTAAACGAGTTTTAGCTGAGTTACGAATAACCTATTAAAAGCTTGCATCACACAGAAAAAAGTTTCTTAATATTAGGGTAGGGTAACATTGATTTCGTCTAGTACTATTTTGGTTTAAACCTTCGAACACACGTGGTTCGAGACACAATAGAAAGACAATATCAGCCCGACAGCCGGCTGTCGTTTGGTCGATGAAAGGTTAAAATGTATAATTATATTTGAATATGGAATCAGAACAAAATCACTGTTGGTTAAACGAGATATTTAATAAAAGACAAATTTTTAACCAAACTATGTTACAAAAGTTATTAATTATAACTTTATTTAACATTGTGAAGGATATACAAGTTCATTAAATCAGTATAAGATAATCACATGTTTGCTCCGTAGTATTAATTAATCAATTCAATATAGAGTTACAACCATTTACAACGCTCCGCTCCGCACCGTACCGCTCCGCAGCACACCCAAGTGTTATTAATTAAAACTTATTGTTCCCGTTATATTAATTTGATACTGTTCGCGCAAATTATGTTGAAATTACTTCACAAATGTTACTATTCAGGTAGGCAAATACATGTGTAATTAAAACATTAATGGCTTGTTGGCACTGGTAATGATTGCGTGTAAAAAATTTAAATGAAGTTCGCGTTGCATTTGCGCTTCAGCTTTTAGTGAGCGCAAATATGCACTTTAGTATTTTAAGACATAAAACAGAATATTATAATAATGCAATTAAGTATAATCGAATTTAAAACAAATTTGACCAAATATTGATGATTTCCGAGGACATTCCTAAATTATACAATACAGATTATCAAGTATCATATCAAGAATCTTAACTTAAATAAAACTTTATTATTATAACAATTACTTGGCAGTATTACAAGATACGAAATAAAGAAGCAAACCATCGAAATGCGAGCCTTCCGTAGGTAACTTATAATTTTTCCCACCGATCTCTCCGGAAAATCGTAACGTTTGTCGAGTCGACCGCGGTACCAAGTCGCCGGGATTGCATAAATTCAAAGAGCGTTTACGGCGTAGAACATAATCAAATGAAGCCATTTACATTCAGCGCCCGATATGAGAACGGTGCGACACCATCGCCCCTCTCACTCACGCACACGGTTAATGGCATCACAAATTGCGAACTAAAGCACTCCAGCGTTGAATCCGAGAGATGTCGTTCTGAAGAGTACTTCTGGAAAAATAACAAAATTTTATGTCAATCGACTGATATTATAGTCTAGCAATAATCTTTTCACGTTTCAGTTTCAAACAATGGCTAAAGTGGATTGAATCAATACGCTGAAATAAGTTCCAATAACGATACGATAGATGTTTGTAATCTGTGAAACTCTCGGCGTCATACCTAGCTTCGAATTCAAGCATTTCTACTAATTGAACTTATAAATTAAATCAAGTCTGTTGTTTAAATAGTCAGTCAATTATATCAATTGACGCAACTAATACTTGCTACTAATCCGATCTTCTACGATGAAGTCATAGCATCTGAATATCTCAACTGAGATAACAGCAAATAAATCGATTAAATCATGCCCACGCGACACCTATAAATAAAATTAAACGCTTTATTGTTAGTGGAATGACAAATGTGCGATAGTCTTACGCCCACCGACGCTGCGGCGGCACTTGGCTCACTCGACCACAGTGCGCGACGGCAAACTACGCACGCCCGAAGACAACAGACAATACAGGTTTAGAACGATAATGCCACAAACATATTATTACCGACACACCGTATCGACATTAACTCCTTTATGGGTGAAGGCGTGATCGTTACAAGTTGAGCCCGTCGAGAGGGAGGCATTGTGCGCGACTCGGAGGGGTCGCCAGCCGAAGTTATGAACGCTGGCTCAATGCTCTCGCGCTAGTTGACTGCAAACAAGAGGGGTCGTGCCCGACCAGCTGCCGTTTTATCTTGACAAACGAACTCGCTGTATGACAAAAAAACTTTATTACCGGTACTTGGAATTTAAGTTTTAAGAAAAGCGAGAGGTGAATCGCACGCCATCGGCTATATCAAGCGCAAACAGTCAGAGGTGTAGCGGTGCCGCATACCAGTGCAGCCACAACATACAATAGCCAGTAAATCAATTCACAACCGACAGGAACAAAGAGCGCGCCGCGCGTGGAGTGTAATGAGCGCGTCGGCATGTCTCGGTACGATTAAGACTCCGAAGGGATTCGATTGAAAGTCTTCTATTGCGGCTTCGCAGGAACTAATTTGTAGTCGCACCGCCGACAAGCTCCCAAAAAGGAAAGCGTTTCGATGAGCGGCACCATCCTACATGCCTAATGACTTGAAACAATGTCCCTCTGCCCGCACACTGACTCATAACAGTATTGTTTCAAAAACTTGTAACAATTTGGTTTCCGCGCGGTCGACTGTGATGTGACAAATCACGGCTAAATCTCGCAAACTGGTGAATATTTGGCAACGGATACGTCCACTGGAGCACGGGAAGCGATTCCCAACAGTGTAACCGAATTACAATCCACTAAACCGAGGGAACATACGTCATTAAAATAATTTAGGGAAATGGCACGTTTTAGTGCTCGCGTTTATGGCAGCTTGGTGGATGGGCCGCTCGCGGCGTGCCAGAAGTAATAAATACCGGGGCGGAGCCACCCCCCATCTTGTTTATACACCACCTACCCGAGACGGAACATTAATTTTCTGCTATGCGGAATAAGTGGCGACAAAGAGTGTTCGTGTCAGCTAATGGGCTAGAACACATCAGTGTTACGACTTATAAGAACTTTGCCAAGAAAAAAGATGAGGAAATTACGGATAAGGTTAATTGTACTTGAAATCTCCAGCGCCTTACCCTCTTCGTAAAGGAAATTATCATTTAAATGAACTTTCAAAGGTAAAGAAAGCGGTCCGTGAGCACTGGAAATAATTATCATACCGTTTTTCTCGTGTTCTCTTTTGAAGTTTCGTGTTTTCAATAAATTATGTAAATCAAAGAGTAAAATATTTATGAGACAAATTACTTGAATAACCTCGGCGGTGCGCGGTGGTAGCATGTGCTTATATTTGATTCATAAACAAAACGTTTCATGTTTATGTTTAACGTAGAGTTTCATAATCAGAATATGAAGCTTGAACAATAGAAGCTTATATCATAATAAAATATGATATCGTTTTATGCGAATACGTACTACAAAAGCGTATGTACTTATATAGACAGATAGTTACAGTAGCGTTTCAGAAGTGGTAACGAGTTATAATATAAATAATAATTAGGCAACACAATCAGGCGGGGGGCGGACGGACTGTCCGCGCAAAGCGGAGGGTCATGGCTACCCTACTCAGGGCTGACACCGCGTAATTAACTTTGTACAATTCGATTTGATGCGCAACTCTTTCAATATTCGCATTCGCACAACCCTTCGAACTTTTTAAATTATTCATTATATTAGGATCTGTCAAAAGTGCACGTCAACTACGTTTTAAAAAATACATCGTTTAAATAAAATATCGCATCGTGCTGAATAACTTTGTGAATTAATAATGCGAAACAGCGAAACTAATTTACAGGATCGCTCTAAAATAAATTGATTTTAGAGTGCTTAATTTATTTTCAGAAAGAAAATACTGGTTGTGTAATAAATTATACATATAAAACTAGGTATTCGTATAATAAAAACGTTTGGGCTAGAAACGGGCTTATTTAAAAGCAATGGGTTTTATTTTAAAAGTAATCTAGGTAAACGCCTGTACATAATTGTTGCCAGATTAGAAATCCATCTTTTTAAGCCAATATAATTAAAATTACAGTCTAATATTCCCCACTGACTAGTACTGGGCTAACAATACTAATCCTTGCGATATATTGGGACAATAATAATATGAATTAAGACTAGGATTATAATAGTTTATTTAACACTCTTCAAAAGTAATAAAATAGTGTAATGATTACAGGGGGCCTAGACAAAATCCAAGCGTTTTCCGCACAAACGTTTTCCGTTCACGCTAAGGACTTGGCGTTAGCGTGTCGAAAATGGTAGACAAGTTACAAATGGAACGCGAAACGCTCATTCCGCAGCGTTAACCGAAACACTCTATAATAGGCTATGGAATAGCGTATAGTAAACGTCACAGTGACATTATTGCGTTTAAGTGTCGCTGTCAATGTCTGTCCATTTTAACTAGTATTGGACCTACTTAAGATTATGGAATGCGTAATGTAAACAACCTCACAATGGTGCACTTATATGATTGTGGGTCTTACATTTGTTATTCCAATAAAGATAAACTTGATTCCAAACCTTAACATTTGGTTATTAGGTATAGTATTAGAATGCTAGTAGCAAACTTTGTGTTTACTGGCTCTAATTCTCGAAGGACCGTAATCTTATGAATTCTATTTTTAGCCATGGTGATCTTTCAAGGCCTCAAACGGGACTTCAAGGAAAGGTGAACGTTTGTGGCAGAAATTAGCAGTTTTAAACGAAGTGGGTGGTGGTATTAACAAAACAGCTGACAAAAGGAAAAGGATAGTAAATGTATAGCTGTTGCATATGCAGACCATTTATTTAAATGTATTAATGCCGCAAATCATCACAAAGACTCCAAAAACTTTGTTTATCTAACCTAAAACGATGACCAAATTCCTAATCCGATATATCCACAATTTGCTCCAGTTTACGACGATTTATTCTTGTTTGACGTCTTTGCAATGCTGCTTCATTATTTGCTTCCCAAAATAATCTCAAAGAATGCATTTTCACTAAAGAATTGAACTTAAACCCACTCACAAAATATCACTGTTTACTTCTTCTTACGGTTAGCGTCAGGGTCCGATCTCCCGCTAATATAGCGTGCCGCGGAAACGCCAAAATATCACTAGCGTTTGTCAAAAGTGCCACTTGTCTACCACTGTGTTGAACATTTTTGGCGTTTACGTTTCACGCTCACTCCAACGTTCCTTTCCGCATGAGGAATAATGACTTTGTCTACCAATTTAGCAGCAGTCACGTGACATCGAGTTAGCAAATGTCAATTCCATACAGTTTGATTTTTCTGTTGGCGTTAACGCTTACAGAAAAGGGATTTTGTCTAGGCCCCCTGTTCGTAAGTAACATTGATTAATATGTAATCATAATAATTATTACGTCATAATTGTAATCATATAATTATTCATAACAGAAGTTAAACCGGTCTTCAAAAATTTTAATCCGAAAGTCCTTAAGGTTAACGTTTTAATTACTTGCACCCATCACTTACTTATTACAATAAAATATATAAAAAGAAACATCACGCCTCATATGTGGGACGTATCATATAATCTAGATAATATCAGCTAGTTTATTGTGCTGTTTGAGCAACTATAATTATTCATATTCAGATGAAAAAAAGCCAATTTAAGTTACTGTTAGCAGCACGCTTGCGTAGGCTTTTTTGTAATATTATGCAGTACATAAAACAAAGTGAATCACTAAACTACATTCTTACTAGATGAAACGTTGCCACCGAGTGTAGCGAAATAAAAATAACAGATCTCAGGTGTGAATACAAATAAATAATGTTACAGCCTACCTGAGCTACAGGCTGGGGCTACTAATAATTATACATTTTAATTTAACACACACTTTAATTAGTAAAATACTATCACCCTGTTTTACTAATTAATGGTTTGCCCTTTTCACTGCGTATCGTAAACAATTATTAAAGGCCTTAATTTATACATTTCGAAAGAAAGAAAAAACATGATAGGCACTTTATGCCAAACGCGGGAACTAACAACACAACATTCCGAGTTTCCGACTCCCAAGCTCTACATAAACACAAAAAAAACCAATGCTATTTAAAAAACGTACTGTATAGAAAAGTAATCAAATGCCATTTCACACGAACGCGCTCTCACTCGGATATTCGAACAAGATTAATTAAAAATAAAACCTCCCGCTACCCCGACACTATAATTAAAACAGGAATAAATGAAAAGGAAATTCAAGTTTCAATTACAATTAAGGTTGAAAGATGGGTTTTAATGTACTTTAATCTCCGTATTTTAGTTTTTACAACTCCTTTAGTGGGTACGGTGGGCCTTATTAAGAGCCCCTCTAATTAGCTTTTGAATAAGGCAGCGTGGCAAGCAAACAACTTTGTTATGTGTACCTACTTAATTATACAATAAGATTTTACTGTCGCACAAATTTTACTTAGCGTGAAATATGATTTACACGCAAATGTGTGGAGACTAGAAAATAAAGCTTATTTCTAGGAAAGTGGCGACATTTTACACATTTGTGAGAATAGTATGTATGTAAGACACATATTTGTTACCCCGTATCTGCAACCAACTTTAGTTATAAAGTTACATCATCTTTTTAAACTCATTATCATACAATGTAAAGAAATCTATACTTCTATACTAATATTATAAAGAGGTAAAATTTGTAAGTTTGTAAGGTTTGTAAGTTTGTATGTAGGGGGTAATCTTTGGAACTACTGATCCGATTTTAAAAAAAATTTAGTGTTAGATAGCCCATTTATATTATACCATCACGCTACGACCCACGGGAGCGGAGCAGTAACGAAAAATGCGGGTGAAACCGCAGGGGACAGCTAGTTAAAAATATTTTGGTTGTACCGTTGTACGCTCTTATTATTCTATTCCGTTAAATATAATTAAATCACCGCTATAAAACATCGATCTGCAGTTGTAATTTGGTTTTAATAATTTAATTTATCAATCATTCGTATAAACTTTAATCTTTCGACCTCTGAACCGCGATTATCTGGAACTGTTCTGGAGCAATGTTTATTTAAGTCGTAGGTCACAATATTATTATGACAACAACTAACAACTCAAACAAAGATAAACAAGAGTCATAAAAACATTTCATTCCTACATAATAATAAAAGTGGTCCTTGAAAATGAAAAATTACAGAACAAAAGCGCACCTATAGCAAGCTCGTAAATAAATAAACTTTGAGCAAAGAAAATGCAAGGAAAATATTTTTTAATATACCGGGCGGCGCTTTGAAACGCTCTCTTTTATTCAAGGGGGAAACTTCCTACCTAAATAAGAATATAAAAAGGAGCCATAGATTTTATGAAATAGGGAAGGCTCCCTGCTCCGACCGTAAATAGAGCATTTACAGAACCGGTCCGATACCCTTCGCATATATTGACACCAATATAAATTACATCTACGGCCTTAATGCCAACCAAATATACGATATAATCATTCAAGATCACTATTTAAATGTATTAGGTCTCAAGACTCGTGACGTTATAAAACTCAAATGTTAAGCTGACTACCATTGAGACGAAAAGATTTGCATAAATTACCTTTTATGAGATAAATTTAAGTGCAATGAAAATGAAATGCTAATCGCGCCGAGCTCCTTCGCTCGCTTCTCTCCTTCTCTCAAAACAAAGAGTTTATTCATTACAAAAGACTCAGTAAAAACCTAAGTAGGGTTGTGCAGCGATTCTTGTCGGGAACTGCCACGACTAAAAGAATGCAACTTTGTTCCACGGCGGCCTTTGTAAATGAGAAGCGAAACGCGTAAAGCCCAGCCTCGCCTTGGCTGGCGGAAGCGCACGATGTGACACGGAATAGCGACACTGACACACGACGAAATTGCATTGAATCTGGAACGCCTTTCTCGTTGCCAAAGGGACTTTTATATTTCCAACTTCCGAGCAAGTATGGGTTCCTGGTATGTATGGAAATGAAATTCACTGAAGTTTAACGCGTCCGCTCTTTGATAGATACGATGGTACAGAAAATTGGAAACGATTCTGTTCCACGATAACCGCACTTTAAAATCGTGATCGTGACTGAATAAATAACTTACGATGTTGAATAAAACATGGTGTTAACATTATTTGTTCAAAAGAAATCTTGAATAATTTACATGTAACGGAAGCGGCTAATGAGTCTATAAAACACTAATGTCAATAATGTTATAGCCTCAAAGTATAATCATTTAACACGACGGGAATTAACATTTAAACATAGACATACATCAAAGATGTAATTCAATATTAAATCAGCGCTCAGCGAGTGAATAATACGACCGGTTCTCAAAAAGCAATCAAATAAAATAACGCGAGAAATAAAGCAATAAAAAGAAGGGATCGTGATTTGGTCGCCGTTTACATTTGGAGGTTAATGGTTTATGAAATAATAATAATTATAACTGCGAATGGTTGTGTTGTATGAAACTTGAACTCGATACAATCCAAAAATAAATTATTGAATTCACATGGTCAAGGCTTGGATACCGGTAAAATTTTCCTACCGGTATCAACTTCTTACAAAAACCTTTTCTTTTCGGTTTCGTTCGATTAAACCGGATCGATTTAAAGTTTTTTGGAGAAACCTTATGTGTAAAGGTTTCTATCAAATAATCTGGCTTAGAACAACAATTAAAACCGGTTAATTCAGCATGCTCATGATTAAAGCGGTTTTATTTTTTGTTTACTTATTTAGTGCTAATAAACTTTCTGTTTCATCTGTAGTAAATTATATTAAATAAATCTAGTTTTTTAATTAGGTTTTTATAACGTTCGTGTTTATTAGAAACAAATTTTAACCGGTAACCTTTAATTAGAATCATTTCACTGAACCGGCTGGGCTAAACACCAACTACAGCATCATAATGATGATCGACTCGATTCGAAAATAAAAAGGCGATAAAAAAAATATTTTTACAAATCCGTGTTTACCTACTCCATATTATTATAAACATTACTTATGGTTCGCACTCGAGACAACAATTCTGCATATTATTGAAATAGAATATTTTATAAAAGTTATTGACTTAAGTTGTTGGACGTCCTTTTTAGATCGCAGCCCCTTTTTACGACTGAACAAAGAAATATTCTATCTTCCATTTGCACTATTTCTGATAGGATTTTATTTACAGTAAATAGGTATGTACGAGCATAATGCGTTTAAATTTATTTCAACATTGTGATAAATCTTGTAATATTTACAAAATGCCACGCATCTGCATGTTATTCACCAATATTTCGTGAATTTTCACAAACGAATGAACAACAAAATAAAAGCGTTTGGAAAACAAAACGTAATTTTCGTTCAAAGCCATTTAATTTAAGCACAGTGGGCTGCGCGAGAGTAATCTGATTTATATCTGTAAGCCGTATTTCTTCTTTATTCGCTCTTTCACACTAGCCGACGTAATTTGTTGAAAAACACGCAAATTCTGTTAAGTGCTTCATTTTATTTGCGATGGATGTTTTATAGCTGGTAGGTATTTTATTTATAAACTTTACTGGGTATGTTAAAGTGGTTAGTTTACATAGGTACATTTGTTTTTTATTTCTAATTTCAATACAATAATTTTTTTAGGCATAGGTCTTGTGCTCAATGAACCATTGCATTTATATTGTTTTGTTAGTAGGTATGCAATTTGTTAACTTTCCTTTACAACTCAAATTTCGATATTTTTAGAGTAATTGCGTAATGAAAGGACAATACTCAAGTGCACCCCCTAGTTTTGTAGTTTGTACAATGTCCGGACGCAAATGTTTGTGTTCACCCTCCTCTCCCTCGGGATATGTAGTGAGCTCGCTCTGAGCGATACAATGACAACTTTAACAAATGATGTCCATATTATTTATTCCCGAATTTAAAAATCGACATGGCTCAACTCTTTGTAACATACGACAGATACAGACCAAGGTGTTTGTAAAAAAAGAAACAACAAAATCATTAACAAATATGTTCAAAAAAAGCAAAGTAGCTACTAGGAATGCAGTAACCGAGGGCAGTTTGCAAGAATCGCAAGTAACCCACACTCGGCTCCACTCGACAGTCGACACAGTCGGGCACGCGGCCGACGAGACGACGTGTTATTTATCCCCGTCCAAACGCCCTTTACGAGCACAATATCGACGCTCGATTTTCATCCCGCCTCGGGGAGAGATAAAAGAAGCTTAACATCCAACGGCTTTGTGTGCGTGTATCTCGCCCGCCGCAAATAAAACTATTAAGTAAATTAATAACGTTACGCAGCCACTCCACTGAGTAATCCTTGTATTTTATTAACAGCGAGAGAACCTCTGTCAAAATTTGCTCTTTTAAAACCGTTGCCGCAGTGTAAATAACTAAAATATTCATGATCCGCGACTCATATAAATATTACTCGAGACACTCGGCACGTTAATGAAACAAGATGCTAACTCCGTGGGGTGGGGCTGAAGCTTAAATTATTCCAGCCGCGTCTCGCTCTCGTCTTTGTGCCGTTGCTATTATTTCAAATTATTTTTAATTGAGTAAAAGCAAGCGAAAAACACAATAACAACCCTCCGAGTTAATTGCCCTCCCGACAAAACGTTCTAAAAGCTTTTCGAGACGCCACACTGTAATACAAACGTTAAACTGCATGAAAAAGTGTTTGTGCTTTAGCAATTCTTAAAAATAAAATGGAACGTGAAAATCATAACGCAACAATGGACCGTAATGAAATCTCTTTTTTACGGCTCACGGCTATGTCGGGGCCGAGCAATTTTAACCTCGTTTTCATTGAAATTCACATTTCATTCGAGCAACAAAAGGGTTGGCTCTTTGCGAAATGTCAATTGTGAGGAGGGTAGCGAGCGGCCCGCTACCGCCGATGTTATCCTGGTACTGGCGGACGGACACATGTACGCTACGCGGCCGTGACAAACACACAACATCATACGGATGCGTGTGTATGGCCGGGGCTAGCGGCTGTTCTGAATAATGCATGAGAAGCCAACGAATGCTTTAAAAAGTTAACAAGGTTTTCCGAGCTTTCCTTTGTTCCGCTGCTTACTGTACAAAAACAAATTGCTTCCACTGGAACTCAGTGAAAAATTTGATTTATCTAGTTGCTCTTACGTATTATATCTTTCTACGATATACCTTCACTTTATGTAATAGGCAAAAGGATACATAAGGAAATGTGTGGAATGTAACCATATAAAGCACAATAAGTATTTAAAAAACTAGAAACTCTCTTGTAAAATAAAATAAAACAATAGAAAAAGCTGAGAAGTTTCAGTTCGAAATTCTAGTGCTAACCAAAAACACATAACCGTATTATGCTTCTACAGAGAAGAACAATCAAGTTTGTAATGGGATGTACGAGAGAGAGGGAGAAGCTGTGGCGGGTTAAAGTTGTAGTGCCGACCACGGCTGGCCCTGGCCAAGTTACGGATACCTAGCCGATAACAGGATTAACGCGCCCTCCCGTGTTGTTACCGGCTAATTCGCACGCAAACTTCCTACACGCCACACTTTCGACACAATAATGTTCTCCTAGTAGTTCGCCTGATATTCACTTATTACTTTCACCGTTGGCGTTAATATACTACTCACGCTATTTAATTAATTAGATTTTCTGTTAACATACCTATATTACGCTTTCAAAGCTTAATTTAGCCTGTTTGGGTACAGGATTATATCCATTAGTTCAGTTTGATCTACAACGGCGACAAAGCGGCTAATAATAAAAATGTATGCATGTTTAAATTAGTAGAAACACAGTATGATAAACAATCAATTTCGATTTATAATAATGCATTTAGAAAAAGAGAGAGAGAATGGGACTCTTATTGATATAATACCAATAAGAGTCCTATTTTATCTTTTGGGTGAAAGGTAATGTGCGTTTTTGCTGATAGCATGTAAACACGAGGGATTCGTTCAAAAAATAACTAGATATTTTGACAATCTCTCTACGAGTTAAATGAACATTACCTTAACGTTTTATTGCGTTTTATTGGGTTATTAAAATAAAATTTTTCGTTTATCATATTTAATCAAAGTTAATTGAACGCTCTATCACACTATTCAGTTTAATATTCCCAAGCCTTTCGTCGTCTCTAACTTAAAAAGTTCGAAGTCAATTGAGAATTTTAATTTTGTAATTATGGCAAATAAACTTTTAACAGTTGACGGCAGTCATGAAACATTTACGACAATATAAAATCGTAATGGATTAACTTGATCGCCACAGTCGGCGTTTAACGACCGGCCTGGGGCAACTTCCTCAATAAAATATTATTCTCTGTCATCTCCTATATCTTGAGTTTGACGATACAAACTACGTGTTTGAGTTGAGAGGAGACGAGAAACTATACTGACACATGCCGAATTGTGTGTACATAATGAATGAATGTCTTACTTTATTATGGCTATACTATTTTCTACGCTAGAATGTCGTAACTTTCCTTCGTCACTTCTAAATTGTGTTGATAGTCTACTAACTTCTGTTTTTATGTGTCTCTTGTCTCGAATACCGAATGAAGTGATGGACCTTGTGCGACAGATTGAAGCGACATCGCACGCTTGTCCTTTCTCTAAAACAGCATTATTATTGAATGAGGTCAAATAGGGACAACAAATGTAACGAAATAGGGTTCCAATCTCGTTTTCTTTCTTGTATTTGAAAAGATCAAATTATTTTCTTGTGTTTTGGAGAAAAAAGTAAATAGGTATTTTGGTGAATAAAACTGTCAAGTTCTTAAAAAATATGCTCAAATAGTGACGTAATAATAAAGTACGTCGAGTTGTCTTTTGTAATGACAAGAACATAATAGCTTTGAACTCTTACCTTGTCATTCTTTTGAAACAGCATTAAAAGGTTGTCTACATTTATTAAGACTTGAAAGACTAAACTTGAAAGAATAAAGTAATTGATTTTTTATTTAATTTCATATTAGTACAGTCAACTGATAACCTGACAGTCAAAAGTTCTACTTCGAGTTAACAAAAGAGGCAAAAGTAAGTCAACACTATAGGCGAAGCAGCTCATTAATTACTAAAATGTCAACAATTAAGCCTAAGTCAAGTTAGAGAGAATCAGAAATTCGCAGACATTAAAGCCCGGTTTCCACCGCGAGCGGAACGGCCCCATTAATGACTTCGTTTGCAAGCGCAAACTGCATACTTGTATTTCCACCAACAAAATTATAATTCTTAATAGATAATTGTTTATTAATGCATTTATTATTAATTATTATTCGACTATTTGTTGTTTATTTGTTTGACTATTAGTTATTTGCAGTTTGCGCTTGCGAACGAAGTCATTAATGGGTCCGTTCCGCTCGCGGTGGAAACCGGGCTTTAACAATCACTTCAGCGCATAGTTTATTTAACACAATAACATTAGAAACGTTACATTAAAGGAAACTTATTAATTATTGCAAATAAAACATGGTCGAGTCGTAATTAAGAGTCCATTTTGTGACAGCCTCTTAAAATTCACTCCACGAGCGCGGAGGGAGGCTCAAAGGCAAAATAATTAAAGCGGAGGGTATAAGAAAATGTCGGGGAGGGAGATCAAAGGAGAGAATTTACCCTCGGGTAAATAATATAGCAGTCGCCGGATTTGGGTATTTGCTAAGGTTACAATATACCTGTTGGCAGTGGTATTGACATGGTTTACCTCAATTCAAATTAATTATTTAATGAACGGAACTACAGGAGAAGCTATGGAGACAATTACGGAGTAATAACTCGGAGCGTATGCCCCTGGGAGTCAATGAAGTATGGACGCCGAGCAATGTCGGCTTTTAGACGTGTGCACCTCTCTATTCCAGCTTTATATGTTTTTGATCGCCAGTTAGGTTTATGTGGGGTTTAAAGTACATTGTAGTGGATAACCGTCTCATTTGGCACTCATGAAAGGTTGGGTTAACCTTTTTATAATCCAAAACATTTAAATGTAAAGGTAGGTAGGTGTAACGAAATTCAAATGAAACTAAATTACAATGTTAGTTTGCTATTCAGCAATAACTTTCAGTCTACATGCAAAAGCCACGCTTACAATAGATGCACAATAGGGATGACGTCAGCATTACAAAAATGGCATTCTGTTTAGTCCGTCTGATAGATCGGCCGAAAATACGGTACACGTATTTTTTGCTTGATCAAATTAATAAAAAATACAAAGATAAAGAGCAACAAGGTTCCCATCGGAGTGGGGGCTTTTTTTGACGTCACCGTCCTGCAAAAATTGTATCTTATTGTGACGTCATGCGCAACTTCAACGCGCTGTATCGTCGTCATTCTTCGTTTACGAGAAAAAAGAAAAAATAAGTACGTGTCCAAAATTATTTGATAATCTATCTGACGGACTAATTACTTTTTTTGTCGTCTCGCCTATTAACTATGTAGTTACTTTCTCAGTGAGCTTAATTATGAAAATTAAGAAATGTGTACTCTAGTATAAGCATTTTGGATTACAAACAACACCCACTGATTTCTGACTCCCTAGTACAAGTTATGTGACACAAACTTGTTATTTACTTACAGCATTTTATCAAATCTAAAAATACAATATATACTTAGTTCCAACACAATAGCTCTGGAAAAGCTCCACAATCTTATTTCTTTTATTTGGATGTTACTTGGTATCGGAATGTTTCTTTCTAAGCTTATGTATTTCTAAGCCAATCTATGATAAGTTCATAAAATGCCTATAATATGGAAAATCGCGTGACAATCCTTGAACGTCTCACCTTGGGACAAAACACAAAGCCGAATGAAATTTCTTTGCGAGTACTCGAAAGTATTCCTACTTATTTATTTACTAACATTCTGAGATTTATGTCAAATGTCATACCTCTTCTAGAGCCGAGTCTAATGAATAATAATATATATTTAATTTAATAACTAACAATAAGTCAAAATAATCAATAGCAAAAAAATCAAAAAATCGTAAGCAATAATGTTATTTTAGTAACATAAAACATTTTAAACACAATTTGCTATTTTATAAGGCTTACTTTCATCACATGAAAATCGTATTTAGAGCATTACATTATTTATTAGCTTTTGATGTTAAAAAACCTGAAAGGAATTTGACTTAAGTATAGATAGATACCCTTCATGACTCACGCCAGCTTAATGGCGCCCGAGACCACACATAATCCATCATTTTGCATAATCACTCGATAGATTCACCTTCACTTTCAAGTGTTATTGAAAACATTCAAATATTTCTTTCTTTACATTTTTTTTGCACTTACTTGCATGTGGGTGGAAAATTACCCAAAATTGGAAGAAGAATCTCCAAACCGTTTTGAACCCGCAAACTTACCTGTAAAGAATAAAATTCTACTATAAAAAGTAATTCATGTTCAGTAATTGATATTTAATATTTTTCTTCACAAAAGGAATATTGGTTCAAATTTAATTCTGTGAACTCTTGTTTTATATATTTTCGGTATCGAATAACTCTGCGACAGGACTGGATTTGTTGCATTCATTAATTCGCAGTACACGAGTGCTTACAGTGTACTATAATCGTAAAATAGCATTACAACGTCAACCTTTACAGCTGCCATCTGAAAATGAATGAGCTACAGAAGATATTACGAATTCACCAGACGCGCCTCAACTCATAACAAAGTCACTAAACAGTCTTAAATTGTTAAAAATTAACATTCAAATTGGGGGAGCGCTGTTAGTGGAATTAGTACGACTTTCACTCATAAATCGTCTGGAGAGGGTGGCGAGCACGCCGGTTTATTGGCTCCACGTCGACATTCGCCTGCTAATAAATGAAGCAGAAAACTTCTACTTATGTAGTGTGCTGTTTGTCGAGGGCGGAAGACATCACCCGCCAACTTATCTAACCGAAAACTGTGTCTACACAGAGCGTCGTAGAGCTCAAACTTCGACGGGAACACTTTTATAACTCTGCCTGTCCTGCTCGCTCTGCTCACGAGCGAGCAAGATGCAACGACCGCATTATGGGTTTATGAAATGAGCTCCGTTGCCTCATGTTACCCCGACGAAGAAAATGAAATTATGACCGTAGCCGCGCAAAGAAAGCGGCCATGACATCTCTAATTTTTTCTTGTGCAGCTTTTACGAGCGAACGAGATTCGGAGCCAAATGCTCGGATGAAATTGGAAAATATTTTTGAAATAACAATATTTTATTATTTGGGTACTACGTGGTGGCAGTATAGATAAAATATTGAGATTATTGGCTTTGCAGGATCGCTTCTGCAGTATGAAACGACATAAACATGATAGAGAGATTAATATTAGAGTGAGTAATCGTATCTCAAACATTAGACAAGATAATTAGGTTTGCTGCGAACGCACACAAAGCTCATTAAGCATCAATTCCAATCTAATCAAATTGTGATTAAATCGAGAGAACCCTTTGATGTCACGGGCGTTGAGCGTCGATGGCGCGCGCCGAAATTACTGGCATATGCTCACGTTGTGGCGTAGCCCGCAGCTACCCCATGCATAATTTGTATTGCATTAGCTTCCCCAATTTGGGGTGTTTGTTCATAAGTATTTTAAATCAGAGCTTACATTGAAATGCTGACACTGCTGACTGTTTAGGTCGGCTTTTAAGTTAAGCTTGTTGATTTTATATGGTGGTGCTGTGTGCTGTTTTGTATATTTAATTTATTTATTTATTTAGAAGCGTGTGTTAAGCGGCGCAATTATTACGACGACGTCGTCACCGAATAAGAAAATAATTTATGAGTATGGTCGTTCCATACGTTGAGGTAAAAAAACTCGATTCTTTTCGCGTTTTTTTTATAATTAGATAAGTCACAATTACGTAGGTACCTACTATAACGTCTGTGACACATTTCACTAAAACATTCCACTGTCTAGGGGGGCCAACCACAATCTCTTTAAACCAGTATAATTTTAATATCACTTTTTTTTTTCTTTGTTCTTTGCGTCGTTGGATTTTCAGCTCTCGGTGTCGAGTTGAGCGTTGAAAATTCTACAGTGCGCAACATAAGGTAATATTAAACCATCAAAAGATGGTGTTAGACCTCCCAGCATGAGAATTCTAGTTTATCAGGGTACTTAGTTAACTATTTATCGGTTCATTCATTCGTGGTAACACTAATATTTATTCATCCGTACCTACCGGTAATTCACAGAATTCAGGGGGATCTAAAACGATAGCCAACGCTACGAAACAGTTGGTAATTAAACGTCCGTTATAAACTCAGCGGGAGACTACAGATTACTCCTTTAACCGCTGGCATCCTGGTACATCGGGTACGAATATTATGTAACTAAGGGTAAGGTTGATTTTACTCAGTTCACAAATTAATAGAAGAAACTGACGCATATTTTAGGAGACTACAATAGGTTAAAGTAAGTAGTGGTTTCAATTATCATTTAATTAATAACTTTGGTTTTTAAAATTTCACATCCAAAATGAAATCAAATGAAATGAAAGTAGCGTATAATTAAAAATACGTTTGTAAGGCGTTTTCTCATTATATTCGAAACGCGTACAAGTTAAAAAGGGTCAGAGCCCGTACGTCCCCTAAGATTCGCACCCTGTGCCCATTCGTCCCCTGGAACTTTTGAGGGGCCTATTCGCCCCCTGAAGAATATTTATTTTAATTCATTCTTCTAATATAAGCACATGTATATAGTCCTGGTACAGTCGCGCAGAAAAGGGTAAAATAAAAATATAATAATTCCTTAAATATCATGTTTAAGTATTTCAAATAAGATTAAGTTTAATAAAATGCCTCTAGGCTCTAGGCATAAAGTCAGTCTTCAAAATAATTAATCGATTCGTCGATCGATCGTTTTCTATTTACCACTTCACGTTACTGCGCGCCTAGTACTTTGCATTGATTAAGGTGATCTTGTGAGAAAATTAAGGAATACAGTGAATTTTAAATTTTCGTACATGACTACTTCACGTTACTGCGCGCCTAGTACTTTGAATTGATTAAGGTGATCTTGTGAGAAAATTAAAAACATAGTGAATTTTAGATTTTCGTACATGTTACTGCGCGCCTAGTACTTTTGTTCTCTTAAGTTTTCAATCATTAATACCCGTTTTTTAACAAGCCATTCGTAAAGAGACAATATTACATCGTAAGCCTATCGACAGGTTACATTATTATCATGACGGATTATCATTCATCGTAGCTCTTTTTTCAATGATCTGTTATGATTTATTAAATTAATTGCGTTAATAAACTGTTCACAAGTGTACTATGTTAACCGTTTTTAGGTAAAATATAAGGTGATTTTATCTCAGGGGACCAATAGGCACCTGAATAGGTGCCGAATCTTTAACTTATATTGTGTATATATTAGAGGAGACGAATGGGTACCTTAAAAATAATATTTTTATTAAAATATTAATTGGTCCCCTACCAGGAGACCAACGGGCACCTATATAGGGGCCGAATCCACAACTTTTATGCTGGGGGACAAATCTTAGGGGACGCGGACGTACGGGCTCTGACCCGTTAAAAATGTTTAAAACGTTTTTATTTTGTCAATAAGACCATGAAATGCGGGACGTTTTTACTACAATTATTTTGACAACACAATGCTAAAGCGGTTTTAAGTTCTATAATAATTATTCACATTTTTGTTAATACTATTTATATATTTTATACCGAGAGGGTCGGGAACCCAACAGACCTCGGTGAAATATACTCTAAGCCCGTAAAAAAGCGCACAACTGAACTCCCAGAGGACACTGAGCCGACCATTCATAATCCACTACTCGGTAAAAAAATATGTCGCTTTACACCACGCCTTTAGTTTTTAACAACTCAATTCAATGTGTGCATTCTTAATAAAATCCATTAATAACTAAGACACGTAAACTAAAACTACGCAGATAAAGGCAACCTTGTAGTGATTTCTAAAGATCCTTAATAAAGCATTATAACATCGACCTTCTAATAAAAAATACCATAGCTACTTACTAATAAAAATAAACAATCAAACAAATATTACAAGAATTATTCCGAAGACCTATATTTATTTCTCAACAAACAAGTTTCATGTACAACAAATATTAATAAAGTAAAGAATGGTAATTTCTTTCAATTGACTTGAGTCGACAAACCGAAGCTTGTCAGTTTCATTGACTTACAAACAAAACCTTCTTTCTAGTCGTGATCGTATCTCTAAATAGTGCCACTAGTGCTTCACAATCACAAGCTAATGTTTATTTTATCAATTACCACACATTATGTCACGTATAGTCTGGAACACTCCACTTATCAGTTTAATTCATCTGGCCCTTTATTTTAAAACACGCGATGCTCCTAATGCTCACGTAAGAGCGGGACAGAACATCTTTATAGCGGGTGTGAGTGAGACGGCGTGGCCAGCGTTTCTCAACATGTCGCGTTTAGCGGTGTTAAGGTTAATAGCGCTATTTGTATAGCGAGAGGAGATGTTATCGGCAGAGGCTGCGGCTGCGAGACCGACACGGACATTTTATTGTCTACATCGACACTGAATAATTCCAGCCAACTAAACGATTTGAATGCACTTTAGCTTTAACATGTGTGTCGATTCTTCCGTAATGCTGATACCCTAATGTCCGTGTACAATTTGTTTTAGCACCTACTTTGTAAATAAACGTTTTATTTACCATAACCTTTTGTTTGTGTAATTTATTTTCTTCAGATATACTTAATTATATTTACGTTATATCTGAATATTGTAAATACGTAACAAGCAATAAAACGTTATTAAATTTTTGTTCGCTAATAGCATAAAAAGACGTAAATTGTTACGTAGATAAGTGTATATTGCCACGGATGTAATGAGAAAAGCCACATAACAATTTAATTGAAAGCTATTCAGAGCTGTCACGTATTTTGTTATTGATTAAAGCCATGTTGATAATAAATCCATCAAACGTTATTCGTCACACACCGATCGTGAATAAATAATAAACCTTTTCTATCGCTAATATTTACACGATAGTTACATGCCTTACGTACATAACATACATAATACACAAGTGAAACAAGTATTCAACTTGTTTACATAAATACGAAATCTACGCATCATTCATCAAATTTACAATGTAAACACATGTTAATATACTGCAGCATGCGAGATACTGTAAACATAAGTTTTAAATAAATTGCAAATGTGAAAACCCCTTTTACCAGGAAAAAATGTGTAAACTTAATTTCTGAATAAAAGTAGTTAAAACGTAAATAAATGTCATTATAAGCAACGGTAAGTGTTTATGCTAATACAACAAGTTGCACAAGGTAATGACACCATAATTAGGTACTCGAGAAGTGTTATTATCATCGCTCGAACAAGATGAGCTCTGAGGCAAAAAATATCTCTCGACTCAATAGAATGATTGACATTTGTGATGCCTCAAACAGAAAACCTGTTTGCGGCTACAAAAGCTTTTTGATTGTGGTTGAAGGCACAATACGTAAACACATAAGAATAACATAGCGTTGAACACTCAGACAACCATTTACGTTTCTCACTAAAATAGAAAATGTGAAAAGGTATGGTCCCTATTTATTTTCAAACGTTCTGGGAAAATACTCTTTATTAGGAAAATTATCATAAAACAGCATGTAAATGAAAAGTGTCCCGTTTTGTTGTATCAGGAACAAATAGGGCAGGTGTAGGTACGCTATAAGGGATCTTAGAGGCTGTGTAAGTACCATTAAGCCGTCTGTAATACACCAAGTAAGTATTTGCATGAAAACGACAAGATATTTGCATATGCAAATTACGTTCCGTCTTTATTTGGGCCGCGGACGTTAACTCTACGTCCTTATGTAAATGAGAGGCCCCGAGCTTTCCCGATAGCCGTATCTTGGAAACTTATATTGTTAAAATAGCCCTTGTAAATCTGTTACCGTGTCAATTTTTTAACAATCTACCCCACAAAACAATTAACTTTTATTCCTAGTTGTCTACCAACCGGACAAAAAGTAGACGTGAATAGAGCGTTAACAAGGCAAAAACCGTAGTCTATTATAGCGTTTAATAATGCCATTATAATGCAACCTAACCGGCTTTAAGAAATCGCTCGAAACGACAGTACAAGACAAGAGCCGAGTGAACAATAACGACGGCACCGCTCATTTTTGTAGTCGCAAAGGAAAACAATAAAACAAAGAGAGCGCAAAAACGACACCGTACACGCAAGCGGGGCTCTCGAAAAATAGCAGCGGCATACACGCGACGCTCCGCGATGCCATCCTCGCCCCACGACCAGTATAAAGCTGCCACACATGCACGAATAAAAAACAGCCAACCGCACACGAGCACAAACAGCGTGTAGCCAGAGTCGGCCGCTCAGCTTACCCTCGCACTCGGCGAGGCATTCGTGCGTGAACCCAACCGACTCGCTGTGTAAGTACATACATGGCTACGTACTTATTACCGGTACGTGTGTTGCGGACTGCGGTATCCATTACGCCGAGGAAAAAGCGCGCGAACCAACGGTGTGTGTAATTGATTAACAGTTTGAGAACCTGTTGACGAGCAGTGACGGACGCGCCGTTCAAATATACCCCTCGCCGGAAAGCTTCGTTGCGCGTTTTAAAATCTTCATAAATTATATGCATTGTCATTTCACTCCCACTTATAATAACCTCATAATAAACGAAGCGAAAAGAAGTGAAAATAACATTCATGCATTCATGTTACTGTTATTTTAATCATGGATTTTAATTAGACGTAAGTACATAACAAGTTCATTGAATGTTTTGCGCGTTTTATTGTCCAATGGCAACTTTGAAGTCAAATCATAACGTACGTTTTTTACTCCCCTTGGCAAGATTTCAATTAAGTGTTTTATAGCTAGGATAAAAATTGTTAAACATAACAATTACTTATGTGTAAATCAGCACAAAAAAATAAATAACGATGTATGGGTACCTATTCAATGTGATGAGGGGTAATAAAGTCAGCGAATTGTGTGATGTAGTAATAAAAGTGGTCGGAAAGAAAAAGAATAATTTATAACAATAAAATGGTGTGCGGAGATGTCGCGTTCGGCCGCGTCTGCCTCGCTGCTCCACCCTACATCAATAATTCATGCGACATCGCGCCATTGAGAAAGTGCTCTGTGATCGCCATACTAATTCAACCATTGAATCACTAAAACATTTCTTTGTGATAGGTACTCGATGCAGTGCATGATACGCATACGCGCAATGACAAACAATCGCTTGTTGTTTAGATTTGTTAGTGAAACGTTACATTAGTCCCACAACGGCCAAAAATAAACCACAAATACTGAAACAATGACAGTAATTCCTGAAATAGTAAACACCAAACATGTTCGTCCCAACAATGAAAACACTTCGTTGTTAACTAAATAGTATTCAATACTTAGATATAAATAGAAGTTTCGCAGAAAGCCATCGATCAAAATATTTTTTCTAAACAGTAAATAGTTAGAGATATTCATTCTTCAAGGAACAGCTGCTTCAAACAGTCTCGTAAGAAAAATATCATGCGAGATGGGGTCCGTAAACACATTCATCCCGAGGGAAGGCGAAGTACCCGACTGGATTAATTCGTGTAATTTAAACTCCAATACCAGGAGAATACGAAACTGAGGAGATATCCAGCTCGCCTAACGTGAAACAGTACAGCTGTACAGACGAGTAACAGCAATATGCTATCTGCGGGAAATAAAGATGAAATGCAACAGGAAAGCCGTTGAAAAACATGTGTAGCAAAAATAAACTGACATATTTACTGCTCTACACGTGGGAAATCAAAAAAGTTTGAGAATTAAACAGAAAAACATATCCGTTTCATTTATTTGTTTTTACTATCCCAATGAAATCTGTGTTCGAGATGTGAATTTCCAAGTGGCAAGATGACGCTGCGTTTATGACACTCGTGTGCACGAGCCCTGAGGGTGGCGGAGGGAGACCGCACGCCCGCCTTCCCCGGAGGTCTGAGGGAGAGGTGGATATTTCATCGACTCCGGGTACAAGATGGCAGACGTTTGCGGTTGATAGTTTATAGTTATTGCGAGCGAGTGCGACGTGTCCGGAGCCGCTTTATCACATTGTTAGCGTTGTTATCCGCGTACACCGGATTAAGTGGAGATCACACTTGAGCCCTGACTCACCACCACCACTCGGACAATGGCTTCCGGTAATGGCTTTTAACATTTACACCGTCTTTTATGTTACCTTTCTGATTTATTAAGATGTAGCCGTTAGCTAAACATATATTTTCTTGGTAATTATCATTTTAGGTCTAAACATAATAAAGTATTAAACTTTATGGCGTTTTAATTAAAAACACCGGCGAAGCGCGGTAAGAATTTATTCCCCCCATCTAACAACTTCAAAGGGCGTAGAGGTGTCGCGCGTGAATATAAATCTCCCGCCGGGATAAAAGTGGGAAAGCTTGGGACGGATCTATATAAATGTTGCAATTCGTGCGAGTTCCTGTGATCGATTGCTCTCACTATCGTCGCACTATTTCAAGTACAAGACATCTCATTTATTCCTGTCATATTCAAAGCGTCTTTTTTTATTTCGCTCAAGGAATTTGCTGCGATAAAAAGATAGATATGTTTTTATAAGCGGACGTGAAGTATTATAAACAACCGTGCTGTTTATTTTATCTCTCGAGTCGAATGTGAGTTTATTGAAATAAAATGCAACGTAAACAGCGATTGGAACTGTCGACCGACGTGGTTCACAGATGCGCACGAGGCACCAGTAATACCAGGGGAGCATGAAGCTAGAGAAGATACACGAGCGAGGTGTCGAGCTTTTCGCCATAAATCCACCGGAGCAAAGAAAGCGTTAACTCTGATTTACCGACGTCCGCGTCACTCGTGACGGGATTCAATGCGCTGCTTACTTGCTTTATTACCTACAGAGGCGTTAATAAGTAATGGGTACGGTGCCGCGTTAATTAATGTGGAGGTGTATACAACAAAAACAGTTAGCAGATAAACAGATTCTAAGGAATTACTACTTGAGTGATTTAACAAGAAATTCTCTGCTCTGATCTGTCACGGTAGCTACGAGTATGTAGGTAGGAAGCTCGAGTGATAGCTAGGAAGCTCAGGAATGTCTTTCACATGGCACAGAGGAATTGAGGACACAGCCAATGACTATAGCGCAATAGATGTATTCTATTGCGCTATAGTCATTGGCAGGCTGCTTAAAAGAAACAATAAAAGCTAAAATTATATGATTAAATAAAGATGTTTTCTTTTAAACAACAAAAACATATTATCTGAGTTGACATCATTCTACCGAAATTGCTTTTCAACAGATTCAATTAAAACTTTATTAATTTCACAAAGAATCTTCGAAGAAACTTCAATTTGTAGAAACGGTTACGTTGTCAAAGTTAAGAAAATTTAACTAATACAATTTATACAGAGATAAAACTTCAAAGTCGGCCTGCCCCGATTCAGAGTATTCAGATGAGAATACTGTAAAAAACAATAGATTCAGTTTTAATCCACTTAGTAGAAAGACAAAGTAATTGCGTAGAGTAATTTTCGTTTAACGTTATTATTAAATAACGTGGTATATCTTAGCTGTGAATTAAATGCGGACTAGTCGTGTAGCCGTTACTAATGTATGTGGTAACTGAAAATAAAGCGAGCGATTTGTACCTACTAGCTAGTTATTAGTTAAAAGTAGGGCTGTGTAATTAGAAGCACATTTGGCGGGGCCGCGGGCGCTGGTCGGCCATGTGGCGGGCTCGACGCGCCGCGCGCCGCCTTCATTAAATAATTAAAACGTGCTACTCATGTGCACTCACGCTAATAGCCGTTTTACCGTGTAACCGTGGAAAAAGTCATAGAAAACCGGTAGGTCGGCAAAGTGAATTACATCACTTCAGAACAATACGTCCGTGCTACAAATACTAGCGAGTACTAGGATCGCACGAATGTGCATCTGGATTGAGAGCCCAAATTTTAAATCTTCTCAAAAGAAAATAAGATTTACAGGGCATTTAGTTAAAATTTAGTAAAATTTAGGGCAATATGCCATGAATTTCTTAAACGTGAAATAAAACTTTTATGATGAAATAACTAGGGCTCTCAATCCAGACGCCTGGCTATAGTGGCATAGCCTGAATCTCAGAAAGTACTGCATCTGGGCTCATAATTTTTATTTAAGGATTTAGTTAAGAATTTCTTACAACTTTTAAGAAATTCCCAAATATGTAGAATACTATATTACAGAGTTATAGCGGTATATCTAGGGCCCTCAGTTCATAAATGTTTGTACTGAGGAATCATCAAACTAATGGATTTATTCAAAGAAATACTTAAATGCGACCGTTATATATTTTACTTAAACGCGTCTGTAAATTAGTAAAAAAGAAATAATGACAAAAAAGTTAATAGTTAAACTGTAAATGGAGATTGAATTTTCCTAAAACGTCTGAACTGAGGGCCCAATATTTTTGGCAGTATTGACTAGGATAAGCCTTCTACACTATCTCACATAAGGGTAAATATTTTAACTAATTCTTAATTAAAATCTAGCAAAGCGTCCATTACTCTAAATTTCATACTTTTAGAGATAATTGAATAATATTTTTTTATAGGAGAAAATTCTGTAGGGTAGATATAGTTTTGTTACTTTTTGAGACTAATCAGCATGTACCCTTACACAAGCTGTTTCTTAAACGAATAGTTGTTGCTTGAACTGTCGAAAGCGATTACAGGAGATATGTTACCAGGGCCATAAGATATAATTAAGGTTTTCTTGAACACCGATTGATGTACCCAAATGAAATTAAAATGGATTGAAGAACAACCTACTTTCTACAACTTTTAAAATTTTAATGATTTTAATTTTTTCGATTTTTTTTTAAATTTTGTTTTGGCTGATTCAATTTTGAAGAATAAAGATTCTGGTAGGGCTATCGCCTCATGTTAAATATGTTAACCTACGTCTAATATTTCATTGGTTATTGATACGTTTTTTATTTTATTGCTTCACGATATGTAGGTGCTGGTGCTGGCACAGCAAAACTAGTCGTATATAATTATAATTCTCCATCTGCGCATTACAAGATACTACAAGAACATGCCGAACACTTGTTTATACTTACATGGAACATTATGGTCACCCTACATAATTTTCTCCTATAAAAAAATATTATTCCATTATCTCTAAAAGAATGAAATTTAGAGTAATGGACGCTTTGCTAGATTTTAATTAAGAATTAGTTAAAATATTTACCCTTATGTGACATAGTGTAGAAGGCTTATCCTAGTCAATACTGCCAAAAATATTGGGCCCTCAGTTCAGACGTTTTAGGAAAATTCAATCTCCATTTACAGTTTAACTATTAACTTTTTTGTCATTATTTCTTTTTTACTAATTTACAGACGCGTTTAAGTAAAATATATAACGGTCGCATTTAAGTATTTCTTTGAATAAATCCATTAGTTTGATGATTCCTCAGTACAAACATTTATGAACTGAGGGCCCTAGATATACCGCTATAACTCTGTAATATAGTATTCTACATATTTGGGAATTTCTTAAAAGTTGTAAGAAATTCTTAACTAAATCCTTAAATAAAAAATTGTTGCCTGTAAAGTCGGTTTTACGGGCGAAGATTTTACGTGACAACGTCTTTTACCGATCATAGTTGAGTGGGAGAGAGACGCAAGGCATTCGGCGGGCCTCTCTCTCGTTCGGTGACTCATCGTAACGTTACCGAGCGTTACACTTTTTCATAAGTGACTCCCAGCCGCAACCTAATTTAAGACGTTGTCACGTCAAAAATTATGAGCCCAGATGCAGTACTTTCTGAGATTCAGGCTATGCCACTATAGACAGGCGTCTGGATTGAGAGCCCTAGTTATTTCATCATAAAAGTTTTATTTCACGTTTAAGAAATTCATGACATATTGCCCTAAATTTTAACTAAATGCCCTGTAAATCTTATTTTTTTTTGAGAAGATTTAAAATTTGGGCTCTCAATCCAGATGCACATTCGCACGAACGGTTCGCAGCTTGCAAATTACAGTATCAAAATTTAAAACCACTAATAAAAATGCTAAAGCTGTTCTGTTGTACATTGTTGTTGTAGTGCTGGGCTGCCGGTCGTTCAAAGTAAAAGTTTAATGTGTTTTTTTAGTTTTATTTCATTAATACGGAATCATATTGGCACACAATCATGGGAAGATAATGGATGGAGTGCTACTTCAGACACACATACTTAATTAAATAACAAACCGGCCAAGTGCGTGTCTGACTTGTGCGGGTGGGTTCTGCATTAGTAGCTGTACAATATTAATAATGATAGCTAAATAACCACCTAAATGTTCTTGCATATGGGGACCCCGTTTATTTTTAACGGCAACAAAATAAGTATACACCTTGTAAAAAATACAAATTTTAACTCTAGGATAGAGTTTTTAACTAACTAGGATTATGCTTACTTCGTGACATCTTCGTGACTATCTATTACGGGTCTTTCTCAAATTTCATTACGATCGCTTCATTGGTTTTACCGAATGAATTCACAAAAAAGATTTACTCTCCCGTGGATAAAATACGATTGACCTTGTAAATAAACTCGATAGGTACATAAGTACATGACCTAGTTAACAAATACTGGTAATCAGAGCATTGTTATGCAAATACTTAGCGTTAATTATAAAGATAATAATGCTAATTGTGATTAGTTATAGAAACGTAGACGTAACAATTGTTATCGACGTAAATAAATACCTATAAATGACTACTTACTGTAATTAGGTACTTACTGTATTTTTAGCATAACATTAATAAATAACATTTCGGTATCGTTTAGTTGGATCGAGAAAAATAAATAAGTACTAGCTAGCCCCGCGGTTTTACCCGCTAGTTTCTCGATCCCGTGAGATTTTTGGGATTAATAAAACCATCCATGTCCTTTCTCAGGCTATGGGCTATCGCTGTACCCGTTTTTTTTTTAATTTGAATATGGATTAGGATTACTTTAGCAAGTGCTTTGTCTAAGCATTATAATTATCACCGTCGCACAACTGTCAAATTGTGATGGCAAGATAAGGACGGAGAATAGCTATGCGAACTGCGTGCTAATGCTAAGTAACAATAGGGACGACTTTTTTCTTTTTTTTTTCTAACTAAGGCATTTTGCAGTTCAGCTCCCAATGATGTTATAAGTAAAAAAGTGTAGATAGGTTGCCCAAACGAAATTCTATCTTCAAAAACGACACACTAACGCACACATATATTACACGTCAAAGTAGGATGGCATGACAGAAGTAGTGCGAGTGAAAAAGAGATAAACGTCAAATGTCAACGCGATACTCAATTACTCAGTATCATGTTTGCCAATTGGCAAACTATTAATGTGCCACTTTTTGACTGCATATATTATCTACACTTTATTTACTTATAACATCATTGACGACAACATAATAAATGGCATTCTGTTTAGTCCGTCTGATAGATCAGCCAAAAATACGGGACACGTATTTTTCATCAAATTAATAAAAAAAAACAAAGATAAAGAGAAACAAAGTTTGAAGTCACCGTCCTACAAAAATTGTATCAGATGGTGACGTCACGCGAAACTAACGCGAAACTATCGTAGTCATTCTTCGTTTACGAGAAAAAGAAAAAATACGTGTAATTTTTTTTTTTTTTGATAATCTAACTGACGGACAAATTCCTTTTTTTTTATCGTCTCGTTTATTATATTTATCTCCGCTTGAATGAGTAAACAGGTATTATCATCTCCTAGTATCTCCCAACTAACTCGTATGTTAGGTTTGGCTTCCAGACTAACGGGATAGCTAAATAAATACCAATGTTTTGCATGGAGCAACTGTTTATCAGACCTCCACGACCGGACGGGTCTACAAAAGGAAAATCCCTAACCGTAGGAACTGAATCGATTAAGTGTGCACCACGCCTTACATAACGTTACAACAACCCTTCAAATAACACATCGTTTCGGGCTTACCGGTGTAGAAAACAAAAGCGAAACGGAATATAACAGAATAATTTTTCCGTTCGCCCGAGAGTTGGACCACCGCTAAGATAAAACTATTGAAGGCTCGCACCGCGATAATTTCAAGAGATAACTCAATTCAAACTAATAGATCAGATGGATCTTATCTCCGGATTTAACTAATTGCGTTTTGTAACTACGTTTTCATTCAAGACATTATCGGATTTTATCGTGTATACCGTTATTACAGCTTTGCGGTAGTATTTGCTGACAGCTACATAATACTCGGTCCGTTCAATGTTCATTACTTTTTGTTTTACCTCATAAAACTCATAATGGTTTGTGCAATAAATTAATATAACTGCGACATTAATGAATGTCCTGTAGGATGGAAGTGGGCAGTTCCCGTCACGGTGGCTGATAATCAGAGAGTACTTAATACACCGGCGGAGTAGCCACGCGGCTCCAATAGCAATTTCCTGGACGAGCTGCAATGCAAATGGCCGACTTCTCTCTAACCAAATTACCGCCTCGTATTTATTTTAGTACCTCGTTTAATCAAACTGCACTGCAGACTCGTTTCTTAGAAATATTATCGCAAGTAAATTGAATATTTATCTTAATAGAGCGACACAAAAAGACGATAATAAATTTAACTTTTATCACTCGAATAAAGAGATACATCTACCACAAAAATACTTTATTTTAAATTAGCGTAATAAATATTGCAAAAGCCATTAGGCGAGTAAACGTAGTCTGGCTGCGTACAGCCCGACCTCTTTATATCCTCGACGAGACAATAAAATCTTGGGCAATAAACCCTGTCGCCTCACAACGTGACTTTATCTACACTAAAATGAATCAATCAGCTATCAACGGTTTACTTTCGGTTTATCGCCTCGTGTTCATATTGGAACGATGAAATCACAGATTGTATCTCATCATCACGCACCGGATCGGCACCGCGCAGGCGAGGAATCGCCACCGCCGCCATCGCAGTCAGCACACTTACTAACAATTGGTGCCGGCTATTAGCCACGTCGAATAGGTCAAAGCGGCAATAACGTGCGAGATAAGGATGTATCTCGCGTCGCCCAGTGCCGGCTGTAATTTAATGTCGTTCAAAATAGCAGCAATAAATAGTAATTCGCCTCAGTCGGCCGTTATTGTTATGAGTGCTAATGCGCTAAGTCAGCTTTAATGCTGGCCTAATGCGCGGCTGTGTTCAGCTGAATGGACGCTGATGTAAGTCGTTTAGCGAGACCGTCGCGACAATGGCGCGGACATTAAAGTTCACACGCATCGTCGACTCCGCAAACAATGAGACGGTATAACTTTTTTACACCACCGCTCGTAATTTATAATAAATTTACTGCCGCGGAACCGTTGCTGAAGCGTGTAAATTTGCTTTGCGATAACATAAGTACTTGTGTAAATAAGTATGTCGCTTGTCGCATGCTCATAAAAACTACATTTTTGTGTTGTTTTTATAACTGTTTGCGAGTGTTTCTACCTCATCAAACAGACACGTCTAGTGTTACTGTGTGATGACTACGAACGAACTGGTGATTTTCGTGAGTTCATGTCGCTGACGAGGGCGAATGGCGGAATGTGGTCGGCTCGCGCGTCGTTTGTCCGAGGACAATAAAGGCGGCCATAATAAAGTTCACACATGTCGCCCGCTTACCGCAAAGAGAACAAAACTCTCACCTGCCCGGCCAGTTCTGTCTTACCTGCAAAGATAAAATAATACAGTTAGTGTGAAATATTTTTAAAACATGCCTTTTAAAGTGCAACGGTATGCGGCCATGTGCACTTGTTATCGTTTGGTTAATCAATCATACATACTTAATTCTAAAACATTAGTTACATTACATTCAATCAAAATAACATTGTATTAAGACAAACGCAACTGATTGACCACCAGAAAACAACTCCATTAAAATATATGACCCATTATCGTTGACTTCAGATAGTTAAAGTCAACGATAATAGTGCGATAATAATTTATAAATTGATTGATTGAAGAAAAAAACATAACATTTACCATTAAGATAAAAATCTTATTTGATATCTTTTATATAAGGTTAATTGGATAAAACCCAGCACAGTAAAAAATTAAGTCAGAATTTACTATTGAAAACAAAAGCAGTTTGTACCAGGCGAGCATAAAAACGAGCAGCACGCGGTAGTTGGGCCGACATCGCCATTTGCATGGCGTCCAGGATATTGCGATCGGGCGCAGTGCTGCTCCAAGCAGCAGAAATAAAGGGGAATGCGGCGCCTTCCGTGCTCGCCGACAAATGGACCGCCCGCCGTTAGTGCAGTGCTTTTGTCACCCGGCACGACTTACTATTAAACGTCTTTCGAAAAATTACTACCAAAACGAGCGTCCTGCAACCATTCTTTTAAACTGCGCTCGAGCGACTTTTATTTCAGAGAGAGAGAGCACTGAACATTTCGATACTTTGTATTGTGGCGGTCATCTAAACAGATTTGACGGTCGTTGGAGCCATTCCAAGTGAATAAAAACACAAATATATCTGTTTTAGGAGTTTTATTTGCATTTTATATTCAACTGTGGTACTTATTTTTTAGTTTGAACAAAATGTCATCAGAAAATACGGTGTTTATCAGATTTATTATTTATAAGTAATGGTTGTTCCCGCAGAATAGATACGTAATACTACGCCTCTATTACACTGTAGCCTCTAACTCGATGTGAATAGGTTCGTATTAAAGAGCGAAGCTAACCTGTCACTTCGAATACGGAAGATTTATCGGCACTTATACTAGGCGTGTTATGTTCGTTTTACGTTTGAGTTCCGTACATTAGTCTCCAACGCGGTTTACGAGACAAACGTGACAGAAATGAAATGTCGCTTCAACAACAACAAACGCTAACAGGATATATGAAGTACTAATATTTTCGCAGACGAAATTGTACTGACAAGTCACAAGTCTTAATGTCGACCACTTTTATTAACAGTTAATATCAATAAATCCACTCATTATATCGTATATCTGTAGTGTAATAAATAAGAAATTAATCAGTCATCATCATCAACCTTTACATTATTATATTATTACATGCTTTTTGCCTTTTTACACGGCTGTTTTAATGCACCCTTTATTAGCATTATTTATTAGCATTTCAGACTTAAAATTTAATTGCGTAGTAACTAAAGGAACACGTTGACACGTATTATCATTAAAAAAAACAAAATAGACTTCTCTCGTAGAAAATCAATTCGAAGATGTTAATAGATTTATTTTTCTCACAGTACATAATAAAAAATTTAACAAGTCATATTTTTTAAGACCTTCTCATTTTATTAATGTGGCGAAACCTCTTTGTTGGAGAATGTTTTAAAATGACTGTGCTCGCTGTTGTGTAAAACTTAGTTGCGATAGTCTATGAATTGTTAAAGAAAGTTGGCGTCTTTTCATTTTTAATTTATGGTCGTGTGTCAACGTCAGTCATTGTGTGCGAAAGCATGTTAATGTTTGTATGCATTAGTCACTGTACCTAACCGACTACCACTACACTGTAGTCAAGTGTTAGGTTAGGTCTGAAGTTTGAACCACATTTATAATCACAATAGCATTTCGTAGTGCCCGGTTGCCCGCAGCTTCGTGGAAATTTCTTTGAGCTTATCCCCAATTTTTTATTTACTTTTTTTAGGGTTCCGTAGTCAACTAGGAACCCTTATAGTTTCGCCATGTCTGTCTGTTCGTCCGTCTGTCTGTCTGTCTGTATGTCTGTCTGTCTGTCCGTCCTCGCTTAATCTCTGTGACCGTTAGCACTAGAAAGCTGAAATTTGGTACCAATATGTAAATCAATCACGCCGACAAAGTGGTAAAATAAAAATTGGAAAAAATGTCTTTTTAGGGTATATGTAAAGCGGGAAGTGATTTTTTTTAATTTCAACCCTAATTTGTTGGATAGGTATCTTCTATATATATGTCGGAGAAAGCGATAATTTTAAACGTCATGAAAGTTGCTGATTTGACTAATGTAGTAGGGGTAAACGCCGTGACGTCAGATGTTTTTCTAATGGCGGCACGTGGACAGAGTCGTTGTCGAGAGTGGGGATTGTGCTGAGATCACTTTTGCTCGAGACTCCAACCAAGTCACTTCTCCAGAACGAAACTGTCGGTTTGCCCACTAAGTGAGTTATTGTATGTTAGTACTTATTAGTTATTTAATTTAAAGTGATTTTGTGATAAACAATAAACTGTGATTTTGTGTACCAAAACTATTATTTACCCGAGTTTATCATGAACCCGGTACCACCGAACTCAAATGACAACGGCGCTATCGCTCAGCCGTCGCTTACGCCGTCATAATATATAAAACAAAGTTGGGTTTGTTACAACACTTATAACTCGAGATCGGCTAGACCAATTTTCATGGTTTTTGGTTCGTTGGATTTGTCCCCGCCCCGAATAGCAGAATACATCTTAAAAATAATGAAAAATCGACGAGAACATAATAAAAGATGAATCATTTTCCCCTATAGTTAATTCTAAATTCAATTAAAGATTGAAAACTTAAGAGAACAATAGTACTAGGAGCGCCGTAATGTGAAGTGATAATGTGAGAAAATTTAAAATACTGAGATAAGTACTTAGTACTATCAATCAAAAGTACTAGGCGCGCAGTTGTGTGAAGTGGATAATAGAAAATGTGAGCGCAATTTTAAGAAAATATATGTTTATGAACTTAAATAATATCCATCCATACTAATATTATAAATGGGAAAGTGTGTCTGTCTGTTTGTCTTTCTTTCACGGCAAAACGGAGCGACGAATTGACGTGATTTTTTAGATTAGAGATAGTTGAAGGGATGGAGAGTAACATAGGCTACTTTTTGTCTCTTTTTAACGCGAGCGAAGCCGCGGGCAAAAGCTAGTTTAAAAATGAATAGGGGTTTACTAATATCATTTTTTGATAATGTCAATAATTTCGGATATAATCGCTCCAAAAGGAAAAATCAAAGTGTCCCCCCCCCCTCTAACTTTGTAGGCTTAAAAAATATGAAAAAAATCTGGAAAGTAGAACTTTATAAGGACTTTCTAGGAAAATTATTGAGAACTTGATGGAAAGAACAGTTTTTGTACAAAAAAGACAAAAAGGTTGTAAATAATAATTTCTGCGTACTTAGTATGTCAACGTAACAAATAGCCTTTTATTAAACTTATAAGTGGGAACACTTATTGTGAAGGACGGGAAACTACGGAACCCTACATTGAGCGTGGCCCGACACGCTCTTGGCCGGTTTTATAAAGTTGTTTAATTGAAAAATTGGAATGAACACAAAACAAAAAAAAAACTGCCAAATCATCACAACAAATCAGTTTCTATTTTTGGCAGGTCTTTTTCGACTAAACAATACTTACTTATTACCATTTTAAGTTCCAGAAAAACATTATACCATTATACCTACGTAATATTTAAACGTTTCTTCTAACATTTTTCCAGGTTTAGTAATGTTAAATGCATTATTTATGTTATGGTAATACAAACGACAACCCGTGACTGCTTAAGAAAAATGTTTGTCAGTTTATTTATATGTTTATGTGATTTTGATGACAAAGTATACAGTCAGTCAGTAAGTAATTATAAAGTTTTGCTGTGAAAACAAGACTCGTGCTAACCTTTTAACGACCAAGCGACAGCCGGCTGTCGGGCTGCTATTGTCTTTATCGTGTATTCGATATAACTTGATATCCAAAGTTGATTTTAGGGTAACGGGGGTTTAGGTGTTAATATTTAACAATATACGCCAAAGAGGTCGGTATAATAAATAAGTATCTATATCATTTTATTCATTCAAAATGGAATTCGTGAAATTCTCTTCAAATTAATTTAATCTGATTCCAAATACGAACTAGACGAAGTGGCGAAACAGGTCCTATTGAGTGGGTACTTATAAAAAGCCTTCTGACTGATCACAACTCAAAGGAAAAACAATCCTAAAATAAAACTTATAAGCACGAAAATGCTTATTCTTAGGAAACTCAATTCATAGTCAGGTCTACTTAAGAATAGTAAATTAAATATTTCTTAGAATGTAAAACTATGACATTTTACACCTTAGCAAATTTCATTCATTAATACCTACATTTTACGTTCGTCTGTCGTTACCCAACAGATTGGCAAACATTTAATTTTATTCACTCGTTAAAATATTCCGTAAGTAGTATCCATACCGCATAATTTATAAACACAACATGAACACAGATCCATTGTTATGGAAATTCCGTTATTTTCAACTTTTCAACGCTTGTAGTAATTTGTTTAAGAACAGTTATAAAAATTATGTATGAATAGGTACTCCCTAATATTTTATACTACTTGTTAGGTAAAATACGAATAATTTGTCACGTATCTTGGCAATAGTATTTTACTTACGTTACCTACTTAGAGTATTAAAGGTTAAATCTTGTAAGTAGGTAGGTGGTTATATAAATATGCACATATAAAGTCTAGTCTGTCTGTACGCTTATTATAAAGGGTCAAAGGGTGATAAACCAAAATCAATCAATCGTTTAGACTAGGAGAGGAGCGCAGCCATTAGTGTCGAAATTGTGCAGTACCAGGGGTCCATCAAACGGAGAGGCAATCTAGTCGGACGCAATGGCGCGGCCGCGGGGCCGCGGTCACCGAGCCAATTACTGCGGCGCGTCAACGCTGATTTATGGTATAATGGCCAATCGCGGACTCGACGCCGACGCCTACATTGTTTAAATGCCCCGGGACGGCTCGCTTGCTGACTAATGAGTATTTTATTAACGCTACCCCCTACACAAATAAATACTGATTGCAAAAAACTATTCTGAAACATTTGTTAGCATCTAATTATGTGCATTACGTAATCTGTTGATGTCTCAATACATCCATATTGCTTCTATATTCATTAATCAATATAGGCATTAAGATGATTAAATCTGACGTTAGACGGGTTATCATGATGTTACGCAAGTTGATATTCGATCAATGATGTCGTGGGATACCAGTGGATTCCAGTGACTGCTTTATGCAGTAATTTGAGTTAAATTATGTATAACTAGCTTTTGCCCGCGACTTCGTCCGCGTGAAATATTAGTTCCCGTTCGCGGGGGATTTCCGGGATGAAAACTATCCTATGTCCTTTCTCGGGTCCCAGACTATATCTGTACCAAATTTTATTCAAATCGGTTCAGTGGTTTAGGCGTGAAGAAGAGACAGACAGACAGACAGACAGACAGACAGACAGACAGAAAGACATACAGACAGAGTTACTTTCGCATTTATAATATTAGTACGGATTCAATACAACTACTATTCGTTTTTATCCGACCGGCTGAGAGCGTAAATGACCAACTAGAATATAATTAAGTGTTCAATTTATAAATTAACGGAGTAAACAGGTTTTATACGAAAATGAGTGGTGTGCGTACGAGCCGCACGAGGGAACTGTTCGTAATTACTACTGTACGTAACTGTAAATAAAATTGCGTTTTATATCGATTTATGTTCCATGCACACCATAAGTTAGATATCACTTTATGATAAGGGAATGCGATAAGAGGGAAGAACGTTCCAAACACATAAAATTATATGATTTATTTATAAATCGGATGTAAGTAAGGGAAAAGTTGAGGTTTACATAAAAAATGGAGTTTTGTCAATCGTTACATTTGCGATGGATGGATAAGTAAACGGTAAGATAAGATAAGACATAAGATGATACAAATACATTTACCAAGTATTTAAGTACCTAATTACGATAATTATGTGTGCAAAGATACGATCTATTTTCGGAGAATGCTAATTAGTTCAACAGAAAGCACAGGCGCCGCCGTTGGAATTTCGTCAATTTTATTTCTATTAATTTTATAGTACCCTGTTACTTTTTATTTTATCACTTAACACCGCGATGAGGAGATAAGATATTAAACGAATTTTTGAGTCCCACACACCACTATTAGCATTTTAGCAGCCAGATAAAAAATCGAATGAAGTTGTTACAGTCAAAATAATTTTGACATTTACATGCCAATGTATGGCCATTTCAAGTTTTTCAAGTTCTACTGTAGCATTCTTGGAATGGCATGAATGGCTGTGAAATCAAGATAAAAATAATAAACTCTTAATGATTGTAATCTATCGCTGAAAGGACAATGGGCAGTGCATCGTATCCTGTTTTGAATTCATTTTTTTTTAACTAGTGACACGCCCTAACTTCGCATTGGTGTTCTTTCATTTCGTTCTCACAAATCTTTGCGTTTCTCTAATACACATAAACCTTCCTCTTTAATCAATCAGACTCTCTCAAATATGTTGCTGTCCTTATTTTATCCCACAGAATTGAGTGTGACGTCAGAGTGTTCGAGCATAGTCTATATCTATTGCTGAAAACTGCATAATGCGTTAAGTAGTTTAAAAGATTTAAGCGAACAGAGAGCGGAAGCGCGGGAAATACTGTGTTAATAGACTTTTGTGCTCGTCTGTTCTTTAACATTAAAAACCATAATTCTGTATTACCGTAGTGTGAAAGAATATGATAATGAACTAGTTTTCTCTTATATATTATATGTCGGAAGGTCATCAATGGACGCTATGGAAACGCAAGCGATAGTGAAGCATTGTTTACATTATCGTTAACAGTCTCGGCGCGGCACTCGACAGGACGAAGAGATGAAATTCAGAGAGAGCTGAAATAAGACGTGTGCGCGCACCGGGGAACTGTACTCCGTTTTTAATAGAGTCCCTATTGTAATCATTGTGTAAGCGAATAAGTAAAGACTAATCATTGTGCGAAGAGTATAGTGATGTAGACCTTTAGTGTGTGTATCAATCGGTGTACCGATTAAATAAAGTAACTTTGCGGTGTTTAATAAACACCAAGGAGATAATAAAGAAAAGCCATTCCTGATGATGTCATCATTCAACCCCTTCTACATTCCGACATATAATACTCTTTACGGAAAGCCTTGGACTACCTACAATACCCACTTTATGAAAAATAACTTCGAAATAGTAGATTTTACAAAAAAAAAGTACTCAACTTAAAAAGGTTTTAACTTATGCAAACACAGGAAATGCTTTACAGGCCAAACCTACGTTTGCCTGACTGCCAGTTAAAAATACTTAAACCGGTGTAGAATTTCGACTGTATCCCCGTAAATTTATGACTCATAATCGCATAACTCGCATAACAAAGCTGTATAATCAAACTTTATACTTAGGTAGGTACTTTAATTATATGTAAATGTATGTATAGTTTAAAATTTTATTAACCCCTGCAGTATAAAAAATGAGGATTGTTTTAAATATTAAAATTATAACATTAAAATTAAGATGAGCGGAGATAACGACGACTAGACGTTTTAGCACCTACCTTACTTTAAATTATACTTAAGCCTGCTTAAAACCGGCTCGTGGAATCGATTTGTATAAAAACTTAGCTCTCGTTTGCTTGGATTGGCGTTAAAACCTCAGATTACGAAGCTAAATTCCTTCTCCGACTAATTAGCGACTACAAGCTTTTATCATCATTTTTGATTGAGTTCTCAGAGTTAATGATTGGAGACTAAAAGAAAATAAAACTACATTAATTTACCTGGGTACTAGTTACTCGATGGTTCTTTTTTTATCGATTTTATCTTTTTGTTACACCCGCTCGATAAAAACTTCCATAAACATTTGTTGTGTTAATCTGTTTTTTTTTTCTAATCAAATTGTTATTTATTGGATTTTAATTTCGTGATTCGTGTTCTTGAACTTCAGTAGTACTTATGTCGTTTGTAAGTTATTTATTTATCGCTACAAGTTACTAGCAGTATTATTTGTTTTATTCTGAGAGACGCAAGTCAATTAAAACCTGCAATAACCACATTACATTCGTATTAAGGTTGAATTCAAAATATGCGCACTTTCCCCAACACCAGACACGTTTATTTCCTTTCCGACCTAACGACCGCACCATTTATACCGAGTTGACATTTTTATGGTAAACTTCCTAAGCGATCGGTTCCGAGAAACACATGTCATGTTTCGATAACTTATTTATTTTTTTGAGTTGATCGGTTGCACGCGATATGACGTGTCCGCCAGCCAGTGTGGCCGCATCTTGCCCGATTATTCATGCGATTTCAATTATCTATCTATATGCCAATCTGTATAATTATTACGAGCGTGTTATAAAAAGTTAACTCCTATGTGTTTATGTTCGCCGTGTCGAGTCATGAGAACCGTCTGCTGTTGCGGAATTACGCAAATTAACTGAGATAGGGCTGCCGTTTTAATTACGTCGTGTATCTATGTTATGTAGGTCTCAATCCGGAAATCCGATGGCTTTAAATAAAATTACTTTCATTTTAAGTCAACATTCTTTGATTATCGCTAAAATGCAACAATCCTGTTATCACTAAGTATCTCTATTCTGAAAGGATTTCTTTAAAATGTACAGATCAACATCAGAATAGGTATCGCACTTATCTATTGAATTTATGAAACAATTACGTCTGTACCTACTCATAATCAGTGTCAAGATAAAAACAAAACATGCAATGAATTGCATTTTAATAATGATGTTTTTGTATGTCGCTAAAATGCGAGCCTCTTCTTTGTGCTGTTTTCTTTGTACTGCAATATTTCTTGTCAAGATATAAATGGACCGCAAACTGTATAAATATTGTCATAACAAGTAACAGTTGGGTTATTATTACATTGTTGAAGAGTTGAAACAATGGTTCTAGTAAGCAAACCGATATCATTGAGCTTTTAACTTTAGTATTCCAGTCTCAAAGCCGAACCTTTTTTGTGCTCGGTTATTTTAATACAATAGCCATTTTTTACGCATCCGTTAGCAAAAAATAGCAGCCTGCAATATCCTTTTACAACGTTATAAATGCGAGCTGCACCTACCTTTGCACACCCATTTTAACTTTAACAAGCTCTGTTTATCTAATTCCTGTTGTGGGTTTAACAGAAATTTAGTTGCTCTGTTTCCTACGTCATAAAGAGCGGAAATAATCCTCAAAGGACAGCTTAAAGCAAAGCTAGGCAGTAGGCGGCGAGCTATTCCAATTTGTACGTGTTCAAAGCTAGTATCTCGTAAATACTGAAATGACAACCCTGTTCACTTGGTATTTTCATTAAAGAAGCCGTCTCATTAAAGACATGCCATTCGCCTGAGCCCCTGGTGGCAATTAACGCGGTACAAAACTTTATTCAGTTGTCGCTTCGCCGCGACCGTGGCCCGTGATGGCTGAGGAAATTATTCTCAGCCAAGCCGCACATTGCGCGCCATTTGACTAACTTCTCGCCTCGCTGTTACCCTGGTAACTATTTCGCTGTACCTATGACTCTTTTGTTGTCTTCAATTCTAATAATGGAAACGGAATGTTTCGTTTCGTGTCTAGTTCTTCTTGATGGCCTCCATTGTTTCGGTGGTCTTACCCGTAACCTATAAATAAACTAAATCTTTAAATTAGGTACACTATTTGCTTTATATCATGAGATTGCCCTCTTCACTCTTCATGATCATACATAATTCAAGAGATACACGTGACACATCTCCTGAAACTGTCTGAAACGTTTGAATAATTAAAGATAATGGCATTTACCCTTTACGAAGTCTCGTTTCAATTTACATTGAACTAAAATAAATAAAGTGCTGGAATTCATTCAATAAAATACAGACAGACAGACGTGTACTCCAATATTATCAAATTACTTTTTAGCACACAGCATGAGTAGTCATTAGCCGATCGTTACGAAGCAATAAATAATAATTTCAAGAACAGACAAAAAAAATTAAGTAAACAAAATTATCTTCTCAACACCATTTACTAGACAAAAGAAAAAAACATTTTACAATCAAAAAAATTCACGAGTCGACTAAAATTTATTACTTAACAAAATAATTAATTGTTTTCTAAAAACGACAGACAGTTCACGCGGTACTTTAAATTCGTAATTAACTCAATTTGTTTCATCGCAGAGCTGCTATAGGTATTTTACGTACCTAAGTATTTATCAGATAACCCGTCACATTCCGCGTTGCAAGCTTGATATAAATAAAATGTTGGTTTATTTTCATCCATGGACGTAATATGAACGGTAGTGTTACGGGTACGGTATGTACCTACAATATCGTATTTATTTCAACAACAAAAACACGACTTCTTTGTCACTCGAAGCGTTAATTGAAAAGAATGATTTTGGCACTGCAAGATAGTAACTAAGCTATTGTTTTCTCATGAGTACACTGTACAATAAATTATCTGAAAGCCTTAGCTTTATACATCTCATATTCATAAGTGTGGTTATTATGTGGCTAACGATTTGCTAGTATTGCATAGGTACGCTTAAGTTATAAGTATGTTTAAACACTCAGTTGCCGCCAGCAAGTTCTAAGTAGCTAGGAGTGTCCTAGATAATGATATGATTGAACTAGATTTTCCGATTTCTATACTAATGTGCGACCTACGCACGAGTTACTCGATAGATTATCGTGTTATCTCAATTAGCCTCTGAATGTACAGTCAGCGTCAGAGAAAAGGAACCCCCCAAGACTTAAAGAATTATCGCCCGAGCGACGGCGCGAGCGCCGTCACTCGGGCGGTCGCTTCACGTGACTCAGACCCCGAGCGGCTCCCTCCCCCGCCACGCCGCCTCACCCATCTCTGCCTGCCACCGATCCCACTCAAATAGTATTTGCACCTTTTTAATATTTTTTGGTATTTTTTCGGCTTACAATGAATAACTTACAAAAAGCTGTTGAGGATACGAACCCGCATCACTAGGTGCCAGCCGATTATCTGGACCGTGCCTTATACCACTAGGCTATTGGCACAGTTAGCAAATATAACGAAATTACTAATATAATTATTTCATTTACCGAACAAGGTTGATAACGCTCTAATCGTCTAGATAATAAGGTTTAAATTTCAACTTCCGTCCGGTTATATCTACCTTGCCGTTTTGTTTTACAATTAAATAAAATCAATTCAATCAACTAAAAGATAATTCAAATATCTAAAAGGTAAGGTTGAAATTAGCATAGATTTTTTGTTTGGTTGAATAGAATGTGCTCGATTCTGATTATTACACTACCGTAATTTGACTTCAAAAACTTAACTGCCGTATTAACTGCAAGATATGGTTGAAATTAGAATACTTTTTTGCCATACACAAAACTGTTATTGAGGGTATAATACTTTTCAAATCGTTTCGTTTTCGAGCCGATCTGCTTGTGTGTTATATCTTCGCCGAACTTAATAATTATTTTTCAATTTATTAAGTTTTTGCAAAGTTGATTCTTTTAACCGGTAGAATGGATCGATTAACAACTATTTTGAAGGCTAAAAGTGGGAACAGGAACAAAGCATAAGAAAATAGCACAAGATATAGGCATAACGGTAAGATTTACATTTTACACATTATATTTATTGCTGCAATCATGATGCATAATTACTAACAAGTTGTTTTTTTAATGTTTTTCTAATATTATCATTTTGATTACAGAGAAAAACTGTTCGTCGATGGATACAAAGGTATCAAGCGACGGGTGATGTGAAATGTGATCGCCAAGACCCTCGCCCAATTGGTTACACTAATGAATCGGAGGGACACCGTATATTGTGGAAGTTTACTAGTGATTAGTGATCGATGGTGGCACCCTTTAAAACTACGCGTTCATGTGCTTCAATATGGTTTTAGGCATGAAAAGTCGACTTCAGGAAGTGATAGACAATGACGGCCATTTTCTTTGTTATTAATAAACAATTTACTCGGAAGTGTTATTGTGTTACTCAACTGGTAAAATTATATTGGATCGTATGAGCAAGTGTTAATAATTTCGAATATTTGTGGGATCATTATCTAGTAGTTAATCAAAAATAAACAACCGTTATTATTATCGATTCAGATACTCTTGTTTACGAATCTAGTTAGTCTTGTAATGTATTAACGATCTGACCTCACATATTTTTCTAATGTTATGTTAAAAGGGTTATCAAAAATATGATAAAAGAGAAAGATGTATATTGCTATACTGTCATAGTTTAGCATGTTAGTTCTTTCTCTGTAAATCGTAGGAAAAATGACTACATTTGATTTTTAATCAGGCTTTTATTTATAATTTAAACAAAATTAACAAAACACACTATTTAAAAATGTCAACTTAACCTACACGTCATCATAATACTGTTTTAGAAATATCTATAAACGAATAGTTTTCTAATGTTAAACGTTCTAAACCTCACCCAGAGTATCTATTTTGTGTTTAGTTAAGTAATATTCTAAGTAAATAACCCCAATTTAGCACAGATAAAAAACTGTATATTCAACCAAGAAGTGGATTCCATGAAGTCCTACATATGTATGTGTAGAAGTATTGTGAGGTGAGAGTGAAAATGTCGTTGACAATTTTAATTTTATTATAATTTTGTTATTTATTGTGTTATTTTGTTTAGTTACTGTAATCAGTTGTATAACCGTTTGTAATTAAAATAAATAAATTGTTTATGTAACATGACTAGCTTTTCTTATAAACCCCCTACATACTTTAAAATTTGATTTCATAAATAATAGTTAACAAAAACCACCTTATCACGTAAATGATATCCTAAAAAAAAAAGAAGAAAAAAAAACAAACTAGACTTCCGCGGATTTGAACTCGCAACCTTCGCATTGCTCAGCCGCAGTCTTAACCCCTAGACCAACATGACATCTACGTTCTACTGCAAAAAACTTAAATGGTTTGATGTCATTACCAAGGGGGGGACCTTTTCTCTGATGCTGGCTGTACTAACATCAATGTCATTTATTGTTAGCTAGCGTCATGTTAGCGTCGTCGGCAATGGGACGGACGTCAAGCAGTGTACAGTTTTAGATGCGCAATCATTCGTATCGATGCTCTGCTCGCGCTACCGAGTAACGACCGCTGAAAAATCTAAATGGATCGTATATTTCAATGTTAGCGTACAGTTTTCTTGTCAACAAAATACTGTAGTACTCTTCGGCTAACAGACAAACGAAACTTATTTCTATACAAATAGAAACTAAAGTCGCACAACTTTCTGAAATCCCGTCGGTGTAGAAATAGACGTCCGCTGTTGCGTGGGCGACCATCACATCTAAATATTATGGATACAAACATTCCAAATTAGCCACAGAGATTAAGTGGAATGTATACTTTAATAATATATTTTCCCTTAATATTCTGGCTGTCAGTGAGTCGTTTTGTTGACTATTATTATGTAAACACCACGCTCGAAGACTAAATCAACAACATTTCAATTGAAATGTTTTCTACAATGAAAATTCATTAATACACTCAAAATATATCTATTTACCCACGCTCCTAAACCACAAACCTAGAACGATATACGTAGGCCTCAAATAAAACCCTTTATTCTAGGGTTGTCTATGAATAGACTACCAGGTACTTGCCTTCTACGAGTTATCTAATGAAAAAGGTTCAAACCTTTTTCATTAGATAATGTTACATGTTTTGAATACAATTAATAAAATTAGAATAAAATTAACATCACAAGTAAGAGCAGAGGTCTGTCATGAATAATTTACGACATAAAGCATAAAAAAGTTTAAAATGTTACTTATAGCATTTACCTACGTGATGAAAAAAACTAGTGGCCCAGTTGGAGGGGGTATTCCTCGGAGCGCTCCTGTTTTGAAGCGCTCCTAACGAAGCGCTCCCAAAATATTCCGCCAAGCGCTCCTGTTGGGAGCGCTTAGAAAATCAAACTAAAAATATTATTATTTCATTCCTCGAAGCGCTCCTATGACGTGACGATACCATAGGGCAGAGCATGAACGATTTGTAAGAAACGATATCGATATCGACGTTATAAAGTTCAACTATCCTAATTGTAATTTTTTTTAAAACTACTAGGGAAGCATAAATGAACTGGAACTACGTACTTTAGTGACTTAAGTGACACAAGACACTAGCCGCTGTTGTCAACCCCGCTTCCCTGCTTTATCCTAGAGAGTCGCGTGGTCGCGTTACCGAGTGATTCCGAATGCAGCCGACCGGAACTTGTTTACATTAAATTCGCATCATTTAGGTGCCTCCTGGCAATTTCTGCCACCCTGGTACTTTTCATCAAAGCTTTAATTTTTACTATTCAGTTATTCTAGCTATTTCTAGTTTTAATAAAAGCAACTAGTAGCCGTCGAAATGTTTATCGATATAATTTGTTACGAACACTTCATGCTCTTCTCTATGTTTCGTCATAGGAGCGCTTCGAGGAATAAAATAATCATATTTTTAGTTTGATTTTCTAAGCGCTCCCAACAGGAGCGCTTGGCGGAATATTTTAGGAGCGCTTCGTTAGGAGCGCTTCAAAACAGGAGCGCTCCGAGGAATACCCCAGTTGGAGCAGTGTTTATTTAAGTTTCCCTAGTGGCCATAAAGTGCGCATCTGACGGGCAGATTACGCTCGGTAACCCTAGACGTCGTGTCAACTGATAGCCCCGGCTTTGCGGCACACCGACCGAACGAGCCGAGAATCCGTGCTCACTAATACTAGGGGAACCGAGCTGCCGCCGAAAGTATGGAGTGCACACAACAAACACACAGCGGAACAAAGCACAGAATCGATACGGGAGGCCGCCACCCCGCGTCCCATCGAGGGGATGAATTTAAATTATTCACAGCGGGTATAACTGCGTGCCGTCTTTAACAAACAAATTACGTATGCGCACCTAATAACGCGATACACGAGGCTCCCGGCTTCTGGGCCACCGAGCTTTCAATTATAACTTGGTAGGATAAGCGACGCGGGTTGGATTTGTAATTACCTCCGACCGATGGCTGCTCCGCGCTCGGAATTCACTAATTAGTTCAACTATGTCGTAATTACGAGCTCTGTGAAATCGTAAACGGTATTAAAAGCTTTTAGCTCACTCACTCACACACTACGTATATTGTTGAATTTTCTTAATTAGTGTTTAGAGTAATTTATTAGCGAATTCATCGTCGTGATCATTATGTGTGAAGGATGATGGCTCGGCTCATTAATTTGATAATGCAAGACAGATTAGACAGATTGAAGCAAAGTTCAAGGATAACTAATTGATTTAAATGCTTAATAATATTGGTAATTTTAGACGAGCTAAGTACTGCTTAATGAAAACGTTCGCGGTGATAAATTGCTTTGATCAAGTCATAAAATCTCGATAAAACAAATGTCGTGAGAACGTCGCGTCTGTTTAATAATTACTGTCACTGACAAGTCTCGGGCAATTTTCTCTTTGAACAACACAATAAAACGTAACATCATTACACAATAAAGTGTCTAATAGTCTTCAAACAAAAATTAACGAGACACGTTTAAGAAGGCACAATGCGAAATGAAATACCAGACATCGATTAAGAAAAGGGAAATGCTTGCTTCAATCCCAATCATCTGCGCTAAACGCCGACACAAAGTAAGAAAGTAGGGAGCGTAAAACGTCAAAAGAGATTGAATATCGATTGTCGAGTCGACAGCAATCTCGAGCTCTCGACGAGTCGGAGACGCGGGAGGCGCGAGGTACGCGGCCGGAGGGATCGGGCCACTTCCGACCACCCGTGACAATTTATGTTATTGGCACCGCGCTGTCCGCCGGCTGCCGCCCGACCCTCACATGTAATTGTTAGTTGGATACCGCAGGATATTGGGGAATTAAACGAGAGCGGTGATTGATTAACCACCGATAACGATTACCTACGGATATTGCGGCAGCTAAATGAAAAATGGAAGGGGAAAAGGGGCGCCTCGCACAGTTTAATAAAGCAGAATCGGTTTAAAAAACAAACGATGACATCGCAATGAAAGTGAATCGAAATGCCAGTAATCGGCCCGCTGCCGGAAATAAAACAAAAACACGACGAGCATGCATGTGGCAGTGTGGCACTCGCTCGTTTACAGATTAAGCCGAAAAATCAACAAATAATATTTTAATCCGATCCAACAGCATTCTCGCATTTCCGGCGGTAAAAACTTGCTTACCACGACACATGGCGAGAAAAAAGCCGAGTTATTATCTTAAGTCGAACCCAACAGAAACCATTAGTAAACAACACGGGCACAAAAGAGGGCAAAATAGCGGCTTATAAAAAAAAAGTAACAAAAAATCGGCTTTTGATCCCAAGCTCCCCTATATTTTGTTTGTGAAGGTTTTATTAGTCGACGAACTAGTCGAGCGATCCGATTTGTTCGAAAACTCCGAAATCGTGTAGTTTTATTGGGTTTTATTAAATGGTATTTGTATCGTTTCATTCTGGCGCACAGCAACAGATTACCGATTGTGAAGTACAGCGATTGTAAAATTATTTTAGTGGAATAAAGGACGCCTATGATCCGCTAAAGGTTAGCAGAGCAGAACTAACATTTCTGAGTCATATAAAGCTGTTTGTGGTGCTTAGCTAGTTTCAAAGATAAATTCATGGCTTTCTATGTCGTTATACGTCTGGTAACTAACGATGTGTATGTAGTTCGACAAATCGGTTAGTCGTATTGTCGCAGTAAACTCTCTAGTGAACAAAGCGACGCGCAGGTAAACGCCAGCTGCGGATTACTGCCGTGACCGACAAAACAATCGACTGGATCCCGGATCCGGTCGACTAAATACGAAACGACTCCACAGTCGAGCCAACACGCTCTTACAAGAGGAATACAGTAATAACTAACTTAAATGGGTTTATGACAACTAAGACGGGGGAATTTATAACGAAGCGAACACAAGCTATGCGTCCCAGCGATGACAGATTGAGTTTAATAATAGGGGACGCTCTCATCGACGCAACTCGATATGGCAGCTGTCAATTGGCCAGCAAACATTTCGAGTGGAATAATATTCAGTTACTCAGCCAAATTGCAAAACCGTTAAATAAGTATAACTGTAAACATAAACTGTGCGCCGAGAACGGAGCGAAGGCGAGCGGAACGTGAGTCGTGATAACTTACAGATCACTGCAATTAATGTTGAATCAATTTGCTTTGCAGAAGCGAATATTTATTATCGTTTCAATTGTTCATGACATAATAAACGAGGACGTAACAAACCGCAGCCGAGTATAATGCGAAGCGGAAATAATAATGGCATTTGTTAGAGTGGAGCGCTGTCGGCGCCGCGGGCCTTGCCCGGCCTCACATCCTAATTACGCCAATAATAATTACACAGTAGCGGCAGCTGGCCGCTCTACCTCCTCGCGCCCGTTGCTGTCTTGATCAATGGCTTAATGAACTTTCAATAAAGAAAAAAACAATTGAGTACTTGTCTAGTTCACATTCATGTTGGGAATTAATTTACTAATAACACATTTCAACTTTTTTATGACTGCTAACGTGTACCTCGTAAATGAGATCAAAACGATTTACTGTCTAGTCTGAAGTAGATATAAACCTTTATAACATAGCTAGCTCTCCACCGCGTATCCTGCCGACACGATCGCTGTGAACGAGTAAAATAATGATGGTGGTGCGTTTATAGTAATTATTGCGATTCGTTCCCCGGTCCTACGAGGGAGTTATGGCGGGTTCCGATAGCCCATTTATTTTATCGCATCAATCAATTACTCCGTGTATAGGTTATTAAAATTTTAATTCACGGCTTGAAGTAATAGAGTTTGGCTGAAGCAATAACGTTTTTTTTTAAATGAATGATGATACGCCCGAGGCAGGTAACGTGATACGTAGTCATGCGTCCGACGTATCAATAAAGTTGTTGAAGCGCAACATTCCTTGGAATTTATCACTCACGTCAGAGATGGTTCAATTTTGCAGATTCCACTCGATACATTATGCACTGTCGTGATTCGATGCTCTTTTGAACATTTACATAACAGAGATTAATTACAATGACACTTTGACATTTTAGCTTGTTTAGGCCCGCTTAAGCCAGTCAGGGTTATATTTTAACTCTGAGTTAAACGCAAACACGACACTTTAAAAAAATTGTAATTTAACAATGTAGCAGCTAACTCTAAGTATGTTTTAGCATAAGTGGGCTTTAATGTCTGATTTAATAACATGACGGTTGAGAACCCGTACTGGTAGATAATACCGGTAAATACAAGTACATGAACTCATGCAATCAGTGACACTACAGAAATTGATTTTACAATTGGCGTGACTTGCGGCACAAGCTCGAACATATTTATTTAATGTAAGCGGTGAGCTTGGCAGCCAGTTAGCAGTTAGTTTAGTGAGAACACTGATCAGCCGGCAATCAACATGTAAATTTATTCAGAGCGATCGGTATAATCGAGCGCTGCGGTGCTATTAACCTCATTTGTGACGACATACATACAGTCATGTTAAATCATGCTCCCCTGGTCACTTTGATAGAAATTATATTAATTTATCACGTCTGACATAGCTATAAATTAATCCTTCTGATCTGTTTTTTAATGTACGTAATCATAGCTTTTGGAAATTGAATCATCTGGTAGATCGAATAAAAATGACACTGAGTTATGATGAATTAGGATTAGTTACTAAGTAATAAAATAAACTATAACTTGGTAAGTTTATAGATACGTGACCTGTTTCTCGCCTTTTTATTGATTAACAATTATTCTAGTGTACTTACAAAGTAAATAGAATTATGTCTAATATTATCTATTCAGTATTTTCATCATGTAAACACGAATCTAGTTATACACGATATATTTACCAACTTACACGCTCAAATATTATTACAGTACCTAAATCAATTACGATAGCAAATGATATATTTGTCCAAAAACTAGATAAAATATATCTGTAATAAATGGACTTCATATTTTCTATATTTTATTTATCTTTCACATCATTAAACGTTAACAATCAACATTATTGGGGGGAACAGCTATGAAATGCGTTTTGTCAGATTAAAAAGGACATTACGGCTGTGAGCGCGTATGAACGAATTGAATTGAAAATCATTGACGAGGGTATCACCCCTCATCCGAAGCCGGCTCATAATAATAGTGTAGGTATTTGATACGACCGTTTAAGTGCTGCGAGACTAGACAATGGTCAGGGACACCGATAAGTAATATTATAAGCAAATAAAAAGGAATGACGGACCGTGAATAGCCGGCTTTCTGGTTATATATTGTTAATAATATTATCGTGTGAATCGAATAGAGAATGCTCAACAATATTATTTGTCCGTTCTTAGGGTTCTGTACCTCCAATTCCAAAGATAGGTCTTTAACCCACTAAGGATCACTTAGTTGTTCATCAGTCTGTCTGTTTTCAAGATTCTCTTTCTTAGGAACTGGTAGAGGTACATATCAAGATAAAAAATTTATGCCATAATCTCAAGTATACAATGCTTGTTGCAATTAAAAGAAACAGCCTTTTATATAGCATACTTTTAATCGCAAGGGAATCAAAACCAAATGACAAGGGTACAAAACTCACCCTCAGTCACTTTGTACATTTTTTGACTTCCTTTCCTTTTGTATTAAAAGCGGTGCGTTCTCACGTTTAAACCAATTAAAACAATGGAATCCTTGAAGCAACTTTTCAATAAAAATAAAATGACGTGTCTCCAAATGTTTTACACATTTTTAATTACACGGTATCACATTTCAATAAGTCTCAACTGGATTAAATCTTTGAACATTGTTAAACTAAGAGTAAAGACTTCAAAATTGATATCTCGTCTTTAATTATCACGCTCACAAACTTTCCCAGTTAGGGGGCGAACGTTAAATTGATTCCACAGGCACTTTAGACATTTTTAGAGCCCCCGACAGTGATTAATGAATGGAATTTGGGAGACTGCGATGTGTTTGCAACCCTCCAGCGAATATTAACAAGAAAAGCAAAAGGGAGCGGGTCCCTTCATCTCAGATCCTACATTTCTGTGGCGCAGTAATCTTGCCGTGCCATAAAATATTACTGACGGACGGCGGTATTGCTAAAGCAGCTGTCGTTGATAAAACTTTAATGTAACAAACTAACCATAATTTGATGTGGTTGAACGTGATGAGTTCATACGAGACGCGGTTTGCATAAACCTTTGGCAATAGCTCGGAGTCACGTCGCCATGATTAATGATGCGTGCCGTGCATTCGCTTAAGTATTGTGAAAGATGTTCATTGCATGCAGGTGCACAGGCGAGGATTCTTCACCGGAGGTATTTTATTAACGGAGTAAGTTAACTATTTTATAGGAGGCAGGGAAAGCGGCCCGTGATTACCCAGAGTTAACGAGGCGATCACCATTACTTATACTGTTCTCCATGTGTAGCGCGCATGACAACTTGCAACAACATCCTCAATATACGGCCCCAGACCAGCTCCGCGTTTGTATGTGATCACTTTCTACTCACGTATTCTCAATTATTCATTTCGATGAAGAAAATGTAATTGCCGAGGGGAATCTTTAATCAGATTGAATGTGAACAGTTACAAATTCCTATTTGAGTAACAAACCTTGAATGTAGATCAAATTATGGAACAGTGTTGGTTTGCTTTCCGCGTCCGTTTAGTTTTTTTTTAGTAAAGCTGAACGGACGTAAAATCGTTTTCTTCTATGGACATAAGCTGAATGGGACACGTAGGAAACCAATATACAATTGTGGGAGACAGACCCCTATAATTATTACCTTTATTTTTATTTTTAGTCTAACCGTCCACCGACTATGCTTTCAAAACCAGGTGGGACTAGTACGCTCATAAAGATCGATATAATTCTTGCAGCAATAAGTCTCTTCTGGGTTAAACAAAATCTAAAGTCTTCACCACATTGCCCCTTTTTCATTTTCGGTAAAAGTCGTCATGTTTTGGTAAAGATGTAGGGTTGTGTTGGTAAATAGTGCTGATCAAAGTCAATACCTACATATGGAGGTAGATCCCGGTAAAACAAAATCAGCGCATCGTCGGACGGGTCCCGGCTACCGCGACACTTCTCAGACTTACAAAAGCTACTTCAAGTAAGTTAAAAGTTAAATCAGTACCTTGTTAGATTCTGTTTTTTGTTTCTTGGCAGGTGGCTGCGAACTGTGCGTTTCTTGCCGTGAGTCGTCAGGTTCAGGTTTAGGTGTGGAGGGTGCATGCGGCGCATGCGAGGTATGGTGCGCGTGCGGCGGGTGCTGCGCGGGCGCCGGCGCCGGCGGGGGCGCGGGCGCGGGGGCGGTGGGCGCCGGGGGCGCCGGCGCGGGGGGCTTATTCTCTAGTCGCGGCGCGGGCGCGGGCCGCGGCTCCGGCGTGCTAGCAGCGGGCGAGGCGTGCGGCGCGTGCGGCGCGTGCGGCGCGTGGGGCGCGTGCGGCGCGTGAGGTGCGTGCGGCGCGGGCGCGGGTGGCGCGGGCGGGTGCGGCGGCGCGGGCGGGCCCGGCGCGTTAGGCGGCGGCGGCACGCGGGCCACGCCGTTGACGTCGTGCGGCGGGTGCGGGTGGTGGTGCTTGTCGCGCGCCTTGTCTCGCCGGTGGCCCCCGGAGCCGCGCTTGGCGGCAGCGGGCGGCGCGGCTTGCGCGGGGACCGACGCCTTGGGGTCGCCGTTCATCTCGTTAGACTTGACGATCTCGTGCTTGGCTTCGGAGCTCTTGGTGCCAGGCTTGGTGCGCTTGATCTTCATCTTGAGCGCGGTGCGCTGTGCGTCGGGTTCGGCGCGCGCCGCCATGCCGCCCGCCTCGTCTGTCTTCTCTATGTCGGCATCGAGGTCTATGATGAGGTCGCCGATGCCGATGTCCCACTCGTTGTCATCGTACTCGAAGTTGGCGGGGTGCGCGTGGGGCGCGGGGCGAGCTCCGCCGGCCGGCGCGCCCTCCCTCATTGGCGCCGCCATGCGCGCCGGCTGCCCGCGCCCGCCCCCCGCTGCCCCGCACACGCACACACCATTGTAGCCCTGCAACAATTACATCATCTCATCCACTCTTCGACGACTACTCAGAACATACTGATAGGTCCATACCTATATACCATAAATATATAATAAATACTATACTGATATAATAATAAATAATACCTGGTGGTACTGATAACCAACGTTTTCAATATCATACTGAGAAATCCAAAATAATCAACCTTTTATTAATAACTAATTGTATATTATTTTATGATTCGCGACATAACCATCAAATGAAAAACTAATCACATTCTAAGTGCGTGTGTTTCTAGTATCGCATCGGAGGCTGCATAGATGTTTAAATAACATCATGGCGCGCTCACCGGGCCTGGAGCTATAAAAATTAATACAGCGCCGTAAAAACCACTTAAATGAACATGTCCATTTAAAATTATTCCTTTATAGAAATTTCATATCGTACGAAGTTATAACCAATTCAAAGGGGCAATAATCGTAAAATAGTCATAAAACAGCGTAGATAAGCCCGGTTACTCTCACAAAGCGTAACATAAACCCGGACTAGGTGCGTACTTAGTGCCACAGCTATGCGTATTTATTGCAATTTACAACTGTGAGCATTAGATTAATAGAAGATGCAAACTGCCACAGGATTACCGTTCGCCGTGTTTGCACCACGGCTATGACTAAAACATTTCCAACTTACGCAAAGCCCTGCTGCTTAAACTCACTAGTTTATGACAATTTTAAAAAGCGAAACGAAGTGTACGTTTCGTGCCAGCGTACCATTTACAAATCCATTATCGTGTTATCTATAGAACTGGGACTGTTTTATTTTATCACACACACCCTTCCAACACCCAAATTCAAAATTTTATGTTCGCCATGACAAATACACGAAACGACATAAATATACCAATAACAACGGACAATTTATGATGACGAGGAGTCGACATTACACATTAATGTCTTATTTAACTAATTATACACATATTAATACTTTTCACACTTACGTTCTGTAAACGTTATATTTTGATCAATCAATCAATGTTCTATTAAATTCACTTACGCAGTAAACTGATAATTGCAATAAATAATTATGACCTCATAAACAGCTTCTTAGATTAACTGTGTACGTTTGCGAGGCAAATAATTAAAATAGCTTTAAAACACAACCCGCTTTATGTTGGAATGGGGCAGTTTCTAATTTTATAGGAAAACAACGCAACAGGAATGATATTATTCCAGGGTTGTCTAGTATTCATCAAGTATCAGAATTTCCACTAGGAGATTTAATGAAGAAATGCTAACCAACAATCTACATAATAATTTGCAATCGATGAAAGCTAGTAAACAAACCGTCGCCGTCGATCTGATCGATATACCTAGGTAACTCTGTTTCGATGGTGTAATGTTGTAAAAATATCAACATTAGCGCAATAAATCATTCGAATAAAGTGTTGTTTACTCTACTCTACTTTCCTATTACAATATTTACAATATCATAACCTCTAATCGTGTGTAAACTTTGAATAACTTTAGTAAGTGGAAATAGCTCACAAGATTTCTGTTCTTACATTTTTTCTTGACAGTTGACAGTATCACTATGTCCCCAAGCACTTCTCGAAATTTCTAAGTAGTGTGGAAAACTTTGTATATGGCAGGCAACCCTACATAGACCGGGCAGTTTATAGCGATGGCGACGATGCCGGCTTTACTGCGCCCTTTTGATAACTCCTCGTAACTTTTTTATGACGCGCGTGCTTATGCGAGCCTGGTACAAACGCTTCAAGCATTTACCGGAGAAGTACCTTGCTGTACATGAAAAACATACTTTAGTTTTTTTTAAACTGCTTTTGCAAATAATGTCAGCTGTGATGTTAATGAAGTATTAAAGTAAAAGTTCTGAATTTTGAGAGAAAGTTTTGCAATGCTAAAACAAAAGACCATAAAGTCTGATTGAGACACGACAATAATGTTAGTAAATCCTTCTTGTAAATAAATTGTAATGTTTAACAAATATATTTAGACATTTATGAATTACTAGCTGTCCCCCGCGGTTTCACCCGCCGTTTTATGTCCGTCCCCTGGTCCTAAGCTACCTCCCCACCAATTTTCAGCCAAATCGGTTCTGCCGTTCTTGAGTTATAAAATGTGTAACTGTAACTAACACGACTTTCTTTTATATTATATAGAAGATTTTTTTACATGAGAAACATCCTATACCTCTCTCTACTAACGGCATTGAGTGGCAATTGAAAAGTGTGACAATTATTGTAGTCCCAGCTCTCAATATTAATCAACAAACTATGATTTATTGTGGTCTGACTTGCCTTCCAGCAAGTTGAGATTAGTTGAAGCTTGGAGGAGAAGTTAACAAGAATATTAGTTACGAGACCCTCATTCACCTCTTACGAGTTACGACGTCCGCGGGGAGTAATGGGGTGAGCTCTGATTTAACATCTTGTGATTTACCGTGGGTTTCCTGTACAAATTCCATGTAACAAATAACTTATACTTGAACGAACTCATATTTCGTTCAACATATCTTTAAAAGAAAACTTACTTAAAACTAATGTACTTCCTAGAATTCACAGTAACTCAGCATTATGTTTTCATTAACACACATAAACTATGCGAAATACCTGTGCATTCGGCCAATAAGGAATATAAACATCTTCGCAATTCCCAGTACGAATACTTCTCATCCCCTTTTAAACATTTAAAACGCATCGTATGTACAAATAAGCAGTTTTAATCGTAACTATCTCATTTAAAACACGTTTTTAAAGGGTAAGCATCGGCAAATTGTGTAAGTAACGCTTGCAATTAACTTAAATTCGTACCAATTACACTGGCACTTAATTAGCGGGTCCAGACGTGAACTTTTAATGCATATTTGTCTTTTTGTAAAACGTTGTATTGAAAAAAGTTCACTGCGAATATTGTGCGATGCCCGATGGTACAGTAACGGATGAACAGTGCTCTCTTTAAACATTAATCTTGAATCGCTGTGTGAAGTTTAATCAGTTTTGTATGTTTAGACATACTTTAACATAGTCCTAAAAATCGCTTTGTAAAGTAAAAGTACGTGTTAAAATACGAGAATAGTACCAATTATTATTTATTATTTTTCAGAGGACCAGAAAATAGGTAAGTAGATACAATGTTGCAACACTTGCAACGGCGTTGACTAAGCATTTTATGTTTTTAGAGCGCTTTGCAGCCGTGCAGAGCTGGCATCGGCAGTAGCAGTACTCTCCTAGATTTAGCGTTCATAAAATAAAACACAAAGTTTTACTTCATGAACAGCGTTTAATTAAACATCATATGGTACAAAACACATGTTAGTACTTTTTTGTGCCATGCAATGAGGATAACGGAGGTTACTTTATAAAATAAGCATTACTTTGCGTGTTTAAACTTCCGAACACACGTGATTCGAAACACAATAGCAGCGCGACAGCTGGCTGTCGGTTGGTCGCCTAAGGGGTAAAGTGATCTTGCCTTTAGAATATTTTACACGGAAAAAAAATATAACATTAAAATGGTACAAGTATATTTTCAGCGTATTCCGTTCCAATTATATCGCTAAGTTCGAGTCTCGGAGGGGCTCTGCAAGCATCCCCTTGTTGAAAAGAGCTCGGTTCGTGGGGAAAATACCTCCCGAACGTAACAGCGATATTGTGCGATGGGGTTGAAAAGAATTTGAAGATCCAAATTGAATACAAATAATCCGCTTAGCCCTCCCATGGTTGGACTTGTGGTTTTTATGAATTACTAGCTTTTGGCCGCGGCTTCGCTCGCGTTAGAAAGAGACAAAAAGTAGCCTATGTTACTCTCCATCCCTTCAACTATCTCCACTTTTAAAAAATCACGTCAATTCGTCGCTCCGTTTTGCCGTGAAAGAAAGACAAACATACAGACAGACAGACACACTTTCCCATTTATAATATTAGTATGGATGATTATGTACAATCTCATTTTTATTAATCTGTTTTATTTGAAGCTGTTTAATTTGATCCTAATAGTAATATTACACCGAAATATACAGTATGAATGGGCGTGGTATACCAGTACTTAACAAATATTTCAAGTTTTGAACCCTAAATAAACACAAACTTTGAAATAGTTTGCGTTATAATTTAGTGTGTTAGGTTAAATCAATAATAATATAGCTTTTTAATAACAATAACATGATTTTTATATCTCTAGTCTGACTATGAAACCTGTGTCCTGCTATTATTACAAACTGCAAAACACCTGTTAGTTCTGTGTAATTAATTAATCAAAACTGAATGCTATTTCTAGTCTTGTATAAAATCTTTTGAGAACAAAACGCTCAATATCTTTGAGATCTAATTACCTATTTCATGAAGCTTTACTGCTTTGAGCATATTTAATGAAGAATTACTACCTAAGCGACTACTTATTTTCTGACAATATTTTCAATATATATTTAATCAAAAGTCAAGTAATCACGTTTTTACTAGGCAATCGCGATATTTGATATTTAATATCAATAAAAATACTAACTCACTTGCTAGGATGACTCAGAAAACAACAATGGTGCTGATTCTCTTATTCACAAACTTAACTGAATTTGAATTAAATCAATGTTTCTCTTTCCAGATTTTAAAAAAGAGGACAGAAGATAAATTTTAGTTTAATTCTGTCAAATTAGACAGCGCCTGAACAAAATTGGCGTATATTTAGTCGCCATGTTTTTAAATCGCGTTTAAATTATCTATGGAGTGTCTAAAATTAACAGGACTCAACTAATATTTTATCTTCTGTCCGTTTCTTAATGAAATGGAAAGAGAAAGAAGCAATAAACTAAAATTTACGTTAGTTTGTGAATAAAAGAATGGACACCAATGTTACATAAGTAAATACGTGAGCTTGCCTACCTTAAATACTTAATTACTATTATTTAAGTATAGATAAAGATTTACTCATGAATAATTAAAACTTAAAACAAAAGTATAGTTTGCCCTTTCCGGTGATTGAGCACGAAAATAAGTTAATCCAGTAGATACTTATATACGTAGGTGTTAAACTACTGCGAACTTGCGAAGAAAAACGAATACTATAAAATAAAGTAACACTTTACTTTTTCCTGTCTATTGTTTAATTACCAAGGTATTTTTAAATACCCTTTTCGAGGTATTTTTAGATTACCTATTGAGAGCTGTATTTATTTCGTACTTATTTATAACTAACTACCTAGTACATCATAGGTCTAGTACCTATGATGTACTAGGACTTCATAGCGAAGTAAGCGCTAAGATGCCACCTCTGTAGTAAAATCTGTTCAGGGTGAAAAACACAGGTTAATGCTTTCGCTTGTCATTATTAACAGTGGGAAGTACTTAAATTGCCAAAATACGAACACTCACAGAGAGTGCCACAAAAACACTAACAGCCGATTTCTGAATTGAGTATTCAAGCTGGAATCAGTAAAGTTTTGCTCAAGTGGTTGATTAATACTTAAGTTTTCTACGTTTTAATCGTAAAAATTTGGTTTTCTCAAACCATAATTTGTTAAGTTTTCTTTACCTACAAAAATTAAGAACAAATCAATACAGGGACGTTCCATAACAAGTAAAAAAACTGTATTTACTATTACAGTTATTCTGTCTTAATATTTGCATTTGTCAATTATGAAATACCTATATTTGAATAGTTTCCGGAACGATAAATTGCAATAGATCGGAATTATTTTAAAAGGTAAAAATGCTTGATATTCTGTTATTATTAATTATCTCGTAGGGAACGTGTGTTTGCGAAGAACGAAACGTATTTAAATATGACAAGTGATTACTAATATTGACAACCGAGCCGAGTTATAAAAGTCAACAAACAACAGGTGTATTCCGCCCGCGGTTTTTTTTTTTGTTTAAATATGAATCGAAACATTGCTTCCTGTGATGATGTGGTAGAATTTACAAAAGGTGATATTAAATATTTTAGGCATGGATAAACACTATCTCCTAAAATGACACACAGTCCTAAAATCTAGTTTTGAACTGTTCATCATCGAGAGTCACAAAAAAGTCTGGTCGATGTTTTGCCGTGGTAGCCTTACTTTACGAACCTCTATCCGTGATAATAACGATGTATCGACACTGAAGATGTTTTATTTGACGCTAAGCACAGTTTAAGTAGTCCGATTTGGGTACTTAACTATCCGATGCTCAACTTAGCAGTAAGCAGGATTTGAGTACCGTAAATAGTGTTCAGAAACGCAAAAGTTCACAAAACGACAAAACTCAAGTTGATTACAATATTTGATGTTCCAAACTGTCAAATTTGAGATTTCTCAAACTCTATGCTTAAATTTGAGATTTCTCAAATTCAATGCTTAAATCAAACATAAACTTAGTTCAGAAACAAAAATGTTTATTAAGTCCTACTTAAGTCATAGTTAAGTATTCTCAACGTAAAATACTCAATTCAGAAATCGGCTGTTAAGCTAGGTATAAAACTTATTGTAAATTCTCAACAAATTGAAATATATACGCTTTTTCATTGCAATTAAAAACGGACCTATTTGTCTTTTTGCTCAGTTTATATGGCGGGCAGATCTATAATAAGACTTTTAAAACCACAAGACTAAACAGAAGTCGTATAAAACGATAAACAACTAAATTGAAAAAGAGTTGAATGAAAAGAATTTTAAACAATAATCACTTTGTAACTGAGTAGAACTCATAAATAAACCTTTTTAGTATAATTATAAACGTCAACTTAAATTAAGAAAATGTTTTCATATGAAAGAGACGGATTGCTCAGCGGTAGATAAATCGCGACGGATTCCATTATACTCCAGCCGTATGTTTGTCAATAGGGCGGCTGATTGGGAGCTCCTCGACGCGCTGCGAGCCTGGTACGCGCGGGTGATTTACCGACCGCGCCGCGCTACTTGGCGCGTTGCCCGAGCATCGAACCCGGACCAGAGGTGCACTTTACTCGGAGAAAAATTGCTTGTTGGGCGGAAATACGCTGCAATATACCCGACATTAGTTTATTTGTATTGAAATAAAATATGTTACACGTTTTATCCGCAAATACCCGGAGCCTGGGAAGATATTTTTATACTTAAATAGATAATATCAAAGGTTAAATTTGAGGTACCAAGTGAATGAATGAACAAGGTATTTTACTATTTATATTCCAACAATAAGCCCTTGTGTATTGTCAAAGACAAAATTGTGTGATGATGTCAAAACGTTCACAACCATTTCAACGATTTAATTTTAGATACCATGTTTCAGTTTACCTAGGTATTTTGAAACATTCAAGCGTGATTTCACGCAACATAATTATTAATCACAATAATCACACTTTCACTGACAATCAATCACAAAATGAAAACTTGTCAGGACAAGGATGAATTTGACCCTATAAACTGATTTGACAAGAGTTATTCTACCACCCGGTTATTAATTAAAGTAATAGGTGACTACAGACCTAGTTACTCGTAACTTTAATCTAACATGCAAATAAGTAATTTGTAGTTTGAATTTAATCAACATTCATGAATAATAACACACCGCTTGATCGTAATTACCTTTTAGCTTATAGATTAAAGATGTAAATTCGCCACTGGAATAATATCAATGGCGCTAATGTAGCTCTATGAGTAATTACTTTATTATCTATGCCCTCCTAACTGCACGTAATTGGCACACAATTTATAAAATTGTTAATATAAAATCATAATTCGGATTTCGTGTTGTACGGCCATTTATAAGAAGACAAGGGCGACATTCTTGCACACATAAAATAAAAACGAAGGGAATATAAACGTCGCATTAAAGTATCGTAACTTCCTTAGACTTGGAAAATAATAAAAATATTACACCAAGCACTCTAGTAAAACTTATTAACTGCTATTTTATTATTAGAGATAATAAACTCGGATAATGCTTATTGCTACAAAACGCCAATTTTATACTCTTACGAATAGTTACGAAGGATTAGGAACAAAATGAGAACATGATTTCTTCTTGGCTACGAGCTCGATGTTCACTCAATTAATAATCATAAATCTATGAGACAAAATAGATTAGTTCTTATAAAATAGTGACATCAGAAGCTTCCCCAGTGTTGCCACATGACGTGAAATAACAGAACTCGAGTTAATCCGACATGAATCACGATGTGTAACGTTAATGTGGCTCGAGTAGGGTTACCTCTGCTAACAAACCACAAGCCGATCGTTATAGATTTCACTTTATCGTCACTTTAAATTACAAGCTCGTTTCAGTCACATTTTATCAGACAATTGAATGTTCTTTTAAAGTTTAATTGCAAAGAAACTTAAAACTGTCTGAAAACCAGTAAAAAGTTGAAAGGACTGCGAGGTAATCCGTAAAATTAGTTTTATTTCGATTAAGCAGTGTATTTTATTTGTCCTACCATAAAAACAGCTGGATTATAAGTATTTAACGCAAGAATTCAACAAAACATTGTTTATTCAAAGTCTAGAAAAACCTTCTTGAAGAATAGAGAATTAAATTACTTAAAAGATTTATCTGTAAAGAGCGTTTTAGAATTTAATTTGTAGGCTTAGTTGTAAGCAATGGCTGTCAGAAGTTGCAGCCCTATCGACTAGAGATAATCTCACGACCAAGCTTAATGGCGTAACTATTCGTACACAAGTAAAATTGTGGCGCGTCTAAATTGCAGTGGTTTATACGAAGCTATAATGAGTGGTGGTAATGGCCTCCCGTGCATCATCGTGTTAAACATTTTGAGCGGTAATGATATTATTAAAGTACTGAGTACATCGCCCGTGATATACACGGAGCATATTTCGACAGAACACGACACAGCGCAAAATAAATTACTGAAACATACATAGATCTACATAGCTCGACAACATAAAATGAACCTTGGTACCATTCATTATGTAAACCGCGTTATCGTCAAATTACAACTCCAATTTGACGTTGCATTGAAGACCGCACGACTATGCAACGATATTCTCACATGTAAAGACGTTAAATACTAGTTAATGAAGACAGATTAATTCAATTTGTCTAGCAGACTATTAGTAATGAATTTATAATTAGCGGGTAGCTAGGTAGGTATTTCGTTTAAAATCGATTATCTCATAACGACTTAGAACGTGATGTCACGTTTCAAAAGATCCATTTTATTGAAGAGCTACGTCATAATACTGATAGTGGATTTTAACGGAATATAAAAATTTCAAGAAATACGTAACAATCAAATGTTAAAGCAATTAAAGAAATATTTTTCGGTCATTCAACAAAAACTGTTCACAAACGAAACTCGAACGATGCCAAAAACTAAATGAGAGACATAGAACTGAAACAATCGGCTATTAGATTACGTAGTATGTCGCCAGTTACATAAATAAACACTTTCTACAACCGCAAGTTTGATTACGGGGTTTCAAGGGAAAAAAATGTCCGCGACTGGGAACACTGGTTAACTTAGCCGTTGATATTCTTGCTAATTAGTTTTCCTGTTAGCTTTGTAATTGAAACGTGTTTTTTGCACTTCTATTTACAGCGTTATTATATCTACATTATATATTTAAATACGGATCTTTATTGGCAAATATTTGACAGTTCAGCAAGGCCGGCCGTTCCTCTCTAGTACAAGTAATCGAGTTAGGTGATTCGTTCAGAATCTTTTGTTTGCCAATTAATATTAGTGTTAGGTAAGTACCTACTTGCATGTTTGTGAGAAAACACTGGCTAGTGGCTAGGTGATAAATTACAGCTGTCGCTATAATTATCTCCGGATTTGTAATCAGCTGATATTTTTAACGCACACGATTATCGCAATTCGATTTTGTAATTTGGTGTTACGACAAAAAATCTACTTTGGAGACACTTGTCGACCATCGATAGTCAAATAACCGATCAAAGAGCATCGATAAATCTGTAATAAGAGACCATGAACTTAAACGTGTCTAACATAGGTTTATGAGAATAGAACGGTTAGGTACAAGATCATTTATTTTACTTTTCATATTATAGTCACATCTCGTACCTATATAAAATACTAGTTGCAAGGGCGTACCTACGTTGATTGTTATCATCAAATTATAATCAAAGAGATTTACTCAATGGCTCTCAGAGACAACAGACGCATAAAAACGTCCGTTCCTTAATTAAGTAATATTTATTTATTACTATTTGTTACTGTTTTATAATCACGCAGGTATTTTTGCACGGTCAGTTTTATTGCCCAGTTAATTGATTCGACATTCAAGTTGGGGCAATTAATGGATATATGTTTTCATATACCTATGCTGTTATTGCCTTATACTTGCGTGTGAGAATATTCTTTACAATAAATGGTTGTATGTGGTCCATAACGCTAATTAAAACGGGAAATATACTTTCAATGTGTGTTGAATAGAGATTAAACTATCACAAGGAAATAGATTTGTATTATGTACTCGAAGCCACGAGTACATAATAAAAATATTTGTACTTATCGCGTTATCGCATCGTTATTTACTAAATGTACTTAACACAACAAAACAAACAGTGACACGACTCAGATTACAGAATGAATGATGAGCACATAATCCAAACATAAGCACCTCAGGATTATCTGCACATATTGAAAACTCTATTCACATAACCTTTTTATACAGAAACCAGTCGAATCTAAAAAGTGAAGTTAATAAATTATACCTATCCCTTTTATTACATACACTTTTCACGAGTAAAAGAGAGAAAGGGCTATACGAGATAACGCCCGCGGGGTTCTTGACTATTTTCTTTTAAAGGTGAACGTAAATTGATTCAGATGGATTGGATCCGTCACCTTGTAAGCTGATACTAATAATAACTCAAGCATTCAAAGAACCCCAATACGAATAAATGGGCTTAACAACGTTTAAAATATGGCCTCACCGTCAGGTATTAGGGAGCTCTAATCTTTTTATTTATAATGTTCATAATTTAACTGAAAATTTAACTGTCAAACGCCATTTCAAATACTAACGATATAAGTCTACAGGAAAATATCGAAATATAATATAGGTACTAAGTTGAATGAAACGCGATAATAGTAACGAAATAATAACTGTAACCTTGCCACGTTTTACGCCGGCTATAATAGTAGAGATAACGGTTACTACAATAGAAAAAAGTAAAAATAAAACGAGTAATTACTTTATGACAAGTGAATAGGTTTATAAATCATTGCTTCATCGGCTCCTTCCCACATAATATCGTACGTAACTGTATCTAGAAGCTGGCGACAGTCGCCACTAATGTTCTATTATGATTTAGAAAGACATTTTAAGAACGATAAAATCAGTTAACCGAGCCCATTCAATTTATAATCGAATCCATTAGCTAATAATTGATTAATACTCTCATAAAACTTGATGGGTATCTCTCAAGCTTGTATATTCTTTTGATTATTCTAAAACATTTAAATTTTTACTCAGACGTGGAGCCGCCCCAAAGAAAAAATCGAGTACTAATATTTTTTTGGTCGAGTCGATTACATTAGTCGAGTGGCTGAACTGGAATGGTTCTCAATCAAGTCTGTAGAATAGACGTAGCGAATTACTTTAGTAAGGGCACGTATTTGTACAGAGGTTATCTCAAGTTTACAGGCAAATAAGAGAAACGTTTTGTAAGTACTTACCTATTACAATTTCCCTTGAGAAACTGTTTTCTTAGTCTGTTCTAGATTCATGTGTTTTTATATACTTAGTTCGAATGTTTGATGGAAAATTGCTTTTTAGGTGTGTATCGATGTGTAGAATTAGCTACATTTTTACCCGTTCCTTCAACCACCACGCAAGCTGGCTGAAAATTCTGTCGGATACCTATAAATACTACTTCTGAATTGTCGTTATTTAATAATGGTACATACCTATATCATACTAATAGGTAGGTATTGTTTGTACCTACTCAATGGAATGAAAATCATCGTATAATGGAAACTGATTTCGTTACTATTGAAGGTGTGTAGCTATTGTAATTTGTAGGCTATTTCCAGCAACTTACGATAGCATTTACAATGATACACGATTGTATTACGTAGTCCATTTTAATGGGACGAAATATTTGCTTACGTATTTTGATGAATTCGTTTGCGGTAACCAACAATCTGTCTATGTAGTTAAAAGGTAAATACTTTGTCATACTTACTTTTAATGCTAATTTATTTATTTTTTATGTCCGTAATCGTTTATTTTTATTACGGCAAGCAAATTAAGTAGCACACAACGAATGTGAATGCAGCACGAAAAATGCCTGCTCAGGTAATGACAAGAATACACAGTACAGGCTTAAAAGTAGTGTAGTAATTCTCTGATAATTTCTTTTAAAATAGTAAGAACTTGGTGTACTTAGGTATTTTCGAATTTGTACTGTTTCTAGTTATTTTTTTTTTATTCACCGATTTCAGTAAACCTCACTTGACATTTCAGCAAATACGAACAATTTTGAGATGTGCTCATTCCTAACGAAAACATTGTTTTGATGGTCAAATCCATGGCCAAATACTTATTTTATTATAATTGTTTATTTTATACGTACTTTCTCAGTTTATCTTAGCTTGTTGTGGGCAATTGGGCATCAGACATCACTAACAGTTAAGCAAAACATCTTGAGATTATCTGTAAAATATATTTGACTTTGTCAATCTTCCTTGAGCTAGTATGGCGATCTCTGGTCATGCCTTCTTTGTATACAAAGGGTTAGTCCTGCAGTGAGAGAGGGAAATGCTGGTACCCTTAGAACTATGTACTTAATTACTTATATAATTATATTTCTCCTGTGACACTATCACTCCGATGATAATATCGCTCGTATGTCGCCTTTTTAGTGCATAGTAGTATCTATCCTCCTGAGACCCCCGGTATCACCTATGATACCTCAGTAAAATATTTTTTTTTGCGCCATCTATGCGATTCTGTAAGATCATTTACCATTTTTAGTTATCTCCTTGAGTGTGCGCTGCCGCTAAATGGCATTACTTTGCCGTGTAAACACATTTTTTAGTGTAATGTCACTTTTGAAGTTAGCATTTTTTGTTAATCACAACATGGCGACGTCAAGTGCAGGTAATTATTGTTTTTATGTAGTAATTTCAAAGTTTTTGTTTGTTTCGATTTGTATTCAATGTCATCTTTAAAATTCAGTAATAAAAACATAGAAATTTAATGAATTTCTCGGTTATTTTTTGCGGTTTTTGAACAATATCGTAGGTGATACTTTGGGCGCTCGTCACCTAAGATTTGCTTTTTTAACAGACTTGGGAGAGTCTGCAATTGAAGACTTATTATTGAATTTGGACGTGTCCGAATACGAGGAAGAAGATGAAAAAGATTTAGAAAACCTGGAAGTAGAGCAGGATGGTATTGTTAAAGAATTGGTACCTCGTGACGCAGCTGAAGTGGATTGGGATTTCTCCGATGATGAGCCTCTTGCAGAAGTTGCTCGTTCTTCCAATCGTTTGTCTACCAATCGTCCTCCGAGATGGGATCGTACAGAAGATTTTAATAACTCGAGCATGGATGAAGAGTTCCCTCTGGATATTTTACTTCTGTTGTGCTGCTGGAAACGCTAACAGAAAGGAAACTACACGGAATGGGCACGCTTATAAAAAACCGTGTACCAGAGTACCGACGCCCCAACCAACAAAATAAAAGACCAAAGACTTTACTCAAGAGTGACAGATCATTGCAGGCAAGTGGGCGAGGTAGCTACGATTGTGTAGTGCGGCAAGATAAAAAACTCGCAGTCATCAAGTGGTTAGATAGTAAGCCGATCTACTTGGCATCAACTGAGGACGCTATTCAACCTTTGGGGACATGCCTGTGGTGGTCCAAAAAAGACCAGCGGTACCTTGATGTCCCACTGCTCGCTGTAAAAAAATATAACTCTTACATGGGAGGAATTGACCTTTTAGACAGAGCGATCGGAAAATACGCCAGGCGTGGAAGAACTGGCAAGTGGAGCGATATTTCACTTCTTCGATTTTGCTGCGGCTGCAGCCTGGATTGAATATCGGAATGTAGCCGTTAAACGTGGGTTGCCAAGAAAAAATTTAATGCAGTATCTAGATTTTAAGATGGACCTAGCAAAACCTTAGATTTTCGGCGGCGAAACACCGGTAGTGCTGCAATGTTCTAGCCCCAGCACTGATCGTCTTACTCGAAACAACTTTGTCCAAAGTCCCAGACCTGTACTGCCTGTAACACAAGATGATCCGCCTTTGACATCATCACAAAGAAAACACATACTTGTGGTGCCTATTCCCCACATTGCCAAGAGGCTAAAAGAAGCGCAACACCTGCCCATGTTCGTTAAAAATGATAAAAAAAATCGTTCGAAATGCCGATTGAGTGGCTGCAACAATCTCACATTCATTAAATGTTCAACATGTGATTTTTATTTATGTTTGAATGTCAACCGAAACTGTTTTTACGATTGTCATACTAATAAAAACTGAAGTAAAATATAACATGATTTAGTTTCATTAAGACCCGTAGTATCACCTATGATACCCCCCATTTCAGACTTCTGGGGAAGCAAAAATTTTTTTTTCAAATATTTTTGGTAAAAACGCCCATTTTTATGCATCCATACCGAAAACCAAATGGATCTGACAAAATTTGGTAGTCTGGGTCTCAGGAGGCTATACTACGATAAAAACCATGACTGTGTTTATATTGACGATATTGTTGCGGTCAAAACTCTTAACGCAGTCAAAATTACTTTTGACTTGCCAAAGCAAGTTTGAACTGTACGATTTTAACAATGCTCCGCCTCGTGGGACTCCAATTTCAGGGTGGTTAAAAAAAACAACTACGAAGTCTTCCAATCCAAGTCAGATTGCACTGAATCAGGATGTTATTAAATAAACTCTTATTTGATTCAAACTTTCAATTTGACTCTTATTTCAGTTAAAAGTAGTGTTGACGATTAAAAATATCTCTGACTGATTTTTGTAAGTCAAAAGTACCTTTGACTGATTTTGGTGGTCACAAGTAATTTTGACTGCGTCATGGTGCGCCTTCACTTGGCTTATTTGGCAAAATATTAGCGTGTTCGATGTATTCCAATATAAACCTTATTCTAATAGTTCGAGAGTATAGCTTGAATTACCCAAGTAAAGCCATTTTGCTAAATACGCCATTAAGAGTCTTGACTGTAACATAATATACATAAATGTGAGTACAGTACACAATAGCATATTTCACATAAGAATAGAACATTATTGTTTTACAACGCTTTATGTCGAACGCACGTTCAGCTATTTAAATAGTTACGTAGGTACCTAAGTCGGCACTTAGTTATGAAAAATTACCTATTGCGTGTTCTTCAAACATTTAGGTACTGGTATATCGTACCTAGAAAATGAATTATACTTATATTATTTATTTTTGTAAAATTGCTATTCAGTGTATGAAAAATTTTACAAAGCATTTTGTTCTGTTCGATAATTTGATCCTAAATGAAAACCATAATATAAATAAAATGAATACGCGTATTTAATTAAAATCTCTCAATAGACATAGAAAAGCAATAGCATTTTTAAATCAAAATAAAACAATTAAAAATAATATTATTTAAATGGTTTAAGCAAATTGGACCGCCTGTAATAGTTAGAGTGTAATAAAAATGCTAATCCAATTAATATATCAATAAATTGATGAATATCAAAAACAAATTAATTAATAATCTTTAAACAAGTTCTGTCAGCTTTGCAATGCCGCACCGTCAATGAAAGAAATTGTACTTGAATTGTACCTAATCTGTACAAATGTCAAATTGTAAGCAACAGATTAAAAAGTTGTTAGTTCGTTTTTAAGGTGTCTATGGTCGCAGAGTTTTTCCTTTTCAATAAGTCGTAGTGCCCTTTCACTTCGGCATACACTAAACCATAATGGGTTCCGCCGACCCTCCTTGATGTCTTAAAATAAACAAAGGGTCCGTTGTTGACGTTCCGGCGACGAAAAGTTTTTATAAGTAAGCTTTTATGTACAAGTTTTATTAGCTCCCGGGTTTAAAACACCTACTGGAGACAATGTCAAATGTTTGTATTGTCTGACATGTGTTTTATTCGTGGACGTCTTAATTTTAACGGTTCGAAATAAATGGAAATAATACTTGGCACGATTGGACAGTTCACTCAAAATGACAATAAAAAGGTTTCTTCTTCTTCTTATAATAATAAAGTCGTGTTGAATGTTTACTGTTGTGTTAGATGTTCTGTGAGCAACAGAGACTGAGAAAAGCTAAAAGAAAGTACGTGCTAAGTACATGGTCTGTGACAATGATGAAACAAAAACGCAATTTTTATGAGACATTCAATTGACTCGTCTTTTTATTATCTACACGTGCTTTTTATCAGTTTATCAAGTCGCATTAAAGTATAAAGTAATACGATGATTTCATAACTAGCCGACTTATTTTAAGTACATTCAATCGTATGTCTACGGTAACCATTGGCTTTGACGACGCCTTTATCTCGTGCTAGTAAAGGCGGATTTCGCAAATCAAACTGTTGCCGAATGCCGACATTAGACTGTTTTGTCCTGCCGGGGTTGCGGAATGTTTATAGTGGTTACCGTGACCCTGGAACATAAAGGGCAATCGAAGGAACATGAGTGGGTTTTAGTCAGTAAGAGTCTGACACGCCCTCCCGTCGCACCCAGGACGGGAGCAGTCATTGGATGATTTCCCACTCACCAAAAAAAAAAAAAAAAAAAGACTGTTTTTACTGAAACTGACTAGGTTTTCCAATGAGGTTTTTTTAGCGCTGCCGCACACTGAGTCACTAGTTGGCTGCGGTCGTTGGGCATGCGGTATCGGTAGTATCATAGAATATGTATGAAAAAAGAAATGTTTTTATCGCTTGTGGCTTTACTGAGTCATTAGTGTTTCTGTGGCGGCTATTAGTGGCGCAGTGCGCGCCAATACTTATTCTAGAATGGTACCACTACTTCCTAATTCTAACTTGACCACACAGATATGTAAGAAGGAAATAAACCTTTCTGCTTTATAGCTTTTTAAAGGTATATTGTAGCTACTTTATAAATAAACTTAGGTACTTACCTGTTTCAGTTTAGTACCTACCTAATCTCATTAAATTAGGGAAAGGTTAGCTTATGTTTGCACTAAGTACGCATCGTGTTCGGGTTTACATTGTATTTTGACAGACGTTAACTTGCTGAAAACTCATTTGGGGCGTGTAATAAGGTGCGCGCCTACTGTGAAATGGGCTCTTGAACGGTCCCCAAGCTCAATGTATAGGAATAGGTAAACATGCTAGCTCTAGAATTTATCGACAAGACAGCTTGGTAACAATGGTAACTAAATATCAGTGTATTGTAGATAACAAGCAGGACGTATGGATAAATGATTAATATCTTCTAACCATATTTGTAGGTATTTAAAAGCTATTAGCGTTAACGGAAGACAGACATTAAATACTCCGATGCAGACAACCTACACAATGATCAATGATCAGTGTAGCTATGTCAAGAACTCTCCGACTGATGCTAATCTACCTGGTTGTTGTAGAAATAGGCACGACACTGTAGGTGATACCTAATATGAACAATGTTATTTATTTACCCAGCAATCAGCATTCCAAAGATTAATGAATAATTTGTCTTACAAACTACATACCTTCCTATTTATATACCCAACTATGTAATAATTGATACATAATGCAAATTAAATACTTATAGGTAATTATAATACATTAACTCTTACACAAATATACTAATTAGACACTTAAAAATACATTAATTACGTGTTATCACGCCTGTTATCTGAACAAATAAAGATGTCATAATGGAATCTCTCACCGTTCCCAAGTTGGTCTATCGATGACTCTCGATGGCAATCCAAAAGAGACACAATCCATTCAGCACTGTGATGCACTATAGTACACTACACTACGAGAGTACCGGCACGATCTCACACTATCACTAGACACGCTGGCATCCCGGCAGTGATCCTCCGACTGGCGGCGCTCCGAGCTCGACACACCTACGGAGACAAAGGATGCTATCAGCACACCACAAACACCAAAACATGAATTTCGGAGCCACTCGATACCCGGCAGTGGAGTGCACAAGCGACGCGCGGGCTAACGGGCGACTACAGACGGGCGTCGTAACCGCACGCTACACGAACACTGACTTGCCCACTTGGGCACAAGCACGAGCGAGCGGCCGCGCGCTCCACTGCGGAATTCAAATCGTGATGTTCAGCGCGCGGTTACAATCATTTCACACTTCACTAAGTGGAAGAGTAAAGTGTAAAATCACACGCAAATACTAACTTGTATTTACGCCCATAAAGATGACAACATTTTCCAATTTTATAATCGCTGTCTTTATGGCTGGTATTGGTAATGTTTTTCGCAGTCGCTGAACCACGGGCACGTACCGAGCTATCGAATAAGGGGCATCGGAATTGAAGTGCGAGGAACGCGCTCGTAAAGTTTCCTTAAAAAGAATGTGATGAACCGGGCGTCACTCGCAGCGCACCGTATTCACAAAACTAAAGTTAGAAAGAGAAATATGATTCCGTGCAATGCAACGTGGCACCGGAGGCGAGGGGCGAAGGGGCGACGTTGGAACACCGCTTCCAAAATATTACAAAAACATTTATGCATGAAGGGATAACAAAATGCCGGCGCTATTATGCCGCTCTGATTTATACATACCTACTGTATTATAATGATGGATCACACCGACCACTGACGGCCTTAATGGACAAATTATTGAACACCATGTAATGAGACCGCGTGCTCGTTCACGGGCGCGCGGTAGGTGGTGATAAAACATTTTTCCCGTGTGTGCGTTCAAGAAAACATGTGAGATAATAAAAAGTTATGTTTAAACGTTGGAATCGTAAAGTTTATTTGTGTAATACATTCTTTAAACAAACGGATAATTACAAAGCATTTTATGGCGAGTTACAGCGCTCGTTGTAACGAATAATTTATTTCAATGAATTGCTTCTAAATAATCAAAATTTAGATGGCCCCGCTCGCTGTCGTTACGGCTCTCCTCGAAATTAATTTGTGGTTGTCTTGTAACGAATTAAACGTCAGATAATGCCTAAGGCGTACATCTGTAAGGAACCGAACGTTAAAATAATGTAATTATAGGTTTCCAAACATTCAAATACATATTTCAAGTTACTGAAACAAATTTGTTCTGAAGTTTTGAAGCATCTCCCGTTTTAAATAACAAAATACTACAGTAAGTTCAGACAAATAAAAAGTAAAATACAGAACAGGATATTTTACGACAAAAACAATCTTTAAAGTACAATTCAGCGTAATAAGTCGAAAAAGTCTCTGTAAGACAGAGGGCTCTTTAAAATAAATTATCCTGCCGTAGACGAGTGCTTTTGTGTCGCAATAGAAGTTACTGACAACAAAGAGACCTTTGGAGCGGAAGAAATTTAATCAGAGCATCTGGGACTTAAATTATGAATGGGCTTCGTCTGTCTTCAAACTAAGTACACGGCAAACTAGCAGATTAGATAAAACTCTCCATAAAACCTAACCCCATAACAGTTCACAAACAGTATTATTTGGATATAGCTCTGATTTCAACATTTACACTCATGCCTTTTCCTTCGATAAAATACAGATTTTAACTGGGTATTCGAGAAGCAAGAAATATTTTTCAATATAACCGAAGTAGTGATGCGGTTCGGATTGTAGAGGCGCAGATATTTCTCATATTCTTTTGTTAGGATCTCTCCAGCCGGCTCTTTGTTGTTTGAGTTATAGGAAGACTTACTGAATAAGAAAAACTGAAGCATTATTCAAAAGTCGCTCTCACAAACTGGAATACTTTGAGATTCTTAACTACGGAACTTTGAACTGGTATTAAATAAGATGGATAAAGACAAATATAAATAGCAAAATTTTACAGCTGTTTTATCGAAGATTTATGTAAGTTTTGTAAATATACATAGTAGTAATTAATAGTTTTTTTTTTATCTATAGATATAGATTCATCGTATACCTGCTATAGTTTTATTGGTATAGTAATAGAAAGGAATGGAAGAAAACGAATGGTGCTGTGCTGAACACTGTTCGAAGTACAGAAGAAGTAAAATTTCTAGTAAAAGCATGATGCACGAAATTTCTTGGATATTGGCATTGTCTAGAGTATTCGTTATCTAAAGAATGTTGTTTAAAAAGAAGTAAGTTCCCAACCAAGCGAACGATTCAATAGCCGAAACGTCTATTGACATTGTAATCTTAACCCGGCGAGACAGGGAGCGCTGGGAACGACACGCCAGCTGGCTTTCCGAGAACCAACCTTATAGCCGACGGATGAAGCCGAGCTTTCACAGCCCCGGTCGACAACAATACACACAATGGAACGTAAGAGATACCGGAAACTATAATCGATATGGGCTTACTTTTAAACGCGGGATTGTCACATCCTTTACTTCACTTGTAAACCTGTCCACTCAGTAATAACGCGATCGTTATTATCAACTTCTCTTCGAGTACCTTCGCCCGATTGGTTACGCACTAAGCTCGGATTGTGCGATCGGATTTTATTTTACAATTTATAATACTTTACGCGTTATTGTTACACCGGCGACCGGGTATTATAATTTAACAGCTCGCAGCATTCCGACGCTTTGCTTTTTATCCAATCATGTTTACGTACGAGTAGTACATTGAATAAGTGGAGCGACAGCAATTTGTACCCGATAACCACAACTGCAACGCGACACCCGTACACTCGGCCAGCCCACTCACTCCAAAGTGATTGATGGCGTGGTGTCAATTTCATGTTATCGCTAGCACCCCGAACTCGCGGCCGCCTCGATGAGATTGTTGCATAAATTTACACGGGAGATAACACTACGGACCTTAGTTAATAACTTGTACAAACACTGCACCGCCCGCGCCGAGCTGCGGGAATCACTCGCTATTTCTTCTCCATTCTTTGTTCTTTGTGTAATGTAAAATATTGAAACTTCTTTGAATTTTATATCTTTGTCTTCATTATTTATAACAACGGCAGTGCATTATTCTGACATGTTTATTATATCACTTAGCTAATATTTATCTACCAGTTTTTTAATCTCTTTAAACATTTTATAAGCCATTAGCATCGATGAATCGATATTCATATTCGATAAGATCGGATCGGAGATAAGTAGGCTACAAGAAATAATACGAGCGCGTGGGATAATCGATTCAATGAACAAAAGCAACAACTCTGATTGGGATCGCGTTTGTGTCTTATTTTGTAACATTGTGCATTTTGCCTATTAAGGTGACCAATTAAAGTTTATTACGCTACAAAATATGAAACTATTATCTTTATTTTGTTTCTAGGCAGGCATATCTTTAAAATTAGTGGCAATCAAGTCTTGATAGAGTGTCCACTTTGTAATTGTTAAATATAATTAAAATGATAAAAAAAAATTAGAATCCCAACAAAACTATTAATTCTCTTGGATTGCAAAGTTTCAGTAATTTGAGTGGCCGGCACAGAGTAAGCGATCGGCTGCAGCGCTACGTATCGCTGGTTCTCTTACAGACCAAATATAATGTAAGGCCAACAGGTATTTTGCCCGAGCCTGGTTGTTTGTATGTCTTAATATTTGAAAACTCTCCCACGATATTCAAGAAATTACTGATATGATATCATCGTTTAAAAAAATATTACTACATATCATCGTTTACCAAAACATAAAAGTAATACATAAATGTTCGTGTTTCCCTTCAATTATTTTATCATAATCTCGTATCCAGCTCTAAATGTTAGTATTCAACTCAAAGCAAATAACAAACACATAATATTATTTGGCCTAGAATTTAAAGACGAAGGCTCGAGTGGCACAATGTTTTCCTCAGTCTCGGCGCAAAACAAATACTAAAACTAAGTAAAAGCTTTGCTGGTTTTAACGTATGGCCTTTGAGCTCCTCGTGTAGAACTTAATCAATATAATCGCTTTCACAATGTTTATTCTCTTTGTTATACAGCAACGGTATTATATTTCAATTTAATCTTTGCTCACTGGAATATGTACCTACAATTATTTTATAGGTTTAGTATACTGGTTGAATGATTACTACATTCTTTCGGCGACGAATTAAAGTTTTCTATGGGATTTTTATTAGGTTAAAAAGCGAATATCCTTCTTTATGGCACGGTGGCTGCAGGGGGTCTTCCGAATAAAACATTTATTAGGTACATCAGCAAAATGTCACCTGCACAATGTTACCTAAATAATATGGCTGCTGGTAATGCTTTAGAGTGTTCGTGAGTATGCGTGTGCACATTGCATGTAAGTTGCTCGTTATTTCATTTATTACCGCGTAAAAAATAACGATGTTTCGTACACACATAAATATTCCCCTCTTTTGATTATTTTAAATGACTACGTACGTTATACGTAGCAACCTACACGACTGTTACTCACGTTCATAATCATTCACGCCCGCCTCGAAAAAATCCGGCTCAATTATTTTATGAAAATAATGCTAACGTTCTCATGATATCGTGGATATTAGGTAGGTGAGTACGTGATTTTTACGAGATTATATTCTAAAATTGGAACTTACACATTTTTACTGAAGTTTTATTATTTTATAAAGTTTCATTATGAATGTTAGTGTGTACATAAAAAAGTATGTAGTTACAATTATTATTATTTAATCTAGTCACCGACCATTTGAAATGCTGGATGTTTGTCTCAATCATGTCAGTTACTTAACCTACAACGTCAGTAATAATGTCAACGACGTCCGCTCATGTTAATTTGTTTAAAAAATAAACAATTTACAACAAATATGACAGCGGAGACGTAAAAGCTCCCACGCTATTTCGTCCGGAGCCGTCGTAAACCGTATTACCTATATCTGAATTCTGTATTCATGTTAGATTACAATATTTCCGACGCGGCGCTATATCGTATAAGTCAACTCATAACATCAATGCGGGGGACTCGATAAAAATCCCTCACCGGTCCCTGTTCCCCCTACTCACTCCTTCGAGTTGTTCGCGGTCGTTCGCTCTCATATTCGCGAACACTTTTGATCTTTCTTTTGATATAATATAAATATTTTGTGCCTTTGAGGCTGAATCCATTTTGAGTGAAATGAAATACGATGCGAGTTAGAAGCCCTTTATCCGAGGCGGTCGGTGGTCTCCGCTCGGCAAACGAACTTGAATAATCACGAATTCGCCTCAACTTAATCTCTCTTTATTTATGTGAGTGGCTCTTTGGTTTTTATGGCACGTATTTCATACCATGGTTACTTTCATAGCGAATTGTCCGATGCGTGGGAAAAAGTTACAAGTATAATTTCGCACGTCTAGAAACATACAAGTTTTGGTTGAGCTACTAATAATAGAGAACATCTTCAGAAGAACACCATTCTTATTGCGAACTTCCTGCAGCACTGCTATAAATTGGTAACATAATAATTTACAATAAATTAACCTTTTATTTCCTTTGGCTAGTGTACAAATGATTTTTTTTTTTTTTTTTTTGTTAGCCTGTTCTGTCCCACTCCTGGGCAAAGGCCTCCCTCCAGTCCTTCCATCGTTCGCGATCCTTCGCTTCTTCGATCCAATTGGGCATGAATCCGTCCAGTTCATCCCGCCATCTCCTTCGTGGTCTGCCGCGACCCCGTCTTCCCGTCTCAGGGTTCCAGCTCTGTGCTACTTGTGCCCACAATTTGTCCGGCATGCGGCAGACATGTCCTGCCCAGTCCCACTTCAGTTGAGCAGCCTTTTGAGCAACGTCGGCTATTCCTGTTTTGGAGCGCAGTATAGTGTTTCGAACTCGATCTGTTAATTTGATACCTAATATACTGCGCTCCATTGCTCGTTGGCAAACCTTGAGTTTGGACTTCTGAGCCATAGTTAAAGACCAAGTCTGCGCGCCGTAAGTTAAGACAGGGAGAATGCACATGTCCATGAGCTTGCGTTTAAGTGCCATAGGCAGTTCACCCTTAAATAGTTCTTTCATGGACCAGTAGCTCTTCCAGGCATTATCAGTCCGTCTTGAAATTTCTTTGTCTTGCCTAGCCTGGAAAGAGACTACTTGGCCCAAGTAAAGGTATTCTTGGACATGTTGCAATGTCTCCCCGTCTACTTTGATGCTTATCGGTGTTACGTTGGACATGACTTTGGTCTTCAACATGTTCATCTTCAGTCCAACCTCAAGGCTTGCATCGCTTAGGTCTTGCAGCATGCGTTCGAGTTCGGTGGCTGTTGAGGAAAAAAGAACAATGTCGTCGGCAAAACGGAGATTAGTCAATCTCATGTCGCCGAGTCCAATGCCTCTTTCCCTCCAACCTGTTGCCAACTTTCTGAAGATTTCTTCTAGGGTACTGGTGAACAACTTTGGAGATAGCGGGTCGCCCTGTTTGACTCCTTTCTCTATTTGAAATTTTGGACCTGCGGTTTCTAATTTTATGGCAGCTGTACTATTTTGGTAAATTAATCGTAATAAATTAATGTAGGTGGGGTCAATATTTTGTTTGCTTAAGGCGTCAAAAATAGCAGAGTGTGAAATACTGTCAAAAGCTTTGGAGTAGTCAACAAATGCAAGATGAAGAGGAATTTTGAATTCTTGGTGTTTTTCTATTAATTGGTTGACTGCATGCAGATGATCTGTTGTAGATAGGCCAGGGCGAAAGCCTGCTTGCTCAGGAGGTTGGTGCTTGTCTAATTCACCGGATATGCGGTTTTCTATTATTTTTATAAATATTTTATATATATGTGATATTAAACTAATCGGCCTGTAATTGTTTATATCGGACTTGTCTCCTTTTTTGTGAAGAAGTATAATATTTGAATGGCAGAAATCTTTGGGAAAGCTACCAGATTGCAGAATGCTATTAAAAAGTTTGGTAATATATGGTAGGAGGATCGGTTCGCCTATTTTTAGTGCTTCTGTGCTTACGCCGTCTTCGCCACATGACCTGTTGTTCTTCATTTTTTTGAGGGCTACATGAACTTCGTATCCGGTTATGGGCGGTATATTGTCAGAGTAGTAATGATCGGGTGTTGTTCGTGTTTCTCTATTGTTGGAGTAGAGGGACTTATAAAAAGTTGTACATATATTCAAAACCTTTGCTCTATTAGTTTGTTTTGCACCATTTATATCTTTTAAATGTGTGATCCATGATTTGTTATTCGAAATACCTTGTTTAGCAATTTTTAAAGAACAGTTGTTTTCTAACGCTTTTTGAACCTGTCGATTGTTGTAGTTCCTAATATCTTTTCTGATACTACGTTTGACCTCCTTATCTTTAAGCTTGTAATCTAAATTCCTGTTTTCTCTACTAAAATCTAGCCTTTGTGCTATAAATTTTATTGTATTGTGTGATAGTTTTTTACTTTTTGTTTTGATTTGTTCAACTGTTTTGCTAGCTTTAGTTAAATTATTTAAAATTAAATTGTATTGTTCTTGAACATCTTGGTGTCCAACTTCTGTGTCTAGTATATCAAAACTATTTCTTAACTCCAGTTTGAATTGTTCTTGACCTTGTAAAAGTGATTGTTTGTTCAGTTTTCTAATTTTACTTTTCATAAATTTTTGCCTGTTAATTTTAGTGTTGAGCTTAACTATTGCGCGTATGGGTCTATGGTCGGAACTGAATTTAAACTGATTTAATATTTGAACGTTTTTAATTATTTGTTTATTAGAAGAAAGAATGTAGTCTATTTCGTTCCTAATGAGATTGTTAGGTGATTTCCAAGTCCACCGTCTATGGGGTTTTTTGTAATAAAAGCTGTTACTTACACATAAATTTTGCTCGAATGCAAATTGAAGGAGGCGGGTCCCACGTTCATTACGAGTTCCGAGACCGTGTGGGCCCAAGATATTATGGTCATCTAAATCTTGCCTAGGCCCAATTTTGGAATTGAAATCACCAATCACTATGTTCCAAGTGCTTCTATGGTCATCACAAGCTTTGCTAAGAAGATCGTAGAATTCTTCCATTTCTTCATCTGGGTGGGTTGATGTAGGAGCGTATACCTGGATGATGGACAGTGTTTGTGTGTTTGTTATCTGAAATTTTAGGACTGCGATTCTGTCAGAGTATGATATGAAATCTAATATATTATTTTTCCACTTTTTGGCTACTAAAAATCCTATCCCGTAAAGTCCTCCACTCCGTCCGTTGTAGTAGAATATGGTATCTTCTCTCTCTACGGTATCTTCTCCACTTCTCCTTACTTCCGATAAACCAACGATATCCCAGTTAACCTCACTCAGTGCATTTTCCAGTTCAAGCAGACGTTCTTCAGATTTTAAAGTACGAATGTTAAAAGTTATGATGTTTAGCAGTTTATCGGTGTCCGATCTAACGTTTGCAGTGGTCGTTGAACGGGGGATCGATCTCACCCGGGGATTCTTAGCACCCCTAGCTCCAAGGTAAACCTGCCCACCGTCATCGACAGCTTCACCACTGGAGCCGCCGGGCACTTGGGGCCTCTTATTCTTCGCCTTAATCATGTTTTTTTTTGGAGGGGATTAGACATTAAACCCATCACGCTTGTCTATTGCGGGTTGATAGGTGGACAGTGAACCTGCTCACTCGGTTCGTGGATGCCGCCGTTAACATTTATGTTAATGTTTCCGTTACCACCCAAAATTGACATCCTGCCCTAACGCCAATTATCCAACTTAAGCCATCTGCATACCGTGGCAGTTCGCGTGCCCTAAGTTGGTTGTTGTTACTAGATATTGAGTAACTTGATTCCCTAAGTCGACTTTTACGACCTGCGCGGGATGATAAGCAGCTGACACATTCTACGTTTTTCTTTTGCTCCCAGATCAGCGTGGAAGGAACAGAAGGACAAATGATACGTCTTGGTATTTTAAAAAAGACTCAAGTTTACATTATGTACATTTCCAGTCTAAATATTGGGAAAGAAAGCGATCGTTTGACAGCAATATGTACGCCGCGCCGGCGAGTGCACAGTGCACCCACGCGCGTCAACTGAGCCACAAACGACAATATGAAGCCAAATCGTTCTCTTCAGTTTTATGCCCGCCTTGTACCCAACTAATAGATGCGACAGCGGGATGAAGATAACACACATAAATATTGTCTATCTCGACACAGATAAAATAAAAATAAGAAACGAGCTCGCATGTTTGATATGTAACAGTAACCTTGCTTTTTTTCTATTTCAATAAGATTAGATATGAAGCTTTATAAAGGATAATACTATCTGAGATTGCATGTTAAACTGATACATCTCATAACGGGGATAAGTACCAAAGTAACTTAATATTATTAAATAATATATGAAGTATATTCTTATTGTTTTGGTACCCGTCAGCATTGCCACGAAATAGTTACAAGCGTTCATTGCATGTTGTAATATTAATCACCTTCCATATTGGTCCTATTCATAAAATAAACACAGCTGTGCAACTAGGGGTCCGATCCGAACTCCAAACCATCAGATTACTGAGCCTGGCAAACTCTATTGAATTTTTTGTTACAATCCTCCGCTCGCTATGGCAGGGGATTGGATTTGGGTAAATAGCAATAGGTTCGCACCTCATCGCAGGGGATGGATCCGTACCCGGGCTAATACCGGCAGCCGAACACTGGATAATAGGCACGTTGATGATACCTTTATTCTTATGACTTGACCCTCTGGGATTACAGGCGATTTAGAGTTGGTAATCTTTATACTGTGTGTCTGTGTCGACACCAAGAGGCTGCTAATACTTACATGCGCGTGTGTGTTCTCACTTCGCAGTAGGTATACATATGTAGGTATACCTACATAATAAATAGCCCAAGATTAATTTCTGTTTAATTGAAGAATGCTTTAAACAAAATATTACTTCCTTATCTATTTTTATCCTTTCTAAAAGCTACATTTCTAGCTATCTACTAGTTTCTAAATAAATATGCATACAAATTAGTTTAGTAAGCAGGAGGTAGTTAGTTTGAATTCAAATGGTTTTGCATTTACGCGAAAATAAGTTAAGTGGGTAAGATTACTCAGATAAATCAAAAGGCCTAGAGGTACTTGCCACCTATCTACATACATATATAATTCTATCCGTCAATATCACTTTCGAAGAAACTTGTGAGCGCGCCATGTTCGTAACAAACACTTGACGCCACACACCACTAGAAAAGGTAAAAGTTACAAGTAATTAACGGAGAGAAGTTGTTCATTGTAAGTCCATCAGCAGCGAACCACAATAAGAGGGCTATAATTCTAGCTGGTTCCATCACAGCACGTTCCCGCCGAACAAAAGCAATTTGTGTCCGCACGAAGTGGCTTTGTACGTGCGTAGCGTCGTAGGTGTTTATTAGCGCCCTCTAGCTATGTTAATACGAACGTGTACTTGTGTCGTGTACACGGAGCCGGCAGCTCGCGACCCTCGGAGGTCACTCGCTATCGTTTCACTGATCACGAATTCCTGGCGACACGTGCTCCCGCGACCGCACAGCTCCATCACTATTACGATTTATGACCCAATTATTTACTTCTACAACTTTCTAAATTAAAGTTTCACTTTTCAAACAACGCTATTTCTATTTACATAATAATTACTCATACCATTGTTAATGTATCAACTTTCAGCATTATGTGCCACTTCGTGAGTCTAGCTGAGATTCCAAAACCATATTTCGATTAAGGCAGTTATGAATACTTGGATAGTTGGAAACAAAGTAACATTGGCGGAAATCCAACGTCATTTACAATTCTGATTTACTGTAAGTACCTACTGCATGAACAATTTAAAACGTTATTCGAAGTTTTGCGGTAGGCGAACGAACCCCTATTTTATTTAACAACACGAGTAAATAGCTGTTGGTTTGTTTGACAACGGTACAAGGCAATAAATGAAGTGAAGCAGAAGTGAATCACCCCGTGCCGCGTAAAAACGTTTTTGTTAGAATGTTTGTGGAAGTGTCTGTAACATAACTGGCGACGATCCAAGAACACGCTCATCACAATCACGCAACACGCCGACATCATTTAACGACAAATTTACTGTGTCACAGAAACTACCCATCGTGATAGCTATTCACTATTCTAAATGAGCCAATATAAGATGTCGTATTTTATCATAAACTAAAAACTAGTGAACGTTCTGCTCCTATTCACGTGTATCGATAAAAGCGCGTGCAGCTCTCGCAATCTGCCACATTCACTATTCACTGTCAATTTTAACGATTGATGAAATATTACAAATAAAATAATACCGCCGAAGAGCTCAGTCGGTTTTGATAAATTAAATATCCTTTCAGCGCTCTTCCATTATTGGGGAGAGACAAAATAATGTCCCGTTCGGTTTACTCGAGTCGGCATCACGGCATTCCCTCATTAAAATGTCCCCAAACGACTGCGGTCCCCTCGGTCGCGAGCTATTCGATACGATAATCGATTTTATTGCCGATCGCTGTAAAATCTCTGATTGTATTTGTTTTAGTTCTGTCACACATTCCACGTCGCGAATCAATCACTGTACTATTTAAATAGCCAGTTATTCATTGCTGCTGGACGGTAAAGTGAATAACAGCTCTAATTTGCAGGCAATACGAGCGAGAACTTGTACAATCTGTGTCCGATTGTTGTGTAAAGCGGAACCAATCGACGTGGAGCGTATTGCAGCAATTCGATTGAAATAGAATTTTGTTTATATTCAGAAGGTTGTTGATCCTTTTTTTCCTGAAGTTATACTTATTACTTACTCTAAACGTAATTCCATTACGTTTTCCTTTTATACGCGCTTTTCCAACAATAAGGATTATGGCAATTGACACCTTTAGTCAGTCACGGACACGGTCACGCGCTATTGATACATAGTTCAAAAGCCGAAATTACTGTGATTAGATTACTTATGATCATGATGTTTTTTTTTATTATTATAACTACCCTCTTCGTTATTATTTCTGAGACTAATAAATAACTATGTACTACTTATGTATGATAAGTAATTTAGAAGGAATGTATTTAAGTGTAAACAGTAAGTGTTACGTCCGTCCGGCCAACCTAAAGTTTCAATTTAATTAATTAAAATGCCACCACAAAGGGTGTTCAAATTCCAGCATAAACCTATTTACCTATCGTTCGATCAAATCGTGCTAAATCGCCCGCCAACGTCGTCGTAACGTGTAGGTACCAATTTGCAAACAA